>JAGSMX010000019.1:20000-2520000 GCA_029286785.1 Meandrusa payeni | reverse complement strand
CTTCATGTCATTTGAATATATAAAACTTATTATTAATATGATTTACATGTTAATCGTTGTGCAATAAAGTATATTCATTCATTCATTCAATGTATTAACATAAGGAACAATTATGCGATGTGATGGTACAAATAAAATAGTTGTCCAATAACTTATTATCTACTTACTTATTACTTAGCATGCGATGCTAACATCAAAGCGTAAAGAAATCCTTGAGACCATCTTTCCATTGAATTTGTCAGCGGCACCCTCGACGTGTTAATTAAAACTCGTAGAGCGATGTTTCTTTTATAAAATTTCAATACATCCGTGAAAATAATTAATAAGCAAGAACTCTCGTTCACGCGTTCTTTTAACCGGGATAGATAGAGACAACAATCGATATCCTCAAAAAAGACAAAGTTATTCAGCGTAAAAAAGGGAAACAAAGAAAACAAAGACGAAAGAGGATTCAATTTTTTTTTAATTAATTTATTTTTTTAAATCCTTTTGGATTGTTTCCAATAGACAAGTTTATTTAAGAGAAAAACAAAACCGTCTTCAAGTTAAACTCTTTAAATTTACGAATTATGGTTGGTATATTACGAAATAGAAATTTATCAGAACCTAACCAAACTCAAGCTAAAAAAACTGCTCTTTCCTAAATTCCTTCTATCCTTTTCAATAAGAAATGAATCATCAAAAACGGTTGGCGTGATATTGAGTTATTCGTCCATTTGTGGCGCACACACTTGATGCAAATTTAACACTTATATGGTTTTCTCAAGGATTCCACTGTCAAAATTTTGTGAAACTGTGAAATATAACGGAATGCACAAGCTTTCCAATAAAAAAAGAATCATCAAAATCGGTTCACCCAGTCGAAAGTTATGCGGTAACAAATAAAAAAAAAACCTTCGAATTGAGAACCTTTCTTGCTTTTGAAGTCGGTTGAAAAAGATTTATCAAACGTAATTTGATTTTGAACTGAAATGCCTAAATTGCTCAAAATCGTTATTATACGACTGAAGTTTCCGGAAAAAACTTGTGTGTGTAATGGCCCACGATTTACGAAACTTTTTAATTTATTGCCATTACGAATGAACTTTTGGAGGGAGTGTTTGAGTTATCTTTACAGATTGCTAATAGACGTTATTAAAATTATTTTTTATGCCAGTTTTTTTTATATTATGTTATCCATGACGGATATTTTTTTTTATTTAGGACCCAGTTACTCTGATGATGTCGCCCTGTATTCTTGGGCTCGTAGTATACGGCCTACGTATCCTACGAGCCTATTCTACGACAGGCAAGGGCTACGTATCCCTTGCCTGTCGTAGAAGGCGATTAAAAGGGTCCGCTATAGTGGACTCGGGAAGAAGGCGACATCGGCTGGCCCGTGTCGAATTCCTCTCCAAGAACACAGTGCACCAAGCACTGCTGCCGCTGTCCATAAAGCAATTATTTGCTAAAAACAAACAATCTTGTTTGTGAGACAATTATTGAAAAAGGTAACATTTGTAATAATTTTTGTACATCTTAAAAGTTATAATGTGTATTTAATCTTTTGTGTCCATTTGTCTCCAATAATTTCTTAATAAAAAAGTTGTTAATAGAATCGTTTACTGGGTTAAGGTTTACTGATTTAGCACTTAGTCGGCAGTGAAGGAAAACATTATGAGAAAACTTGCGTGTTACCTGCATGCCTGCTAAGAATATTTTCTAAGACATTTGAAATCCTCCAAACCGCACCAGGGCCCTGAAGCACAAGGCCCTGATACTTTGTTTAGGGAGGAAGCGGCTGATCTTCCATGGGACATATACAGGATGTTACTTTACCACCTTATTATAAATGCCCGGTAAATGACGTGCTGAAGACATAGCGGTACTTGGGGTTGGCAGCGCACCAACAATTGCATTAGTATGGTTAGGGCAGTTAGCCCCGTATGACCATTATTTCAATGATCTTTCAAATAAATAACCAAAGTACGCAATCACTATATTCTTAATATAATTCATGGCAATGAGAATATTTATAAGTTCCTTGCGCAATGCTAAGTGTAATTGATCTTCCGCTACAGTTTAATTACTTCGGCAAGTATCGAGTCTTAGGGCCTTGACTCGGAAACCCTCCTGACCTACATTTTAACTTTTGGAAACCGTTAGACCTATTGAAGCGCCTCGTATGTATAAGAAAGTTTCAATTGTCGATGAGAACACTCGGGGAAAAGAAATTAAAAATTACTATTTTTTCAAATAACATTAATATAATATTAAGAATTCAATTTAACTAATAATAAATTCTATTAATTTATAATAATAACTAGCGTACCCAGATTGCTTCGCCTTTTTGGATTTTGCTTTATTTTGTTTAAACAATAAACTTACATCATTAAATATTTTATTTAACTCTCACAATATATTAAATTATTCATTTCTCTCCGTATTCATTCTCTTCTCGAGCGGGTCAATATCAATACCTATACCCATGTACATATCAGTAAATACAATATCGTTGTTATCATTTATACAAAACATATCGGGCTCAAGTTAATGTCAGAAATGAAAGTACGACGCATAGCTTGATTGACAGTTCAAAAAGAGGAGTGCTCCGACTGTCACCAAACTTACAGGATTACTCTCCAGGTCAACCTGAAGATTCTCTGAAAGTTTCTGTTAGCTGGCTACACATGACACCCAGTGATTGTTATGCATAATAACTACTTCCAAAGATATCTTAATGATTTACCTGAACCTTATTGTATCTTTAATTCATAATTAATAATTTAGTTAATCGTCACATGAACTTGGCATTGTAAACAATAGTTTAACTTTATTAGTCCCTAATCTGACTTCAAATTAATTTTGTATAGTGATTGTGAGGACACGGAGTTGTGACGGTATTCGTTATAATAATTCTTTGTACAACGTTACGCTGTCTCAATAAAGCGAGTGTATTAGTTGTTGGACTATTTTATTCCACGAAACCTACAAATTATAACATTTCATTGAAATCGGTTAAGCCGTTTCTGAGCCTATATGGAACAAGCCCACACACTTTCTCTTTTATATATATAGATAAACGCACTTGAAACTTTCCAGAAACTAATTTCTGGCTATACAATGGTAGACTGGAAGAGTTTTTTTTGTTTGTTTTTACACTTTCGAAGGGACAGCTGCGACATGGACCCTGAAGAAAGCCGATCGTGATCGCATTGATGCCTTCGAGATGTGGTGCTGGCGAAGGATGTTACGGATCCCATGGACAGCACATCGTACCAACGTGTCCATCCTGAGGGATCCATCCTTTGGTCACATTGCCAGAAAAAATAGCAATTACCTAGAAAGGCTAGTTGTGACTGGTAAAATTGACGGGACAATACCGCGAGGTCGAAGCCCGACACGTTGGACTGACCAAATCCGCACCACTCTAGGCACGTCGATTAGCGATGCTCAGCGCACGGCTGCAGATAGAGGAAAATGGCGACGGATCACTAAAACCAAACTGTTCTCCCGAGATGGTTACGACCCTCAGCATTGAGGAAACCGACGCGAGGAGGAGGATACTTTCTAAGCAAGTGTGATTACACCTGTTAATTGGAAATGCAGCCCTGAATGGTAATGCACACTAGATAAGCAAATGCCTATTCACTCTACTCTTAAGTTGTGATATAACACCGCCCACAGTGCATGCATTTACTTCGTCATTATATTTATTCATTCATTCATCAGGTAAACAATTTTCTCATGAAAACAAACTTCGCACAAAGTATCTTAAAGTTAAACACACGACTAGTAAACTATAATATTTTTTTGAATCACGTAGGATTTTTATTTACGATACTTTGTGGCATTTTACGGTACTTTTTATGTCGTACGTTGGAGGCAAAGGAGGGATAAAAATATAGTACGACCTTGATAAATGTGATAACATAATTTACTTTCCAAGCTACAATCGTGCATGATACATATCAAGTCAAAACGGGGAAAACTCCTCTCTTCAGTTAGACATGGCGCCAGTCAAATAACACATTTGTGGTCATGGTATTCACTTCATTTGATTTACTAAATACAATTAATCATAACCTAACCGAACATTCGTCAAAAATACTTGAAGTAAATCCTTTCTAATAAAAATGAATTATCGAATTCGGTTGGCGTGATATTGAGTTATTCGTCCATTTGTCGCATACATTGTAATCTTATACATAGTTACTATATAATAGTTTTAAAACGCTATTTTTATCGGCTCTACCCTTAGCCTTACCCTGCTCTTAACCACCAAAGGTTACCTGGAAGAAAATGCTAAATAACATTAAGTTCGCCTTTGTACATATTTTTGGTGCAATAAAGGATTTATCTTTCTATCTATAGTTAATGCAAAGTTAAGACTTGTTTATATGGTTTTCTTATAAAAACCATTGTCAGAATCGGACCAAATTAGACCATACGGAAAGAACACCGGCTTTCATTCACCCAGTTGAAAGTTATGAGGTAATAAACAAGAAAAACATACAGACGAATTGATATTGATCCTTTTTCGAAGTCGGTTTAAAATGGGAGACGTGTTGAATAATTCGGTAAATACCTTTACACAAATTGCTCCCTCTCTCGTCTCCATGTTCCATCGTACGTGGGAAGGTGCGCGATGTAATATTGGGGTGGATGAGAATTCCTTTTATTATATGTGGTACATTTATTCACCTTAATACGTCCCATTGAGACGTTCCTAATTTATCAAACGTTCCGCGTTGTTGTCGTTTCGTTGTTGAATTAATACAATAGAATAAATAAAAATAAACGTCAAATAGCGCGCGGAGATACGTCTTATTGGGTTGCAATAGACAAATCACAAATCTTGAAACAAAAGGATGGTACAGTGACTCGGTTAAGGCCAGGAATCACAGTGAGTTGAATCTAGAGTTAGATTCAACAATCATGCAGAGCTACAGGTACTGCTACATGACTCGAGCATCCGGCCACTGAGCTAACCATCTCTCAGGAGATAACTACTAGAGAGACCTAACTAGATACATAGGCTCATGTCACCTATTTGAAGTGTCTGATAAGAAAAGTAATTTATATATCTTTCGAGATGAAAATGAAAATGATCATTGAATAACTGTGTAAATCGAGAGATGTCTCTAAAAACGTTTCGGAATAAATTTAAACTTGAGAATTTTAAACAGGAATTACACGGCAGCGACCAATGTTTACCGTTCTGAATAAATTTGCACTTTTAATTATTGCTCTTATATTGCCGAAACGTCGATTTGTAATATCTGGATTATATTTATTTACTTATTTTGCTTTGTTTTACCTTCCTGGACCGAGAGAGATTGTATCATTATCAGTTATTGGCTAGAAGTTTAATTAGAGACAATATGCCGTGTTAACATCAAAGGAAATGGGAAAACCCGTCGATTTTTCTGTTAAATATTTATTAACAAGACAAGCTCATCATATGGGAAAACAATTTTTAATTAATAAACAATTATTAATAAAAATAAATTTGTATACATCACTTAAGATTTAGGGAGCCGTAAGCTCCTTTGTCTTCTTTCTATATTAAAAAAGAACACAATGAGTATGTGCAAGAAAGCCACGGTATACACCACATTACAGACAAGATGCAGGAGAGTAGACTCTGATGGTATGGACACGTAACTAGTAGGCCTGCCGACAACGTAAGGAACTTATCACTACTTTTCATTCCCTTCCCAGCCGAAGATCCACTGGTAGACAAGACAAGGTAAGAGAGTACTATACTCTCTCGAGAGAGAGATATGAAAGAGTGTAAGATTTACCAAGATGATGGGACAGAACGAAGTGGAAAACGAAAATTCAAATAGCTGACCGCAAGCAAAAGAGAAAATCTTATAATATGAAATAAAATTTGTAATTCCGATACGAAAAATTCTAGAACCATATGAAAATATTCTACTTAAGTAACGGCATGATTTAATTAAAGTCTTTCAACAGAAATATTAATAATAATAATAATTATTATAAATCATTTATTCCTCACCATAATCCACAGTAGTTACTTAAGATAATTATATAATTAAAACATATGCACATTTGGAACAAGACACATAATAACAGAAAGATTATGGTGGATTGACACTTGAACTAGGACGGATCCTGTGTCTCAAGTAATCAACCCTCCACCCCTTAACATTATCAAAGGTAGTGTACATAGCTAATTAAAACACAATTTTAAGCTAATTCGTTATGGTGAAGTATGAGTTTATATGTGTATATAAACATGTAACAGGAATATATGATAGTTTTGTAGTATGTGATTTTGTGTGTGTGTGTGCGTGTGTGTGTGTGTGCGTATGGTATGTAGATGTGTAGAATATTGCTAATTATATAATTTTTACCAGTTTACCAGTTGAAATAATATAAATTCAATTATTTCAAAATTTCACTAAACTTTATTTCTCATAAACTTTCATTAATGCTTCTACCGAGAATTGTTTTTTTCAGTCTAAAAGCTCTAAAGTGAACTTGCGACCACATAAAAAAATATCTTTCTTATATTCACAACTTCCGTTACAGTTATTTCCGGTACATATAAACAAGTTACAAAACTATAACTGTACTTTAACTTCGGATGACGAGAAAAGTTCTTTCTTACTTCTTAAGCAAACTTGTTTTCAGAACTCTTCTTCCGAAATTTTATTTAATTCAACTTGATTCCAGAATGAAGTAAACATATTAGTTCCATTGTATAAATTAAATTTTATTATTGTTCACCATAGAATTGCTTTAAAGAAAAAAATATTTCGGATCTTTAATGCACGAGGAATTTTATGGTCCGAACACCAGCCGGCTGGTGCCAAGGAGTGTCCGATTTTGGGTTTCTTAAGTACAAAAAAAGACTAAGAGATCGATAGACGCATTTGGACTATACGGCAACTCCTCAACATCCACACTTTGCAAATACCTCAATGCCTAAAGATGAAAGTCTTTAACCAGAGCATCCTACCAGCTATGATATTTACTACGACCAGAGACTTGGACTAGTAAAGCTGGTCCATAAGCTTAAAGTCGCACTCTGAGCTACGGGAAGAATCTCGTTAAGTCAGTCCCTGTGCTTGATTGCTCCATACTGTGGTGTCACCGCTGACTATACTATCATCAACCGACTTCACAAAACGAGGCGGTTCTCAATTCGTCTGTATGTTTTCTTTATGTTTGTTACCTCTTAACTTTCGACTGAATTGCTAAAAATGGCATCATGAAAAAACCATATAAGTCTTAAATATGCATTAAGTATGTGCGCGACAAATGGACGAACAAGTCAATATCACGCCAAACGATTACGATGATTATTTTTTTCTAAAAAGGATGCACTTCAAATGTAGTTTGATGAGTTTGGTTAGGTTCCGATTAATTCTACTTCGTAATATTCCTACGATAATTCCGATATACAAAGAGGGCGTATGTGCGACAGTGCGTTTAACGTTTGATTTGATTTGAAGTCGGTTTTCGTTTTTACTCGTAAATACACTTATTGTACACTCATTTTTACAATTTCTCATTGTTGGAAATCCGAACACAACACCAAGACAAGGTATGGACGGTGTGTGGAACATGTCTTATAATCATTATCTGCCATTTTAAATCAACTAATATTTATTAGGTATTCAAAACACTGGAGATTAAGTACCACAATGAGCTGGCACCTGACGGAGGCGAGAATTTATCTCGGCGGATGTTTTATGTGCTCTCTCCTCAGCACGTAATTGCGTTCTTTGATATTTCCCCACTTTACCATTGAACGCCTACTCAGCGTTATTAGATTTTCGTAAAAGAGTTATATGCAATATATTTAGATATAATACAGAACCGTACAAAAGTATTAGATCATTTATATTAAAGTGAATTGTGGAGATTTTAGCATGATATGGATAAAAGATCATCAGCCCTGTAGTTCTGGGCACTCAAAAATAAGACTACGGTATCCCCTGCCTGTCGTATAAGGCGACTAAAAGGGGCCTCGGGTTCACTGGGCGACAAGGGAAGGGGCCTTTGTCGTCCGCTAAGGTGGACCCGGGAAGAAGGCGACATCGGCTGGCCCGTGTAGCCTTGCACTGTGAGGGCACAGGGGGGAAGGAGTAACCTCTCCCCCCAGGACGTGCTCTCCTTGAGCACAGTGCAGAGGGGCTCCGGTGCGTTCCACTGGAGATCCCGGAGCCCCTCGTCATGCACCGAGGAAAGGGCCACCGGGGAGGTATTAGTGGGTAAAAACCCCACATAACCGCCGCCTTCCCCCCAGAAAGCGGGGTATCTTTTTGAAGATTTCCTCCCCGTTAACAAAAAAAAAAGGATAAAAGATGAGTAAAAAGTAAAAACCTAATTCAAATAGAATAAGAACCCAACCAAACTCTCATCAAACTACCCTTGAAGTACATCCTTTCCAATAAAAAATGAATCCTCGAAATCGGTCGGCGGATATCGGGTTATTTGCTAATTTATCGCGCACATACTTCATGCTAATTTAAGACATTGTTTTCTCATGGATGCCAAAGTCAGAATTGGACCGAATTTAAATGGGACCACACGAGAAGTGTTCAGAATCTGTCCTGAATTGATAACCTTCTCCTTTTAAAGTCAGGAAAATTACAAACATTCGAATAGACTGTACTATTTATTTTTGAAATCAGATTACCAACCGATTTAATTAATTAGTAACTTAGTATATTAAGAACCGAAAGGTTTAATTCGAGGGTCTAATGACTTCTAAATACAAATTTGTTAACGGTACCTTTTACAGATCTCAGACCAATTTAGAATGCGGTCGGCAGTAATTTAGTAAATCGTTAGTAGAGCTACAAATAGGGGATGCGGGAGGCAGTCCACTTAGCGAGTAGGTCAGTTAGATTGTACTGTATGTATAATTGTATATATGTCGTTCATTTATATGCGAAATACAAAAATACTCATTTATTTATTTGTTCTATTTATTTATACTTTGCAATATCCTTTTTTTTTTTGTTGACGGGGAGGAAACCTTCAGAAAGATACCCCGCCTTCTGGGGGGAAGGCGGCGGTTATGTGGGGTTCTTACCCACTAAAACCTCCCCGGTGGCCCTTTCCTCGGTGCACGACGAGGGGCTCCGGGATCTCACGTGGAACGCACCGGAGCCCCTCTGCACTGTGCTCAAGGAGAGCACGTCCCGGGAGGGGAGGTTACTCCCTCACCCCCTGTGCCCTCGCAGCGCAAGGCGTCACGGGCCAGCCGATGTCGCCTTCTTCCCGGGTCCACTTTAAACTTTGCAATATCTTAAAGTAAGGTTCACAACGCTTTGACCTGTCAGTAATGTCAATGTGATAAGAAAGTGTCATAAATTTAATTTTTACATTTTTAGAAAAGCAGGAATGACCTTTAAATGTCGTTTCTTGGATTACAGAGTAACACAACGTTATTCTTGTTTTTTTAATCCGTATGAATACGTCTTATATATGTTCGTCTTAAACATGCTCGTTTAAAGATATAAGATATATTATTAGAGGTCAAAAAACAAGAGCTGTATTTGTCATTAATGTCTTCCCACCGTAACATAGTACCCAGCGAAACGGCCTGGTCGGTTTGGCTCAGATCCAAATATTGGACAGTAGCAATTATTCAATATCCATTATGGAACCGCTGGACATTTAGTGGAAAAATAAATAAAACGATTAATCTTGCAATTTTATTGTGTGGAACAAACCTGTATTTAAATATATTGATTTCGAATAATATAGAAAAATATAAAAAAAAAACTATCAATTACTCAGCTAAGTTGCTAGTTAAATATAATAGTAAGCTGTTTGCTTTTCACCACGCTTTATAGATCCTATATCGGTCTATCACTTTTTATTACCCACCAATTAGGACTATTTTCAGCAATTCCCGACCTTTAAATCGCGAAGAACGCTTGACCATTTAGAGGTTCAAGATATCCGACTTAAGAGCTATACCACCTCTGAATCCGGTGAAGCAGTAAAGCCAGCTTCTCTGGCCAACTGTGTTAGTTTGTCCAAAAAAAAAGCTTGACCATTATATCACTGTTTTTTATATGAAGTGATTTTCATAAAGAATTGCTATTGGAATACAATTCTAGATGGCGTTATTTTTTACTTGATTTACTTTCATTTCTTTTCATTCGCATGTCCGTGTATAACTGGTATGTATACTATCGTTAATTTATTCCATGTGTGTATATATTATTATATTTATATATATTAACGTATCTATGTATTAATAAGTAAATTTATATAAATTTATCTATGTAATATATATATATATTTGTTTTTTTTTAAACAATATTTTTCTTTTTTTAGCGGCTTTTTGGAAGAAAATGCTAAATACTCGTAGCATTAAGTTCGCCTTTGTACATATTCTTTGGTGCAATAAAGGATTTATCTATCTATCTATATTTTGAGATTGGTTAACAATATACTCTATGTGGCTCTTAAATGTTAACTTAACGTAAACGTAAATGTTAACATAAAATTAATGATGATTTCTGACATGACGTATAGTTCGATATATCACTGTGTTGTCACTGGTTACCCCTTTGAATAAAGAGTTAAAAGAAGAGAGCATATTTTTTAATAAGCTCTCACTTGATATTGAGGGGTAGTCAGAGACATCAACCACCCTCACCTATTTAATCCCACATAAAACAAGAGAAAAACAACGTTAAATAATACAAATTTTATATATTTTTTTTGTAACTGAAAAACAGAATACAGTGATCATTTTAAACGGAACGGAAGTATCATTAGTTACTTCGATCGTAAGAACCTAAATCTAACGCTTAGCCATTCACAAAACTTGGCACATGTGCCATTAAATTAAAACGTTTCACGAATTCACTACGAATCGTATCCTTTATCCTTTGGTAAACAAAGGTAAAACTGGGTCAGTAGCGAATCTAATATATGGCGTCGCATTACTTCCTCCCCAGTCGTAAACATGCGTGATACATTTGAAGGCAACGTGGGAAAACTTCCGCGCGTAAGTCAAAGTGCTGTCCGAAACACAAATGCATATAAAACACGTGTGAAACATTTGTATAATTTTCCGTGACCCTCTACATAAAACCTGATGAAATTACCTGCTTGTCCCACAGCTGGGCTCAGTCATTCTCTGTATAAAGAGTATTAGGACAAAGCCCACCACGAGGCCCTAGTGCGAAATAGTAGACGTCACAGAAGTGTTCGGTTTACAGCAATTTTCTTTGGAGAAAGAAATTACATGGCTTGATCTAATTACCCATCCCCGTTCCACGGGACGTCAAGACATAGCACTAGATTTTATCCTTTCGTTTTGGACATCTTTCAAACCCGAACGAAGCACTTTGCCTCGTCTTTCATTATTCAGATAACAAAGAATTGAAATAATTTGCCCGCGTCTGTGCTTCCTTCCGATTACAATGTGGGTGTTTTCAAGAGTAGAATGATTAGGCATTTACTAAGCTAGTGCGCCTTAACATCCAGAATGTTCTGTAGAGATATAACGAAAAGAGTAATAGAAAGGAATAAAACATAGTGTAAATATGACAATAAAGCAGATTAATAAATAGGAATAAGTTATAGAAATAATAGATTTAAAAATAAGGAAATTAATAAGTAGAAATAGGGAAATAAGAAATGTCTTGTAAAGTGGGCCAATTTATAGTATTAAAGTATATATAGCCTAATGGTTTAGGGTACGGCCTGCGAATCGTAAGGAGGTGGGATCGAATCCACCATTCGACTATTGCCGTGAACCACGTCCTAGCACAAGCTTAAGCTTAGTTGGAATGGTTAACAAGATTGTTAGTAATATTTCTGAAAAAAAAATTGCTAGCTTTCTTTTTTAAAAAAAATGTAAGTTAAAAATGCCCCCAGCCAAACACGCTGGGGAAGGACTTATAGTAAGAAATCATAAAAACATACAGAATGCACTTTCACTTAGCATCAGTTGCGATCGTTTACACACTTGTTTAGAAAATATAAAAGACTTATAGGTTTCATACGTATATTTGCGCTTATGTCTACACGTTCAGATAATACTTCTATCTACATTTACCATTGAATTTTAAGTGGCATATTATATCAAACCGGAAAACCCGTATATCCTTAAACAAATGCGAGGAAAACTTCCATTTTACAGAGACCGTTACTAGCTTTTCCAATCGTATAAATCAACCCTTCTAATACCCTTATTTTCGCCCTTAAATAATAATATACCCTCGTAAAGGCGCCGACAGATTGGCGCCCTTAGTTGTGTACCTGTGTAAGCTGTCAAGATCAAATAATGTATTGCGATTAATTAAGAGGGGAGAATAAATGGCGACTAGATTTCTTATTGTCATGTATTGAAAGGTGAATTGTTATGTCTTGATTTGCTAAGACAAATATTATGTGCCTACTTACATAATGTACACACATAACACCGAAGTTTGACATTAACATAATAGCCAAATTGTTTAGGATACGGTTACCGAAGCGTAATTGCTAGCAATTTCTTTTTCCTAAATATAACTAACATTCTTGTTAACCATGCCAACTAAACTTTAACTTGTGCTAGAAGATGGTTCACGTCAATAGTCGAATGGTGGATTCAAGCACGACCTTAAGTTTCGCAAACCTAAAAAAATTAAGTTACAGCCGTTAATTAATTTAATTTTTTAGGTAATTTAAGTTAAGCGCAGGCCACGTAGCCCTAGTGCGGATTGGAAGACTTCACATGTCTTAGAACATTTTCTAAGTCACTACCATGAACTAACCATGGCTGGTTGGTGGGGGAATTGACAAATCAAATTACAAATTAATTTATATATTGTTTAGATGAACTACACAGATTGGCCAGAGAAGCTGGTCTTTACTGCTTCACCGGATTGAGAGGTGGCATAGCTCTTAGGTCTCTTAGCCTGAAGCTCTAATAATAATTAATAGCATTTTATTTGTCTAATTTAATTTCTTAATTTGTAATAATAAACTTGTAATTTATTATAATTGCGATCGTAAAAATAAATCTGAATGTATGACAAGCAGGTTTCCTCACGATGTTTTCCTTCAATGCCGAGCGCGTGGTAAATCAACACTTAAAATTGCAACTAACAATTTCATTGGTGCCGGCACCGAGGATCGAACTCGGGTTTCTAGAGTACTACGCAAGATTGAGAGATGCGATTGAGGCGACCACCCGTAAGAGTCCTCATTGTCCTCATTGTCCTCATTGTCCGTATAATCTTTAGGCTATTAACGATAAAGGTAATCAATCAAAATTTATTGAGACGTTCAGCGACACTATTCAAGTTAACGTGGGCCGTAATCTTTGGGCTTGTTCGACCTGTTTCTTGTTTACTTCAAGTTGTGTTTACGTGCCGCGAGCGGAATAGATAATGACGTTGATCAATTGAAGTAAAGATCATTCAAAAGTTCGAATTTATATATTTGAATTACACAGTAAACTACCGAGCCCGATCCCTGGCGCCGGCACCAATGAATTTATTTGTTACATTTTTAAGTATTTTTTAATTACACATTTACAAACACACATTTTGAAGTATATTGTATACAATTTTAAGTGCTGATTTCCCACGCGCACGGTGGTCATGGAAAACCTTTTTTTTAGTTAACGGGAGGAAATCTTCAAAAAGATACCCCGCCTTCTAGGAGGAAGGCGGGGTTTTTACCCACTAAAACCTCCCCGGTGGCCCTTCTTCGGTGCATGGTGAGGGGCTCCGGGATCTCCAGTGGAACGCACCGGAGCCCCTCTGCACTGTGGTCAAGGACACTGAGCACTTCCCGGGGAGTTACTCGCTCCCCTCCTTTGTCTTCGCAGTGCAAGGCGACACGGGCCAGCCGATGTTGCCTTCTTCCCGGGTCTACCTTGGCGGACGACAAAAGCCTCCATCCTTGTCGCCCAGTGAACCCGAGGCCTCTTTTAGTCGCCTTCTACGACAGGCAAGGGATACCGTAGTCTTATTCTTGAGAGCCCAGAACTACAGGGCCGAGGTCATGGTAAACCTACCTAAACCTTCCTTCCTAAATTGTTAGGCCTATTGACGCTTTAATTTGATTTACTGTATAATTCAAATAAAACGTCATTTTCTAAAAAAAAATACGTAGCTACATCGATTTAACGCACCCAAAACCTTCTGCATACTAAATTTAATGAAAATAGTTGCAGCCGTTTCCAAGATTCAAATTATATGCAAACAAGAATTGCTCGTATAAAGGTATAATATATTCTAAATAATCTACGCCAAGTATACCTACATATTAAATAAGTTATAAATAAATATACTAATACATTGATCATATTGATTCATAATGCCTATATGATAATGTAATGTGATTATAATTTGAATATTTTAGTGAATATACATAATTCAAAAGACAGTGTCTAGTCTTCGTAAATTAAAAGATGGCGGACTTAAAATGAAAGGTGACAGAATTAATTGGAATTAATTAATGTTTCAGCGGAGTTCAGTTGCTGAGAACAAAGAAATCTAGTTCAAGTACTGGCATTAATTAATTTATTTGAAATACAAACATTGTCACTGAAATGATAAAGCCTTGTTGCTATCACGTCAGAAGACTATTGTATTAAATAACTACGATTGCGACAAAAAAATTATCTCCGTATCATTTCTGTCATTTAATTTAAAAAAAATCCTAAACGGCTGTGCCGATTTCAATGAACTTTTTTGTGTCTAATTGGTTCAATTGGATAATGTTATCCAAATTTTTTTTATTAATTATAACTCTCTGCAAACCCACTTACGAATAAGTTTTAACAGACTACGCGTCATTTTATAAATCACAATACTCACTCAATCACATACTAATTACTGCTTCTTAATGTTATGTAATGTTGACTAAAAATAATATATATAGACATTTACTTATTGGCATCACAATACAAAAACACATCACAGACAGAATATAACATACATTAAAAAATAATGAAAAATAGACAAAACACAGTTAAAGTTACACGGACAAATAATACAAAACAAATGATGTCAATATCGGACACCGTCTCAGCATATGCTGCCGCAAGGATGCGACAGCGCTGATTTTCAACGGTGCCCGGGACTACCTTAAGACGTGCGCGCGCAACACTACTTTTATTTGGAATTTATACAGACAATAAGAGTACAATAAATAGGTTACATGAATAAAACAGTTATGAGATTAAAATATATTTTATACAATAAAATAATAGATGAAAATTTTTCATAAATAAATATATTATTAAGTCAAAAATAAACTAAAATAAATAATATAATAATTAAACGTATAAAGTTTAAATAATATAATTAAATAAAAATATGACAAAACAACGTTTGTCGAGTGACCTAGTTTATAAATATGATTGTATTCTTCTTCATCGTATTCTTCATTTGTGAAGGTCGTGCTTGTCTTGTAGCGCGTTCACCGAGACGTCGACGAGCTGCTTCCACACTGCTCTGTCCTCGGCTTCTCTCATCGCGGTCGGAATGTCGAGTCCTGCTATGCTTCTAATTTGGTCAGACCAGCGAGTAGGTGATCGGCCTCGCGATCTTTAGATGTTAGCACAGTAGGATGTGTAATTTGATTATTTTAAACAATCATGATCGGCAAAAGATCATGATTGTATAAAATAATAAAATTACTCATAGTAATTTAAGCATTCGCTATCTTTTATGTATTCAGTGTGCATGTTCATTTCTCATAATTCCCTATTCGACAGAGAACTTTGTCCAATGAATCATTGTTAACAATTTGTCAAATTTGCACTTTCATTCAGAATAATCTAACCGAGTTTCAAATATAGAAGTTTCGAAGTCAATCAATTTCACTGATTGAGATTGAATTCGATTTTCAAACGTCGGAATTATATCTCGTTTTGGTTTTATGCAGCTACCGACTAAGAACACAGTGTTGCTTGGTAGTACACTCATACGTTTTATAGAGTTGCTTTATAGTAAATCTCTGAAACTGTGACAGTAACGATTGAGCACTTTACGGCTTTGTTTCTCTTGAAACGGTTTATAGTTTTGAGATAACAATGTTCTTCTCCTGTTACGCTTAGAATCTAATATAAAATATGGTAACCCTTATTCTGGTTATCGAGGGAGTATCTTAGAAACATGGCCGTGATTATATAGATATCACTTAACCCGATACTGGGAAATCTCCAAGAATTACTACTTTTTTTATGTTGACGGGGGGTGGGAGAGAAATCTTCAACAAGATACCCCGCTTCATGGGGGGAAGACGGGGTTATGTGGAGTTTTACTCACTAAAATCCCCTGGTGGCCCTTCCCCGGTGCATGGTGAGGAGCTCCGAGATCTCCAGAGCAACGCACCAAAGCCCGTCTGCACTGTGTTCTTCGGAGAGCTTCGATGTTGCTTTCATCCCAGGTCCATTTTGGCGGACTACAAAGGTACTACAACCTACGACGCCCAGTGAACCCGAGGTCCCTTTTAGTCGCCTTCTACGACGGGCAAGGGATACCGTAGTATTATTCTACGAGCCCAGAAATACAGGGCCAAGAAATAATACTGCGCTAACGTAATACAGGGCCACTTTTTTCTTCTTTAAAAGACATATTTTTATTGCCTTTTACAACAGACTGGGGAATATTTATAACCTAAACTAACCAAAAGATGCAAGAACCTCCGAGCTACAAACGGCTTCATGCCAACAAAACAGTAATTAAATTGACCAATCAAATTAATCGATGACTTCTACATTTCTATTAATAGAATTGAAAATATTGGCGCAGCAATTGGTGGTTGTTGTTTTATTATTTTAGCAGACAGCAGTCGTAGCCGAAAACTTGTTTAGATTGAATCGCAATTGAATATTGGGCTCTGATCAGAATATTAAAAATAATCGATACGTTAGAACGTACGGATACCATCTTTGTTTAGAATTAAAGATGGTATCCACAAGACTTTTAAATATTCTTCTTGAGATTTCTATTTTGTTTCTCAATGTTATATTAATCTATATATATAAAAGAGAAAGTTTGTGGATATGTTCCATATAGGCTACGAAACGGCTGGACCGATTTCAATGAAACTTTCACATTGACCTGGCGAGTAATCCTGTAAAGTTTGGTGACGATCGGAGTACTCCTCTTTTTGAACTGTCAAACAAGCCATACGTCGTACTTTTATTTCTGACATTAACTTGAGCCCGATATGTTTTTGTATGATATTAAATGATAAGAATGATATTGTATTTACTGATATGTAAATGGTGTAGGTAATGATCTTCATCGGCTTGAGGAGAGAATGAATACGGAGAGAAATGAATAATTTAATATATTGTGACAGTTAAATTAAATATTTAATGATGTAAGTTTTTTGTTTAAATAAAATAAAGCAAAATCTAGCGCAGCGAAGCAGGCTGGGTACGATAGTAAGTTAAAAACAGAACAGTATATATATGCATAGTTATATATCTATATTAATAAAAATTAAAGTTGTCGCTAAACTCGAGAATGGCTCGACCATTTCAGCTTTGGAATTTAATGGAAGCGTCAATAGCCTAATGGTTTAGGGTACGGCCTGCGAATCGTAAGATCGTGGGTTCGAATCCACCATTCGACTATTGCCGTGAACCATCTCCTAGCACAAGCTTAAGCTTAGTTGGAATGGTTAACAAGATTTTTAGTAATATTACTGAAAAAAAATGAAATATTGCTAGCTTTCTTTTTTTTTTAATTTGAAAGCTTTTTTTAAAAAAAAAAGCTTTGGAATAAAAAATCGGTCTACACAGTTCAAAGTAATGACGAAACAAACAAAGAAAATCATACAGACGAATTGAGAAGCTCCTCCTTTTTTGAAGTCGGTTGAAAAAGGTCGGCAACGAATTTACATTCATGTGGTAGTTGTTGGCTGCGGTGATAGTTTCGTTACCACTTGCTAATGTTCCATTTAAAAAAATAGTCCCATATCCCTTAATGTAAAAATAAAAATTCCGTGACCCACTTTTTTATCATATTTCTCTTTCCATCCTATCTAGGTTGTTTGAAAGAAGTCTCTTTTAACAATGACATCGCCCATTGTACTGTCTGTTGTGTTCTGTATTTTAATGTAATTTTTCCTTGTATTTATCTATTGTTTTTTATTTATTTATTTATTTATATCGTGATGCGAATGCATGTGTGTGGTTATGTGGTGTATATCTATGTCTGCGTTATTTTTTATTTTACTTTCGTTACGTGTGATATAAAAGGGCATTAGAATCAGTCACAGCTAACAAGGACACGGCGAAGCTTAAAATCGATGCTCGTCACATCGTCACATATGTTAAGGACGAACGAACACACAGAAGCGCCAGCTTGTTTGAAGGTAAAAACGTATCATGATTGGATATATTGTTCTCTAAGTCATGTTATGAAATTAGTTGGATGTTCAGTGGAAATACAGTCCTGGATTTTTTTTATTTAATACATTTTACAAATAAAATTTACACAATAAAGCGCATCTCAAAAACCTATCCCAGGTTCGTCTGGATGCTCAGCATTCAGTTCTCGTCCATTTTTACAGTATTAGTGATATAAAAAGAGAACACCGCAACACCTCGTCACGGGCCGTTGCGAGCATCCTTTGTAAACGAACGCACACACCCATCGTAAGACGGCTCAATGCGTGTGAGCGTTCGATACAGGCTGATGGTAAGGCACTAGCTCAGTAAATGCCTATTCAATCTACTTTTGAATCATGATCACATTAACCTTCATTGTTAATCTGCATCCTGTCCTTTGCTATACGAATAAGAAAAGATAAAGCAATCAAGCCTAGTCTATGTTTATTTAGAATTAAAAAGTATAAGAAAACTGCTGAGTATGCGGCTGTCTTCTTAACAAATACTATACAAGTACGATAGTAACCTTATTCATTTTATATCTTTCGAAAGTATATTTAAAAAACTCTCATTAAAATGCTACGTCATCATTTTATAACACGGAGGATTTCTACGAAAGCGTATTCAAACCCCATTTGTATTTTAACCAGTATTATTCCATATAACTCGGGAACTATTTGGATAATATTAATATTATATTGTAACTTAAATCGACAAATCGTAAACCGATAAATAAATTTCACGATAGTAATACCATATTCTAAAGTCGTAATATTTTGCTTTCCGTATTTGCACGGGGCATTTAAACTTGGCTACAGTCCAGAGATTACAAAGGACCCATTATTTAAGACTGAAGTTCGATTAGTGTGCAGTCGTATTCACCATTTAGTTCAACGGCTTAAGAAAAATAATATTTAAATAGTACTTTAACATATAGTAAGTCAAACGTATTTAAAACATCACATAAAAAATATTATTAACAAGACTTATGTTAAATTCAAATTACATGTAAGATACAATTTAATGCACCTGTCTACTGCTTGTCTTATAGATATTTAATTTTACTATAAATTTATTTATGTTATTTTATTTAAATGGTACTTAATTTATAAATAAAACTGACTAAGAACAATTATATTTACGAGCAAAAACATGCAATATGGGATCACATGGAAAGCAACAGCTTTCAAATAAAACATTAACCATCCATATCGGTTCACCCAGTAGAAAGTTATGAGGTAACAAATATAATGAAGACGACTTAAGAACCTCATTTGTTGAAGTCGAAGATAACATCTTAATCAGATTTTTGCGGCTCACAAGATATTGACGGCTGACTTTGATGCACTTGTCATCTGTGATACCTAATAAGCTTGGTGAAAAGCGAACAGAAAAACCTGTCTCTCTACCCAGCTAGGGTGAAATAAATCGTGAGAGCTTATTATTATTACATAACATAAAACAAAGCTATGAAACAATTTCGTCGTAACATCTGAATCTGATGCTTGGAAGTTTCGTGGTCACTTGGAAGGCAAAGCCAAATTGGCCTCCAAAAAACTTGGCATACTCAGTAGAGCAAGACAGTATTTCACGCCTGCCCCCCATCTGCAACTTTACAAGGCACAAGTACGGCCTCATATGGAATACTGTTCGCATCTCTGGGCCGGGCCTCCCCAATACCAACTTCTTCCGTTTGACCGTGTACAACGTAGAGCTGCTCGAATAGTCGATGATCAGGGTCTTTCCGATCGACTCGACCCTCTGAGTCTGCGAAGAGATGTCGGTTCTCTTTGCATCCTGTATCGCATTTACCATGGGGAGTGTTCTGAGGAATTGTTCGGAATCATCCCAGCTACCGATTTCCATTACCGCACATCTCGGCAGAATTCCAAATTCCACCGCCACCATCTTGATGGTTGGCGTTCAACGACTGTACGTTTTTCGCGAGCCGTATGCTCGTTTGCCACTTTTCATATAAAAAAAAAATATTGGGATTGAAAATTTTTGTATTTTCATTTATAACTCATAAGTTGAAACCCTTGTCTTTGTCATGTTATCTATTTTTAGGACATGCCTTCTTTTATCAAGACATGTTCTTGTGAAACGTAATGTAGAAGCATTACGTTTGGAATTAGGTTAGGATATAAAATAAATGTATGTATGTTACAGTTAATAAAATATTTAACCTTTAAGAAGAAATATATATTTAACCTTTATTATTAAAGGTTAAATATAATATTTACCCTTTTTGTTATATAAGTTAAAGGTTAAATGTACCAGCCTATATTATGTTCCACTGTTGGACACGGGCCGTGAAGAGAATATAAAGGCATGATCCGCCAAACAGCACTAGTGCGGTTGGTTCATATTTCATAGAAAATTATCTAACACATGTAAGTTTCGTCACGATATTTCCCTTATCCAGCAAGCGCGTAGTGAGTGCGTCCGGACACTGAGCTACCATGGCTCTTAGTTATATATTATTCATTATGTAATATGATAATATAGCACGGATATATAAACAATAAAATATATACAGTAAATATATAAGTATAACCTTGATAAGTAGAAACGCAAGAATGACACCAAAAATACGAGTACGAATTCTATTACTTATAGTGGTTTTCGTTTTGGTAATTTTGCAAAAATACTTTTTTTATTCTAGCATATGTTCGAAATACAGATAACCAATTTTTTTTGAAGCGTAGGTTTATTTGTTCGGAAATATTGTATCTAGTTAATTAAGATTTGAAATTTCGAGTAATGTAGGGTACATACCTACAAAGGAAGGAAAGGGAAAATAACGTTTTTTCGAGTAATTATAAGATTTTCGTCCCACTTCGGCTTATTTTATTACTAACATTCTTTTTAACCATTCCGACTAAGCTTAAGCTTGTGCTAGGAGATGGTTCATGTCAATAGTCAAATGATGAACGAACAACCTTACGATTCGCAGCGCGTACCCTAAACCATTAGGCTATTGACGCTATTTTTTAACTGATAAGATTAAGAGTCAATTAAGATAATACACAATAGAATTACATGTTCATCTAAATTGTAATGGTAAATGTATTTTAATTATAAAAATATAAGTTCGGGGTCAGTAATCAGTAACATTTTAAATTCATTCTAATAGCACCGTAGCATCATAAAAAACAAATCGTACCTACATAAATATAGGTTAACTGCGGATCCATTCTGTGCCTGAGATGGGGCGAGCGAGGAAACTGTGCCGCATATCAACTTACACTGTCCAAGATTCGCATCACACCGCAATGATTGCGAACACAGAATGGATATCGCCATCACCGCGGACAACATAGTCAGCATAGTTGCCTTCGATACCAGAGAACTATTCCTGGAATACTGTGAGCTAGTTATGTTCTTAGCCGCAAAGGCTAACGGCTCAATAGTAGCAAGAAGAGGAACAAAGAAATATCCTTAAAGGAGGAAAATATATATATATATATTACAAAAGGACCAACGTTGTTGCTCAAATTTTAGCAACAGGCTCATAGGGCCCTAAATGGGGTCAAAAAAAATAGCATCGTAGGGAATACAAATTAAGTCTTTTATGTATTTATAGCAGAAAAGGCAACCAAAACAAACTTCCCGCTAATTATTAGTACAGATATCATGATGTGATGTCATCAAAACATCTTTATCATGTGAAAAAAAATATCCTAAATCCAAGTCAAACGATAACGTAGTAAATTTACGCGGCGTCTAGTGTCTATGTTGGGGCGATCGCGTTACGTCCATCAATATATAGTCCAAGGAAATGTCCCGTGAAACGATGGGAATAATCGTACTAGCTATCTAAATGTAGTTCACCAATGGCCAATGAAATTTCTTTCTCGTATATTCTACAGACTGACTGCGAACAATGTCACAATATCTTATAGACACGGCTCAAAAGCAGATTGATTACACTTATACTACATTTTTGTTATCCGATTGAAGCAACTGACCGTGGTGGCCACGGCTCTCGGGTAATATGCTAACGTGAAAAGAGTAACAGTTTAAACTAAAAGGTATTTTTCTTTGAATTTTTGAAGCGTTTCGGACTGATACCCACCCTAGCGGGCCAAAACAAACGTCCGTAACGTTAAAGAAAAGCGTAAGATATTTTCCTATTAATCATGTTGATCAACATTCTGATCACAGGTGGCGTTTTAGCGAATTATTAATAAGTATTAATTAATTATTTATGTAAATTTATACTGTCAAAAAAATAAACACACTTGTTTTTTTTTAAATAAAAATTTCTATTAAATTACGTTATTTGTTATTTTTTGAAATACTACCTCAATAAAATACAGAAAAATTAAAAAAACAAGAAAATATTTACAATCTATTTTATCCGAAGGGACTACGTTTCTAAAGGGTGTCCCATGAAACAACATTTTCCTAAGACATTTGAAGTCCGCCAAGCTGTGACATAAATTAGCTGCTACGTTACTGAATACATAAGTTGTATTTCTGAGTGTGTGTTCGCGTAACTTTGAATGTTATATTTACGTAACTTATTAATATTTGGTACGAGTCCTCTTATGTAAATATATGCATGATTTTCTACCAAGTTTTAGCGCCTCTGTACCTTCGTATGAAGATCCGTTGAAAAATTAAGGCTTAGTCTGAATGCCGGTACGCTGCCTTATATTTTCTCTTCATATTTTCAGTTTGCATGCAAATTGGCTCATTTAAGGAATTGAAAAATTCTGTTGTACTGAATGACGATCAAGTGAAAGAAATCTGGGAACTCCGAAAGAGTGTAACTATTATAAGACTTATATAATAGACGTAAATAAATAAAAAAAAACTCACACAGCAAATTTATATGATACCAAAATTGGACTTCATTACATAAAATAAATAATTTAAACATGTTTACTTTAATATTTTTGAATATTTTAAACTACTACTTTGCTTTTAAAATGACTTATACTACTTATAAAAATATCAAAATTTATGTACAAGAACTTGTGGTCAACTGTTGTTATGGTCAACAATTTATGTATATTTTTTAATTTGTTCAAATGAATTTCTAATAAGAAAATAAATTATTTAAACACATTAATATTTTTGAATATTTTAAACTACTAATTTGCTTTTGAAATGACTTTTACTTCCTATAAAAATATCAATATACATTCATACAACAACATGTGGTCAACAATTTATGTATATTTTTTAATTTGTTCAAATGAATTACTAATAAGAAAATAAATAATTTATTCAGTGAGGTGTACATTGTATTTTTTAACATAAATACAACCTATATATTGAAATAAACTACTAGAAATTTGCGAATGCGAGAAAATGATTACCTATTCCGTTCACATTGATCATGGTGCGACCATTGCGGGCTACGAATTCAAATTAAAGGAAATGCACAAAGGACTGTTCGCCGCTATATTGGACGGTTATTAGAATTTCAAATGACGTCACGTGAATATTAGAATATTCGGAAATCAGAAAATTATATATGACTTTTCCTTGTATAGAGTCGAGTACTAATTTCATGTACATTTCTGTATATCAGGTAATCGGTGGACTCTTGTCACAGGCTGAGCCAATCCCTCTTCGGCGCAAGGTTTTGTTTCTGTGTCGAATAAATTCCATTCTGTTGTAGTACGCAGCACGTCATTTTGGTACACCAGAACTCCGATTTACTCAAGAAATAGCATCTATAAATACCTTGGTCCCGTTTCAAACGCACTGTCTTCTAAAGTTATCGTGCTACGAAACGTGTAATATATGAGTCAAGATTTCAATTTTTAAGGCGGACCTGAGCAGATTTTTGAACCGATTTCAAAAATAAGGTTCTTTGTGTTTGATACCTCATAACTTTCAACTGGGTGAACCGATTTTGATGATTATTTTTCTGGTAAAAGGCTGGTGCTAATTTTGTTCCAATTCTGTCAATGGCATCCATGAAAAACCAAATAAGTAATGTAAGCGTCAATAGCCTAATAGTTTAGGGTACGGTCTGCGAATCGTAAGGTCGTAGGTTCGAATCCACCATTCAACTATGGACGTTAACCATCTCCTAGCACAAGCTTAAGCTTAGTTGGAATGGTTAGCAAGAATGTTAGTAATATTTTCTGAAAAAAATGCTAGCTTTCTTTTTAATTAAAAAAAAAGTGTTAAAGTGCATCAAATATGTGCGCTGAAAATGGACGAATAAATCAATACCACGCCAACCGATTTCAATGGTTTCTTTTTTATTATTATGATGAGAGTTTGGTTAGGTTCTGATCAATTCTATTTCGTGATACTCCTATTCTCTTTGAAGTCGATTTTATTTATACTCGTAAGAGTAAAGTGAATAGACATTTACTAAGCTTTATCATCCAGGACTGCATTGCCACTTAACATCGGGTGGGATCGTAGCCAAGCACTTGCTTAGAAAGTATAAAAAAATACTTGTTAATAATCATAAATAAGCTCTCATCAAAAAATTGACTTACCACGCAAAAAAGGGTTAAAGAGTTTTAACACTGTGACGATAAGCTTTTTATGAAACTTACTTAACCGTTAATAATTAATAAAGAAAACTTAATTACTTTAACTATTATTTACTACAAAGGTAAAACTAAATAAAGATTTAAAGAGCTGGCGCTAATTGTCTTAAAAAGACTTAACGTACAAAAACTATTAATTTAATTAAAAAAGTTGCAGCTCTCCAATCGAAGTCGAGGCTTTGAAGTTAGAACCAAAGGAGCTTTCGTAACTATAGTAAAACTTTACAATTACTCTGATAATAATCCTTTTGTTGTGAACATCCCTCAAACCCGAACGAAGCGATTTGCTTCGTCTTTCATTCTTCGTACAGCAAAGGACTGGAATAGTTTGCCCGCGTCTGTCTTTCCTTCCGATTACAATGTGGGTATTTTCAAGAGTAGAGTGAATAGGCATTTACTAAGCTAGTGCGCCTTACCATCCAGGACTGCATTTCCACATAACAGTGGGATCGGAGTCAAGCACTTGCTTAGAAATAATTAAAAAAAAAGAAAACCGTTAAACGATTATGTATCTAAATAAACATTACGTTACTATTTATAAAAATAACTTAAAAAGGAACTTAAACTTGACTTTGTTAAGGATGACCTCTTGCTTGTAAATTATTATAGTTGTGATAAATGTGGACAAATCGGGTCCTGCGGCACAAGTCAATTTATACTACGTATTGCATATAATAATAGATGCCTTACCACCTCGATGCTCCCCACTTGCAGGCTCCGGGTCGACACTATCAAGCCTAAGTTGAGCCAGTAAGTCAAAGTCGAGTCTGACCACTAGAACCATACTGTTTTTATGCAATCGCATTCACTCCCGTTAGTGGTTTAAACCGTAATTAATTGATATTGACGCGCCGCGAACCGATAATTAACGAAATAACAGCAACACTGCACGTAAAATTAATTACACCGAACGGTTTCGCAACTGGAATGCGAATAAGGAGATATTGTCTTCTGCGTACACGGTCTACGTGTGATTTGACGCCGTGGTGACGATTTTCCGATTACCCACGTGTGCGGAGAAAATAAAAATAATCGCCTTACCCTCTTCCGTGAAACAAACATGTAACCGCGAAATATGAAATAAACAGTATTCAACTATATCGAATATGAAAAAACCGTGGTAGCTCAGTTTAAAAATGCAACAATAATAAGTTTATTAACCCTACACTGTCATTTAATATGTTACAATACTTTTTTACCGTCATACAATTTCACTAAAATATTTGGTATTTTTTCGTTAGCTGGACAAGCAAAACAATATTATTACTTAAAATATTTCACGTTATCGGAATATATGTGATACATTATTTTTAAAATCATATTTATTGTTAACGTCATTTTTTTAATTTGACTCTTCTATCTTACGAATGATTTCTTCAGTACTTAGAGTCGATTCGAATATAATAGTCAGATTCTGCCCTGAAAGCACTGATGTTGTCGTTATTTGGAGATATTTCGCTTGCTCGACTTCGCAGTCATACGCGTATATTTTTTTTTTTGTTAACGGGGAGGAAATCTTCAAAAAGATACCCCGCCTTCTGGGGGGAAGGCGGCGGTTACGTGGGGTTTTTACCCACTAAAACCTCCCCGGTGGCCCTTTCCTCGGTGCATGACGAGGGGCTCCGGGATCTCCAGTGGAACGCACCGGAGCCCCTCTGCACTGTGCTCAAGGAGAGCACGTCCCGGGGGGGGGAAGGTTAGTCCCTCCCCCCCTGTGCCCTCATAGTGCAAGGCTACACCTGCCAGCCGATGTCGCCTTCTTCCCGGGTCCACCTTAGCTGACGACAAAGGCCCCCACCCTTGTCGCCCAGTGAACCCGAGGCCCCTTTTTGTCGCCTTATACGACAGGCAGGGGATACCGTAGTCTTATTCTTGAGAGCCCAGAACTACAGGGCTGCGGGCCGGTCTCCATATTCAAACTATGGTAGCAAATCAGCATAGCACATTTTTTCGGAAACTATATACAATGAAGAAATACTCCAACACGTTCTATATGACAGACGCTTATCATAATCCCCCAGCAAGCTTATACGATCCATTAATTTTTTTCGCATTTCAGTCTAGTGGACTCGCTATTGCAACATTAATTTCCTGTCAGTTCCAGAAAAATATCGGGACACCCGTCTCCAAGGACGAGTCAACTGTTTGGGAAAAGATATTTGCATGTGTTATATCCTTACCATGGGGACTATGGATGTTTTGACATTATTCTAGGCGGGATTTCTTCTATCTCAGCAAGAGGTTTTTTTTTTTTAGTTGAATAGAACTTCATATAGGTACTTAATCTTTATAGTTGGCAGTATGCTACCCATTATTTACAATATATAGACGGCTATTTGACCATTGCCGATTATGATATGTAGGTGTAATTAAATGGTTTTCACTCCAGTAATGAGCTATCACCAGCATTGCTTCGTACCTGTTGTCCCAGAAGGGTTGGCAGGGTATAGCATGATATGTTTAACAGATAAGTGAAGGAAAAGTCAGCACAGGAGTAAATAACATAAAGTACTCTATGATGGAAAAGTGTGATGCAGTGTCAGTAGGAGATGCCCTTTTTTATATTGGGGAGAAATGAATTTTATTATTCATACGTAGATGCCGGAAAGGTGGACAAGTTATGTTGGGCTCACAAAAAATCATTTGATTTTATTTAAAAACGTAATGGTTCTACATAAGCTCTTCAAATGATTATATTTGATTATATTAATGGTCGCTGCAGTCAAATGTCAACTAGACCATAATTATAAAAGTGCACAGAAATAATTAATGGCCTCTTGTAACTAAGCGGTCAGAGCTTAAATACTAAATGTCTGACTTACAACCTGCCACTTGGCTTGTCTTAATAGGTCTTCATTTTGTAAAATAAAAAAAAGTAACCCTCGAAGTATGGTAATAGAAATAATCACATTACATTTGGACACAAGGAGAGATCGTATCCTTTTTAATTTATTCCACTGGGTGACCATCCTGACGCATACATCGTAACTTTAGCATAGTTAGCTTCAAAGTAATTTGTATACAAATAATAGAACATTTATAGATAAAGAAAGACAATAATGACTCACGTACTTCTCCGCCAAGGCTACACCGATTACTTTAGAACTCCGAAAGGCTAACTGCTTGGAGACTACTGCCAGTAAACTGAAAAAAAACGTTACAATAATAATAAAATTGCTTTATTAAATCCCAAAAATAAAAATTAACAGACTGTATTGACACCCTTCGGGTAAAAGCCCCTTCAAAGAATAGCACTTTTTTTCTATCCTTGGCAGTTCCATGCTTAAATACGATACCACTAATGCGATTTGTCTGTCTAGCATAAAGCCGGTCTTTTACTGTGGTCCTAGAAGTTAACTTCTTAGAGAGAGTTAACGCTTAAGCGTTAAACGTTATGACGAACTACACAGATTGGCCAGAGAAGCTGGCCTTGACTGCTTGACCGGATTGAGAGGTGGCATAGCTCTTAAGGTCGCTTAGCCTGAACCTCTATCAAGAAAAAAAAAGCGTTAAACGTTTAACCCGTTAAACGTAGAAATTATAGTAAAAATTCAATAGCCTGCAGAACGCACAGAACCTATAATAACTGTTTCTCTAAAATTAATAATTTTATGGAAAGTAAAAATCATTACAGTTAAATAAGAAAATGAGTTCAGCTTTTATGTAAAAAATAGGGCATCTACAGTTAAAGTTACAGCCTTTATATATGTCCCACCACTAGATACAGGCCTTCTCTGTAAAGAAATTATAATAAGGGGACAGTCTGCTAAGCGGCCATAGTGCGGATTGGCAGACTTCACATGTCGTACAAATTTTTTCTAGGACATGTAGATTTCCTAATGTTTTCCTTTACCGCCGATCGCGTGGTAAATCAGCACATAAAATTGCAACAACAAATTTATTGGTGCTGGCACCGGGGATCGAACTCGGGTTGCTAGCGTACTATACAACTTGAGGCGACTGCACGGGCACTGGGCTACCAGGGCTCTTGGATATAAAAAATAGGGCATCTACTTTGTTTCAATTGATGTAATATGTAATTTAAACATGTTTTAAAAAGAAATTAGATAATGAAGTCCAATCTTGGCAGTATGTTTAACTAAACTAGATTGTAAATTTAGTATTTAAGTGCTATGTGCCTATGTTAATAAATAAAATGAAATAAAAAATTATATATAAATAAAATAGAATTCTTTTGTTTCTTTCTACTAGCAAAATAGTTAATGATTTTTTACTAACAAATTAAATATTAATTTATCGACACAATGGCAATACACATACGTAAGGAATACATCAATAATATACAAGAAGTAATTTAGATTCTGATAGTATAGAAATAAGATTTTATTCCGGGCAGCGGTAGAAAATGTAACTAGAGTCAAAAGCTCATAAATTATTCAGTAGGAGGAACATAAATAGATGCTGGCTACATGAATGAACTCGAGCTAGACTACGGTTGAATAGTTTTATTGGATTTTCATCATCTTTATACGGATTTGAAATATATATTTATTTTTATACTTGTTCCTTTGGACAAATATTTTAGTATCTAAAACATCTTTCCATGGTTACTTGCCAATATCCTCCTCCTTGCGTCGTTTTCCTCATTGCTGAGGGTCGTGACCTCCACGAATTATGTGGCGGACGATCACTTTCCACCTGTTGCGGTCTTTGGCGGTGTGTGGACTCTCGTGTTAGTGTTGTTGCTGATTTGGTCTATCCAACCCATAGGGCTCCTCCCTCTTGGTCGTCTTCCCTGTACTTTGCCTGTGACCAGAAGTGTTTCCAGTGCATCGTTTTTCCGGGCTATGTAACCGAAGAATTCGTAAACCGTTGCAGCCTGACGGTGACTCCCACTTCCCGGAGAATTAACACTTTTGTGCGGTGGGCTGTCGAAGATACTCGTAACATTCTCCTCCAGCACCACATCTCATATGCGTCAATACTAGATCTGTTTGCCTTTTGAGGGTCCAAGTTTCTGCTCCAGAAGTGAAGATTGAGAACACCAGAGACCTCACCAAATCAATCTTGGTTTTTTGTGAGATTGATCTATGAGTCCAAATTCGGTTTAATCGAGTCATCGCGTTTTTTGTCATGCCAATTCGCTTCCGTGCGTCTGGTTCGCACGAGCTGTTGTTACATTTGGTACAGCCCAGGTATACGAAACTGTCCACGTAATGGAGATCGATTGTCCCACTGCCAATATATTTAGTGTTATATTTGTCTTTTGAAGTAAAACTTCTTTACGCATGCTTGACTTGGGAAGTAAGCTGTTAGTCAGTACGAGTGTGATCGAGCGAAGCGAAGAGAATTTGAGAGGAAATATAATTAAGTGAAAATAGAAAAAGAGCTACGTTTAGTATATTACTATAGAGTCAAGAGAGAACAGAGCGCGCCCACATTTTCTTTCTCCCATCAACTATCGTGTATATATTATATTTTGTGAATAGATAACACATACATAAACATATATATATGTTATTAGAAGACCGCTTCCGAAAACGAAGACAGACGATAGACTAATGACACCTTTGATGATGGGACGGACAAAAAATCGAGCCTGATTAAAAACAGCAATGAAACATTAAGTCAACGAACGCCAGGGCGAAGAGGGGCGGCGAAAATGGATAATATGGACCTAAAGAAGAACCTAAAGAAGATTTAATTCGGTCGTGTGTCGTCACACTCGTCTTTTTTAAGAAGGCTAACATTTTTTTTTAAGGTAAACCTAAAAAAAAGTTGTCAAATTTTGGTGTTTATCATAAAAATTAAGTAGGTGAATGTTTTCAAGCACTAATTTAGGCGACCTAACGAACACCGCTCTCAATTTTCTTCTCTCTTGACAATAATTTCCAATTAATAGCATATTCTTACGCCGTTCGAAGGAAACTAAGAAGCGTAATGTAATTTATTTTGCGATGTGTTTTATTACATTACACGTTATTTAATATGTACGAAGGAACATTGTCTCTAATGGAAATTTCTCGTCCTTTTCAACCTAAACAAATTAAAAATTCTTTATGTAATGATAAAGAAACATTTTCTTATCTCTATACTAAATGCTCATTATAGGTACTTACCCTATTCGGGTCACGGGTAATAGACCTGGGATAAATCCTTAAAGTATCTTCTCACTTTAAATCATTAGTTAATGAATTTAGCATATGCTTAATTTGTCTTTAATCTTGCGGCAAGATTAGTCAGAGACGGATTTACAAATTTTCCGCTAGTAGGCTAGTCTACTCTAAGTTTTGTGTGCTATTGTCCTCATTACATTAGCTTTTTTACCGTTATTAGTATATTTGTGAACTAGGGGATAGTTGTGTCAGTTTCTGAATAATTTTTACAACCCACGGTTTAGTGAAGAATATCGTGTTAAGCTAAAAACAGCAGCGTTTACTCATTATAAGACTATATATTTAGCTATATAAAGCTCAGGTCCGGTCGTGTGTAGAATACTGTTGTCACATTTGGGCAAGCGCTCCTAAATGCCATCTCCATCTTTCGCAGCTTTGAACTCGGTGGAAGGGCAGGCTAAGTGGCTATTTGGTGATGCAGCTGAAACCGATCTACTCAGTCTTGAGCACAGGCGCGAGGTAGCCTTTCGGTTTTCTACAGATTGCGATTAGGAGAGTATGCTCCGGAAATACCTGATCTAATTCCCCCATCCTCGTTCCACCATCGGACTTCAAGATGCACTGCAGGATTGGAATCCTTTTCTTGTGCACATCCCTCAAAGCCGCGCTTTGCTTCGTCTTTCATTTTTCGAACAGGAAGGATAGGAATAGTTTGCGTGCATCTGTCTTTTCTTCCGATTACAATGTGGATATTTTCAAGAGTAGAAGACCAAGACTGCATTTCCACTTAACATCAGGTGGGATTGTAGTATATACATTATAAATGAAAATGTTTGGATATTTGTTGCTAAATCACGCCGCAACGGCTAAACGGATCGCGATGAAACTTGGCACAGAGATAGATTATAGTCTGGAAGAGCTCATAAGTTACTTAACCGACTTCAAAAAAAGGAGGTTATATTATATATTGATCAGGTATATACTGTAAAATATGAATTGGTTCGATAGTTGTGTTTATTAATTATGCCACTAATGCATCTAAAATCTTAAATGTGAAAGTTTTTATGATTGTTTGTTATTCAATCACGCCAGAAAAATTTTACATAGAGCAGATACAACTTTTTATTGAACCGATTTCAAAAAACGGAGGTTATTGATCAGGTAAACTCGGAGTACTCAACAGGGCCAAACAGTATTTCAAGCCGGCTCACCGCCTTAAACTGTATAAGGCACAGGTGCGGCCTCATATGGAATACTGTTCGCATCTCTGGGCCGGGGCTCCCCAATACCAACTTCTTCCGTTTGACCGTGTACAACGTAGAGCTGCTCGAATAGTCGACGATCAGGGTCTTTCCGATCGACTCGACCCTCTGAGTCTGCGAAGAGATGTTGGTTCTCTTTGCATCCTGTATCGCATTTACCATGGGGAGTGTTCTGAGGAATTGTTCGGAATCATCCCAGCTACCGATTTCCATTACCGCACATCTCGGCAGAATTCCAAATTCCACCGCCACCATCTTGATGGTTGGCGTTCAACGACTGTACGTTTTTCGCGTAACTTTCTCCCACGCACTGCCAACTTGTGGAATCAACTGTCGCCAGCGGTGTTTCCGAACGTTTACGATTTAGGGACCTTCAAGAAACGAGCCTATTCCTATCTCAATGGTCGGCAACGCACCTGCAGCTCCTCTGGTGCTGTGGATGTTCACGGGCGACGGTGATCACTTAAGATCAAGTGAGCCGTATGCTCGTTTGCCACTTTTCATATTAAAAAAAAAGGTAAATCGTGGGTAACACCGCGGGGCGCAGCTAGTCTTTAATATACGGATTACGGATGTAAGAGTGTTCAGTATAGTGCGCATTACTAGAAAATTAAAATGTTTGTCATTTGTTTCTTTGTATATATCTGTAGGACAAACAAAATTGGGTCATATTTTCCGCTCCCTAAGCCACCCTAGGCTCTGGCATTCTCAGCCTGCTGGTAAATCTGCCACTGCTCTTGCCCTAACCATTAACATCATATGAGTGTATTTTTCTTTTAGAAACAAAACTTGTTTAGGATAAGGTAGCAACTCTGTGCACGTAGGGAAGTTTTGTAATCTTGCGAGAGATATAAGTTTAAGCTGAGCGTTTCCGTAAGCACTGAGTATAAGATACTTAAGCTCTTATGAGAACTTCGGCCATTTTTTCTTGTTATATAAGATACGAAATGAAATATATCCTTTCTAGAATCAAAGGTTGTACCTATAATTATAGAAAGTAAACTTCATAGATTATTAAAAACCACATATCGGACTTAAACTAGATAATACAATAGGTATCACTGACCGACTTCAAAAGAGATTGATGAGAATATGGTTAAGTTTCTGATTAAATTAATTTCGTAACATCGCCACGATAACTTTGAAATACAAAGAGATCGTCCACTCTAAATAACGTTTATCGTTTGATTTGATTTTTTTTGTTTTACTCGTAAATATACTTGTTAAACATAAATACACGATATTAATTTGTACGAGGAGCTTACTTATCATTGTTTAACAACTTTTTAATTAAATACTGTATAACTTTCATTATAAAAATTCTAAGAAATCAGAGAATATTAATTGGAAATTTATTTGAGCCCCGGAGACGTTTAAGTATTATCTAGCGGATAGTACAATAATCTGTATTGCTCTTTAAATTTCAATTGACTTTCAAATGAAAGATTTTTTATGAAATTTTTTTTTCAATTAATATTAGAAATTTATATTTCTTAGTTCAAGCAACGGGACAATTCGTCTGGGAGTATATGGTCATGACAATTTTTATTATGATCTCTAGGATTACGAGTCTGCTAAACCAATTACGTAAAGTATATTTACAACTAAAAACAAAAATCTACTTCGAATAAAAAAAAACGATAAGCGAACGACCTCTTTGTATTTCCGTATTATCATGGAAATATTACGAAATAGAATTAACCAGAACCTTATGTAACTGTCATCAAAGTCTTGGAAATACCTCTTTCATACATCTACTGTAGTTCGGCAACCCACGGCTCGCGAGCCACATGCGGCTCCCTTGGATGTAGAGCTTTAGTACTAACTTTATTTGTGCAAGTACTATTTGTTGTTGGCGAGAAAGAAAATTGTGGGAAATTTTACAAATTGTAATTTTTGACTCTTCCGATTCAAAAGGTTGCCGACTCCTGTATTATACCATAATATTCAAACCTAACACGGTACTTGGTTAAAATACGATACAGATGTAGTGAGAATTTGTTTTCCTTCGGGAAAATTCTTTATCGGAATACGATGACACCCGTACAGTTAATGAATGAACGTATTAAATGAGTGATATTTTCATATATATCAAATGTATATCAAAAAGCAATCTGTAGAAAACCGAAAGGCTAGCTACCTTACGCCTGTGCTCAAGACTGAGCAGATTGGTTTCAGCTGCGACACCAAATAGCCTCATAGCCCGCCTCTCCACCGAGTCCAATGCTAATAAAATTAGAATCAAATTTTTTTTTATATGTGCGTTTTTAATTTATGTCTGCTCTTCTTTACCCGCACATCACATAAAGGAATTCACAGAGGTAGCTTATTATAATTTATCTTTAAGTTCTGCATAAAATATAATGTGACTTTTTTATGGGGTAAAAACTAATGCTTAACCACATTCCCACCTGATGTTAAGTGGTGATATAGTCGAAAGATGGTACGCGCTTATTTAGTAAGTGCCAGTACTCTTGAAGGCTCCCACGTCGTACTTGGACGAAAAGACTGACGCCGGCGACTTGTTCCACTCCTCGCTGTCCGCACGATAAACGATCGCGAAACATCGACTATGAAAGGGAGAACCGACGTACTCGTATGACTAAATGTACTATAAGTATATAACTACACTATTGTATTACGTAGTAATTTGTAATAATGGTTGTATGCGAGTCAATAAAATAAATGTCTAACGACAGTCGTTAATGACAATATTATATACCAAAGCCTATATAAAAGCATACAATTATGAGTTATCTATATCAATGTATTCAGATTGAGTTGGCAATTATTTTACTTAACAATATAACGACGATTGTATGAAATGAGGTCACATTCGATATAATACATTGAAACAACTTTATCTATCGAATATAAAGCTACTCAAAGATGTTTGATTAAGGGCCAAATCAAATTCTCAGGGATGTAACCAAATAAGTCTCTTCATTAGCTTTATTTCATATCAAAGGGAAAAAGGTTACATAGGTCGAGCATTTTTGTACGAAATACCTTTTTGCAGGTCTCATATATATTGGGCAGAATTTTGAAATGCCTTTCACTTTGTCTAAAATATCTGTAATGGACGACGGTGAAACAAAATGGACCCATTTAAAGAGCTTTCAACACACGATTGGCTACGAATTGTTGCATGTTTTGTTAACTTGACCTGTATATATTTATCTATTAGTCTATCGTAATCTAAACTAGATATTTGAAATTGAAATTACACTGGTCAATAAGCGATGGGGATAATTCTTTACTCATGCGAAAGCTTTGGTTCCATTTTGGTCCAATCCTGATAAAGGGATTCATGAGAATACCATATAGTCTTAAATTTGCATGAAGAATGTGCGCTACATGAGCAAGTAAGTATGAGCCGTGGTAGCTCAGTGTCCGGGCGGTTGGCTCAAGTTGCATAGTACGTTAGTAACCCGAGTTCGATCCCCGGTGCCGGCACCAACAAATTTGCTGTTGCAATTTTATGTGCTAATTAACCACGCGCTCGGCGGTGAAGGAAAACATCGTGAGGAAACCTACATGTCTTAGAAATTTTTTCTACGACATGTGAAGTCTGCCAATCCGCATTAGGGCCGCGTGGCGGACTATGCCCTTATACTCTCTTTACAGAGAAGGCCTCTGCCTAGCAGTGGGACATATATATTATATATATAAAGGCTGTAACTTTAACTTTATGTGCGCTACAAATTAACTCAAAATCACGCCAACCGATTTCGATGATTCATTTTTTATTGAAAAGGATGTACTTATATTCTGTAGTGTATATACTGTAGTAATTTTATTTCGTAATTCATAAATCCCTACGATAATTCATAAATACAAAGAGGGCGCCCGCGCGTCATAGCGTTTAACCTTTGATTCAATTTAAAGTCGGTTTTTGTTTTTGCTCGTAAATATACTTGTTTACATATTGATACTAAATACATATATACACAGCAACACACACACACGCACTGTGTGCGTCACTGTGTAAATATATGTGTGTGTAGTGTCTGTACACACATACTAATAATAGTAATAAAGTACCTTGTAAAACATTATAATATATTTTGATTTGTGCACAATAGCAATGTAACGGGAGCGTCAATAACCTAATGGTTTAGGGTACGGTCCGCGAATCGTAAGGTCGACCGTCGTTCCACCATTCGAAAATTGACGTGAACCATCTCCTAGCACAAGTTTAAGCTTAGTTGGAATGGTTAACAAAAATGTTTGTAATATTTCTAAAAAAAAAAATATAGCTTTCTAAAAAACGGGAGGGATTTATACTACTCGTATTTACTATATATATATTTAGAGAATACAGGATTTCGTAGTTTAGGAGACGTTTTATGTATTCATAGCTGTGTTCAATAAACATTATTATTATTATTTATTATTATCTATCTATGTATCTAATACCGAGTCAGCTAATATTTTCTATATTGAATAAAAATTAATAGTTCTGCTACCGATGACCTGAAACTGTAATGCGGTGGAACTAAACTAACAAGCAACTGCTCAGCGTAACTTGACAAACTTATTTACGCAGCCTCTACAAATAACTTGGTAACGCAAAGTCAACAAAGTGAGCTTTTGCGAAGATCACAAGACTTTCGATTCGATCGAAGATTATTATTTGGCGGTCATCGTATGAAACGTTACTCTTATAAATGTTACAGCCTGTATATATATGTCCCACTGTTGGGCACACAGGCCTTCTTCGTAAATAGAGTATAATGGTATAGACCGCCACGCGGCTCTAGTGCCGATTGGCAGACTTCACATGTCATAGAAAAATTGGTCTAAATGTTTCGTCACGATGTTTTCCTTCACCGCCGAGCGCGTGGTAAGTCAGCACATAAAATTGCAACAACAAATTTATTGGTGTCGGTACCGAGCGGCTATATACTGAATAGGATTTTTTTTATAATAATAGCTCTCACAATCTTTTAATTGAAATGGGGAAAATGGAGATGACAATCACTGTTCGCTTTTCACCGAAATCAATTCAAATTTTAAGTCGGTTGGGAGACCATGAGATGAAAAGCTGACTTCAAATCAATTCAAATTTAAACTCTACAACGCGTGGACACCGTCATTTATTTCCGAGGTATCATAATTATATCACGATGTACTGTTACGCATATTCTCTGACTTCTTCCACATTTGTGCTTGTAATCGTTATGGAATATTTATAGTCTTGGACTATCATGAACCTATCAATATCACAATGGGATTTTAGGAGTTTCTTGGTAGTTCTTTGAAACCCAAGGCTCTACGTTAACAAAATTCATATGGGACCTCCTTTTAAACAAAAAAAAACATTTTTGAAATCGTGTTATAAACAGCGCTACGAGTGCACAAATATTAAAAAGAAAAACAGACGAATTGAGAACTCTCTCTTACGTTCTCACTCTTTTTGAAGGGGGTCAAAAATCAAACGGTTAGCTTCTTATCAACAGGCTCATAATCATAATTGTTTACGATTTTGGTATAGTATAATAGGTCCTAGGTAACGATATAATAGGTCATATATGTGACAGGTTGTAAGTAAGCCCATGACAACCACCAGGCACAAATTTCTTTCTGTGTGTTTATCTTTTGAAGGTATTTTCTGTTCGTTTTCTGTTTTTCGTCCTTGATAAGAAAAAACTTTACGGTATTTACCACACTTTGTTTTTTTTTTGTTCATTTAGAAAACAAAAACAAGATGTTAATTAACACCAATTTCGTTCAACGTTCAGGGGAGGTTCAAAAATTTAGTCAAAGCCTATTTAATTACGAGAAGTTTTTATGAAATAAAAACTTAAAAGGTTTAGCCTTCCAAGAAATATTTGTTTGCATGCCAAAGCGAGTTAATTACGAATTTGGGGTAACATTTTTAATGTGGTTGTTTTTCAAAGACGAAGGGAGATAATATGCTTTTATTCCTTTAAAGTCAAATTGGATCTTCCCTTACTTTATACTAGCTGCGCCCTACGATGTTACCTGCAAACCCGCGATTAAAAACTACGCTAAAATAAACGTATATCCTACCTAGTCTAAGTCACTCCTTATTACATTAACTATCTGCCAGTGAAAGTTCCGTCAAAATCGGACCAGCCGTTCCAGGAGATTAGCCAACAAACAAAAATTAAAAAAATTAATTTTGGTGAATGTATCGTATATACAGCCATAAGCATGTAGTGAAAGCGGTTATTTTAATATTACAAAAGGACACTTCAATTTTATTTATTGGTTTAGATCAGTGGTGTGCAAACTTTTTGGTTGGCGGGCCACAAATTGTAAAAAATACTTTAAAAGGGGCCAAAATTTGACCGAAAAAAAGTATTTTGATTTATAAAATCTGCGAAAAAAGTATTTGCATCCTGTATCGCATTTACCATGGGGAGTGTTCTGAGGAATTGTTCGAATCATCCCAGCTAGCGATTTCCATTACCGCACATCTCGGCAGAATTCCAAATTCCACCGCCACCATCTTGACTTTGGCGTTCAACGACTGTACGTTTTCGCGTAACTTTCTCCCACGCACTGCCAACTTGTGGAATCAACTGTCGCCAGCGGTGTTTCCGAACGTTTAAGATTTAGGGACCTTCAAGAAACGAGCCTATTCCTATCTCAAAGGTCGGCAACGCACCTGCAGCTCCTCTGGTGCTGTGGATGTTCATGGGCGACGGTGATCACTTAAGATCAGGTGAGCCGTATGCTCGTTTGCCACTTTTCATATAAAAAAAAAATAATTAAGCAAATTACACAAATAGATAGATAGTATAGATATATAGTAGTTTTAAACCTTATAAACACTACTGATATAAATAAAACATAAACAATTTTACAATAACACATCAAAAATATTAACAAAACCAAGTCTTAGCGGGCCGGATGAAATGCTTTAACGGGCCAGATTTGGCCCGCGGGCCGTAATTTGCCCACCACTGGTTTAGATTATGACTCGTCAATTTTGATATGAATAAAGCAACTTAATTCGTATTTAATTATGAGTAGCCTCTGTGGTATGTTGAAGCTTCAGTAACTACAGGGGCAATAAATTATTTAATCTCGAGTCAGTTACAGCAACTCCCGAGGGTTGAAATTTACTTTTTGTACTAATTAGTAAGTTACAAAGATAAAAGTGATAGAAGATTTAAAAAGACTAATTACAATTAACTAAGTACACGTTCGACAAATATAATTTATGGAATTTTTCCTTAGAGGCTCTAATAAATAGGTGGCTTATTTTACTCAGGTGGCCTTATACATATACATAGACTCTATTTTGTAGTATTTAAGATATTTACAACAGATTTAATACTAACTAGTTGTAATAAAGGTGTCTAGAATATGGTCACAAAATACCCATCAAAATCAAACGCAACGTTAACACAATTGTCGTTAAACGAAGCGTGCCATTGTTTTTTTAAAAGAATGCTATAAATATTTTTTCAATAATATATATAAATATTACTAAAATTCTTGTTAACCATTCCAGTTAAACTTAAGCTTGCGCCAGGCAAGTTTCACGTCAATAGTGGAACGATTAATTCTATTGATGTTTCAATGCCTAAATGTACTCCACAGAAAGCTATATCGAGGTAATAGTGATAAATAGATTTTAAGGCATACTAAATAAATGTGAGGAATATTTTTAGAATAAACCCAAAAGTGAAGAACATTATTGACGCACACCAATAGGGAAAAATTGGCATGTGACAAGCTCCTAGTATTGTTATTGAAAAGTATACTTACTTAACCAGCTACACGAAAGCACTTCATCATCCGACTACGGCAATCCGGTAACTCTTCAGTGAATTAGCGTACTAGCTCCTGCGCATGATGAACCATAGTTGTGGGTTATGTAAGACATAAAGTTTACAATAATAGGGTTCTATTTTAGAAAAAATGTAAGACTTGAACGTTAAAATTGTGCCATGTCTTTCATCAATAAAATAAAAATAAGTTATTGCACAAAAATTAAAAATATATATGGCGGAGGGCTTACCACTAACTTTTTTAACCAATAAACCATTTAATTGCTAAAAAGCTTGGCAAAGCGGATTGCTATTTCCATATACCCCACCAGGGTTTAAAGGACGTGAGGTCAAAAAGTTGCGGGCAACCATCAATTTTAAAATTATTTGTTCATATTTTTCAATTATAAAAATTTCCAGAAAGCAAAAAACTTTTATTAATCACGACGTATCATAAAAATATTTTTCCTAAACCTTTATACAGATTGAATTTGTTCATTAGCAAATGAGCCGCTACCAAATAGGTATTATTCGTTAATAATTTATTGTGTTCTTACTACTCATCCTATTAATTATTTATTTCCAGATCCTTAATTTGGTATTGATTATTCGACGCAGATTGTTATCATTTTAGAGTAAATTAATATTATTAGCACTAACTTAAGTCACCCTGCTGTTAGAATATTTATACAAATAATACGCACATATCACATTTTTTCCATTTCATTTTAAATTGTTTACTACAATGTCTTACAAAATAATATTCTCAAAGGGCGAAATTTTACACTATGTTATTTTATACAACAGATTACAAATACAAACACAGTTTCATATTCTTTGCTCTTTGGTTTTTGTTTGTATTTTGTAACCTGACAGCTGCTAAAAGTGGAATAAATTTTGTGCAATAAAATACTTATAATTTAAATAGATCCAACATCATATAGTTCATTATTTGCCGGCAAAATTATTACATTAATTCTTTGAGTATCTAGTGAAAATAATTATGAACCATGGTGAATGTGATGAAAGGAGTTCTAGTTGAATGGTAAGCAGGTTATGTCTACACAAATTTAATATAATATTCGTATAATAATGTAAAAAAATACTGAATTAACGCTTTATAGAAATTATATCTGTACTAGTCAAAAACTATACTTTTATAGGAACTGGAAATGAGCACGCGGCTATTGTGATGTTGAGTCGCACCTTATAAGGAATGCATTTTGTGTATTTAATCTGCGTTGGGCGGCTTATAATGTGTCTGATTCAAAAGAATTTACTATTTTATTCTATCTATTAATATCATACATATCTAGTTCATAGAGGGCGGCTGATTCACTTAAAAGGCATCCCTAATCTTATTTAGTGACTTTTGCAGCTTCCTTGTTCATTATTAGTACAGCAAAGTATGATTAAAATAATAGAAAGGGCTAAAAGCTAACAATGAAAAAATTACTACTTTATTCTTTCTCTATAGTGGATTAATATTTGAAATGAATCACAAATTACATCTTTATTGTAATTAAAAGAACATTATATTTGTACCTATTAATTATAAATATTAAATTATCAAGCATTAATGTAATCCAAATCATGAGGAATGTTAAAGCTTTCTTGATAACATCATTGTCTGTTTGAAAAGTGTTCTTAATGTAGGACTTGAGTATGTAAATATTTTCAGTCCATCTGTTAATGGCAGTCTTTAAATCCTGTAGAAAAAAAGTTACACACAAGCATCAATTAGTAAAGGCATAGTTTCTTTAAGAAAAAAAAATAGTTTGTTCCAACTATACTAATGATGGAACCATAAGTAAAATTGGAACCAAATAACAGTACTTTACATAAATAAAATAAATCTTTAAGGACATTAACTCAGCAATAGTGATCATTAATTCAAATTTTGCATGATGTCCCATTCATATATGTTCATTTATTTATAGTACTATAATAATTCCAGTCTGATAATCATTGTTGCATTAATATTTTTGACTTCTCTTTCTTCATTCATCTCTTTTATATATAGCGTTGATATATGAATAAGTTGAGAAACTGACCCTCTCAGTGATGATTTTGAATGCTTTATTATACCTAAATACAAATATGAATGTTCACATACTTCCTTCTCAGATTTTAATTGGGCAATATACTCAGGATCAGAATCTCTGTACTTCTGTAATTCTTTCTTCAGCTCCTCTTCAGCCTTTGTTACAATTTCTAATGTTGCCAATACCTTATCCCTTTCTTCATTTGTCTCTCTGCCAATCTAATTGAAATATTTATTACTATAATATTTCGAAATATAACATTTGTATAATATTATAAAATTATATGTAAAATGTACACAATATACATAAAAATTGAGCCTTGTAAAGTTGTCACAGCAATGGAGTTCTTTACTTGACCACTAATAAAATTTTTGATTTGTGATTTATGAACTCACAACCATTCATGTTAGTATGTGAAAAATTCCAAAAGTCTCATCTCTGACCGGCTCATTGAGGCAATATACTTATAAATGCTTATTTGTACATTCTCATGCTTCCATATATGTTTTCCTGTGCTGTAAAAATGCCTTCCCTTTTCTTATATAATAGAAGGGACATGCATAAGCTTGCATCTAATGAGAAAATAAGTGCTTAATGTAATGTGCCAAGCATACACAGTATCAGTTGGCATACTCCACATATACAAATATTTCTCAAATGTGAACAATTGCTTATGTTTTTATTTTTATCTTTTTATGTGGTAAATCATCAATTCAAATTGCCACTAACAATATCATAGGTAACAGCAGCAGCAGTGCCTAATTGTGCATAGTGCAGCCATTATTATATTAAATATGATAAAATTTACTACTGACCGATTCAGAAATTATGGAGTCTTCTGTCTTTTTCAACTTCTTGACACAATCATTTAATTCATTTTGTATATCATTTAATTTTCTTTTCTTAGCATTTTTCACTTTGCTGCAATGATTATTTATATATGATATAATAATAATTTTGATTCCAGGAGTATCTATCAACTACACATGACCCTGTGGAGGGTATTGTGTCTGCTAGCCACTATTTTTCTTTATTTAAATGGTACTCTCTGGAATATAGATGACTCTAATTCACATCTAAAATAGTTTATTAACCAGTGTAAATAAGTAGGGCTGGAATACATCATAATGGGTAATGTGCCCGATTGCATGTTTCACTGGAATGAGAAGTCTATTGAAGATTGCTCGCCTTAACCGTTTATATCAACATGCACAAGTAGTGGGAATTGCCTTTTAGCCGGCATCTACTAGTCTGAATACTTTCTAACCAAACAATAAAAAATTACAAACTGGTATATTTATTGTCGTTATATATATTCCATGTGTATGTATATTATTATTTTTATATAGAAGTATCTATTTATGTATATGTAAATGTATGTTTATTTAAATATATAATAGTTTTAAAACGCTATTGTTAGCGGCACTACCCTTAGCCTGCTCTTAACCACTAAAGGTTAGCTGGAAGAAAATGCTAATTAGCATTAAGTTCGCCTTTGTACATTTTATTTGGTGCAATAAAGGATTTATCTACTAGTGATCTCTGATAATCACAGTTGATTTGATAAAATGTTATATCAGCTATAACAACATACTTGTAATAAATTAAATTTACGTTAATTAATTCAATTGTTTTTGTTGATGGCATTTTACATTTATTATACTTTAAATGAAAATATATTATGATAATATTATGTTGAAGTTTAATAATGAACTTAACTAAATTAAATAAAAATTTAAAATTATCCTATATCAAATACTATGTAATAAACTACTACAATATTTTGTGGTAAATATTAAGCATCCATATATCTACAACTATAAACTAAAAATTGTATCTTACAAGAACCTACCTTGGGAAGGACCAAAAGTAAATTGATGTACCAATTTTCTCAGAGTCTACAAGGTGGTCATCAACTAAACTCTGTAAGACTTCTTTGACTGATTGCATTGTAATACCTTTCGCTTTTGGAGCAATTTTCTCCAGCTCCTTAAAAATTGACAGGAAATGTATTATAGAAGCATTTATAAAAGTTTATTTCAACTTTCGCTATATGTTTATTGTAGCATAATTTTTTTTTCACAAATTATGGTAATATTAGATTGTTTACGGAGAACGAAATAATTAATTTAACATAATATTGTAAAAGTGTTGTTTGTGATTTTTTTTATATTATTAATCCCATATAGCTACTATATCTGCAATATTAAAATATTTTCACCTTCAATTGAAAGAAATCTTTGCTTTGATGAAATATCTCTAGCATTCTTATCTTCTTTTCATCAGCACTTAAACCTCTTTTCTTTGACATTCTTGCTTCTAATTCCAGTGACCCGGCTATGAAACAGTTCCTGCTTCACCTGGACGAGACTCTTGCCCTCGGAAGGAAGTTTATTCTCCAAGACCTCGACGAAACTCACCTGTTTATATCATCAGATATAGTAGAGACACTACAGGCAAGAGTGGATGATTTAATGGACCAGCTAAGCTTTCCAGTACATGACAAAGGATTATAAGGCTAAATTATGGCATCAAGAGAATCTGGTAGAGTTAAGGAAGCTGATAAAAGAAGAATACTTGATGATGCTGCTAGAAAAAGGAGATCTAGAAAGGCTGTTGAAGCTCTTGAACAGGACAATTTCCATGAAGATCCGCATGCAGATCTTGTTATGTCCAAGAAAGTGCCGAAATTCGCGGACTCAAATGAAAAACCTACAAGAAGGAAAAAGGCGAAAAGTGCAGAATACTATAAAATGAGATTCCGGAAAACATTTGCACAGCTTGTTGAAGAAGATGCTAGTTTTAGACCAGAACCACCAAATTATTTGTCAGCCCAAGCCCCACCTTCAAGGTAAGCAGATCATTTTTTTCATCTTTCAATTGTATCATTTAGACTATACAATGATAACTGTTTAAGCTGTGTGAAGGTCAGGTATAAGTTATTAAGATGTAAATTAAGTTATAACCAGACCTGTGACACATCCAGCAGCTTCAAGTAATACGGAATAATGTCATACAGAGCAATTGGCACACTATCAAGGTCAAGCAGAGATTCTGAATGGCTATCAATACATTAGATGTGTCAATAGCCTTTCAGAATGAAATGCATACCTCTCATGTGTTAAGGAGATATGGTCAAGAGAACATCTTATTTGTAGGAGCACAGCTCTATTATGGTTTACCATGTACAATTAAAGACAGTGAAAAATATATTATATATATATGACGCATTTAAGAAACTAAAACTACTTCGAAATAAACTTATATGCTCAGGTTCCTGTCTGAGCAGTATTTATAAAAACATACTAGTAATTATATTAAATTATCTACGTAATCACATAAGTGAACAAATCAACTTCTTTAACCACACAACCACAATGCCATGGGAAATACCTCTGTCATATGCAATTGACTTTCTCACTATTGATATAAAATGATGATCTTAAACCCTTTTATTTAACAACAAAACAAATTGACTTTTCATTAGTTAAATTGTTATGCGATATTTTTTTTTTTTTTAAAGAAAGCTAGCAATATTTCTTTTTTTTTTCAGAAATATTACTAACAATCTTGTTAACCATTCCAACTAAGCTTAAGCTTGTGCTAGGACATGGTTCACGGCAAAAGTCGAATGGGGTGGATTCGAACCCACGACCATACGATTCGCAGACCCTAAACCATTAGGCTATTGACGCTTGACGCTTAATTATAATGTATAAATTGTATTTTACAGATTCCCCGATCGACATTTCTGTGCTGTATGTGGATTCCCTTCAAACTACACCTGCATACCTTGTGGAGCAAGATACTGTAGCTGTTAAATGTCTTGGTACACACTTAGACACCAGGTGCCTTAAATGGACTGCTTGAATAAATAATAGCATAACAATAAATAATTGTAATTATATGTTAAAAATAAATAATAATAACAGTTAAATTAATTTTGTATTACAATTTTTTTAACAATTGGAGCTAACAAACATGTGGTTTGCTTAATGCTAAGTGATCACCACTGCCGAAGAACAATAACCGCAAGGGTATGACGTAGATAATTTGACAAACAATTGGACACTGTGGCGTCAAACTTTTAAAAACTTAGAAACTCGAAAACGTTTGAAATTTTAAAAAACCGTGTATCTTATTATAAAAAATATTAATTTCACGTTCTATTCGATGTATAATATACACATTACATTTTTTATTATGATTGAAAAAATTCAAAGTTTTCTTATCCTAGTACATAAATAATAAAAGCGCCACCTATCTAAACTAGTTAACACTAAACATCTTACGCTTTTATATAACGTTACGGACGTTTGACGACTACTGTACCCCTCTGCAACGCTGCTTATGTTACTACATTCCAAATGGCTACATGTACATCTCCATGTACCAGGGACATATTTTAGTGATTGTTTTAGTGTTCTAAAAAGAATATAATGTAGAGAAAAATCTTCCACATATTTATATATTCTATATATTTAGAAATAAAAAAATGGCGGTCTGTCTACAGTTTTAAGACAAAAAATCGAAATTCTGAAAAATTTTATGGTAAACAATCACGCCATAATATGGACAAAAACTTTAGTATTACTCACTATTATCGTAAATTGCAAAATTTTAGTACACGAAAATGTCTTAGTATTCGGTATAGATGAATACCGATAAAATCATATATTAATTAGTTGGACGTTGAGGCGATATTTTTTGTTTTCTCAGTGGGTAATTGGTAAACCCTCGACGTCGGACTGAGCGCAATGCGTAGAAAACTATTCCCAGTCGCCTACCAGTTGTTAAACCTTTCGGTGTATTTACTTAGCGTTCAAGGTAGCTGGTAATTATAGCGTTCGTTCTTAAATCACATTTTGAACTTTCTAACCGGGAGCAGTGCAATACAGTTGCAACAGGGCAGCATTGCTCGTGTTTTCAGGCTCGACATTGATTTACTGACTCGATTGAGACTTAACAGTGGACCCGGAGACTGGAAGTAGAGACCAGGTTATCGAGGTGTGAAGTCATCTATTATTACATGCGACACGTATGAAAGGCTTGTGACGCGGGATTTCGACCCCGTTTTGTACGGCCCACAGATTATAGATATATATAGGCGTATAGATTTAAACTTTAGTTTTGTTCACGTTTACCTCAACTGTAACAATTTATAAGCAAAACAAGCCATGCTTAACAAAGTCAAACTTATTCTTTTTTTTTTAAGAAGTGACGTAATGTTTTAATAGATATATAACCGTTTACCGGTTTTCACTATATAATAGTCTATAAAACTAACTTTTGTTTTCAAGAATTAGATACTAAAATAAAATTCATACTTTAAGTATACATTTATTTCTGTGGAAGTAAGGTCATAGTATTATAATGATTATAAAAATATTACATAATTAAAAAAGAAAATCGATTACTTTAACGCGTTGTTGCAATAAGAAATCACTATTGACGCCATTACAATATCACAAATTCAAGTGTGGCGCGTTATAAGTGTTTTCTAATATTTTAATATTGGTGTTCAAGTTTTAAGTGTAGTGAAAGTGAATTAAAGTGTAATATAACTGCTATTTACGAAGTTTTTGGTACATTCCATGAAAATAAACTCCCGATGTTTACAAAAAACCGTGAGTATTTAAATATTATTTGGAAAATTTTGAAGTACAATATACTATAAATTTTTATTTCTCAAAATACTTATGGGAACTATTCTCTTCTTTATTTAAAACTCTTTTAAGATACACTTTATTGGGTTCTGGTCTTATGCGTAATAACCTTTTTTCGGATCAATAATATACATAAATTATATTGTCATCAACAGATAATTGCAATAATAAATGTATTAATAAATATGATATTGTGTAAAATAAGATATGGACTAACTAATATAAAAGTACTGTTTCAATATAAAGTTCATTACAGTTGTACCGGATGGCGCTTTTGTCGCAGCCATCCGCTTAAGATAAAACAGTGCTAGCAAAAACTAATAAAGCAAAATAAAAGGCAAGCCCATTACTATTGTTAATTTAGTGATAATTGCAATACTAAACATATTAATAAATATGACATTATGTAAAATAAAAGAATGAACTAACTAATATAAATATACTATTTCAGTATAAAGTTTGTTACGGTTGCATCGGACGGCGCTATTGTCGCAGCCGTCCGATTAAGATAAAACAGTGCTAGCAAAAACTAATAAAGCAAAATAAAAGGCAAGCCCATTACTATTGTTAATTCTAGTGATAATTGCAATACTAAACATATTAATAAATATGACATTATGTAAAATAAAAGAATGAACTAACTAATATAAATATACTATTTCAGTATAAAGTTTGTTACGGTTGCATCGGACGGCGCTATTGTCGCAGCCGTCCGATTAAGATAAAACAGTACTAGCAAAAACTAATAAAGCAAAGTAAAAGGCAAATCCATGTGAATTGTAGTATGTTTAATTAGACTCTATACATAAACAAATATTGTATACTTTAAAATAATTGTAAATACATTTATATAATTAGAAATAAGTTATTATAACAGTGATTTGATTGGCTGGCTTGACATAGAGTGGACTAATATACCGGATATGGTTACTACCACCATACTTTTGAAGGGATTACAATACTAACGAAGTTAAATAAAAGGAGGAGTCCACTCTCTGCCAACCACCAGTCGCTCGTTAATATTATAAGTGAAATTGCTGAAGGAATAAACCTCTGAAGTAGAGTGAGTAAGTTTTTTATTTATTTAACCTTAATATAATTGTTTTATTGTTGATATAACTGTGTCGTCGAGCAGGGACTCTTACATATCAGAAGTGGGATACACAACGTTTTTATAACGTTGTGAGTGTTCCTAAAGCCTACTACGCCATTTTTTTTTCTCTCTTTTATTTCATTTTTCGTATATATTGTATTTAATTGTTTTTACCCTCGCTTTTCTTCTTTGTTTTATACCTTTTTTTTTCTTTCTTTTTTTTACCTGCATATCTCGCACAATTTTGTGAATAACGGTTTTTGAGACTGGGCTTGGTCAAGGCTACTCCTTGATAGCATCGGTCTCTGAACCTAATAACCAACAGTATCATTACCTTGTAAATTATCGTCTTTTTATTATTATATATATGTTACATAATATATGGTATCTACGCGGTATGTTCTTTTACTTAACTTTACCCACATACTTAATGTAGTTTCACATTACGTTACCTAGAAGGTTATATTATTTGCTGTCCGATTTTTTTTGTACTGTACAGTGGATCTAACCGAACAAGACGGAGCGGGGTACTCTCCTAGATACCCCACGGAAACTAGAAGCTATTCACGCGGTCGAGAAATGAACCTCATCCAACGGTCGCCGAGCCGAGCCACCCGTCGGTCACGCAGCCGTGCCACCCGTCGGTCACGCAGCCGTGCCATCCATCGGTCACGCAGCCGTGCCACCCGTCGATCACGCAGCCGTGCCTGCCGCCCGTCGCCAAGCCGTGCCGGTCGCCCGTCACCAAGCCGTGCCGGCCGCCCGTCGCCAAGCCGTGCCGGCCGCCCGTCGCCAAGCCGTGCCGGCCGCCCGTCGCCAAGCCGTGCCGGCCGCCTGTCGCCAAGCCGTGCCGGCCGCCCGTCGCCAAGCCGTGCCGCCCGCCCGTCGTGCAGCCGTGCCGACCGCCCGTCGTGCAGCCGTGCCGACCGCCCGTCGTGCAGCCGTGCCGACCGCCGTCGTGCAGCCGTGCCGACCGCCCGTCGTGCAGCTGTGCCGACCGCCCGTCGTGCAGCCGTGCCGACCGCCGTCGATGCAGCCGTGCCGACCGCCTGTCGTGCAGCTGTGCTGACCGCCCGTCGTGCAGCCGTGCCGACTGCCCGTCGTGCAGTTGTGCTGACCGCCTGTCGTGCAGCTGTGCCGACCGCCCGTCGTGCAGCCGTGCTGACCGCCCGTCGTGCAGCTGTGCCGACCGCCTGTCGTGCAGCCGTGCCGACTGCCCGTCGTGCAGCCGTGCTGACTGCCTGTCGCAGCCGTGCCGACTGCCCGTCGTGCAGCCGTGCCGACCGCCTGTCGTGCAGCCGTGCCGACTGCCCGTCGTGCAGTTGTGCTGACCGCCTGTCGCAGCCGTGCTGACCGCCTGTCGTGCAGCCGTGCCGACCGCCCGTCGATGCAGCCGTGCCGACTGTCGATCACGCAGCCGTCACTCAACACGGGAAGTTAAGGCAAGTGAGGAGAATCCTATTACTCTTACCTCCATCGGCAGACTCTTAGATGCCCTTAAATCCGTGAACCATACTAGTTTGTCAGATAAGTTAGGTACAGTACATAACACTATACCAGAATTTGATCCATCAAAAAAAGAACAAACGATGGAAATGTGGCTGTATAAAGTTAACGAATGTAGGTCCATTTACGGTTGGAATGAAAGACAATTGATCCATTACGCTCTTCCCAAACTACAAGGACTAGCACGACGTTGGTACGAAGGACTACCATCGATTCTGTTCTCATGGGAGGAGTGGCAAAGTAAATTGAAAACGACGTTTCCGTCCGACGAGAATTATGGACAGATGCTAAGCGACATGCTGGCTAGACGCGGTCGATTCGGAGATTCGTTAGAAACTTATTACTACGAGAAGATCGCACTGACCAATAGGTGTGGAATTCAGGGCAGCGAGCTGTAGAATGTATCCTTCACGGCATAGATGATAGATCTCTTCGGTTAGGTGCAGAGGCAGCTCAATATAATGACCCTGATAAGTTAATTGCTTATCTGAGAAACGCAAGGAACGTAAGACCACAAATTGAACGTAAAATTATTAGAGCACCAAACACCAACAGGACACAGGAGTTACAATCGGAACAAGTCGTCAAGTTGACACGCTGTTACAATTGCAAGCAAGATGGTCATACGGCACCCCAGTGCCCCCAACCAATAAAAAGATGCGGCAAGTGTACCAAGCTTGGACACGATACTGAACAATGTTACTCCAAACAAACAGTAACTTCATAGTACCTGATGTATGCATGCATGTATCAGTTATGATAGGACAGTCATTCACAGAACAGTCTCATATCGTCGTTTATAAAACAAGCAACAAATTGTTTATGCTTCAGTCGTACTGTGAAGATAATCCAATTTTAAAATCGGCATATTTATCAAAGAAGATGTTACTTTATTAGGGATGTCCGTGGTAAACTTCTATACCATACCTATAGTGACAGGCGATGTCTATGTCGAAGGAGGTTTACGTCTCGTAGGTGATATGACATTTACTATCTCATCCGGGTTGTTTTGTGCGAACGAAAGAGGAGAAGGTAAAATACTTGTTAATGTCCTTCCAGCCAGTCCATTAACTTAAAGGGAATTACAAACTAGTTCGTGGCTATAAAGCTAAAGAAGACGGATCCTTACCTACACAAGTTATGAAGATCAACAATAAATAATATTCATATAGGTGATGGCATCTCTCATAAACAGAGGGAACAACTATTTTCATTACTTAACCAATATAGGTAGTGTTTTACATCTTCGGAACTAGGTGTTACTAACGCAGGCGAAATGACTATTCAACTTAAAGATGATACGCCTGTAGTCTATAGACCTTATAGGTTATCTTATAAAGAAAAGAAATAGTAAGAGACATCATTTCGGAACTGCTCGAGAATGGAGTAATTCAACCTGGGTCTAGGAAGACGGAAGCAGACGAAAAATTCCCTGTCCCCCGGAATCAACACAACGTGAGGCAGTTTTTGGGTCTAGCCAGTTTCTTCCGACATCTGTTAAGGAAAGATGTTCCTTGGAATTGGGGTGTTAGAAGGTTTAGGACATTACAAAAGAGGTTGATGGAAAAACCTACATTGGCTCTTTATGATCCAAGAACGGATACTGAGTTACATACTGATGCATGCAAAGTTGGTGTTGCAGGCATATTGTTACAACGTAACGAAAACAATATACTGAAACCGGTAGCATACTTTAGCCGCCAAACCACTCCGGAAGAGCAGAATTATTCTTCTTATGACCTAGAGACCCTCGCGGTCATATCTTCTCTGCAAAAATTTCGAGTTTACCTTATCGGTCTTCAGTTTAAAATTATCACTGATTGCAATTCCCTACGAGCAACATTCTTAAAAAAAGGACATGATACCGTGTGTAGCCAGGTGGTGGGAGCGTATGTAAGAATTTCACTTTGATATAGAATATAAGGCAGGAACCACCATGGCCCATGTTGATGCACTGAGCCGTAACCCCATTTTTGATAAAACTTATGACATTATGAATGTTCAAAATATAGGGAAGAGAGCTGGCTTACCACCGTTCAAAAGGCTGATTCTGAATTACAACGTATTATCCAAATCCTCAAGGACCCTAACCTTAACGGTGTCGTTGATATAAAACTAATTATAAATTGAAAGAAGATAAATTATTTAGAATAACACCCGAGGGTGATAGGTGGACAGTACCTAAGTAAAGTACGGAGTAAGATGGCAGATAGTCAAACAAAATCATGACGACATTGGTCACTTTTCAGTGGATAAAACACTAGAAAAGTGAAATCATCATATTGGTTCCCTAAATTGCGTACGTTTATAAAAGTATGTATTCTCTTTTCTTGAATGTAAAAAAAACCAGGCTTTCTACATTATATCGAAAAGATAGATGTCCCATTTGATACCGTACATATTGATCATGTAGGGCCTTTTGTAAGAAGCACTAAGGGTAATATGCATATTCTAGTCGTAATCGATGCTTATACTAAGTACATTTATTTAAAACCTGTCACCAAGAGCAAATGGTCAAGTGGAGCGCTACAATAAAATAATCATTGATGCTCTGACTGCCAAAACCGTTAGACTCTCTAGACTGCTGCTGCTGCCAGATATCAACTGCCAGATATCCAATGGGGTATGAACAATACATTTAATAGAGGCATTAATCGAACTCCTTTTGTAGCATTGTTCGGAATTAGACCGAAAGGCCTTACTGAAAACAGAATATTATCAGAAGTCGCCACCACAGATAATGACGGAGACTTAATCAATCCACAAAGAGCTAATATACGTCGGAAAATAAACGACCACATCAAATCGAATCAGCAAAACCAAAAGAAACTTTGACAGACAACGATGCGAACCATCCCGATACCAAGTGGGAGATCGTATAAGAATAGAACGTAAGGTACCTACCACCGGCCAGAGCCGGAAGCTGGTACCAAAATTTAAGGGCCCGTACAAGATCACCGCTGTATTAGATCACGACCGCTTCCAAGTAGAGGACACACCTATAACCCAAAAGGGGAATAGAAAGTTCTCTACAATCGTAGCGGTCGACAAAATTAAACCCTGGCTTTGCTTCAATAGACCTCATGGGCAAGATCTCGTGTCTTCTAGCGACTTGTCAGATGAAAACTTGTGAATCAACCCTTAATAATTATAAAGTTTATTTATATGAGATTATACTAATTGTTGTTAATTATTAATAATCATAATTTTGTGTGTTTTAGGCTCGGGACAACCATGGTCCCTAACTATTATAATTTAATGTTATTAGCAAAATGAAAAAATATATATATATAAAAGAGATATATATATATTAAAATTCATATAAAGATATATGAATCATATAAAGATCAGTTTATAAAATACTAGTTGATATATATAAAAAATAAAGATATATATATATTAGAATTCATATAAAGATATATGAATCATATAAGATCAGTTTATAAAATACTAGTTGATATATATATATAAAAAATAAAGAGATATATATATATTAAGAATTCATATAAAGATATATGACTCATATAAAGATCAGTTTATGAAATACTAGTTGATATATATATAAAAAATAAAGAGATATATATATATATTAAGAATTCATATAAAGATATATGAATCATATAAAGATCAGTTTATAAAATGCTAGTTGATATATATATATAAAAAATAAAGAGATATATATATTAAGAATTCATAAAGATATATGAATCATATAAAGATCAGTTTATGAAATACTAGTTGATATATATAAAAAATAAAGAGATATATATATATTAAGAATTCATATAAGATATATGAATCATATAAAGATATATGAATCATATAAAGATATATGAATCATATAAAGATCAGTTTATAAAATGCTAGTTGATATATATAAAAAATAAAGATATATATATATATTAAGAATTCATATAAAGATATATGAATCATATAAAGATCAGTTTATGAAATACTAGTTGATATATATATATTAAAATTCATATAAAGATATATATATATTAAGAATTCATATAAAGATATATGAATCATATAAAGATCAGTTTATAAAATACTAGTTGATATAAATTGTAATACAACATAGGTATGTGACGAGGACGCACATCATATTTGGATGGCCGACTGTCATCAACAGATAATTGCAATAATAAATGTATTAATAAATATGATATTGTGTAAAATAAGATATGGACTAACTAATATAAAAGTACTGTTTCAATATAAAGTTCATTACAGTTGTACCGGATGGCGCTTTTGTCGCAGCCATCCGCTTAAGATAAAACAGTGCTAGCAAAAACTAATAAAGCAAAATAAAAGGCAAGCCCATTACTATTGTTAATTCTAGTGATAATTGCAATACTAAACATATTAATAAATATGACATTATGTAAAATAAAAGAATGAACTAACTAATATAAATATACTATTTCAGTATAAAGTTTGTTACGGTTGCATCGGACGGCGCTATTGTCGCAGCCGTCCGATTAAGATAAAACAGTGCTAGCAAAAACTAATAAAGCAAAATAAAAGGCAAGCCCATTACTATTGTTAATTCTAGTGATAATTGCAATACTAAACATATTAATAAATATGATATTGTGTAAAATAAGATATGGACTAACTAATATAAATATACTGTTTCAATATAAAGTTCATTACAGTTGTACCGGATGGCGCTTTTGTCGCAGCCATCCGCTTAAGATAAAACAGTGCTAGCAAAAACTAATAAAGCAAAATAAAAGGCAAGCCCATTACTATTGTTAATTCTAGTGATAATTGCAATACTAAACATATTAATAAATATGACATTATGTAAAATAAAAGAATGAACTAACTAATATAAATATACTATTTCAGTATAAAGTTTGTTACGGTTGCATCGGACGGCGCTATTGTCGCAGCCGTCCGATTAAGATAAAACAGTACTAGCAAAAACTAATAAAGCAAAATAAAAGGCAAGCCCATTACTATTGTTAATTCTAGTGATAATTGCAATACTAAACATATTAATAAATATGATATTGTGTAAAATAAGATATGGACTAACTAATATAAATATACTATTTCAGTATAAAGTTTGTTACGGTTGCATCGGACGGCGCCATTGTCGCAGCCGTCCGATTAAGATAAAACAGTACTAGCAAAAACTAATAAAGCAAAATAAAAGGCAAGCCCATTACTATTGTTAATTCTAGTGATAATTGCAATACTAAACATATTAATAAATATGACATTATGTAAAATAAAAGAATGAACTAACTAATATAAATATACTATTTCAGTATAAAGTTTGTTATGAGTTGCATCGGACGGCGCTATTGTCGCAGCCGTCCGATTAAGATAAAACAGTACTAGCAAAAACTAATAAAGCAAAATAAAAGGCAAGCCCATTACTATTGTTAATTCTAGTGATAATTGCAATACTAAACATATTAATAAATATGACATTATGTAAAATAAAAGAATGAACTAACTAATATAAATATACTATTTCAGTATAAAGTTTGTTACGGTTGCATCGGACGGCGCTATTGTCGCAGCCGTCCGATTAAGATAAAACAGTGCTAGCAAAAACTAATAAAGCAAAATAAAAGGCAAGCCCATTACTATTGTTAATTCTAGTGATAATTGCAATACTAAACATATTAATAAATATGACATTATGTAAAATAAAAGGCAAGCCCATTACTATTGTTAATTCTAGTGATAGTGCAATACTAAACATATTAATAAATATGACATTATGTAAAATAAAAGAATGAACTAACTAATATAAATATACTATTTCAGTATAAAGTTTGTTACGGTTGCATCGGACGGCGCTATTGTCGCAGCCGTCCGATTAAGATAAAACAGTACTAGCAAAAACTAATAAAGCAAAGTAAAAGGCAAATCCATGTGAATTGTAGTATGTTTAATTAGACTCTATACATAAACAAATATTGTATACTTTAAAATAATTGTAAATACATTTATATAATTAGAAATAAGTTATTATAACAGTGATTTGATTGGCTGGCTTGACATAGAGTGGACTAATATACCGGATATGGTTACTACCACCATACTTTTGAAGGGATTACAATACTAACGAAGTTAAATAAAAGGAGGAGTCCACTCTCTGCCAACCACCAGTCGCTCGTTAATATTATAAGTGAAATTGCTGAAGGAATAAACCTCTGAAGTAGAGTGAGTAAGTTTTTTATTTATTTAACCTTAATATAATTGTTTTATTGTTGATATAACTGTGTCGTCGAGCAGGGACTCTTACAATATTTACATAACATCAATTAAATTTATCAATTAATAGAAATAAAAACGCCATTTTGACGATATATCTAATGAACTAATTGTCCCCATACATCCAAACCTTTAGGGAAACGCGACGAGAAAGTTAAAAAACAAGACAATAATACATGTCAAATTACTGTAATTTTATCTGAATTGTTTTTCACTGTATTGAGTGAGTTCAGATTAGGCTTTAAAGAACAAAAGTGCAAGAAATCAAGCTATCATTAATATAAAATAACTGTTGGTGATCTTATTTTTTATAGATTCCAAAATCGAAACAGAAAAATAGTTATAGATTTTTTCGTTTATATGTAGTACGGTCTAAAATTACGGGTTTATTTATAGCGATTACCATTAACAAAACTGACCTGTATTATATTAGCAGCTTAGCCACAGTTTTTCGTTGTGATACTTCTTGTCTACGCCATATTTAGTTTCCCGCTAAAATTTGACAGGTGATTATTATGGAATACAAAGAGCCGGCTACTATTATCATTAGAGGCGACAAAAGATGTGTAATTAAAATTATATTTTAATGATAAATATAGGTTTAAAATAATAATAAATTTGTATTTGCGTTAGATAAAACAATGTTAATAATAATTGTTATTTGAATGTCATCTTGTGTCAAAGTACAGAAAAAATATAGTTAAAGAATTAAAAATTAAATACCAGAGACGAGAGATGGCGCTATTCACGAACTGTCATATGGGCGTTTAGTAAATTTTATATTGTAAATAGATGACGCTTATAACATTTACGATAATAGTCTTCGGATACTTTTGTTTAAATTAGAAAAATTGATCCAATCCTTGTCTACCTGTGATAAGAAAATTTTATGAAAATTTTATAGCATTCTTATTGGAATGGAAAAATATATACAGACGATGGTAAAATATTGAATTCTCACATACTTTTAACTCGAGCGAGATAGACAGTCAGTCTTAAGCGTAAGCTCTCAAATTTTTAGGTCCCATAACTGACAAGGGGTCATCAACATACACAATTTTCAGTGACATAATTCTACTTTAGAAACCAAAACTTCGCTGTATTTTTAAATATAATCAGTGATAGCCTAGTCACATCTGAGATTGACCTCAGGATCTTTTAGTCGTCTTCGCTACAGATACATGCCAAGCAAGGTTTTTACATGGCGGATTTCGTACAGTAATCATTACATACTTTTGTCTAGCAAAGTTGGGTAGAGAAGTGGCATGTAGTTGACACTTTACAGTAAGTTTTAGTACGATAGTAGGCAGTATGGCAACCCCTCTTTATGGCGAGGGTTGACCGAGGCCATTCGGACCGATTATTGAACATTTGTGACAACAGCTGTCGGAACATATCGAAGCCGCTAATAAAGGGTGACTGTTCGTCGACAACTGCTAAGCGAATGGGGACTAGATGGTGATCCAAGTCAAATATGGTTTACACGTGTTGAATTGTGTAATGTTCGACTTATTTTATTTATTTATTTATAAACTCTTTATTGTTTACACTTATGAAATAAAATTAAAAAAAGAAGAAAATATAATTAAAATACATAAACAGTGGGCGGCCTTATCGCTAAAAGCGATCCCTTCCAGGCAACCTTTGGACGGAGAGGAATAATAAAAAGAAGCGGCGGGAGTTTATAAAAAGTAGATATACTTAAATACTGATAATAAATATTTACATACAAACATACATACTGTAGGCGACTCGCACAACAGTGGTCCTCTTGGACAGCTCAGATGCACACGCATACATACATATGCGCGTGCACTCGCTCTCTCGTTCTGAGAGCTCAGTGGACTGTATATATAGTTCGGTTCAAGGTTCAGTGGACTGTATTAAAAGGTTCGGAAGTTCGGTTCTATGTTTAATTCACAATATACATCACAAACTAAACACATAAAGTTCACAATAATCAAAGGTTCACATATATCAAAGGTTCAATTATAATAAAGTTCACAAAAGTTCAGGTTCACTATTTAATAAGGTTCAGTTCACTTACGGTTCAGGGCAACGGTCTTTCACCAGATCACGTTGCGTTCTAATTAGTATGGTTCGTTCAACCAAGGTTCAGAGCACAGTTCAGCTCACAGTAGTTCAACAAAATAATCATCTACTTATAAGGTTCGGTTCAGAGCAACGGTCTGTCTTTAGATCACGTTGCTTAATAATTAATTTGGTTCGTTCAACCAAGGTTCAGAGCACAGTTCAGCTCACAGTTTAACAATTAAGGTTCAGGGCAACTGCCTCACTAGAGTTCCGACTAATAATCATGCTTACAAATTCTTTGTACCACCTTAAATACCGAAAGATGGGCTCTACCCCCGCTCCGTCTCATAGTTAAAATATTCATAAAAAATACAATTAACCGAAGCGGGAATTCAGAAAAGGACGCTTTCCAATAACTTAATAACTCTATTCAATTCGGCATTTGTAAGATAAAACAATGCCTGACGTTGCCGTCTGCAACGTTTATAGCTCCAATTGTTAATGGCAAATCATAAACCTAGCAATTTAGAGCAATATGCCCAATAACCCAATAAGCTCTTTACAATTTAAAATGATCTTCGGATCGGTCTTTCGCTTTGAACTATTTACAATTTACTGGGAACTTATACATAATCACTTATTTACTAATATTGACTATATAATATTCCCGGGTTCGCTCGGTCGGCTGGCCGGTCGTCTACATTCTCCCCCCGCTGAACCTCTTCAGCTCTGGTTGCAAGGGTTAGAGCGGCCAGTCGGGTCACAGGTCATCTGAAGACTCTGGTGCGCGTTCGGACGTCTGCGCTGCTCACGTCGTCGTCGGGATTGGAGTAGACTCACTCGACAATCCCGCGTGATGGCCACGGCCACACATTGTGGGGCAGTGCCGGTTCCACGACGATCACGTAATCTCCCGCCAGGATCGAAACCGCCCACCGCAGGAGGTTGGCGCGGTGCGATCGTTGGGAGGTGCTCTCGGACCCAGCGGGCCCGGAAAGGATCAGAGAGCGCCTGAATCTGGCGCCAGGCTTTGCTGTCAGCTTCGACGCAGGAGCCAGCACTGGGTGCCCCCGCGGAGCTGCCCAACAGCAAATGATTAGGCATTAGAGCTTCTTCATCTCCATGACGCACGGGCTCGTGCGTAAGAAGCCGCGCATCGACCTTGTATTCGGCCTCTGCGCGCAGTGTTGCGAGCACCTCTTCCTTTGGCGCTCGCGACTTCAGGATCGTGGTGAGAGCGGCCTTAACAGGCAGGATCAAGCTCTCCCACGCGTCACCTTGATTAGGTGCTCCAGGAGAGATAAAGCGCCAGTCAAAACTCCACTGCAGCGCTTTCTCTCGTAGTTTGGGTTGCCATTGTTCGTAGGCGGTTCGTAATTGTAAAACCCAATATTGTTTTCGGATATCGTTCTTAACCACGTTACGTTCACGTACGTTGTTCGTATTGCACGATTTTGAGTTCTTGTTCCACTCGTTAAATGTGTAATTTGTTCTGTAATGTTTATACGCTGTTCTTCCTGTATTAAAAGATGCTCTGCACGTTGTGTTAATATCTCGGTTCGAGGTTCACTCGGAACATGGCGTAATAACTCTTTGCAGTTATTGCTTAAACTACGCTGTTCAAATTTCGCTTTATTCGCGATCTCTTCTGTGGTTCCATTACTCGCAACATAATTGTCTTCTACGGCGTCTGGATATTCCTGCTCAATATCCATTTCGTTCTTATTTGTAACACTATCTTCCAAAAATGGTGAGCTCGATCTGTCACCGCATTGTGTCTCATCACACGCGTCGGCTCGACGTGTCGAAACATCTTCTTGTAGGTCGTGCAATGCAGGTAACTCCCCCCGTACAGGCGTCGACGAAGGTAGAGTTTGGTTCTCGCTCGGTATTTCTCTCTCGGACCGAGCGTTTTGCACCCACTGGTCGGTAGTTCGGTAAGACTCGACCTTGACGCTAGCTTTCGAGTTTTCTTCAATACGGGCGAATTGCAACTCGAATCTCCTTTCAATTAATTTCATTTTTTCGTTTAATATCTCCTCTTTGAGTTTTATCAATTCAAACTCTGCTTCTCGCTTCCTTATTGATGTCGTTAGGCTTGTGCGGGATCGCACAGACGCGGTCGGAGAATGTGTTCTTACACGCTCACTAACTCGCGTATTCGATAGTGCTCTGGTAAGCGCGGCCTCTATGTCGGCGACGCGCGGCAACTCGACCTGTGGTTCTGTGGTTCGGTACGTAGACGGTTGCGGTCTTGTCGTTGCTCCAGAGTAGTACAGAAAGCGACTGCGTTCATCGTCTTCTTTCTTGTGCCACTGACTTCTTGTCAACACCATGGTTCGGTTCGCTCGATTTACTGATCAAAATGCGGCTCACTAGCGCATATCCCGCTCACTGGCGCATATCCGGCTCGAAGGACCAACTTCTGTAGGCGACTCGCACAACAGTGGTCCTCTTGGACAGCTCAGATGCACACGCATACATACATATGCGCGTGCACTCGCTCTCTCGTTCTAAGAGCTCAGTGGACTGTATATATAGTTCGGTTCAAGGTTCAGTGGACTGTATTAAAAGGTTCGGAAGTTCGGTTCTATGTTTAATTCACAATATACATCACAAACTAAACACATAAAGTTCACAATAATCAAAGGTTCACATATATCAAAGGTTCAATTATAATAAAGTTCACAAAAGTTCAGGTTCACTATTTAATAAGGTTCAGTTCACTTACGGTTCAGGGCAACGGTCTTTCACCAGATCACGTTGCGTTCTAATTAGTATGGTTCGTTCAACCAAGGTTCAGAGCACAGTTCAGCTCACAGTAGTTCCACAAAATAATCATCTACTTATAAGATTCGGTTCAGAGCAACGGTCTGTCTTTAGATCACGTTGCTTAATAATTAATTTGGTTCGTTCAACCAAGGTTCATGGCAACTGCCTCACTAGAGTTCCAACAAATAATCATAACAACATTGTTAATAAGGTTCGGTTCAGAGCAACGGTCGTTCTACACGTTGCTTACTATTTAAACGTTCTATCAATTGAGGTTCAGAGCAACCGTCTCACTATGGTTTAAACTAATAATCATCTACTTATAAGGTTCGGTTCAGAGCAACGGTCTGTCTTTAGATCACGTTGCTTAATAATTAATTTGGTTCGTTCAACCAAGGTTCAGAGCACAGTTCAGCTCACAGTTTAACAATTAAGGTTCAGGGCAACTGCCTCACTAGAGTTCCGACTAATAATCATGCTTACAAATTCTTTGTACCACCTTAAATACCGAAAGATGGGCTCTACCCCCGCTCCGTCTCATAGTTAAAATATTCATAAAAAATACAATTAACCGAAGCGGGAATTCAGAAAAGGACGCTTTCCAATAACTTAATAACTCTATTCAATTCGGCATTTGTAAGATAAAACAATGCCTGACGTTGCCGTCTGCAACGTTTATAGCTCCAATTGTTAATGGCAAATCATAAACCTAGCAATTTAGAGCAATATGCCCAATAACCCAATAAGCTCTTTACAATTTAAAATGATCTTCGGATCGGTCTTTCGCTTTGAACTATTTACAATTTACTGGGAACTTATACATAATCACTTATTTACTAATATTGACTATATAATATTCCCGGGTTCGCTCGGTCGGCTGGCCGGTCGTCTACACATACATACATATAATATAGGTATAAATATATATATATATATATTATGAAAAGACAAAATGTGTGTAAAAAGTATTACATATAATATATTTACATATATATTATAACAGTATAAATGATGTTAGGTGGACTTGTCTGAGTAAAACTTTTTAACATTGATTTTAAAAGTATTTATTGTCTGTGATTTCCTAATGGCCACAGGAAGAGAGTTCCACAGACGGACAGCGCGTACAGTAAATGATTTGCTGTAAATGTTGGTGTTTACTGATTCACTAAGTGCCAATTTGGATAAGAATGGCACGAAATTATAATAGAACATTAAAAACACACATATACCAATCGGAGGGAAAGATAAACTATTTCAGTGCTTTGCTGTACGAATATTGGAAGACGAATCCAGACATTTTGTCACGTTTCGAATGCCTCGACGCTCTTATTCGCCCGTTACTCTACTACCTTCGACTTTAAAAACTTACGCTCGGGGAATCCCAGCTGGTTGTATCGATTTGAGAGGTGACATAGCTCTTAGGCTTTAGGTTATTGATTGAGAGGTGGCATAGCTCTTAGGTCGCTTAGTCTGAACTACTAAGGCATTGGTCAAGTCATGATGGGTTCTTAAAGCATCGAACCAATGACCCGTGTTAAAAGATGCTAAAGAATAAACTGGGTCAGGAATACACGAATTGCTTTTACAAATCATAGAGGTTAAGGTTAGACCACTGGTTAGACTTTAAGATACTCTTACTGTATCCTCATTCACCGTAGATCTTAGATTGTAATCAATAAATATTGTACAAGAAAATCCAAAAGTTTGATAATGATCGATTCTCATGAAAATAGATTTTGATTCTAATTGAAACTGAATTGATGAATATTTGATGTCGAAGTGCGTTCACGTGTCGTGTAATCACACTCTCCCTTTTTTACAAACGTCACCAATAGCCCTCGCCAAATATTGATAAGAGGGGGGCACGTGGTGTGTTATCAGGGAAGCACCCAGCAGCTGCGGTTTATCACAAACCCCATTGTTGCGAGCACATGGGTCCCCTATACTTCCCATTTAGCGCGTGCGGGTAAAACGTATCCGGTACCTTACGGCTTCAATCGAACATCTTGATTGATACACTGGATAGAAAGAGCAAGTCAATATTTTTAAACGACTTTTATTTAAATTAGGAGATTGTCGTTCAGTTGATTTTTTTGCGTTTCAACTCAGTCATATATTATTAAAGTCATCCTTTTGTTGTGAACATCCCTCAAACCCGAACGAAACGCGTTGATTCTCTCCTTATTCGTAGAGCAAGGGACTGGAATAGTTTGTTCGCCTGATTACAATGTGGGTATCTTCAAGAGTAGAGTGAATAGACATTTACTTAACTAGCGCCTTAACCAGGACTGCATTTCACTTAACATTAGGTGGGATCATGATAAAGCACTTGCTTTAAAAGTATTAAAAAAGTAACAGTATATATGTCCCACTGCTGGGCACAGGCCTTCTTTGTAAAGACAGTATAAAGGCGCAGTTCTCCACGCGGCCCTAGTTTGGATTAGCAGACTTCACATGTGTTAGAAAATATCCTAACACATGTAAGATTCCTCACCATGTTTTCCTTCACCGTCAAATGCATGGTAAATAAACAATTGAAATTGAATTGAATCGTCAAATTCATTGGTGCCGAGGCTCGAACTCGGGTTACTACCGTACTACGCAACTTGAGGCGACCACTGCTCATATATTAACAATTTTTATTTGTTGTCAAGGGGTTACTATAATTTATATACAATTATAATTTGACACAACAAAAACTTCAAAATACTGTAAAAATTAGCAAAATAAATTACTAATTCGAAAAGACAGTAACCTTTTTTTTTTGTTGACGTGGTTAAGCACGTCCCGGGGGGGGGGTTAGGTTACTAACTCCCCCCCCTGTGCCCTCGCAGCGCACGAAGCCAATGTCGCCTACTTCCCGGGTCCACCTTGGTGGACGACTCAGAACCCTTGTCGCCCAGTGAACCCGAGGCCCCTTTTAGTCGCCTTCTACGACAGGCAGGCGATACCGTAGTCTTATTCTTTCCAGAACTACAGGGCTACAGACAGTAACCTATAACAACTATAGCAATGCAATGTAGATAATCTTTGAAAGTTATATACAATTATCGCACAATTATTTTCCTTCGATAAAAAACCGATAAAAACATTCTTTTGTTTTCTTTTTTTTTAATGACAAACTACACAGATTGGCCAGAAAAGCTAGCCTTGACTGCTTCGCCGGATTGAGAGGTGGCATAGCTCTTAGGTCGCTTAGCCTGAACTTCTATTGCTAGTAACTCGACACAAGGGTTCCCCGGTGAAGTAACCTCGGCCTGGACGGTTACTATGTAAAATAATGCATCGGCCGGGTACCCAAGAGGCAGCCTGCGTAATTAGGTTACACAGGTCTGCAAAAGTAGTTTGATTCAATGAGTAAGATTCGCGTTAATATAACAACTCGATGTATACGAGTATGCGGGGATTTTGTACAAAATGTTTGTCTTTCAAAAAGGTTTCAATATAAACTCGTTTAAGGAATCCATACACGAATTGCTTTTATAAATCTAGAAGGTTAAGGTTACACTACTGGTTAGACTTTAGCTCTTATTGTGTCCACAATCTGCGTAGATCGGAAAGAATTCTTACGTATATATATTAAATATATAATATATGTATTGTATAATTCTGGATAAAAGTTAAAGAGGTTGGTTGCCAAAACTTATTGACGTGTAAACCTCACGGAAAACTCAAAATTTAAGATAAATAGACGTATACATATGAACGCACGAAAGATATTTCACTTGTTATTTTTATTTATTTTAGTGTGACAAAAAAATAACTCTAAAATTATAATTTCGCTTGATAGTACTCCTTCTTTTTTTAAGTAGAATTAAAAAGATTTTAAAGCGTCAATAGCCTAATGGTTTAGGTTACGGCCTGCGAATCGTAAGGTCGTGGGTTCGAATCCACCATTCGACTATTGCCTTGAACCATGTCCCAGCACAAGCTTAAGCTTAGTTGGAATGGTTAACAAGATTGTTAGTAATATTTCAGGAAAAAAAAAGAAATATTTCTAGCTTTCTTTTAAAAAAAAAATTACTTTATTTAATTACCAATTTCGTGATTTCGATTGTAAATCAGTTATTTTTACATTCATTCGTTTTTGTAGATAGCTTTTCCCCTATCCCGCAGTGTAACTTCAAAGAGCTGATAATTAAAAAAAAGTTTTTCAATGAAGATTTTCGTAACACAAGCAATGGAAGTAAACTTTCATACTATGTAAAATGCGCATGCGCCCCGGGTTTGCATGTACATGAAAATAGCAGCTGAGTTTTATCTGCTTTTAGTGCTTCATTCGGACTACTATTCTTATGTTAATATTGGTTGTCAAATATCTCCCTTCCGCCTTTTGTGTCATGCGGCACCCAAACATCAAGCTTTTTTTGTATCCAGCCTTCTGCAGATGGTTTAAAATGGTTTGGTGACTAACTCCCATCTCCTGGGCGATATCACGAGATGCCACATGCCGGTCTAACTCGATGTAGTCCATGATTTGATCGGTATTTGTCGTCACAGGTCTTCCGCCGGCTGGCTTATCCATGGTGTCGTTTTCACCGGCTCTGAATCGTCGAAACCATTCCTCCGTGGTTCGAAGTGATAGAGTACCATCCCCCAAAACACCATTAATCTCACGGAACGTTTCTCTAGCGGATTTGCCTTTAACGAAGGAAAACTTTAAAATAGCGCGAATTTCGGCGTTAGTGAAGTCCATGTTTACACGTCTATAACTGTTGAACGCAATATCCAAACTAATTATGCATAGCGTCGTTTTGTAGGTTATGTCAAGACCTTTCAAATTATGTATAGTATTGCTAGATACGAGCTCTGTAGCGCTTTGTACATAGCCGCGAAATTCAAAAGACAAAAAGGCGGAAGGGAGATATTTGACAACCTATTATATAATATAAACTTTGTACGTTTAATTAATTTATTTTTTAACTTAATTTATTTGTGAAAATATTTTGTTTATATATTATTTTATTGTATTATTATTTTTTTTTTTATTCATCTGTACAAATTCCATGTGAAGTTAATATTGCGCGCGTACGACTTTGGTTAATCCCGGGCACAGTTGAAAATCAACGCTATTGCATCCTTGCGACTGCTATTACTGAGACGGTGTCCAATGGCATCATATCCTATTTGTCAGTTTTTTATTTCTTTAACTGTATTTTTTAATATGTTTCATATTTTGTTTGTAATGTATTTTCTTGATACCAATAAAGACTGTCTATGTGCCCATATATTTTCAGTATATTTGATTCCGTCTAAAAATCAGTTGTCGTGGGTAAAATAAAACTAGAAACTATTTGGGTACTTCCTTCATTTATTGCTCTCATATCTGTGTATTTTGCATAAATATTTTTTATACAACTATACATTAAATATTTTGCTTTGTCTCCAATTTTAAAATTTCAAAATAACCTTTGACCTAACATTACAAACGTGCTATCCAATACATCCCTGTTTTATATTTGTCAACTATAATGGGTGTTAAAAATTCTATTGATTTCGAAATAAGACAAAGCAAAATAAACAAATGTCATTTATATAACAATAGTCTCATACTGTCTCTTTTATACTATTCTTCAATAACGAAACAACAGTGGTGGTGACGTAGTATTATTTCTTAATAATAATTATTTATTTACAGTAAATTATATCACAATCCATGCTCGAGGCACTCTGGACTACTTACGACGGGGCAGACGCAGTAATATAATAACATTATATGGTTATAATAAGTTTTCTAGTAATTTTAATCTTGTATTATTGAACGCGGCTTATTTTCATATGATCACATGGCAAATGACAACCCTGGATAAGGCAATACTACATACTACGTTCTATACTACTTGAGCCTGGCTATAGATTGATTATTTGAAACAAGAATTAAAAATTAAATTTACAAATTCAGGGAATTTTACACTGTTTTTATACAAAATAGCACTATAAATTGAATATGGCGAATACATTTTAAAAATATTTTTAAATGTTTCGTTTAAACATTTTAATATGATATAAAAATTATTAAACGGCTGTAAATAATGTCTTATATTAAGCTGCCTCGATTTATTATAGGATTTCTTGTTATAAACGCTATGCCTATATTATTATTAAACTTATTATTTACACAATACATTATAATCTAGATAAAATATACAATTCTCACTTAAAATTACTGACTCGATTTTTAATAAATATAAAATATTAAAGCCAAATACATCGTCGTTTACAAATGAGACATTCACGAGTACAATTTTTGTCGTCTTAATTTAATACTGGGCTAGGGGAATGGTTAACATCATAAAATTCCTTAAATTATACGAACCACAGACCAAAAAAAAAAGGAATAAAACTTGATTGAATTAAACTTTTTTTAATGAAAAATTAAAGAAATGTTTGAAAAATTAATTGTATTTTTAATATAATCTGTCAATTTCATTAATCATCAAACGTCAACAAAATAGCATTCTTGCAGTTCCTTTTATGAAGGCTATAAAGTCGTTTTTATTTTACGGTCTAAGTCGGAATAATAATTATTGGAACGTAATTGTATATTCGAATCCACAGTTTACTATTTTCAAGTATAAGAGAAACGATAATTTGTAAATAGATAGGCCTTTACTTATTAACGGAATATAAAAACGTGCACTTTTAAAGTCTGTTCAAACAATATCAACATTTTTATATGATGAAATTAGATTAACTTAAATACAAATTTTTTTTGCTTGATTGTCTGTCAACAATTCAGAGTAACCGTAACTTTCGCAGCTTGGTCATTATAAGTAACGTAATGATTTTTAAGAGTTAACCAAGGCCTTGGACTGTTACCAGATTTAAAGGTGCGTGATAAAATTGAAGTGCGGTCCAATAGAATACTACAATTTTTTTGTGACGTATCTATGCCGAATGGCCAGAGAAACTGACCCTCAACAGTTTCAGGGGATTTGGAGATTGAATCTTTATGGTCTTTACTTCAATCAATCAAATTATCTTCTCAAGTAAGGTCACAATTTTTCGCAATGAATAAGAGACAATGTAATACATATTTTGGACTCAGTAATAAAATATGTAAGCGATTTTATTGTAATGGCCTACCTATTCAATTTAAATAATAAATAATATGGCCTGAGATCCAATTAAAATTTGAAGGAACATTAATTTTATACTGACAGGCAAAAGTATGCACTATGAGCATATTTTAGAGATTCTAAACATAAAGCTTACGAGCGTACGTACATGAGTCCCATATAAAGTTTCTTAAAATTCGCAAAAACGACTACACAATACGAATAAATAGTAAACTTTCAACAGCCAATATTATTGTCGTTTTTGTACTTCCAGTCGAAAGGATGAAGCTAATATATAGTTTTTATTGCTCTACCCTAAGTCAGGGCTTCATAATTAACTTTCTCACATTTCTTAATGTTGTAGTATTCTTAAAAATCGATAGAAAATGTAATAAAAAGTTTAAGAAGCCCCGATAGTTCTTTTAGCCCTTCTTGTACATGCTCCAGACTCCGGGCTTCCCTTTAAAAACCGGTTTCTTATCCTCATTCAAGTGAAGGCTTCAAGGACGGCATTGTGTCAAAACTATTGCTCCCAATTCAGTTCAAGGATCATCTTTCTTTTTCCTCAGCTTGCCCTCGGTGTGTATCGTTTGAGTCACCGTTTCCACTGCTGCTGAGAGATCGGCGTCCGGCTCTATCGCCGCTGACAAGGCGGTGATGTATGCACAAGCTATTCGGAGAACCGATAGCTTGGATAGTTTCTGGTTATGACTGTACGCAGGAACTGCTCTTCGAAGAGTGTCGAACGCGGCGCTTATCGTATGCACTCGCGTCCTCTCCCTCGCGTTTGCCTCTATCCTCCTCTCCCTTGTCATATTTTTATAGTTCCTCTGCTCTCTGGGCTTTGTCTTTTCAGTATAATCCACTACTCCTGGATGTGACGGCACTCTAGGCGGTCCGGGTGTTTCGGGTGGTGGTATAGGTGATGGTGGAGGCTCAAGCGGCCTTCGCCTTTGCCTTAATAGACTAGTTTCGCTGGTCTTCTTGACTAAAGACAGGGGTTCTCTTTGCGGTTCCTCGGCGAATGACCACGGTCTGAAAGGATTGGAGTCGCTTTCAGGGCTGGCTAGATCGTCCCTAGATCCTAGTCGTATTCGTTTTTTCGGCGGCTGCAGAAGAGTGGGCGTGCGTTCTCTTTTGAGACGCAAGTCAGGGTCAACAAGCCTGACCCCGGAGTCATCGGAGTGGGCGGGCCCTGAGCAGGAATCGTCGTCGTCCCCACCGGATACAAAACCAGCATCGCGTTCTAATATTCTCTCTGAAACAAACATATAAAAGATTATAGCATCTACAATTATGTAAAACGGAAAAACATTACCGAAAGTCTTTTAATAATCATAAAACAATCAGATTAAATTAATTATAGTTTAAATTCTAAAATACTTGGTATGGTTAGCGATTTTGAACCTATTGGTATCGAAGTGAAATTTATTATCAATAAGTGGGGGCAACGGAAGCTGTGAACGACAAAAAGACAACGTACAGACGCACAAACGACGCCGGCTCGTTATAGAGCGCGGACACGATCCGCGTACAAAATTCTACACACGTATGGCGTGGAAACCAGCGAATTACATACAATTGGTTGAATATTAAAAAAAATAGAAACGTAATCCGACTGAAGACTGATCGGGCCCTAATGCGACCCTCTCGGGCGCCTTAGTAACAGATCTCACAAGATCCATGTAACTGTTCGCTACAGTCTACGTGCCGGTTAGTGTAGGTTCAAAAAAATCTAAAATCATTTTTAATTTCATAACAAAAAAAGAAAAAGACTTTTTTAGTGATATGCTTTTTTTGCAAGAAGTCCCTTATTTAAGCCCGTGCTGTCAAAAGTCCCTCGCATCCCACCTCTTCTCGTCTACACCAATATTCTAATTGCTTTGCAGACTACCATTGGATTTTCTGTCTTTTGTCTCCTGTTTTGTTTGTCTGTTTTTGCGAGATCGATATGCCGCTGCTTAATCGCACACAATCGAATTGCCAAAAAGTGTGAAAATGTAGACATTATTCTTGAATGTAAATTCGTTTATAAACTGATATTCCCAAAGCGTGCAGTTGAGGTTGACATAAAATAAATATAAATGCAATTTGTGTCGGCCATTATTTCTCGTGGCCCCACATTTCCTTTCACACACGACTGCAGACAATGGACGTTTTAATACACATAACTACTGATTCCGGATCGCTGCCAATAAAGCAACCGGCCAGTATGTGCCGATTGAATCGGCCACTTTACAGAAATGTAGAAAACTTGTAAAATTCCTTATTTTTTAAATGGAAAATAATGCATAATAGAAAATTAATACATAGAAACAATTCCTTTTTTTAGTTTGTAATTATAATAATATTTTAAATTAATCGTAACACTGGCACGTTGATAATATATTATCTGCACTTTTGTTTAATCTGTTGTAAATATATTTCATAAAAAATTAATCGTGGTATTTATTCCACGAAGAACTAGCAAGTAACGTTCATCGCACTTGAAGAAAAAAAATCGTTATACGAAATTCCAATCGTTTTTGCACACGCTTGTCATAAATGGAATATTTAAATCATATAATTAACAGCGTACAAGGATGTGAGCGTGTCGGGTTTTTTTCTAACGCCATGGGAAAATGATACTTGTCGCTTAGCGCCGGCGCCCGCGTGTAACCAGTTCAGTCGATGCACGAGGTAATAATTTAATGTTCGAATTGCCATCCAAATAATAACGATGTAGATTATTTGGTCTTTCGTTAAACCTTATAAAATCTCAGGTTACTTAACGACTTTCAATTGGTGCGTTGATAAAAAACGCTTATTTACTTTGTTAACGATAACAAATATTAATGTCTAATGTGGCTTAGCCTGAACCGGTATTGGAAGCAACAGGGTACAAGGGCCACGAGAGGGCCTCGGTTTGGACGGTTACACAAACCGTGCCATACCGACCCGAGAGCGCCCGAGAGGGAGGAAGTTATAAGAAGCAAGTAGTAAATTATGATAAACATTTTGTTATAAAATTATCGTTGTGACGTGTCCAGTCGATTAGATTATTAATAAGAGCAAAAAGAAATTATCACAAACGAAATATTAAAATCAATACCAGAAATGACCTAATTAAAAAAAAATCTAAATAAAACTAGTGAATATGTTTATAGTAAGACCTTAAATTAAATGTGAGTCATGATTTCAAGTGACTATAGAAGTGATTTCGAGATAAACCCTCAACGAGCAGAGCTTGGGTATAACACCTGCATCCATGCCTACCATAAACAAAACTGGTTTATGCCCACATGGTCAAACGCGTCCGTGATTGTTATTTATTTAATTTTACCTCTTTAAAGTATTACTGTCCGCGTTCCAATCAAATTGGCCTTTTAATTTGTTTTTTTTTTATTATTATTTTAATTTTTGTATGATTCACACAACTTATTTGCATATGATCTCAAACCAGTGCGTTCATCATCAACATCATTTCAACCGCAAAATATCCGCTGCTGGACGTAGGCCTCCCCGAACGATCTTACCACTACCAGTGCATTACCATAACCTAAGCCTCCCAAGTCAAAATACAAACACGCATTAAAGGTTGGAAACTTACACTTCGCCTAGATAATTAAGGTAATAAAGAGGCAAACGTGCCATGATTATCCACAGCATCAGAGGAGCTGCAGGTGCATTGCCAGCCTTTGAAAAAGTAGTAGGCTTGTTTCTTGGAGGTCTCCCAATCTTTTTATTGACTCGGTAGTCGATAAAAAGTTTTTCGGAGTGAGATATTATTAAAACGGGAGCAATTTATAAAAAAGTAATTTATATATCGTCTGTAAGTTTAGGTAAGAATTGGAACATTAAATTCAAGTCAAAAAGAAACTTGCATATCCGGATATATGTCGTAATAGTATGTTACGAATTCAACCAAAAATATATAGACAGAGAAAATAAAGACTACAGTACAGACTATAGTATTGTCTGTCTTCGTTTTTGGAAGCGGTCTCCTTATAATAATAATAATTCATTTATTCAATTAAGTAACTAAGACTCATCATTATTTTAAATAACTATTAAGTAACAACCTTAGACTAAATTATAAGATTATAATATAAAATTACTATTATAATTATTTGATTATAATAATAATATAAAAAATATAATATTATATACTAACGGCTTGACTATGCTTATGAATACCTTACCCCATGTGAGACGGCGCAGCATCTGTTTACATAAACACAGTCAAGCCTTTGAGTGATCATGCTCAGGATGCTGTTGCAGCTGGTCCGCACCCTGCGCACCAGAGATGCACACCTCTTGCGCATTGTCCCAAAAAAGCATGCCCCCTGTGCATCCGCGATGCACTACAGAAACGGGGCAACCCCAACAGAACCCTGAACGCGTTGTTATATTGAATAAATATAATACCCTGTTTATAATTCATTATTACATTGTAATATTATCTTAAAAAAAGGAAATAACTCAATGTAATTGATTCCAAAATAGCACGATGTTTTCACGCAAAAACCGCATACGCAATAGACCAATTAATATTGATAATAGTAACTCTGTAATAGTTGTGCTACCGGAATTGGTTTATGGCTCATAATCGGGCGGCTTCGGCGCCGTGAAGGCGTTCCAACGATAATACCGCTATATACACCTGTCTAATACAATTTGTACTCTGTTACAATGAAATAGAGTATGTTTTACATTATACGCTGTTTGTTAGGAGCAAACGAGTGTAGGCGTTCAAGAGGTCACTTCTCACACTACAGGTGTTGTTTTTTTCTTTCCTAAAAGGATTGTAGAAATCTGGTGACTCCGCCTACGTGAAGAGGTTTAATTAAACAGTCACAGTTGGCTCTTTGTTTCATTGCTGTGAAATTAACAATACATTGACAACACTTCTGCCCTTGTAACTACTAACCTCACCCAATTTTGCCTCTTTTTTTTGAATGGGAAATATAAGGTAAGCTAGATAGAGAGTTACGTTTCGTATATCTAAGACGCAACGCAGGCTTATTGTCTGTATTAAAAAAAAACCTCTGTCGCTAGTAACTCGACACAAGGGTCCCCCCGGTGAGGGGTAACCTCGACTTGGACGGTTACTATGTTACGCGTAAGCATTCCGATCCGAGGGCGCCCGAAAGGGCCGATCCACGACTCGGTCGGTAGCTATTACAGACATCACACTATAGGAGCAAAGGGGAGCAGCGCGCGCAGTTTCTCTCTTGAACAATCGTGTATATATTATACATATAAACATATATATACATACATTGACGAAACTAAAGAAGTTTTACTTCAGTAATTTCTAAAGCACACTTTTTTTTTTGTTAATAATTGCAGTAATCAGTTTACAAATTGATTAAGATATAATATAAGATACAGTATTTTTGAACCGTGTATTATCTTAATTGTACTCTATATCTTTGGAAAGCAATCGACCGAGTCGTTATTAGGCCACCCAATAAAGGTTCAGGCTAAGCGACCTAACGGCTGTAAACTCTCCGGTGAAACTGTTGCGATCAGATATCTGGCAAAGCAGCGTAGTTCTTCACAAAAAAATTAAGTGATTTTGAATAAAGAAACTTGTGCTCCAGAATTTCCATCCGCTGTGATAAGTGTTCCGCGTGTAAAATAAAATATTTACGGCCGGCGCTCATTACGCTGTTTCACATTGACGTGTTAAAACAAAGAGGAGTCAAAGGTGCCGGCACTACGGACCCCTCGGCCGTTGAATGGGTGTCGATCTCGACACAAGATAAGACCGGACCGCGCCGCGGCCCAAGACCCATAGATACCAATCTGGCGCCAAATTTCACAGAAACTCAACGCGTTCTTGTTTAAAGAGCACCTTATTTAAATGTTGTATTTTTTTCTATTCCTTTAAGATGGAACAGCTTACGTATTCAATTAAATTTGCATAATTAGTAAGGCAGTGATTTTAATAAAAAAAACGAGTGTGCTTTAGACCACAGACTGAGGTAAAACTTGCTTAGCTCCTATGTGTATGTATATTTATATATGTATAGTATATAGGCATAATATTTCAACACAGTTATTTAAGAGTAATAGAAAATTTGAGGCTCTCTGCTATCTCTTACCCTACAATAATATACGAAATTTAACTGTCTTTCTATCTTGATTAACTTATATCTCGCTCTCAACTTCCATTCGCCATGCCCGATCACACTTTTTGTAACGCAATCACCAGCTTACTCCCCAAGTCATGCGTGCGTGGAAAACTGCAAAAACGGAATTAATCCAAAGGCCTTATCATTATACAATCTGTGCCTTTCTACATTTGTATTAGCGCGTAATATTTTAAAAGAAACAAAACGCGGAACGTCAAAATGATGAATACGATAGGGATGTACCGCGATGATTACCGTTGTCGCAATTACGGAAATTTTGTTTCACGCGACGCTACCGGACGATATGAGAAAATGATGAGCGGTCAGTTATTTTGTTGAAGAGAAAAAAATCCAGACTAATACGTCGCGTCCGCGGTTGTACATTCGCACGGTCTCATAAGCTTAATGTATGAGAATGAGAAGTCGTGATGTTGCCGACTTTCACCGAGCAAATATTACCTATGGCGCCAGCGGCTCGCCAGTTCTCGAGCTATACGGCAGTGCCTCGACGTTGTGATGTGGCTTATTATGGAATATTTGAGCAGTGTTTGCATACTAAGTATTAGTATAGTAATTTATCTCACATATCATTCTCATGACTTATTAAAATTATACAATAACAATTGCCTATTTTTCTATTATGTATATTATATACTTGTAACATAAGCTCTCCCGTCCCTTAAGTCTGCTTTTAAAAAGCTTATTTATATGTATTGTGTTTTAATGAAATAAAATCTACTACCTAATACTAAACCTAACGTTACGGAAAGTGTGATCGGGCGAGGTGCATGAAAGTTGAGAAGGAGATATAAGTTGATGAAGATAGAAAGAGAGTTACGTTTCTTATATCTAAGAGATAGTGCAGGTCTGTATTACATTGTAGGAACGCGTGAGCAGTGCGCGTGGACAATTCTTTCTCTCCTGATCAATCGTGTATATGTTATATTTTGTGAATATATACATAGTTAAAAGCTCTGACAACCTTTAAACTGTATGTTGCGAACACAGAACACTTTTTCAGTGGTGATTAAGTTAACGATATTTTATCTCAAAAGATATTCCAAAAAGTCATTATCCTGGTTAATGTAATATCTAGATTTCGAGGCTTAAAAATAACTGAACCATTCGACTATTGTTGACTTAGCGGACTACTTGACCCTTACTTTGTTTTGGTTATATAATAAGGTATCCCCTGACTATTATAAATATTACAGTAGCCATTAAGTTCACGGGCTTTAAGACCTCATAGTTATCGCTTTCACCATAAACGTAAACTGGTAAGAAGGTAGAGTGTTTTCGTGTTAACTTCTTACGAAAACCCCTCCCAATGGACTGAGGAGAGTTTACCACCATCGGAGGAGTTTTAGTCGGAAGAAATCTTACATAACCGCCGTTATTTCCCCCTAGATATAGAAAGAATTCTTAACGCGCAAGATTTATCTTGTTGTCTAGATCAATGTAGCTTTACCAAATGCACGCTATCGTCTCATCGTTTTACAAATTTTCATAACCTATAGTTACTATGTTTGGCAACTATACGTTACGAACGCTTCTCAAGCTCCAAAATCATTAGCCGCCATAATTTTGGGAAATTTTACAATCATTATGGTTCCACGTAAAATAGTAGAAAGTCAGTTACGAACTCATTGTCTGTAGTTTGTGGTGAGTTACTTGTTACGATACCAAATTAACGTCAAAGAACAATAAAATACGTAAAATGACATATGACCAAACGTTACAATTAAGGGGTTCACCATAATAAATACTTTGTTTATTTATTTTTTTCTTGATTGTAGTTTCTTTTTAATTTATGTTTATTAGCACAAAAAAAAGACTAAATGCCAAAAGGCGTTATAATGTATAAAGTAGACTAACAAGTCTACCTTGAGGTTATGTAGTGACATAAGAACGGGTGCAAACTTAAAGGAACTCCCTCGGAACGTGCTTCAAAGCATAATGCAGGCGGGCTCCGGTGCGTTCCACTGGAGAGCCCGGAGCCCCAAGCTATGCTCCGAAGAATACCACCGGGGGGTTTTAGTGAGTAAGAACCTCACTTTACCGCCCTAGAAGGCGGGGTATCTCGTTGAAGATTTCCACGCGTCAAAATAAAAAAGGCGCATTAGCATTCCACTTCGAGGGCGATATACTCGTGAATATTCTTGTGTTACCACGACTGTCTGTACACACAAATAAACATACTAATTGTATTAATGGTTGCTCCGAAATCACAGAATCAATCTGGCGATCCGCCGATGTGAGAACAGCGGTCCGGGCGTCCGGGACCGGCCGATTAGTCACGTATGCGGCGCGCGCCATAGCGGCGACACACAGGCGCCGTACGGTCGCCTCGCCACCTCTATAACTGACACTACTAAACAACAACTTCTTATGTCGAATGGGTTTTTACCGTCCTATTGCTGCACTGACCTGAACCCACGACTGCTATTACAATTGTGTCAAAACGAACGTTCAGTGACATCATATTATTTTTCATGGTTGAACTAATCAGCCAGTGAAACTGTAGAGGCCGTCTGTCTCTACAGTTTTGCCGGGATTTTATGAGGTGGGTCTTACGTCACTTAGAATGAGCCTCTTTAGGAAGTAAGCGCAAGGGTCTTCAACCTCGGCTTTGGCGATGATTCTATTCACGACCTGACGAATCGTAGTCGTAAGGTCGTCTCACAAGAACAGTAGACTTTAGGAGCCTTACGCTGCGGTTATTACTATTGCAGAAAATAATTTATATTTCATTCCCAAGGTCGTCTGACGCCCTTATAAAAGCCGAAGATCGAAGCTGGATGAAAGGCGCTTACAAGCGGACCTTTTGGAAATTATTAGGGGAGGCCTGTGCGGTGTTGAATTATTAAATCTCTTAGCTTTTTGTATCGCAATAATCCGAAGCATCAAACCACATTACTAGCTGGATTGTATTCAAACCTTGGCATAACGTAAGTCGGCCATCTACCTACTGGCCGATAATATAACATTTGTCCGAGTTTTTTTCATAATTAGACTGAATAGCAAGTAAACGCCTATCGAAGGTTACAGAATAACGAGACTGCACAACCCCCGCCCCAGTTGTCGTTCAACCAATCACTGGCGGCAATATTATTGACATTTGAATTAAAAAAAAAATCTGTAATACTTAATGCGATTTGTAGTATTAAAGGAATGAGGTTTTTATTTATTACTCCATATGTGTATTGGTTTCACGTGTGTTAAGCATAGGGCGCCCTCCCTACATTTCTTTCCATCATTACTAATACTCACGTTTGGCGTGTCAGTAGTACGCCATGGGTAAACCAATGAACTAAAAGACTAAAACTAGTAAATATCGACCAATGAACGATGAACCCGATTCGATACGATGCCAATAAACATTCATGTATTATATATATTATATTATTTCAATTACAATAGTAAATGCCTATTATTTTTTTCTCTACTAGATTAAAAATTAGTGTGCTTTAGACCACATGACTGACGTAATACTTTTTTTACCTTCATCTATACAAAATATAATGTATTCACGATTGTTCAAGAAAGATGCTCTCTCTTGCTCCTACAATGTTATACAGACAATAGATATATATAATGATAAAAAATATATATATATATATAATATATATTCTTTTCTCTCTTATTTTTTATTTAATACTATAACAAAACTCTTAATTAAATTATGGCGAATGTGCAACGCCTAGACAAACCACTTTTATGGCAAGAAATATCTTTTATATTATGTATAAATTTTATTTTATATATATATATATAAAACGTAACTGGCTATGAGAGAAAGAGAGATAGAAAATATCTTCCCACAACTCTTTCTCTCGCCCCTACAGTAATATACTAACCATTTACCTCTCTATCTTCACTAACTTATATCTCCCTCTCAACTTCCGTTGGCCCGACACTTTTCGTAACGCATTCATTAGTTTATTCCCGTATTCTAGCGTGCGTAGTTTTACTTTTAAACGATGTTGCAGACATTGAAATAAAAGTAAAAAAGAATCATATCACCGACTGCTAACGGCAGATCTCGACGATAAAATAGGGTGCCATTGTTAGCAAGCTGTTCAAACATTGAAACGTGGTAGTCTCGGTGTCCGTGTGGAGTCAAAATAATCTATTGTTTCAGTTTCCATAGTCTCAACACACTCGTCTGTTGAGGCACCTGGAAGCCACGTGCTGCACATTGATTGAAACCATAGACATTTATGTTATGCATTGTTTTATTTCATAATATTCAAAAATCGAATGCTATCCTATTATAATAATATAAACAAAGAGTAACACAAATACTCACAAACATTTATTTAGTGAGTTTCTTTTGCATGTGATATGTTATTCTTTTATGGGTAGGCCCCTTAGATGCTAGGAGCATTGCTGGAGTTTCTTCGGCCACTTCTTCTCCCAGCGCCAACGCTTTCCGAAGTGGCACTCAAAGCAAGTTTAGTTTTTAAATGTACCTTAGATTATCTGTGAAATAGCTACCGACCGCGTCGTGGTTCGGCCCTCTCGGGCGCCCTCGGATCGGAATGCTTACGCGTGACATAGTAACCGTTCAAGACAAGGTTCACCGGGGGGACCCTATCGAGTTACTAGCGATAGAGATTCAGTCTAAGCGAACCTAAGAGCTATGCCTATAATGGATTTTGATGAAACAACAATAATATTGTTAGCGACAGTTGGTCCTACTGAATGCCAATTTAGTTTTAAATATTATAATCTATACAGTTAATGAACTGACTAATATAAAAGTAATTTAGTTTAGTCAACTAAAGTACTTTTATCGGTTGTCGGCAACCAAGGCCGTTTTCGCTTCCGTATTTGAAAGAGATGCATATACTAGAAATTTAGAATAAAAAGGAGAGGACTCTCTCTGTAGACAATTAGTGTACAGTTTAGAACAAGTGAGTTATGCTGGAGGAAAAGCCCTTTAAAAGTGCATATCTGCAACAAAGTCAGTATTTGATAAGTTACCTCTAAAGCTCTTGATGTATTGCTGTTAATAATATGATAAAATATAAAATATGTTGTATATCGCACACATACACAACACAACGCATCGTTGAGCAAAGTAGCTCATAATATATTTTACACATAGGCTATAATTTATAAAGATATGATGTATATTATTCAAAATATAAAGATGAGTACGAAAAAATCTGCCTTCTGCGAGCTACTCTGGCGTGCGCCGTGCAAAAACCGTAAGTGAATATAATATATGATGGAAATTTTTAGTTAAATAGTCCGACAAAATCAGTCCGCGACATCATATATCTACCTTTTGTGTAAGCCAGTGTCACAAAAATAATGAACCATAAATACAATAGAAATTGATAGTTTATTTTTCGCACATCCGGTACTCGAACTTGGTCTTTTACACGACATCATTTGCACAAATATTTGAATCGTTATGACGATAAACAACGAAGTGCGCAATATTATGGTACGATGGTTACTATTAGAAAGTGAACTACTTGAGTGTGTTTTAATGCTTTCATGCCCTAACTATTCAACGGATCATTAAATTTTGCATACAAGCGATACAGAAAAAGACATACTTTGATCACGGGTAACACCACGGGACGCAGCTAGTAAACTTATAGCCCTCTCCAAATGCGGGCACGCTCTGACAGCCCTCGTCGCTCCAACTAGTGTGAGGACAAAATAGTCTCCGTCGTCCTCTCTTCGTTTGCCTCTTCAAGGCCTCTAGAGTCTCAAGAATTCGTTTCGTTTCATAGAGGATATTATTTAATACAACATAATTAATCGTAATATATTGCAATTTCTAATTTATGCATTGATAGTCTTTCGTTTCCGACATGGAGGTGCGATATATTCGAAATTTAACAAATTTATGGTGCCAGTACTAAAGTTGTGGTTTATTTTAAATAATAAAAAAAAAACAAATATGCCGTTTAACTCCAAACTATTAAATTGTTCAATAATTCATTTTATTTTTGTTATTGACCGTAGAGATTGTCTGACGTCTGTGCCAAAAAAAAAACATTTCCAATTTCAAAATGTCTGCCAACTTTTTTGCACTCATCTCTAATACGATGTTTAATGGATAAAACCACCTGGCTGAATGTGAAATATTGCATTTCGGTGACATTTTGTCAGCGGCAATTTGTTACACATCAGACGTCGCTTGATTTTTGAATAAAACCTAGACTTGAGCGTAGATTTCTTTTTATACTGAAAAATTATGCAGCACCGAATCTATTGTGGTACACTCGATGAAAAAAGACAATTTAGTTTTACGTGTATCAACCCAGTACGGGCTTTTATTATTATTTACACTTTCCGTTTTGATAATCACAAAATATACACGATTAATTGATTCGTTAAATAAAACACTTTAAGCTTGTAGAAAAAAAAAACAAAATTATAATTTCTTTTGCTCATGACTGTATTTGTTTTTCATTCCTGGAGCAAACAACATGATAATATCGGAAATGTAATGTTTCTCTAAAGAGGCCATTAATTTACGGCCATTTACACTCCGACAGCTTGCTTTAATATATCAATCACTACGAACAACTGTTGAGTTTAGATATATTTTTTATTACAGTAGGTATAACATGAACATCTGTGTAAAACGAACAGTCTTTTGGAAATTATAATAGAAGTCTTGACTTTATCGCTTTTATGATCGCTGTATCGGGAGATTTAAATCTCATATATTGCTAGTTCTTCTTACTTTTAGCACTTACACACAGAAATGGTAACCAATAACTGCTGAAGCATCAATAGCCTAAAGGTTTAGGATACAGTCTGCAAATCGTAATGTCGTGGGTTCGAATCCATCCGACTATTGACGTGAACCATCTCCTAGAACAAGCTTAAGCTTAGTTGGAATGGTTGACAAGAATGTTGGCAATTGAAAAATTTAATATTTATTTTCTTAATATTAGTTTGATTTTTTAAAAAAAACCAACAGCCGTTATCTGTGAGTTTCGCGCCCCCAGTCAAGGTGCGGAATTTGTGTCATAATCGACTTTCATATTAGGAAGTCTGTGCTATGTCAAATTAATAGAATGTCATTAGGTTTGCAAATAAAGTTGTATTAAAATACGATACGAATGTTTTGTTTGTAATTTCCGTCGGTGGTTTATGTTACATAAGACCACACGCTACGAATGCGGTGACTTAAAAAAGCAGGAGTCATAGACGAAGCATGCAATTACATGCTTCGATATATTTATAACAGCTATAAGATCATTGACGACGATTATTCCACGTTATCATTAATATTGTATCGCTGTCTAACACAATTACGATTTAAAAAATCTAGACTATTAACAATTTTCAGTTAGTAGTTAACAGCTGACAGTGTAACTAATTGATACTCGACGCATATTTCGTTATATAATACAATTTAAAATAATATTTTACAGCAAAAGTTGTGAAATTACATAAAGAAGAACTTCAAAGAAACTGTACGACATAGTATATAATGATCAAAAATCTTGAAGATATTTATCTATATAATAGAATAAATAATTTTTGCAGCAAAGTTATGAAATCACATAAAGTACTCCAAAAACAAAATTAATAGGAGATAGTTTATACTATTGAATACTATTTGGTTTATTCATGTTTTAGAGGTTTTTTTTAAATACATTTGTATTTAAAAAAAAACTCTAAATAAACTGCATAGGAATATTATTGATAATTTATACCCTTAAGTATATTTATTTATATATAATACAATACAAAAATGCAGCAAAAGTTGTGTTATCACGAAAAGAAGTATTCCTAACAAAATTAATAGGATAGGAGATAAAAGATACTTATAAATAGTCTTTGTTATATTCATTTAAATTGTAATATATTTTTAATAAAGAATTTGTAAAAGTTGTGAAATTCCATAAAGCGCGGGCAGTTTCTTCAACCTATTTGGGCGCCAAGCGCCAACGGCCGACTCAGATGACCTTGTGCCGGCGCCCCGTTGTCGATAATATAAATCACACATAAAAAGTTGATTTCGCATGCGGCCAAGCTGGAATCGTGCAGCCAGATGGCGGATCCCGATGTTACCACGCATCTGGTACTTACATTTACAATAGACGCAATTGTTAAAACGGTAGCGACTGTCAGAAAGGGAGACAAAAACGAGTGTGCTTTAGACCATACGACTGCAGTAAAACCTCTTTAGGTCCATCTAAATCTATGTATATATAATATATACAAAACATATTTTTTACACGATTGTTGAATTAAGAAAGAAAATGTACACATGCACTGCTCCTACAGTGTATACGAAATGCTACTTTGTCTCTTTCTATCTTCACTAACTTATATCTCCCTCTTAACTCACCTTCGGCGCGCTAGTTTACTACTTTTCGTAACGCATTCACCAGCTAATGCGTAAGGAAGTTTTACTTCAAAAAATATTTCAACTCCACGATGTTTTAATTTTAACCAATGGCTTTAAAATTGCATCTAACACGTCACGTCTTAAATTAAGCAAGTCCATTGTCCATAATGTTGATATCTGCTGAGAAAACAAGGCAAAAATGCTCTATGGCTAAAAATGAAAGTATGTTAGATGTTTTCCGCTATACTTTATACAGATAATATACGTTTTAAATGTTTGGATAGCATTTCGTTATTTTTTTATTATTTCTATCAGGTTGGTACAAAAACTAGTGTCACACTTGTTAACGTCAATGAAGGTCTCTATGGTCTCTTATTATACTCTCTGTTGAGATCGTCCATGCAGTATAAATATCATATCATATTAATACGTAATCAACAACAGGAATAACTAAGATGATAAATTAAATCGACCATTTTGACCAATTGCTACATTGACATTTGGATAAATCGATAAATATATATCATAAATGATAAATAATATCAATAAAAATACAATTTGATCTGTTTGGTATTTTATTGAAGCCTCGTTTCCCGGATGTTGGTTACAAATAAGAAAAAAATACCGAACTAGTTGGCGCTAAGCGCCATTTTAAATTAGGCAGCCTGTTAGCGATAGAATTTTATTTGAAATTCTTTCGGTACCAGTTTGCGAATTAATGCAAATGTTGGTAACGCCGCACACGGAATGCGATGACGCGTGACCACAGAGTAAACATCTCTTATAAACAAAACATCGATCGCTTTTTTTAAAAGAGATACTGCCAGTCAACAATGCGCACAATTGTCTTTTGTCATTAATGGGCATATTGAACTTTATCTTGGCTGACAATCTCACCCAACCTGCTTATTAAAGTTTTAATAATTAACCTTTATAACAGTTTGGATATAAATGGAAAGTAAATAAAAAAAAACAATATCCTTGCGCAATGCGGCTGTGCATTACTCTTGTTATGAAAAGCATACGTCCGACTCAACTATAATTCGTATTAATAATAAAATTTACTAACTTGGTATATAACGTATAAATGTAACACAAAGCTAATAAATACTATATACTTTAAGCCTTTCATTAGAAATAATTAAAACGAAAAATGTAGCAATTTTTTTCAACTCTACATACCAAGAGGTATGTAGTTTGTCTGTACGGATGTAATCATTAAATTTTTTTTATTAAATTAACCGGATCGATGAGGAATATGTTTAGATGATATATATATATGCATTTTGGAGAGTGTGCTTAGGAACTACATGATCTAATTCCCCCATCCCCTTTCCACCATCGGACTTCTAAACGCACTGCGGGATTTCATCCTTTTGTTGTGAACATCCCTCAAACCCGAACGAAGCGATTTGCTTTGTCTTTCATTCTTCGTACAGCAAAGGACTGGGATAGTTTGCCAGCGTCTGTCTTTCCTTCCGATTACAATGTGGGTATTTTCAAGAGTAGAGCAGTAGGCATTTACTAAGCTAGTGCGCCTTACCATCCAGGACTGCATTTCCACTTAACATCAGGTGGGATCGTAGTCAAGCACTTGCTTAGAAATTAAAAAAAAAAATATTAAATATCACCTTTTTAAATATTTGTTAAGAATAAATTTTATATGATTGTGCCCATTGTAGCACGCTTCAAATATTTTTTCTAAAATGATTTTTCGATAACGATTCTCATAGTTTTCTTTCAAAAATACCAACTGGAAGAATGGTGTTTTTGAAATGATACGATTCTATGACCATCTAACACGAGCGTAATCTTTCCTATAAGGCCGGCAACGCACTTGCAGCTCATCCTTCCCCTATTGTTATTTTAAAAAAAGTCACCTTGTTATCGAATGCATAAAACCTATTTCGTAATCAACATCACAACCAAAGTATAGACATATTCAAATGGTTAAACTTCCGCACGAGTTTCGCAACAGCCATTCCAACTCGGAAATGTCTCTACATTATTTATATAACAAAACACGACCAATAGTGATGAAAGTATACCGTAACTGGTGAATAGAACAAAGTATACGAGCAAAAATTAAAAAAAAAGACGTAAAACCGTTACGTAAATATCTTACTCTTTGGTTAGTCTTTCATTATTCGTACTGCAAGGGACTGGAATAGTTTGTCTTTGTCTTTTTTTCCGATAACAATGTTGGTGTTTTCAAACTAAGCTAGTGCGCCTTACCAGAATTGCATTTCCATTTAACATCAGATGGCACTATTACGCACGTACGATCTATATTATTTTCAAAGTGTAAATTATCGTACTTATATCACGTAGTTCTGGCACATTCTCTTACTTCTTCGATATTCGTCTTGTCGTCTCACCTTATTGAATTGTCATAGACCTAACAATATCTTAAGAAACATTCTTCTATATAATTTTTAGGAGTTCCCCGACACATCTTTGAAAGTCCAATGACAGCATAATAAACATAAAACCTTAAAGGTTGAACCTTCCAAAATCAATGGGAAGCTACGAGTCCACAATCAAAAAATTCTGTCACATAAAACAAACGCTAAATGTATGTATTATAAGTACGGCTGTAGCGAGGGTGGAGACTGACCTCGTTGTTCTAGCTTAAAGGCTAAATTAATAGTGATATAATATATGTGATAGTCTAGACTAACCGTCATGTAGGCCGATGCTAAGAACGATTTTTAATTCAAAATTGGCCGAAGTAATAAACGCGGTGCTAAAGAGGTCCGTCCGAAACAGTTCAATAACATAATGTTATGTACCTCGCGTGATGTTGGTTCAAATACGATTTGTTGAATTTTCAAAATTGTTGAAGAATATCATAGTTTTGACCAATATTCATAGCATGCTGTTGTGTTTCGTGTGAATAGTTATAATGTGCGCCGAAGCGAATAGTAAATAAATAAAATCTGACGACCTAACAAGGCCGCATCGTGTCATTCACGCCTCCACGGGTTGGAGCATGCGATGTATTTAATGTGTGCGACGATGCACGCTGAATGGGAACTTATCATTGTTTTACAATGATAAATAACAAACACCTTTTTTTTATAATACTGGTAACTTTTAAGAAACATAACACGATCGTACTTTCATTCGTTTTTCAAATTACAGAAAGAATTGAGTTTAAAAGAATTTTGTTTGAATTAGAACACATGTGAACTCTGTTGGCATCGGACCTTGCGTTCCGAAGATATGATGATATTGGTAGGTTTATAACAATCCGCAGCCCTGTAGTTCTGGGCTCTCAAGAATAAGACTACGGTATCCCCTGCCTGTTGTAGAAGGCGACTAAAGGGGCCTCGGGTTCACTGGGCGACAAGGGTGGGGCCTTTGTCGTCCGCCAAGGTGGACCCGGGAAGAAGGCGACATCGGCTGGCCCGTGTCGCCTTGCACTGCGAGGGCACAGGGGGGAGGGAGTAACCTCCCCCCCGGGAAGTGCTCTCCTTGAGCACAGTGCAGAGGGGCTCCGGTGCGTTCCACTGGAGATCCCGGAGCCCCTCACCATGCACCGAGGAAGGGCCACCGGGAGGTTTTAGTGGGTAAAAACCCACATAACCGCCGCCTTCCCCCCAGAAGGCGGGGTATCTTTCTGAAGATTTCCTCCTCGTGAACAAAAAAAAAAGGTTTATAACAATCCAAGACTAGGAAAAATCTCTATAAAAACAGCGAGCACGACTGTGGAAGAAGAAATACAATATATGCCTCAGAACTTCGTTGCGTTTAACATTTGATAAGTCACGTTTTATTCGATTTAAGGTTGGTTTTGTGTACAAACGACTTCAAAAAAGAATGAAGTTATCAATTCATTGATATTTTTTTTTATTTAAAAGTTAGTGCTTTCAGTGTGGTCCCATTTAAATGTGGTAAGTCTTAAATTTGCATTAAGTTTGTGTGGAAAATGGACGAATAACTCAATATCACGCTAAGCGATTTCAATTATTCATTTTTTATTAGTTCAGTTCTGATTTTTAACGTCTAAAAAAGCAACTCACTAGTAAGGTGCACTGGTAGGACTTCGAAATTGTATTTTTTGTCATTAGTAAGTTTTTCTGTATCCGCGACGAAGGGAAGCGTAAGCCATCTTTGTTTCGTCTCGGGCCACCCGATAGCTTCCTCCCTTTGTCCTTTTCGACGAATTTCGGGCTTCCCTCCGTCACCCCTTCAATATTAATGCAAGTATGCAAAATTTATTCTAATAGGTATCATAACGTTCGTGATTACTTTGATGCAATAAAACTTAAGAAATATATTTTGTAAATATGGATAACGTAAATACATAACATAAATAATGTTGTATTTAATCTAAGTATAATTTAATCTAATAAATATGATATACGACAGTTGGGCATAGTTATATTTTTTGTAAAATAGCTATTATTTTGTAAATATTTCTCTTTTTAATTAAATTGTTAATAATATTATATTATATTTATTTTATATATCTTTTGGAAGTAATTTGATGACAAAGATAATCGGTCGGGTACGGATAGCTCTGAAAATCAACAAGTTGAAATGACAGTGGGCAAGCCATAGCAATAAGTTAAAAACATAATATTTATCTTCTTCTTCATGCGCCTCTAGAAGGTCCACCATGCCACTGAAGGTCGACAGTCAGTCTTCTAAACTTCTCCTTACTCATGGCTAACTGTTCTCCGTTTTTCCTTTTTCCCACCCTATTTTTTGCCCATCATAATTAATTGCAGCATGCGGTATCTATAACGTCGTATCGTGTCGTACATATATATACGTATATAGCATATATATAAAATTGTAATTACTATCTGAATGTTGCTATATAAAGGCTTATTATTATTTAGATGTCTACAAAGTTCTCAAGACTATTACTTACATCTGTTTCGTCTGACCTTCACGTGTTCCATTGTGGATTGCCGGTCTGAGAACTCGATACATCTGTCAGCCTCATGTCACGGGTACAATTGTTTTATGGACCTTATTACGAGCGATTTTGACATCTGTTACATTTCTAATTGTTAGCCGGTAACGCCGATTGTTTGCGCGTTATAACACGGAATGTAACTATGAATCTGTCCAACAATTTAGGTCATTGTGATACAAAAAAGTTTATAAGCAAAACAAAATAGTGGAAAGTTTACTGGCTGGGTGTAAAATAATTAGTGAGAGAAATAAAAAAAACATGTTTTAAACGGCTTCAAAACACGAAGGAGGTTTTCGATTTCTCTGAATTTTTTAACATTTCTGACCTCACAGAGCTGTCATTTCAGTAATGATTTTAATTTTTTTTTAAATTTGATTCAATATGGTCCCATATTAATTTTGTTGGTATAGGTCAGGGGTCGGCAATCTTTTTGTCAGAAGAGTCAAAAATTATAATTTACATAATTAGATAGTTGCATAAATAAAGCTAGTACCAAAGAGCTGCAGCTTCACTTCCAAAGCTCCGCATTTGGCTCGTGAGACGCAGGTTGTCGACCCTGGAAAATGTTGATGGTTCAGAAGATATAAAGCCAGCGAACTGAAAATCGTATGGAAGAATGCTTCTTGATAGAAATATTAGTAGGTTTATGACACCCCAAAACTAGCTAACAGTTAAGCTATACTAAAAGAGAGCGTCTAGGCTAAGTAGCTAGAGTTGTAGTAGATTTAATGATCGTTCACGGTTATTTTAATTTCAAGTCGATTTTGTGTTTACTCATAAATATACTTGTTATCATAATAGTTATAAAGTTTTTCTTTAAAATAACAACGATATCGTCACGTGTTACATAAAACACAGATAACACAAGAAAATAGTGTATAATCTTCACCAGCCAGATATTAATATAAATTTTATTGCTTCTACTAAAATGTTGCTATTGAATTATTGTATTATTCCATGGAGGCGTTGGAAAAGCATTCACCTGAGATTATAAGTGTTAGAACACTTACAGGAGTACACAGGCTAGGGTAACGGATTAGCATCCTTTACGTTAAACTTGTTAACGACGTTTAAAATAATAAAGTGGCCAGACTTTAAACACATTTTTTCTTCTATTGAGAGAAAAACATGTACATTTTTATCCGAAATTAAATTTATTATTTTAATAACTCATAGAACAACTCAAAATTAGATACTGTGCTTCTGGTTAATTACTACAATATTTTTTTTAGATGTTGCCGTGAATCGATCTACTTCCGGTCTTTTTTTATACCTTCTTCTTTTATGGGGTATACACTAGTGCTTGACCATAATCCCACCTGAAGTTAAGCGGTGATATAGTTGAAAGATGGTACGCGCTAGTTTAGTAAGGTTCTGTCTTCGATCCTTCGAAGGGAACGGTTTTAAGCCATTCGTAACCAGTTTACAATCGGCAAGTAGTGATAGCCTAATGGTTTGATCAGGTCAGTTTGACGAAATGATCGGTTCGAATCTCCACGAGCTTGTTTGGTACAAGGTGCAGGTTCCATTTTTTGGTTTTCTTACATACAAAAAATAACTTGCTTTAATTTCTGACCGGTGTATTTCAATTTGCCTCCCCAGGAAAGATATTTAGCTAAATTAAAAAACTTAAATAAAAACTTCACGTCCGGGAAGATTTATTTCCAGTCGAGGTATTACTATGCCACGTGAAGTTTTTGCGATCTTTGTAAGGTTTTGTTGACTGCCGTATCGACTTTTTACGGCAGCAATATTTTGAAACACCGGTTTCACGTGTAATGGAACACGTGCGCGGTCATAGCGGATGTTGCTTATTGTTTTGTTGATAAGGTTACCTACGTATGCACTCCTTCGACCATAGACATTCCGGATAGTTTGACGGGAAAATCAAGGCTTATGTCAAATTAACCTCAAAGCGTTTAAAAAGCAGCTTAAGTATTAAAAATACGTTTAATACCTTTCTATCAAATACGATATATTGACAGTTTATTAATTGCGATTCCTATAATTCTCTAGTAATGTTGAAAACAGTTGAAAGGACATCAATGCTTATTTATTTTGTGATTTATATATGATTAAATATGTGAGATAGAAGATGTGTGTCTATGTCTTTATTCGTTATTGTTTTATACTTTCCAATCCATTATATGTCCGAAAACGAAACGCGCGGCGTCATTAAATATTAATTAAAATCCGATATAGTAAAAGAATGCGTTCAGAAACGACCAACATGGCGCCCATGCGCCGCCATGTGCAAATCAAGATTAGCTTAACGTCACTCATTTGATACATATTCAATTGCTTAAATAAATATATTAACAATATGTTAATGGTGAAGAATCTTCCAAGAATTTATATTTTACTAGCGACCCGACCCGACATTGTTAACGCTAATTATTTCTTAACGCAAAGACATAAATAATATATAAATATAGTATAAAAAAAAACAATTTTGGGTACGATTTCCGCAGTGTTTTGAGTGTCTACGTTGTGAAATTACTAACTATACAGTTTCAAGTAAATCGGATGCATAGTTTTTAGATCTCGTAAAGAGTCAGTGCATTAATATTATTATTGTGTAAATGTTTGTAAAAGTATCTGCAAGAATCAGCGTTGAAAAATTTCTTTAAAACATTGGGTTTAAGTCACTAAAATTGGTAGGTCGGTTTATCCTTTTTTTTGTACTTTTGTACGCGGGGGAATCCTTCAGACCGTCCTCTGGTGCCCTGGGTGGGCCCGGAGGGATGTGTGGGACTCGGCCTGGGCGACCCCTACCCACTAAATCTTCCGCGAATGCCATCAGTCGTTATAAGTGGAGTGCCTTGGATCTGGGCAAAGTCGGTTTATCCTGTAGTAGACTAAGTTAATAACGAACAATTTTTGTTTCTTTTTAAGTACATTGTCGCTAAGATTGGCGAATAACGATAATTTATTGTTATCTTTATCTTTACCGTCAGGGTTAAGAGGACGTTTGTGTTTATGTATTTATAAAATTAACTGTTATCTACATAACATAACATATAATATTGATATAATTTTTTTATCATTCGATCAATATAAAAAACTATAAAACAATTCGTTTATAGCACTTAAAGCAACTTATTGGCTCACGTGTTCCATCCAAAGCTTCATTATAAAACAAAAAGTTTAAATATTTTAAAGTTTCAAAAACATAACATACAAATACAGAGAATTGAGTACCTCCTTTTTTGAAGTCGTATAAAACTACAAGTGCATTTATGAGTAAAAACAAAAACCGACTTTAAATCAAACGTTAAACGTTATTACGCGCAAATGCATTGCTTTTCCGGCCTGTTGTAGGATAATTACGAAAAAGAATTAATCAGAAACTTACCAAATGGAGAAATGGGACACTGGAAGCACCTGGTTTCAGATAAAAAAATAAAATCCAAATCGGTCCACTCAGTCAAAAGATATGATATTACAACAAACATAAGAAAACCATACAAACTCCTTTTTTGAAGTCGGTTTAATATGACATTAGACATTGTAAAAGGTAACAAGTCGTCTCTACCGTTTCATTATGTTAACAACTGACGAAATATTCTCTCATCCGCCTAGACATCGTGTATTATTACGACAGCGGGAAATCCCAGTATATTCAACTGCCAACAAGATCCTGGTATTGATGATATTTTGATGCTATCGCCATCGCAACAGATGACTCAATCTACAAGAGATTATTATAGACTAGACAGCGTGATAATGGAATTAGCTTTTATCTGCTTCTTTTTTAAGGCCTCCGCGATGTTGTCGACACTTATACGTTTTATAGCATTAATAATGATGCAGTGGTCAATACAGTCGGATTTTACGCCAATCTGTCAATTACTAACGAAAGTAAGATATTCTATAGACGCGATCTAAAAGAGATCATCACGATCCGATACGCCTTGGGATCACTCAAGAGCCTATTTATGTTCAACCGACTTCAAAAGAAGGTAATTTCAAAAAAACCCGCTTATAATGGATACATTTATGAATATATTTAATTCTAATTTGAACATTTCGGTTGGCTGCGTTCGGTTTCGTCTTGATTAATTCCCCATTTTATTTTGTTTTATTTTATATACAATTTATGTTTCCCTGGTGTTTTACTTGCTTTTGCGTTATTCGTACGTTGTTAAAATTCTGCTACTGACATTTGTTTGCTTCTTAAAATGGGTTTCTGCAGAATACCAGCGCTAATTTACCCTCCTCGGATAATCAGCATTATGCTGAGCAGTGAACCCGGTCGGTTCGGCGTTACAACGCATAGCCTTGTGTATCGGACCTTTTGGGTCTTTTGCTTTGATATATATATATATATTTTTAACTATGCGCTTAACTTGTGTTAATTTGTATATGTGTTGTAATCTGTCTAACCGATTAAATGGCTTATTATTATTATTATTAATTCTCAATTTAATTTTTTAATGTTTATTACCGCATAACTTTCGACTGGGTGAAGCGATTTTGATGAATCCTTTTTATTTGAAAGATAGTGCTTCCCGTGTGGTCCCGTTTATCCAAAAAAATGGTCCAATTCTGACAATGGGGTCCATGAGAAAACTATGTCTTAAATTTGCATCAAGTATGCGCGATACAAATGAACGTATAGCTCAATATCACGCCAACGGATTTCGATGGTTCATTTTTTTATTGGAAAGGATTTACTTTACGAGTAGTTTGATTAAAGTTTGGTAACGTTCTTATTAAGATTCATGTCGTAATCTTCCTACGATAATTCGGTTTATAACGTTTAATTCGATTTGAAGTCGGCTTTTTGGAGACAATCTAGCAGCGCTTCCTATATCTAACGGCCGACCCTTAAGAGTGTTACTGAAGTTTTTCGACCACTTCTTCTTCCAGCGGTAAAGCGGTGGCGCTTACCGAAATGGTATTGTAAGCTAGATGAAAATCTTGATAGTGTTCTGATTAAGCTACCCACCGAGTTGTAGTTCGTAGTCGTAACACTCGATTCGGAATGCTAACGCGATTAAAATATCCGTCCAAACCGAGGTCCCTCTCGGAGGCCCTTGCAACGTGTTAATCCGAGGTTCAGGCTAAGCCTCATAAGAGCTCTGTCACCTCTCCGACGAATCTGTCGCGGTCTGCTTCTCTGACCGATGTGCGTAGGTTCGTCATAAAAGCAACTCCTCTGGGATTTTATGTACAACGTTGATCGCTAAGATCAGATGAGACGTTGGCATATTTTATAATTTAAAAAAACATCGTTAGTGTATCATTTAGCTATTATGTTTTCATCATAGCCGTTGTAAAACGTTTACGGCTTATCTAGGCTATTTTTACGTCATAACACTAGGCATTTAAGTTCCAGCCAATGAAAACGCACCAATACGGTATGAAGTATTTAATAGGAGCAAACCGTAGATGCGATTATAAAAATCTAAGGACAGCCCACGCAACTAAGTCTTCGTTGTTGTTTCTATAAAGTCTTTAGAATAACATAATTATCGTTAATTAAAAACCCTTTTCATCAATTTCGTGTAAATCGCGCGTTATCTGAAAACTTTCTATTTAAGCAATGAAAAGTTACTTATTGGTAAATATATTATCGTTTGTTTATTCCATATATATATTTATTTATCCATATATTATAAAAAAAACGCTATTTTTAGTGGCACCACCCTTACCTTAGATGCGATTATAAAAATCTAAGGACAGCCCACGCAACTAAGTCTTCGTTGTTGTTTCTATAAAGTCTTTAGAATAACATAATTATCGTTAATTAAAAACCCTTTTCATCAATTTCGTGTAAATCGCGCGTTATCTGAAAACTTTCTATTTAAGCAATGAAAAATTACTTATTGGTAAATATATTATCGTTTGTTTATTCCATATATATATTTATTTATCCATATATTATAAAAAAACGCTATTTTTAGTGGCACCACCCTTACCTATCCTATACCTATATACCTAGCTGGAAGAAAATGCCACGCCTTTGTACATACACGTATTTTGGAGCAATAAAGAAAATAACATAGTTTATTTCCGTAAATATCCGGTGATTAAGAAGTATACTAGCTGTGCGTCTGTGTTATAGAAATCTTCTTCGTCTTTGTCCCCTCTCTGCTGAGGATCGTGACCACAAATAAGCAGCCGTCGTCGGTATTGTCATAAGCGGAGGACTGGACTTTACGCTGCCTGCTGCATCCAGCCACCTTCACGATGAGTTCAAGTTAAAAGTATTCAAGTAGTTCAAGGTCAAACCTACATATAAATGTGTCACTGTTGGGCACAGGCCCTATCTGTAAAGAGAGTATAAGGGCATAGTCCGCCACGCACGCCTAGTGCGTAGGACAGACTTCTCATGTCTTAAAAAAAATTCTAAGACAAGTAAGTTTTCTCACGATGTTTTCCTTCACCTCCGAACTTGTCGGTAAACATTTTAAATTGCAATAAATAAAGTCATCGGTGCCGGCACCGGGGATTTTTTGACATAGACGCAGAGACTTACATAGTCAATCGAATGGAACAAATTCGTAATAGGAAATTATTATTTTTGCAAACTAAAAAATAATTTCTTGAGCAATTTATCTGGGAATTTATTTATTTAAATTATAAAATTTAATATATCACATATTAAAACCTTCCATAAAACACGCTACATCTTACAGTATAAGCATGAATATCCCTCCTGTACTTTTTGGACTAAAAGGTGACAAAAGAACTATCTCCCTATTTATTAGTATAACAAAGAAAGAGACGTCACCACTTCTGTGTGAGGTCTGAGATCGTCGTTGGTGTCCCTTTCACACGTAAATACAAACTCCAGTATACATAACACACCCAAAACGCACAAACACAGGTGAGCCCTATAAAGAAGTAAACAAACGCCCGATGCTTAGGTAACGTCCTGACATTGAAATAACATTAAAATAATTTATTAAATAATTATTTACTAGCTGTCCTGATAAACGTTGTTTTCAACCGACTTCAAAAAAGAAGAACGTACTCAATTCGTCTGTAAATATTTTTTTTATGTTTGGATTTGATCGGTTTTTTATGACTGGCTGGACCGATTTTGATTATTCTTTTTTCATTTGAAAGCTAGTGTTTCCCATGTAGTCTCGTTCTGACTATGTTATCCATAAGAAAACCATATAAGTCTTAAATTTGACAGACATCATATTTCGATGATTCATTTTTTTAATGGGAAGGATGTACTTCAAACGTAGTTTGGTTAGGTTGTGATTAATTCTATTTCGCAATATTCCTATTCTATTTGAAGTCGGTTTTTGTTTTAACTCGTATCTTGTGTTCTAGTGAATATTGTGGTAGTCGAAATATAAAAAATAACTAACTGAAAGTGAAATAGAGCGGTATTAACGATGATGTATAAAAATAACAAAACATCAAACATCCATTATTTTTATTATCTTAATGATTATATTTAAAATTATATCACTAGTAATTTTTTGGAGAGAACCATCCTTATCACTTAGGGGTATGAAATATAAATTTGTAACAATGATACCACTAACGCTACTGCTGCAGGTAAGCTACGTGAAGCAAGAGCTGATAATTAATATGGGGAACGCATTCTAAATATATTACCAAATTCTTACGGTCATTAAATATCGCAACGGCGCACAATGAGGTGTCCGTAAAAAAAAAGCAAAAAAAGACATTGTTAAACGAGAAATAAGGAATTAATCACTCATTCCTCATACATCTATTGTTTTTTTTTTGTTAGGCTATCTAAGTTTAGATAATATGTAATTTCAAATTCATGAAAACGGTTCGACGCCTACAAACCGCATTAGGTTTGGCGGGAAGGTTATGAATGTATAATATACTTTAATAATATACTTTATTGCGCAATATTAAGCGTCAATAGCCTAATGGTTTAGGGTACGGCCTGCGAATCGTAAGGTCGTGGGTTCGAATCCACCATTCGACTATTGCTGTGAACCATGTCCTAGCACAAGCTTAAGCTTAGTTGGAATGGTTAACAAGATTGTTAGTAATATTTCTGAAAAAAAAATATTGCTAGCTTTCTTTTAAAAAAATTAAAAACAAAATACATCACAGAAATAACAAATAAACAACTTTCACATTAGTCGATGTAATTGCAAACGCAATGGGCGGTCTTATCGCTAAGAGCTTCCAGACAACCTTAAGTTAAATGTAACTTTATAATAAACTTTGTATATTAAATAAATAAAAAATAGTAGTTAACGATATCAATACCAGATAGAAATAAATAGTCCACGTCATATTCTCTGATTTACTGAATATGCACAAACAATGTTATAAAAATCGGCGGAGTTTCATGAACACTGTAAATAAAAATGTTTCAACTGGGAATGCTAATATGAGACTGAAGACGACTTCGAAATAATTAGCGCTGAGACAAGTAGCTGAGGATACTCCAGCAACGCTTCTATCATTAATCGGATGCGTGTCCATTCGTTACCCAAATGACATTAAAGAATTTAAATCTGTTATCATATTACCATCAGCACGTGACTGCGGGTCAAAGTAACGTCCGATGGATTAACAAAGTCGACAAATAAAATCAACTTTATCTGCCAAATAGCTTGAGATAATAGCTGCCTTTATCGCTAAATGAGTCTTTAGTACAAACCAGGTGCGTTTAGTGCACTTTTAGGAAAAAGTGCAAACGAGCAATACCAGGACACACACGAAGAATCCCAGATTCATTGCTGGTTGTTGCAAAAAAGTAAAACGCAAAAGTGTAAATACTTCATATCGGTATTCTTACAGTATGGTACTTCTTTGGTCATAATGGATAATAGCAACAGCAATAAGCCAATACAGTAGGTATAGGATTAAGTAGCCGTCAAGTCATAATCACAGGGGGTAGACAGATTTAATAAAATTTTAGGATTCAGACTCCAACTAGATCAAATGTTGAACGCCTAGTTGCTTTACATCGCTGTTTATAGCTTTGACCTCATCATTAAATATGCGGGGATGATTATGATATGATCCTATCATTAATGGTTCTTTTCGTTTTTGATTCTTTCGACGATTATTTTAAACTCAACTCCTCAGATTCATTCGATCATATAAACAATCTAAATATAATAAGATAGAGAATCCAATTATGTAAGTATACCAGGTGGCATAAAATTATTCGTCTTTTTCATGCGCCGCTCTATTACTGAAGGTCGACAGTCATTTATATAAATCCTGCTTGTACGCTTAGCCATAAGCGGATTAGTTCTCAGCCAACGTTTATTCCTGTCTATTCCTTGGTGTTCCTTAGCCATGACTTCTTCCTTCTCTAAACCCCTCTTTTTACTGCTATAATGCCCATCATTACTATTGCAGTAGGCAACTACCTATCTATTTCTATCATGTATTAAGAGAGCAAAGTCTTACGCTGCTTAATGAGTTACATATCCTACTAACTTTCGTTGGAAAGATTCCTCTTAACCGATTTTTATTGCCCAAATATCATCATGTTCAGCTCCTCCTCCTTTTGTTGTCTTCCTCATTGATGAGGGTCGTGACCTCCATGAATAATGTTGCGAAAGGTGGTTCATCATTTGTTGTGGTCTTCGGCAGTGTGTAATGCGTCGTTGACTTTCGTGTTGGTGTTATCGCTGATTTAGTCTGTCCAGCGCATAGAGCGGTTTCGCTAGATAGGGACAAAATACTTAACAGATTTTTAAGTAAGTTTTTTTATATATAATAGTTTTTTTTAATAATGTAGAACATTCTTAAAACATTGCATAATTTTTTGTGGCAAAAAAAATAATTTCCAACAATGCATCTGTCCTTAGGAACAATTCAATAGGCCAGTAATAAAACATTGGAGCGCTATCGCCACATGTCTAAATGGTGACGTCAGGTCGCGCTTGGGCGCCAGATGTGGTGTATAAGCTGAACAAATATACTTTTTTCCATGAGACCTTCGTTATACCATCAATAATTACAGTAGGACGATTTGAAAATTACGAAACGATGCAAAGTTAAAAACATCTGCTTCGTATTAGAGCGCATTTGTTTTGTGGCCTTCTAAAATTATAAGTTTTATATTCCATCAAAGGTATAATTTCCTTTGCCGATTTTTTCGTTACAATATCCTTTGAAGTTAATAAGAAGGGTTCCCCTAGCACTGTACCAGATGCGGTGCACATAATAGCTGTAATAGCCTGAGCTGTGACGGCTGTATGACATCTGTATCTATGCCAACACCAATAAAAAAAGTAACGGGGACTCCTCTGAGCAGATAAAAAAGCACAACAAGAAAGGAGACAATTTTAATAAAACTTTCATAAAACCACTGTTTGATCAGTTTATTAATAGTAAATTAAAAGAAAGGAATACAGTTAAGATAATAACACAATTTATTTTAAAAGTCTTGTCTATTGTATTGAAAAAATGTAATAAGAATCTGTTAAAATGTATTATAAAGTGTTAGAAGCGTCCGAAATTCAAACATAAGATCAAAATGCGATATCCCGAGAACCATCCCCGGTGCCGGCAATAAATTTGTTGCAATTTTAAGTGGCGATTTACCATGCGCTCGGCGATGAAAGAGAACATAGAAAATTTTCTAAGACATGTGATGTCTGACAAGCCGCACTAAGGTCGTGTAGCTATGCTCTTATACTCTATTTACAGAGAAGACTTGTGCCCAATAGGCTGTAACTATAAATAAATAAACTCTCATGTTCTTTTAACCCTTGCGGAATAGACAGAGACGGGGTTTTCTGCCAGCTTTTCACGAAGCTTGTTAGTAATGACAACAATATTGGTAATATTTGAAAAAAAAAATAACATGCTCGCATTCTTTTAAAACAAATTGTTTCATTTTAATGTGGTGACATTTGCCGTCTGAGCCCAATAATCCCGCGTAAATATGAGAAGTCAGTAAATAAAACAGAACGGTAAATGCCTTGCAATAAATTTGACAGGTCGTGGTAATGGCCGATCCAAGAGAGCAAAGTTTATTTAAATTACCAATCGTTTATTTACTTACGAGCGCTATCAGCATAATTGTCAGTATTGACATTACTACACGTTTGAATGATATCTTATAATCTGTGGATATCGCCGACAAATTTCGGAGTACATATGGTGATTATTCGCGGCACGTACTGAGGTTACCGGATCATGTGTAGATTGTATTGATGGTCGGATTAGATTGTATGATATATTTAACTTATTGTTTGCAGATTTTTACATAATTTTGGTTTTTTAGACGAACTAACACAGTTGGCCAGAGAAGCTGGCCTTTACTGCTTCACCGGATTGAGAGGCGGTATAGCTCTTAGGTCGCTAAGCCTGAACCTCTATTAGGAGGTAACTCGAGACAAGTGTCCTCCCGGTGAGGGGTGACCTCGGCTTGGATGGTTACTATTTTACGCGTTACCAGTCTGATCCGAGGGCGCGAGAGCCGAACCACGGCTCGGTCTGTAGCTATTTTATTGGCAAAAGACTATTGGGACAATCTAAGCTAAACTAACTTGTGTACCACTTCGGGGAAAAAATACAAATTTGGTTTTTAAAAAAATCGATTTAATTAATGGTTCGCCACCTTTTTTTTTAAATTAGGTTCATTTACTATATTTTTTGTTACATTTTAAAATTGTATTCATTCATTGCAATATTTACCTATAAATGCGATGTCATTGCCCATGCAACTTTCCTTTGTTTTTATATTTTCGTAAAAACGTTCATTGTGTTAGTGTTCAATAAGTAATTAAAAAAAAACAAAAGCTTCGATAAATGCAACAGTGATAGTATATTGAGCTAGATTGCAATCATATGTTTATAAGAAACGGATCAACATGGACAATGATACCGAGATGAAAAGTTAATAATAAATTACAAATATTAAAATTGTTTATCTATATAACATTTATTATCTATATTGTATTTTATTATCTACGTAATTTCACAAGTAATGCTACCACAAATTTTTATTATCTATATTTGTTTCGCGCCAATTTTTACATTGTCAAGAGGCGTTCAATCTCGTTCATTTTTTCATTCATTAGTAACTAACAACTCAAAATAGATTTTATACAGAACACCATTGTTTTTATAATCAGAGCTACACTACAAAATAATTTAAGTCTCACGCGACCCCCGCCTCGCGACATGTGAACAAACAAATCATTTGCCCAAGAAACGAGACAGTAATACAAGGCCTTAAATTGTAAGGAATAAAGACTATAATCATTTGTTGTAATGCCATAATTAAAACTTGTAACGACGTACACTTGTACGCTCGGTGGGGTTTTCACCCCTGTGTCACATGTGCAGGCGTAAGTAGGTCTTTTTCGAACCCCTTTTGTTTTGAGGGCTACGAGTCGCTAACAAATTAGTACTGATTGATTTTCTAATAGCATATGTTTTTTACACACGAATGTCGTGATTTATAAATTGCAAACCGCACAAGAAAATATCAAGTAGGGGCAAAAGATTTTAAAATCATTTTTTATCTGTGTGATACTAAACCAAAGATATTCGTTCTAATGGTTTGAAATAAGTGCCTCATGTACACAGCCGTCCAGTGAAATAGTTAACAGATATAATTCTTATTGCACGACAGTGCTGGATCCTCCTTCTTGCGTCGTCGTTTTCTGAGGGTCGTGGCATCCACGAAATGTGGCGGACGAACGCTCTCCACCTGTTGCGGTCTTTAGCGTTGTGTAATGCCTCGTGGACGTTCCTATTGGTGTTGTTGCTGATTTGGTCTATCCAACGCATAGGGTCCCTCTCGGTCGTCTTCCCTGTACTTTGCCTGTGAAACACTCCTGTTTTGGTGTATCGTTTTTCCTTGCTATGTGACCGAAGAATTCGAAAACCCTACGAAGACAGACCATTGACAGGCTGACGGTGACGTTCTTGGAGAATTGACAAATTTGTATAATGGACTGTCCAAGGTACTCGTCACATCACTTCTCCAGCACCACATCTCAAATGCGTCAGTACGAATCTGTCTGCCTTGTTGAGGATTTCTGCTTTATCAAAGCAATATGGTAGACTGTTAAATTTATTATACCGTGTATGTTTGAAGTCAGCTGTCTGTTTTTTTTGACCGGGTTTTAATGGCTCTTACAAAATGTTTTTAATTAATGAGTAAAATTTGCGTTAATATAATGAGCCATGTAATTAATTGTATTGAATTTACAACTTTATTTAGTAAATCTGCACAGGATTTAAAGCAGGTGGAGCATAAAAATTGCCTTTGTATTCAAAGTTAACGAACAGACGTACCCAATTATAAAGTGACTTCAAACAAATCGCTAAATTAAGACACGCATCCGCAGCGGTGTGGTCAGACCAACAAAAAGTATTCCAAAAGAAGTTAAAAGCATAATTTCATTTACGACGTGCGACCAAATACGGAATCTAAAATCGGCATTCGAGTCAGGAGACTTTTAAAACTGAAGCTTCCGGCTTTCAAACGCTCGGATATTGAGCAACTGTAATTTAACCAGACGTTCGATGTTCAAACAGACTGATTTTCTGATTATACATTTTAAATATTTTTTATATATTTCTACCAATGTACCAATTTCAAATTGTTCTCTTTTAAATTGCATACATATTTTCTTATATCTGGTTGTATTTATGTGAATATATTGTTATTATATTATATATGTATATATATATATACATCTATATATATATATATATATATATATGTATATATATATATATTTATGATTGATTGCCGTTATTATCGTGAATTCGATTTCAAAAGCCGTTACGGCATATCATGACGGTTAGGTGATTTTATAACTAGCTACCGATAACAAACGTTTTATAATGGATTTTTGGTCCAGATAAATCATCTCATATAAAATAATAGGTTTCGTCTAACTCCTTTTTTGAAGTTGGTTAAAAAGCTCCCATATGAGCTCATATGGGAGCTTTTTAACCAACTTCAACAAAAGGAGGTTCTACGGTTCCCGAAGTGGCATATAAGTTAGTTTAGCTTAGATTGTCGCATAGTAATTATTCATGAAATAGCTACCGACCGAGTCGTGGTTCGGCCCTCTCGGGCGCCCTTTGATCTGAATGCTTACGCGTAACATAGTAACCATCAAATTTGAGGTTACCCTGTACCTACTAGCTAGTAGAGGTTCAGGCTAAGCAACCTAGAGCCACCTCTCAATTCGGTGAAGCAGTAAAGGCCAGCCTATCTGGGCAACTGTGTAGTTCGTTCAAAAAATAAATAAAAAAACAAAAGGGGAGGTTCTCAAGGAGGTTCTCAAATTGGTCTCGTACACTCATAGTGTCGTCATTACTGGATCGATTTTGAATAAAATCTTGTTTGCAAGTTTTTACTTTTTATTAGATATGTAGCTAGGCTAGCACTTCGGAACCCAAGGGAACTCCTCGTATATAGGAGATGGATTATTGACTGAGAAACTGGTAATAACAAACTCAAGGCAAGTACTCTTTAACGGAAACAAGCGCCAATGTAACAAGAAAAAGAATATCACCTATAAACCCATAAAGAGAATATGCCTGATAGGCACCAGAAATTAACAAAAATAAAAAAAAGTGTCCGTGTACTTGTGTTTAACATTTGATTTTAAATCTTTGTTTTTTACTTGTAAATATACTTGTTTGCAGTGTAACGTTGAGCTTATTTGCAACATTGGCGGCTGTTTTAGACGTCGGGGAATATTATGGAATTATTCCGTATTATTAGAGAATAGTTTTATATAAATCTCTGACTTCTTATACGGAATCGTATCTTGGAGCATTCTTGGAGGTCTAGTGGCAGTTTAAAGTGACTTGCAACTACGAAAAATATGATAACACCCAAGTCGTATTGTGATGTGTCGTAAGTTTAAAGTAATATATATTTACTTGCATCAACTTTTTGACGCAATCCTCTGACAAAATTAAACTGGAATACAATTAAGAAATATAATTGTATTGTTATTATAATTATAGTTGCTAAATGTAAGTAAGAATATAATAATAGCAATATTTAGCAAGTTGAAAACGAATAAATGGATCATGTGTTGAGTGATTAAGTATCTACCTAAAGAATACAGGTCTTGGAGGACCCTATTGGATATCTATCTTGAAGGAAGCTTATAATGTATTTCTGTAATATACATTTTTTTTTCAAACAAACCTTTAACATCAGCCTGCGTTGTCTCGCCATTGTCACCAGACGTAAAAGTATCTGACATCTTCATATATATTTTTTTCTTCGACGCTCAAATCCAAATATAAAACTTAAATATTAACAATTCCTTTGATTTGTATCAAGTCACACTTATAAACCCAACGTGTATTATTGGCACGTATTTAATACACAGTATTTACTTAAAACTATAAACAAACACAAAAATGTCATTGTATCGTATTTCTATCACGTGTGTACGTAATTGTTGGAGCGCGCGCGCAATGCACGCACATCCCTATCGCACGACGGTCTGAGCTAAACTGAAGAACGGCAGAACGACGGATACAAGTTGATACGTAGTGCCGGGGTAAAAAAGCGCGGCGCCAGCCCGGGTCGCCCTTAGAGATGCGACCGTACATAATATTTTGTATTTATACAATATCTTTTATATACATATGTATATAGTCATTGTCACAATTAAAGTAATAGAAGATAGAAACACAATTAAAGAAGAGAAAGCTTTAACAACTGTTTCATATATATAATATGATTATTTAATTAAAACATACGAGATAATTCATACGAAAAATAGGTCCATTTTATATAGATATAAAATAGATAAGGTTCCTTAATCACTAAAGTTTATATTTGACACTTTTTATAGAGACGGCATACAGTCCCTAGGAAACCAACACACCAGATTTCAATGTTTATTTCTTTATCATCTTAGTAACTATATATTTTAAGTAGTTAAACATTCAACTTTCTATCAATGAATTACCATTTTAAGGTTTCTTAAATATAAAAAATATATCTGGCTAAAAATTTGTGACTTTATAGTTCTTTCAGTAAATTCGCTAATAATATTTAATTTGGGCTGTATCGTGTAAGATTCTTGCGCTTCCATTTTCTAAAAAAAATACTGTTACGTTATTTTTTCTTTATTTTTTTTTCATTATTACACGATATTTTAAACATAAGCATGAAATAATTACAATGAAATATTTATGGATATTAACTAATTTATTGCGCCATATCTTCTTCAGAATGTGATTTCTGCTTTGAAAAATATTAACAAATGTCCACATATATTTTCCATCTGAATTAATCATGATTTTTTAATATAAACCGTAACATCAAATAATTCATTTTATTTTTTCAACATGCAATGTCGATAAATTCAAATCCGATAAAATAAATCGATTTAATTAGCGGGGAAACGTTATCGATGATTCGCATCACTGGTGCGCCAGCCGGTCGCATTCTCCGGGCGGCGGGGCGGCGGCTCGTGAGGATCGCCCGACGCCGCGCCACTCGCCGCATCTGAACATTTGTTCCAACTTGCAGGCTATTTCCACGTCCACATGTGCGCGGCCGTGACTCACGCACGCATACGCATTAAACGATCATTTACGTACACATTATTCGCGCCGTGCAACAACCGAGCTACTGTTTTCAGATTTAGACTTTAATTATCGACCCGTTATCACTTACTATTTTTTTTTAATTAATCCCGACGTTGTTAAATTTATGAATTGTAGGAATTTGTAAGCCGTCTGACTGGCTGAATTTTCTTGTAAAATAAATGTAAAAAAAATATTGTTACCGTTCTTTTTTTTTATTTAAAAAAAAATTCAGTTCTTAATATCATCAGATATATAGTTTTTAATAATTTAATTTCACTTAAATGGCGTAACTTGACGTTTGAAACCGATATTTTATAGGCAAATCATTACATCATTACCAAATATGTCAAATACTAGCACTCACACTGGCATGCCGGTGGTACGCCATTGGTAAGCTATAGCATCGAAGATCTAACATAATATTAAAACTAGCAAATATCGACCAATATAGACATAGACATAGACATTTATTTATTGGCATCACAATACAAAAACACATCACAGACAGAATATAACACACATTAAAAAATAATGAAAAATAGACAAAACACAGTTAAAGTTACACGGACAAATAATACAAAACATATGATGACAATATCGGACATCGTCTCAGCATATGCTGTAAGGATGCGACAGCGCTGATTTTCAGCGGTGCCCGGGACTACCCAAAGACGTGCGTGCGCAATACTACTTTTATATGGAATTTATATTATGATGCCAATGAACGTTCATTTTGTACACAATTGGTTTAGCGGACTCGGGGTCCATGTAATTTTTGAGAGGAGCTAAATGGTACAACTATTTCACCAATAAATTGTTCTTTTTCAGTACATGTAATAAGATAAACTTCAATGAAATCCTCTGGAAAGAGAGGTTAAATATGTAAGTCCCAGTGACAGGTACACGTCTGCAACTGAAGTGAAGAAAAAAATACGCTTTATCACTATGACATTACGTTATTGACGTCACGGTAGATAAGTGAAGATATAAATTAATCCCCCGAGTACAAGGCTCGCGCGTAAAAGGTAGGCGGTACAGACGTGTCTTCTTTTAAGGTAGAACATGGTTTTTTTGTTCGCATCTGTTGTGATTTTCTTGTGAGCCGTGTTGCTTGTGGCCTGTCTCGGTGGCGGCATCCTCTTTATCATCTCTTAACGCGTCCAGATTTGGCAACGTCGATACGAAATCCTGTTTCGTCGGCTTTTTGCACAAACATTTCCTCAGTTTCGAGGAACGTCTCGCAAAAACGGCCAAATTTCGCCTCCAGCCGTTTATACAGGTTTTGTCATGAATTTTTATGGACTCTGGGGTTACATCAATACGAATCATAAGCGTAACAAACTACATGTTTTAATATTTCTGTAAATAATGTGGTCATTTACAAAATTCAGAGAGATATGAGAATTTTATCCTAATCTGAATAATATAATCCCTAAACAATGCAGTATGTGAGAAGTGCACAATATGATTAAAGTATCTGATCGTACTGTAGTACAGGTTCTCTCCAATACTATTTGCAACTACGGCAGAGGAATCGATTTTCTCGAGCGACAGGTCTTGGACGGCGGTCGCCTCCTTCTGTGAGACGGTCATGTCCCAGAAGGAGGCTGACGAGCGGGTCAGGGAGAGGAGCGCAGAGGCTCCCCCCCTCCGCAGGCGACGTATCGGGGTGCGCAGGAGGCGTTACGAACGCCTCCTCTTGCCGCCCCCGTAATCCGAAGCGGGGCCAGGATGGGTACCTGGCCCCAGCATGCTTCGGCGTCGTCGGGACTTCTCTGAGTGCCGGAGAAGTCCCCTTTGAGTGGGTAGGGGCTGCCCAGGCCGAGTCCCACACATCCCTCCGGGCCCACCCAGGGTACCGGAGGATGGTCTATAAAAAGATTCCCCCGCGTGAGAAATCGGCGAAAACTTTAGAGCCTGGCTCTTGAACATTTACCATGTGGATCGTGGAAAGGAATTGTTCAGAATCATCCCAGCTACCGATTTATTATTTTCTTACATCACGGCAAAATTCCAAAATCCATGGACACCATCTTGATGGTTGGCGTTCCACGGCGTTGGCGTAACTTTCTTCACGTACAATTAACCAGTGAAACCAACTGTTGCCAGCGGTGTTTTCGAACCTATACGATTTGGGAACCTTCAAGATCAAGTAGCAGCTTTTCTGCTGTAGTGGATGTTCATGAACTAGGCGATAACTTAAGTGAGCTGCTTAGGTGAGCCGTAAATTCATTTGCCCCTTTTCCCATAAATTAAATCCCAGGTATGACTCTTTTTTTATGAAAATTTTCTTGCATTTTCTGACTTTACGACTATTTAAATCCTTAAAATAACTGTTTTACTAAATTCTGGTTAAGAATCAATGAAATTTAGAGCTTTGGTAAAAAAAGTCGAACGTTGCCTGCATTGCCATTGCGTAGGGTAGTGTTTCAAATTGAAGTTACCCTGGAACTGTTGCAAGTTAATCATGATAGAACCAAGCTTAAGCACCACTACTATAAAATTAATAAATTTTCAAAAACCAAATGAACTATACATAAATATAGTGTTTCATCAAATATAGTGGATCATCTTTGAAGCTCCCAATGAAGTTGTAAAAGTCTTTGGGCTAATAACTGCGATCACCCATTAGAAAAAACAGTACGTGTCAATTCAGAAAGATAATTTTACAATATTTAGTTATTAATTTGAGTAGCGGACTCAATGCACGGGTGTGAAGGGATAACTCCCGAACAAACAGAATATGCCTGAGATAGTAAATATTCGGGCCTGTATAAACCTGCCCCGCGTGGGCGTCGAACGGTCAGGTAAGGCTTTTGACACCTAGCCACGGCTGCGAGAGATCGGCGTGAATATCGTCGCTTTTCGTTTAGCATACAGTTTTTTAGCTATTTGATTAGGAAATGTTGACCTGACAAGTGTGACATTGAATAAAGCATTCGAATTATCAGTTTCAAAATTGCTAGGAATTTTTTTTTGTACTTTGGTGTCTGTTTATGTATTATAGATCTAGATTTTACTATATTTTAGAATAATTGACCCTCTTCTTACATTATTCTTCCTTTAAATTATTATTAGGGTCATAATCGCCACGCGGAACTAAAACGGATGTGCGGAGTTCACATTCCGTAGAAAAATTTAAGACATGCAGGTTTCTGCACGATTTCTGCTTAACGTTCCTGACCGGGGAATATCAGCAGATAAAATTACAGTAAAGTCATTGGTGCCGGCACCGGGGATCGGACTCGGGTTGTTACCGTACTGTGCAAATTGAAACCGCCCGGACACGTGTTATCACGGTTCTGTTATAACAGGTACAGTCTACCCGATACAAATTGCTGGCAGACTTAAAAACCGATACTTCAATGTAGACGAAAAATAAATAAATGGAACGGTGTTACCCTATGACCTGTCAATCAGCGAGGCTTCGGATTTAATTGACTTGCTGATACAAAATCGAATTGTTAAAGAAACTCGCTTGTAGTACGACGTTTGACCACCTGCGTCCCGAGTCTGCTAAACCAATTGTGTACAAAATTAACGTTCATTGGCATCATAGTGAACGATATTCGCTTTTTTTTATTGTTTTTTAGTTTGTCGCTCACATTGCCAGAAAATCAGTGACAACTTGGAATAGCTCGACGGGAAAAACCGAGAGAATAAGACCTAGAGGTAAAAGGCCAACGCTGGACTGACCTGATCCGCACCACTTTCGGCACCTCGGTCAATGATCTGCACACAGCTGCAGATAGAAAAGGAAGTGGCGACGGATCACTAACCACAGACTTTTCCCACTAGATGGCTACGACCCTCACCAATGGTTTCACCGTCACGACGAGCAGAGATGCCATTAGTGCCATCACTGCTTACCGATGGCATACCTGTCACACCAATCGTGATTATGTTACTATTTAACGAATTTGATACTGATGGAATGATATTCATTTTTCTGTACAGCATTTTAACTCTGGAATAGCTTGCCGTTTGACATAATGTAGGCTTCGTCAACTAATATCTTTAAATCGCGTTTATCTGACGACTGTGAACTGTGTGCTTAAAATGTGAAAATAAGAAACTAGAATATATATATATAATATATATATATATTATCGTGTATTTATGCTATGTTTATTATTCATCGATTTTATTTGTATATTTAAGTCAATACTTAATTATATAGAGGTTCAGGCTGAGCGACCTAAGAGCTATCATCATCATCATCAGCCTGTATCTATCCACTGCTGGAAATAGGCCTTCCCCAATGCCTTCCACCACATGAGATCCTCAGCTTTCCGCATCCAGCCACTTCCGGCTATCCTAAAAAGGTCGTCGGTCCATCTGGAGGGAGGGCGCCCCACGCTTCTCCGACCTACGCGCGGCCTCCATTCCAAGACTTTCCTCCCCCATCTACCGTCGCTGACTCGGCAGATGTGGCCAGCCCACTGCCACTTCAACTTGCTGACTTTAAGAGCTATATCGACTACCTTCGTTCTCCGTCGAATTTCTTCGTTTCGGATTCTATCCCTTAGAGAAATGCCGAGCATAGCTCTTTCCATCGCTCGTTGTGCGACTTTCAGCTTGTGGACCAGCCCAACGGTCAGAGTCCAAGTCTCCGCACCGTAGGTCATGGCTGGGAGGACGCACTGGTTGAAGACTTTTGCCTTCAGGCATTGAGGTATTTGCGAAGTGAGGATGGTGCCACCTCTCAATCCGGTGAGGCAGTCAAAGCCAGCTTCTCTGGCCGATCTGTGTAGTTTTCAAAAAAAATCATTTTGTATGAATCTATGATTAATATAATTGCGACAATGATCGTTGAGTCTACATCAAACAAGACGGTCACCTCGTAAGTCAAGGTACTTGGTGATATTTTGGTGGCCTTCAGATAAATATTATATATAAATAATAAACTTGGTTTTCTAGTTATATGGCGTTTATTGAAACCAGTACTCGTAATAAATGACTTAATGGCATGTGTGTTATGGCAAGTGTTTGAACAATACACATTGCACAATTTGCGACACGAGATAGGCATGCGCATTCAGCTCTGGTGTAATTAAGGTCGACTTTCCAATCATACAACGAAATACACTCAATACATTAGGATCGTATTAATATGTGTAAAAAAAAACTTTAACGTGCCTCTTCAAAAATGACTTTCTTTTACTTGGCGTTTGGAATTCAAAATCAAGGAATGAATTCTATACAATACTAACATTCAATCGATAATCGACTTATTTAAGTCCATGTTAAAGCACTCTTTCAAATGTATGCACAAATCACAGCTGATATAAATCTTTTCATTTGAAATTAAACTGTAAGTTGTACTAAGTAGAGTTGCTTTTTCTATGAGAGTGCGGAGGCATGGTCGGCAGGATAGTAGGCGCCATGGTTTGCCGCCGTGGCGCCGGCTGGCCGACACCTCGTGTATTATGAACTAGCCCCGTGACCTGGCGTCGATCAACTGGTATTTGACTCAGCAAATGAACTGCAATACCACTAGTTCATTTCCAAGCAAATTGAGATTATACGGAATTGTTTAACATTCGTAATAACGCTCCGGGTATAGTAGAAATAGTAATGCATTGATTTTTTAAGTAAATCTTTACGCACGCTTGTTTTGGGGAGTAAGCTGGTGCATGCGTTACGAAGGATGATTGGGCGAAGAGAAGGTAAGTAAAGCGTAAGATATAAGTTAGTGAAGATAGAAGTTACGTTTCGTAAATCTAAGGCAGGTATCTAAGGCTTTGCAGGCCTATTGTCTCCCTCACCGGGGCAGCCTTCTGTCGAGCTACTAGCTATAGAGGTTCAAGCTAAGCGACGACACCTCTCAAGCTGGTGAAACAGTCTAAGTCGCCTTCCTTGGCTAATCTATCTACAATTATTAAAAAAAACATTTTACCGACTACAAAAAAGTAGGATGTTTTTAGAAATAAAAGAGAGCGGAGAGCTAGAAATATTTTAATAAAAATCACTATTTTATTTAAATATTTCTAGTTTGTATTCGAAAAACAACTACTTCCTTATTATTAAATATAAATTAAACCTAAGGATGAGCTACGATTAAAGAACAATTTACTAAATTCAATACATATGTTTGTTTCTAAACAAGGGAAATGTCGGAGCCGCAACGGCACTCGTTCCGGCCATACATTTTTCAGTCTGTGACAAAACAAAAACAGGCGCTTAGAAAAGGACAGGCTTATCCCCGTCTACAACCTCAAAGCAAAATATCGATAATTTATGCGAACATCCCTAACAAACAAGAATGCAACGATAACCTCCTTCATGCGATATCTGTCCTTATCCCAACGATTTAAGGATTACAATCAATTGTTACAATGCTAAAATAAACGCTTTGGTTGAAACAGGTGTTCGCAGCCATGGTTGCTTTCAATTCAAACAATTAAAAGTAAACCGTAATTTATAGGCATAAAAGTTGACTTTTGAATGTAGCCATAATGCTATATAAGGCATTTTATTTGTGTGTATACTTACATTGCTCCCAGATGTGCGTTTCTGAGTACGCAGAGGCGTATCAGTGGCGCGGGGAAGCAGTAATGGGAACGTTGCTGGCAATTAACGGAGCTTTTAAAATCAACTTCTCTCCGCAATTTAGCGAATAACGATAACTCGGCTCGAGTTACTTATACGGATAAACGGCTTGTCACACGTTTTTATAGTCGACGGTAGCACGAAATACCGATTGCTTTCTCTTAATTAACGCTTAGAAGTTATATTAATCAATCAGTTTTATTCCTAATTATTTATTTATTATTTATACAAAATCATAAATTATAATAAATATTTCAGTAATAATAAATACATGAATAGGAAATAAAAATGTATTACCTGCGTTACTGTATGCGAGTGTGAGATTAATATATATTTTGTAGCAATTAGTAGCAGTAGAATCGTCGATATCCTAATGATTTAGGGTACGGACTGCGAATTAAAACGTAATAGGTTCGAATCTACTATTCGACTATTGCCGTGAACCATAGCACAAGCTTAAGCTTATTTGGAATGTTTAACAAGAATGTTATTTTGTGTGAAAAAAAACGGTACCATTCCTTTTTTTTTTAAATAACTTTAATCACTGCAGCTTCAAACTATTGATTTTAATTTCGCTTTCTTATTTTTTTCATAACGCGCCTAAAGAAGTAACAAAAAGTTTGAACTCCTCTTCTTAAAGTGCCTCTCTGTCTAGCGAAGGTTAGCAGTCAGCTCACAATATTTGTCTCTGATTTTTAGCGAGGCGAAACAGATGCGCGTCCTCGCAATTCCGGTCCACTCTCTGATGTTACGCAGCCATGATTTCCTTCTACGACCAACTCTTCTTTTTCTATAACTTTGCCCATCAAGATAAGTTAAGAAAAGTCATGTCATACCTAAGAATACTATTACAAATTTTAGGAATGTGAAGAAAATACACTCGTGAGCAAAAATAAAGGGTCGGTTAAGAAAGTTTGAATATCTCGGAAGATATAGACGACTAGCTAACTGAAATAAATTGTGCATGTTAGACAATTAAATATCCTTAAAATAAAATATTTTTATTAATTTATTTATATTTCATTAAACAAAATAAATTTAAACACAAGGATATCTTACGTGTAACTTGGATAATACAGTATTTTTCATTAAATTTTATTTGGATTTTATTATATCGCCACACTTGCCTCAGTGTGGCGATATAATAAAACACTTAGTACTAAAATTTAAATAAAAACGGCTATATAATGTAATTTAATTTATTAATACTTTTTACCATTGGAATCATTTGCTATATCTATGACATTCAATGGATTGTCTCTTTAACTGTTATTTTAAAATATTATTAGATTCGACATAGATGTAAATAAAATTTTTAAATGTCTTTTCTTTTACTCTAGAAGCAACATATTGAGTTTAATTTTTACACCCAATAAAATAACCTTATATAAATATATAAAAATAAGCTCTGATATCCTTTTAACTCTCACGGGCTAGACAGAGACAAATTTCGCTGTCCCTGTTGCACCACGCTTATAAATTTCCTTATATGACAGGCGGTGAGCTCATGGCCATACACCGCGCACAAATGTATTGCAAGTTTTACTTAAAAACCGAAAAGGCAAGTCGTCGGCACAAGCCTGTGATTCGAACCCGCGACTATCATCGATCGTAATGGTGGCCGCTTCCCGAAGTGGCACTCAAAGTTGGTTTAGCTTTCGAATATCCCTTAGATTATCCGTGAAATAGCAACCGACCGAGTCGTGGTTCGGCCCTCTCGGGCGCCCTCGGATCGGAATGCTTACGCGTAACATAGTGACCGTCCAAGCCGAGGTTACCCCTCACCGGGGGGACCCTTGTGTCGAGTTACTAACGATAGAGGTTCAGGCTAAGCGACCTAAGAGCTGTGCCACCTCTCAATCCGGTGAAGCAGTCAAGGCCAGAGAAGCTCTCTGGCCAATCTGTGTAGTTCGTCAAAAAAAAAAATGGTGGCCGATTTTTAACAGAATGACAATTGAATTGTTATTGCTGAGTTGTCGTTGTAAAAATTTAGTGAGATTAGCAGACTTTTGTCGTGATGGCAAGAAATATAAATTTCTCCGTTAGGTAATGTATTGCAATTTTAGTTAGATACACTATAATCTTATCTAATTATTTTGCAGCTGCCCCTGATATTGCCGAGGTCTATAGTTTGTCTGCCATTGTCAGATATTTATGGCCACTAAGACCCGCAATTACCGATATATGTCTCATCAAATAGCTTTTAAATAGCGCCCACAAGTAGTAGTTGTTATTATCAAAGAATTACATACATAGAATAACCATTGCGGATCAAAATTTTCTGAGAATTTTAGTTATAGTTCAAGTACAGTTAGTTTCAAAAGGACATCCCTCAAACCCGAAGCGCTTTTCTTCGTCTTTTTTTTAATTTGTGTGTGCATTGGAGGGAAAGACAGACGCGAGAATACTGGATTAGTTTGCCTTTAATCTATACACTAAATATCAACAGTTTTTGCAGAAAACAGATAACATGTCCCCATTTAACGCTCTGGATTTTTAATATACTTTTCGTAAATACATTTTATTCCGTACTTGCATTATTTATCGTAATACAATTCCTTTGTGCGTTAAGTATACAAATATTAAAATATATACTAACAAACGATGCTACAAGCGCCTCATTTAACCCAGTGGGGGGCCACGGCTATACTTGGCGTGTACGTCCGTCGCCTATCATTACTCCTAACCCAAATCCCATTCCCGCACCTGATCCCGGGGGAGCACCTGCGGCGAATCCTTTCGTTTTTTTGTGCACACACCTGCACCAAACGCGCCGCTGCTCTATTGTGCAAGCGAAGACCTACGAATGTTGTAGACGTGAATTAAATTTGCTTTTCTTAAATTCTGTTCTATCACGAGTCCCTTCGGTGTACGATTTACTAAAGTCATATCAATTATCATTCCATCATTATCAAATACGTCAAATATCTATGCACGCAGCATTGGCGTACCAGTGGTACGCCATCGGTAAACTCGTAATTAAGTCGACATATACAATTAAAAAAATTTGATGTTAAAGTTATAATACAAAGAGATAATATCTCCGTGATTTCAGTGGCATGTTGTTTCCAATATTTTTATTATTTCAAAATATATTATAACTCTATAATGTCTATAATATATGTAATGTGTTTATATATTGTGATGCCAATAAATAAAGTGCCCATGTCTAATTATACACTTAGCGGATAGCAGATACCTGTCTGTGCATATGTGTTAAAACATATATTACATTTTTTTTGTGACGTACTGGAATGAGACGAGAAATAACTTGCTTAACTTGATCTTGATCCTCTATAGCTAGTAACTCAACCCAAGGGTCCCTCCGATGAGGGGTGACCTCTGCTGGTCTGCTTTTACTATAATCATTATGATTTGGGGAGCGTCCTAACCACGAGTCGGTCAGTTGCTTTTCCATCGAATAACTTAATAGAGATAGTCTTTTATATATACTTTCAGTCAGATTGATAATTATTTGCAATTCATACCACCTGTTAGATGTCAATGTTAGATAAAATTGTCATTTTATTTGTTATCCGGCGGTTGTGTGAATTTATAAGATAAGACCATTATTTCACGTCTCAAGGCGTAGGTGTGGAGTTTGCCATTTGCCACCAAAGCTTCACTATGTAACCGATCTGCTACAATCATATTGTCATTGTGTCGAAAACGGTAATTTACTTATTAATTTTTTGATATGCAACCTCATTTGAATTTTTTGATTCATTTATGAAAATTGGATTTTGGTTAACTGATCGACATGTAACATTATTTTGGGAGATGTCACTATGTACGAGATTACCAATTGTTAGGCAATTGAAACAATATTCAATTGTCCGTGATACGTTAGCGGAAAACCATAACGGCGTCCATTTTGACACTATTGGTGTAGCAGACTCGGGGCCCTAAACAATTCTGGACTAAAATCCGTAATCTTTTTTATCACATTCGATCGTAGTCGTGATTATTTAATTCATTGGTACAAGCCAAATGGAATTCAAACACGTGACCATCGGATCGTAACCCCAAACCGCTTAGCTACTAAGCTATCACTGCTTATATATGGGATAAATTATAACTCAGATTTATATATGTTTATATTTTGTACCTTCTAGTACGTCAATAGGTCTGTAGCATTCAACCTCCTAGACTGTGTGAAGGTCGAAACTTGAATTTTTTTACGGAAAAGGTGTGATTCTAAATCCGATTAAGAAAGCTTTTTAAAACACAAATTGGCCGCTCGGCTCGTTACCTGATACGACTGGTAAGGTTATACTGTCGCACATATCGCATATAAATCAAATTCAAGCGGACAAAGATAAGGGACTGAGTAAGTAGGTCATTTTTTTCTTTCTAGCACCGAGAGCTGCCAGAGATAGCCGCTATATACTATAAAAACAACAAAACATATTGTAAAGAACAGCGTATTGTAATTAAAAACATAAATCACGAATGCTTAGTATTTATTATTTTAAATTAAAAAGATTTTAAAATTAATAAAAAGGTGGTAATATTTAACAATACATTTAGCAAATGTTTTTTATTTAGTGCCATTCCTCCCATAAAAATCTAAGCCTTAATTTACAAGTGCATATTGCACGTTATTACGTTGCACACAACATGTTATACCACCACGGCACTACATTTGCGCAAAACTTTATCGTGTCTCTAAAAGATTCACTTCAGTCATATAAAAGCAAACGTTTTCTAGTTTTTATTTTAAGACTAACAAACTACTAAAGTTGTTTATATTCGGGAGACCAAATGCACCCATAATTATAATAGAAGCCGAAGCTGGTATGCCAGCATCTAGAAGGATGTCAGAGTCAAGGGAAAATTTACCACCTGGGGAAGGAATAGTTCAACATGAGCACAAAATCCATAAAATATCCTCCTTAATGATAGCTAACGATAGGAGATAGCACCTCAAGAAGTAGAAGATGGAGAAGGAAAGTCAGAGATCGAATGGAATGGCAAAGCACTGTTGCGGTGGTCAGTGTTGTAAAAGGGTTGTAGTGCTGAAGAAATTAAAGAAATATTACAATAATAATAGTAAATTATAAGTGCTCTCGGACGCTTTGTGAGGTCCCCAAGCGATGATAACAAAAAATTACCACTTCATATGACTAATGATCTCATCAATTTCTCGGCAAATTCCTTCCGAGAGCATGGCAACACATGCGCGGGAGTCGGCGACACATGTCATCGGCGAATGAAATACAGACTCGCATTTCCGGTGCAAAATTATGCGACGTTAGATATAAGGGTGCTATGCCGATACTTTTTATTATAACATAGAAAACAGAAGAGGAATAAATCAATATCTCTAAATTAAAGTAACATCCTATACTTATCCCATCGTTGGGCACAACACCTCTCTTTTAAGAGAATAGACGTCTCTAGTAAATCATGTTTTAGAAAATTTTCTCGAGTCGTTCGTGTTACCATTCCAACTAACATTAGTCTTGTTAGGAGATATTTCACGTCAATAGTCAAATTTTGAATTTCTTAAGACCTTATATATAGCAAACCTCACTCTTAAATATTAGGCTAATAACACTTAATATTTATTTGGTTATTTGTCTGCTTCTGACAACAGGTCATTTGTTTTAACATATATAGATACAAGTTAAAACACAATTGAACAACGAATGCAGAAGGACGTGTTAGATGATTCTCTAATTAGTATATCCACATAAATCTTTCGCACAGTTCGTGCACCTCCGCGGAGTAACTTTACTAAACACTGTATCGTATCTGTTTACACCGCACGCTGGGTGGAGGGAGAAAAAAAAACAGTAAAAATACGCCGATTTGACAGCCAATGAGCCGGATGCCGCATTTAATTAGTTCAAAATTGGTCACACGTTGCCTTTGAACGGTGTGAATACGTAAAACGAAGGGAGACTTTCTCTGCGACCCACAAAAACCGAATTAGGTACGAGGAATTTTAAATCGTTCCGTAATGATTTAAATTGACTTCCAAATTACTGGCGACGTAAATGTGGGGCCAAATGTTAAGGACTTTTTGTGAGAAATTCAAAAAAATGCGGTCACATTGCGCGATATCTTAAAATATTAGGACTGTTAAGCAGGCTCCCAAGTCCTTGTCGCCTAGTGTACGTTGGTTTCTTGATCTCTCACATTTTAACCCTAGCTTGGTTTACATTGCAATCGCTATCTGCTTTTCAAGAAGCTGATTAGGTCCAATATTAAATCAATATAATCCTAAGTGATCATTGTCTCGGCACAAATTTAAATAAGGCATTTGTACACAAGAAAGAAATTAAGACGGAAATTGTTATCCTTGTTAACCTTCCAACGTTAGTCGATTACTTAGCTACTAGTGAATAAGCTTTAGGTATAAATACTGTTTAGCTTAAATTAATTATCTGTTATTGTTTTCCTTTTCTCTTCTCTCTTTTCTCTTTTCTATAATAATAAAAATTATCCATGATACCTATAACGCGTCCGAGCGAATAAGACATTTGCAATTTTTGTCACTTTTTGTTACTAAGTATAAATTTTATTTGAAGTCGTCTTTTTACTCGTAAATACACTTGTGATATGTGTAACCTTTTTGTCGCGACAGCGCAGTATGCACGCATTCGTCGTTAAATTTTTTGCTTGTTTACACCATTCGGATATTTGTCAAACATCCCCAAGGATTACAGGAAGCGACGTGTATATTTAGTGCCATTCCTCCCATAAAAATCTAAGCCTTAATTTACAAGTGCATATTGCATGCATGAGCACGTTATTACGTTGCACACAACATATCATACCACCACGGCACTACATTTGCGCAAAACTTTATCGTGTCTCTAAAAGATTCACTTCAGTCATATGTAAAAGCAAACGTTTTCTAGTTTTTATTTTAAGACTAACAAACTACTAAAGTTGTTTATATTCGGGAGACCAAATGCACCCATAATTATAATAGAAGCCGAAGCTGGTATGCCAGCATCTATAAGGATCTCAGAGTCAAGGGAAAATTTACCACCTGGGGATATAGGAATAGTTCAACATGAGCACAAGATCCATAAAATATCCTCCTTAATGATAGCTAACGATAGGAGATAGCACCTCAAGAAGTAGAAGAAGGAGAAGGAAAGTCAGAGATCGAATGGAATGGCAAAGCACTGTTGAGGTGGCCAGTGTTGTAAAAGAGTTGTAGTGCTGAAGAAATTAAAGAAATATTACAATAATAATAGTAAATTATAAGTGCTCTCGGACGCTTTGTGAGGTCCCCAAGCGATGATAACAAAAAATTACCACTTCATATGACTAATGATCTCATCAATTTCTCGGCAAATTCCTTCCGAGAGCATGGCAACACATGCGCGGGAGTCGGCGACACATGTCATCGGCGAATGAAATACAGACTCGCATTTCCGGTGCAAAATTATGCGACGTTAGATATAAGGGTGCTATGCCGATACTTTTTATTATAATACTTATCCCATCGTTGGGCACAACACCTCTAGACTAGACGTCTCTAGTAAATCATGTTTTAGAAAATTTTCTGAAGTCGTTCGTGTTACCATTCCAACTAACATTAGTCTTGTTAGGAGATATTTCACGTCAATAGTCAAATTTTGAATTTCTTAAGACCTTATGTATAGCAAACCTTACTCTTAAATATTAGGCTAATAACACTTAATATTTATTTGGTTATTTGTCTGCTTCTTACAACAGGTCATTTGTTTTAACATATATAGATACAAGTTAAAACACAATTGAACAACGAATGCAGAAGGACGTGTTAGATGATTCTCTAATTAGTATATCCACATAAATCTTTCGCACAGTTCGTGCACCTCCGCGGAGTAACTTTACTAAACACTGTATCGTATCTGTTTACACCGCACGCTGGGTGGAGGGAGAAAAAAAAACAGTAAAAATACGCCGATTTGACAGCCAATGAGCCGGATGCCGCATTTAATTAGTTCAAAATTGGTCACACGTTGCCTTTGAACGGTGTGAATACGTAAAACGAAGGGAGACTTTCTCTGCGACCCACAAAAACCGAATTAGGTACGAGGAATTTTAAATCGTTCCGTAATGATTTAAATTGACTTCCAAATTACTGGCGACGTAAATGTGGGGCCAAATGTTAAGGACTTTTTGTGAGAAATTCAAAAAAATGCGGTCACATTGCGCGATATCTTAAAATATTAGGACTGTTAAGCAGGCTCCCAAGTCCTTGTCGCCTAGTGTACGTTGGTTTCTTGATCTCTCACATTTTAACCCTAGCTTGGTTTACATTGCAATCGCTATCTGCTTTTCAAGAAGCTGATTAGGTCCAATATTAAATCAATATAATCCTAAGTGATCATTGTCTCGGCACAAATTTAAATAAGGCATTTGTACACAAGAAAGAAATTAAGACGGAAATTGTTATCCTTGTTAACCTTCCAACGTTAGTCGATTACTTAGCTACTAGTGAATAAGCTTTAGGTATAAATACTGTTTAGCTTAAATTAATTATCTGTTATTGTTTTCCTTTTCTCTTCTCTCTTTTCTCTTTTCTATAATAATAAAAAAAATTAAATCACTTTTTTCTTGCTCTGTCCTATTTTATCCCTCTCTCGGCGAACCCCGACACACGCCAACCTCTGTTTCTATTAACGCGCGTTATTTTTAACGTAAACAAAGTGAGACGCCATCACTCATTGTGTTGTAAACGCCGAGCAGTTGTTTCGGAAGTCCGACATCTTGAACTTCATATCAGGGGTTCACGACATTTTCTGTCATTTTCTTGAAATTCTTCCTTAAATTCTAAGTATTTACTGAATATACCAGCGCTTCGCAAGAAACAATCTTTACACTGCGTTAGTGGAAGACTACGAATTTTTGAACAAAATACTTCTCACTAAGTCTGTTAAACATTTGAAGATAATTAGAAAGCTTTATTAAAAATATGACCAAGCAGTGAGTGAAATTTCTTCTAGTACTAAAACACAAAATTTTGTTCGTATCCTACTAGGTTAAAATAAACAAGATATATTAATGATGAGATATAGCTACTACCTATATGTGAAATACTACCTATAGTAGTGTATAGATAGATAAATTCTTCATTGCACCAAAATACATGTACGAAGGCGAAAATGATGCTATTTAGCATTTTCTTCTATCTAACTTATTATGGTTAAGATCAGGGGAAAAGTTACGCCGCTATAAGTATCCCTTTTAAAATCTTATATAAATAAATATACATTTACATAAACGAGTACATAGATACATAGTACACAGATAACGCCGATAAAATATATAATATCCACACATTGACTTAAAGAGGGTAAGAATTGGACGTAACTTAAGATGTCTGTACGGGATATTTATCTAACTTTGAGTAGCGTGACAGACGGCGTGCCGTGAAGACGATATTTAATATACTTAATTGTGTATGAAGAGTTCGTTCTATATAAAAACTGCTATTACACATATAAAAAGGCATTAATAACAAAAACATTAAAACTGTTTTAAAAAATCTTTGTAATATACACCACAAACAAGAACAGTAGGGACTTTCCTGTATCGAACACTCACACATTTAGGCGTCTTCGCGTACTATGTGCAGTGTGTGCGTTTGTTTGGTCACAACAACTCGTGACGACGTGTTACGGATTGTTCACTGTCAATTGGTAATATTGTGGAGTAATTGTGTGAGAACTGACTGTTGAGTATATAGATAAATCTAAAATAGGTTTTTAAGATGCTCCTTAATGTGCATTGTAATTGTCTTCTATCTAAAATGTATTAAATTAATAAATAAAATGTTTCAAGTTCACGAATCTCAGCCACATTGTACTAATTAATTTGCGTTTATCGTCTTTTTAAATTAAAAACAATATAGCGATTATTTTAATAATGATAACATTTATAGTCTGTGTATAGATATGTATTCACCATTGTCACATATGAACCTTTGAAGAAAAGTGTATTTTATTTATTTATTTATTCTTTATTTGCACACAATACAAAAAAAGGTACAAATAGGCGGACTTAATGCCAGTAGGCATTCTCTGCCAGGCCTACAGGGGGTTGTGTAGAGACAAAGTAACGGGTGCAAGCTATATGAGAAAATAATAAATAAAAGAAAACTATAATAAATGCATGCATATATAATATACATACCTACTTATAAATAAATTAAACATATAAATATAATAATTATATATAATAATAAATAGATACATATATAAATAATTATAGATGGATAGGGACAGCAATTGTCAAACTATTCTTTGCTTAGGTAAAGCTTCCATAGTAAATGTTTGAAAAAACTTTAATAGCATCTGTAATAATTATTTATTACCTTTGCCTACACGTCTTAGTTAGGGGAATGAAAATACAAAAATCTAGCGACGGTAAATTTATATTTTGTGTAAGCGTGTTGAACCAAATTTAAAAAATGTTGGCAACACACGCAAATCCAACAAATAGTGAACGGAAGCCGCACACGCGAGCTCCAAATTTGTCCGTGTTAATGTAAGGGATTATACACACGAGTATTTTAATTTACCTTGCCTTAAAGCATTTCGATGATAGGGGGAAAAACAAACGTTTAATATTTATTTGGAATAAAAACAGATTTATTTTTAAATTTATTCCTTATCTATATTTTTTAATGATATACGTAGCCTTCGCTGTAAATATAAAGTTACAGAATTACTATTACGCATTTACTATAGAGTGACAACTTTCTGCGGGACATGGTGAGATGTAGATACATTTGGTGGAAAACATGACTAAGGCCTATTTCCAGCAGTGGATAGACACAGGCTGATGATGATAATGCAAAAAGCGTCTACCATGGATAGGTTATACAGCTTGGTCCGGTCAACAAAGAGATCGATTGACGCATTCGGCTGGGGTGGATGGCATTGGGAAAACATCGCAACATTCTCACTTCGCAAATGCCATGATGCATCTGCAAATGGATCAACTGTAGTACTCATTTCATTCAATCAATCATTTTAACCAGGGCGTCTTCTTTTATCTCTCGTATATATCGTCTCTCATATCTTGTTAAGCCAGTATAGCTATAGAGGCTGCACATGTGCCTACATTATAAGGATAACCGGAGGCGTAGGATCGTATATGATAGTATTGGTTAAGGTCTATCTCCAGTAGTTGATTCACAATGGCTGGTGACGACGATAATGATGATGGTCAGGGTAACTAGGTTTAAATAAAAGAAACTGATATATATCATTATAAAAAAAGGCTCTTTAAGAAAAAGCAATGCGTGCCGTTTTGTGCTCAAACACGCAAAAATAATCCTGGCCGCAACAAATTCATATTTCACTTTAAAGGAAACATTCGTCCGCAACGAACAAGTTTACACAAGGCATTATCCAGTTATAAATAAGCACTCGTCCGTTCCCAAACATCCAAATAGACACTTCCACCAGATGGCCGAGGATATCCTGGGAGCAGCACATTGCCTGGTGCACAAGCGGGTAATTATAGGCGGGGAATAGTGTGACCAAATTACTGTGAATTGCCGTAAGTCTCAATTAATAAAAGACCTAAAGAAAATTAATAACCAGCGCCTTCCATTTAGTTCTCCCCGCGAGGAGAGGATGATGCCTACCTTTTTTTTTTTTTTTTTTTTTTTTTTTTTTGTTCACGGGTAGGAAATCTTCAAGAAGATACCCCGCCGTCTGGGGGAAGGCGGCGGTTATGTGGGGTTCTTACCCACTAAAACCTCCCCGGTGGCCCTTTCCTCGGTGCATGACGAGGGCCCGGATTCCAGTGGAACGCACCGGAGCCCCTCTGCACTGTGCTCAAGGAGAGCATCGTCCTGGGGCAGGCATTCCCTCCCCCTGTGCCCTCGCAGCGCAGGCGACACGGGCCAGCCGGTGTCGCCTCTTCCCTGGTCCACTTTGGTGGACGACCAGGCCCCACCCTTGTCGCCCAGTGAACCCGAGGCCCCTTTTAGTCGCCTCTGCGGGACATGGTGAGATGTAGATACATTTGGTGGAAAACATGACTAAGGCCTATTTCCAGCAGTGGATAGACACAGGCTGATGATGATAATGCAAAAAGCGTCTACCATGGATAGGTTATACAGCTTGGTCCGGTCAACAAAGAGATCGATTGACGCATTCGGCTGGGGTGGATGGCATTGGGAAAACATCGCAACATTCTCACTTCGCAAATGCCATGATGCATCTGCAAATGGATCAACTGTAGTACTCATTTCATTCAATCAATCATTTTAACCAGGGCGTCTTCTTTTATCTCTCGTATATATCGTCTCTCATATCTTGTTAAGCCAGTATAGCTATAGAGGCTGCACATGTGCCTACATTATAAGGATAACCGGAGGCGTAGGATCGTATATGATAGTATTGGTTAAGGTCTATCTCCAGTAGTTGATTCACAATGGCTGGTGACGACGATAATGATGATGGTCAGGGTAACTAGGTTTAAATAAAAGAAAACTATAATAAATGCATGCATATATAATATACATACCTACTTATAAATAAATTAAACATATAAATATAATAATTATATATAATAATAAATAGATACATATATAAATAATTATAGATGGATAGGGACAGCAATTGTCAAACTATTCTTTGCTTAGGTAAAGCTTCCATAGTAAATGTTTGAAAAAACTTTAATAGCATCTGTAATAATTATTTATTACCTTTGCCTACACCTCTTAGTTAGGGGAATGAAAATACAAAAAAATCTAGCGACGGTAAATTTATATTTTGTGTAAGCGTGTTGAACCAAATTTAAAAAAAATGTTGGCAACACACGCAAATCCAACAAATAGTGAACGGAAGCCGCACACGCGAGCTCCAAATTTGTCCGTGTTAATGTAAGGGATTATACACACGAGTATTTTAATTTAACTTGCCTTAAAGCATTTCGATGATAGGGGGAAAAACAAACGTTTAATATTTATTTGGAATAAAAACACGATTTATTTTTAAATTTATTCCTTATCTATATTTTTTAATGATATACATAGCCTTCGCTGTAAATATAAAGTTACAGAAAACGCATTTACTATAGAGTGACAACTTTCTGCGGGACATGGTGAGATGTAGATACATTTGGTGGAAAACATGAGTAAGGCCTATTTCCAGCAGTGGATAGAAACAGGCTGATGATGATAATGCAAAGAGCGTCTACCATGGATAGATTATACAGCTTGGTCCGGTCAATAAAGAGATCGATTGACGTATTCGGCTGGGGTGGATGGCATTCGGAAAACATCGCAACATTCTCACTTCGCAAATGTCATGATGCATCTGCAAATGGATCAACTGTACTACCCATTTCATTCAATCAATCATTTTAACCAGGGCGTCTTCTCTTATCTCTCGTATATATCGTCTCTCATATCTTGTCAAGCTAGTCTAGCTATAGAGGCTGCACATGTGCCTACATTATAAGGATAGCCGGAGGCGTAGGATCGTATATGATAGTATTGGTTAAGGTCTATCTCCAGTAGTTGAATCACAATGGCTGGTGACGACGATGATGATGATGGTCAGGGTAACTAGGTTTAAATGAAAGAAACTGATATATGTCATTATAAAAAAAGGCTCTTAAAGAAAAAGCAATGCGTGCCGTTTTGTGCTCAGACACGCAAAAATAATCCTGGCCGCAACAAATTCATATTTCACTTTAAAGGAAACATTCGTCCGCAACGAACAAGTTTACACAAGGCATTATCCAGTTATAAATAAGCACTCGTCCGTTCCCAAACATCCAAATAGACACTTCCACCAGATGGCCGAGGATATCCTGGGAGCAGCACATTGCCTGGTGCACAAGCGGGTAATTATAGGCGGGGAATAGTGTGACCAAATTACTGTGAATTGCCGTACGTCTCAATTAATAAAAGACCTAAAGAAAATTAATAACCAGCGCCTTCCATTTAGTTCTCCCCGCGAGGAGAGGATAATGCCTACCTTGGCTGTCTCAGCATGTCCTGTTGCAACGCGACCACAGCGCTGATTTTCAGTCGTGTACGTGTATTAACTGTAATACTACTATTTTTATATATATTTTACTATTTTTTATGGAATTTCAATAGATATAAATATAAAATAATACTAGTAAAAATTAATATAATACTAGTATAAATGAATTTATGTGTTTACATTTTTAGGTATATAGGCGCTAGAACTTCGTAAAATATGAGACTTCGGTAATGAAAATGTAATTCATTTGAAGTCGTCTGAAGTACAGATTCTAAAGTCGCCTATTTGGAGTCTGAGGATAATTCCGGCAAATACAAGTTGCGTGGTTTACGTAGTATTAAAAAGCGCGTGCGCGATGCCAGATCGCACTCCGCAGTTGATTGCTTGGACCACTGTCTCAATAAGAATTGTCTACAATTTTCTGGTATTAGAATTTGTTTATTTATTTAATCGTTATTCGCACAAAACAAAAGTGTTCTAAAAGGCGGACCTAATGTCAAAGAACATTCTCTGTCCAGTCTCTCTCCAGTCTACCTTGGAGTTGTGTAGAATAACGGGTGTAAGCTTAGACAAAAAAAAACATGCATACACCTATGCTATATCAATAAATCAAAAACATGACAATTCGTAACAATAATTAAAAATATTTAACTATATATATATATATATATCCGTATATACATGGGTAAGAACAGAAAAGGGTTAATTTAAAACAATTTGAGCCCGGTATTTGAAGATAGGTTCACCAGTCACCTATGAGACCTTAAAAGCGGACAGCAAAAGCTATCCCTGCCTACGCCGCTAAAGTTAAAAGGGCGTGACATCTTGAACTTATTTGGAAACACCGTATATTAATATTGATTATTGAATAAAACAACTGGTTTAGGTTACCGTCTGGTTTTAATTACAGTGAATAATATTCAAGTAAATATACAGGAAATATTATCATTCTCTAACTTCTGCTAGATGATTATGATGTATTGAATAAATGTATATAAGGTGAATTTATTACATGGTGTTCTTACTGCACGTACTCAATACAACATTCAATCATATTAAACCAATCAACCACTCAGGTCCATCTTACTCCGACGTGCTTATACTGTCGTATAAATTAAATACATTTAGATGTATTTTAAGAAAATTTAATGTTGAGAGTATAGTAGTCTCAAGGCGTCTATAAGGCGTGCATTGCCGTCGGTAAATAAGAACATTGTGTAGGAAAGAATAACAACAATGAATAATAGATAAAATTATATGATGAAATGAGATGTAGATAAAATAACTACAGAAATGTGGAATAAGTTAGTTACTTTCTCAGCCATGAAAAGGCGGTACCCTCACAATAAATCGTAAGCGTTCGTTAAGAGATAATGAGAAGTTAATACAATAGATGGAGCCACGTGAGCGGCACGCGTTAGCCACACGTCAGTCGCACGCCGACCTCGAGAGGGTAAGGAGGGATTGTTGTGCACGCGCTTAAGATTAAAAAAAGGGTGCGGGGTGAGTGCTCCTCATCGAGCATTGTTTATTATTCATTCAAAACCAGTGGTAAAAACGGATTCGCTAGCATAATACCGAATATTTATTTAAGAGGGGCGACATGCATATCGCATTATCTTTATGGAAAACTGATGAGGGAAAGAGGTGCAGCGTATATGAGATTCAGACCTATAAATTATCTTAATAGGTTTAAAAAATTAAATAGTGTGTTTGCAATATTTATAGGAATAGGAATTATGGAATGGGAATTACATATTGTCTTCTATAGCTTTACTGTCCTCTAATGTTTGTGTAAGGGCGCTTAGCATGAAGCTTAGCGACTTAAGAGGTCGGTATTCAAGGCTTGATAGGAGTCCGATTTTTCCATTTCTGATGTCGTTTCTCTAAGATGAAACTCTAAAGGTTTACATAATTCCAGGAATTGTTGCCGCTTCCTGAGGAAGTGGCACAAGGAAGTAAAGGGCCAAGTCGACGATAAGGCGTCATGGCCTGCGTACGATGTGACGGAATTTACAGGTAGGTTAGTTCAAATTTAGTAGGAAAAAGGAAAAATTTAAAGAGAAAATACGTACTTTGAACTTTCTGTACGTACCTTAGTTGACATTCCTGATGCATTGCTGTCATGACGGCCATAATAGCGTCCTGAAGGTATTGTAGTACACTTCTTAATGCACTAGTCTACAGATAGAATAAAACAATCGCTTTATGATCGACTTGAAAACAACAATAACTGCATTACATTACAAATGCACAATTCAATATTATAAACGCAAATTGTTGCCATTTGCGTTGTTACCACATGTTTGCCACTTTCATCATAAAAAAACGATGTTCATAAATATAATAGTTACTACAAACGTTTACTATTAGAGTCTTTTATTCCGTTAGATGTCTCAATGGAGTCGACAGCTGATGAGCTGTTACAAAATGGCGGCAATACGACTCGCCCACAGACTGCAATAGGCCCTGTACAGATGTTTCACTTAGTATACTACTGAAATGTTAGGTGTTTAATTTTTTTTTAATTTCCATAAAACTTGTCGATGGTAATGTCATAAAAGTATTGCGTGCGGCCATAAAATTATTACAAAGCAGATGTACGAATGCACATGATACAAAATTATACAATTATGATTATAAACTTATTGATATGTTCGCACAGACTAAAAACATAATTTAAAGATAAAATAAACAATAAATGTAATAAAATGATAAACGCTTTTTATTGTAAAGAGAAAAGGATAGTTTTTATCTATTTTCGGACAATATATATACTTATAATTTTTTTTTTTAATAAGAACCTTCTTTGAAATTCGAACGAATAAAAAAGAAATTGGCAGTCCCTATGTCTGCCGATAGAGTGAAAACTTATAACTTAAAATTTTAGTATTAAAATTTTAAGTTATAAGTTTTCATATAAACCTAAACATCTGATATAATAAGTCATTTAGGCTATTTTTACTATAAAAAAATGATTTTAATCTAGGGTAACACTGCGGAGCGCAGCTAGTACTGAACAAAATTTGCATTTGAAAAATATTCAATCGAAGACACGTGTAAAATCATTCCAGTTGTTAGTCGGCTGAAAACGTAAAATTATACCGCGTATAAAATTGATTTTAAAATTGACTTTGATTGAATTGACGGTTAGAATGCCGTCTATCAGGTGAATGGATCAATAGATTCCAATAAATCAAGATTGTTTTCGCCATTGTGACACAAATTGACTTCAATATGTTATATGTTCATTTCTTAACAGCCTACCGTTGTTAGCCCGAAAGGTTTGCGTTAGTATATTAACAGTTACATATTTTTATATTAATAAGCTCTGAAAAAGCTGTTGTAGCTCAGTGTCCGGGCGGTTGGCTAAAGTTGCAAAGTACGCCTAGCAACCCGAGTTCAATCCCCGGTGCCGGCACCAATAAATTTGCCGTTTGCAATTTTATGTGCTGATTTACCACGACGGTGAAGGAAAACATCGTGAGGAAACCTTCATGTCTTAGAATTTTTTTCTAAGGCATGTGAAGTCTGCGAATCCGCACTAGGGCCACGTGGTGAAATATATACCCTTATACTCTCTTTACAGAGAAGGCCTGCGCCCTACAGTGGGACATATATTATATATATATATATATATATATATATATATAAAGGCTGTAACTTTAACGTTAAGACAGCCTCCTTTTTTGAAGTCGGTTAAAAAAACCATCAAAATGACGTCGACGGAATTTGGAATGACTCTCGAGACAAAATGTTTGAAAATCATTAAAATAATTTCTAATTTACACGCTATTTATTGTAAAGGTTATAAAAGCAAACTGTTGGCGTCCAAAGTACATTGGCGTGGACTTTATTGGCTGTTAAAACTGCATTCTATTTAAAAAGCCATAGCTCGTTACAGAGCATGCCACGGCCGCACTCCTTGGGCCCGGCATCGATAACGTCCAAGACAAATATATGATGACGCAAAGCCGGAGACAGCGACCAGATGTTTCTCCACGCATCCCGTCTTATTATTTAGCTGCAAGCTGTGAATACAATTTTAAAAATAGAGACAATTGAAAGTTATTAGTGTTGTAACGATCGGCCTTTAAACAAAGACCTCCTTCGATCGCGGTCATGTATATGACAAAATAAATAATTAAAGAAAACCGTGTGGTGTCGAGATAGGAACCTTAGTTAAGTTCCTTATTATAAGAATACTAATTTCGAGTACTATTCGAGGTGTGAAGAAAATAATTATCCGGATGGACATTATTTGATTATAATTTTTTTATCGATAAAAATCAAAAATGGTTGAAACTATCATAACACCTTTATTTTATTTACAATGAATTATTAAAATATATAATTATTAATAGTGCCATTAAAACTAAAAATCTTACAGTTTTTTTAACGTTACGTATGTTTTTGTCAGCTAGGGTATCCCTCTGCAAAATTCTAAAGATTTCTGTATTAAGGAATTCTAAAAACTGTCTGTATTAATCTATAAATGATACGAAAAAGTTGCTTTGAATCTATACTAATAAATGAAATTCGAGTCTGTTTGTTGTACTAAAATATTTTTACTACACGCATATGAACGTATATACGGTATATATACCAAAATAACATTTTTACAAGTTTTGTTTGTCTATCTGTTTATTCCGGCTATTCTCTGTAACGCCTCTACACATTTTGACGGGACTTTTACTGACAGATAACCGATGTAATAATGAGTAACTCAGGTTTACTTTTATCTTAGAAAAACTTAATAACTTAACTTTTTGATCACGAGTAACACCATGGGGCTCAGCTAATAATACATATAATAGAGTGAAGATATAAGTACTCCTTAGTGAAAAGTCGGTTTCTTTCCTAAATGACGCTGATCAGCCAGCATGTACATTTTCATTTTCGAGAGGTGGCATAGCTTGTTACCTTGACACTCTTTAGAAAATAGGCGAAGGCCCCCGAAAGGACACCTCGGCTTGGAGGGTTACTCTTTTCGCGATAGCATTCCGATCCGAAGGTCCGTGAGGGCAGATCCACGACTCAGTCGATAGCTTTCATCGGAAAAGTTACTTTTATACTACTATTTATGATACTTTTTTACTATACTGCTGACTTTCGAGACCGGGATTTTCGTGTACTCGAAATACCTCATGATCTCAGACTAATCGCGCATCACTATCGGACTTGAATGTTAAGAAATTATGACACGCTTTGAAATTCCTTTACGTATCACTGAATACGGAACATAAATATGCGCAGACGTTTCACAAGTCTAGACAATTTATTTTCGAACAAAGGAGACCAGTTTTCCACTTCCTGGCGTGAGGTTATTTTAACGTTTCCAGTTTCATACGTAACACATACATACATACATACATGATGGAATGATCTTTTTTTAAACTATACTTATTTCGGCGCGTTTGAGAAAACAATTGATTTAAATTTTGAGCGTATAACGAAATATTAAGTAATACACAATTTTTTTCTTACATAGCCGTGGAAAGTCGCTGTCAAATATATACTATGTTAAGTTATTGTGACATTAAATACTTTTATATTTTATTAATATCATGTCTTTCTTTTAGTTGTGTTCACTTTTATTTGAATACTTAAAATCATCATCTTTGACATTTTGATTTGATTGCAGTCGTTTTTTTTTATTTAACAATCTGTTTTTTGTACATTTTGTAATCTTCGACGCCACTTAGCACCAGATGGCGTTGTTAAAGCATATTAAAATATTCTTGTAGTTTTGTAAATCTCGCGGTGCCGGTCGAAGATTTTTGGTTTATATTTCTATATGCGTGTAGCAAAAGATTTGAATAAGGTAGTTGTGTCAGCTCTGACACATTATAATTTTGGGGAGAGAAAGAATAGAGAATACCGGCGAAGAGAGCATACCCATTGACTTAGAAGACTACATCTTTTTTTGTTAACGGGGAGGAAATCTTCGAAAAAGATACCCCGCCTTCTGGGGGGAATGCGGCGGTTATGTGGGGTTTTTACCCACTAATACCTGCCCGGTGGCCCTTTCCTCGGTGCATGACGAGGGGCTCCGGGATCTTCAGTGGAACGCACCAGAGCCCCTCTGCACTGTGCTCAAGGAGAGCACGTCCCGGGGTTACTCCCTCCCCCCCTGTACCCTCGCAGTGCAAGGCTACACGGGCCAGCCGATGTCGCCTTCTTCCCGGGTCCACTTTAGCGGACGACAAAGGCCCTCATCCTTGTCGCGCAGTGAACCCGAGGCCCCTTTTAGTCGCCTTCTACGGCAGGCAGGGGATACCGTAGTCTTATTCTTGAGAGCCCAGAACTACAGGGCTGACATCTTAACTTAACATGAAGTGGTATTGTGATCAAGCATTTGCGTTCAAATTGTTAAAACGGATATAAAAATATAGTTAATATGATATGTTCATATTCATCGTATATAAAAAATAAATAAAAACAGCATTAACTCCTGGGGTAGGCAGAGATAAAGGCCGAAGTAATTGCATTATTCATGGTCCTGGCCACTTCTATCACTTTATAAATATCCATACAACTTAACATACATACAAGTTCGGTTTCGAATACTTTGACGTTGCTGTTCTTTACAATGTCACCAAGATGGTCGACATACATCGCCTAGAAACTCCACATTCAACCATCATTTTTTTTAAATAAAAATTTAAAATAACACAGGCACACCGCTGTGCCTAGCATCATGAGTAAAAATAGCTTCAAATGCAGCCGCTTAATTAGGTGACATTGTTATCAACCTAGCTTAGGGCTTTAAAAACCGATGTCCTATCGTTAATCCGGGCATTAAGATAAGATCATTTCTTGCTATAATGTCGCCGTAAATTAATTTAAAGTGTTCAGAAGCAGGTGATCTAGATTAATCCAGCTGGAAGTCTATTGCACATTTGAAATTAATTCGAAACCTTGGCAAAATTCAACATTAAAATGCAAAGCTGCCTGGCGTTGATCGTCAACGAAATAATGATGCCTATGTGTCATGGAGGTACGAATATGATTGCCCCCGATCACTAATAGAGGTAGCCGCATCTAGGCAGATTTTACCGTATATAAATTCATGCTGGGCTTAAACGACAAAAATGTTTCCAGTCAACCGATTGATGCATTCCACTACGCCGTGGATCGGTCTTCTCGGGCATTCTCGATTCGAAATGCTATGCCGCCGAAACTACACCTCAAAATTACCCCCGTTGCGATTAGTAACTAAGAAATAGTTTAGAAGAGTTTTAAGAGTTCGTCACCTCTCAAGCCGATGATCTTTTACACCTTAAGCGAGCGTCCTAACAACGGTATTCACGCTAGGTCGCCCGTATACACCTATAACACTAGATAGCACGTTCTTTGACGGTCTGTATTCTTGCCTAAGTGAGAAAAATACAAAGGAATCCTCACCGAAATCGGCGACCATAACTAAATTTCAATCGCTCAATTATCTGATATGCCACCTCCGTTAGCGACGTCGTCCGTCACATATATTCTCGACGATTAGTGCACATCGGCTCCTAAATATAGCCCAACGCACCTGTATCTCAATGAAGCGATTACATGACTAAAACCTGCTTAGAGTTACTGTCAGTGGAATAAAGGAGGCCGCATCAAAGTGTGACACGTACGAAAATTAAGTGCCCTCATAAAAAAATGCATTTTATCACGCCAATAAAGACGCACGCATGTTAGACGCTCGCCGATCCACAATCTTCACAACAAGTTCGAGATACCTCGCCGATTAGTGGTGGTGTTTTAAATTTTTATCATTATGACCCTAGCGTTGGGACTATCTGGATTTCGTTAAGGTCACTTGTTTGCTGTTTCTTTGTAGCAACAATTTGCTAAACAATTGTACGGTTGTAATATGATGATCAACTAAATTATTAATGATGAATTAAAGATAAAAAAAGGTTCAGGCAAATCACTAAGATATCATTGGAAGTAGTTATTATACATAACAATTGTTGGGTAATTAGGTCAACAACTAAAAAATAATTTTAATATTTTAAAACTATAAATAATAGGTAAAACTACTGTCAAACCAGGATTATTAATTTTACGACATGTGAATTAACATTATTAATATCTCACGTTATTTGCAAATTACCTAGATTATCCGTAGAATTACTGATTTGTATACTTTAGCGATAATCCACTTCAGAGGTATCTTTTTCTTGTGATTGTCTTTCTTAAGCTGTAAAAGCCATTAGGAAAGATACTTAAACACAAAAGGTCTGCGACGTTATCATACGTAAATTCGCTTAGCACAAGCTTAAGCTTATTTGGAATGGTTATTGACATGATGACGTGTATATTGACGATTCAAAAATCATTAAATCACTGTTCAGGTGCGTCCACGTTTACGATCCAAACAATCCACGTCTGCATATGCACACGTGATGATATCATGCCGGCGCACGTATTTGTTTATTTGTTTAGCGTCGTTTAATCGGCCAACGCTCTGTTGGGGTCAGTGCCGACGCCTCAATGCCTCAATGTACAGAACCTAAAGCGGAGATACAGAGCATTTTGCAAATATTCGGAAAAACATTTGTTATTTGCAAAAAACTACACCATTTATACTCGGATACTAAAGGGCACCAAAAACTTTAAATTACTTAAGTTTTACGATTAGGTGCGAGCATGTTTACTATGTACACAACTTTTAACAAATTGTTTATAGGTCTCTGAATACATAATACAAATTCGTACAAACAATCCCGTATGCTTCTAATATAAAGCCAAAATAGTCTTGTAGCAGCATTATATTAAATAAATAATTTAAAATAATGAATAACGTCTAAGCTAGCGCGTACCATCTCTCGACTATATCACCACTTAACTTTAGGTGGTATCATAGTGAAGAACTAGTTTAAGCCCCATTAAAAAAGGATTGGAAGAGTTTGCACACGTCTTTGTGGATGTTTTCAAGAGTAGAGTGAATAGGCTTTTTTTTATGACGAACTACACAGATTGGCCAGAGAGGCTCGCCTTGACTGCTTCACCGGATTGAGAGGTGGCACAGCTCTTAGGTCGCTTAGCCTGAACCTCTATTGCTAGTAACTCGACACAAGGGTCCCCCCGGTGAGGGGTAACCTCGGCTCGGACGGTTACTATGTTACGCGTAAGCATTCCGATCCGAGGGTGCCCGAGAGGGCCGAACCACGACTCGGTCGGTTACTATTTCACGGATAATCTAAGGGACATTCAAAAGCTAAACTAACTTTGAGTGCCACTTCGGGAAGCGTTGTCGCTGGGAGAAGAAGTGGCCGAAGAAACTCCAGCAACGCTCCTAACATCTAAGGGGTAGGGCATGTCCATAAAATAGCGGTAACGCGCAAGGATTATTCGCACGGCATAGGCATTTACTAAGCTTATTATCCAGGGCTGCATTTCTACTTAACATCATTGGGATCGTGGCATGTAAAAAAGCTGTTACCTGTCAACATTATAACCATCTGTCCTATATAGCAATTAAAATAACAATTATTAATTATAATTGACAGTTAGCTACGATTCTCGTTAACAGGATTAAATTTAGATAAATAAGTTAAAGCATAGATAAGGTTGCAATTAAAACTGTCATTGACTCAATGCGACTTTACTAAATACGATCGAGTGACATTTTGCGTTTGGGAAATAATAAGTAATATTTTTTGTTCGATTATGCGATTAGGCTGGAGTGGGAACAAGAAAGTGGGATCACTCATGTTGATATTATATTTGAATGCAGTTAATAGAATTATAAAGGTTCTAATTGTAGTAATGTTTTATTTAAGTCGGTTAAAAGTACAATTATATATGAATTACGAAATTGATTACCACGGTGTAGCTTTTTTTTATACTTTCTAAGCAAGTACTTGACTACGATCCCACCTGTTGTTAAGTGAAAATGCAGTACTGGTAAGGCGCAGTAGCTTAGAAAATGCCTATTCACTCTACTCTTGAAAATACCCACATTGTAATCGGAGGGAAATACAGACGCGACAGACGCTAGACAAATCATTGAGCTACCTAGATTGGACGGCCTATATATCGTATCGTAAACATGATGCTACGCAGAATTTTGGGTTTGAGAGTTATTTTGAGCTAAGATGAAGTCGTAACGTAATCTGTAAGGGTTACGGGCATAAAGCTACTCGAACTCAAACTTTTTATTAGGTTTAACCTTAGATTAAAAGTTTATATCGTCAATTTTATTTTATACATACAGTGAATCAATCAATATCCTCAGAACTAGGATTGTATATTTTATGTATTAGTATATTTATTGATAACTTATTTTTGTAGGTATATTCAGTTACCTGTATGCCGTCTGTATGCAATTATTTCCTGTCCATAAAAAGGCTACCTGTAAGAGGTAGCGATAAGGTCACCGAATCACCGATCATTGTACAACGAATTGTGAAACTTAACTTAGTTCTGTAACTTGCTTCTTGTTTGATTTTGGTGTAAAATAAAGAGGTATGTATGTAAATGACGTCATATGCACAGGCGGAGGAAAATGTTTCGATAATACGTCGCCGTTGGTGAGTTAACAATTCTTCAAACCATCTGTACAAATGCATCGTTTTGTTCTCAGTAAAGACGCGTTTTCATCGGAATGTTCCCACATCAGCTGATAACGTACACGTATAACGTAAGGTATACAAAATAAAATCGTGACGGGTATTTATGTATTTAGTTTTGTAGTTAGGGAAAGATTATGGGAGAGAATTTCTAGGATGCGCTCATATCGACATTTGAATCGACACCGCGTAGTTGATTATTTAATAATAAAAATTGCTTTATTTTTCCTTTAAAGTAAGTATTTTTTCTCTTTTCTTAAGTACCTCAATCAATGTCACCATATTTCTCTTTCTCTTGCGAGGCGATACGGTAGGGCGGCACTCGCAATTCCGGTCCAGTCTCACTTGTTATACAGCTACGATTTCCTTCTACGGTCAACACTTCCTTTGCCAGCATCTTGACCGAAATACGATATTTTTGTTAACTTGATGGTCTGCAATAGTTTTCGCTTGTGACTCTTAGGTCCTGCTCATTTGACAATTTCGAAACTTCAATATTTTTCCTAATTTAAATTTTTTAAAGTCCAAGCCCCTCATCCGTAAAGAAGGATGGCCCCGACGTAACATCATAGCAGATGAAGACGCAAAGATATTTTAATGTTATTTGTTTAATTCCTTTATTTTAACACCGTTATAATGTAAATTATTAGTATCTACAAAGACTTCTCTATCAGCTAGCCATAAAATATTATCTGAAATACAGAGAAATAACAGCTAAGTACATATTTTGGCTCACGGAATGACAATATTTGTCCCCAACGAGCCCCTCTCTGTCAGAGGCACGCTGCCTGTCCTCGTTATGCGTACAACGTAATCCGCATTACATCCAAATAGCCGATCGCGTTCAGCTGCTAACGGCACAGATGTCCCGCGCAAATTAATTGGAAATGTCAAGTGCACGAGGGCCGACGCCATCTTGTTCCCTCTCATTCTTTATTTTTTTTCGCGCGCACGTGGCCGTTATTGCCAGACAGCTGGGCGAAAACGCGCCTCAATTTTTTAATGCCTCGCCTACAATAATAATTGTACTTTGACATTTGACATTCGCCCGGGAAGGTGCGTCTTAGATGGGCGTTTGGATAATGCAAAAATAATGGACTGACCTATTTTAATGCGTAATTAAATATCGCCGTCTGTTTCCGGCAATTAGATCGACCGCTATCGGCGTTGGTTTCTTTATTCAAAATTTCATTCGGCGGCAACACCTTTCCAGTGTTCGAATTTCGAACACCTGATGAGTTCGCAGCTGATGATGATCGACTTCGTGCCGGGACTACACCTTGTCTTTTCGTTACGGAATTTCCTCTTTGTAATTACATGCCGTTCACAAATGGTCGGTTGCGACCGCAGGTCATGGCGTTGCGATATCGAATTTTGGTGAATTCTGAATCATTAGCCACGCCTGATCAAAGGTGTTTGGTCATTTTTACATTTTTTTTAGGTTTTGATTATTTTTCATTTAATAATATAGAGTTAGTTTCGGATTAGATTGGATTAGAATGGATTTATTTGCTAAAAACATGGTATGAATTTATGTTAAGCAGGCCGACATGTTTTGCTTGTCGTAATAAAGCATGTAAATTAACATTAATATCGTTTATGTCATCATTTGTCTATAATAAATACAAATTATTCATTACGAAGACGATAATAATATGAAAAGTTAAAGAAATTCTAACAACTTACAAACAATTCAATATATACGGAATTAAATTCCGTTAGAACCTTATCGTATCTCACACACGATTAGGCAACTTTTGGTGTATTTGATTAATTTTGACGTTTCTTCTAGAACAAACCTATCTTGAATCTCAGTTTTTTAGTTAACTAAGTGATTTATAAACCCGAAATCGTGATAACTTTACGATCACTTACAAAATATAACACCTTGTTAACAACCACAAGTTACTCACTAAAATTAGTAGCAAGTATATAAATATAAGGCAAGAATCGGAAAGACATCACAATCGTTGGATAATCAAATAATTTACAAATCAGATGGGAACTGAACTTCCAACCGTGAGATCGTAAATCAGACCCCTACCCGCTGATAAAATTTATATAAATGTATTAGAGGCCAACAAATTTATCCAGTTTTTTTTTTGAAAAATAATGCCTCAGAAATTATAAGGCCTGCACTTGCAGAGGGCGTGAAGGATAAAAAATACAGTTGTTATAAAAGCGGGTCAATGCGAGTTGCCAGCTCATTTCTCCGTAGGCTCATTTGCAGAATCTCCAAAATAATGAGTCGTTAATTTCCTGTGGCAACATTGCCGCGTGAACAAGGCGTCCGTTCAAAGGTTTGCGTAAGTGCCAAATGTAAGTTCCACTTTTGCTTCTGATATCGGTTATGATTTTTTCCCCTGACTAATTGCTCTGTTTACAAATATACGCGCCATACATACATATATAGAGTAGATATGGTAATATATAGAGTTCTCATTTGTTTTTACCAACTCCAAAGAGGAGGTTTTCAAATCGTCGTCTGCATGTAGAACTGTAGCATTTATTAAAAAAGTGCAACTGTAGAAGTGGCACTTTTTTAATAAATGCAGAGTGAACAATTTAAGTGTATTGGAAAAGAGCACGGACACAGGTCTGTGGTTGCAATATAAGAATAAAAAAAAATCGTCTGCATTATTATTTTTTATGTTAGCCCACTTATAGCGCCGCCATTTGTTAATCAATTTTGAACAACCCTCTTTTGTTTCGAAGAGATCACAGAACGTTGTGTGACCTCGTTGTGAACTCCTAAATTAGATGAAAGAATGCTTGCTTATGACAAAATAAGAAGCGGTAAGTACACAAACAAACATGCACATATTTTTAACAATGAAGATAATTTAGATGCCACAATTTCTTAATACAATGATGATTGGTCCGGTGTTGTGGAAGTTCATGGACGACTGTGATAATTTGAGATTATGTTAGCATTAAGCTCGGTTGACGCTTTTCTACTAAAAAATGAATACTTGGGAAATAAATTAGAGCGTCCGTGCGTAGTGGAATTTAATGTTTGCATGCAGTGCAAATTAGATTTGAAGTCGGCGTTTGTTTTATTTACGTACTTGTTTTTATTTGTTTACTTTCCTATAAACATATAACAATTCCCCGTATGTACTATAATTAAAGTACTGTTATTTTGAATTCACCTGTCATTAGCTCCTTGTATCGGAAAATACCAACTGGCATTAAGGCCACCTGTTGGCCTTTTTGGTCAAATATATTTAAAATGCATTAATTTAATAAAAAAAACGGATTCGATACAACTTGCGCCGGTATTAGGAATGTAAGTATATTAAATGACCATAATTTTCATAAATTATTAACGATTTTTACCGCCACCTACTCCCTTAAGAAAAACTTCGTAAAAGCTTATTATTTTGCTTCACATATATTCTCTCTCTCTCTATTCCTTGCTATTGGTCCCACGTCGTGGTTGGGACAGCTTTCCGAGTTTTTTGGGTTCGATTTCCACTTCGCTCTATCCCCGACATCGTCTTTGGTAAACTTGCACTCCCTCATGTCTCTCGACACCACACTCTCCCACTTTGTCTTGGGTCTTCCTCTGGATCTTCGACCGGGAAGGGAAAATTATAGCGCCAGGTTACCTGTGTAGTCGAGAGGCCTCCTCTTAACGTGTCCATATCATCGCAGCCTACTCTCCTGCATCTTGTCGGCAATGTCGCGTACACCCAGGCTTCCTCACACAAATTGTATACCACCACACATCCATCCATCTCAGCATTTTGCTTCACATATTTATATTATTTAATATAAATATCTGATACATTTCACGGTAGTATAGTTATATAGAGTATCAGTAGACAGAACCGGCTATTACAAACCTTAGAGAGAGAAGTAACTCTTATTTTTAAAGTAAGTCACGTAGGATATGTATGAGGTAACATTCATTTTTATGGCAATACTGGCGCATTGTCTATGACCTCGGCTAGCGAGACCTTTGTCTATTCCTTGATCTATGGTCGGGTTGGAAGTCGGGTAGTTAAGACACCATCCCAGTCTTCAAGCAGCTAAACTCTTCAAAGTTCTTCTAAGGTAATTGGTGAAGCCGTAGTGAAGTGCGTGAGTCTTTATTGCCTTTCTTATAAATATTTTACTAAAACTGATGTATTATACTGTAAAAATATTGGCTAACAGTAAATTATTTTTAATATACTTGGAGAAAGGAGGGGGTTATCAATTTGTCTGTTTTAAAATTTTCACTTTGTGTGGTTTGATTTCAATTATATACTATATTAATTTTACTGCGATAAAACCGGACGAAAATCAAGAGGACCTTGCGTTCCTTGGATTTACCAGGGAACTCATAAATTTGTATTGAGATATTGATAGGTTTACGACAATTCAAAGTTATTACTCCTTAAGGACAACGAGCATCAATGTGGAAGAAGAAAGAAAATACAAGCGACGGAACTTTGCAATAATACACGATTCATTTCCGCGATTCTAACGCGATATATTTCCGAAGTATCATAGACGTCGGAAATAAATCGTGTTAGCGCGTACTAGCCTTTAATGTATCAGTTCGGTTCTTGTTTTGCTCGTAAATATAATGTAGCAATATAAATTACTTCAAGGTTTCTTGATGGGAATAGCGCTTGCAAAAGAAATGTTGGTCGTAGAAGGAAATCATGGCTGCATAACATCAGAGAGTTGACTGGGCCTCGAGTCTGCCATTTGCCAATGACTTTTCATTGTGAAACTGATCTATTACAGTAACAATCGATTAACATTCTATCATTATACAAATAGCAAATACATCAAATATTAAAACACACAATTTGCAAGACAGTGATACGCCATCGGTAAAACATAGCTGCACCAATGAGTTAAAAGACTACGAAAACGGGCAAATTTCGACCACTACGATGCCAATGAACGGTCATTTTGTACACAATTCTTTTAGCAGACTCGCAGGCCATCTCTTTCACTTTGCAAGATACAGAGAGAGATAGGGTGAACTGACTTTTAAGAGGTACTTTAAGAAGAATATTAGGTTCATTTTCCGTTGAAAATGTATCCGACATCGTAAAGTCGGTCTGTAAGGGCCCTAACACTTGTGTTTTATTGTAGAAGCGTGTCCCTCAGGTAGCAGGTTAAATCAAGTTTGAAAACAATAGTTCGGTGGGATGCGCTGGCGCCTTTTCAAGCGCGCAGGGCTGACAATGACGGATCGCGTCTGACTTATTATATAATCTGTTATAATTCGGTCAGCATGGTCACGGGGCGGCATGGTTAGTGCGATGTAATTGAATTGCTTCTTTTAACATTTGATTTGACGAAATGCAATTTGGTATGAAAAATAAGAAAGCCTTGTGGTTAGGTGTTGAACTTAAGTCCTTATGGCCCAACTATTTTTGCTTGCTCCAGTTTTCGAGTTTGGACTCCACGTGTACAAAAGTAAATGATACATATTTATTGTAATTTTTTGCTGCTTAAAATAAAAACGTTAAGACATTTAATATTGGACGAAATGTTTAATAGAGCGGTCCCGATTTCAGAAGCCGCTACTTCGAAGGTATAAAGAGTAACGGCCTAAAAGGTTTCTTCTAGAGACCCCGAGAGAGAAAGAGAAGACTAGGTGTAATATGGTAAATGAAGAAAGAAATTATTTAATTGCTTATTGCATTGCTGAATATAGAAAAAAATATTTAAAAATGGTCGACATCCCTACGACAGTAATGCATTCCGACCGTCTCGCATGTTAATAGAGCGACTAGCTATTCTAGATACTCTACCCAAGGTCTTTCAAAAATGAATATTATCTCAGGGCTGCTATTATAATTGAAATAAACGTTCAGAGACATCGCAGTTGTCCTTTAAGCCAGTTTTAGTAAACGTAGTTCAGTGATGCCACTGTGGTTTTCCGATAGCGTACCTCACTCAAATATTATTTACTAACAGTATTTTGATAATCACTTCCATAATGATATTTAAATTAATTAATAAATATCTAATAATCATTAAATAATGAAAAGATTCAACTGAAATTAAAAAATGGGGAGATTACTGTTTTTGGCACAATGAAGTTGTAGTTGGCATTTTATCATACTGAAAATTCAGTGACAATACCTGCCTTGGGACCAACATGGCTTCCTTAAATGTTTGTTTGATGATTTATTTATTAAATCCTATTTCTATTAATGTGAAAAGTAAAAATTACAGCCTTATATATGTCACACTGATGGGCAAAGGCCTTCTCTGTAAAGAGAGCAGAAGGGAAATGTTCACATACCCTTGACAACCTTTTAACACATGTAGTTTTCCATCATCATTTAAAATTGCAACAAACCAATTCATTAGTGCCGGCACCGAGGATCGAAGTCTAGTTACCTCAAACACAACAGGTGTCGGGGCCCAAGGCGCTCGGACGTTAAATTCGTATCCTATGTACACACATTATTCCAACAAAATTGAAGTATTTTTCTATTTCACTGAGCACAAATTTGCGTCCTCCATATCTCTTATACAGCGCTCTCGCTTACTCTTTGACTATGGCCCGAGAACTCTCGGCTCGAGCGTAACGGGACATTTTGCGCAAATGACATCCAGTATTCATCAATCTATAAGACGTTGTCACGTCAAAAAGAATATATATATATATGAAAATTTGCCATGTATAATTTTTTTTATTCACGTACATTTTCTCATCAATGTATCAATTTATATCAATCCGTCTGTACGCGTCGAGTGGCGCACGCGGTGCGCTTACGCCGGTTCTGCGCCGATTTGTGAGTTCGCGCGAAGCCCGTTGTTTACTTAGCGACCTGTGAAAACGACACGGCTTTTTACTGTACACTGTTCAAATATTTTTATGTGTAACAAAACTGGGTTTGGTTTGAAAGAATTATAATAAATATCGTGAAAAATTGTTAGCATTTTAGCAAATGAAGCACAAACTTTTTATTTTATTGCTGTTTTTTTAGAAATGTATATTATTTTTTATGCATATATCTATCGTTTCATTTAGCTCTACTAACATAATGGAACGTAAATAACGCTAAAAAAACGTTTTAAAAATATAATTTTTGTAATCAGGATCGATTGTTTTTTCCCGTCTATTTGTGGGTAATATATGTTGTTATTTAATTTGATTGTATTCTTTTTAATTTTGTTAAAAATCAAGTGGGTGTAAGTCAATACACTAACGAATCGATAGAAAAAATATTTAAAATGGTCGACATCCCTACGACAGTAATGCATTCCGACCGTCTCGCATGTTAATAGAGCGACTAGCTATTCTAGATACTCTACCCAAGGTCTTTCAAAATGAATATTATCTCAGGGCTGCTATTATAATTGAAATAAACGTTCAGAGACATCGCAGTTGTCCTTTAAGCCAGTTTTAGTAAACGTAGTTCAGTGATGCCACTGTGGTTTTCCGATAGCGTACCTCACTCAAATATTATTTACTAACAGTATTTTGATAATCACTTCCATAATGATATTTAAATTAATTAATAAATATCTAATAATCATTAAATAATGAAAAGATTCAACTGAAATTAAAAAATGGGGAGATTACTGTTTTTTGGCACAATGAAGTTGTAGTTGGCATTTTATCATACTGAAAATTCAGTGACAATACCTGCCTTGGGACCAACATGGCTTCCTTAAATGTTTGTTTGATGATTTATTTATTAAATCCTATTTCTATTAATGTGAAAAGTAAAAATTACAGCCTTATATATGTCACACTGATGGGCAAAGGCCTTCTCTGTAAAGAGAGCAGAAGGGAAATGTTCACATACCCTTGACAACCTTTTAACACATGTAGTTTTCCATCATCATTTAAAATTGCAACAAACCAATTCATTAGTGCCGGCACCGAGGATCGAAGTCTAGTTACCTCAAACACAACAGGTGTCGGGGCCCAAGGCGCTCGGACGTTAAATTCGTATCCTATGTACACACATTATTCCAACAAAATTGAAGTATTTTTCTATTTCACTGAGCACAAATTTGCGTCCTCCATATCTCTTATACAGCGCTCTCGCTTACTCTTTGACTATGGCCCGAGAACTCTCGGCTCGAGCGTAACGGGACATTTTGCGCAAATGACATCCAGTATTCATCAATCTATAAGACGTTGTCACGTCAAAAAGAATATATATATATATGAAAATTTGCCATGTATAATTTTTTTTATTCACGTACATTTTCTCATCAATGTATCAATTTATATCAATCCGTCTGTACGCGTCGAGTGGCGCACGCGGTGCGCTTACGCCGGTTCTGCGCCGATTTGTGAGTTCGCGCGAAGCCCGTTGTTTACTTAGCGACCTGTGAAAACGACACGGCTTTTTACTGTACACTGTTCAAATATTTTTATATGTAACAAAACTGGGTTTGGTTTGAAAGAATTATAATAAATATCGTGAAAAATTGTTAGCATTTTAGCAAATGAAGCACAAACTTTTTATTTTATTGCTGTTTTTTTAGAAATGTATATTATTTTTTATGCATATATCTATCGTTTCATTTAGCTCTACTAACATAATGGAGCGTAAATAACGCTAAAAAAACGTTTTAAAAATATAATTTTTGTAATCAGGATCGATTGTTTTTTCCCGTCTATTTGTGGGTAATATATGTTGTTATTTAATTTGATTGTATTCTTTTTTAATTTTTGTTAAAAAAATCAAGTGGGTGTAAGTCAATACACTAACGAATCGAGAGAAAAAAATAGTACCATTTAAATATTACAGATATAACGATCAATTCGCTTTTACTACAGAGGCCAAAAGCCAAGTTATACCTTATGCCTTTTCACACAGGTACGTTCAAAAAAATTGCCGTTAATAATATAGGGGTGGTTGAATTGGAGTAAAATCCTTTGTCTGGTTATTTGCTTCTAAATACCGATTTGATAGTATCTCAATAGGCACAGTGGACGAATAGTGTATCGCATTTGGGTTTTCTTAGTTCAATTCCTCGAAAAATAATCTACAGTCAGCGTTCGATTACCGGCTGATAAGCCATACCTAAATTTGTGCCCACATTGTTTTAGCAAATGCATTTTTCGTATTAATAAAATAAAATACGGGTATAAATTAATAATACATTTATGTATATAATATAAAAAATATAATGTATATAGAAGAAATTTAATATTAACACTCTAACACATGCGTTTAGTCTTTCCTAAACCATACTCACACAAACTATCACATGCATGAACACGGTTTGAGCATATATTAATTCTTTCCGATACAACTCGATAATTATAACACAAATAAGGTTAATTTTAAATTGAAAATCCTTGTGTTGCGTAGTTTTCAAATGATTAGTATTACCTTTGTGCTAGAATCTGTAGATTTATTGTAATATTATATCGTACTGTATAATATGTTAATGGGACGATTATACAGAACATGGCACGGCTATATTCAGTTGTTCATAAAAATAATGGTTTTAATAAATAGTTCGATGAATGAAATTGTTCCAAACGATATTTCACCTTTATCGTTGTCTTTGTTTCAAATGGCGCCAGAAAAAAAAAACAAATTGTTGCCGGCCACTCCGGGCCGTTCGGATACTCTGTATTCAACTCTCGGGTGAGACGAAGCGCCGTCATAAAAAGTTTTTTCATACATTTTGCACCTGCGAAGAGTGCAATAAAAAATAAGAAGTTGAGGGCTCCGAGACCCGTGAACATTTGTGTTTTGACAGCGGAGCCCTTTGTGGCGTTATTATATGATTGAAGTTAAATGAACTGAGAATTGTGTCGCGAATTCGACAGGTTTCACCGATTTCTATAGCATTTTTTTGTGCCTTTGGTGAGGTGGAGCGACGCCTTTTCGTGTGATCATTAACACTTCTTATCAATGTATGTATAAAATAAAATACATAGTATACAACATAGTAATCATTCGCCAGTTTAAATAAAAGTACCTGGTCGATGTACTCCACATGGTATTTTTTGGTAAATTGTGTTTTTTGGAACTTATATTTAGATACAACTTAAGTTACAGTATAATATAAAAAATATAATGTATATATAAGAAATTTAATATTAACACTCTAACACATGCGTTTAAAGTCTTAAGTCCTAAACCATACTCACACAAACTATCACATGCATGAACACGTTTTGAGCATACATTAATTCTTTCCGATACAACTCGATAATTATAACACAAATAAGGTTAATTTTAAATTGAAAATCCTTGTGTTGCGTAGTTTTCAAATGATTAGTATTACCTTTGTGCTAGAATCTGTAGATTTATTGTAATATTATATCGTACTGTATAATATGTTAATGGGACGATTATACAGAACATGGCACGGCTATATTCAGTTGTTCATAAAAATAATGGTTTTAATAAATTGTTCGATGAATGAAATTGTTCCAAACGATATTTCACCTTTATCGTTGTCTTTGTTTCAAATGGCGCCAGAAAAAAAAAACAAATTGTTGCCGGCCACTCCGGGCCGTTCGGATACTCTGTATTCAACTCTCGGGTGAGACGAAGCGCCGTCATAAAAAGTTTTTTCATACATTTTGCACCTGCGAAGAGTGCAATAAAAAATAAGAAGTTGAGGGCTCCGAGACCCGTGAACATTTGTGTTTTGACAGCGGAGCCCTTTGTGGCGTTATTATATGATTGAAGTTAAATGAACTGAGAATTGTGTCGCGAATTCGACAGGTTTCACCGATTTCTATAGCATTTTTTTGTGCCTTTGGTGAGGTGGAGCGACGCCTTTTCGTGTGATCATTAACACTTCTTATCAATGTATGTATAAAATAAAATACATAGTATACAACATAGTAATCATTCGCCAGTTTTAATAAAAGTACCTGGTCGATGTACTCCATGTACTCCACATGGTATTTTTTGGTAAATTGTGTTTTACTTATATTTCGATACAACTTAAGTTACAGTGTAATATAAACAAGTTTAGAAATAAGCAAATGTTAGAAATGTAATAAGAAATAAGTAGAAGAAAAGAATAAAAGAATAAGTGTATACTAGAAATAGAAATATTGTGTTATAATAATAAGTAAAAGTACCTCGACTTGGCTCACGAGGTGACCGCCATGTGGGATGTGGATTCGACGATCATTGTCCCGATAGTCGTTTCTGCAAACGGTCTCATAGCGAAAAGTCTCGAACAACATCTTAAGAGACTTTCGCTAGATGGCTGGATCAAGGGTCAGATACAGAAGGCAGTACTCCTGGACACGGCACGCATCGTCAGGAGGTTTCTCTCTATGTCGCCCTAACCACCGGTTGCTTGAGTCCTGCTTCGTTGCCGGTGGCACACACTAGGTTAGGTTTTTATAATGTTTTTGTATTTTGTATGATATTTTTGCGTATTTTACTTTTTATATAAATATTATAAAACTTAACCTAAGGATTCAAAATAAATAAAAAGTAAAAGTAGAAATAAATTGTATATAAGTTGAATGTAAGATTGTAATAATACAGTCACGAGGTAGTGTCCTATCCACGCTAGCTTAACAATAGACACGGAAATTGTTTTAGGTATTAAAATTAGTAATGACAATCTACCATCACTAGTGAGTAACAAAGATGTCAGTCGAAAATTCCTTGGCTACTGCAAACAAATAGCAGAGAAAGCAGCCCAAAGGAATAAGATTTAGCAAGTAAGGAGCATCCAAACACGCATTAAAAATAATGTGAGTTGCGAGCCCACCATTGGCCATAAAAAATTAAATTTAGAACTAGGATGTAGTATAAGAAATTGAAAATAGCATTATATAAAAATTGCATAGATAGATATAAGACAAGTGTAATATAAACAAGTTTAGAAATAAGCAAATGTTAGAAATGTTATAAGAAATAAGTATAAGAAAAAAATAAGTGTATACTAGAAATAGAAATATTGTGTTATAATAATAAGTAAAAGTACCTCGACTTGGCTCACGAGGTGACCGCCATGTGGGATGTGGATTCGACGATCATTGTCCCGATAGTCGTTTCCGCAAACGGTCTCATAGCGAAAAGTCTCGAACAACATCTTAAGAGACTTTCGCTAGATGGCTGGATCAAGGGTCAGATACAGAAGACAGTACTCCTGGACACGGCACGCATCGTCAGGAGGTTTCTCTCTATGTCGCCCTAACCACCGGTTGCTTGAGTCCTGCTTCGTTGCCGGTGGCACACACTAGGTTAGGTTTTTATAATGTTTTTGTATTTTGTATGATATTTTTGCGTATTTTACTTTTTATATAAATATTATAAAAACTTAACCTAAGGATTCAAAATAAATAAAAAGTAAAAGTAGAAATAAATTGTATATAAGTTGAATGTAAGATTGTAATAATACAGTCACGAGGTGTTTATATAAAAATGTCTAATACAGGAAATACTCGTAGTTCTCCATTGTTTTTTACCGACTTCAATCAAATAGCAGGATTTAAAATCGACTCCATTATTATTTTTTATATCAAGGCACCAAAACTTTATTAAATAACTATGACACTTCATAAATAAAAAGATTAAAGTTTAATTTGATATGGGTTTTTTTTCACTATTTTTTTTTGTGTTCAATTTTATAGTAATAAACTTCATGATTAGGGATAAGATCTGCGATACGTAAGGTCGCGTAAATAAATATCTATAGCAAAAACATTACTATTATGACGTTCGCTGTTTTTAAAATAACGTTTAAAAAGGATCATTTTTTACAATTTCTCTTTGTATGTTTGTTCTGGCTAATCTCTGAAACGGATAGAGCGATTTTCGCGGTACTTTTACTAGCAGATGGCCGATGTAATTAGTAATGAATAGTTTTCAATCGCGGGTAAAACCGCGCGGCACAGATACAATAATGCATATGAAGGGAATAAAAATCTAATTGGAACATTCATTAAAACCAGAGGCGGTCGTAAAAAATAAATAAATCAATAAAGGGGCACACCACTAATGACCGACAAAAACCGGTAGCGGAAACACAAATCAAGAGGTGTCCATCATAACAGTATCGGTAGATCTGCAATCAGTGTCGGAGTAACGCGGGGTTTCGACCATCGCCTACTAAAAATATGAGTTTTGGTTTTCATTTAAATATTTTCAACCGACTCCAAAAGAAGGAGGTTCTCTATGTTTGTTATCGCTAACTTTCGACCGAGTGAACCAATTTTGATTCTTTTTTTTTGACAGCTGGTGCTTCCCGTGTGGGTCCAATTCTGATAAAGGCGTCCTTGAGAAAAACAATCTTAAATTTGTATTAAGTATTTGCATCACAAATGGACGAATAACTCCACGTCAACCAATATCAACGATTCAATTTTCAATGGAAAGAATGTATTTCAAGAATAGTTTGATGAGAGATTACTTTCACGTCCTATTATAATTTTATTGGCATTGGTTCCAGTCCTCCTTTAAATCTTAAAAATGTTTGTCGTTTAAGATATCTTTCTCTGTCTGTCAAGAATAGTCCGCCATTAGGCCCTAGTACTGATTGGCAGAATTCATGTGCCATAGAACAATTTCTAGGACATGCAGGTTTCTTCACGATGTTTTCCTTCACCGCCGCCCGCGATATATCAGCACTTAGAACTTCAGCAAACAATTACATTGATGCCGGCAATGGGAATGCAAGTTGGGTTACCAGAATATTACTTAACTTGAGATGACCACCCGGAGACTGAACTACCATGGCTTCTATTTATTGGAGAGAGTACAAACGAAATATTCGCCTAAAGGTCACTGAACGTAACGCACGACTTCGTAAATAATGGAAAACAGCTCTCATGACCAAAGCTTGTGACCCCTTACACGCATCCAATACGTGGTCCAGACCACGAAAATTATCAAAAAACATAAGTGTTCACGTCCGCTAATGTATAATTTGTACAAGATTGTGATTCTTATTACAAGGACGTAAGGTTCATACATTTTCAAAACTGTGGGCCGCACTGAACGTGACTGTACTATGCCATGCTGCTTCAATGTCGCCAACGGGCATTTCTCACGATCCATTCCCCGCCCTCTTTACCATCGATAACAGTGTAGATCATTTTTACAAATCATACTATACATTGCGCCGTTGCTACATTGTGTTCTAAATTCATGACGCCTATTCCCGGTAATGGAGGTAGTTTTAGTTTTAACATCGCCTTAGTAGCGACAGTTCAATCGTAGTTCAATAACACTGATTACAGGTTAGCTGGACAATATTTTAGGTGTTATGATATTGATTTCTCTGGCGGATTTACGGTTCAATTGTAGCCAGAGGCGGTACAATAAGTGCATTAGAGAGGCATAATTAGCGTCGGACGTGTGAATGTGTCCCTAACGTTAACGGTTGAAAGGAAAATGGGCGATCCGTTTCGTCAAAACAACGTAACTATGTGAAGAGTACTGGTTTCATAGCCTAGTGGTGGGCATCCTAAGCGTTGCCTAATTCTTTTCCTATAGAACAGACTATTTCAACATATACGCTAAATGTCCTTAACCTCAGGAACTACATGATCTAATTCCCCATCCCCTTTCCACCATCTGACTTCTAGACGCATTGCGGGATTTCATCCTTTGTTGTGAACATCCCTCAAACCCGAACGAAGCGATTTGCTTCGTCTTTCATTCTTCGTACAGCAAAGGACTGGAATAGTTTGCCCGCGTCTGTCTTTGACTTCCGATTACAATGTGGGTATTTTCAAGAGTAGAATGAATAGGCATTTACTAAGCTAGTGCGCCTTACCATCCAGGACTGCATTTCCGCTTAACATCAGGTGGGATCGTAGTCAAGCACTTGCTTAGAAATTATAAAAAAACCTTATTTGTTTAGAGATCAAATCTGACGGCATTCTCCTTTTTCATCCGACTTCAAAAAAGAAGGAGGTTTTCAATTCGTCTGTATGTTCTTTTGTTACGTAAAACATTTGACTGGGTGAACCGATTTTGATGATTCTTTTTTGTTTCGAAGCTGTTGCTTCCTATGTGGTCACAATTTATTCCAATTTTGAAAATGGAATCCACATATAAGTCTTAAATTTGCATTACTATTATGTGCGCGAAAAATGTACGAATTTAGGTTATATATATAACGCCAAGCGATTCACATTTAATTGGTAAGGATGTAGTACAGGAGTAGTTTGATGAGAGTTTGGTTAGGCTAGACTTTAGATATTCCAGCCCTGTAGTTCTGGGCTCTCAAGAATAAGACTACGGTATCCCCTGCCTGTCGTACAAGGCGACTAAAAGGGGCCTTGGGTTCACTGAGCGACAAGGGTGGGGACCTTTGTCGTCCGCTAAGGTGGACCCGGGAAGAAGGCGACATCAGCTGGCCCGTGTAGCCTTGCACTGCGAGGGCACAGGGGGGGGAGGGAGTAACCTCCCGCCCGAGGACGTGCTCTCCTTGAGCACAGTGCAGAGGGGCTCCGGTGCGTTCCACTGGAGATCCCGGAGCCCCTCGTCATGCACCGAGGAAAGAGCCACCGGGGAGACTTTAGATATTACTACGATAATTCGGAAATACAATGAAAAAAATCGAATATGAAGTCGCTTTTGTTTTTACTCAAAATATACTTGTTTATAATTTTCATTGCTTCCCACAATTTTAAACGGAAATGCATATGCTGTGCTACAAATAGCACAGTGCTGATTTTCAGCGAAAAAATCCGTTGAAACTATGGAAAGGCGGTACGAAATTTTGTACAACAGTTCCATTAGCCATTCGAAATTTGTTCTCCTTGCCAAGGTCATTAGATTTTTTGTTGACGACGGCCTTGACTGCTTCACTAGATTGAGAGGTGGCATAGCTCTTAGGTCGCTTAGCCCGAACCTGTCACTCGACACAAGGGTAAAAGGTCATTAGATGTTAAACACAGTAATAGTAGATCACATACAGTTATCCTCTATCACAAAAACTACCACGCGTTGAACACCTCGACAATTAGCGAATGAAGCAGAGTATCAAGAAAAGAAAAGGTTGCATTTGAACTGAGAGCGGTCAACGCCGCGGGGCGGGCGTATGGCGCAATTCGTAAGCGGAACGGAAAGAAATGTTTAATCACCAATATATGACATAAGCAAGTGTGTGAATGATGAAATGATCGATGGAATTTGCATCACGTAAGGAAAGCCGTAATAGCTACGTGTCCGGGCGGTCGCCTCAAGTACGCTAACAACCCGAGTTCGATTCGACAAATTTGTTTGTTGTTGTTATTTTATGTGCTGCCACGCGCTCGGCGGTGAAGGGAAACATCGTGAGGAAACTTACATGTCCTAAAAATGTTTTCTAAGACATGTGAAGTCTACCAAGCGCCTATTTGTAGGCCGCGTGGCAGACTATGCCCTTATATTCTCTTTACAGAGAATAAAAAAAGGAAAGCCACGTATCAGATCATTAATTAAACAAAATGATTAAATAAAAAAAATAGTCGGTGTACTCGTATCGGGAGTCAAGCAAATTTAAAAAGGCAACTTTCTTAGAATCTGAAAGAGGGAATTTGAACAGAATAGGCGTTTATTTGTTATAGACATTAATTTCTTTGAAGCAAATAGAAAACAAATACGATACAATGATAGAAATAAACACACACATAAAACAAAATAAATAAAAAATATAATAGTATGACTTCTAATTTATAATTAGAAGAGCATTTAGTTAAAATACTATTTATATTATAAATAGAACATTAAACGTACAGGACACAACGGATTTGCTTTTCTTACTCATGCTGCATTAACCATTTAATTGCAACAAAGTAAGAAATACATGAGAAGTACGTTCCAAGGTGCCGCCTTGCACTGCGAGGGAGCTGGGGAGGATTAATATCCCAGGACGAGCCCCTTGAGCATAGTGCAGAGGGACTCCGTTATGGAGAACCCGGAGCCCCTCACCATGCACCGAGGGTAGGCGAGGGGGGGGGGGGTTAAGTTAGTGGGTAAGAATCCCACATAAGGCGGGATTATGTGGGGTTCTTGTTGAAGATTTCCCCCCCGTTAGCAATAAAAAGGTTATTTGCTGTAACCAAAACGAGAGGTAACATTACAAAGATTTCATAGCCTCAGCTATAAGCCGCTGACTCTAATAACATGGATCGCAATCTAAGCGTTCAGTCGGTATGGCCGGCAAAAAAATGCAAATTGTCATAAGCCACGGGCGATTCACGAGCGGACATTCCCACAGTACAATCGACACGCCTCGGTACCGTCGGCAAATTCGACCACTGACCCGCCTAGAGATCAATTCTTAGATGGTGGCCATACACGTAACGGATGATATTGTCTACACTTGTAAATGCATATATATATATATATATATATATATATATATATATATATATATATATATATATATATATATATATATATATATATATATATATATATATATATATATATATATATATATATATATATATATATATATATATATATATATATATATATATATATATATATATATATATATATATATATATATATATATATATATATATATATATATATATATATATATATATATATATATATATATATATATATATATATATATATATATATATATATATATATATATATATATATATATATATATATATATATATATATATATATATATATATATATATATATATATATATATATATATATATATATATATATATATATATATATATATATATATATATATATATATATATATATATATATATATATATATATATATATATATATATATATATATATATATATATATATATATATATATATATATATATATATATATATATATATATATATATATATATATATATATATATATATATATATATATATATATATATATATATATATATATATATATATATATATATATATATATATATATATATATATATATATATATATATATATATATATATATATATATATATATATATATATATATATATATATATATATATATATATATATATATATATATATATATATATATATATATATATATATATATATATATATATATATATATATATATATATATATATATATATATATATATATATATATATATATATATATATATATATATATATATATATATATATATATATATATATATATATATATATATATATATATATATATATATATATATATATATATATATATATATATATATATATATATATATATATATATATATATATATATATATATATATATATATATATATATATATATATATATATATATATATATATATATATATATATATATATATATATATATATATATATATATATATATATATATATATATATATATATATATATATATATATATATATATATATATATATATATATATATATATATATATATATATATATATATATATATATATATATATATATATATATATATATATATATATATATATATATATATATATATATATATATATATATATATATATATATATATATATATATATATATATATATATATATATATATATATATATATATATATATATATATATATATATATATATATATATATATATATATATATATATATATATATATATATATATATATATATATATATATATATATATATATATATATATATATATATATATATATATATATATATATATATATATATATATATATATATATATATATATATATATATATATATATATATATATATATATATATATATATATATATATATATATATATATATATATATATATAAGATAGGATTTAAAATTAAATTAATAAACACAGATACAAAAGAAACGACATTTAATGTTATTTCTTACAATAACTAAATCCCTATTCTACATGAAGAATTATTTTGAATTTTTCAAAAAAGAAAATTATATTTTTCCTAATTTTTTTTTACAATTTTTGTCTGTATGTTTGGCTAATCTCTCGAACGGCTGGACCGATTTTGACGGAACTTTTCACTGGCAGGTATCTGATGGAACAGGGAGTAACTATGGCTACTTTTAGTTTTATTCAGGGCTTGTGTAATATAAATGATTATAAGTTCAAAACATTAAAAGTTTTTTTGCTGACCGTGAAATCGTGACGGAATAATACACCCCACATAGATATTACGCGATGTACAGAATCCATATCTGTTAAACCAAAGAGCGAAGGTACGACCCGCTTTGGTATCCGAAGAGTTAAACAATCCTCACTGTAAGTGTTATCTGGGCTCCTAGTCTGCTATTTGCCACCTTCACTATGAAACCGATCTATTACAGTTATACTAATTAACATTCCATCATAACCGAATACATCAAATACTACTGTGACATACATTCTTAATGCAGATTTAACACTTATATGGTTTTCTCATGGATGCCATAGTCACGATCAAACCAAATTCAAATGAGGGACCCATCTCATCTCAGCACATAGGAAGCACCAGCTTTGAAACAAAAAATGAGTCATCAAAATCGGTTCACCCAGTCGAAAGTTATGCGGTAACAAATATAAAACATATAGACGAATTGAGAACCTCTTCCATTTAAATATTTTAACCGACTCCAAAAGAAGGAGGTTCTCTATGTCGCCCTAACCACCGGTTGCTTGAGTCCTGCTTCGTTGCCGGTGGCACACACTAGGTTAGGTTTTTATAATGTTTTTGTATTTTGTATGATATTTTTGCGTATTTTACTTTTTATATAAATATTATAAAACTTAACCTAAGGATTCAAAATAAATAAAAAGTAAAAGTAGAAATAAATTGTATATAAGTTGAATGTAAGATTGTAATAATACAGTCACGAGGTGTTTATATAAAATGTCTAATACAGGAAATACTCGTAGTTCTCCATTGTTTTTAACCGACTCCAAAAGAAGGAGGTTCTCTATGTCGCCCTAACCACCGGTTGCTTGAGTCCTGCTTCGTTGCCGGTGGCACACACTAGGTTAGGTTTTTATAATGTTTTTGTATTTTGTATGATATTTTTGTGTATTTTACTTTTTATATAAATATTATAAAAACTTAACCTAAGGATTAAAAATAAATAAAAAGTAAAAGTAGAAATAAATTGCATATAAGTTGAATGTAAGATTGTAATAATACAGTCACGAGGTGTTTAAATAAAAATGTCTAATACAGGAAATACTCGTAGTACTCCATTGTTTTTAACCGACTTCAATCAAATCAAAAAAAATTAAATCCTGCTGATTTAAAATCGACTCCATTATTATTTTTTATATCAAGGCACCAAAACTTTATTAAATAACTATGACACTTCATAAATAAAAAGATTAAAGTTTAATTTGATATGGGTTTTTTTCACTATTTTTTTGTGTTCAATTTAATAGTAATAAACTTCATGATTTGGGATAAGATCTGTGATACGTAAGGTCGCGTAAATAAATATCTATAGCAAAAACATTACTATTATGACGTTCGTTGTTTTTAAAATAACGTTTAATAAGGATCAATTTTTACAATTTTTCTTTGTATGTTCGTTCTGGCTAATCTCTAAAACGGATAGATCGATTTTCGCGGTACTTTTACTAGCAGATGGCCGATGTATTTAGTAGTTACTTAAGCTGCTTTTATTTTTAATGAACAGTTTTCAATCGCGGGTAAAACCGCGCGGCACAGATACAATAATGCATATGAAGGGAATAAAAATCTAATTGGAACATTCATTAAAACCAGAGGCGGTCGTAAAAATAAATAAAAAGTAAAAGTAGAAATAAATTGCATATAAGTTGAATGTAAGATTGTAATAATACAGTCACGAGGTGTTTAAATAAAAATGTCTAATACAGGAAATACTCGTAGTACTCCATTGTTTTTAACCGACTTCAATCAAATCAAAAAAAATTAAATCCTGCTGATTTAAAATCGACTCCATTATTATTTTTTATATCAAGGCACCAAAACTTTATTACATAACTATGATACTTCATAAATAAAGTTTAAAGTTTAATTTGATATGGGTTTTTTTTTCACTATTTTTTTTTGTGTTCAATTTAATAGTAATAAACTTCATGATTTGGGATAAGATCTGTGATACGTAAGGTCGCGTAAAAAAATATCTATAGCAAAAACATTACTATTATGACGTTCGCTGTTTTTAAAATAACGTTTAATAAGGATCAATTTTACAATTTTTCTTTGTATGTTTTTCTGGCTAATCTCTGAAACGGATAGAGCGATTTTCGCGGTACTTTTACTAGCAGATGGCCGATGTAATTAGTAGTTACTTAAGCTGCTTTTATTTTTAATGAATAGTTTTCAATCGCGGGTAAAACCGCGCGGCACAGATACAATAATGCATATGAAGGGAATAAAATCTAATTGGAACATTCATTAAAACCAGAGGCGGTCGTAAAAATAAATAAATCAATAAAGGCACACCACTAATGACCGACAAAAACCGGTAGCGGAAACACAAATCAAGAGGTGTCCATCATAACAGTATCGGTAGATCTGCAATCAGTGTCAGAGTAACGCGGGGTTTCGACCATCGCCTACTAAAAATATGAGTTTTGGTTTTCATTTAAATATTTTCAACCGACTCCAAAAGAAGGAGGTTCTCTATATCTGTTACCGCTTAACTTTCGACCGAGTGAACCAATTTTGATTCTTTTTTTTTTTGACAGCTGGTGCTTCCCGTGTGGGTCCAATTCTGATCAAGGCGTCCTTGAGATAAACAATCTTAAATTTGTATTAAGTATTTGCATCACAAATGGACGAATAACTCCACGTCAACCAATATCAACGATTCAATTTTCAATGGAAAGAATGTATTTCAAGAATAGTTTGATGAGAGTTTGGTTATGTTCTGATTAATTCGTAATATTACATCGAAATGCAAAGAGGGCGTCCGCGCGTAATATCGATTAACATTTGATTAGTTTTGAAGTCGGTTTTTCTTTTGATCGTAAATATACTCGATTCCAAGCGACTTCAAGAAAGGAGGTGGTCATATTAGTCGGAGGTTTGTGTTCTCATAACTCCAATCTTAAGTTTTTTGGAATGGGATTACTTTCACGTCCTATTATAATTTTATTGGCATTGGTTCCAGTCCTCCTTTAAATCTTAAAAATGTTTGTCGTTTAAGATATCTTTCTCTGTCTGTCAAGAATAGTCCGCCATTAGGCCCTAGTACTGATTGGCAGAATTCACGTGTCATAGAACATTTTCTAGACATGCAGGTTTTTCACGATGTTTTCCTTCACCGCCGCCCGAGATATATCAGCACTTAGAACTTCAGCAAACAATTACATTGATGCCGGCAATGGGAATGCAAGTTGGGTTACCAGAATATTACTTGAGATGACCACCCGGAGACTGAACTACCATGGCTTCTATTTATTGGAGAGAGTACAAACGAAATATTCGCCTAAAGGTCACTGAACGTAACGCATGATTTCGTATATAATGGAAAACAGCTCTCATGACCAAAGCTTGTGACCCCTTACACGCACCCAATACGTGGTCCAGACCACGAAAATTATCAAAAAACATAAGTGTTCACGTCCGCTAATGTATAATTTGTACAAGATTGTGATTCTTATTACAAGGAAGTAAGGTTCATACATTTTCAAAACTGTAGGACGCACTGAACGTGACTGTACTATGCCATGCTGCTTCAATGTCGCCAACGGGCATTTCTCACGATCCATTCCCCGCCCTCTTTACCATCGATAACAGTGTAGATCATTTTTACAAATCATACTATACATTGCGCCGTTGCTACATTGTGTTCTAAATTCATGACGCCTATTCCCGGTAATGGAGGTAGTTTTAGTTTTAACATCGCCTTAGTAGCGACAGTTCAATCGTAGTTCAATAACACTGATTACAGGTTAGCTGGACAATATTTTAGGTGTTATGATATTGATTTCTCTGGCGGATTTACGGTTCAATTGTAGCCAGAGGCGGTACAATAAGTGCATTAGAGAGGCACAATTAGCATCGGACGTGTGAATGTGTCCCTAACGTTAACGGTTGAAAGGAAAATGGGCGATCCGTTTCGTCAAACCAACGTAACTATATGAAGAGTAGTGTTTTCATATCCTATTGGTGGGCATCCTAAGCGTTGCCTAATTCTTTCCTATAGAACAGAATATTGCAAGATATACGCTAAATGTCCTTAACCTCAGGAACTACATGATCTAATTCCCCCATCCCCTTTCCACCATCTGACTTCTAGACGCATTGCGGGATTTCATCCTTTTGTTGTGAACATCCCTCAAACCCGAACGAAGCGATTTGCTTCGTCTTTCATTCTTCGTACAGCAAAGGACTGGAATAGTTTGCCCGCGTCTGTCTTTGACTTCCGATTACAATGTGGGTATTTTCAAGAGTAGAATGAATAGGCATTTACTAAGCTAGTGCGCCTTACCATCCAGGACTGCATTTCCGCTTAACATCAGGTGGGATCGTAGTCAAGCACTTGCTTAGAAATTATAAAAAAAAAAAAGCCTTATTTGTTTAGAGATCAAATCTGACGGCATTCTCCTTTTTCATCCGACTTCAAAAAAGAAGGAGGTTTTCAATTCGTCTGTATGTTCTTTTGTTACGTTAAACATTCAACTGGGTGAACCGATTTTGATGATTCTTTTTGTTTCGAAGCTGTTGCTTCCTATGTGGTCACAATTTATTCCAATTTTGAAAATGGAATCCACATATAAGTCTTAAATTTGCATTATTATTATGTGCGCGAAAAATGTACGAATTTAGGTTATATATATAACGCCAAACGATTCACATTTAATTGGTAAGGATGTAGTACAGAGTAGTTTGATGAGAGTTTGGTTAGGCTAGACTTTAGATATTCCAGCCCTGTAGTTCTGGGCTCTCAAGAATAAGACTACGGTATTCCATGCCTGTCGTAGAAGGCGACTAAAAGGCCTGGTTCACTGGGCGACAAGGGTGGGGACCTTTGTCGTCCGCTAAGGTGGACCCGGGAAGAAGGCGACATCGGCTGGCCCGTGTAGCCTTGCACTGCGAGGGCACAGGGGGGGAGGGAGTAATCTCCCGCCCCGGGACGTGCTCTCCTTGAGCACAGTGCAGAGGGGCTCCGGTGCGTTCCACTGGAGATCCCGGAGCCCCTCGTCATACACCGAGGAAAGGGCCACCGGGGAGACTTTAGATATTACTACGATAATTCGGAAATACAATGAAAAAAATCGAATATGAAGTCGCTTTTGTTTTTACTCAAAATATACTTGTTTATAATTTTCATTGCTTCCCACAATTTTAAACGGAAATGCATATGCTGTGCTACAAATAGCACAGTGCTGATTTTCAGCGAAAAAACCCGTTGAAACTATGGAAAGGCGGTACGAAATTTCGTACAACAGTTCCATTAGCCATTCGAAATTTGTTCTCCTTGCCAAGGTCATTAGATTTTTTGTTGACGACGGCCTTGACTGCTTCACCGGATTGAGAGGTGGCATAGCTCTTAGGTCGCTTAGCCTGAACCTGTCACTCGACACAAGGGTAAAAGGTCATTAGATGTCAAACACAGTAATAGTAGATCACATACAGTTATCCTCTATCACAAAAACTACCACGCGATGAACACCTCGACAATTAGCGAATGAAGCAGAGTATCAAGAAAAGAAAAGGTTGCATTTGAACTGAGAGCGGTCAACGCCGCGGGGCGGGCGTATGGCGCAATTTGTAAGCGGAACGGAAAGAAATGTTTAATCACCAATATATGACATAAGCAAGTGTGTGAATGATGAAATGATCGATGGAATTTGCATCACGTAAGGAAAGCCGTAATAGCTACGTGTCCGGGCGGTCGCCTCAAGTACGCTAACAACCCGAGTTCGATTCGACAAATTTGTTTGTTGTTGTTATTTTATGTGCTGCCACGCGCTCGGCGGTGAAGGAAAACATCGTGAGGAAACTTACATGTCCTAAAAATGTTTTCTAAGACATGTGAAGTCTACCAATCGCCTATTTGTAGGCCGCGTGGCAGACTATGCCCTTATATTCTCTTTACAGAGAAGAAAAAAGGGAAAGCCACGTATCAGATCATTAATTAAACAAAATGATTAAATAAAAAAAATAGTCGGTGTACTCGTATTCCCGATACCCCGTCCCCGATCGGTCCCGATCATCGATCCCGTCAAGCAAATTTAAAAAGGCAACTTTCTTAGAATCTGAAAGAGGGAATTTGAACAGAATAGGCGTTTATTTGTTATAGACATAATAGACATTAATTTCTTTGAAGCAAATAGAAATCAAATACGATACGATGATAGAAATAAACACACACATAAAACAAAATAAATAAAAAAATATAAAAGTATGACAGTTAAATTTATAATTAAAGAGCATTTAGTTAAAATACTATTTATATTATAAATAGAACATTAAACGTACAGGACACAACGGATTTTCTCTTCTTATTCATGCTGCATTAACCATTTAATTGCAAGAAAGAAAGAAATACGTAAGAAGTACGTTCCAAGGTGCCGCCTTGCACTGCGAGGGAGCTGGGGGAGGGATCAACCTCACCCGGGACGAGCACCTCGAGCATAGTGCAGAGGGACTCTGGTATGGAGAACCCAGAGCCCCTCACCATGCACCGAGGGTAGGCGAGGGGGGGGGGGGTTAAGTTAGTGGGTAAGAATCCCACATAAGGCGGGATTATGTGGGGTTCTTGTTGAAGATTTCCCCCCCGTTAGCAATAAAAAGGTTATTTGCTGTAACCAAAACGAGCTGCTGCTATAAAATCTTTGTAATGTTACCTACATTACAAAGATTTTATAGCCTCAGCTATAAATCGCTGACTCTACTAACATGGGTCGCAATCTAAGCGTTCAGTCGGTATGGCCGGCAAAAAAATGCAAATTGTCATAAGCCACGGGCGATTCACGAGCGGACATTCCCACAGTACAATCGACACGCCTCGGTACCGTCGGCAAATTCGACCACTGACCGCCCGCCTAGATATCAATTCTTAGATGGTGGCCATACACGTAACGGATGATATTGTCTACAATTGTAAATGCAGGTGTTTCAAGTTTTTGAGAATCTCACTGTACATTGTGCGTTTTGCCTTGAATACTTATTAAACACTTCTTATCTATACAAATAAAATTGGAGTGTCTATTTGTAATATTAAAATACGCTTTTTATTACATGTTATATATATATATATATATATATATATATATATATATATATAAGATAGGATTTAAAATTAAATTAATAAACACAGATACAAAAGAAACGACATTTAATGTTATTTCTTACAATAACTAAATCCCTATTCTACATGAAGAATTATTTTGAATTTTTCAAAAAGAAAATTATATTTTTCTTATTTTTTTTTACAATTTTTGTCTGTATCTTTGGCTAATCTGGAACGGCTGGACCGATTTTGACGGAACTTTCACTGGCAGGTATCTGATGGAACAGGGAGTAACTTAGGCTACTTTTAGTTTTATTCAGGGCTTGTGTAATATAAATGATTATAAGTTCAAAACATTAAAAGTTTTTTTTGCTGACCGTGAAATCGTGAGGGAATAATACACCCCACATAGATATTACGCGATGTACAGAATCCATATCTGTTAAACCAAAGAGCGAAGGTACGACCCGCTTTGGTATCCGAAGAGTTAAACAATCCTCACTATAAGTGTTATCTGGGCTCCTAGTCTGCTATTTGCCACCTTCACTATGAAACCGATCTATTACAGTTATACTAATTAACATTCCATCATAACCGAATACATCGAATACTACTGTGACGCACCTTCCTAATGAAAATTTAACACTTATATGGTTTTCTCATGGATGCCATAGTCAGAATTGGACCAAATTCACATGAGGGACCCATCTCATCTCAGCACATAGGAAGCACCAGCTTTGAAACAAAAAATGAGTCATCAAAATCGGTTCACCCAGTCGAAAGTTATGCGGTAACAAATATAAAAAAATATAGACGAATTGAGAACCTCTTCCATTTGAAGTCGATTGAAACATACCGCGCCAATAGTATTTTTATTAGTTTCTTCGGCCAACTCCTAGCGCCAACGCTTCCCCAAGTGGCACTCAAAGTTTATTTCAGATTATCCGTCGAGAAATAAAAAAAAAAAGATTATCCGTTGAATAGCAACCAAGTGAGTCATGGTTCGGCCCTCTCAGGCGCCCTTGGATCGGAATGCTTACGCGTAACATAGTAACCGTCCAAGCCGTGGTTAACCCTCACCGGAGGGACGATTGTGTCGAGTTACTAGCTAATAGAGGTTCAGGCTAAGCGATCTAAGGGCTATGCCACCTCTCAATCCGGTGAAACAGTAAAGGCCAGCCTCTCTGGCCAATCTGTTTATTTCGTCCAAAAAAAACAGCGCGTGGAAATAGGTCTTATTGATTACAACGGACAATGGCACAAATTTTGAAATAAAAAGATGGTGCAGTCACTCGGTTGAATTTAAGAATTACTGTATAAAAAAGCATTCGGGTCTTCCAGGTACTATATAAGGTAAATTGTTACTTACAGATTGGGCATAAAAAGCTTTAACTACTTCAGAACGTCATTATTTTTAAATCTTAAGGATTACGAACGTTAAAATTCCGAAAGCAAAGAATAATCCCAGAATAACGAGGCAGTTAGGTGGACCGGCACATTCGCGCGCCAGGAAGTGCGATGATTGTCGAAAATCCGTGCACCTATGAACTTTCGTCGGGTCACTGTCGTAATGACCGCGCGCGAGCTGTGTGAAAGGCCCCGAGAGATCGTTTAGAGAAACAGTAACGCCGTCGGCCGTTTCCAAAATATCTATCTCTGTGTTTTCCCTCTAATGATGGGTCAATTACTTTCAGATCATACCTCATTCTAACAGGTAATTCAAATATTTTTATATAAGTACGTTATAGAAGTGATTGCATGATAGGTGCGTATTTTTAAGCGACTTAAAAAAAGGAGCTTCTCAATTAGTCTGTGTTTTTTTTTATGTTTGTTATTTTTGCTCATAACTTTCGACTGAGTGAACCGATTTTGAATATTCTTTTTTTATTTGAAAGCTAGCTTCTTCTCCTTCCTGCATGTCCCAATTTGTTGTCCAAATCTTACCATGATATTCATGAGAAAACCATATGTCTAAAAGTTGCATGAAGTATGTGCGTTGCAAATGGATCAATAACTCAATACTTATTTATTTATTTATGTATTTATTTATTTAAAAAAAACATACAGAGGAATTGAGAACCTACCCCTTTTAGGTCGGTTGAAAAGATGTATTATTATAAGTTTATTATTTCCAGCCGGTACTCTAGTAAACAGAATAGTATATGACTGAGGGTGCCTGACGGTCACGAACCCTCGAATCAGACAACTAGCTTGGACAGCTGAAATACCCGTTCATTGTTTTCGCTGATAACACTCGGCCACTCTTCATATAATTTCTACCAACAGTAAAGTTGTAAAAAGTAAAAAATTTGTTATAGTTTCTATTCAATTAGAAGCGGTTATGGCGTTTAGATGATACCATTTTAACGTTAACGACAGGAAAGTAATAAATGGCATTTAGTTAGGGCGCGGTAGCAATGTCAGAGCGGAAACCTAATTCTTTTAAAGGAAGGGGTCAGTTTGTCAAAGCGCCGCTGCAACAATTGACATAGATGCGTCCAGTAATTCCCACATCCTGCCCGGAGACGTGAGCAATGCACGGAGTAAGATGAAGAAGGTCTTATGTAACAATTAACTAAGCTTTATGTTAACAAACGAACAACCTTGTCGTACCTCGATGCTTATCGTAAATAAAATCCATTCAATCTATCCAGCACACGAAAATAGAAAAATAAATCTCCTCTCCATTCCACTATCGGACTTCAAGACGCTCTGCAGGATTTCATCCTTTTGTTGTCAACAAACCAGAACGAAGCGCTTTGCTTCGTCTTTCATTATTCATACAGCAAAGGACTGGAATATTTTGCCCGCGTCAGTCTTTCTCTCCGATTACAATGTGGGTATTTTCAAGAGTAGAGTGAATAGGCATTTACTATGCTAGAGCGCCTTTTCACTTAACATCAGGTGGGATCGTGGTCTAGCTTGATTTGCTTAAAAAAATAGAAAAAAAACATAAAAAACGAAAATATAAATACGATAACTAAATCAATTCGGTTACGTTGCTGGGCTAGGTATCAGCATTGTGTTAGCTGTGAAGCCAATACTGGTATTCTGCTGATATATAGACGAGGGTTTTCCTTTTTTCTAAGGTTTTTGGTGTGATGGTGATGGTGTTATAGGTGTAGGTAGGGTGGTGATGGTATTTTCTTCTTCTTGACTTGCCATCTCCTATCGGAGGTCGGCTATCTCTTAAGGCTATTTTATGATGCAGCGGCACGGAACCTCATCGTGTGCTCATGTACAAATACGTCTTCTGCCAGATGGTCGTTTACCCTGGATTTTTCCTTGGATGATGGGTTGGAGCAAATGATGGTATGTATGTACTGTCAAAATTATTGTTTTGAAGAGGCGGAAATTAAATTTTCTTTCTTCCATTCTTTTCGTGTCAGATATTAAATGGTCAATGTCTTCTTTGTTTATATACTAAGTTATTTGAGTATGTATTTGTATACAGATATTTAGTCGGAAAATGCTACATAGCATTAAGTTCGCCTTTGTAAGTCATTTTAGTGAAAGAAAAGATTTATCAACTCAACTCTAAAAGCTATGATTTGAATCCAATAATGGTAGATCTACGAGAATATGTACTGAAACTTTCAATGAAGGTCAGTATATTTACGACGATTTGCAGTCAGTTTTGTTTTCAGTCGGAAATTTACTTGTGTTGTGCTTTCTTCTTTCTCGCATAAACTCGACGGAACAGGAAGCGGTGCTAGACAAACAGACCGACTAATTAATGCTAATAGAGTAATGACGGCGCGACACCGCACCTCGGTAGCAGTGCGAGTAGCAGACCACTTTCCATTGTTGTGTGCCGGCCTACTGTTCACACTGTCTATATGTCTATGATGAAGGAACTTAGTACTAGAGATTTATTTATTAATTTATACCTGGCTGCACCATGCGGTGGTATCCGCGATTAAAGACTATTTATTTTCAAATAAATACTATCAAGACATTATAAACTTACAGATAATACTAACTAAAAAGAAATATTTACAATATAATAGGTATTTTACAAAATATTTTCAAAAAATATAACTGTTCCAAACCGTCGCTTGGCAGCGTGCCCAGAAGGCTGGTAGCATTGCCACGTTGTATAGCAATGCTTAGCCTCTGGTCACAAGATGTGTCTACCAACTTCTTAGCTATCACATTAAAAAGATGGTGTGGACTACGACCTCCTCGGACCCAAAGTTTCTACGGCTCAAATATAAAACCTCTATCCAGGTTACTAGGTTTTCGCCGGTTGTGGTTTTCAAGACATTCAATAGTTAACTAACGTTTAAGAATACGGGCCTTTGGAATGTTAAATTTACTTTTTTTTATCAATTTTATTGCCTTAAACTCTAGACTCCCGTTAAAAGAGTGCACACACTACGCAAGCAAAGCAAGTCGTACGTAAACTGGTAACTAGAGGCGCTCAAGTAGTAAACATTCCCGTCTTTTCTTGCGGCGGTCAATTAGCTGAGCTGTAGGTTACAATGGCTCCCTTATGACCCCTCACCTACGCGACACCTATTGACACTGCCCCAACACTATATTGTGCAAACAGAGTTCAAGATAGTTAAACAAACAACTGCTTTGCTTTCGACCCGGGCGAATGGTAACGCGTCAACACCTACGGTGTTTGACCGGGCAAACATTCAAATTGAATAAAAACCGACATCCGCTCTGACCTCCCGAAATGTTCCCATGGTCAATGCGCCCCGCTCACTCGGCGGGAAGCGGTCTCTTTCCTGGCACGGGAATGGTAATGCACTTGATTTGTCGCTATACTGCAAATTCATATTATATACCTATTTCTGACGTAACGTTCAAACATTCTTTACGCACACTTGACTTGGGGAGTAAGCTGGAGTAATGCCCTTACGATGTGTCATCAGGAGAGTCGAAGGAAAGTTAAGAGAGAGATTTAAGATAGAGAGTTACTCTCTATATTTCGTTTTCGTATTTCGTTTCATATATTACTGTAGGTAAAAAAAAAAAGGTAAAAGAGAGAGGTGCAAGCACACATTTCTTTGTTTCTCACTATTAGAACAATCATGAAGTATATTTAGTGTATATATTATATATTTATAAACATATACATAGTACCTTACTTATGTAATGCCTTTCGTTTGATTTTGGTGTACAGTAAAGTTATATCTATCTATCTATCTATCTATAACATACATATAGCTGGACCTAAAGAAGTTTGACTCCAGTCGTGTGTTCTAAAGCACACCCGTTTTATTATAGCATGTGCTTGACGACGATCCCACTTGATACTAACTGGAAATGCTATCCTAGATGGTCTAGAATAGTTTACTAAATGCCTATTCATTATTTTTTTGACCTGCCTTGTCTTGTAAAAATTGGTACAACTTATCTGCGCCAGACTTTCACTCCGATTACAGTGTAGGCGTTTTCAAGAAGACAGTGTATAGTGAATAAATATAATACATAAATTAGATCTAAAAAGAAATACGAGAAAACGTATCTTACCTGCAATAAAATGTTTTTTATGAAACAATCACAATAGAGATATCCTGAAACTGATAGTTCAATGGGCAGCGCTGGAAACGAACATCTGGAAATAAAGCAATTATTATTTGATCATTTGATTATTGCACAAATAAATCTCCTTCGTGGAAATCAATTCGTAAGCTAGATAACTCTTACATATATCAGCGTCGACGACCGAGTTAACTTCCTAATTGTACAGGAACAAACGAGTGGCTGTCCCACGTATTTCCCTCTTGACGACGTTGTACAATTAAGCTACCAATAGTACCTTAACTTAAATAAATGTAAGTAAAGGAGACGGGAGAAAACATTGAATGGGAGGTGGATTTCGTGCTCGCATAATACCGCCCGGTGTTGACACACGCCGGCTAATGTAGCCGTGTGTTCTACGACGCTGCAATATTCTTGATACTTTGAACAAAAATCAAAAAATATATGAATCAAATTAAAAAAGAATCATCAAAATCGGTTCACCCATTCGAAAGTTCCGAGATAGCAAATCAAAAAAAAATACAGACGAAATGAGAACCTCCTCCTTTTGAAGTCGGTTAATAATTAAATAAATTGTGTTGTCATTGAATTTATTATTTCTTATCGTATCGTAATCGTAATAACCAAAATTAAGTAACCATAAATAGACGTATAATCTATTGAGCTTAAACTTACTTAACTCAATTATGTAATAATAGGAAAGAAAGAATTTTTATTTATACATTTTTTTTTAAAGAAAGCTAGCAATAATCCCTTTTTTTTAGAAAATATTACTAACATTCTTGTTAACCATTCCAACTAAGCTTAGGATTGTGCTAGGAGATGGTTCACGTCAATAGTCGAATTGTGGATTCGAACCTACGACCTTACGTTATTACGTTTCAAACTACATATAAAAACAGAAACAAAATATACATAGATAAGAATAACATATCGAATAAAAATAATGCAATGCAATTTACACTTACCACTAACTTTAACCGCAGCTAAGGACTTCCTGCAAACACTTGTCGCTACCCTTACACTACACGCTAATACTAAAGATTAGTTATTATTTACAATTATTTGTGATACTGATTACACTAGTTTTTAAGTTATTTTTACAAATAAAGTATAAGAGTGTCCTTCAATAATTTTTTAAAGTAATGGTTAAAAGAATATTAGAAACAACCTTTTTCATGATTTTTATGAAAAAAGAATTTAAAAACAAAAAACCGACTTCAAATGAAATCAAGTGTGACAGATCAAACATTGAAGGATACGTACTTTTATTACCGAAGTACTATCTATATAACAAAGTTCTGATGTCTATATCCTTTATTCTTTCGCTTATGTGCTTGTTGTCGTTCAGAGGTACTTACATAGTCTTGGATTATTAAAACTCCTGGCAATATCTCAGTCAACACTCTCTTACGATGTTTAGGATTTCCTAGGAATATCATCAGCCAGCTCTGTAGTTCTGGGCTCGTAGAATAAGACTACAGTATCTCCAGCCTGTCGTAGAAAATCAAATCAAAGAAAATTTCGCGAGTTTTCTAATATGATAAAATGTACACATTATAAATACAGTAAGACTAAAAATGAGTGTAACACTAGTTTATAGCTACGTTAGCTTAAGACCAAGAGACGTTAATCCTAGTATAGACGTATTTAGTAATGGGGAATAGATCCCACCGGAATGATCCGGGGACCTGTTACACTTTTAACAGAATGTGTTTCGAACCCAGCCTAATGAGAGTGATGAAATTAAGAACAATAAAAAACAATCATCACCTTTACTATCATTAAGTCGCTTGAGTAGCTGGTCGGTAAGACCAAGAACGGTTTTAGAAAGAAATAAAAAAACAAGGATGCTTTAGACCAAACGACTGAAGTAAAACTTCTGTAGTCTGTAGTCTTCTGTGTCAATATATTTATGTATTTATATTTGAATAATATATACACAATTGTTCAAGAGAGAAAGAAGATGTTCACACGCACTACTCCCTCTTGCTCCTACAGTGTGATACAATAGGCTTCCATTTTTTTTTATGAAAGCTAGCAATATTTGTTTTTTCGGAAATATTACTAACATTCTTGTTAACCAATCCAACTAAGCTTGTGTTATATAATAGTTCGAACCCACGACCTTTCGATTCGCAAACCGTGTTCTAAACCATTAGCCTATAGACGCATTTTTTAATTACTTTTTTCTAATTATTTTTAAAACACTGTGTTAGATACGAAACCTAGCTGGTTATGAGAGAACGAGAGAAAGAAAATGTGCACTCGCGCCTCTATCGCTCTCGCCCAGTAATAAACGTAACTCTCTCCCTTTCAATCTTCCCTATCTTTTCTCCTCCCTGTCAACTCCCATTCGCCTCACCCGATCACACTTTTCGTAACGCATTCATGTGCTTACTCGCCTCGAGCGTGAGTAAAGAAGATTTACTTTACTACTATTTTACTATAACAGTTACAGGTAATAAATATTAACACCGAGCGTATTACAGAGTGGGTGTCACCCCCACGAACAGCCGTGGGAAATTCAAGCCGTTAACTGCTGGGAACTATTTTGAATCTTCAGAATCACTTTTATAATAACTGGTTCAAAAGATTCATTTTAGTCTGTTGAATACAGTTATGATTATAGTGTGGATTGAATCAATTCAATTTGATATTTAGCTTGTTACGGTGTAAGATGATAAGCTTACCCGTTTTTATGTTTGATGACCTAGAGTAAAATTATTCAAAACATAAATTTGTATAGGTTCGTAAAAAAAATCAATACCATATGTTATTAATTTATTTATATAATTGAGAAAAATTAATTAATAACTCATATCGTAAAATAGGGTAAAATGATTTTTCGATACAAGCAATTATTTACATATAAATGTAATCTTCGCAGCGATTCCAAATTGAGCTCATTAAAATTTGGCTCTGTGCCTTTTTTCATTAATCTAAAGCTTTAAGCAACAAAAAAAGCACATCTGTAAACATATAATAACAACGGCGGGAATTGAACCCGAGCCCGCGGTCGTCGGGCCTCTAATTAGAGCGCGCGCAGCGTGCTGTGTGCCTGTGTTCGGATGCCGATTGATTTGACCGCTGTCATTCCGTATTTATTGCTTTTAGGGTTTTTGTTATGAAAGAATAACGTGGACGCGACAAGGGAAACACTTATATTACTAACTTTTTGAAGTAAAACTTCTTTACGCTCTTTGATTTGAGGAGTAAGCTGGTGAATGCGTTAAGAAAAACGTGATCGGATTAGGCGAAGTGACGTTGAGTTGCAAGGGCATAGGGGAGGGACTAACCTTCCCCGGGACGTGCTCGCCTTGAGCACAATGCAGAGGGGCTCCGGTGCGTTCCACTGGAGATTACGGAGCCCCTTGTAATGCACCGAGGAAAGAGCCACCGGGAGGTTTTAGTGGGTAAGAACTCCCACATAACCGCGCCTTCACCCCAGAAGGCGAGGTATCTTTCTGAAGATTTCTTCCCCGTCAACAAAAAAAAGAAAAGGGACGTTGAGAGGGAGATAAAAGTTAGTGAAGATAGAAAGAGAGAGATTTACGTTTCGCATATTAATGTAGGGGAAGTAAAGAGACGTGCGAGCTCACATTTTCTTTCTCTCTTTAATAATCGTGTATATATACAACATATATACACACATAGATGGAGCTGAATAAATTTTACAGTCATATGGTCTAAAGTACACTTTTTTTCAAACAACTTAAGAAGTTATACTTCTTTTCTGAAAACAGATCAGAACGTTTTAGCGTATTTTAGCGCGGCCTAACAAACAATTTATTTTTAATATAGAAGTGGAACTTCAAAATTAGAAAGTGAGTTGGTATCTTCGATAATACGTTTGATAAATGTTTATGTGACTATTGGTTCTGCAAAGCGTTCAAAAACCACAATTATAATTTCTGTTGTACAATTAAAAATTCAACAATGTAAAATTATTGCAATTATATTCTCACTTGGTAGCGTAATTATAGCGGTCTCAGAGAGGTGGGTCAAAAAGATAAATAATATTATTCAAGAAATTTATTAGGTCTAGTACAAAAGATTAAGTATTTCTGCTAGGTAGAACCTTCCTCTATTACCAACATTCCGGTCCACTATTTACTGGACCTGTAAATGTGTGTGTCTACATTAAAATAAGTTTATGGCCTCAGTGTGATATTACACCAAAAACGTGGTAAATACATTAAAGTACCCCGAACTAGGGATAAACCATGTTATAAACGCAACTGTCAATACCTCATCCACCCATCAATACCAGTGTCGAATAATTCATAAAATAAAACGCAGTCGTATATAATAGTCAAAAACTAAATACCATTTACAAATTTATCACGTAATTTTGTAAAGAATTTTTAAAAAGAGACATTTAAAAAAAAAGTTTAATCGCCATTTTCGTTCGGGAATTACAATGGACTATGGTAATGTCGCCGCTTGTTTATGCCCAACTGTCACTTCGTTGACATGGCGGCGTGTCCATATTACGCTGTCATAAAAGCGGCGCATTTTGACAGATGATTTAGTGCACCAAACCCGAGTGCTGATCAGCTAAATTTTTTAATCAACATAAAAAAAATAAAGATCCACCTGTTCCGGCTTCTGATGAGCGTGAAACGACCACTTTGTAAGTAATCAACTATTATGGAAATACACTTGAAATTACGTCTTTTGTCTTAACCTTGTAAGTAGAAAATAGCATTTGTTACATGATGATGATATTAATTTATCCCTAATGGGAAAGGCAAAAGCCTTTAGTCCATACAGCCATGTCTTGTTCTTGGTAATTTTGGTAGGTTTAAAGGGCAAAGCCACGTCTTCATTGTTCTTGATCGTCAAGCCGAACGCGCGCGTGCTTCGCCCGTTCCTTTTGTCCTGTTACATATTCGATGTACAGTGAAAGGTATGCATGCTGTTTCATAACTTTAAAGGCATCCTTTAGCTATAAAGCTGAGAGCTTATTTGTTCAAATAGCATTATTGTCAGTACCATAATCATGATATCTATTTTAGTATTAGTAGAAATGGTGTCATTTAGTATTCTGATATGTACTAAAATATTTAATCAGAATATAAAAATATTTAATTGTAAAACGCGAGGTCATAGGTTGAAACCTAGATGGTTTGGCTATTCTATGTCGTATTTTGCTTTTAATCGTAAATATACTTGTACGTAATCGTATCGTATTGCAACGCGGAATTGGGTGACTTAAACTGGATGATAGTGGCCGAGGATCGTGCTCAGTGGCATGTTATAGAGAGGCCTATGCCAGCATTGGACTGTTGCAGTCTGATGATAATGTATAATATTGTCGTAAAAATCAATGATAGTATTCATCGAATGTAGAGTAGAGACAGGAGGCAGACCAACATGGTTCAATAAAAAAAATTACGGTGTAACGGAGGCAACATTGAATAAAAATTACACAACTTATATAATGTAAACATTATTTATACTACCGTTTCCTAATCCACCTGATAAAAACGATTTCAAATAATAATGAGCAAAAATACGACGTGCTTCGTGTAAATTTAAATAACTACCACGCGTATCGACTCTATATTTTAATCTTTGTCTCCAAAGCAGCATACGTAAAAACTATAAATTTATTTCCATGTCTGGTATTTCAGCCATTTAACAAAGACGAAATAAATTCGAACGTCGCACGTGAAATTAATTCGTCCGTTACGAAATAATGAAGTTATAAATATACGGCGAAATGTACATTTATCCCGAGCGTAATTACAAATTTGCTTTTAAAATGCCCTATAAATTTAATAAAAAGCCACACTCGACTTGACAAATGTACCTTCGTCAAATTTTCGCGAACCCGTGAAGCGAATAGCTTTCGCCGTATCGGGATATGTCAGCTGCACAGACAACATATTATCTTATTTTTCTTTTTATTTTACGTCAATAACATCTCGATGGCCAATAAACACACAAGTGCTTAAAACAACTGTGTTTTTTTCTTTTTTAAAATTAATATCTTTTACCATTTATATATTTTGATTAACACTTACGACCGAAAACCACCAATGGTTTAGACAGAGTTAACACATGTAACCATAAAACCGTCCAAGCCGAGGTCCCGTCTCAGGGGTCCTTGCGCCATGTTGCTGCGAAAAGAGGTCCAGGCTAAGCGACATAAGAGCTCCGCCACCTCTGAAACCCGGTGAAACTGTTGCGGCCAGCTTGTTTGGCCAATCAGCGAAGGGTTGTCACAAACAAAAATTGGCTTTAAATGCCAATGGTAACGGTCAAACCACACAACGAGCGTAGCGTTATCATGATATTGACAAGTTGTAATGTACTACTTAATATAGAGCATCACACACAGAGCTACGGAGACAAAACCCACGCCCCCTCCATCCCGTCCCGTCAGACACCACGGTTAGCACAGAGCAATCGGGCGCTCGAGTTTTTGTCTCCGTAGCTCTATGTGTGATGCTATATTAACTAGTACATAACAACTGCCACTTTCCCGCAACGCTACGCCCCGCACGCTGTGTGGATTGACCTTAAGCGTTGGAGCCAATTAAGAGTATCGTTTTGATATAGACAGGGTATTATTTGCACGATGTACATACATCCGGTTCGTTTCGATTGTCGTAAAAAAGCTCACGTTCAAAGCATCCGTCAGCTGATAATTGATTGTAAAATATTTGTTTGTTCAATGTCCATTACCTTGGACATTGTAGGTCACAGGCATGCTTACTTATACAGCATGTTCACAATATATAAATGAAGAAAACAACATTTCACAAATGCCTTTGCTCCTTAACTACGGTGTAATTATGAATTACCGATCGACGGAAATACTTTTAATTAAGAAGAACAAAGACAGGTAGTGTGGTAAATATTTACGAGTAAAAAGAAAAACCGACTTCAAAATCTAATTTGAAAACATGGGAAGCACCAGCCTTCAATTATTCCAGAACTAGAAGCGTTGCTGGAGTTTATTCGGCCACTTTTTCTCCCAGCGCCTACGCTTCACATCGGAAGTGGCGCTCAAAGTTACTTTAGTTTTAGAAAAATCCCTATTTTTATACGTGAAATAGCAGCCGACCGAGCCGTGGTTCAGCCCTCGCGGGCGCCTTCAGATTGGAATGCTTTCTTGTTACATAGTAACCGTCGACCTAAGTAAGCTATGCCACATCTCAATCCGGTGAAGTAGGATAAGTCAGCTTCTGTAGATAATTATTTTGCCAGGAAAATGATATTTCAAACATAATAACAAAAATAATTCATAAAAACATAATAGTTCCTGCATGACTGAGCTTTGCTCAGTGTTTTGTTTTGTAAATCGTTTTATGGCTCGTTTAACTCTAGATTCAATTCGCTCGTCGAACACGTTAGTGATTCCTAGACATAGCTGTGACTGCAACATCGTTTTCCTTCTAAATTTGTTATCTATTTATTATTATGTTTTACCATTGTCTCTACCGTTGTGTTGCAACCCAATAAGTATCTCGTTCCGTATCTCGGTGCGGTATTTGTTTTTTACGTTAATATCGTCGTATACTCTATTGATTTATCACTAAACTATATGACACACAATTTTCTTGGTCTTACGTCAAACCAAACATTAATCGACTACGACAACGCCTTGTACTGAACTAATCATAGGGTATACGCGAATGAAACGGCATTTTCTAAAATAAATTCCTAGCCAATAAAAATATATACTATATTTAATCCTTTAAAAATATTAGATATACAGGGTCATAGGAAATAAGACGTAAGTATATACATTTGCATGTACTTCATTATTCATTCATGATATTTGAATTTTCATTTCTGACTTATTTCAAAAGCTGAAAAAACACGATTAACTAAAAAATGGTTCGATTTTAGTAACGCATAATAGGGATTAAAATTATCGGAAATTGGACACCCCTATCACCTCCTAACGGATATACGTCGAATTGCCAATAACCGTGTTTGTGTACACACAATAATTCAAAAATTACATATGAAAAAAAAATCCCTTGACAACATTTGTTAGCACAATTACAACATGTTTCATTATGAAACGTCAGTAGCTAATAGTCGAAGCGTCGATGATGGTATAGCGCCATTAATAACGGATGATGATATAGCCCCATAGTCAAATAACGTTAGGTGAACTTGTAGGTTTTTTAAAGAATTTACACTAACGCAGCCGGTTTATGGGCAGTCAGCAAATGAAAAAATGGGCGTTAATAATATTTATAGTGATGTCGACATTTCAGCGCAATTTATTTGCCACAATTAAGGTGCGTCCATTATGAAGCGTCGTAATTTTATAATAACATCTCAAAGAGAATGATCATAATCACCCACACTCTCACACACACATACATATTCAAACACTATTGTGTAGTATGGACCTTCATACATTTACATAGATATTTTTTTTCACATGAAATTGTTTAAAACTTCTATTCTTCCATGTTCCAAAAAATCTATTTTACTATTAAGTTAACTATAAGTTACTTTACCAAAATTTAGACCGATTGTTGGTTCCATGTTTAACTTCTGTATTTAACTAAATAAATTAATAAACAGAACGTAAAGCAACATATTAATCGGTCCCATTGTTGCGCAGGCATCTTTAAAGAGACTATCGGTCCGGCGCGGTCCTATGCGGATTGGCGGATTTTATCGGATACCCTTCTCTTCACCTTTTCTCCACTACCATGCGCGTGGTAAAGTACTTAAAATTGGAACATACAATATAATTCACGCCGGTACCGGAGATCTAGTTGGAATTGGTACTGAGGTACCACGACTGTATATTGATAGTAATAATAGTTCTCAATTGTATTACTAGTACGAGTACATCGTTGTCGTCAAGGAGTATTTACCTAGTCTTGGATTGTCATAAACCTATCATAGACATAGACATTTTATTTATTGACATATAACACATCCTAAAAAAGAAAGAAAAATAAAAAATACAATAAAAAGAAGGAATTGGATAACGTCTCTGTACGTGCTGTCGCATCATTCTAATCCTATCTTAGGACTATCAATAATTTAGTCGATATTTATTCTTCTAAGCCCAAAAATAAAATCGGTTAGTAAATAAAAAATGTTAAAGAATATAACCGAATTGATGACCTCCCCTTTTCTAAATTCGGTTGAAAATGCAAATATTTCCGATCGCCTAGTCCCGTCGGTTTGGCAGTTGTGCGCGTCTTGCACCTTGCGCCAGGTGTCTGTCTGACACACTTACCCCGCCTGTGTCTAGATCGGTCTCGGCTAGACTTGCGCTCTCGGCCAATTTGTAAGCACGCCTAGCGACATATCAATCATCTTGCCTTAACGATTTGTTAGTGCTCGTTAGAATTATTTAGATTAGTTGTTAGACTAGTAAACAGGTGCATTTAGTATTTCTTAATTCACAGATAAAATTATGAGTAATTTGTTTAAATTACTACTTAGCTATGGTAGATCAGTGTGGTACGATACCAGCCCCAGTTGAATTGAAACACATGGTTGCAATTTTAAATACTGATATACGATCTCGGCGGTGAAGGAAAACATCGTGGGAAAACTACACGTGTTTAGTATATTTTCTAAGACGTGTAACGTACGTAGACGTTTGCCAATCTGCACTAAGGCCGCGAACTATAACTTTTAAGTGTTGCACGTTAAAATAATAATGATAATAATTTGCGGATAATGTTGTTGGTAGTGCAGTTACATATTTTATTTCTATTATGTCTTTTATAATATCAATTGTGCTATTGTTAATTGTCCCAAATAAAGAGAAAAAAAAACTATGCTCTTATGCTGTCTTTGCTCAGCAGGCCTGTTCCCAACAGTGGGACATTTATATGCAGTAAATTTTAATTCACGTGTAAAAACAAAAGAAAAGATAAAAACCGTAAATTTATACTTTTTTCATACTTTATAAGCAAGTGCTTGACCACGATCCCATCTGATGTTAAATGGAAAAGCAGTCCTGAATGTGGAGTCCTAGTAAGACCTTTAAAACCTCTCTCCACCCTCTCATAGTCGATGTTCCGCGCGTCCGAACGAAGCGATTTGAGTCATCGTTCATCGTGGGTACAGCAAAGGAGTGGAACAAGTTGCCGACATCAGTCTTTCCGTCCAAGTACGATTGGAGTCTTCAAGAGTAGAGTGAATAGGCACTTACAAAACTAGCGCGTACCATCTTTCGACTATATCACCACTAAACACCAGGTGGGATCGTGGTCAAGCACTAGTTAATACCCATAAAAAAAGACACACTAGCTTAGTAAATGCCTATTCAGTCTGCTCTTGAAACCATCAACATTGTAATGGGAGGGAACAGACACGGGAAAACTATTCCAGAGACAATGGATTTAGAGTTTGCTTAGCCAATTGTGTACAAAATAACTATTCAGTGGCATCAAAGTAGTCGATATTTGCCTATATAGTCTTATTTGAAGCGTCAATAGCCTAATGGTTTAGGGTACGGCCTGCGAATCGTAAGGTCGTGGGTTCGAATCCGCCATTCGACTATTGACGTGAGCCATCTCCTAGCACAAGCTTAAGCTTAGTTGGAATGGTTAACAAGAATGTTAGTAATATTTATGAAAAAAAAAAGAATTATTGCTAGCTTTCTTCATAAAAAAAAAAAATATTAATATTTTGATTCATTAGAGCCATTACTGTTTATCGATGCCTTACCATTAGCACGCGATAATTATTATACCAGTAATAGATTGTTTTCATGATTAAACGTATTGGCATATAGCAGACGCAGTGCTCTGTCCGTTCGCGTTCGCTGTCTTTTATTTCCGTAATATTATAGTATTACGATGTAGGAGCGCTTACTTTTATCAGGTAGCAATATCTTCATCTGTAAATCGCTTGCTGGACTGTCCGGGAGGTACTCCACTTCGCCTATAAATAAATTGTCAATTGAGATGTTGGGACGCTCAATATTCCATTATAAAGACCGTTATGAACGTGTATGCGACAAAAACTCCGTGACATATAACGCTCCGTTAATATTCCAATCCCTAACACCGTGGTAACGTAATAACGCCAAGACCTGACGCAACTGTCGTTACAGGTGGACCGTCAGGTGTATACACACCCTTAGCACGCATGCGACATGTCATAACCACAGCCAGAAATGCACTTCATCTTTTGATCATAGAGTCCATTTTAAATTGTCGTTAATGCTAATGGAATGGTGGCAGAACCATTGTCTACGCACAAGGAACACCTTTTCAAACATTTGCCACAATTTAAGGTCATTTCATTTGTAATTAAAATAAAAATGTTAATTCACAACCGTTGTTGTGTGTGTTTTTTATAAGATCGCGTAAAACATCTGTACTTATAATCTACTTTTATCGATGAAATTCCATTTTAATTTTTAGTAGTTTCCAAAACAGTAATAGACTTGTCCGTACAACTTAGCATTCCAAAATACATTTAACTAAATTGTTTTTTTTTCTGAGTGAACCATGATCAGCCAGACCTATACAGTTTCACTGGGTCTTTAAGAGGTGGCACAGCTCTTTGGTCGCTTAACCTCAACCTCTTTTGGGAGTAACTGGGCGCAAAGGTTTATACAAAATTTGAATTGTTTTACAGCGAAACTAACATAAGCACGGTGGGATAAAAAATGGGTCCGGTATTGTAATCAAAAATATAACGGTTACGCCTTACGCATGTCGGAAATGTTTAAATCACACATTATGTTTGCGCTCGACAACTCGACACAAAACTCGGTACATCATACAAGCTCTCTCCTCTGTTACTGTTTACTTTCTAGAAATTCTCGTAATCTGATTGAAGTTTCTATTCAAGCCGCTCTTCGGTTTGAGCCGTTACATCTTTCGCGATAACATATGCGGATTCTATAGTGCGTAAACGAACGGAGTAATTCAGCACAAGAGCCCCCGAAAGGGGACCGTGGTTTAGGCGGTTACTCTAAAGTCCCGTAGTGCTGTGCTAATGGACCCGAGAAGGAGGCGACACTGAGGGGTGCTGCGGGTGGGAGTAACCTCACACAGAGGGGTTCTGGTGCTTTACACTGGAGATCCTGATCCGCCTTGCCCCTACGAGGGCCACTGGAGGGTTTTAGAGAGTAAGTCTCACATAAGCCCCCGTCATTAGCATTAGGATCCGAGGGCGTCCGAGAGAGCCGACCACGTCTCGGGTTCCTCCCCGAAGACCCTTGCGCTTGTTCTCCTAGCCTTCTGGCTTCGCCATCTCTCAATCCGGTGAAGTTGTAGAGAAGCTGAGTGATAACAACGGCATTTCGTCTTAAAAAAAATAGGCAGAACGGCCAGGTGTATGTGGCGAGTGTTTCACGAAAATTAGTAAAAAAAATGCCACAAGACCAACCGCCTTAAAAAATCAGTGCAGGTGCGTCTGTTTTAACTTAGTCAAGCGAAAATTCAGCTGCCCCAATGTAATCTATATTAGGTAAAGCATCAGTGACTTTTTTTAAAACATTCGCCTTGGGTTTTGCTTTGCAATTGCGGGTATTTGATGATTGTTTTTTTCAGCCGACTTAAAAAAAGAGAAAGTTCTAAATTCTAGTCTATATATTTTTTAACGTGTACACAACACACTAATCCTTTACGTCGAAATCGGAAAACAGCGCTATGAGTGTTAGACACATAAATATATTAAATTTAATCTAAATCGTTTATTAGAAAATTAAAATATTAGGAAATCATCTCTATTATTTATATTTTCTACGTTATTTTATAAAAATTGTATTTATATATAGTAGACCAAGTTCGAGAGTATTTTAAAAAAGTGTCTTGCAACAAATGTAAGCTGACAAGCGGGGTATTTTTTTAAAGAAATATTTAAAATCTCAATAACTCGGAAACGGTGACACTTTTACCAAGATCATATTTTTGACGTGACGACGTCTTATAAATTGTTGATAGCGGGTGGCATTCACTAAAAATGTAGCGCTACGGTCGCGTCCCGCCGAGAGTAACCAATGATTCACGATCGAGGTAGCGCGTGTCTGAAGTAGTAAGATAGATAATTTATTAATAAGAAAAAAAAAAATTCGACCAGCTCTACTCGGTCGTGCGAAATAATGATAGATAATAAATCATTTGATTTGAATGATTTATTGGCTAATAATTTTGCAAGATATTATATAATACAAAAACAACATAATAATATAAAATAATCGGTTAAAATTTGACAAATTAAACAAACAAAAATGACGCAGCCGGTGCTTAAAAAAGGAAAATCCTGTACTACTATAACCACCAGCTTCCTTCCAGTTTCACTAATATTTTCTTTCATGGTTTATGTAATTAGTGTGTTGTATGTTGTTGTCGTGATGGTATGTGTGGCATTGTGCAGATGTGGTGTATGGTAGTTATACTAATGGAGAAATAACTGTCTCTGTAAATCAATATCAAATAATAGTAAATCAAAAACAAAAATAAATTGTATAATTATTTTAATTTTGTAATACAGGTATATTTCTAGTCCGTGCCAAATGCTCATTGTTCTAGGATACGCGAATTTAACTTCCGAGCGCCTTGCACCCAGACACCTGGGATTTTTTTGTCTACTAAGTGACCCATTAATCTATTTTCTCTTTCAGTTAACTGCTGCTTACGAGACACCCTACATACATTAGTATATATTTATAATATATATACGAAGTACTGAAGCGTCAATAGCCTAATGGTTTAGGGTACGGTCTGCAAATCGTAAGGTCATAGGTTCGAATTCACCATTCGACTATTGACGTGAACTCATGTCCTTTTTTTTTTGTTAAAGGGGAGGAAATCTTCAAAAAGATACCCCGCCTTCTGGGGGGAAGGCGGCGGTTATGTGGGGTTTTTACCCACTAAAACCACCCCGGTGGCCCTTTCCTCGGTGCATGACGAGGGGCTCCTGGATCTCCAGTGGAACGCACAGGAGCCCCTCTGCACTGTGCTCAAGGAGAGCACGTCCCGGGGGGGAGGTTACTCCCTCCCCCCCTGTGCCCTCACAGTGCAAGGCTTCACGGGCCAGCCGATGTCGCCTTCTTCCCGGGTCCACCTTAGCGGACGACAAAGGCACCCACCCTTGTCGCCCAGTGAACCCGAGGCCCTTTTAGTCGCCTTATACGACAGGCAGGGGATACCGTAGTCTTATTCTTGAGAGCCCAGAACTACACTACTAATACTACCATCTCCTTTTTTTTTTTTTTTTTTGTTTACGGGGAGGAAATCTTCAAAAGATACCCCGCCTTCTGGGGAAGGCGGCGGTTATGTGGGGTTTTTACCCACTAAAACCACCCCGGTGGCCCTTTCCTCGGTGCATGACGAGGGGCTCCTGGATCTCCAGTGGAACGCACAGGAGCCCCTCTGCACTGTGCTCAAGGAGAGCACGTCCCGGGGGGGGAGGTTACTCCCTCCCCCCCTGTGCCCTCACAGTGCAAGGCTTCACGGGCCAGCCGATGTCGCCTTCTTCCCGGGTCCACCTTAGCGGACGACAAAGGCACCCACCCTTGTCGCCCAGTGAACCCGAGGCCCGTTTTAGTCGCCTTGTACGACAGGCAGGGGATACCGTAGTCTTATTCTTGAGAACCCAGAACTACAGGGCTGCGGGCCGGTCTGCCACCGGCCCGCCTGCGCTGAGCTCGAACAGGATCGGCCCTCTCCCGATCCTGTTCTGCGGTCTCCTTCTGGGTCATTACTGACTCGCAGAAGGAGACCAGCGCCTTCCAACTACTACCATCTCCTAGCACAAGCTTAAGCTTAGTTGGAATGGTTAACGAGAATGTTAGTAATGTTTTCTGAAAAAAGGAATTTAATTTATTTAACGTTACAAGATAATGTAACATGAATTATTCATAAGAGTCATAATTAACATGATTAGTAATTTATTGCTAAAGAGATTAACTTTAAATAAGCATTACATTAGTTTAAGCATCTGTCCGTAAAAAATTCAATACCCTCAAACAATATGGTACGTTAAGTAAAGGTGCGTTTGCACCGGGCCATCCTAAAGTAGTGTTTAACAGTTTGTCACGTTGTCGATCAATATCCTATATATTTATAGGTAGTGTACTCGGAGCGTATGTTTTTTTTAATACTTTCTAAGCAAGTCATTGACTACGATCCCACCTGTTATTAAGTGGAAATGCAGTCCTGGATGGTAAGCCGCACTAGCTTAGTAAATGCCTATTCACTCTACTCTTGAAAACACCCACATTGTAATCGGAAGGAAAGACAGACGCGGGCAAACTATTCCAGTCTTATGCTGCCTTTGAATCATTGTTCTTTCAGTCGTCTTGTTACTACTGTTCATAGCACATCGGCAGCACTGAATGCCTTACAAATTAGTATTACGTCTTCAGAGTTGAGTATTATATTATATCAGAAATACCATAGAATTTCTGTTAAATATAACTGAAGTAACATTGGATTAAAGTGGCATATAATACACAAAAATCGTAATGGAAATATCATTTTATATTCATGGCGTACTTAATTTATGTGAAACTGTCATTTTAAAATATACATCCAACGCTCTTAAAACAGCAAACAACTTGTGACTCAGCTCTCTCAGGAACCCTTGAGTCAGGATACCTGCTTAGCGCTCGTGCGCGAAGTTATTCCCACAGACCACTTCTTAATCAGTTAAAGTTGTAAGAGTATTTGTAGTAATAGAATAGAACAGAATTGGAACCGACCTCTTACGCAAAACATTAAAAAAATATATATTGGTAGGTTTGGAAACGCACCAGGAGGAAAAGGACCCAGGACAGCCCGGGCCCGCTTCTCTTCTCCTCCACACCAATATCATTTTGTCTCTACGTCTTTGCTTTATTCCCCCAGTCTCAGCCTTTCGCTTTGTTGTTTGTAACTATTACATGTGCGTTGAAATCTTTTATATGTTAATTGACACAATAAATAATGGAATTTATTAAGTTTCTTGGTTTCCGTGGCATAACATGTTTGCGCCCTCATACCGCGGACGTATACATACCGATTTTGAAATATTTTTTGTACACACAGAATTGCTTTCAATTAGGTCACTTGTTAGTGTTGCTAGCATAAGACCTTGGGGTCAAAAGATATACCAGGGAACTCCTGAAATTCGATAAAGAATGCTTGTTGATCGAAATATTGGTAGGTTTACGACAATCCAAGAGTAGGTTAGTGCGACATCGAGAACGAATGTGGAAGAAGAAAGAGATTTTAGATGCCAGAACTTCGTAATATAACTAAGATAAATAAAAGAGATCGTCTGTAGCAGCGTTTAATGTTTACGGGACCCGCGGTATACAATCGATTTCCTAAGCAAGTAATTGAAGCTCCTAGTCTATCAATATTTAAAAATAGAAGTCATGGCTGGTTGAGAGGGCTTTTTATAATGTGGCGGAATAGAGTAATTCGTCTATTTGTCGCGCACATATTTAATGCAAATTTAAGACTTATATGTTTTTCTCGCGAATGCCATTGTCAGTATTGGAAAGTACCAGCTTTCTAAAAAAAAGAATCATCAAAATCGGTTCACCCATTCCAAAGTTATGAGATAACTAACATAAAAACATGCAAACAAATTGAGAAACTCCTCCTTTTTTTCGGTTAAAAATACAAATTAATGACACTATTTTTCGATGTAGTATTTTTTATTGTATTTTCTTATTCAAAGTGTATCACTAACGTAAATTATGATCACAAATAAAAGTGCATCTGAAATCCGTCACTGATTGCATTTGAAGTCTGTTTTGTTTTAAACCCGTAAATATACGTGTTTGAAGTCGGTTTATTATAACAGCTGGTGTTAATTATAGTGTAAGGGAAGCACTTAAGAGTTTGCTTACACGCAGTGATTAGTGCGTTGCGACGGCGCGGCGCTAGATGCGGCAGAGCTCGCGGCGGCGCCTACTTGGCGCCGTTTCGCATTTCTCCGCTAGCGCTGTCGAGGATTGGTGTCTTGGGTCGCGCTAATTAAATTAACTAAGATTCCTAAGATTATCATTACATTCTCCAACGTGGCAATGCTACCAGCCTTGCATGCTGCCAAGCGAAGACGGTTTGCCACAGTTATATTTTTTGTAGATATTTTGTAAAATACCTATTAAATGGTAAATTTTTAGTAAGTATCATGTATTGTTTTCTATGTATAGTTAAAGTAAAGATAATTTAAGTTATGTACATAGAAATAAGTTTAATTTCACAAGTTATTGATTATTTACAATTCAATTTAACCTTAAGGGCTGTAACTGATTGATAAACTCTGAAAATGGTCTATTTCTCTCTGGCGCAATCAGTATTGTCCTAATAATAAAACCATTCAAGTCTTAAATTTGCATTAAGTAAGAATGAATGTACTTCAAGGGTAGTTTGGTTAGTTTCCGATTAATTCTATTTCGTAAAATTCCTACGAACATTCGAGAAGTCGATTGTTATCTTTACTATACTATTACTATTACTATAAATTGGCTAAAACATAACGATATTTACAGAATTAATTTACAGAAGATCTTTTAAAACCATAATAAACAGTCAGAGTAAATCGCTCCCTTCATACTCATCCCTACACATACAGTCACTCTTCAACACACGCAACCTTTTACACACAAACACACTCACACACACAAAACGATTCAACTAAATCACATTATAAGTTTTTAATTTTACTAAATTTGTATTTGTATTAAACTGTTTGGAGTTGGGCGTTAACAGCTGCGACACAGTTTTTACTACTGCGGCTATTATCGAACTGGTTTGTACATGAATTTTTGGTTTGAAATAAAATCATATTTCCTCTTTAAAAAATGTGCATTAGAAATAAATGGTCAATTTAAAAATATATATTTGTTACAGGTGTCAGCAATTTGTAACAGTACCTCCACGGTATAAAAGGGCGCAATAAAAAGCAAGAAAGAAAAAATAAACTAAATATTTTTTGTTAAATTCCACGCGGACGAAGTCGCGGGCACAGCTAGTCCTTATATTATATTCAAAGACACCAATACAGTTGGGGCGTATTGGCCGGCGCGCGATAATCGGTGACGAATCTGTGCAATTGGCTCGCCGCGTCCTCTGCACCTCTCCCGTACAAGGCCCAAGTCACAGTTGTCAGCGTTACCCTAATGATTTAGGGAAAGGACTGCGAAACATAAAGGCGTAGGTTCAAATCTACCATTCGACTATTGCCGTGAACTCTCTCCTAGCAAAGGATTTCAGATGAACGAGCCTGATTTCCTGATGTCTAAGAGAAAGCCGCTAAGATATACCTACCAAAAGAATTGCCTATGCATTGTCCTGATGTGGTGCTGGACGCGAATCTACGAATACCGTGGACTGGCAAGCGCACAAATGTATCCCAATTCGACATAAAGATCAGAGTGTCATATGTCTACTACTAATGATAACCTTGAAAAGCTGGTCATTGTTGGCAATACCGAAGGCAAGAGTACAAGCGGCCGGTCGCCAACACGATGGTCTGATCAAGTGAAAGTAAAATGCGATGCCAACCTCGGACGTCGTCTCAGCATGTATTGCCACGGCGCTGATTTTCAGCGGTTCCCAGGACTATCTAATGCCGTGCGCGCGTATTAATTTTGGATACTATGTCAGTACTGAAGTATCATTAAGTTCGTTCGTGACTTGCGCCACGTCACCACTGGCCACCGCCGCGCGGATCCCCATCAGTTCATATCACACACGCGCGTTTTATTGCATCTGGGGAACCTTCAGCCGCACTGTCAGATTACACCAATAAACATGAACCGAATTAGTTCATGTTTTACTGTCGCTTTACTGACGAACCACCCAGGAGGCTATATTTTTTTATTAATCGCTATTGTTTACATGTGCCAGCGTCTTATTTTGTCCACTTCTTTTCGTATCTTATTTCCTCTTTCAACAGCTATTTATATTAATTTATCCACTTATACTGTCTCACACTTATACTGTCTCACACTTATACTGTCTCACACTTATACTGTCTCACACTTATACTGTCTCACACTTATACTGTCTCACACTTATACTGTCTCACACTTATACTGTCTCACACTTATACTGTCTCACACTTATACTGTCTCACACTTATACTGTCTCACACTTATACTGTCTCACACTTATACTGTCTCACACTTATACTGTCTCACACTTATACTGTCTCACACTTATACTGTCTCACACTTATACTGTCTCACACTTATACTGTCTCACACTTATACTGTCTCACACTTATACTGTCTCACACTTATACTGTCTCACACTTATACTGTCTCACACTTATACTGTCTCACACTTATACTGTCTCACACTTATACTGTCTCACACTTATACTGTCTCACACTTATACTGTCTCACACTTATACTGTCTCACACTTATACTGTCTCACACTTATACTGTCTCACACTTATACTGTCTCACACTTATACTGTCTCACACTTATACTGTCTCACACTTATACTGTCTCACACTTATACTGTCTCACACTTATACTGTCTCACACTTATACTGTCTCACACTTATACTGTCTCACACTTATACTGTCTCACACTTATACTGTCTCACACTTATACTGTCTCACACTTATACTGTCTCACACTTATACTGTCTCACACTTATACTGTCGTGTATATCACTGAAAACGTGCATAAGCCTGCATAATTTTATTTAACTATCTGTTGTTTACTATTTAATAATAAGCTTATTTTTTGTAATAATATTTCATACGAATCAATACAAAACAAAGTCTCTGACCATGTCAGAGGGAAATTATTCGCAAGGCCTTCACAAATGGAGCCAAAATATTAAAATTAAGACTGACGTAAAGAGACCATTCCACATGCACTATAGTCACAAAGCTATTGAGTCCATAATAACATTTTACGGGTATATTCCAGCAGAGTTTCAAACTGAATGCTGTGAGACTTCAGCCCTTTCTTTTTTGTTCACGCGGTGGAAATTTTCAACGCGTCCGTTGGCTTTTCCTCGGTGCATACTCTTAGGAGAGCACGTCCCGGGTCCACCTTGGCGGACGACAAAGGCGTGCCCTTCAGCCCTTTCTCAACCTCACATAGTTCTTAAAGTCTTTATCCCACCGGCAACCATAAAAGTATATATTAATATACATAAATTCAACTTAGTACGATGCCGCCTCACACCTGTCCGTTCGATCATCGAAATAATCGACGTCATAAATGCTAACGTGAACTACTTCACCGAAACAGGCCGGCGATAAAAACAGAGCAAAACCTGGACATCGAATTAAGAAAAAAACTTGTAAACGAGACGGCCGACATTTTGTTATGTTCACATTTTCACAGCCAAAATGGGACGATAGCGATCGTTAAAGTTACAAAGCAAGGTCCTTCCGCGAAAGTGTACCGAGTTAATTAAAACCATAAACAAGTACCTTAATTATCGGCAAATGGATATTATCGTTTTATCCCGTGCAGAATGGTAATGTATTTTTATTGTTTGAACATACGCCGCCCACATTCTTTAAAGATATCGTGGTGTCATTAAAATTAATGTTTTATAAGCACTTTTAAGACAAAAACGTTCAATTAACTTTTACTTTTTACAACAAAAAAACTTACCTGATACAACATATTTTAGGTAGAATTATAAGGCCTTTAATTTCAGTACAAAGCGTTTTAAAGGTCCTAACACAGTGTTGATCCAGAGAGATGTTCTGTTGAAATAACGAAACGAAATTGCATTTAATAGTGAATAAGTTTTAAACAGTGAATACACTTATTCACTGTTTTTTGTCGCCATCAAATTTGTTGAACATTGTGGTTTGCCGACAAACTGATATGTATTGTTAAAGTAAATTAAAATAAAATAAAAAATAGAGTGCCCATGCTAAGCCATCAGTAAACCACAGTAGCACCAATGAATTAAACGTACTACTAAAACAAACCACTATGATGGCAATGAACGTTCATTTTGTCTATTGGTTTATTGATTGGTGGCACTAGCGGCTTAGTAAATGTCTATTCACTGTACTTGAAAACAAACCACATTATAACCGAGGGAAAGATAAACGAGGTATTTCTATATAATGAATTTTGCTAATTTTATTAGGTATAGAAGCTCTTGTATACATCACTGGGGTTGCGGTTAGAAGGACATAAGAGCTAATTTAAATATACTTTTATTATTTTTCCTGTCTACAATCCAATACAAAAATAAAGTCTCTGACCATGTCAGAGGGAAATTATTCGCAAGGCCTTCACAAATGGAGCCAAAATATTAAAATTAAGACTGACGTAAAGAGACCATTCCACATGCACTATAGTCACAAAGCTATTGAGTCCATAATAACATTTTACGGGTATATTCCAGCAGAGTTTCAAACTGAATGCTGTGAGACTTCAGCCCTTTCTTTTTTGTTCACGCGGTGGAAATTTTCAACGCGTCCGTTGGCTTTTCCTCGGTGCATACTCTTAGGAGAGCACGTCCCGGGTCCACCTTGGCGGACGACAAAGGCGTGCCCTTCAGCCCTTTCTCAACCTCACATAGTTCTTAAAGTCTTTATCCCACCGGCAACCATAAAAGTATATATTAATATACATAAATTCAACTTAGTACGATGCCGCCTCACACCTGTCCGTTCGATCATCGAAATAATCGACGTCATAAATGCTAACGTGAACTACTTCACCGAAACAGGCCGGCGATAAAAACAGAGCAAAACCTGGACATCGAATTAAGAAAAAAAAAACTTGTAAACGAGACGGCCGACATTTTGTTATGTTCACATTTTCACAGCCAAAATGGGACGATAGCGATCGTTAAAGTTACAAAGCAAGGTCCTTCCGCGAAAGTGTACCGAGTTAATTAAAACCATAAACAAGTACCTTAATTATCGGCAAATGGATATTATCGTTTTATCCCGTGCAGAATGGTAATGTATTTTTATTGTTTGAACATACGCCGCCCACATTCTTTAAAGATATCGTGGTGTCATTAAAATTAATGTTTTATAAGCACTTTTAAGACAAAACGTTCAATTAACTTTTACTTTTTACAACAAAAAAACTAACCTAATACAACATATTTTAGGTAGAATTATAAGGCTTTAATTTCAGTACAGAGCGTCTTAAAGGCCCTAACGCAGTGTTGATCCAGAGAGATGTTCTGTTGAAATAACGAAACGAAATTGCATTTAATAGTGAATAAGTTTTAAACAGTGAATACACTTATTCACTGTTTTTTGTCGCCATCAAATTTGTTGAACATTGTGGTTTGCCGACAAACTGATATGTATTGTTAAAGTAAATTAAAATAAAATAAAAAATAGAGTGCCCATGCTAAGCCATCAGTAAACCACAGTAGCACCAATGAATTAAACGTACTACTAAAACAAACCACTATGATGGCAATGAACGTTCATTTTGTCTATCTACAATTGGTTTATTGATTGGTGGAACTAGCTTAGTAAATGTCTATTCACTGTACTTGAAAACAAACCACATTATAACCGAGGGGAAAGATAAACGTGAGCAAGCTATTAAATTTGAATATAATATAATGAATTTTGCTAATTTTATTAAATATAGAAGCTCTTGTATACGTCACTGGGGTTGCGGTTAGAAGGACATAAGAGCTAATTTAAATATACTTTTATTATTTTTCCTGTCTACAATCCAATACAAAAATAGCTAAAACAACACTATTTGCTGTACCTACCATCTGTGTTACCATTTGTTGACACGAATTTGTGTCACCGATGGGTAAATAAAAAATATAACTAACGACATGCGAAGGCTGCACACGTGTGTTCCTTTGACTCGATATGACAAAAAAATTAGACTGTCAAATATTCTATTACAAAATAATACACTCAATTTGCCCGAAGTTACAGTTCAAATTTGAACAAATAATTCTTTTCTTTCTCTTTCTTTTTTATTGCAAATACAAAGCTGTTAACTGTAAATTCTAGACAAAAATTTTCTTGTCGCTATTGCAAGACAAAGTTGTCTTAGCTTTGTAATATGAAACAATTCATTTAGCCGCTTTTATTTCTAGAGCAGTAAGTCATAATTTGATGTAAGTCAATCGCAAGTATAATTTGTAACGAAAGCGCGTAATCTTTGACCTCATGACTATTTGTCTGGATGTTTATTTGGTAAAATGTCACCATTTTAAGCTATTATAACTTCTTGACTAGTAAATTTCTTTTGGGACCGTGAATTTTTTGTTACAGAACTATAATGACAACATGTGATTAGAAAGACTAATTAAGTTAGGTTAGATTTCTTCTTTTTTTTTAATGACGAACTACACAGATCGGAAGAGAAGCTGGCCTTGACTGCTTCACTGGATTGAGAGGTGGCATAGCTCTTAGGTCGCTTAGCCGTAAATCTTATTCTACGAACCCTGTAGTACTGGCTTCGTAGAATAAGATTTACGGTATCCCCTGCATGTTCTAGAAGGCGACTAAATGGGGCTTCGGACTCACTGGGCGACAAGAGTGGGGGCCTTTGGCGTCCGCCAAGGATGACCCGGGAAGAAGGCGACATCGGCAGGCCCATGTCCCTTGTGAGCCCAATGCAGAGGGACTCTGGAGACGCCGGAGCCCCTCACCGTGAACCGAGGAAAGACCGCCAGGGAAGTTTTAATGAGTAAAAACCCCACATAATCCCCAGAAGGCGGGGTATCTTGTTTAAGATTTCCTACGATAACAAAAAAAAATAGGTTTGTTCTATTTCAACCCTGTAGTTTTGGGTGTTTTGGAATAAGACTACGGTGTCCCCTGCTCGTCGTAAAACGCGACTAAAAGGTGCCTTGGGTTCACTGGGTGACAAGGGTAGGGCCTTTGGGAAACCAAAAAATTCGGCAACTGTGATATCACTGAACGTTCATTTTTATACAATTAGTTTAGCAGATGGCCGTGGCAGCTAATCTAAAGACGGCGCGTTACTCATATCTAAATAAGCTTATACTGATAAGTAAATTTTCGTCAATTCGATAAAGATATTGTATTATTTGTATAATAGTATTACAAGGCGACCTTAACGTCTACGCCACCTGATGTGAGTTTTTTAGCTACAGGTGGGCGGGCGCGTGCTCGGTGTTGCCACCTTGCGACCGTGACAGGTGAGCGCGCACGCGCACGCGCACGCCCGACATTCGGCAAACGGAAATTCCGCATGCTATCCTATCCCAATTGCTTTCACATTTCGAACAGTTAATTGTTATGTTTATTGCTTTACGACATCTAGTTTGAGGCACGCGGTAACAACAGCAACAATGTAGCTGATGATCTGAACGGTATGTCGCTGAATATTGTATCAATATAAATACCTGGGAGACATGATCACCGTACATTTAACCATATTTATAACCATCCAATTCAGTCACTTGAACGTAATTATTATGTAAATAAATTTAGAAAATAATGTAGCTCGGTCAAAACGTAATAGGATGCTTATATACCGTTTATTTTTTTTACGTAATAGCAATAAAACTTCAGCCTCGTTTAATACCTGCAGAGTAGACTGATTTTTACCCTTATTGTTTTCTTTTTGCTTGTTTTTAAACATCCGAAATACGGTAATTTAGTACAAGTTGGCTAACACCACGCCAGATCGTAAGCTAAACGCCTAGCCAATAGACACTACTTGATTATTCCTAATAAAACCATATGGTATCAATTGTACTATATCGACTACCTTTGTTTTTTAATGTTTTCGTTTCGGATTCCCTTTAGAGAAATTCCGAGCATAGGTGATCGCACATTCTGCGACTTTAACATGACATAAGTAAACCTCCCCGGTGGCCCTTTCCTCGGTGCATGACGAGGGGCTCCGGGATCTCCAGTGGAACGCACCGAAGCCCCTCTGCACTGTGCTCAAGGAGAGCACGTCCTGGGAGGTTACTTTTTCCCCCTGTGCCCTCGCAGTGCAAGGCTACACGGGCCAGCCGATGTCGCCTTCTTCCCGGGTCCACTTTAGCGGACGACAAAGGCCCCCACCCTTGTCGCCCAGTGAACCTGAGGCCCTTTAGTCGCCTTCTACGACAGGCAGGGGATACCGTAGTCTTATTCTTGAGAGCCCAAAACTACAGGGCTGGACATAAGTAAACCTCCCCGGTGGCCCTTTCCTCGGTGCATGACGAGGGGCTCCGGGATCTCCAGTGGAACGCACCGGAGCCCTCTGCACTGTGCTCAAGGAGAGCACGTCCTGGGAGGTTACTTTTTCCCCCTGTGCCCTCGCAGTGCAAGGCTACACGGGCCAGCCGATGTCGCCTTCTTCCCGGGTCCACTTTAGCGGACGACAAAGGCCCCCACACTTGTCGCCCAGTGAACCCGAGGCCCCTTTTAGTCGCCTTATACGACAGGCAGGGGATACCGTAGTCTTATTCTTGAGAGCCCAAAACTACAGGGCTGGACATAAGTAAACCAGCCCAACGTAACGTGTCTAAGTGTCGTGTGTCATAGAATGAAACAACGTGGAGCTCCGTAATTTGAATTTGGAAAACGACTTCGGTGTATTGACGTATTAATGTCCTGACTGTTTCGAATGAAAATATTCATTACGAAAAGGGATCGAGTGCCAAGCAGGTCCGCCGATAAATGTATTGGCACGAATCGATTATGCAACGGGTCAGTGATTTAGTGCAAGTCAAAAACAGCTCGCTTGCGTTGTGGACACCGCCGACAACCCGGCGCCCGCTGCGGTCGATACCACCCCTAACACTTGCCAACTCGAACGAAACTCACGCGTTGCATGTATTCTCCTTTATACACGGTTGATATCTGCTCTCATACTTTATATTTACTTCTTCTACTTTTTATTTTTCTATTGATTTCAGTAAATGTCAAATTTTGGTCTAAAATAATATGTACGAGTATTAATTATTAATAATATAAAATAATAATAGATATTTTGCAAAATATTTGATTGATTTGATATTTGAATCGTGCTTTGAAATATATATGTAATAGTACTAAAATATTAGTCTGTAAAAAAATTTAAAAAATCTGTAGGATCATATACTTCGCATAAATGAAACACAATGACAATTAGTATATAAATTTTCAATTGCAATTCACCCAGATGACAAACAGTGTATTAAAAATCAGTGGAAAAATAATAATTTATTCAAAGCAATTCAATTTTATGTTAGTTAAAGTTACTGTTTATATATATGTTAAGAAAATATATTTGTATGAATACTTTTTTAATTAATTCTTTTACTCTAGAAGCAACACATTGCGTTTAATTTATTTACACTTATATACACAATATATACAATAACCTTAAAGTTAAGTAAGTTATTTAAAGTTGCTTAAAGTAAGTTTTTATTTACAGCCACACCACCACATTGTCATTGTCATATATCAAATGGCTATTATACTATATTACGTCCCAGAGCTCCAGGAAGTTGCCCCTGCGTTGATTACCTGGGTAATGGGGTCAGTACCCCGAGGCCCGTAGCCGCAATGTTCATCGTACCACCTTCACCATCGTATCGTTCAACCATGTAGATGTCCAACTTGCTTGAGCCACTCTTCGTTAGGAATAAACAGAGAGAGAGAGCGTGTTGCTTATGGGAGCACCACATTATCAAGTTTGTTATATTACTAAATATTAAAAAAAAGTGAAGGTCACAATGCAATGCTTATGTGTCTCATTCGAGAAATTAATATGTATGGACAACGACAAATGGTAGGGGCGACGGTAGCTGCGATTCCGCCTGTTGCCAGATGTTAGCTTGTTTACTTTCCTTTGTATAAAATCCATATGGTTACTGCAAATGCCGAGAGTTACAGACTGCCTTGTTCTTACAATAAGAGAAATAAACAGTTACATGTTTGATTTATACCATCGTGAATAAGTTATATTAATTCATATAACGTATGAATAGATATATGACATATTTGATATAATTTATTATAGTTATTAATAAGTGATAGTAGCTAAACAAGTCGATAAATGTCGTATTATCGGGTTTTTACATATAAAAAAATAGCTTGGTGAACACTACACATTGGCCCTACTAAGCTTTGTGAAAATCAGACAGTGTAAGCTGCTTCTGTCTACCCCGCTAGAGGTAAAAGGAAATGAGAATTTAATTTTTTTATATTTATTCATACTTTATGTTCGATTCAGAATTTTAGTACGTTTATAATTACTAGATCGGACATGTTCACCTTGCGTCACTTTTGGTAACAAAAGAGAAAAAATATATCGACGACTACTTTTTGACTGATTAAAAATTAAATTAGACTGTAAAACAAGGAAAACCTCTCTGCCTACCCCTCTGGGTCGAGAGCCGAACCTAGATTAGATTAGATTGGATTAGAATGAAGCGCTTTATTTCGTCTTTCATTATTCGTTCAGCAGAGACCTGGAATAGATTGCCCGCGTCTTTCCTCCAATCACAATGCGAGCGTTTAGATAGAGAACGAATAGATATCTACTAAGCTAGTGCTTTCCACGTAGAATTGCATTTCATCATCCCACTACCGATTTCCATTACTGCACATGTCAGCAGAATTCCAAATTCCATCGACACCATCTTCATGGTTGGCGTTCAACGACTGTGCGTTTCTCGTGTAACTTTCTTTCACGCACTGTCAACATGTTGAATCAACTTTTACCAACAGTGTTTCCGAACGTTTACAATTTCTTCTTCTTAGTCGTCTTCTTCATTGCTGAAGGTCGTGTCTAGCAGAAAGTGTTAATCGCTCGCTTAACTATTAACTTCCACATGTCCCTGTCCTGTCCTCAGCGCTCTTCATGGCTTTGGTTATTGGCAGGCCTGTGAACGTTTTAACTGCGTCTGGCCACCGTGCCGATGGGCGACCGCGTGCTCTTTTTCCGTCCACCTGGCCAACAACCATTAGCTTTTCGAGATTATCAGGATTTCTTACGATTTAGGGAGCTTCAAGAAACGAGCCTACTCCTATCTCAAAAGTTAGCAATGCACCTGCAGCTTTTTCGATTCTGTGGATGTTTATGGGCGACGGTGATCACATAATTCGTTAACATAGTTATAAAAAAAACATAAGGTGGGACCGTGGTTAAGCACATGCTTAAGTATTAAACAAAGTTTCTAAAAAAGGATTACGAGATTTAACATTGAGTTCATATTAAACGTATTACTTTTACATTATTATAAAATTGTTACACCGGACCTGATAAAAGATAAGGGATATCAACAGTACGGAATACACTCAAAGAACTGAGAGATTACGGGATTTAAAATATTACGTGATCGTTTCCTTAATTAGATTATATATCAAAATTACATAATTCGTACGTGACCTCGAACTACGGTCATTCCACTAGATTTTATTGTTAGATTAGTAGCATCGTTATGATGGAAAGAACTCCATTATAGTGCAAGAAGCAGCCTTAGATGATGTTATAGACGTTTCATTACGAGACCGAACTATTACAGTCAAACATTCTATCATTATCAAATACGTCAAATACTAACATACGAATGAACGGCGGTAGTAAGACATCGGTAAGCTATAGTGGCAGCAATGAACGGAAACATTACCAAAACTATCAAATATGAAGCACGACCATGAACGTTCATTTTGTGCCCAATTGGTTTAGCAGACTCGGGGCTTAGAGGATCGCAGATTTTTATCGCATTCAAAATTTAGCTTCGTCCCAGTGGACTCAAGCAGCTATATTTCTACTATATTCCCAAAACTTGTTGTACTCAATATTGAATTTACACGTTTTTACAAAGTAACAATTGTAGTATTAAAATATTATCTGTCTACAGTCAATCCAACATATTAATTCTTCGCTACCGCAAGCAGATAAATTTTACGCTTACGAATTGTAAACCCCCTTCCTCTCCGGTTCACCCGGGAGTCCTGGACCACAACGGTACAGACACAAGCATAGTCTATAGCATTTACCTGAACATACGTTTCTACAAGTTTCCTACACCGGGGGTTACTGTATGCCGAGAGATTCTCCAAGGGTATTTCGAAAGAGCCCGCGCTTCAAATTTAAAACAAAAACTGATTTTAAATCAAATCTATACTAAATTAACGTAAACGTCTGAAGTATCATAGATAAATTACGAAGTCAAGGACCCTACTTTTACATATAAGAATAGGGACAAAAGAGATTACGGCTCACCTAATCCTAAGTAATCACCGACGCCCATGAACATCTTGTACGTCATAAACCTACTAAAATCTTAATCAACAAGCATTCTTTTATAGCATTTTAGGAGTGTCCTGGTGTATGGGCATAAAGGAAGGTCTTTTGCCAACAAAGTAAATATGAAGTCTGATTGAAACCAAATCTTTGAACAACAAAAAATTAAATATTGGTAACGTAATTTATTACTGGCTGGCCTTAATGAGTGGTGCAACATTATAAAAATTACGGACGTTTATAGAACCTCGTCCTTTTTTGATGTCTGTTAATAATTTATTGAAGTCGTGTCCAATTAATGGCATCGATAATAAACATTCGCACTCCTGCAAAATTTGTCACTTTGCCAAAATGGCGCACATTGGCGCCTCGCGGTGGTCACACGCGAAGGACAAGTCAGTCTCATTCGAGCAGCGTTTGCGAGCGGACGTGTCGCTCCGATCCCTGTGCGAATAAGACAGCCAATAGCGCTGCCCCTTTCGGGTGCGACGCCACGTGCGCACCTGTGACCGCACCTGCGAGCACAGCTGCGCACCTCCATTGTGCTTTTCTGAATTCGTAATTGCCGCATTCCAACGGCTTACGATCCTCTGAGTATAAGTGAGAACTTAATTATTTTATTGTTTCGAGTCCTTTGTTCGTTCGGTGGATACCTAACGGTGTGAACGAAGCCGACGACAGGTGGTCCTGGTGCCTGACGCTTCCTCTGGAATCGCGAAATCAGAAGGGGTCGGCAAGGTTGGCCTTTGGTCTACTGCCATAGTCAACAGTCGACTTACGTTTTGGCCTTTTAGTGCCCCGGGTAGTTTTAATTAGTCTTAAGGATGACACCTGAGGTGCACAATAAGATTGGCACCCAGACACACCAAGGCACACATCCTCCTGCCTATACCCGGCGGGGAGGGAGGCAGGGCTACTCACCCCGGCATCCCACCGGGACCCCTGTGATAGGCTCGTTTTATTAAGTCCCCCCGCGGTTTTAAAATGGGAAGTCTAAACGACTTTCTGCAAATGGTCTCCGGGAGAAACACCCGGAGATGTATAAAATTTTAGTAGCGGAGGCTCAAGAAGCCATGCGTCGACCCTCTTCATAATTTTAACCCCGACCCCGTGGTCGTGGTTGTCATAGATGAAAGCTCGCCGTCGGGCTCAGATATAAACGTCCTCTCCGCGCGCCGGCTCGGCCTCCGACATGGAAGTCGAAAACTTGGTCGCCGAGAGCGCCTCCGCGTCCGACTCCGAAGCGGGCGGCCTCTTTACGGAGGTCACCCGTAAACGGAAAAATAAACGGAAGAAGCGTGCGTCAGCCGTACCATCGCCCTCCACTAGTCCTGTTCCACCGGCTAAGGCTCAAAAGGCCCGCTGATTCCGCAGCGTCGCAAACTCGGCCGCCCTCCCCTTTACCTTCTACCTCGCGTAATATACCTGCGCCTCAATCTACTGCCGCGACCCGCGCTCCTGCCGCGCCTCTTCAGGACCTACCGCGTCGAACGCGAAGCCTCCTCCGGTCTATTTGACTGATAGATCGCAGTGGGCCCGCGTCCAATCCGCAATGCTCATTTTAAGTTGGTGCCAACATTAGCGGGCACCAAAATACGTATTCAGGCGGAGGATGCCGACGCCTTCCGCAAACTTACTGGTTATATGCACCAGAAAGGTATTTACTTTTTTACCTATGCGCTCCCGGAAGAGCGCACTCTGCGGGCGGTCGTCAAAAGGATCCCCGCAGAGATCTCAGAAGAAGAGGTCATAGCTGACCTCAAAGAGCAGGGCCTCCCGGTCATATCCGTGCACCGCATGCGTAGGCAGAGGGACAAGACCCCCTAGATATGGTCCAAGGACGCTAGCGCGCACCCCGAGGGAAAGCGCATTTTCGACATTAAGTCCCCGTGTAGGTTTACCCGAATCTTAGTAGAAACTCCGCCAGGCTTGCCTTCCCGGGCAATGCCATAAGTGCCAACTCTATGGCCATTCCGCACGCAATTGTTTCGCGCGCCCCCGTTGTGTTAAGTGCCTTGAAGACCACGGCACTCGCGACTGTCCTCGTCCTAAGGACAAAGCCTCCAAACGGAAGAGCCCTCCTGCGTCTTATGCAGACAGATAGGCCATACGGCCAACTATAAAGGATGCCCGAATGCTCCAAAACGTAAACGGCCGGCCGTTGAAACCACGTCCGCCCCAAAACGCCCGACATTGCCGCCACCGTCGGCCTTTCCACCGCTATAGCCCCGCGTGGTTAACACCGCTCAACTTCTCCGCGAGCGGCACCCCTGCGTTTAATGGTCCGCGCCCGCCCGCCCGCCGGTACCTCCATCCGCTCCAGCGCCACCGTCGGCGCCCACGGCACCTAACTCGGATTCTCCCACGGCTTTCGAGGGACTAAGTGCGGTCCTTAACTCGTTCAACATCGACGAACTCATCGCCATCGCGAACGAATATGCGTCGAAAACGAATGCAGGCGCACGTCTAGATGTCATACACCGACACCAGCACGTCCTTAAGGCGTTACAATGAGTAGTACTGCTAGGATAAAGCCACGTTCGCTTACCGTCGCGTTTTTTAATGCGAACGGGCTTAGGGAACAAAAAGACGAAGTCGCGAACTTCGTACGCGAATATCAGGTCGACGTTATGTTAGTGCAAGACTTTTCTCAAACCGTCTATGCGCGATCCGAAGATTGCGAATTATAACATCGTTAGAATGATAGAGCCGGCGCCAGAGGCGGCGGCACCCTCATTACTATAGGAGATCTTTGCATTGCGTTCCGATTGACACGCCGCGACTAAAGCACCTTGAGGCCTCGGTCTGCCAGTTAGCCATGACAGGTCACTCCCTATAACCATTGCTTCGGTATACCTTCCGTGTCACCGTAGCAAAGAAGTACTCAGATCTGACTTCGAAGCTCTCCTCTCTCTCGGAGACGCTACGATTCTAGCCGGTGATTTTAATAGCAAGCATCCTCGGTGGTTCTCCTATAAACTAACCCGCGAGGGCTGGCCCTCGAATCTCTGGTCGATCCCCTCGACTTCGAGATCGTGGGACCACAAGAGCCCACCCATTTTCCGCATCAAGTGAACATACACCGGATGTCTTAGACATTGCTATCCTTCGCCATATCACCCTTACAGTAGTAACCCGTGCGTGATACACGAGCTTCACTCTTTCGATCACCGCCCTGTAATTCTGCGGCTAGGCCTTCAGCCCAAACCGCCCCTCAGACCAAATCCATCATCGACTGGCACAAACTTGAGTCCCAATTGAAAGATGCCAGCTCCTCATCTAGAAGCGTTTCCTGAGAACGTAGATTCTCCTCTCAAACAAATCTCGCAGCGCACGCGCTCGAGACATTCAGACGGTCATCAAAGACTGCTCCAAGGAGGTACCCGTTGTGGACGACCACAGATGGGTCCTGCCTTCTGAAATTCGTGATCTCATGAGACGTAAAAACGCCGCAACTAGGGCTTACGACTTGTACCCTACCGAGCGTCACCGTAGGCGGCTACATAAATTGCAGCGTGAAGTTAAATCACGCATAGCCGCTTATAGGAACGAACGGTGGAACAATACGCTAAGCGACATCCGCCCATCACATCTGGCATTTTGGAGCTTACCAAAATCGCTTAAACGCGACCCCGATCCGGGGATGCCAATTTCTCAATCGTCCTAATCTCCCACCAGCTTCACTGGACGAGGAGAAGGCCGAGTGTCTGGCTGACAGTCTCGAGGCTCACACGCGTTCCCCAGCACTTTTCCTGTCGACCCTGCCTCACCTCCTGAAGGTAGAGAGCGAGGTCCATCGTAGGGCGAAACTAATCCGCGATCCCGTTCCAACGATTACGTGCACCGAGGTTGAGGATGTATTAAAAATCTGCGTCCCCGCAAAGCCCCCCGGTATAGACGGCATACCTAACTTGCTGCTGTGATCGCTCGATAATATCGTACGCCTCCTGGCTATAATATTTAACGCGGCTATGACTCACGGCATCTTTCCCAACGAGTGGAAGGAGGCCGACGTCGTAGGGTTCTTCAAACCCGGTAAACCGCGCACAGAACCCTCTTCATATAGACCTATTAGTCTTCTTTCCGTTTTAGGAAAGTATACGAACGGCTTATCTTAGCTCGATTACGCGCCTTCATGGACTCGCGAGAGCTTCCCATACCCGAGCAGTTTGGCTTCCGCGCCAAACACTCATGTACTAAATAGGTGCTCCGCATCACGGAGCACATTCACGCCAAATCCTTTATTGGCATGCATACGGGAGCAATCTTCCTGGACGTGGCGAAGGCATTCGACAAAGTCTGGCACGCCGGGCTTGTATACAAACTATACAAGCTTGGGGTGCCTGATCATCTAGTGCGCATAGTGCGCGATTTTCTTACCGGTCGTACCTTCAGGTACCGCGTCGAGGGAGTGCGCTCCACCCCCGTCCCGTTCGAGCCGGAGTACCACAAGGCTCTGTACTCGGTCCCGTCCTATACACGCTCTACACTAACGATATTCCGCGCTCACGTAGAGCAGAGCTAGCCCTTTCGCCGACGATACCGGCATTTATGCTTCCGGGCGTTCTCCGAAGTCATTCTTAAAAAACTCCAGACCGCGGCCGATGCCCTAGGGGATTGGTTTCGGAAATGGAGAATAGAAATCAACCCGGCCAAGAGCGCAGCCATGTACTTCACGAGGCGTCTTCAGTCTCCACCTCGTTGCGTCCAACTTCTAGGTACCCCTATTCCATGGGTTACACAAACCAAATACCTTGGTGTCGTATTAGATCCCAAACTCTGCTTCGGCCCTCACGTAGACCAAGTTAGGAACCGGGCGGCCTACGTTATGGGTCGCCTATATCACCTCATTAATAAAAAAGTAAAATGTCCCTCCGTAATAAGGTGACACTTTACAAAGCTGTTATACGTCCCGTTATGACGTACGCGAGCCCGGTCTTCGCGCATGCCGCCCATAAACATATCCATAGGTTACAAGTAATTCAGAATCGTTTTCTGCGACGAGCCACGGGTGCGCTATGGTTCGTACGTAATCGCGAGCTCCACGTTGATACAGGGTTACCGACAATAGCCCAATTCTTTAAGCAGGCATCTCGACGGTTTTTCGAGACTGCCACCAAACATTCTAACAAACTTCTTGTAAGTGCCGCCACTTATAAGCCTTCCTATAATAAATTCCGTCGCGTCGCCCGGAGGCCGAGACACGTTCTGACGATCCGGACGACGCGATTACCATTGCACAGGCTAGATCTCTACAAATCCACAAAGCGTCCATTCGCGACCATCGGAGGTTGCGAATAATCCTTGCGCGTTACCGCTATTTTATGGGCAGGCCCCACCCTTAGATGTTAGGAGCGTTGCTGGAGTTTCTTCGGCCACTTCTTCTCCCAGCGCCAACGCTTCCCGAAGTGGCACTCAAAGTTAGTTTAGCTTTGAATGTCTCTTAGATTATCCGTGAAATAGCAACCGACCGAGTCGTGGTTCATTCTCTCGGGCGCCCTCGGATCGGTATGCTTACGCGTAACATAGTAACCGTCCAAGCCGAGGTTAATTTCACCGGGGACCCTTGTGTCGAGTTACTAGCAATAGAGGTTCAGGCTAAGCGACCTAAGAGCTATGCCACCTCTCAATCCGGTGAAGCAGTCAAGGCCAGCTTCTCTGGCCAATCTGTGTAGTTCGTCATAAAAAAAAAAAAAGCGAAGGACAATTTATAATTAATCAACTTACATATGGCCAATTCATTATGCGTCTTTGAATTTTAATTGTGATCATAATAAAGATCATTATCTGTCTGGCCCAATGATTCCAGCTAATCGCTCCGGTTGTTTACAATAATTATTATTATTAACGAGATGGCGCCAATCTTTTATCAAATAATTGTTCGCGTAAATATTTCAGATGGTCATTGTTTAAAGATCTTTACAAATAGTATGTACATTTATTTACGAATCAAATTAAATTCAATCAAATTAAATCTAATCGAAATGATCTTAGCTCATCACCTTGGAATTCCAAATCGTACTTTGGAAATCCTTTATTACCCCCACTTTTTTACCCACTACTATTTTTAAAACTTATTAGATCATATCGACTTTACAGTCTTATGGTAAGGGGTCTGAATCATAGCCGGCTTATATTAATTGGTTACCGTTCCGAAAAAAATATTATGGTTAAATTTTATGAATGGCTATGGGCTCATATCACATAAGGCTATTTAAAAGTAGTTAACGTTATTTATCTACCCTACTTAAAATGTTTAACAGTAGGATGGATTTTATGCTAATATCCCTTAGCATTTACGACTTCATCAGTTTAAAAATTTATCTCCCATCTATTGAGCTAAAATAATAACAATTTATGACATCACTTCAATCTTCTCTTAAGTTAGGTGGCTTAGAGAATGTATAGCTAAAAATAAATATATCATTATTTAAACAATTATTTCAATATAAGCAATAACGATGCAACGACATCTAGTAAAGAAATATTTAAACTAAAGTAATATTTTTGTTTCAGACAATAGATGGCATTGTTTAGATATTCACAATAATTTATACTCAATTTGAGTAAGGAATTTTGTTTGTATTTAAGAAATCTAAAAACAGAAAAAGTATTTATTGAAGTACCATATTCTAGCTCGTTTTAGAACGGTTAATAAAAATTCTTTAAAAAATTGTTAGCATAGTTCATTAAAAATAACACTAGTAAACCATAAAAAAAGTTTAAACTTTTGAATTATTGATTTAATACGATATTATTGCGCAAAGGGCGGCCTTATCGCTAAGAGCGATCTCGTCCGGACAATCTCTGTACGGGCAAAAATTTGTTTCTACAAAAGTTTTAAGCGAATCTGTGATTGTATCTAAAAACATAACATGTATTATAAAACAAATCTACTAGTGTCACTATTTAATCATGCGGAATTATTACAACCGTTTTATACAAGCTCATTATTACGCAATGGCAATACAGCTCAAAATTACATCATTCTCTGACTGATATCATGTCTAGATGAATGAACACTAAACAGTTTATAAAGATCGCGGCAGTGGCAAGCATGTGACATTCAAATTCTAACATTGCGCTAAATTGTTGAATAACACTTAAATATAGGCAAGGTAATTTGGTTTATTTTAATAGAATTACATATACAAAGAAAAACCGGCATTTATATAAAGCAAGCGTAAGTTTTTATTTAAAAATTATAAGTTTCTAATAACTATTTGACGAATTTTTGTTAACGACGAACGTTTGTTAACGCTGTCATATTTTTAACCCGAGTTTGTTATTAAAGTAAGAAAAAAAATTACGTTCTCCGCGAGATGGCGCTAAAACGGATTCTCATTGTTAATAAGTCATACCCGGCAGTCGGATTGGAGTTATTAAAAAAGAGGTAAGCAACATTTTATTCATTAAATAAATTTACTATTTTGTTACAAAAAAGGACAAGGACATCATACATCAATTTCACTACATATTATGTTCATAAGTAATTTTTAACATATTAAAACAATATAATCTAGTTGGGTTAAAATGGCGACGAAGGATTTTTGACGTGACAACGTCTTTTAAATTGATGAATACTGAATGTCGTTCGCGCAAAATGTCCCGTTACGCTCGAGCCGAGAGTTCCCGTGCCGATAGTGCACGATGCTGCATTTGCCGTTCGTTCAAAGAGTGTAAGCGAGAGCGCATTATGAGAGATAGAGAACGCTCAGTGAAGTAAAAACTACTTCAATTTTGTTTGAATGACGTACACACGCCTAGAATACGTTGTCACGAATTTCACGTCCGAGCGCCTTGGGCCCAGAGATATTTTTAGCCGTCGTTCGGCCCGGAGTGTTAACGGGTATCCTAGTAACCGTCCAAGCGATAGAGGTTCAAGCTAAACGACTTTAGAGACAGCTTCTCTAGTTAATCTGTGTAAATACGTCACAAAAAAGGATTTTTCTGTATTTACCTATATTTTTAGGACGGAAACGATCGTTGTACCTTATTTAGACTACGAACCGGAGAGTTTGCCGGAAATCAAAAAAGCAATTAAGGGCTGCGATGCTATTATATGGAATACGAAACATCAGCTTACTGGGGAAATACTGGACTTAGCAGGTAGGACACGACTATTTAGTATAGTTGAGGCTATCGGATAAAAAGTGGCTTAGTGCTAAAAAAATTCATAAAACTCATCTACTACAAATAACTCAAAAATTGCTAAAATTGAATACAAACCTTCTTTATAACTGCACGCCATTTTGTTTACGTTTGGTAAAACAAGAGATAGGCCGGTTTTGTATTAAATTTCAGCAAGTTTTAAAAAGAATTAAAAATGTTTCGTTTAACTTTTTTTTTTTGTTTACGGAAAGTTAATCTTCAAAAAGATACCCCGCCGCGGTTATGTGGGGTTCTTACCCACTAAAACCTCCCCGGTAGCCCTTCCTCGGTACATGGTGAGGGGCTCCGGGATCTTCAGTGGAACGCACTCTGCTGTGCTCAAGGAGAGCACTCCCCGGGCGGAGGTTACTCGCAAGGCGACACGGGCCAGCCGATATCGCCTTCTTCTCGGGTCCACCTTGGCGGACAACAAAGGCGCCCACCCTTGTCGTCCAGTGAACCCGAGGCCCCTTTTACTCGCCTTCTACAGGCACGAGATACCGTAGTCTTTTTCTTGAGAGCCCAGAAATCCATGGCTGAAACGTTTAACTTGTAACGATTTCCACGTATATGGTAATATATACACTAATTATACAGTTTTTAAAAAATGTCACATTATCTTGTTTCTAACCACTAATTGGTTTTGCATATCCAAACAGGGACAAAATGTCATTGTCGTTTTGTATAAGATATCTTTATAAAATCCATTTCTTGTTTCATTTTAATCAATTGTTTATTTGTATGCAATTACAACAGTCGAATGGTAAGGACAATAAATCTACGGAACATATTCCAAACCTGTACGAAATGAAAAATCACAGAAATAAACTAATATACAATTTTCACAATAGTCCATGTAATTATATGCGCAATGGGCGGTCTTGTGCCTTAGGGCGATCTCTTCCAAACAACTTTGTATGGACAGAAACTTGCGTCTAAAAAAGATTTTAGTGGGTCTGTGATCATTTTATATTTATTTTAATACAAAAAAATCACAATATACAAATATTTAAACATACATATTTATTAATAAATAGGGAGAGGTGGTATACTTGATCCCTGTTTTAGTTTTCTTTAGTAATTCGAACCATTTTCATAAATCTGACTTTCTTTAAATCACACATGTATTTCCGTTCAATACTACTGATTTAGCACCAATACAGACCTTCTTATTTATTAAAAAACGACAAAAAGGGTTTTTTAAAGTCAAATAGGGATCAAGTAACCCTCCCTATGGGGATACTTGATCCCGGTGAGTGGGTTGTATGATCCCGTCAAAGTTTCAGCCATAGGCCTACCTAAATATGGAAATTAAATAGACTTAGGTCTACTATTAATAAGTTGTAATTAAGGATTCGAAAGATGAGTAGGTACAAAATGAAAACAACATAAAAAAATTGTAAAGTACACGTACCTGAAGTTTTTCGAGTTGTCGTACACTAAACAAAACAAGTAAGATCCGGTAAAAACATAAATTTCCAATTATTTTGGCAACGAGCTGTTGTTTCGGTATAATGTTTACTATTTGTACTAGCCCATCATGGCGGCGTCCTAATGCAGCCAACAGAACACCTTTAAAAACTTTTTGGCGCTAGTTTTAAATGGGGGATCATGTATCCTCGGGGATCAAGTATACCACCTCTCCCATACACATAGAGACGTGACCTCTTTACAAAAGTTACGATGCAGTATTTCTTTCTAACAAAACAAAACCAACTTCAAATTGAATGAAACGTTAAACGCAATTACGCGCGAAACGGACATCATCTTTGTATTTCCGGATTATCGTTGGAAAATTACGAAATGGAAACTGTTATTAAACTACTCTTAAAGTACAGAAAATGAATAATCTAAAACAGTCGGCGTGATACTAAGTCTTTCGCCCGTTTCTAGCGCACATACTTATATGTTTCCTAGTTTTCTCATTATTCTTAATGTCAGAATTCGACCAAATTGAAACGGTGGTTCCACACGGGAAGCATTAGCTTTCCAAAAAAAAGATTCATCAAAATCGGTTCCCCGAATCGAAAATTAAGAGGTAACAAACATAAAAATAAAACAAAAAAACATACATGCAAATTTAGAACCTCCTGCTTTTTTGAAGTCGTTTGATAAGCTCTCACGTACCGGAGCTATTCCGCGCAGAGAACTGAGGTTGGCTACCGAGTAATGGAGGGGGGAGGGCAAAAGTAGACATTTCCCCAACCGTAGCAAAGAAACATACCTACCGCTGTTTCTATTTCTTATTATCTCACAATCTTTTAACAACGAAAATTTTGTTATATCGTAAAAGAGTGGCTTAAGCTTTAATGACCCATTTTCCAGGTCCCCAGTTGAAAGCAATATCAACGATGTCATCAGGCACAGACCACATCAATCAAGACGATGTGTTCTCGCGCGGCTTATTGCTCGGGAACACGCCCCACGTGCTCGACAACTGCGTCGCTGATATCACGGTCGGCCTGATGATAGCAGCTGCTAGAAGATTTAAGGAAGGCATCGAGGAAATTATGACGTCAGTAATTAATGGACAAGTAAAAGATTACATAATGAAATAATTAAAAAGATTGACATAATAAATATAGGAAACGTAACTGGTTATGATAGAAAGAGAGAAAGAATATGTGTGCTCGCACACATATTCACATATTCTATCTTCACAAACTTATAACACCTTTGCAATTTGTGTTCGTCTCGTTCGATCACACTTTTAGTAACGCATTCGCCAGCTGACTCCCCTTTTTTTTTTGACGAACTACACAGATTGGCCAGAGAAGCTGGCCTTGACTGCTTCACCGGATTGAGAGGTGGCATAGCTCTTAGGTCGCTTAGCCTGAACCTCTATTGCTAATAACTCGACACAAGGGTCCCTCCGATGGGGGGTAAGCTGACTCCCCAAGTCAAGCGTGCGTAAAGAAGTTTTACTTCAACAATCTATATTAATTCTGCTTAAATTCCTAGTGATCGGAGTTATAGAGGACGTACATCACGTACCAGTGGAATATAGCAAGAACGAAGCTCTGAGAGTTGAATAATTAGCTAAATTTAAGATTAGCCGCTTAGATCTAAACACTAAATTATGAAGGTTGTGAGAATATGTTAAAAGTGGTCAATTGAAAAGCACTCACACACTCACCGACACACATACACACACACCCGCCCGCACAAAAAAAAATGATATAATGACAGTATTAGATATATAAATAACCATGGGAGGAAGGACTGCCAACTATCGCACAGGAAATTCCTAGTTTAGGTGGCAGTGAAACTTAAATAGAACTAATACTCGCAATAAAAAAGTGTAATTAGTAATACTGTTTGTTAAAATTGTGTTAATTAATAAAGGATATTTATTATTTATTATTTATTAGATCTTGGGTTTTGTAACAGTATCCTAGCTTCTCCAGCTATGACAGAAGCTAGGGTACTATATAAAATTGTAAGAAAATGTTTATTACGTAATGAGTAAGGCTTTTGTATGTATAGTATCTTTGTGTCATGAGGATGATATTTACCAATAGAAAAATTCCTCGTAAAAATTAAAAAAATTTCTAGTGGTGAATGGAAATATGGCGTGCAATGGTCCCTCGGGCAGGACATCGCCAGAACACAATTGGTCTGGTCGGACTCGGCGGCGTAGCGCAAGCTGTTGTGAGGAGATTGAAGGGATTCGATGTGGCGAGATTTGTCTACGCAGGACGCAGCGACAAGCCTGAAGGTATGTCGTGATTTAATTTGCTTCATCAAAATTAAGAGGTTCTTAATTCGGCTGTTTTTAACCTAAATACCACGGCTCTAATATACAAGTATTCATATTTTATATAGATTTATAATAATATATAATAGGGCCTCGAGTTTGCCATTTGCCAGTGTCGTTTCATTATGAACACACAGACGTATCGATTATCATTCCATCATTACCAAATACTTCAAATACAAACACATACACTATTGGCTAAAAGACTACAAAAACTCACAAATATAGTGCCAATTAATGTTCATTTTGTACATCATTGATTTAGCCGACTGCAGGTTCGTCACAAAACAAAAATAAAATGATCGTGTACATAATTATCATCCGACAAGTCTTACTGTATGGCAGTGAAGCGTAGCTAGTTGTCGCGAGGGTTGTGGAGAGTCCAAACACAGTGTATAGCAGGATATAAGAAAATGTAACAATAATAATAATAAGTATATATATATAGAGTTAATAAATAGAGAAATATAGAGATAAGTAAAGTAAGAGAAAATTTTGTTACAAGTCGATACGATATGCTAAGAATAAGTGTAAGATTGCTAAATTAGTGTTAAAACAGAGAATACAATAAGTGGAATATGTATAAAGTGTATTTTTAAATTAAAGGTTGAGTAAGGATAGATATAAAAATGTAATAGGAAAATATGAATAAGCTTAAGAACAATGTATAACTATGTAACATTATTTAGAGATGTAAGAAAGAGATGAATGTAAAATATCCCTAACCACCCACGTTGGGGGAACTAGATATAGCATAGGCAGACTATACTTAGATTAAAAATGAGAAGGGGAAATAAAACTCTGAATTTAGTACATAAGTCAGTAGTCAAGCCTCATATTACAAAAACAAAAAAGAAGCGTGGCTAGCCGTCAGAACATACTCGTATATCCAGAAGTTGCAAATTGCGGAGATGAAGAAAGAAGATCAGAAAGTTGAAGTCAGCAAGTTGAAGTGGCAGTGGGCCGGCCACATCTGTCGAGACAGTGACGGTAGATGGGGGAGGAAAGTCTCGGAATGGAGGCCGCGCATAGGTCAGAGAAACGTAGGACGCCCTTCCTCCAGATGGACCGACGACCTTGTATGGATAGCCGGGAGTGGTTGGGTGCGTAAAGCGGAGGATCGTATGTGGTGGAAGGCATTGGGGAAGGCAGTGGATAGACACAGAATCAAATAAAAAAATACTAAATCAAACCTCCTTGTTTTTAAAGATGGTTGACAATTGATTTAATATTGACAGCGAAGAATCTCGGCGTAGAGCGCGTGCAGTTGTCAGAGTTATTGAGTGTGAGCGATTACGTGCTGCTGTGCTGCCCCCTGACCAGCGAAACTAGACACCTCATCAATGCGAATACCCTGAAGGTCATGAAGAGCAACGCAGTGCTGGTCAACATCGGACGAGGAGGTGAGTCAATTAAGTCACACAGCAAGGTAAAGGTATTTACTACTTATTTTTCGTACAGCAAAGGACTGGATTAATTTGCACGCATCTGTCTTTCCTTCAATTACAATGTGGGTATTTTCTAAGAGTAGAGTGAATTGGCACTACTAAGCTAGTGTGCCTTACCATCCAGGACTGCATTTCCACTTAACAACAGATAGGATCGTAGTCAAGAACTCGCTTAGAAGTATTAAAAAAATTGACTACTAAAAAGTTTCTTAATTCGTCTGCATTTTTTAACTTTTAGCACCATCATTTATTAGCTAATTTTGAATTTTCTTCTTTCAATTAGGTCTCATATTAATTTTGTTGGTATAGGACCTTAGATTCTGAAGATATACCAGGAAACTCATACCCAAAAAGATAAACACAGACTAGGTAACTACTCCGTAAAGACAAATTTAAAAGAAGAAAGGAAATGTGAGTAAAAGATTCATAAAATATATATATATATTTTTATCTAAATATTTAATTTCATATTTACTAACGTTAAAAAGCTGATGAAAACTAGATGATTTGATGTCGGTTTTTCCTTTTTAATTGGTAAATATACTCGTGAAAGCGTAAGGATGTAGCAACGCATTTAGTAACCGACACCATGAAGTCGCAAACATTTGTAACTGAACTATATATTTCTACTTAAAATTTGTAAAATTCCCAGGTCTTGTAGATCAAGAAGCTCTGTATGATGCTCTTAAAGGAGGCCAAATATTCTCCGCCGGTCTGGACGTGGTCACGCCGGAGCCCTTGCCCAAAGACCATCCACTTCTTTCGCTACCCAATTGCTGTGAGTATCACACAACAAAATAAATTTATAAATTAACATGTGGACAAAATTTTGTTAACAATTCATAAAAAAAAAAACGTTTTAAAAAAAACTTTACGCACGCCTGACTTGGAGAGTAAGCTGGTGAATGCGAAAAGTATGATCGGGCGAGGCAATCGGAAGTTGAGAGGGAGATATAAGTTAGTGAAGATAGAAAGAGAGAACTGCTTGTAAATTTTCTTTCTCTCTTAAACAATCGAGTATATATTATATTTTGTGTCTAAATTATACATTTCTAATATACATAGAGCTTAAAATGTTTTACTTTTTTTTAATTCTAACAAATATTAATTGTGTTGAGATGTTACTAACATTCTCGTTTACCATTTTGGATTAATTTGTGCTAGAAGATGGTTCACGTCAATAGTCGAATAGTGAATTTAAACCTATGACCTTATTTTTCACAAAATTAACCCCATATCTTTATAGGCTATTGATGCCACACGAAACTTTAAATATTTCAACCGTCGAATAAAAGAAGCAAAAAAATCAATTTGTTTTTTTTTTATGCGTGTAAACTAGCGCTTGACCATGATGGGATCATCCTGGTGTTAAGTGGTTGTAATGTTCGACACAAGGATCATTATAAATTTAGTACTATAAATTATTATTAGCTTTTTGATTTTATTCTATTGAGATTATCTAGGCATCTAGATCTCGCGGCCGTTCATCAACAAGGTGGTCCGATCAGATAAAAGACTTCTCGTCCTCCAATTTTTTCTCTGTCGTAGAAACACGCTAGACAGAAACCCGTGGAGGCAGGTGACCACGATCATTAGGCATTAAGGACCGACACTAGAGAGATAGAGACCATTCTTCTATGTGTTAAGCCTACAGCACTAACATTAATAACGTGTCGTAACTTAAGTATAGGGTTTTGATTTATCTTTAATATTGTACAAAAAAATAATCTTCTACCACATACTATATAAAACATACTATTTATTCATGAATGAATAAAATTAATTCAAGTATTTATTCATCCGTAGTCATAGTGCCGCATTTGGGCAGCGCAACAATCGCCACGAGAAATGCAATGGCGACCATATCTGCTAAGAACATTCTAGAAGCGCTGGAGGGACGGCCAATGATGTGCCCAATATCCTGTACCTAAAGTAATGTTATCGACATTGTCGACATGTTGCCCGTCACTATGGTAGTTGTAGTACGGTAAACGTAAAAGTATTTTTATGTATTAGAATGTATGAAATGTATTTATATAGACTATTAAAGTTAAAGTTACAGCCTTTTATATATATAATATATACGTCCACTGCTGGGCGCAGGCCTTCTCTGTGAAGAGTATAAGGGCATAGTCCGCCACGCGGCCTTAGTGCAGATTGGCAGACGTCACATCCTTAGAATTTTTTTCTAAAACATGACCTCACGACGTTTTCCTTCACCGCCAAGCGCATGGTAAATCAGCACATAAAATTGCAACAACAAATTTATTGGCGCCGGCACTGGGGATCGAACCCGGGTTGCTATGCAACTTGAGGCGACCGCCCGGCTTGAGCTACCACGGCTCTCACATAGACCATTATTTGAATGCAATTACGTTAAGCTTAGGCTTATGTCAATTTACACGATACCTGCTTTTTGAGAGGTCTATCCTGCCTGGGCTCAGTTAGTAGACTGTTGGAGACTGATGATGGTGATAATATATATCGTTACCCAAGGCTGTCTGCAAGAGATCGCCACTAAAATGTAAATCTACATTTAAAACCTAAAAATTAAAAATACAGTCTAGCCTGGCCCACTGTTGGGCATAGCCTTTTTATATACACAGATATAAAAGGCTCTAGTAAGAATTGACAGACTTCACATGTTTATCAGCTAATTTCTAGGACATGTAGGTTTCCTCACGGTGTATTCTTTCACATTCTATTTTTTTATTTCTTTCGCAGAGTGCGTGATAAATCATCACTAAAAATTGATGCCGGTACCAGAGATCGAACTCTTGTTGCTACAGTACAATACAGCGTGAGGCGACCGCTCGGACACTGAGCTACAACGGCACGCTCTCGTATTATGTACTTTGTTTAAGTCGTATTAATAATAAAAAAATAAATCAATATGTCTTCTAAACTGCTGTTTCTCTGATGTGAATTTTAATGAGGCTGTGGTTTCTATTCCATACTATTACTTAAAAACATGGTTATGTATTAACCATGTTTTTAAGTAACACTTTTAGCCAACTATTTCAAAACAGGTTTCTGTATCCGTTGCATACTAACAAGTATCCTTATAGCTGTTAATTATAAATTTCCTTATTTACAACAATAATGTTAGTACGACTACTTGATTATGTTGTTTAAAACAACATCAATCCATGTTTAATATGTTAACATTTGTTGTAACTTTTTGATCTACCTACCTAATTTCTTCTATAAAAGGAAAAGAGGCAAATTAACATACATTTCACCTGATCTTAAGTGAAAAAAAACACTCTACAAGCGCCTTCGTCGTCGTTTCTTGAAGGTCCCCAAGCCGTATCGGCTTGGAAACACCACTGGTGACAACTGATTTTGTGAAGAAAATTACGCAAAAACCTTACACTTATTGAACATCATCTAATATGAGGTCTTCGTTATTCGTGTGGTAATGATCAATTTAACATCCTCATTTTTATTACATTTCATTCTCGGGGTCTTTTGTGCTCGCGATAAAAGCATATTTACGAGTAAAAACCTTCAAATATAATCTAACGTGACGGATCATACACTAAACTCCATTACGCCCGGGCGATCCATTTATTTTCGACATATTTATTACGAATTTCTGACACCTATCCTATTTTTTCCACATTTGTGCTCGTTGTCGTTAAGGATTACTTACGAGTACCTAGTCTTTATATAAACCTACCATTATCTCAATCAAAAAGCATTATTCAATTCGATTTTAGAAGTTATTTGGTGTATTTTCGAACCCAAAGTCTTACGCCAACAAAATTGATATGGTTACCTAACAGGAAGCAAACTCTCTTACATTAAAATAACATTAAAATACAAACTACTTCCTGCTTATTTGAAGTCGGTTAAAAAGTGAATGTCGGCGTGTCTGTCTATAAATACAACGTTTCTATTTGCTCTATTTCTGGTCACCGTTAGTTTTAACCCTGGCATTATGCGGTCCGAGCCGCAGTGCACGGCCTCCACAGATTAACTGATAACGTTTTCGCTATCAAAACGACTTGTACTCAAGATAAAACAATGCTTCACAAAAATGTTTGTACACTGCCATTTGTCATGGTTATCGCGTCAGTATTTCACACAGCATTGTCAGTGAAAGACGCATTCAACAACAAAACATGGCGAAATCCTTAAAGAAGTACTCGTTTCGTGGCGGCTCTCGACGGTGGAATGGAAATTTTAGAAGAACAGTACGTATGTTTTATTTATTTTATATATTGTATTGTTGATGCTTTATTTTTCACTAATTTATCCTGAGAGATTTGTCAGCAAAAGTGTTTGTTGCCATCTAAAATAAAGATTAATTCGGTGAAATCTTTACTGGCTATAAACTCAATTTGCATTCAAACTAAATGTATGAATGCATATTATCATAATAATAGACTAAAAATATAAATACATAAATTATACATATACAAAACAAACACATATACAAAAACATAAATTACAACATAAATCAATTAAGTTGAAGCATACATACAGATTAAAAAATTAAAAGTCAAAGTAATCTGTCACATGATGCCATCTGCGTCAAGTGTTATAGTGTAGTCTATACTCCGATTCAGATGAGTGATGATTTCTTTTTATTTTTTAAACTTTATTACAAGATTATAGAGATTATATTGTAATCGAAAACTATATTATTTATGTTTTATTATAAAACTTAGTGCAGAGATTATGTTTAATGATTGAAACTAAACGTGTTTACACGGTCCATACACAATTGTTTATTATTTACATAGTATTATATATTATTTATGCGTTTAATTAATGTTTTTGTGATAGTTTTTAGATACCAATAATCTAATTCACAATAAATATATCTGAAAATTAGACATATGTCTGTCTTGTTAAGTATAGTTATAACGTAAACATTGATATTATTTTTCAGAGTTTAATCAATAATTTCATTTTTCTTAGAGGAATATATGTTATATTTTGTTAATGATATATTTAGATTATTATAAAATTGTTACACCGGACCTGATAAAAGATAAGGGATATCAACAGTACGGAATACACTCAAAGAACTGAGAGATTACGGGATTTAAAATATTACGTGATCGTTTCCTTAATTAGATTATATATCAAAATTACATAACTCGTACGTGACCTCGAACTACGGTCATTGCACTAGATTTTATTGTAAGATTAGTGGCATCGTTATGATGGAAAGAACTCCATTATAGTGCAAGAAGCAGCCTTAGATGATGTTATAGACGTTTCATTACGAGACCGAACTATTACAATCAGACCAATAAACATTCTATCATTACCAAATACGTCAAATACTAACATACAAATGAACGGCAGTAGTAAGACATCGGTAAGCTATAGTGGCAGCAATGAACGAAAACACTACTAAAACTCAAATATGGACCACTACCATGAACGTTCATTTTGTGCCCAATTGGTTTAGCAGGCTTAGAGGATCGCAGATTTTTATCGCAATCAAAATTTAGCTTCGTCCCAGTGGACTCAAGCAGCTATATTTCTACTATATTCCCTAAACTTGTTGTACTCAATATTGAATTTGCACGTTTTACAAAGAAACAATTATAGTATTAAAATATTATGTGTCTACAGTCAATCCAACATATTAATTCTTCGCTACCGCAAGCAGATAAATTTTACGCTTACGAATTGTAAAACCTCTTCCTCTCCGGTGGACCTGGGAGTCCTGCACCACAACGGTACAGACGCAAGCATGGTCTATAGCATTTACCTGAACATACGTTTCTACAAGTTTCCTAGACCGGGGTTACTGTGTGCCAAATCTAAACTTAAATGAATGTAAACGTCTGAAGTATCATAGATAAATTACGAAGTCAAGGATCCTACTTTTACATATAAGAATAGGGACAAAAGAGATTACGGCACACCTGATCCTAAGTAATCACCGACGCCCATGAACATCTTGTATGTCATAACCTACTAAAATCTTACAACAATCAATCTTTTATAGCATTTTAGGAGTGTCCTGGTGTATAAAGGAAGGCCTTTTGCCAACAAAGTTAATATGAAGTCTGGTTGAAACCAAATCTTTGAACAACAAAAAATGAAATATTGGTTACGTAATTTATTACTGGCTGGCCTTAATGAGTGGTGCAACATTATAAAAAATACGGACGTTTATAGAACCTCGTCCTTTTTTTATGTCTGTTAATAATTTATTGAAGTCGTGTCCAATTAATGGCATCGATAATAAACATTCGCACTCCTGCAAAATTTGTCACTGCCAAAATGGCGCACATTGGCGCCTCGCGGTGGCCACACGCGAAGGACAATTTATAATTAATCAACTTACATATGGCTAATTCATTATGCGTCTTTGAATTTTAATTGTGATCATAATGAAGATCATTATCTGTCTGGCCCGATGATTCCAGCTAATCGCTCCGGTTGTTTACAATAATTATTATTATATGGCGCCAATCTTTTATCAAATGATTGTTCGCGTAAATATTTCAGATGGTCATTGTTAAAAGATCTTTACAAATAGTATGTACATTTATTTACAAGTAAAAATAAACATCAAATTAAATCTAATCGAAATGATCTTAGCTCATCACCTTCGTACTCAAGTCGTACTTTGGAAATTCTTTATTACCCCTACTTTTTACTACTATTTTAAAAGCTTATTAGCTTATATCGACTTTACAGTCTTATGGTAAGGGGTTCAAATCATAGCCGGCTTATATTAATTGGTTACCGTTTTCCAATAAAAAATATTATGGTTAAATTTTATGAATGGCTATGGGCTCATATCACATAAGACTATTTAAAAAGTAGTTAACGTTATTATCTACCCTACTTAAAATGTTTAACAATAGGGATGGATTTTATGCTAATATCCCTTGGCATATACGACTTCATCGGCGAGCTAAAATAATAACAATTTATGACATCACTTCAATCTTCTCTTAAGTTAGGTGGCTTAGAGAATGTATAGCTAAAAATAAATATATCATTATTTAAAACAATTATTTCAATATAAGCAATAACGATGCTACGACATCTAGTAAAGAAATATTTAAACTAAATTAATATTTTTGTTTCAGACAATAGATGGCACTGTTAAGATATTCACAATAATTTAACTTGAGTAATTTTGTGTGTATTTAGGAAATCGAAAAACAGAAAAAGTATTTATTGAAGTCCCATATTCTAGCTCATTCTTTAAAAAAATTGTAAAACAAATCTACTAGTGTCACTATTTAATCATGCGGAATTATTACAACCGTTTTATACAAGCTCATTATTACGCAATGGCAATACAGCTCAAAATTACATCATTCTCTGACTGATATCATGTCTAGATGAATGAACACTGAACAGTTTATAAAGATCGCGGCAGTAGCAAGCATGTGACATTCAAATTCTAACATTGCGCTAAATTGTTGAACAACACTTAAATATAGGCACGATAATTTGGTTTATTTTAATAGAATTACATATATAAAGAAAAACCGGCATTTATATAAAGCAAGCGTAAGTTTTTATTTAAAAATAATAAGTTTCTAATAACTGTTTGATGTTAATATTAACGTTTGTTAACGCTTGTCATATTTTTAACCCGAGTTTTTTGTTAAGGTAAGAAAAAAATTGCGTTCTCCGCGAGATGGCGCTAAAACGGATTCTCATTGTTAATAAGTCATACCCGGCAGTCGGATTGGAGTTATTAAAAAAGCGGTAAGCAACATTTTATACATTAAATAAATTTACTATTTTGTTACAAAAAAGGACAAGGACATCATACATCAATTTCACTACATATTATGTTCATAAGTAATTTTTAACATATTAAAACAATATAATCTACTAGGGTTAAAATGGCGACGAAGGATTTTTGACGTGACAACGTCTTTTAAATTGATGAATACTGGATGTCGTTCGCGCAAAATGTCCCGTTACGCTCGAGCCGAGAGTTCCCGTGCCGATGGTGCACGATGCGGCATTTGCCGTTCGTTCAAAGAGTGTAAGCGAGAGCGCATTATGAGAGAGATAGAGAACGCAAATTTGTGCTCAGTGAAGTAGAAAAAACTACTTCAATTTTGTTTGAATGACGTACACACGCCTAGAATACGTTGTCACGAATTTCACGTCCGAGCGCCTTGGGCCCAGAGATATTTTTAGCCTCGTTCGGCCCGGAGTGCTAATGGGTATCCTAGTAACCGTCCAAGCGATAGAGGTTCAAGCTAAACGACTTTAGAGCTATGCCACTTTTCAATCCGGTGAAAGAGAATCCGGTGAAAGAGAGACACTAGTTAATCTGTGTAATTACGTCACAAAAAAGGATTTTTCTGTATTTACCTATATTTTTAGGACGGAAACGATCGTTGTACCTTATTTAGACTACGAACCGGAGAGTTTGCCGGAAATCAAAAAAGCAATTAAGGGCTGCGATGCTATTATATGGAATACGAAACATCAGCTTACTGGGGAAATACTGGACTTAGCAGGTAGGAAACGATTATTTAGTATAGTTGAGGCTATCGGATAAAAAGTGGCTTAGTGCTAAAAAAATTCATAAAACTCATCTACAAATCTACAAATATCTTAAAAATTGCTAAAATTGAATACAAACCTTCTTTATAACTGCACGCCATTCTGTTTACGTTTGGTCAAACAAGATATAGGCCGGTAATGTAATTTCAGCAAGTTTTAAAAAGAATTAAAAATGTTTCGTTTAACTTTTTACAGAAAGTAAATCTTCAAAAAGATACCCCACCTTCTGCGGGGAAGGCGGTGGTTATGTGGGGCTTTTACCCACTAAAACCTCCCCGGTGGCCCTTCCTCGGTACATGGTGAGGGGCTCCGGGATCTTCAGTGGAACGCACGGGAGCACCTCTGCACTGTGCTCAAGGAGAGCACTCCCCGGGGCGGGAGGTTACTCGCAGTGCAAGGCGACACGGGCCAGCCGATATCGCCTTCTTCTCGGGTCCACCTTGGCGGACAACAAAGGCCCCCACCCTTGTCGTCCAGTGAACCCGAGGCCCCTTTTACTCGCCTTCTACAGGCAGGGGATACCGTAGTCTTATTCTTGAGAGCCCAGAAATCCATACCTGAAACGTTTCAACTTGTAACGATTTCCACGTTTATGGTAATGTATACACTAATTACACAGTTTTTAAACAATGTCACATTATCTTGTTTTTAACCAATTAGTTTTGCATATAGAACCAGGGACAAAATGTCATTGTCGTTTTTGTATAAGATATCTTAATAAAATACATTTCTTGTTTCATTTTAATCAATTGTTTATTTGTATGCAATTACAACAGTCGAATGGTAAGGACAATAAATCTACGGAACATATTCCAAACCTGTACGAAATGAAAATCACAGAAATAATAAATTTACAATTTTCACATTAGTTCATGTAATTGCATGCGCAATGGGCGGTCTTATCCCTAAGGGCGATCTCTTCCAAACAACTTTGTATGGACAGAAACTTGCGTCTAAAAAAGATTTTAGTGGGTCTGTGATCATTTTATATTTATTTTAATACAAAAAAGTCACAAAATACATATATATAAACATACATATTTATTAATATATACACATACTATTAATAATAATAATACATAAAGACGTGACCTCTTTACAAAAGTTACGATGCAGTATTTCTTTCTAACAAAAACAAAAACCAACTTCAAATTAAATGAAACGTTAAACGCAATTACGCGCGAAACGGACATCCTCTTTGTATTTCCGGATTATCGTTGGAAAATTACGAAATGGAAACTGTTATTAAACTACTCTTATAGTACAGTTTTTATTATAAAGGATTATAAAAAATGAAAAATCTAAACCAGTTTGCGTAATACGTGGGTTTTTCGTCCATTTCTAGCGCACATACTTATATGTTTCCTAGTTTTCTCATTATTCTTAATGTCAGAATTCGACCAAATTGAAACGGTGGTCCCACACGGGAAGCATCAGCTTTCAAACAAAAAAAGAATCATCAAAATCGGTTCCCCGAATCGAATATTAAGAGGTAACAAACATAAAAAATAAAACAAAAAAACATACATGCAAATTTAGAACCTCCTGCTTTTTTGAAGTCGTTTGATAAGCTCTCACGTACCGGGGCTATTCCGCGCAGAGAACTGAGGTTGGCTACCGAGTAATGGAGGGGGGAGGGCAAAAGTAGACATTTCCCCAACCATAGCAAAAAAACAAACCTACCGCTGTTTCTATTTCTTATTATCTCACAAAAACATATCGTAAAAGAGTAGCGTAAGCTTTAATGACCCATTTTTCCAGGTCCCCAGTTGAAAGCAATATCAACGATGTCATCAGGCACAGACCACATCAATCTAAACGATGTGTTCTCGCGCGGCTTATTGCTCGGGAACACGCCCCACGTGCTCGACAACTGCGTCGCTGATATCACGGTCGGCCTCATGATAGCAGCTGCTAGAAGATTCAAGGAAGGCATCGAGGAAATTATGACGTCAGTAATTAATGGACAAGTAAAAGATTACATAATGAAATAATTAAAAAGATTGACATAGTAAATATAGGAAACGTAACTGGTTATGATAGAAAGAGAGAAAGAATATGTGTGCTCGCACACATATTCACATATTCTATCTTCACAAACTTATAACACCTTTGCAATTTGTGTTCGTTTCGTTCGATCACACTTTTAGTAACGCATTCGCCAGCTGACTCCCTTTTTTTTTTTTTGGCGAACTACACAGATTGGCCAGAGAAGCTGGCCTTGACTGCTTCACCGGATTGAGAGGTGGCATAGCTCTTAGCTCGCTTAGCCTGAACCTCTATTGCTAATAACTCAACACAAAGGTCCCTCCGATGGGGGGTAAGCTGACTCCCCAAGTCAAGCGTGCGTAAAGAAGTTTTACTTCAACAATCTATATTAATTCTGCTTAAATTCCTAGTGGTCGGAGTTATAGAGGACGTACATCACGTACCAGTGGAATATAGCAAGAACGAAGCTCTAAGAGTTGAATAATTAGCTAAATTTAAGATTAGCCGCTTAGATCTAAACACTAAATTATGAAGGTTGTGAGAATATGTTAAAAGTGGTCAATTGAAAAGCACTCACACACTCACCGACACACATACACACACACCCGCCCGCACAAATAATGATATAATGACAATATTAGATATATAAATAACCATGGGAGGAAGGACTGCCAACTATCGCACAGGAAATTCCTAGTTTAGGTGGCAGTGAAACTTAAATAGAACTAATACTAGCAGTAAAAAAAGTGTAATTAGTAATACTGTTTGTTATAATTTTGTTCATTAATAAATTATATTTATTATTTATTTATTTATTAGATCTTGGGTTTTGTAACAGTATCCTAGCTTCTCCAGCAATGACAGAAGCTAGGATACTGTATAAAATTGTAAGAAAATGTTTATTACGTAATGAGTAAGGCTTTTGTATGTAAAGTATCTTTTGTGTCATGAGGATGATATTTACCAATAGAAAAATTCCTCGTAAAAAATTAAAAAAAAATTCTAGTGGTGAATGGAAATATGGCGTGCAATGGTCCCTCGGGCAGGACATCGCCGGGAGCACGGTGGGTCTGGTCGGACTCGGCGGCGTAGGGCAAGCTGTTGTGAGGAGATTGAAGGGATTCGATGTGGCGAGATTTGTCTACGCAGGACGCAGCGACAAGCCTGAAGGTATGTCGTGATTTAATCTGCTTCATCAAAATTAAGAGGTTCTTAATTCGGCTGTTTTTAACCTAAATACCACGCCTCTAATATACGAGTATTCATATTTTCATATAGATTTATAATAATATATAATAGGGCCTCGAGTTTGCCATTTGCCACATCATTATGAACACACAGACGTATCGATTATCATTCCATCATTACCAAATACTTCAAATACAAACACATACACTATTGGCTAAAAGACTACAAAAACTCACAAATATAGTGCCAATTAATGTTCATTTTGTAAACCATTGATTTAGCCGACTGCAGGTTCGTCACAAAACAAAAGATAAAACGATCGTGTACAAAATTATCATCCGACAAGTCTTACTGTATGGCAGTGAAGCGTGGCTAGTTGTCGCGAGGGTTGTAGAGAGCCCAAACACAGTGTATAGCAGGATATAAGAAAATGTAACAATAATAATAATAAGTATATATATAGACTTAATAAATAGAGATAAGTAAAGTAAGAGAAAATTTTTTAACAAGCCGGTAAGAAGAATAAATAACGGTATGCTAAGAATAAGTGTAAGATTGCTAAATTAGTGTTAAAACAGAGAATACAATAAGTGGAATATGTATAAAGTGTATTTTAAATTAAAGGTAGAGTAAGGATAGACATAAAAATGTAATAGGAAAATATGAATAAGCTTAAGAACAATGTATAACTATGTAACATTATTTAGAGATGTAAGAAAGAGATGAATGGAAAATATCCCTAACCACCCACGTTGGGGGTGGTTAGGGATAGCATAGGCAAACTATACTTAGATTAAAAATGACAAGGGGAAATAAAACTCTGAATTTAGTACATAAGTCAGTAGTCAAGCCTCATGTTACAAAAACAAAAAAGAAGCGTGGCTAGCCGTCAGAACATATATCCAGAAGCTGCAAGTTGCAGAGATGAAGAAAGAAGATCAGAAACTTGAAGTCAGCAAGTTGAAGTGGCAGTGGGCCGGCCACATCTGTCGAGTCAGTGACGATAGATGGGGGAGGAAAGTCTCGGAATGGAGGCCGCGCATAGGTCAGAGAAACGTAGGACACCCTTGCTCCAGATGGACCGACGACCTTGTAAGGATAGCCGGAAGTGGTTGGATGCGTAAAGCGGAGGATCGTATGTGGTGGAAGGCATTGGGGAAGGCAGTCGGTAGACACAGAATCAAATAAAAAAATACTAAATCAAACCTCCTTGTTTTTAAAGATGGTTGACAATTGATTTAATATTGACAGCGAAGACTCTCGGCGTAGAGCGCGTGCAGTTGTCGGAGTTATTGAGTGTGAGCGACTACGTGCTGCTGTGCTGCCCCCTGACCAGCGAAACTAGACACCTCATCAATGCGAATACCCTGAAGCTCATGAAGAGCAACGCGGTGCTGGTCAACATTGGACGAGGAGGTGAGTCAATAAAGTCACACAGCAAGGTAAAGGTATTTACTACTTATTTTTCGTACAGCAAAGGACTGGAATAGTTTGCCCGCATCTGTCTTTCCCTTCAATTACAATGTGGGTATTTTCAAGAGTAGAGTGAATTGGCATTTACTAAGCTAGTGTGCCTTACCATCCAGGACTGCATTTCCACTTGACAACAGATAGGATCGTAGTCAGGAATTCGCTTAGAAAGTATAAAAAAAAATCGACTTCTAAAAAAGTTTCTTAATTCGTCTGCATTTTTTTAACTTTTAGCACCATCATTTATTAGCTAATTTTGAATTTTCTTCTTTTCAATTAGGTCTCATATTCATTTTGTTGGTATAGGACCTTAGATTCTGAAGATATACCAGGAAACTCATACCCAAAAAGATAAACACAGACTAGGTAACTACTCCGTAAAGACAAATTTAAAAGAAGAAAGGAAATGTGAGTAAAAGAAATTCATAAAAAATATATACGAGTATACGAGTATATATTTTTATCTAAATATTTCATTTCATATTTATTAACGAAAAAAAGCTGATGAAAACTAGATGATTTGATGACGGTTTTTCCTTTTTAATTGATAAATATACTCGTGAAAGCGTAAGGATGTAGCAACGCATTTAGTAACTAACACCATGAAGTCGCAAACATTTGTAACTGAACTCAATATTTTTACTATATGTAAAATTCCCAGGTCTTGTAGATCAGGAAGCTCTGTATGATGCTCTTAAAGGAGGCCAAATATTCTCCGCCGGTCTGGACGTGGTTACGCCGGAGCCCTTGCCCAAAGACCATCCACTTCTTTCGCTACCCAATTGCTGTGAGTATCACACAACAAAATATATTTATAAATAAACATGTGGACAAAATTTTGTTAACAATTCATCAGAAAAAAAAAGTTTTACAAAAAACTTTACGAACTTTAGTGAATGCGAAAAGTACGATCAGGCGAGGCAATCGAAAGTTGAGAGGGAGATATAAGTTAGTGAAGATAGAAAGAGAGAACTGCTTGTACATTTTCTTTCTCTCTTAAACAATCGAGTATATATTATATTTTGTGTCTAAATTATACATTTCTAATATACATAGAGCTTAAAATGTTTTACTTTTTTTTAATTCTAACAAATATTAATTGTGTTGAGATGTTACTAACATTCTCGTTTACCATTTTGGATTAATTTGTGCTAGAAGATGGTTCACGTCAATAGTCGAATAGTGAATTTAAACCTATGACCTTATTTTTCACAAAATGAACCCCATATCTTTATAGGCTATTGATGCCGCACGAAACATAAAATATTTCAACCGTCGAATAAAATAAGCAAAAAAATCAATTTGTTTTTTTTTTATGCGTGTAAACTAGCGCTTGACCATGATCCCACCTGGTGTTAAGTGGTTGTAATGTTCGACACAAGGATCATTATAAATTTAGTAGTATAAATTATTATTAGCTTTTTGATTTTATTCTATTGAGATTATCTAGACATCTACATCTCGCGGCCGTTCATCAACAAGGTGGTCCGATCAGATAAAAGACTCGTCCTCCAATTTTTACTCTGTCGTAGCAACGCGCTAGACAGAAGCCGGTGGAGGCAGGTGACCACGATCATCAGGCATAAGGGACCGACACTAGAGACATAAAGACCATTATTCAACTATGTGTTAAGCCTACAGCACTAACATTAATAACGTGTCGTAACTTAAGTATAGGGTTTTGATTTATCTTTAATATTGTACAAAAAAATAATCTTCTACCACATACTATATAAAACATACTATTTATTCATGAATGAATAAAATTAATTCAAGTATTTATTCATCCTTAGTCATAGTGCCGCATTTGGGCAGCGCAACAATCGCCACGAGAAATGCAATGGCGACCATATCTGCTAAGAACATTCTAGAAGCGCTGGAGGGACGGCCAATGATGTGCCCAATATCCTGTACCTAAAGTAATATTTATCGACATTGTCGACGTGTTGCCCGTCACTATGGTAATTGTAGCATGATAAACGTAAAAAGTATTTTTATGTATTAGAATGTATGAAATGTATTTATATAGACTATTAAAGTTAAAGTTACAGCCTTTATATATATAATATATACGTCCCACTGCTGGGCGCAGGCCTTCTCTGTGAAGAGAGTATAAGGGCATAGTCCGCCACGCGGCCTTAGTGCAGATTGGCAGACGTCACATCCTTAGAATTTTTTTCTAAAACATGACCTCACGATGTTTTCCTTCACCGCCAAGCGCATGGTAAATCAGCACATAAAATTGCAACAACAAATTTATTGGCGCCGGCACTGGGGATCGAACCCGGGTTGCTATGCAACTTGAGGCGACCGCCCGGCTTGAGCTACCACGGCTCTCATATAGACCATTATTTGAATGCAATTACGTTAAGCTTAGGCTTATGTCAATTTACACTATACCTGCTTTTTGAGAGGTCTATCCTGCCTGGGCTCAGTTAGTAGACTGTTGGAGACTGATGATGATGATAATATATATCGTTACCCAAGGCTGTCTGCAAGAGATCGCCACTAAAATGTAAATCTACATTTAAAACCTAAAAATTAAAAATACAGTCTAGCCTGGCCCACTGTTGGGCATAGCCTTTTTATATACACAGATATAAAAGGCTCTAGTAAGAATTGACAGACTTCACATGTTTATCAGCTAATTTCTAGGACATGTAGGTTTCTTCACGGTGTATTCTTTCACATTCTATTTTTTTATTTCTTTCGCAGAGTGCGTGATAAATCATCACTTAAAATTGATGCCGGTACCAGAGATCGAACTCTTGTTGCTACAGTACAATGCAGCGTGAGGCGACCGCTCGGACACTGAGCTACAACGGCACGCTCTCGTATTATGTACTTTGTTTAAGTCGTATTAATAATAAAAAAATAAATCAATATGTCTTCTAAACTGCTGTTTCTCTGATGTGAATTTTAATGAGGCTGTGGTTTCTATTCCATTCCATTCATACATAACCATGTTTTTAAGTAACACTTTTAGCCAACTATTTCAAAACAGGTTTCTGTATCCGTTGCATACTAACAAGTATCCTTATAGCTGTTAATTATAAATTTCCTTATTTACAACAATAATGTTAGTACGACTACTTGATTATGTTGTTTAAAACAACATCAATCCATGTTTAATATGTTAACATTTGTTGTAACTTTTTGATCTACCTACCTAATTTCTTCTATAAAAGGAAAAGAGGCAAATTAACATACATTTCACCTGATCTTAAGTGAAAAAAAACACTCTACAAGCGCCTTCGTCGTCGTTTCTTGAAGGTCCCCAAGCCGTATCGGCTTGGAAACACCACTGGTGACAACTGATTTTGTGAAGAAAATTACGCAAAAACCTTACACTTATTGAACATCATCTAATATGAGGTCTTCGTTATTCATCCGTGTGGTAATGAACAATTTAACATCCTCATTTTTATTACATTTCATTCTCGGGGTCTTTTGTGCTCGCGATAAAAGCATATTTACGAGTAAAAACCTTCAAATATAATCTAACGTGACGGATCATACACTAAACTCCATTACGCCCGGGCGATCCATTTATTTTCGACATATTTATTACGAATTTCTGACACCTATCCTATTTTTTCCACATTTGTGCTCGTTGTCGTTAAGGATTACTTAGGAGTACCTAGTCTTTGTATAAACCTACCATTATCTCAATCAAAAAGCATTATTCCATCCCATTTTTAGAAGTTATTTGATGTATTTTCGGAACCCAAAGTCTTACGCCAACAAAATTGATATGGTTACCTAACAGGAAGCAAACTCTCTTACACATAAAAATAACATTAAAAAAACAAACTACTTCCTGCTTATTTGAAGTCGGTTAAAAATTGAATGCCGGCGTGTCTGTCTATAAATACAAGGTTTCTATTTGCTCTATCTACGAGTATGTCACCGTCAGTTTTAACCCTGACATTGTGCGGTCCGGCCGCAGTGCACGGCCTCCACAGATTAACTGATAACGTTTTCGCTATCAAAACGACTTGTACTCAAGATAAAACAATGCTTCACAAAAATGTTTGTACACTGCCATTTGTCATGGTTATCGCGTCAGTATTTCACACAGCATTGTCAGTGAAAGACGCATTCAACAAACAAAACATGACGAAATCGCTTAAAGTACTCGTTTCGTCCAACGACTACCTCGACAGTGGAATGGAAATTTTAGAAGAACAGTACGTATGTTTTTATTTATTTTATATATTGTATTGTTGATGCTTTATTTTTCACTAATTTATCCTGAGAGATTTGTCAGCAAAAGTGTTTGGTGCCATCTAAAATAAAGATTAATTCAATTGAAAATCTTTACTAGCTATAAACTCAATTTACATTCAAACTAAATGTATGAATGCATATTAATAACCTCACTAACCAATAGGCTAAAAATATAAATACATAAATTATACATATACAAAACAAACACATATACATACATGTACAAAAACATAAATTATAACATAAATCAATAAGTTGAAGCATACATACAGATTAAAAGTCAAAAGTAATCTGTCACATGATGCCATCTGCGTCAAGTGTTATAGTGTATTGAATCTATACTCGATTCAATGGAGTGATGATTTCTTTTATTTTTTTTAATCTTTATTACAAGATTATAGAGATTATATTGTAATCGAAAACTATATTATTTATGTTTTATTATAAAACTTAGTGCAGATATTATGTTTAATGATTGAAACTAAACGTGTTTACACGGTCCCATACACAATTGTTTATTATTTACATAGTATAGTTTTTATGCGTTTAATTAATGTTTTTGTGATATTTTTTTTAGATACCAATAATCTACTTCACAATAAATATATCTGAAAAATTAGACTTATGTCTGTCTTGTTAAGTATAGTTATAACGTAAACATTGATATTATTTTTCAGAGCTTAATCAAATAATTTCATTTTCTTAGAGGAATATATGTTTTTATTTCAGTTTTACAGTTTTGAAATCTCGCTACCACAACTTTAGTGATGAAGGCCTAACGACAAACCGAGACGAGTTGTTAGATCTTATTCCGGGATGTTCGGCACTCGTGTGGGTCTCTCATCACCCCATCACAAAGGAGCTCCTGGATAGAGCTGGTAATATATTTTCATTTTTAATAATAATTTTATTCAAATGTTTCTTTACATAAATACATGTATCTCAGGAATCGATGCCCCATTAAAAATGTCAAGCAATTAAACAGATACGTAATCGACTCTAATTAAAAGTCAATACAGTCATACACTTTTTAAATTATCGCTATAAATTAATTAGTAAAATTACCTAAGCATAATGCATCTAGATGACGAATAAGGGCCAATAAATGGAAAACCCATCAGCACAAAGCGGCTGGTATCGTAAACAACTAATTAATCAATAATTTCACTAGCTAAAGCGCCCTTTAAACGGGAACACTACAGTACAGTACTTTATGTACAGTATTATTCTGCAGCAGAAATAAAGCTTATAGTAAAAAAATCTAAATAACTATGATACTTGGAAAACAATAGTAGTAGCCTTTAACGTTTAATCCTTCACTGATTTGATTTGAAGGCCATCTCATTATCATAGAGACTCTCCAACCCAAGCCGAGGCCGTTGCGCCTAGTTACTGCCCAAAGAGGTTCAGGCTAAGCGACTCAAGGGCTGTGCCACGTCTCTCGTTGTATTGAAACTGTAGATGCCGCATGATTTATGCAATTGTGGCCAATCAACTGAATTCTAAGAAGTTGAAGACGTTTAAAAATATAAGAAATCGTTATAATACAATATCATATAACGTGTGCACCGTAGGGCCGCAGCTGAAGATAGTTAGTACGGTATCCGCCGGCTACAACCACTGCAACGTGCCGGAGCTGAAGGCGCGCGGCATCAAGCTGACCAACACGCCCAACGTGCTGAGCGCCGCCGTCGCCGAGATCGCTCTGGCCCTCATGCTCGGCACCGCCAGACGCTTCACGGAGAACCTTGCCCAAGTGCACAGGTAAAACACCCTATACATGTAAACCTGTTGGACACAATTCGCCACGCGGCGCTAGTGCGGGATAGTAGACCTCACATGTCTTAGAATCTAAGATATGCAGTTATCGATACACAAAATGCACACGCCTAATCTTTTTTTACCCCTACACGGTATTCGTAATTTCACATGGTTAAAAACTCAGATTTCAATGAGTAGACAAAAGTGCATGTGATTGATAAGAAAAAAAAGACAGCTGGCAACTGTATCTGCGGTAAAGGTGTCAGATAAGATTTATCTCATGTAACCATAACTTTATAAATCACTTTATCAAACACTTTTCAAAACCTTTCCTAGTAACTTAACGAATTTATTCAGTTACGCGAATTGGTTCAACTTTAAAACAATAATAAGAAATGATTACATTAATACCGGTGTATTTCAATTACCGACTCCGATAACATCGTACGTAATATATAGTCGTAAAACATACTGCTCGCGACAAGTTATATTTCAGCGATTATATAAGGTTGTCAAATATCCCTTCCGCCTTTTGTCTTTGATTTTCGCGGCTATGTAAAGCGCTACAGAGCTCGTATCTAGCAATACTATACATAATTTGAAAGGTCTTGACATAACCTACAAAACGACGCTATGCATAATTAGTTTGGATATTGCGTTCAACAGTTATAGACGTGTAAACATGGAGTTCACTACTATACCTAATTATGCATAGCGTCGTTTTGTAGGTTATGTCAAGACCTTTCAAATTATGTATAGTATTGCTAGATACGAGCTCTGTAGCGCTTTGTACATAGCCGCGAAATTCAAAAGACAAAAGGCGGAAGGGAGATATTTGACAACCTATTATTTACATAAATTTAAATAACATATTGTAATATTGTTATGTTGTCATTGGTCTAGTGACTGGAGTGAGCCTAATAGTCCAAATCATAATATTTGTACTTATATATATTGAAAGTTACTTCTATAACTTTCGTTCACGACACTCTGATAAGAGGAGTACAACTGTAGGAAGTAATAAATAGAGAGAGAGAAAAAAGGTGAAAACATATTATTTGCTCTTTTTTTTATTCTTTCTAAGCGAGTACTTGGCCACAATCCCACCTGATGTTAAGTAGAAATGCAGTCCTCGATAGTAAGACACATTAGCTAAGCCTATTCACTGTATTCTTACATCTACACCTACATTGTAATAAGAGAGAAAGACAGATTAAGCAGGCAAATTATTGCTACTCTGAGTCTTCTAAACCGACTGAGTACAAAATGAACGTTCATCATAATAGTAGTATATTTGCTTGTTTTTGTAGTCTTGTAGTTAATTGGTGCCACTATGGTTTACCAATGGCGTACCAAAGGCACGTCAATCGTGTGTGTTAGTATTTGACGTATTTGGTAATGATGGAATGATCACTGGCAAGTAGACTCAGAGCCCTGTACCAATAATACGGAGCAAAGTGCTTTAAATGTACAGCACCTGGACGACCGAGCTTTGCTCGATATTTTTTTGAAAAAGGCATTATTAAGTAAACAATTAATTTTCTTGGTATAACGTCAAACCAAACACTCATGGACTTACTGTTGCTCAGTAACGCCATCTACTAGTCGATCGTCGTAGAATCGAATCTAGCTAGGTTGATTTATCGCTCCCAAAATCTCCTGCATATAAAATTTCACGAAAATCGCTGTAGCCGTTTCCGAGATTCGAATTATATATATATAAGATTTATTTCAGTGGAGAATGGGAAATAGGTTTCGACAAAGTTCTCGGACAAGATATAACGGGAAGTACAGTCGGTATCGTCGGGCTCGGTGGCATTGGCCAGGCGGTGGCGAAGCGGCTGGGCGGCTTTGAAGTTGCTAAATTCCTTTATACCGGTCACCGGGAGAAGCCTGAGGGTAAGTTGATGGAAGCTAATTTCTTATTTAATAACTCCTTATATTCACGCCAATGTAATACAGTAAATAAAAATTGATTTATCCATTTTATCGTGTCTGAATTATATTGTAATATATACTTTAGAACGAAATTCCTTACGACAGGCTTGGAGAAGAAACGGCCGTCTTGTGAGACTAAAACCGCAAGAAAAATGTATAGCGGAAATGGTATAGTCGTGAACACGGCGGCCGATATAGTGACTAGCATGTAATTAAAATCTCTGATCACAGGTGGTGTTTTAACAAATGTTTTGCATATTGTAATGTTGCTATATTATCCGAAGGAACTCCTAAGATAAACTCGGAGTTAGGTACAATATCTACCTAGTTCAGGCAATTGATTAGCCGGGAGATCTGACCGAAAATCTGAGAAAAAAAATGTTTATGAAACAATAAAATGTATGTAATAAATATGTGTATATGTGTGTAAAAATAAATAAATATATCATATTTTATAATGTTTTCCACGCAGCAAAGAAATTAGGCGCAGAATTCGTGAACCTGGACACCCTTTTAACTCAAAGCGACTTCGTGGTGCTCGCTGTCCCCCTGACCGACGAGACCAGGCTAATGATCAACAAGACCTCTTTAGCAAAAATGAAGAAGAACGCAATTCTTATTAACGTCGGTCGTGGAGGTAAGATGGATTTATTATTTTAACATAGACATTTTAATTACTGGCATCATATATAAAAAAAATATGACACAGATTAGAATAAAGTGTACAAAAAGAATAAAGTACAGTGAAAGAAAGGAAGCACGGATAAATAGGAAATGATGGCCAACATTAAATTTAGCTATAAAAGTTATAATAATACATTGATCTTTCCAGATCTAGTCAACCAGGACGATCTGTACGACGCTCTGAAAAACAAGGACATATACGCGGCGGGTCTTGACGTCACCACTCCGGAGCCGTTGCCCAAAGATCACAAGCTGCTGACTTTGCCAAATATCTGTATGCTTTTTTTTACTTTAAGTGGTAGAACTGCCACAGCGGTTTCTGCTGTTTCATGAATAGGCTGGAAACTCCCTTCCACTTTCCTTATATATGTGTAAAGGATAATCAATCATCATTTCAACCGTAGAATACCCACTGCTAGATGTAAGCCTCCCACGATTTCCAAAAAGACCAGTTGTATAAAGGAGTAAGGGACAAATAATATACCTCTATTTCACATTACTTCGGCATTTCACCTGGTGGGAGGTGTTCCTTCCTTGAAACCCTTTCAACCTTTCTTTAAAAACAGCAATTTTTTTAGGAACCATTGCTTGAGGTAGGCCAACCTCTTAAGGCAATTTGCCCTGAACCTTTGTTGGAGTAACTCTACTCAAGGGATACTCTTTTCACAATAGCATTTTCACCCGCAACCAATTGATTTGAAAAAGATCCGCTACAATCCTATACTACTTTTATGATTCTGTAGGCTGTGTATAATAGTAATTGGTAAATAAGTTTTAGGAAAATGAGCTTACAGCTGATATGATGTTACTCATATATCACACCAGAGGAACATTGCTGGCCTTTGAAAGAGAAGGCCTGTTTCTTGAATGTTCCTTAGTTCAGAAACCACTGGAATTGAAATTTTTAAACAATCTTATATTCTTTCAGTTATCCTCCCGCACATCGGCAGCGCAACTTTAGGCACTAGAAATGCTATGGCTGTTCTTGCTGCGAACAATGTTGTTAACGCCCTCAATGGAAAACCTTTATTGACACCTATTTTAGATTAAACATTTCATTCATTCATTTTTCTTTAACACAAAATCCCTCATAAATAAATATAATTACGATTCTAATAACACATTTTAATATTTTATCTTTCACTTGTCAGATTGTGACAAATTGATGTTCTTAATTTTATGAATAAAAATAAGTCTATAAATTATTTTGTATACAACCCACTTAACCTTACAAAATAAAATTGCAAAAAAAATATTGTTCTCAAGCAATATGGCTACTGGTTGTCCCTTACTGCCTAATTCTCTACCTTCCCCTTTCTCTTTCCCTCATTGTGAATCCCTTACTGTAGGTACACTGACACTGTACATGTATAGTACTTATGTATGTGTATATATATAGTTACACATAAGAGTTCAATAAAACAGACAATAAAAAGGATCATATTAAATATATTTCAATAAATGACAATATTTACATTTCATAAACTAAGTGGCAACTATAACAGGGCTTTGCCTTGAGAGCATATTTTCAATCACTCACAAAAGTAGGGTAGGGTGATTATAGGGTAAGGTTGCAAGGTATGCACAACTTTTTCACCAGAGTTTAGACTTACGAGGACATCATCATGTCCTTTTAGCTCCTAATGACTTTGATGTTTGATAATGACAAGTACATCATGTTCAATTGTAATTATTCTTCTCAAAATATAGTGAGCATTTCTACATTTGACTGATAACAAATATTAAATGCAAACCATAGACTTCAGTGGCACTGGCTATGGACTTTCATAACTCACTCACATTTCAAAAATAGTAGACAGTTATAGCACAGTTATGTCATGAGATTAGAATAATGGAAGAGATTGCATTCAGTTAACATTACATAATTACCTCTGAATTAATAATTTTATATGAATATAGCATAGACACTTATTATAATAGAATATAAATTTTACAAAGTTTAACATTGCTATATATGTGTATATGTAACAAAACAAATCAGCTTATCTCTAGTCTCATCATGGTGCATCAGCTACTACAGCAGCCAGGTCTTTTAAAAATGGCTCGATTTGACTCTCCAATGACAGTATATGGCCAGTGTTACAATTGTCACTACCAATGAATGTAATAATAAGAGGTAGCTTGTTCATTTGAATTACCTGTAAATTTTATATATTATAATATTTAATTTAAATATTTAAGTGCATAAGTCCTGTCTGATGTTAAATATAATGTCCATTCTCGGGAATGCAAGGCTAGTACAGGTTTTATCATCTATTATTATCATAGCATGTACAAATGACATATTACTATGTAAATGTTAAAATTTCATTGATTCACAAAATCATCAGGGACTATCAATAAAACATAGGCAAAGGTAACGAAACATTTAGAAGGATGTGAGATACTTTTTTTATGTGTATGTATAATACTATCACCCATAGGAAAATTAAAAAGTATTAGGCTATATGTTTCCCACTATGGCAGGCGCATGATTCTTTATAGTGATAAATGGGCATACTCCATTTCTGGTGCCAGATAACAAACCTGTGTCAGAGTTAGCGCTAAGCTCCTGCCCAATTATTCAATCTATTTATTTATCAACTAATCTTCAGCTACATGAATAACAGAAATAACGTATAAATAGGATTAACATACCTGATAACTTGAATACATAGATATGATAGTTTTATTCCTGCCCAGACCCAGCTTACTAGCTTGATCCGTGGTCATACCAAACGTAGATATAAAATTAGGTCTTAAAGCCAATGGTGGAGCTCTTTCGGTAACAGCACGCACCACAGGAACACCATCCCGATCCGTTATTAAAATACAGTGAAGACCGTTTACCCTGTAAAGAAGAATATTTAAGTTTCGCATTCTTTTTCATATTGTACAATAGCTTAAACACATACTTTTCTAATAAATGATTCAGGTATTTTCTAAGATCGTCAACCATATTGTATCTTGCTCAAATTAAATAAGTGTGGAGGTAATTCTTAGTTTAAATTGAAAGTAAAAATCAATCTAATAACAGAAATAACGTCTAAATAGGATTAACATACCTGATAACTTGAATACATAGATATGATAGTTTTATTCCTGCCCAGACCCAGCTTACTGGCTTGATCCGTGGTCATACCAAACGTCGATATAAAATTAGGTCTTAAAGCCAATGGTGGAGCTCTTTCGGTAACAGCACGCACCACAGGAACACCATCCCGATCCGTTATTAAAATACAGTGAAGACCGTTTACCCTGTAAAGAAGAATATTTAAGTTTCGCATTCTTTTTCATATTGTACAATAGCTTAAACACATACTTTTCTAATAAATGATTCAGGTATTTTCTAAGATCGTCAACCATATTGTATCTTGCTCAAATTAAACAAGTGTGGAGGTAATTCTTAGTTTAAATTGAAAGTAAAAATCAATCTAATAACAGAAATAACGTCTAAATAGGATTAACATACCTGATAACTTGAATACATAGATATGATAGTTTTATTCCTGCCCAGACCCAGCTTACTAGCTTGATCCGTGGTCATACCAAACGTCGATATAAAATTAGGTCTTAAAGCCAATGGTGGAGCTCTTTCGGTAACAGCACGCACCACAGGAACACCATCCCGATCCGTTATTAAAATACAGTGAAGACCGTTTACCCTGTAAAGAAGAATATTTAAGTTTCGCATTCTTTTTCATATTGTACAATAGCTTAAACACATACTTTTCTAATAAATGATTCAGGTATTTTCTAAGATCGTCAACCATATTGTATCTTGCTCAAATTAAACAAGTGTGGAGGTAATTCTTAGTTTAAATTGAAAGTAAAAATCAATCTAATAACAGAAATATTGAACTGATAAACATAGTAATGACTAAATGACAACTGATTGACAACGCTTTGGTTTTGACGTTGACAGAACATACTGACTATCAGTTTTAGTTTTTCTGCAGTGGAGTGCTAATGAGAGAACGGCTTTATAAAATTTTATAATATGAAATAATACATTACTGTTTAAACATTAACATTGTTAATTTTTTTTACAAAAGTTATTTTCATATTATACATATTTATTAGTTTTCTATAATGTGTGTTTCCTCTTCATTTTAAATATTCATTTCAAATGTAAACAAAAGTTGGAACAGCAACATTAAAGCGCTCGAGAACAAAATAAAATTGTCTATAGTTAAAATGGAAGAATCGGATTGACAAGTATGCGATTTTCGTAATTTTATTTTTGGATGCATTAATGTTTAATGCCTTTGTAGTCAAAAAGCATGTTGCTTTATGAGGCACAAAAGGAAGCATTACGTGTTTGTCAAAAATAGTTTTAAAAGCCCCCTAAAGTGTGTTACAACTGGTTGAAAAATAGCTTTCGAATGATGATAACAAAAGATATAAAAATTCGGCCTTGTCTCGTTATGTGTTATTTTTCATTACATGTGTGCAGTTAGGATTAACAAGTCATGAACGTTCGCGAAGACATTGCCCGGAATATGAATACGTAACTACAGGGAAGTGATTTTAAGGATTGTGACGTCACGAGCGAAAGACAATAAATTACACTAACCCTGTACAATGTTTTTTGGTTTATACCGGTGAAATAAAGTGTATAGGGAATTGTGGTGTGAGCAGAGTTAGCGGCGGAGTGGTTGGCCCCCGCGAGGATGGGCGGCGATGTCTGCCCCCTCCGGAAACGCTGCGAGCCCCTCACCGTGTGCATGTACTAACATATCGCTTATGCAATTGTTCCACGAACTGAAACAAAAGTTCCCTGGTGTCCCTGACCATGTTGTGTCCAATACTATTGAGCTGTACTGTCACGATAAACAAGCCTGTGAGACACATCTCCACAGCGAAGTCAAGGCCTCCTTAACGCACGCTTATCATGCTTCTTCGTTGGCTGCCGCCCGACAGTTAAACGAGCCCAAAGTGAATGTGCCTGTCAAGTGTCGCAACCAGCCTATATTAAAACATGAGGCTGTGAGATCGGTGGCTGTAAAATCAGTAACTTGCCAAGGTCCACAAAAGGCTTTTATTAGCTGCAATGCAACAGTTGAAGGAAAAGAAACAAAAATAAACACTGATGCTAATCAAAATGTTGTTGAAGTTTCTAACGATAAGGAATCAAGCAAAAGTACATCACCCGTCACTATTATAAATATTGACAGTTGTTACGCCAAAGTATAGTGCTGAGTCACCTAGTGATCCTGAACTGACAAATGATAATAATAAAGAAACAAACAGAGATTATGGGAAAGAAGAATCACTAAATGAAAAAGTTAATTCTGTATTAAGCCAACCTGAGAGCACTAATTACAAAATTTTAAAGAGTAACAAAATCAAATGTAATTTAAATGAAAGATTAGAGAAAGGAAAAGAAAAGAAAACTATCAAAAAAGAGGTGCAACCTGCTAAATCTGTAGAAGAGAAACCTAAACGGCCAAATACGCTTGACTTTATTAAAGCTAATCCAGATATTGCATTTAAAGAGACATTGAAACAAGTGGATTCAGACCCTTGTAGGTCAGTATCACCGGCAACTTCAACACAAAAGGACAACCAAAGCAAAGAGAAGCCTGGCTCATTTCGAAGGGAATGTGGGTATCCCCTCAATTTGTCTGTAAATGTAAATTGTCATATGGACTTGGGCCGATCATATGTTGATCCATGGTTGGAAGATTATGAAAGTCCAAGGGCAATAACATCAGTTAATTTGACAGTTTGTACGCCAACTTCGAACATGGCTAGTCCAGTTAGAGAGATGAGAGAGGATGACGGAGGCTTTGAGGGGCATGTGACTGTGACGGTAAGCCCCAGTACGACGCGACCTCCACGACGTAGGGCACCTCCACCACCACCGCCAACATCACAGCCTCCACCATCTAGACTAGAATCCCCTAGGCCTTCAAGAGCTGCACCTGATCCACCTGGAGGGCCTAACCATGTAGTTATTGGTATGTATAAAATTATTAAATAGACTATCTAGGTACATTCATGTGATACAATCATCACAAACATCTATGTTATACAATTTATCAAATAAACTTCAATATCTTTTATGCTTCTTCAATATTTGACACAATCAAATTGATATATCAGTCAATACTGTTGACATCCTAATGGCAAAGCATTTGACTTGCAAACTAACAGTCAAGGTTGGAATTCCAGATGGCTTGTTCCATTCAGTTTTCTATGTTTAGGTTTGATGCCAAATTAAATAGTTTTTTAATATACATAAAGGCAATATTGTTGTAATGTTATAAACATCAAAGCATGCTATTCTTTAGATTAGCCAATAAAGTATCACTGCTTGCTTCAATAATCTGAAGCCTTTACTATAAAATCAAGTAAAGGGTTTAACACAGAATAAATGGATCAATTATACACAATATAGGTACATAGATATAAGGCTAGGCATTTATTAATAATATTAACTAATAATAAGTCAGTGTGTAATATGTAATGTGTGTTATAATTCACCATCAATCACGGGACCCCATGATTAATGGGTCATGGGGAGCCACAATATGTTGTGGTGGGTAGACAAAATATATCTACCATATTGTTTACATTCTAAAGAAGGCTGTAATCAGAATAAAATGGGCATGACCCTTTCAGTCGGTCATTGACGTGCCTTCATTATCCACTTTTATAAATTCTATTACAAAAAATTAAGTCATAAATTTTGTTTTGTTATTGTTTTTATAGCAAGCTTATTGCTGTTTTTCACAGTTGTAATGATGTGTTTTATGAAAATCTTTTAATATACTTTGAAATATAATTTTTTATTTTCCTTTTAAAAAAGACTAAGAAATTGTTCTCTATTATAAGAAAAACAGAGCTTCTGTGACCACTGGGGGTTACACAGTAAACAACAGAGCCCACTGAAGGGAAGTACAGTATCTTGTTGCTATGTCTAAAAGTAATGTTTTAATAATTTGTAATCTGTTTACAGATCGTTCTCTTATAGAAAGGCAAAAAGAACGCCTTTCAAGGCTCGCTACAGCGCTAGCTCAAGAAAAAAGTCGGGTGGCCCAACTTAATCGGGAGACACAAATTTTAGCTGCTCCACCACCATCTCCAACTGCAACTCAAAGACTCAAGAAATATGTTGAGCGATTACGGGATGAATGCAATACATTGTCCAAAAGACTAGAGATGGTGAATAATGGTAAGTCCACTATTCTTTTTTATAAACTGTATAATGTCAGAGCCAATTACCCAGAGGTTCAATGCTCCATCCCACCTTTTCAACTTTTCTTGTTCCTATTCTTGTTGAATGATTATTTTTATTTGGTAGACTATGGCTATTACAATTCTCTCTTTGTTAGCTTATGTTTTCATATGCAAATGATTGTATTGTTTCACCCCTTGGTTTTGCAGCAACATTTGCAAAACATTATAGTGATAGAAGTTCATTTGTGAGTTACCTTATTTCTACTACCAATTTGTCTATGCCTGTATGATGAAGAATATAGTATACATACCATTACATATATGACTAGTGAAATTACTGCAATAGTGGTGCATAATTGTTGCTTTATAAAAAAAATATTTTATTTTAAATGGAACAAAATATGTAGTATGTGTATTATTATGTAGGTAAGATCAATAAATATAACATTTCTAAATTTGCTCTCAACTTCCAAAATCATGATTCACCAAAAAAATGGTAATCCATATACTATTCTACATCCAATATACATACTAATATTGTTGAATTATGCTGTCTCATTACTATTTATGATTAATACTATATTTCAGAGCCTGATGATGATTCAGACAGTTTCTACAGGAACATCTACACAGGGCAACGGCCGAGTACAATGTGGCAGTGCCACATGTGCACTTTCCGCAACCATGAGCTCCTAACCAAATGTGAGGAGTGCGAGATGCCCCGCATACTTGTAGGTATGTCACCCTCCAGAAACCATGATTCTGGTTTCGGCTCCTTCAGGGACAGGAATCGGAGGGGAATCCCTCAAGGAAACTCCCTTGACAGAACTGAAATAAATGAGGTACCCCATGTTATAGAATCAACTTTTCCTGGTGTGACACAGGGTTTACGTTCACAGAGCCTCTCACACATTCCCTAAATAAATTTGACTTTTTACAAAGTTCCTTCACATTTGCCTTAGAAAGTGCCTATGATAAATTCAGTGCTCAGGTATTTCTAGTGTTATTGATGTTTTGTTGGACAATTGAAGATAACAGGAATACAATGTTGTGTTTTGAATTTTGCAAATTTAACCCTAGCATGTATTTTCATATGCATGCCGTTATATTGTATCAAAGACAAGAAACTGCCATTGGACATTTTGTGCTTGTGTCTTTGCTATGCTATAAAATTGGTCCTGTTTTTATTATTGACATTTCAGAATTATTTGCATGTGTGTCGTGTTACATAATTGACTGATTTAACCATTTAGGCTAAGCTTATGTGTATAAAGTTATATCTGTCCAGATTATCTTTAAATTATATCAATAGAATGAATTTACAAATGGCTCTAGGATGTTTTAATAAAAACATACAATTATTTAACTTTACATGTTTTATAGTTATGTCGATATTTGTTACATAAGCACAGATTACAAGACATGTGTAAGGTTTAAATTGTAATTAAATTAAAAGAATTGTTTATATTTTTACAATGTTAGTCTTTATAAGTTCTATGGAAATTACTAGGCATATTTTATTAGCTATATTTTATATTTATTGTTCAACTTAATATTATGTAGGCTGAATTACACTTATACATCACTTTTGACTGGTCAAGCATGAGGCATCACAAGATCTCAATAAAAAGACTATTACGCCTTGCCAAAAAATGTTATATGGAGTTTACGGGACTTGGAAAACTATGAAAAAAAATTATCTTTGCTCAAGTAGTATACCTATTGCTCACTGTACACGCCTTTTTCCACCTTTTATCTTCTCAATATTTTATTATTCTTCTAAAACAAAAACATCTATTGGTATGAATAATTTATTATCACCTTCCATTTTTACCTGTTTCTAAATACTGTAATATTCTTCAAGCTCGTATGGTACAAATTTTACGACTATAATATCTCTTTCTGGTTATGGTCTATTACATAAATTGAATTTTGATAGAGAAAGAAAGAATAAGAAACTTTTTTTAAATTGAATTTGTATGTCAAATGAGTAACTTTACGGCGACACATGTGATTTTAAGCGAAACTGATGGATAACAGGATAACAAGTTATTACTTTCCCCCTATTTCCTACTTCTTAACTTAACTTCTAAATATCTTATTACAATAGCATTGATCATGATCAAAACAAGCTATAATCTAACACAAGATCATTGTGTTAACATTTAAAAAAAAATTACTCTATGATAATACATTCCATTTTGTATTCCTTTATAGGAAACATTCGGTGCATAAAGTACTCTTATTAAGTACTGTAGTTAAAAAAAAATACTTAATTTTTGTTATAGTTTATTGCTATCGAATTAAACTGTGATCAGTGTACACAATTCTAACATTTAAAAAGTTATATTTTGTTGAAATTATTCTAGTGATATATATATTATATGTATATTAAATAGCATACTTTGTCAATTTGTCTAATGTTGACAATAGTAAAATACATATTGAATCAATATTATGATTATTTGTTAAGTATCGTGTTACAAAACACTACCGTCGTACGTGCCTTATTGAATTTTATGAATCAATTATCGGTTCGCTTGCCTTTAAATGTTCCGCGAGATACTCTGTCATATGAGATTTATGAATATGCTACCGGAAATGTATGAAATCAAGGAATTGTATACAAATCCTAGGAAATGTGTAATAATATTTTTTTATTATAACACTTATTGAGACAATCGGGTAACAGTCATACCGTAAAATAATAATAATATGCATTATTATTATATAAAATAATAGCACGTCGTATCGCCGCAGTAACCAATAATCACGAGAAGTGTTTCTAGCAGTTGTTTTTGCCGTAGAAACTTCTTCAAATAACTCTTTATAACGTTCATCTTCAATAAAAGCAGTGTTTTAGCGTTTGTTTATATTCTTAATGACGCCAAAGTCAAATTAAAAAAAAGTCAAAGTCAAAGCCGAATTTTAGGAATTACATACATTTCCTAGGAATTGTATACAATGACGGATTACATACATTTCCGTAAACAAATACACTAATTAAAGTTATAGGTAAAAACATATTGGAACCAATAAAAGTTAAATTGGTTTTGTGTAAAACTTTTGTTTAAAAGTTTTAAATTTTAACAAGACCTGCTTGAGCGACACAGGCTAACCAGTGCCGATAAAATTTATTATAAATAAAAATTAGCAGTAAATTGATGACATTAATTGTCTTTTTTTTTGTAGATTTATCTTGTTTTTGTAACAAGTAAATGGAAATGATATCAAGGACATCCTTGGACAGGGAATTACTGATTTCCATTTTGCATAACCCTGGCACTATTGTCAGCCCCCAAATCCATACGTGTTCTGTACTTGTGTGTTGTAAAATTCCATTATTAAATTGTTACCAAGTTCATTGCCAACTTCAACTCTTAATTGGTACAAAACATTCTAAAATCATTGTAATTTTATGTAAGGGTATTATAAGGGTAGTGCTTTCTTAATTAATTGGATTTAACATGCAATATCCTTTTTGTTTTTTAATTGACCGTTTGCCGGTACCCGATGCACAATAACAACACGGTGATAAATTGATTTACAATAATAGTTATATTAAAAAATACACAAAAATTAGTAGTAGTTTTGCGGTTCTCACAGGTATTCTTGTATATTTTGAATGTATTTTATGATTATAAAAGCAATGTGATAGATTAAATTTCTGTATATCAGATAATAAAATGTTGGTCAAGAAAATTAAAATTATTGTTTCTTTTGTCTTGACATTGATTTGAGTGCATAAGCTTGGTGTGAGTGGTGCAATACGGTAAGTCTTATTTCCAATTAATCCTTCTAACACGTTGTTGTCAGTGGAATGTTGTTTTTTTATATTTTTCTATGTGCGAATATTTTGATGTATTCTTGCTAATTCTTTTTATTCATATACAGTTCGAGCACCTGGTGGAATAACAGTTCGTCTCATGCCAGGTCGCCGGAGTAAGTATATCTACGTTAATTAAACGATCTATAATGAAAAAATTTGAAAACAATTGATCGAACTGTTGGGGTAACATTTTTTTTATGTATTCCAGAAATAGTGCGGCCGTGGGTTTTATGAGACGCGATGGAAATCATTATTTATAAGTAACTCTAGGCTATCTTAAGTGCAGTAGCAGGTAATATCGGTAATCTGTGATATTCGCATTTGGTTAGAAATATATAAAAAGTCTGATTCGTTGTTAAAAAAGAATATTCTGGTTTAACACATTCCATGTGGGGCGATGGCGCGAACTCTTTTATTAAAAGTGAGCGTAAATAATGAGATTGTATAGATAAATGGGCATTTGAGTTTAAATGGCATTAGTATCTATTATGGGTGTTGTAATTTTTAGCGTATTTGCAATGAAACAGTCCGCGCTGAAGTCCCAACTTGTATGATAAAATTGTTTCCCCTGTTCTTCACTCGTTTCCTATGCTCATTGAGTGCTCTGTTGTACCAAATGCGAATAACTCACTGTTATTTACATTTTATTACTGCTGCACTTTAGGTGGATAGGAAATAATTAAATCAAATATATGTTTTGTAGTGAATATTAGTCTCAAAGAAAATTCATTGTATATCACGAATTTTGCAATTATAATTGTTCATTAGGAATTTAATAAAACAGGGTCTTAACTGGATCAATATCGCAAAATCAAAAAAATATCTGATGTAAATTATTTGGAATAAAGAAGTAGACACAATTTAAATTATAATAATAAATAAAATAATTCATTTCCTAAATACAACTAAAATCTCACCTTTTTCAATATACTCTTCCAGTTATTATCAAATTAATTAAAAAAGATATCGTCTTGAAAATTATAATTTTACTTACATTTCATATAAAAGTTGACATGAAACGCTACTGATAAACATGCTACAGACACAGGAATTTGTTGGATACTGGCTAAAGTATTAAAATGTAAGTAGTAACGGTTATAATATTTACTATCCAACTATAGAGCTTTCACAATTTGATATTGACTCGCAAATGTAATTCGGATTATTACTTTATTTAGACAAATGACTAAAACTTTATGTATTCCATTCTTTCATTTTAATATTGCAATATAATAACGAATAATGTAAATGAGAATAGTTTTAAAACAAAATGCTATGCACAGTTTATTAAATAATAGTATACCAATAATAGCAAAACAAGATATGTTCCAATGCCATCTGGAAATGTCAGAACAAATGCAGGCAGCCAACATACGAATTTAATGACTTCTCTCAATAGATAAACATAAATAAAGACTGTACCGTTAATTTGAAAATATATCTTCATCTTTAATAAATAACAGCTCAGACTTACTATAAGAGTATTAAATACATTATCGCTATCTTTTTCCTTCTTGCTCCCCTTTATTTAAATGTTCAACATGACTGCTGTTATTGACATAAAACACGAATAGTCTTCTGGGCGCACGATTAATTTCTTTAGCAATTTTATATTCGAACATAATTTTTTTTCGCGGATGATTGTAATCCATATTTCCTAACATGGGATGTGGTTTCATTATTACTTTTACGCGTCACTGCGCCCCATTTATGAGAACATCGCGATACCAGTAATTTACGCCTCTATTCTCCAATATGATCCACTTTATGAATTCACGAATATAATTCTCGGAACATGACAGAGACAAGATAGAGGAGAGAGTGATCTCACTCTCTCAAACATTTATCTTTAGTTGACTTTCTTAGATCATGTTTTAGTTCAATAGTAAATGTACTACAGTAATAATGAATAAATTGTATTAGCTTCGCATAGTGGCATTTATTATCAAAACTGTTAGTTGTGAATCATGAAAAAAATATTTAAAAATGTAGTTAAATCCAAAGGAATTATTGTTCATAGAAATTGATTAGAAACAATTTGATAGACATAATAGATTTTATTCTCAATCTTAATCAAAGCATTGAAGAACATCATTTCAATTTATTAAATGATGTAAAAGTTATTGGTTGATACTACTGATCTCGGGGAGGACAAGGGACAGGGATGGATTAACCCACTTATTACGACCGATCTTTATAAATTAAAAAAAAAACTACCCTCAAATTAAAACATATTTCATATTTACAAACAGATTATTAAAGTATTTTGTACATCAATCGTTGCTATAATCGTTTGACATCGTTTCGATTCATAAATAGTCATCATAACAACACAGTTTTAAAATTAGCTTTTGGGGAATTAATTTTGTAATGTTTAAGACATTACAAAAGAGATGATCGATTTTTTTCCGTCCCATCATTAAATGTGTCATTAGTACTTTGGTCTGTCTTCGTTTTCGGGCGGTCTCCCAAAACCCTGTATAAACTGGGATATTTCCAATTTTAGTAACCTTGAGTTCTGAACACATACCAGAGATTTCTTGAAAATCGATTAAAAATTAAGTCGGTTTTGTTGTTTGTAAAAAAAGACGCATCTACATGGCCATCGTTATCCCCTTCCGAATCGAAACTGCCCTAACGTGAAAGCCAGAATCTTCACATGTATGGAGGCTATCAATAGCAGATGAATCAAAGTTACAACACTATTTTACAAAATGATGGTGATTAAAGTATGATAGAATTGTTAAAGCTAATTTATTGTAACATCGTACTCTAGGAATCCTAGAACTTTTAGAAAAAGTATGAAACGATCACTGTGATTTCTAGTCGATGCTCTTAACTTCTGATCTTATATGTATTAAGAAATAAGCATTTCTCTTTGTGTAAACAATTCATGCTCACTGTATATATGAGTAGGTACTTATGTAAGATTTTTATTATAAACAAATTTGGAGGTCTGTGCAGGGATCATTTTAATTTTGACTAGCTCAACTATTGGTACAAATTATCACACTATCTTAACAATTGTGCTGCTCTCATTATAATAGTAAAGATGTTAAAATTTCATTAAAAACACTAAAGAAATGATTTTACATTGTAAGATTAAAGCAATCCATTGGATTAGAAATGGGCAGCAAAAGTTACTTGCACAGATACATGTAAGAAGTTAAATTTTTTAAAAACATTTAGTGCTTACTGAAATCTTCATACATTATATCTATTCAATATGTACTTATTATTTTTATCAACCAATGTATCAAAATAAATTTGTTATTGAATATTGTTTCATTTATTTGTTTTAATCAGTTTCATATGCACTACAATTTTTTATTTACAGAGGCAACCTAATTTCACAGAACTTAAGAAATTATATAAAAAGCAGTTGTTCAAAAGGCATAAAAACTATGGGCCCTTCATTCGAATTTTGAATAAATAATAACAATATTATGAAAGCAAATTTTTATATATCTCTTTCATAAATAAATAAACTCTAGATGTAGGTCCGACAAGTATATAATCCTTAGACAAAATAATGTTTTTTTTAATTCTGGAAACTACTGCAACTTAACTTTTTGAAATGTTGCTTATAAACCTATAATTTCCATTTTCCTTCAATGTGTTTATAACTAGAAATCCTAATAAAACTGTTATGAAGCATAGAAATAAAAAAATCATTTCAGTTCCACCAAGTTTAATTATGTAGATCATTGGACATTTAGTAAACAATCTTTGTAATCTTCATCTTATTTAGCATTTCATTGTGTCAATAAAAATTAAAGAAATTTATTTTGCATTGCAATGCATTTATTTCTATGGCTATATGTACATTTAATACACTATTAACTTAAATGGCAGTTCCTCTTTCTAAATTCTGTTTAATTTCAGCAGTATGCTCCCCGTAGAATCTCTCTAGTTTCTTGTTGAACCTAGCATTCCTCTCATTAATATAATCAATATCGGCATCATCATTGTGTATACGACGTCGGGAATATTTCGAACGTTTTGCAATCTGCCCTTCCATATCATCCACCATTTTGTCCACTGCCTCCTTCCGGTCTTGGTGCATTCCATGTACAATAACATTTGGCCCGCCATAGAAGGCATCACCATATTTTTGTTTCTGCTTCTCATATTGTTCCATATCCACTGCTGGCATATTCTTTACAAGTCGATTGTACTGTCTTACTGTTGCTTGTTCATATGTGGAAAATCCTAGATCAGGATTCTTTCTCTTCTTTTTACGTTCAAGTCTTTCAGCTTCCGTCGCGGAGATGTTTAATAGTTTCACTCTGTTATACTCTTTACCTTCTTTGGCAGCTTCTTCACGCTTTTTCTGATCTTCCAATAACCATTCTGCCTGCCGTCGTTTTGCTTCGTGATTTGGGGGAAGTTTATTCCTTGCCTCTTCTGCCACAACTTCTTGGTGATTTTGACTTCTAGCTTCGTTTCTCGCCGTATGCAAAGAACGAAGTCTCTTCATACGTTCAGCTTGTTTTTCTAAGAAACTCATTTTCTAGTTTGTGAGAATTCTATAAGGGCCTATTAAAAGAAATTTATTTTGCATTGCAATGCATTTATTTCTATGGCTATATGTACATTTAATACACTATTAACTTAAATGGCAGTTCCTCTTCTAAATTCTGTTTAATTTCAGCAGTATGCTCCTCAGAATCTCTAGTTTCTTGTTGAACCTAGCATTCCTCTCATTAATATAATCAATATCGGCATCATCATTGTGTATACGACGTCGGGAATATTTCGAACGTTTTGCAATCTGCCCTTCCATATCATCCACCATTTTGTCCACTGCCTCCTTCCGGTCTTGGTGCATTCCATGTACAATAACATTTGGCCCGCCATAGAAGGCATCACCATATTTTTGTTTCTGCTTCTCATATTGTTCCATATCCACTGCTGGCATATTCTTTACAAGTCGATTGTACTGTCTTACTGTTGCTTGTTCATATGTGGAAAATCCTAGATCAGGGTTCTTTCTCTTCTTTTTACGTTCAAGTCTTTCAGCTTCCGTCGCGGAGATGTTTAATAGTTTCACTCTGTTATACTCTTTACCTTCTTTGGCAGCTTCTTCACGCTTTTTCTGATCTTCCAATAACCATTCTGCCTGCCGTCGTTTTGCTTCGTGATTTGGGGGAAGTTTATTCCTTGCCTCTTCTGCCACAACTTCTTGGTGATTTTGACTTCTAGCTTCGTTTCTCGCCGTATGTAAAGAACGAAGTCTCTTCATACGTTCAGCTTGTTTTTCTAAGAAACTCATTTTCTAGTTTGTGACAATTCTATAAGGGCCTATTAAAAAGAAATGTTAATCTAAAATGAAAAAAAAAGCAATAACATTTAATCAGATGTTTATATTTTGCTCAAATAATTTCTATGGACACAAAAAGTACACAAATACAATAATAGAGTAAATAATCAACGACATTGGGTGACATGACATGCAATCACTTTATACAGATACGTTATGTTTCATGTTGGCAATGATAGTCCATAGGTTTTATTTAGTATATATTTAAAAATTATTTTTTACCGTTTTTACATATTTAAAGCAAATTGCATATTTAAAAAAATATCAACAATATAGTATTAATTCATTTACAACATAAGTGTAATCAACAATTATGATTCTTACTCGATAATGAAGTTGGTCCCACATTAATGTCAACAAGCATACAGTGAACTGAAGTGTGTCGTTGTTCTGACCAGTCATCAGTCAGTCAGTCGGTGTTTTGATATAGTGACGGTAGTGTGTTATTGTGGTATCGAATTATTTATATAAAGTCGAGTGTTTTTAAAGTTCACGATGTCGGATGAAATCGCCGAGAATGGAACAGCAAACGGAGATGTACCTGAAATCGATTTAAATGTATTGATAAAGTTTATTGGAACCTTCGACGGTTCGCGAGAAAAGTTAACACCATTTTTAAGTAATTGCCGCAATGCCACACAACTTGCATCTACTTCCCAAGCGGATATCCTTCTAAAATATATCTTAAGCTGCCTTGAAGGTAAAGCGGAAACCGCATGCTCTATAAAAGAATTTACGAAATGGACACAATTAGAGGAGTTTTGAAAACACAATTTGGTGACACAAAACACTATGCATATCTTCTTTCAGATCTTCTAGAATGCAAACAGGGTCGTAATGAATCTGTCAGTCAATTTTCACTTAAAGTTGAATCTTGCCTCATAGGCGCTCTTGACTGAAATTAATATTTCTATCCCCACTAAAAGAAAGACGAACTATCTGGTAGAGTAGCCGCTATGCAAGACTTGGCTTTGAACATTTTATGATAGGCCTCCAACCGCAGTTGTCAACAGTTGTTAGGTGTAGAGACCCAAACAATTTAAATGAAGCAATCAACTTCGCTTCTTCCGAGGAAAAACTATTCCAAGCTTCTCAAAGACGAAACATATTATTTCATCAGGATCCCAATTTTCAAAATCAACAGCGCCAGTTCAACCGCGAAACGTATTAAATACACAAGGTGGACCAAATTCAAATGCTCCTACTTGCAGATATTGTAAAAATATAGGTCACACGTTAGAAAACTGCAGAAAGCGAGCTTACAATAATAACAAAGGTCTAATTTTGCCCAAACCAGCAAAATACTAACCGGCAACCTTGGAATGCTTTCCAACGCCCAAATCAACCCATACACTGTGTCTATTCAACCAACATAGAAAACTCTGGTATTAACGACCCTAATTTAAACGACCAAGCACCGACCGGTATCGTGCGGGAAAAGTAAATAAGAAAATCGATACAACTCGATCTATAACACCGTCTCATACAAAAATCTTCGCAATGTGCACCACGGAATCTCACTGAATCCACTGAATCCACTGAATCCACTGAATCCACTGAATCCACTGAACCTACTAAGTCTACCAAATCTACTAAATCCACTGAATCCACTGAATCCACTGAATCCACTGAATCCACTGAATCCACTGAACCTACCAAGTCTACTAAATCCACTGAATCCACTGAATCCACTGAATCCACTGAACCTACCAAGTCTACTAAATCCACTGAATCCACTGAATCCACTGAACCTACCAAGTCTACTAAATCCACTGAATCCACTGAATCCACTGAATCCACTGAATCCACTGAATCCACTGAATCCACTGAATCCACTGAATCCACTGAACCTACTAAGTCTACCAAATCTACTAAATCCACTGAATCCACTGAATCCACTGAACCTACTAAGTCTACCAAATCTACTAAATCCACTGAATCCACTGAACCTACTAAGTCTACCAAATCTACTAAATCCACTGAATCCACTGAATCCACTGAACCTACTAAGTCTACCAAATCTACTAAATCCACTGAATCCACTGAACCTACCAAGTCTACTAAATCCACTGAATCCACTGAACCTACTAAGTCTACCAAATCTACTAAATCCACTGAATCCACTGAACCTACTAAGTCTACCAAATCTACTAAATCCACTGAATCCACTGAATCCACTGAATCCACTGAATCCACTGAACCTACTAAGTCTACCAAATCTACTAAATCCACTGAATCCACTGAATCCACTGAATCCACTGAATCCACTGAATCCACTGAATCCACTGAATCCACTGAATCCACTGAATCCACTGAATCCACTGAATCCACTGAATCCACTGAACCTACCAAGTCTACTAAATCCACTGAATCCACTGAATCCACTGAATCCACTGAATCCACTGAATCCACTGAATCCACTGAACCTACTAAGTCTACCAAATCTACTAAATCCACTGAATCCACTGAATCCACTGAATCCACTGAATCCACTGAATCCACTGAATCCACTGAATCCACTGAATCCACTGAATCCACTGAACCTACTAAGTCTACCAAATCTACTAAATCCACTGAATCCACTGAATCCACTGAATCCACTGAATCCACTGAATCCACTGAATCCACTGAATCCACTGAACCTACTAAGTCTACCAAATCTACTAAATCCACTGAATCCACTGAACCTACCAAGTCTACTAAATCCACTGAATCCACTGAATCCACTGAATCCACTGAATCCACTGAATCCACTGAATCCACTGAATCCACTGAACCTACCAAGTCTACCAAATCTACTAAATCCACTGAATCCACTGAACCTACTAAGTCTACCAAATCTACTAAATCCACTGAATCCACTGAACCTACCAAGTCTACCAAATCTACTAAATCTACCAAGTCTACTAAATCCACTGAATCCACTGAACCTACCAAGTCTACCAAATCTACTAAATCCACTGAATCCACTGAACCTACTAATTCTACTAATTCTACTAATTCTACTAATTCTACTAATTCTACTAATTCTACTACTTTGCCTAAAGATAATGCAAACTCAACTGCTAAATCATGTCCTACGTGTTCAGCTCGAGACAGAAAGAAACATATTAAAACTTATAATATTATAACAAATCCAATAAAAAATACTTACCTTTCGTGGAAGTCCAAACATCCGTCTCTTCCAACCCTTGAGACTTCTTGTAGACAGTGGCGCATCAATCAGTCTGTTAAAAGTAGACGCCGTTGAAACAATGCCCAAAGTAGTGAAACACAAAATAAGTTTCAGTGGCATTGGAACACCAGAGAACGTGATGCACTCTCTCGGACATATATCGATGGATTTTGATCTATTGAATCATCATTTTCACGTCATTCCCAGTATTGACTTTCTTTATGATGGCATAATTGGTAATGATTTTCTTTCCAAATACAATTGTAAAATTGACTATTCAAAACGTACTCCAAGTCGACGAAGTAGTACTTAATATCAAATTCACTGAACCCTTATTTACAATACCCCTCGGACTGAAACAATAATTGAATGCGCTGTATCCAACCCCGATATCAATGAAGGGCTCATTCTTGATCAGAATCCAATAGAATCTCTTCTAGTGGCAAATTGCATTGTTAAAGTAAAACCGAACTCAAGAGTCAACATTTCAGTCGTGAACACCTCTGATTCTCAATACACATTGATTCTAAATTAAAATTTGAAATCACACCCTTGAATAAAATTAATATGTCTGAGGTCATACACACAATATATTCCAACGACCATGATAATACCTTGAATCGCACTGAAGAAGTCTTGAACCTTTTACGAGTTTCTCACCTGAATGCTGAAGAAACTAATGCATTATATGACCTCTGTTCTACTTATTCTGACATTTTTCATCTTCCCAATGATAAACTGACTAACACTAATGCCTTACAACACGAAATCACTACATCTTCTTCCGTGCCAATCAACACAAAATCCTATAGATTCCCTGAAATACATAAACAGGAGGTACAGTCACAGATAACCAAAATGCTTGACGATGGCATCATCAAACCATCAACATCTCCATGGTCATCTCCTATATGGATTGTGCCAAAGACCGATGCATCCGGTCAGCGAAAATGGCGCATAGTCATTGACTACCGCAAGCTGAACGATATTACCATTGGTGACTCCTATCAATCCTAATATTTCTGAAATTTTAGATCAGCTTGGAAAATGCAAATACTTTAGTACTTTAGATTTAGCTTCCGGTTTTCATCAAATCAAAATCTCAGAACAGGACGCTCCCAAAACAGCATTTTCAGTCCCACAAGGCCACTTCGAATTCAATAGAATGCCATTTGGCCTTAAAATGCTAGCCACCTTTCAGAGACTAATGAACTCTGCCCTCTCAGGTCTACAAGGCATTCAATGTTTTGTGTATCTCGATGATATCGTCATATATTCCTATGACTTGGATATTCACATGAAAAACTTATCCAACGTCTTCGATAGACTCAGAACTTTCAATCTTAAATTACAACCAGATAAGTGCGAATTTCTCCGTAAGGAAGTATCTTATCTCGGTCATATCATAACAGATCAAGGTGTGAAACCGAATCCAGATAAAACCGATGCTGTCGAAAATTTTCCAATTCCTAAATGTCCAAAGGACATCAAATCTTTCTAGGTCTAGTGTCGTATTACCGACGCTTCATTCCAAATCTATCAAAATTGCTAAACCACTAACCCATCTCCTAAAAGGACGTTCCTTTAATTGGAATAACGACCAACAACTCGCATTTGAATCCTTAAAGACAAACTAGTCTCAGCACCAATCCTCGCATATCCTGATTTCACGCAACCTTTCCTTCTAACTTGCGACGCTTCAAACTATGCAATATCCGCTATACTATCCCAGGGCCCTGTAGGAAATGACCGCCCTATTGCTTATGCATCAAGAACACTAAATAAAGCTGAATGTAACTATAGCGTTACCGAAAAGGAATGCTTAGCCATTATATTCGGAACAAAACTTTCAGACCATATTTATATGGCCAAAATTCAGCATAGTTACTGACCACCGGCCCTTAAAATGGCTATTCAATTGTAAGGAGCCCGGTTCCAAATTAGTTAGATGGAGATTGAAACTCGAAGAGTTTGACTATGAAGTCGTTTATAAAAGGGCAAAATAAATAGCAATGCTGACACTTTGTCACGATATCCAGTCAATCCAATTATTCAAGATGATCCTCAACCTTCTACGTCAGGTTTATCTAACGATAACCCTCTCCAAGACGAAATCGTCCTTTGGACAGTAACGATGATTTAATAAACCTTGAAGATTTGGGTATTAGTCCTCTCAATGAACCAAATATAGATTTCAGTCCACTGTATCCTCCAACTCCACTGAATCCTCCGGCTTCTCTCGACTCTCTTCCTCCGCCGAATCCTGTCCTGTCTCTGAAACCGTCTCCGCCTTTAAATACTTCATCCCAAACAGCGAGACATATTGACGAAGTGCCTTCCAACTCTAGTAAAGAATACTCTGATTTCCTAAAATCTTTACAAACCAGAATGAGACATACAATACATACATAAAGGAACATAACGAAAGCCTCTTAAAAGCAAAGCAAAACCATTCTTGTTCCTGTGTCTATTGACTATGACGAATCGAATCCCTACATTGAGGACATCATATCAGCATCAGATGAGTCTATTAATGCACCATCATTAATAGAACGTGAACTTCATTCTTTCAAAAACATACTATAAAAGGGAAAACATACTATCTGCTTTTGACAAAAGTATACTACTTCGATACGTGCACCTATCCTGATATTTTAAAACACTTAAATCAGTCAGAGATGATATCCTACTTGCAGGTGATATTAATGAAATTGCTATATCTGATTTCAGAAATCCGTTTGAACAAAATTCTTTCATTAAAATATACGGCATGCTCATGTACCTATTCAACAACACTAATGTAACTATCAACATTCATCACAACACAATTATATACCCTGTTCCAACTGAAGTAGTAAAGATATTAAAAGAAAATCACGACATTCCCATTGCCGGACATGTAGGTTCAAACAGAATGTATGATAGAATTAAAGAACGATATTATTGGAAAATATGCGTTCCGAAATAGAAGAATACGTAAAACTGCAAAATATGTCAGTCAAACAAAGCTCTTCGCCAAATCAATAGAGCTCCCATGCAGATTACTACCACTTCAACTCGCCCCTTTGACAGAATAAGTCTCGATATCGTTGGCCCTCTGCCTGAAGCTGGACTACAAAAATTGAAATATATACTTACTCTTCAGGATGACCTCACGAAATTTTCCATTGCATACCCTATTTTAAATGCTACAGCAGAAGATTCCTGTGAATGCTTAGTTCACTTTATAACTCTCTTTGGTATTCCAAAATCGATACTTACAGACCAAGGGACAAATTTCACTGCCGAATTATTCAAAAAGACTTGCGAATTCTTAAAAATAAAACAAATTTGGTCCTCTCCTTACCACCCCAAACTCAGGGCGCTCTCAGAAAGAAGCCACTCAACTCTAAAGGAATACTTAAAAATCCTACGTGAATGAGAACCAATCTAATTGGCACAAATTCGTCTATACTGCTATGCTCACCTATAACAGTACTGTCCACACTACTACGTTTTACCCCTATGAACTAGTTTTGGACATAAGCCTTTCATCCCCGATTCAATCTTTGAACTACGTTCTGACGTCACTTATCCCGAATACATCAAGATGCTTCACCATCGCCTTAAAATATCTAGAGAGAAAGCATTGCAAAACATCCAAGGGTCAAAAGAAAAATCAAAAACTTATTACGATAAACATAGCCGCTCTGTACAATATAAGGCCGGTGACTACGTTTATTTAAAAAATCATCTAAGGCTTCGAAAAGCTCTCTCTCCTATATGGAAGGGTCCCTATAAAATTATAAGAGTAAATACAAATAATACCCTGACTCTCCTTATTAATCGACGTCATGTTAACCATCACTTCGACCAGGTTAAACCTGCAAATGTAAATGATTAAAATATTTGCATGTTATGAAATGAATAATAAAATCATTATATTTCTATATTCTAGCTACTAACTTACTAATTCCTATATACAATATTTTATATACTAAATCCAATTCTTTACATACAAATCAAATTAGACTAGTAATTATGATTTACAGAATCATCGTCGTTCATTGTAACGCCGTCTTAACAACTGATGACAACCGTTTTGTGGAGTACATCACCAAAAGCCCTGGTATACTATTCGACTCTGTTGGCACCTTAAAGATGATTAATGACCAATTCCATATCGTTATTCCGATAGATGTGTCTCCATATAAAAGCTATATTCAGAACATCAATGACGTCTTTAACACTATCCGATTTCAATGTCGCGAAAATAAAGAAATAGATTATTCTAAGTGTCAAAACATGTTAGAACCACTAGATTCAGTATACAAAGATATTTCACGCGATTTTGATTCTATTTCACACATAGTATCTAATAGTGTATCTAAACGATCAGCATGGTTTGCCGGCGTAGGTGTTGTTTTAAACATATATTTGGCACCATGGATGAAGATGATGCAAGTAATTATAATAAAGCCATTCAGAATCTGTATAACAATGAGAAAATTATTGCTAACTCTGTACGAAAAAATATAATTCTATCTCAAATAGCTATATCTAATATTAATAAATCCTTACATGAAATAGATATTAATGAGGCTAAACTAAACGATGCTATTCAGAAAATGTCTAATGAAATTAATATTGTATCCCAAATAAACAAAATTAATAATGTTGTTAGCATTTTGCACTCCAACCTCTTAGCTCTTTCTTTTAAAATAGAAGATATACTAAATTCCATGTTGTTTGTGAAATCTAATGTACTACATCCGTCTATTTTGACTCCTAATCAATTATATAAGGATATTGTCGGTAATCTTAAGCTAATTCCTAAGTATAGAGATTTTCCAGTAAGCCTAGAACTTAATAATATTCATATTTTACTAAATGTCGCTAATTTAGTGTGCTATTATGTCGACGATAAGTTAGTTTTCGTAATTAAGTTGCCTTTAGTCAGTGTTCTAGAATATAATTTGTATAAAACCATACCTCCCAATGTCACATGTTACTGACTCTCCTAATTCGTTTGTGATGATCTTACCTTCTGACGAGTACATAGCTGTGAGCAAAGACAAATCTTCATTCACGTATCTGAGAAGTTTGGATTCCTGTAAAATATTATAACTACCCAAACCTACCTGTGTGAAACAACTGATGTTTATATAATACCTGGAAACCCATCCTGTGAAATTGAAATTATTACAAAGTCTGTAGCAACCCTACCTCAAAGTTGTCAATATAAAATAATTCATGGTGACATAGATATATGGCATAAGCTACATAATGAGAAATTTATATTTGTCCAATCTAAATCTTCCAAACTCTCGATTGAATGCAATAACAACGATGTAACCGAACTTGCTATATCCGGTACAGGTGTACTTAATATTCCATTTAAGTGTATTGGTTATCATAAGAACTTTAAGCTAGAAAGGAAAGTCTCACCTAAGATTAATGTGCCTAGTGTTGTATCCACTTTTAATATCCTTAATGATAGTTGTTGTAATTTAAGCCAAATTAAAACAAATCTTGCCAATTTCTAAAATACAGAATGTTAATCTAGATAATCTAAAATATATAAACATAGCTTCAGATAAAATTATTAAGGATTTAGATCTTGTACGATATCCAAGTGATTGGAATAACCATATTAGTTTTCCTATTTTAAGTGTATTAGCTTGTATTCTATGTATAAGTATTTTAATTCTCTATGTTTGTAAGAAGAATGGGTACCTCAAAGGATTATGCAGTACTAATAAATTAACTATTAACAAAGAGGAAAATTCTGAAACAGAAACCGAAATAACACAACCTCGTTTGCGTATAGGTTAAACCATATTGAAAACTTATCTTTTTTTTCTTTCCAATAAGTTTCCTTTTAAAGGGGGGGTTGTTATATCTTCCCCTTTGTATGACAATAGTGCGGGATAGATACATATTCCACCTATTCAGCATTTGATGCAGACGGCTCAGTATAATATTAATAGTAAAGTGGCAGTTCACTCTCAGACTCCATTTGAGGCACTCGTTCTTATAAATCTACTAAATCCTTGTGCAAAATCAATTACTAAATCATTGTACTAAATCAATTAATCAATATCATTGTGTAATTCCAATTCTAAATCCAAATATAAACTCTAGCAATTAAAATAGTTTTTTTTTAAAACGTGAACTCCCGAACTCCGTATAACAGAACCCCATGCAAGCAATATGTTAATTCTATAGGGTCCTTTCATCTTCTGTATTGTATTATATACGTGAAGAGCGTCAACAAAGACACACCGAAACCATCAATCGCGCTTTCATGCGTTGCAACACTACCAGTGTAAAACGAAACGAGTGACAATTTCCCAACGAAACCCACTCGATATATCGCCAGGACGTGATTCCACAATGCAAACATTACTGTCTTATTCGTCTTGTCTTGCTATATTCAATCACTTGCAGGCATAACACGTACTTTTGCCTTTCGCGTATATTTATTTCGGTCCAAATTTTGTAACAGCATATTGCTCTTTATTTAAATACCATCTTGCCAATTTCGGCCATATTCAACTGTTCAAGCCGAGGTTACCCCTCACCGGAGGGACCCTTGTGTCGAGTTAATAGCTAATAGAGATTCAGGCTAAGCGACCAAGCTATGCCACCGCTCAATCCGTTGAAGCAGTAAAGCCCAGCCTCTCTGGCCAACTGTGTAGTTCGTCCATAAAAAAAATCAGCACAAGCGTCGCTTGTATACATTATGAGCTAGGTCATGCAGTCTACGATGCCACAGGTCGATTGAGAAGATGAATTAACTCTTCTTGGAGAAAGAGATCGGCAACGCACCCTAAGTCTAATCTATACTAGTTTGACGTTTCTATAAAAGAAACTGATTTGATTGTTAAGTATTCCCTTATGCTAAGGCTTCCCGAAGTGGCATCTTAAGTTACTTTAGCTTTCGACGTTCCTAGTTATTTGAAAAGCAACCGATCGAGCCGTAGTCCGGCCCTCTCTTACGCGTAAAAGTAATTGCCCAAGTCGAGGTTACATTACACTAAGCGACCTAAGAGCTTTAGCCACATCTCAATCCAGTAAAGCAGTCGCGGCCAGCTTCTCTGGCCATCATGTCCACCAAAAAATTACCGTATTTTGGTTAAAGGTGCATGATTTATATTTTCACGATTGTACGCTCCAAATTTTCTAAACAGTATATATTTACACTGACCTCGTAAATATATCAACAGAATTAAAAAGCAGAGTATAAAACGTATTTAAAACACGGCATCTCCTAGCATTTACTTATTGTGGAAATGATGTCAGAATTTACAAGCTATAAAAACAATATTATTAACGGATTCATTAATATTTATATACTAGAATTTTAGTATATAATTGATTATTTGTAACTGTAAAGTGCGGAGTAACGGTAAAGGCAATAACGCGTCGATTTAAATATTTCTGGCGAATTTAATAACGTAGATGCATTAGCTTTGAGAACAACTGTCATTTGGCTAATCGATTCATTAATTTATTAGTCTTTTTAACTGTTTTTAAATATTCATTTCTTATGATGTTCACCAAAATAGGTGGGTTTATTAAGCATTTATTTTTAAACGTTAGGGCGATGACCGCTTGTGGATAGAGCCTGTTATGATCGAAGATCACAAAGTCAGTGATATTTTTAACATTTTATACTATTTATTTTTTAAAGGTTTTTTGAGAAAAACATTAACATGTAGAAAGAAAGAAGCATAAAGAACATCGCTTTTACATTTAAAGAGGGGATCTATTTAAAAAAAATTAAAAAGGACTCGCTATATCAACCAATATGTGAGCGAAGATGTATAAATGAGAAAGAGATGAAAGTTCGTTGTTTTTTGGGAACGGATGGACCGTTAGGTGCTGCTAGACCGTTGCTAGAGTGTCTTCGGCCACTTCTCTCAGCGCCAATGCTCTCCGAAGTGAAATTTAAAGTTAGTTAGCTTTCAAATGCCCTTTAGTTTATCCATGGAAATGCCGCCGACCGAACCGTGGTTTGGCACTCTTGGGCGCTCTGGGTTTGTATTCGCCGAGTCGAGCGGGAGGCTCAAGCTTCCTAAGAGCTATGCCACCTCTCAATCCGGTGAAAGAAAGTCAGCTCAGTCTCTGGCGACCTACAGGCTAAAAATGCTAAAAATAGCCGTTAGCCACAATAAAAGTATGTCTATAAAATTATTCTTTTTTGTAATACTTTCCTCATTCATACTTATTTGTACAATTGAAGTGAAATCAAGAACAAACAAAAAAACTAGAAGTAGATTATAATTCGAAATATTTTTCTTCATACTGGTAGTATTGTCTTGAATCAACTGAGATACGTGTTTATAACACTTACGTGATTTAGGCAACGTCTCGTGACGGCAGTCAATTATGAAATTGTATTAAGTGTGCGAATAATCGTGAGACTACACACTGATATCTCATTTCTGTTTTCGCGTAGGTGATCTATCATTTTGATGCTCGCATAAACTGAATCATTAAAAACATAAACGTTTATAGCAACACGAACGCATCTTTAAAATTCCCTCGTTATCGTTTTGTGTTCATTTGATGAATTGCAAAACAATTCTCAAGTATTCCTTACTGTCTATGGTCTGTACATTGTGCTAGTTTTAATCTGTTTTTCATCTAACTCGGGCAAAAGTGTCGAAATGTTTTACATAATCTGTGTGGCGTCATGAGAATGTTAACAAATCGGGCGGTAAAATTTAAAAATATCTTTCGTTTAATTCACACGTCGACTGAATGTCTGACACGATTGATTTGTGAAAGAATCGATCGGCTTATGTTCGTCTGTCACGCGTTAAAACCGGTCTGTTATGTAAAAGGTGTATGAAACTCGCGCCATTGTAACCTTTGCAATAATAAGCACAATCTATGTAGCCTTGTTTACTAAATGTCAAAATTGCTACAGATGCCTTAGTATTATTTTTTTTTTCTTTTGTGCCTGACACACAATCACTTTGTTTTTATTATGTTCAAATCTTTGTATGACATTTGATATTATGATAAGATAACTTGTGAGTTGATTATTATAGATTTGAGTTTTATGTTTATATTTTTTTATAAAATTAAATTGAAACATTTCAAACATAAATATTAAACATAAAATGAAAATCTACTAATATCTAATATGCTTTTCTATTAATATATACCCAATAAAATTTAAAATATTACGAAAAATTAATTAGAACCAAACTTTCATCAAACTAATCTTCAAGTGCATCCTTTCCAATAAAAATGAATTATTGAAATCTGTTGGCGTGATATTGAGTTATTCGTCCATTTGTGGCGCATATATATGGTTTTCTCATGGATGCCATTGTCAGAATTGAAAGAAATGGGACCACATGGAAAGCACCAGCTATCAAATAAACGCGTAATAAAGCGTCAATAGCCTAATGGTCTAGGGTACGGTCTGCGAATCGTAAGGTCGTGGGTTCGAATCCACCATTGGACTATTGCCGTGAACCATGTCCTAGCACAAGCTTAAGCTTAGTTGGAATGGTTAACAAGATGGTTAGTAATATTTCTGAAAAAAAAAAGAAATATTGCTAGCTTCCTTTTTAAAAAAAAAACAAGCTAACAAATATGTTCAGACGAACCTGCTCTTTTTTGAAGTCGGTTGATAACTATGTTTAAGTATTTATCAATTTGTATTCAGTATTAATTAATGATTTACAATACAAGGTTCGAATCTCTAATTAAAATTTCCTTCACGATTACAGTTAGACATCGAAAGTGAGAGGTCATTTGATTCTCGCGTTCATGACTGACGAATCGATGTTCACGGCCATCGGCGACTCGAGACGTGTCGGATTTGGGACGAGTTACGATGCCATTTCGATATTTCGAAATTAAATCGACTACGGAAACTTGTTTAATTCTAAAAATATATTCCAACACATCTAGAACGGTTTTTAAAACTTCTTTACGCACGCTTGGGAAGTAAGGCGGTGAATGCGATACGAAATGTGTGATTGGAAGTTGAGAGGGAGATATAAGATAGTGTAAATAGAAAGAGAGCGAGTTATCGTATATCTACGACAATGCAGTCCTATTGTCTGTATGACATTGTAGGAGCAAAGTAAAGCAGTGCGCGCGCACATTTTCTTTCTTGAACAATTGTGTATATAATATATTTTTATGTCCATATATTGTACATATATACATACAATTAGATGGAGGTAAAGAAGTTATACTTTAGTCGTGTGGACTAAAGCACACTCGTTTGTTTTTAAAGCTAGTATGATTCCAGAACTAGGAATATTGTGTCAAGAAAAATTAAGATTTATTATGAGATTATAATAAGTGCTTGGTAAAAGACAGCAGCGAATACAGACAGACATAGCGAACTTTGCAGACAATGGTGAGGTTGAGTTAAAAAGAGTGTTGCTAACGATAAAAACTTAACATAATCTCCATTTAATTCGTTAATCCTGCAAAGAGCTTCACCTGTCCCGTCATTATCCTGTCACAGCACAGACACTTCGTCATTGTCTTGTTATATATGATAGTCACGTTTGCGACATTAAAAGAATTAACTTAATTATATGGCACGGCTCAAGTATTGGTATAAATTATTTAATAAATTATGTGGAACAATTGAATGAGGTAATTGAGCCGTCAAGTTCACATTATACCGAACGACTTAACTGACTTTCTTTTTTTCCATGGTAACACCAATAGAGCTATTTTTAAGATGTTTTATTATTTTTTAATGGTATCACACATGCCACTACTCAATACCCTAAGTACTGTCTCGGGAATCTTTAGTTTAATGCGTAGAAAACCACTCAATCCAGTGACGAGAGAAGGATGGCAAATCAGTTTGTTTGTAACTGATTTTAAAAAAGAAGGATCTATTCAATTTGGTCATTTTTGTTCTTCATTTATTAGACCAATTCAACATCAATCTTTTATGTGGGAAAATGGATATTTTCAGGGTGCTCCCATTTTTTATTTTATTGTCATTAGATTTCGTAGATTTACCAAGCAGACGCCCTCAGATTGGAATGCTTTCGCAATTAGATTAACCGCTAACACCGAATTGTCGGAGGGCCCTTGTGCCTAATTCGAGATAAAGACGTCAGCCTAAGAACTGTTATTCAAGTTGTTCGTAAAAGAACTAAAAACCGAGGAACAACATCGACATGGTTTTGTTTTTTTAAAGGTCATACGAGGTTACGGTTCACCTGATCTTATGTGATAACCGTTGCCTATGAACATCTACAACACTACGGTTTCCAAATAGTTTAAATTTATCTCCAAATAAATAAAATTGGAGTGTCATTTTATACAATTCTTGTCTGTCTGCCTGTTTGTCCCGGTTAATCACTGGAATGGCTGTACCGGGTTCGACGGTACTTTCAGTAGCAGATAAGTATCAGCCTTTATACATGTGCTACTGCTGGGCACAGACATTCTCTATAAAGAGATTTTAAGGGCATAGTCCGCCACGCGGCCGTAGTGTGGATTGGCAAACATCACATGTGTTAGAAAAAAATTCTAGGACATGTAGGTTTCCTCACGATGTTTTCCTTCAACGCCGAGCGCGTGGTAAATCAGCACATAAAATTGCAACAACAAATTTATTGGTGCCGGCACCTGGGATCAAACTCGGGTTGCTAGCGTACCATTCAACTTAGGCTTTCATTGCCTTGTGTCCAGCGAAACGGACGGAATCGTCTGGTTTTAAATAAATTAAAAAAAAATCGCTCTTTCTATATATTTTCAAAGTTTACCGACAGGTGTTAGATGTGTCCGGAATCATTAGCGAAGGGACCGCGCACACACACGGCCTTTTAATTTTCTCCCGTTGCGTTGAATAAAAGAAATAGGGGATGAGCTGCAACAATTATTTGTTTGCACCTTGCACGATAATACTCTGCAACGATGGATAAGTCAGATTAATTTAGATGATGCTTTGTTTGAATTCGAAGAGTAATTATCGAATTAAAGTTAAAACTTTAACAACTTTGCATTTATACGTAAAATGTCAAGTTTATAACTCTTAAGATTAAGATCTTTTCGTTTAAAATTAAAAAATGTGTATTCAAAAACATTCAGTATTATTGTACCAATAAATACATAAAATAATAACCGTCAATGGCTTAGTGGTTTAGAGAACGGCCTGTGGTATATAGGTACAATTTGTAGGTTCAAATTCACTATCCTTAAGCTTTTTTTTGAATACAATTACAGCCTAAATGCCTCACTACAAATCTTGGCAGACTTCACTTTCGTTCACCGCCAAACGAGTGATAAATCAGAACTTAAAATTGTACATTCATTGGTGCTGGCACCAAGAATCGGTCTCAAGAAAAGCTACTACTGGATCTGCCCCTACCCTCTCCCTCCCTCTCCCCCCTTAATTAAATCTAGCATAGAATCTTTTATTTACGTTGCTTATAAGTTCAGTAAAAATGTTTAGAAACTAACGTGACGCGTAACGACGCTGACCTGACCACATATGGCGCGGCGGGTTGCGTCTGCGCAGCTGTCACTCAGCCGTTGCGTCGCTTCCACATTCAAATTCAAAGTGATGTAAAAACGCGTATTGTAACCTTCTTAGTAAATGTCACTTGGATCCTGCCGCGCCGCTCCTCATTCTTTTAAATATTTTATATTGCGGCCAGTAATTTTTAAAAGAATGAATGAAGTTAATGAATAATTCATGATGTGATATTTTTATTTTTTTTTAACGTCCGTCACTATGTTCCAAATAGGTTTTGGATAAAAAGTTAGCATTTTTTTCTGACCACTCCTTTTGGTTAACATATTATATTTGATTAATATTGGTTATTTTTTGGTTTTTAACCATTTATTGTTTTGATGTATTATTGTTAATAATCTGTTGAATTTTACATAGTTAATTGGCCGTCTTATATGATATTAAACTTTACAGAGTATTTTCTAAGCATTGAATCGGTTCGACTTACGATCTGACGATCGGTGGGTCGTAATATCAGTAGACTTGTAGTAGTGAATTATTGTTTTTTAAGAAAAAAATTATTTCATAAATCATTAGCTAATACTTTGTCCCTCGTTTATGGTGATGCGCATTTTTTTTAATGATGAACGAGACAGATTGGCCAGAAAAGCTGCCCTTGACTGCTTCACCCGATTGAGAGGTGGCATAGCTCTTAGGTCGCCTAGCCTGACCCTCTATCGCTAGTAACTCGATACAAGGGTCCTCCCCGGTGAGGGTTGACCTCGGCTTGGACGGTTACTATGTTACGCGTAAGCATTCGGATCCGGGAGCGCCTGGGAGGGCCGTACCACGACTCGGTCAGTTGCTATTTCAAGGGTAATCTAAGGGACATTCAAAAGCTAAACTAACTTTGAATGCAACTTCGGGGCGATGCGTCAACTACCACCTACCACTACCACCTGTCACATATGGGACCTAATAAGCCTGGTGAAAAGGACAATAAAAGCTTTTTCTATCTGAGATATATACATTTATATAAGAATATATTGTTATAGTTACATTATAGATATTGTGTTTTTTTAGTAGGTTAAAATTTAATTACTTAATTAACGTAATTTGATTGCGATCGTAAATCGCTTCTTAATTCTTCTAGAGACGCCTTTAACGTGTATTGTAGAGGAATCTTCATAATACATCTCGCGTGACCAGGTCCGCAGACCACGCCTCCGTTCCGACTTTCATTATACATTTATGGATTCCATGTAGGTAAACATAGCTCGTGACAAGCAACTATGTGCCTGTCACATCGTAAATGCTGTTTTTTTTAATAACAACAAGTATAATACGAAGTAATTATATTATAAGTAGTTAGTATTATACGAGTTTAATATCAACGAATATACGATAAAAGAATACGTGATCGCTATCTTTTAAACGACTCCGAAAAAGGTTTTCAATTCGTGCGTATATATTTTTTAAATTTGTTACCGAAACATTTTAAATCATAACTTTTGACTGGGTATACAGCTTTTGAGCATTATTTTGTTATTTAAAAGCATCAGGCTTTGCATCTCGACTCGACTTGCATATGGTAACATTGTATAACTATAATACTTGGAAAACACTAGTACATTTACGAGCAAAAAATAAACCGACTTCAAATCGAATTAAACGTTAGACGCAATTACGACCGGTCACTCTTTGTATTTACGAATTACCGTAGGAGTATTACGAAATTTAATATAACAGAACCTAACTATATTCTCATCAAACTACCTTTAAAGTACATATTTTCCGATAAAAAATGTAATCATCGAAGTCGGGCAGAAGTCGAAGTTTAGAGTTATTTGGTTTTCTAATGGATGCCATTATTAGAACTGGAAGAAAGAATCATCAAAATCGGTTCACACGAAAAGTTCTGCAGTAAAAAATATAAAAAAATACAGAATTGAAAACCTCGTCCTTTTTTTGAAATCGGTTGAAAATAAATGGTGCAGTGGAACGTATGAAAAACTAGCTGACTCCGGAAAACTTCGTACCGCCTTATTTTTTGATAGTAGATAGTAATAGAAACTCAAAGAGGATTTGATTTAAACCGGACGGGATGATTGACATTTATGATATGACAACTCAACGTCATTCTGTCTCATTCGCTCACTTTAATGAGGTGTTATAATATCTGATTGTTGTATATATATATAACAATAGCCTAATGGTTTAGGGTACGGTCTAGGAATCGTAAAGTCGTAGGTTGGAGTCCAACATTTGACTATTGACGTAACCATTTCCTAGCACAAGCTTAAGCTTATTTTGAATGGTTAAGAAAATAAATTAATAAAACGTATATATATATGTATTATCCTTAAAATAATTAAGAAAAAGTAAAGATCATCCAATTTGGTGCAATACTTCGGAAGTTATGATCGTACATACAGACAAACATTCATTTTTATATACGTCCTAATATGTCCGTATCGAATGTAAAATTAAAGGAATCCAACGATTATTATTTCCTTATGTAGCGGACATACATCGGATGAATTTAGCGTGCACAGAAACATGGCGGCATGCTCCTAAGTCTGGTTTGGCTGCGAATCCGGTTCTGCGATGCGTCACCCGACCTCGCCTCGACCTCCCGGTACCATCCGAATGTCCTCACTTGATACATCTGAGGTGATCTTATCCTTCATTATCTTATTCTTTTAATAGCCGTTGATGTGAAATTGACATATCAGTGTACCATTGTGTTACTGTATACACGAATGTTAAGCCGTATAAATTATATACAAGTTTATTTATGAGTTAAAACAAAAACATTCAACGCATACAAATCAGTTCTCTTCTTCCTTCCTTATCTGTAATCCGCCATACTTGCTAGTACGAACAGGCAAACTTCACCTTGTCTTAGAAAAAAATTCTAAGACATGTAGATTTCTTTACGATATTTTCCTTTACCGTCGAGCGCATGGAAAATCAGCACTTAAAATTGCAACAAAAATTCATTGGTGCAAATTAGCAAACTTAGTATTTTTTTTAACACATGGCGGTTTCCTGACGATAATTTCATTCACCGCCGGTTGATTCATTTATTGATTTCATTGATATCGGATGTCAACAAAATTAACATGGGACCTTCTTAAAAGTAAATCCTTCTAAATACCAAAATACAGTTCATTCATGACGGTAAGAGTGTGAACAAACTTTAAAAATATACAGACGAACTGTAAACCTCTACTATTCTGAAGTCGGTAAAAAACCGTTTTACTCAAAGTTCCTACTAGTGACGTAACCACCCCACTGCTTGGAACAGTGCACCTGCTGATAAAATAAGATATTAGGATAAGATTGGCCGCGTTTATGTAACGGTTGTGTGTCATTACTGTCAACTATTTAGTCATATCACAATTCTAGAAATTACTCGAATTTTCTAGAGTTGTGATATGACTAAGGACAATCAGCATAGCTCTTTCATGTAGTTCTCGATTACCCCTCACCGGGGGGACCCTTGTGTCGAGTTACTAGCAATAGAAGTTCAGGCTAAGCGACCTAAGAGCTGTCACCTCTCAATCCGGTGAAGTCAAGGCCAGCCTCTCTGGTCAATCTGTGTAGTTCGTCATAAAAAAATCTCCTCGAAATACCACCGCGGTGTCAGTTACAATTTTTGATTTGATTGAAACGAAAGCTTACGGTCTTTTATGCTGAAGAGCGCAAATAAGAGTTAATATGATGATCAACTAAACTATTAATTATGAATTAAAGATACAATAAAGTTCAGGTAAATTGCTAAGATATCATTGAAAACGAGGTGCCTGGTGTTGCTAGCTAACATACCGGATATGTCATAAATTACCCAGTGATTTGATATATTATCGCCACTTATAATTGCCATGTAAAGGGTAATGCAATGAAGATTACAATACTTTGACTTCCAAGATACAGACACGCACGAGATTAAAAATAATCGCGATGACATCATTTTTGAACGGAGTTTCGCTTAGTTCAACGCATGAGCTGCGAGTTCTGAGTCTTTTGAACCAATTGGGTACAAAATTAACGTTCATTGGCATGATAGAGCCTGATTATCTGTGAAATAGCAAACGACCGAGTCGTGGTTCGGCCATAGTAACCGTCTAAGCCGTGATAACCCCTCACCAAGAGGTTCCTCATATCAAGTTACTAGCCATACAGGTTCAGGCTAAGCGACCTAAGAGCTATGCCACCTCTCAATCCGGTGAAGCAGTCAAGACCAGCTTCTCTGGCCAATCTGTATAGTTTGTCAAAACAAGCATGATAGATATATAGATAAAAAATAATTCATTAATTGCTCCAAAATACATGTTTAATGCTATTTAGCTATTTAGCATTTTGTTCTAACTAAGCTTTAATATTATTTTTTTGTTAAAATAGCTTACTTATTAAGTAAGCTATTTTTTTGGAGCAGGCTTTTTACCGAATATATATAAAAATCAGTACATTTCAATTTATATTTTTTTCAACCTTTGATATTTAAAATCAGACTAAGGGTAGTGCCGCAAAAGAAAATTTAGTTTCTTATCTACTAGTATTTGTTTCTAGTTTCTTTGTATTTGTGTATGATGGAATGTTCATTGATATTTGATTGAAATAAATCGGTTTCATTATGACCCGGGACACTGCTGACCCACTACTGATGTAATCTAGATAAGAAGTACGTAGAATTGGTTACGAAAATAAATTAATCGTTTGTATTCAAGATAGCGGTTTTATCTAATCCTTATCAATACAAGTTTTATTGATAACGGATGTGATAAATATATACAAATCGATAGATCGTGAATTGATATTTGAATTATGAATGTCAATATACTTAAAACAAATATATTTCAAATAAAAATAAATACTGACTTCACATCGAATTTATGACGAAATAGAATTAAACTGAACTTAAACAAATTCTCGTCAAACTATCGTTGGAGTACATCCCTGACCATAAAAAATGATTTGTCGCGCACATTTTAATGTAAATCATGGTTCCCTGTGTCCGCAAACTGGGACGACGCGGGGAGTACTAGCTTTCTAATGAAAAATGAATCATCAAAATTGATTGGCGTAATTTTGAGTTATTCGATCATTTGTCGCGCACATACTTAATGGAAATAATGGACGACTTTGTCACAAATTGGGGGGACCACGCGGGAAGTACTTTAGTAAGTCTCTCTCTAGTGTCGGTCCCTCATGTCTGAGGATCGTGGTCACCATCAGGGTTGCACCTGGAGCGGATGATTTGCTTCCACCGGCTTCTGTCCAGTGCGTCTCTTACAGCACTGTAAAATTTGGAGGACGACGAGTCTTTTACTTGATCGGACCACCTTGTTGGTGAACGGCCGCGAGATCTTTTTCCTGCGGTGTTCCCAACTACGATCAGTTTATCCAGACTTTCGTCGCCTCTGCGCATTGTGTGTCCGAAATACGCCAGGATTCGTTGTCGGCATATGGTAGACAAACGAGTCTTAATTTGTAGTTGGCTTAGGATAGATGCATTCAGCCCTGTAGTTCTGGGCTCTCAAGAATAAGACTACGGTATCCCCTGCCTGTCGTACAAGGCGACTAAAAGGGGCCTCGGGTTCACTGGGCGACAAGGGTGGGGGCCTGAGTCGTCCACCAAAGTGGACCCGGGAAGAAGGCGACATCGGCTGGCCCGTGTCGCCTTGCGCTTGCCGGGACGTGCTCTCCTTGAGCACAGTGCAGAGGGGCTCCGGTGCGTTCCACTGGAGATCCCGGAGCCCCTCGTCATGCACCGAGGAAAGGGCCACCGGGGAGGTTTTAGTGGGTAAGAACCCCACATAACCGCCGCCTTCCCCCCAGAAGGCGGGGTATCTTTCTGAAGATTTCCTCCCCGTAAACAAAAAAAAAAAAAAGGATAGATGCATTGGTGCGTTTCGCAGTCCAGGGTATCCTTAACATACGCCTCCAGCACCACATCTCGAATGCATCGATCCTTTGCCTCTCTCTGGCTGGGATGGTCCACGTTTCCACTCCATACAGGAAAGTGAGTTAGTAAGTGTAGCTTTCATGAAAAAAGAATCATCAAAATCGTTTCATCCAGTCCAAAGTTATAAGGTAACAAACATAACAATGAAACATACAGACGAATTGAGACCCCGTTTTTTTGAAGTCGATTGAAAAAAATACGGACTAATTGAAAAAGTCTGAAAATTTTTTTATGATAATTTTATTTTTATTTTTTCTCTCTTCCTTTGTTTTGATGTCGGTTAAAAAGTACGTAAATTCATCTTATGTATCAGCTATTGATTTACTCACAGTACAGCATTCGCTGCGTTCTTCTCACGGCCAGTGGTATCAACATCTCATATTTTCTTCGCGTTTCTAGAATATTACGCCTGTTTGTTGCGTAATAATGACAATTAACCGTGTAACAAGTTGCATTAGTGCCGAGCCATATATGTCCTAATGTGTCGGTTCACAACGTGGGAGCAAGGCGTGACGTTTACTAGAATGGGTTACAAAACTGTGTCACGTTTGACAATAAATAATACGTGAATGTGTCAGCTTCAATAGCCTAGTTCAGGGGTCGGTGACCTTTTGAGTCTGAAGAGTCGATAATTAGAATTTAGATTTTTTCCACATACACACAAATGTTTTCTTGCCAACATTAAATAGTAATTGTATAAATATAAAATCATGTATTATTTATTGATTGGTCATACATTAATATTAAAACAATTTAATTAAATAAATAAATATCATGAATCTAATTACAATTATATAAACTTACAGATAATACTTATTAAAAAAAATATTTGCAAAAAATATAGCTGTGCCAAACCGTCGTCGCTTGGCAGCGTGCCCAGAAGGCTGGTAGCATTGTCACCTTGTATAGCAATGCTAAGCCTCTGTGCAAGGTATAAGCCAGCCCTCTGGTCACCAGAACTTCTTAGCTATCACATTAAAAAGGTGGTGTGCACTAGGAAAAAAAAAACTTGTTACTTGTTGTTGTAAACTTGTATACGTTAAGTCAGTACTAAAAAGCCACAGAATGTTAAAACGTTTAAGTGTTTTTTTTTCAAAATAATTAACTAAAATCGAAAACCTGATATGATATGAATCGATACGTAGACAAGTCGTATTAAATCCCACAAATTTTTGTTTCGTGCGAAACCCGTTAGTATCATAGATACGTCGCTAGCCGGCTTTCGAGACCGCAATCGGCCAGTTGCACCGTTTGCGGTTGGTCTGTGCGAAGGTTCTCGAAAGCCCCGCTACTCTTTTGTTTTGTTTTCATCGATTTGCCCAACGGCAAGACAACTTTCTGCTGTTCCTCTCAATTGCTCCCGGTCGTTGAACCGCGCTCTAATTGTTCCGTTGTAATGGCGACAATAGACTGGAGAGTCTACTTCGGAGTTAATTTACAACGGGCCCGGTAATGTAACTGTTAATATAAATAAATGACTATAAATGTCAAGTTGATCACAGAAAATATATCGCTGTAAAAAATGTGTCTCTTTTACATCGGTTTTAACCAACCGTTGTAAACAGAGATCAAGGTTGTGATGCTTTTCTTTTATAGGAGTAAACTAGAAAAGTATAGGTAAACTAGCCTTTGACTACGATCCCATCTGATGTTGGGAATGTGCCAAACATGTCATTAATAGATAGTCTAAAACTGAGGGAGAGCAACACGTGAGTACTTTCTCAATGCTGCTGCCTGACCCGTCCTCAGAGGGAGCGAGGACGCTGGTGGCAATGGCCATGCAACATAGATGACTTTCTTTCTCGCTTCATGCGACCGGTATATGTGTGCGTAGATTAGGGTATGATGCGGCTGATATGCCCAAAAGGGCAAAAGTCCCCAATAAATAATGAAAAAAAAACCTAATGTAAGTTGTGATATAGTCGAAAGATGGTACGCGCTAGTTTAGTGTCTCTACTCTTGGAGGCTCCCTCGACTTACTTGGACGGAAAGACTGACGCCGGCAACTTGTTTCACTCCTTTGCTTGTAAATCTATCATGTTCGATTCATCATTATGATTAAGTTTTAAATGTGGATGGGATTAGCGCATACACGAGCATATATTTCAGGAAGTAACTTCGTTAACCAACAATTAAATTTAGGACTAAAGACGAAAACCTACTTCTAATCAATATTACAATCAATAAGTATTCTTCCACGGGAGTTTTTGGATTTCCATGGTATATTTTTGGTACCCAAGGTCCTATACAACGAATAACTGTCGGCTTAGAAATGACAGACAGTGCTAGGAGAGCGCAAACAAATAAAAATACAGGATAATTAATCATCTCTTCTTTTGAAGTTGGCTGCATGATTCAATGAATGCTAAATATTGTATTTTATATGTGTGTCATAATTTCTTGTAAATGGCTATAATATGCGCAATGTCATACAGCAAACTAATGGAACGTACATAAAAATACAATAGTACAACTACTTGTACTATTGTACTATAGCTATGAATCAACGGACAACGTGCATTGAATATATATGTACATAGAGTCCAACGTGAATAACATCATCTTATATAACGTAATTCATTCTGTTATGATTATGTGAATATACTAGGTGTCAAAGTTCGAATGGAAGAATGCTGGTTGATTAAAATATTGGTACGGTTTTAGACAATCTTTTTCTGATGTAGTGGAAATGGAATCCTGGATTGTAAGGCGCACTGACTTAGTAAATGCCTATTCACTCTAATCTTGAAAATACCCACATTGTAATCAGAGGGAAAGACAGACGCGGGCAAAGTATTCCAGTCTCTTGCTATACGAATAATTAATGATGATGCAAAGCGCTTAGTTCGGGTTTGAGGTATGTTCACAACAAAAGGATGAAATCCTGCAGTGCGTCTTAAACTGCGATGGTGGTCTTAGACTAGGTAAGTAGTCCGTCTGTAGTTCTGGGCTCTCAAGTATAAGACTACGGTATCCCATGCCTATCGTAGAAGCCGACTAAAAGGGGCCTCGGGTTCACTGCGAAGGAATAAGGCGACATCGGCTGGCCCGTGTCGCCGTGCAAGGGACGGAATAACCTCCCCTCCCCTCTCCCTCCCCCCCGGGAAGTGCTCTCCTTGAGCACAGTGCAGAAGGGCTCCGGTGCGTTCGTCTGGAGATCCCGGACCCCCTCACCATGCACCGAGGAAGGGCCACCGGGAAGGTTTTAGTGGTTGAAAACCCCCACATAACCGCCGTCTTTCTCCCAGAAGGTGGGGTATCTTTTTAAAGATTTCCTCCCCGTTGACAAAAAAAAGGAAGTAGTCCTTAACGACAACGAACACAATTATAGAAAACAGTTTCTCTTTGAATTAATGAATATAGCTCAGAAAATATATAGTAAGTTAGACATATAACTATGTTATTCATCAAAGTCGAGGCAAGTCACAGCGTTGCGATGTCGTCAAGGCCGTCCCAATTATCAAGTGTACTTCAGCGGCTAAGTGTTAAATATGTACTCGTGACTAACCGAACGTTAGTGACGCAACGTGATCGCTTAGCACTGCCATTGCGACACTACGATGTTTATTATAAAAAAAAACAGCAGACACCAGATAGGAACAAAGTTCCGTATTATAAAAAATATTAATTTCAAGTTCTATTCGAGGTACAAAGAATATAAATATTCGGGTATATATTTTTAAAATCATAAAACTCCCTTAGAAAATTCTTCAAATTAATTTATAAAAATATATAATTAATAATAGCGCCATCTATTTAAACCATTTGACACTAAAAATCTTACGCTTTTACACAACGTTATGAACGTTTTTGTCGGCTAGTGTACCACTCCGCATTCAAAATCCCAGTCGTTTTATACTAGTATTTGCTAAAAACATTGTTAAAAAGCGAACAGCGAAAGTTTTCTCTGTCTACCCCGCAGTTAAAGAGGACGCGTATAATAACGTTGAGGACTCGTATGTCACGTATTCAGGGTATTCTTGTGTGAGAATTAAATTACCCCTATCATGCAGGTGTTTTGTAAGGAAGTATTAACCGTATCGTTTCTAGGAATAAATATGTGGTTACTAACAGACTTCAAAAACGAGTAGGTTCTCATTCTCTATTCCTTTGTATGTTTGTGCGCTTCTAGCTGAAGATTCTGAATTTAATTTATTCTTTTAAATGTCCCCCATGTTAATTTTTTGACATAGGACCTTAGGTTGCGAAGATAGATGAAATAGTTCTATTAATCCATCTGTTGGACATAAACCTCTACAAATCGTCAATAGCCTAATTATTTGTAACGTCTCTCAGACATGAAATCCTAGATTCAAAGTCACTAACCGACTATTAACGGGAACCAACTTCTTATTTTGGAATGGTTATATAAATGAAATAGTAAATGGCAATATGATTATAAAAAAATCCGGCATTCTTAAAAAAAGTTCGAACGTATTTTAATTGAATATTAACAAACGTTCAAAGACATTTCGTTCTCATTGGCATATTTAAGCAAATTTAAGTAACTCTGCGAGTTATCTTTTTTACATGTATTACTAAGATAAGAAAGCAAACAGATAATAAACCTAAAACGGTTTTAAAGAAATGTAGCCATTTATACTCTGTAGGGATGACGTCAGCCGGCGCACGGTCGAGGACGCTTGAATACAGATAATATAAGCTATTCCCGCCTCGCGCGTTAACCGTTACTTCGTATACATATATTGCGTTGTTTACTTGTTTTTGTACCTTATTAAAGAAATTATTACCGACCGCCGCGAAGGACCAGCGGTATTAATGTACGTTGAAATTGTCCTTTATTCATTTAAATTTTTATTTAAAGAACAATTGGAATGGAACACTTTTTTGGTAGTTGAAAATCTTACGAGTCCATGATAGACATGCTAATATTATTAATAAAAATTCAATTCTGTTTTTTTTTGTTACCTCATAAGTTTCGACTGGGTGAACCGATTTTGATGATTCCATTTCCATTCAATTTGCTTTTTGTTCTGACAATAGGATCCATGACAAAACCATATGTCTTATTTTTGCATTAATTACAACAAATGGAAGAAACAGTCAATATAACGCCAAACGAATTCGATGATCCATTTTTCATTAGAAAGAATGTACTTTAAAGATAGTTTAATGAGAGTTTGGTTAGGTTCTGACTAAATCTATTTCCTATTCTATTGGAAGTCTGTTTTTTATTTTTCTTTAAACATAATGAAATTTCAAATTTTAATACTAATATTATATGTCATAAGTTTTCAATTTTATCGGCATGCATACATACGGTCCCAATGACTGCCAATTATTTTCTAGATCACATTTTTTTCTCAATAAGTTGTTCAGGGGTAAGCAGTACTTACGAAATTCCACTTAACACAATAACACACGTTTCTTGCCCCGTTCAAGGCGTGATTGCATCTAGTGTTCGTGGACGTAGAATATCACTTAACATCAGTTATGCTGTGTACTAGTTTGCCCATTCTATAAAAACGTTACAAAAGGGAAAGTGCCCCCACTTTCCCCATTTAGTTAGACACGCTCGAAGTAATCATTGCCGTCAAACAACAATGACATTTTGTCCGGCGCTTAAAGAAAATGTCAATTGACCATAAACAAAATTCGGTTACCAACTTAAAAATAATATTAATTTTTCTTGTTACAGGTAGATGAAGTTCTGTTCACAATGGAGATCAAGTTTGTCCGCAATCGTTTTGTTTTTAATTTTTAATCTTCAGGAACTACTCTCATTTATTTACTAAATAGAGTCATTTATATTGCATTAATCGTTTCGCCAAACTGCCAGAGCAGTTTATTAGCAAAAACTGCACCCATAAATCTATCAACTATACATAACATACAATAAAAAATATAATATACAATAAATACTAATACATACTGTACATATAATACCTAATATATTTACAATATTTGGCAGCGTAGGTACCTAGTAGCTGCGTTTTAATTTTTTTCTTATTGCTGTCCATTTGTAGGTAGTTTTCCCAAAACGCACTATATGCACTGGGAAAGTATATGAGAAGATTTATAGAAGGTTTTCAATTCGTCTGTATGTTTTTTTTTTATGTTTGATACCGCATAACTGTTGACTGGGTGAACCGATTAGCCCAATTCTGAAAATGGAATCCATGACAAAACCATATAAGTTTGTATCAAGTATGTGGGCCGTAAATGGACGAATAGCTCAATGTGAAGCCGATTTCGATGATTCATTTCTTACATAGAGGGCGTCTGTTTAACGTTTGATTTGAAGTCGATTTTTGTTTTATTGATACCGTCGGAACTATAATATGTGTATGTTTTATGTATTGTATTTATTAATATATTATTTATGTAGGTATATTTAGTATATGTTTAGTTATAATATTTGTGTTTGTCTGCCCCCGTCCCGTTTAGTTCATATATTTCCTGACTTAAATAGCATGACATAACATTTTCACAATCAGAAAATATTTTATCTTAAACATTACAACGGAACGTCTGATTATTGCACTGTTTAAAATAGTGGTTCAACATAATGCAACGTAGGAAATATTATTCATGTGGTTTGGAGTACGGTCCGCTAAACAAGCTTCCGTTAAGAAAGGTTACGCTACGGCGATGCGACAAATTTATCCTTTTTCTTATTGGACCGCTCCCTAAGCTTAAGTTGCGACCAGGTGTGACTTGTAATTTTAACCCGTGCATTCTCTATCGCATTTATCATGAGTGTTTTAAGGACCAGTTCGGTTCTCAGAAGTAGATCTAGGCACAATTACAAATTCTATGCCATCATCATGTTTGCCGTTCGTTCTATTGGTTTACGAAACCTAGTAGTTCTGTTTTCGAACCTATACGACTTGGAGACCTCCAAGCAAGACTACACCTTTTTCAAAGGCCGGCAACGCACCTGCAGCTCTGATGCTGTGGATATTCATGGGCAACGGTGATCATTTAGAATCGAGTGACCTGTAAGCTTTGTCCCTTTTCTTACAAAATGAAATACCGTTGCACGACGAGTAACTAAACTTGCTTAGGGCTTACCAGACTTAGAGAAACGTTCTCTACTTGTTAAACCGTAATGAAGCCAATAGTCTCAGCCATTTCTCTGTCGTGTCGACATGAAGACATAGTTTCTAATCGTCGTTATCCTCATTAGCGTGTTCATTAGGCTTCGAGTGCAATTGAGCCGTGGCTAAAAAGCGCTTCATCTGATTATCGCGAAGCGCTTTTTTTGCTTACGCTCATTTCACGCCAGCTATCAAGCGCGCCATGCATCCGGCTTATTATGTCAGTTCGATTGATAAGCGATGCAGAAGCGACACTAGACGTGCGTGAGCTGCATGTGTAGCGTTTCATGTTCGCGACCACGCGGGATATTGATGCCCGTGACTATGTCAACACGTCAATTCTAAAACGTACCAATTATGCTGCTGTACCTCTTCAAAAATCCGAGGTAGTCACGTTCTATAAGCTATGAGAATTATTAAGCTCGTATCTCTCGTAAGATTAGATTCGTAGAAAAATGTCGTGGGTTTTTTGAAGTAAAACTTCTTTACGAACGTCTGACTTGATGAAAAGTGTGATCGGAGGAGGCGAATGGAATTTAAGAAGGAGATTAACTGATGACTTCACATGTCTCAGAATTTTTTTCTAAGACAAATCTGCATGCGGCCGCGTGGCGGATTATACCCTTATTCTCTTTACAGAGAAGGCCTGCGCCCAACCGTGGGACACATATATTATAAATATATATATAAATGCAATAACTTTTAATTTATAGTGTAACATTCTACCATGCATGTAGTAATTACATCATTACGGGAGAGTTTAACGAGTACTGATAACAAATATTTGTTAGCTATCTACAAATGTGTATAATGACGGCAACAATTGGCGCGGCCTTCTCGGAAACGTTAGAAATTTTCACATGTTCTCACTGAGGAATTTTAAACGTCGCGCGCTCGGTTTACTTGTCAGATATAATTTTCTAATGAACATTGGCAGCGGTTGCAATCAGTTTGATTTAGATCTCGTGATGACGTATTGCTGTTGTAACACGATAGTCATAGGCATTTTTATTAAAATATCCGAATGAAACGGTCGCCTTAGTTGGGATACATAGATAGACAGACAAATTCTTTATTGCAACAAAATATTAAGAGTAGTTAGATGAGAATTTGGTTAGGTCCTGATTAATTCCATTTGTAATATTCGTCCACGTGTAATAGCGTTAACGTTTGATTCTATTTAGAGTCGGTTTTTGCTTTTGCCTGTAAATATACTTGTTTTGTGATTCGAACCTTTAGCCAATTGCCAATCGGAACATTGGCACAGCAGCATTGGCGGAACACAGCCACTGGTTAAACTTTTGTTATTTGTAATTTAAAGTAACAATGTATCTCGAATTAGGAAAACCACAGTGTTCACATTCCTATCTTATCATAATGGAATGTAGATGAGTTTGAACGCGCAGTTTGAGGGTAATAATTTAATCTGATTATTCACATCATTAAAATCATATTCACAATTGTGACCCATATTATCCTCCTATTTATGTTATCCTCTGCCTCCTTGCGTCGTTTTCCTCATTACGGAGGGTCGTGACCTCCACGAATTATGTGGCGGACGATCCCTTTCCACCTGTTGCGGTCTTTGGCGGTGCGAAATGCCTAATGGACTCTCCTGTTGGTGTTGGTGCTAATTTGGTCTGTCCAACGCATAGGGCTACCCCTCTTGGTCGTTTTCCCTGTACTTTGCCTGTGACCTAGATATAATTTTTGTGTGATATTTATGCTATACTAACCGGAAAACCAGACTTTCAATTGAGCCAATCAACACCGGTGTCATTTTACATGTTTCCATACATACTTTAATTAAACGACCCTTTAACATAGAAACCGTCCAAGGCGAGGTTACCCCTAACCGGGGACCCTTGTCTTGAGTTACTAACGATAGAGGTTCAGGCTAAGCGACCTAAGAGCTATGCCACCTCTCAATCCGGTGAAGTAGTCAAGGCCTCTGGCTAATCTGTTTAGTTCGTCAAAAGAAAAAATCGACCCTTCTCAAACTCAGGTTCGGCCCTCACGTAGATCAGGGTAGGAGATGGGCGGCCTTCGATATGGGTCGCCCATATCACCTCATTGATAAAAAACGTAAAATGTCCCTTCGTAATAAAGGAGACTTTACAAAGTCCAAAGATATCTAAGAGCTGTGCCACCTTTTAATCTTAGCTTATCTAGTCAATATGTGTAGTTCGTCAAAAAAATCGACACTCCATTTGTGGTGTGTGTCGTGACTCCTCTTGCGATATAAGCTCTCACAAATAATTAGCGGCAGAGAGCGTGCAATTGCGAAAGAGACAACTTCAAACTTTTTTCCTTTTTTTTATGTACTTTTTTTTCGAGCATTCAACCTAATGTTATTAAATAAGACAAATAGAATAGCATGAAGTGGACAGTATAGTATGAAGGTATGTGTTAAAGATGACTGATGCTTATAATACGCGAAAAAAAAGAAATGTATACTAAACATTGCATGTCCGCACACCTGTCCCGGTCGAGAACGAGGTTCGGTTAAGAATTATGGAGCTTTTAAATTTTATGAACCCTTTAAATTAGTCGAGTGACACCGTTTAGCACGATGCATGTTTGTGTTATTATTTAAGACGGCAATTATCTTCTTTAAATACCGAATAGGTTGTATACACCATACCCACCTTGTTTTATAATTTTACACCATTGAATTCTGGAACGGTCACACAAAATTTATGCGTAGAGGTTTACTTAAAGAAGTTGACATATCCGGGCACCTTTAAACTCGAGTAGCTGCCGATTGTTACACCATGTCAAGTTTTGTTGCAATGAAAATCGGTTGAGGTAGCGCTTTACTTTCAACAAAGCAAGCGCTATTTCTTGGTCTTAAAACGTCTTTATCACAACACAACTTTTTCATGTAAAACTAGAATACGTATATCAATAAACCACTCTAGTTAATCCATGTTTTATTTGCTAAAGAATAATTTTATGTTACAATGCTTCTGTGTTAATCGCATGATTCACTCTGTCCACGGCGATCTTAATAGCTTTGGTCATTGGCAGGCCTGTTAGCGTTTTAACTGCGTCTTACCATCCTGTAGTAAAGTATTTCTAGGTCGCCAGGATCTGTTGACGTACGTGCAGACGTACTGATTATGTACGTAACCACGATAGGTCCTGACAATAAATGACTTATCGAGACCGACTGTAAATTATTCGCTTCTGTATTCGATTTAAGTAAAGTAACAGCCTTTATATATGTTCCACTGCTGGGCACAGGCCTTCTCTGTAAAGAGAGTATAAGGGCATAGTCCGCCACGCGGTCCTAGTGCGGAATGGAAGACTACATATGTCTTATTAAAATTTTCTAAGACATGTAGGTTTCCTCACGATGTTTTCCTTCACCACCGCGTGGTAAATGAGCACATAGAATTGCAACAATAAATTTATTGGTACACCGGGGATCGAACTCGGGTTGCTAGCGTACCATGCAGCTTGAGGCGACCGCCCGGACATTGAGCTACCACGGCTCTTGTATGTAGGTCACATAAAATTGTTTGCGACAAAGAAACAAGTATATTCTGATTATAAGCCTAGCACCTGTAGTTAGTACATTATTAATAAGCTACAAAGTTTCTGCAATGGCGTACTATTTATGGCTAGCTAAACGGTTGTTAATTGGACACGTGCATTCAATTCTATTTTTAGCTTACAATCGACTACACGCTGACATCGATCCGTTAATTCTGTCACTAGACAGACATTTCCTTAGTGTCCATATTTATGCCACTCTATATTAAGTACTATTCCTGTTTCAACTTATAACTTAGTATTCAAGGTACTTGGTAAAGAACTTTCTTCTACAATTGAATGCAGTTTCACTGTAACAAGCATGACATTCGTACAAGTCCTATAAATACTACATTTAGTGTATACTTTAATCTATACATATAATGTTGGAGTGTCCGTTGTAATATTAAAAATACTGCTTTTTAGTTTTTTTTTAATGACGAACTACACAGATTGGCCAGAGAGGCTGGCCTGTCGGTTGCTATTTCACGGATAATCTAAGGGACATTTAAAAGCTAAACTAACTTTGAGTGCCACTTTGGGGATCGTTCGCGCTGGGAGACGAAGTGGCCAAAGAAACTCCAGCAACGCTCCTAACATCTAACGGGTGGGGCCTGCCCATAAAATAGCGGTAACGCGCAAGGATTATTCGCAACCTCCGACGGTCGCGAATGGACGCTTTGTCGATTTGTAGAGATCTAGCCTGTGCAATGGTGAACGCGTCGTCCGGATCGTCAAGAACGTGTCTCGTCCTCCGGTCGACGCGACGGAATTTATTATAGGAAGGCTTATAAGTGGCGGCACTTACAAGAAGTTTGTTAGAATGTTTGGTGGCAGTCTCGAAAAACCGTCGAGATGCCTGCTTAAAGAATTGGTTGTTATCTTTTTAGTACATGCATTTGAATGTATATACGGTACCTATTTGTTCCGGCTATTCATGGGAACGGCTGGGCCGATTTTGACGGGACATTTACTGGCAGATAGCTTATGTATTAAAGACTACTTAAGCTACTTTTATTTTAGAAAACAAATAAATAGTTTTAAATCGCGGGTAACACTGTTTACGGTACAAATATCAATAAAACTCATTTACATTTGCTAACATTGATATTTACCAACCAACTTTATGGTGTCGATTTTAATGTCGTTGTGCGCACACAAAATTCCCTTTTTCCCTTTAAAAATATTAATTTCTTAAAGATAAAGTGTGTGTACAGATAGATAGATAAATCCTTTATTGCAACAAAATATATGTACAAAGGCGAACTTAATGTTATATAACAATTTCTTACAAGTAGTGTAGTGCCGATATTTTGCATCAAACAGTTTTGGTTAGTATCAGTTCAAACAAGGTCTCGTATACTAGTATTACAATGAGGTATAGAACGTAATTTTCTGGCAACATTACGTGACTTTTAATGCAATATTTTGCGTTCGTAACGCAATGTAAGCGCGTTTAGCAAGCTCTTTCCTGTTCGGTCTTTCCTATTGCGTGTTTCTCTTAATGTAGCTTATTTCAAACTGGAAACACGTTTTCATGTGATTATTGAGTCGTGGGTCTTAATAAAAAAAACGAGTGTGCTTTAAACCACGCGACTGAGGTAAAAGCTAGCGAAAGCTATATACAAAAATATAATAGATAGACCTGGTGAATGCGTTACGAAAAATGTAATCATGCGAGGAAATGGAAGTTGAGATGAAGATAGTGTAGATAGAAAGAGGGAGTTACGTATACGTATATCTAAGATACAAAGCGAGTCTATTGTCTGTATCACACTGTAGGAGCAAGAGAGCGCAGTGAGCGTGCACATATTATTTCTCTCTTGAGCAATAGGTTACTAGAGATCTCTTGGTTACTCTCTAAGTCAAGCATGCGTAGAGAAGTTTTACTTCAAAAAGTATTGAGTTCTTACTCACACCCTATCACCACTACTACCTCCCCTCACCGCGGGGTGGCTCTCTTACATGGCGGGGGGCTCCGGGATCTCCAGTGGAACGCATCGGAGCCCCTCTGCACTATGCTGTTAAACATGTAACCCGCGGATGTTACTCCCTCCCCCAGCACCCTCGCAGTGCTAAGGTGACGGACCACCCGTGTCGCCTTCTTCGCGGGTCTTGTTTGACAGTCAGAGGATACCGTAGTATTATTCTATGAGTCCAAGACTACGGGACTGATTGACTCCCTCTTGGCCTGAACTGTCTTAGGCTATAAAATTATGACATGACAGATTTTTCTCTCATACTAAATAATGAAACAAGGATATATTTTAAAGCACTTGCCACTTAGTAAGCCAAGGCTATGATGTCACAGACACATGTTAGTATATTTATGTATATATATGATGTCATCACAATATATAATACGCGAAGTCAGGGGCGTGTAAACACAAAGCTTGTTGCGTGCTCAATTCTCTAGAAACTTTGCGTCATGTAATTTCAATTTCCTTCAAGTTAGGCTTATAAATAAATGTGAGTCATTGTTTCTTCTATAGTTCTGTTAGTACGTGATGTTCTGGAATAAACCCAATTGGCTCAAAAGATAATAAATAGTATTGCAAAATTATTTTAATATTATATCTATAAGATAGAGTACAACATGCTGCATAATATACAGCATCTGATAATTGCAACATATAACATAATGTTGTTAACATAACCGCACTTGCTAGCTTGGAAGATTCTTATTCTAATAGCTCTAATGGCTTTGGATTAGGTTTAAGAAACTTTATTCTCACTTAAGTCATTTTACAGAGTTTTTTCGTCCACTTATCCCAGCGCCAGCGCTTCCCAGACTGGTTTTTCTTCTGGATAGTCTTTCGATAAACCGGGTCGTAGTCATGCCATCACGGGCGCCCTCGGTTCGGAATGCTAACGTGATTAGGGTAACTTTCAAGTAGAGAGAGGCTCGAGCCGTGGTTGTGTTGTCGTTTCTCTTGCGCCGTGTTGATCCCTAAACAGGTGGCTAAGTGACCTTACAACTGTGCAACCTCTCAAAATCCCGAGGAAACTGTAGAGGCATCACGGCGTAATTCATTCAGAACACAAGTATACTTACGAGTAAAATCAAAAACGACTTCAAATGTATTTATTTAATCTTTATTTGCACAAAATAAAAGAGGACTAAAAGGCGGAATTAATGCCAGAAGGCATATCTGCCAGTCCACCTTAGGGTTGTGTAGAAACAAAGTCACGGGTGCAAGCTTAGAAAAAAAAAGTAAAATAAGACTAATATAAAATATATTATATATGTATATACATTTATTGTATTTAACAATCATACATAAATAAATACACATATATAAATAAATATAACATATACATAGATTAATAGTTTACCCATTATTATTAAGTAATAATATATATATATATATATATTTATTGTTACTTATCCTTAATCCTTCTCCTTTGTTTTTCAGAATTATCGTTTTATTTCGATTTATACGAAATAGAATTAATCAGAACCTAACCAGAATTTCATCAAACTACCATCAAAATTAAGTTATTCGTTTTATTTCCACGCACATAAAGTTAAGTTAAAATTACAGCTTTTATATATATAATATATATGTCCCACTGTTGGGCGCAGGCCTTCTCTGTAAAGAGAGTATAAGGGCATAGTCCACCTCACAGCCCTAGTGCGGATTGGCAGACTTCACATGCCTTAGAAAAATTTTCTAAGACATGTAGGTTTCCTCACGATGTTTTTCTTCACCGCCGAGCGCGTGGTGAATCAGCACATAAAATTGCAACAACAAATTGGTGCCGGCACCGGGGATCGACCTCGGGTTGCTAGCGTACTATGCAACTTGAGCCGATCGCCCGGAGCCGTGGTATCTCAGTGTCCGCGCACATCTTTAATGCAAATTTAAGACTTATATGGTTTTGTCGCGGATACCATTGTCAAAATCGGACTACATTGGAAATACCAGCTTTCAAATAAAACAAGAATTATCAAAATCGGTTCACTCAGTCCAAATTTGTAAGGTAAGAAACACAAAAATACAGACCAACTGCTGAAATACTGACTGTGCTTCTGACAGCAAGAAATTATTCATAACTAAAAATGTCGGCGGATCTAAAAGATCACACAGATAATATAAACCGTGTAAATTTACCCGAAACCTTGTCATTGCGGAACAATGTGAACACCTATTGTTACAGAGGTTGGCCTAAAAAGATAAGATTAGACGTATTTTTATCAACGGCTTAAGTTAATCCGGTCCGTTAGCCGAAATTTTTAGTAAAAATGAATAGAAAAAAATAAGCTCTATCTTCCTTTTTATCCAATCCAGTTGCACAGAGTTAATAATCGTGATATGCTTTTGGGCGAGGTTTTTAAAGGCGACGTAATGAATGTGATGAAATGTGACGGGGTGACCGTTAGCTAGATACTGAACACAAATTCTTAGCTCAAATATGATTTTTTTGTACAAATTAAAGAAACTAAAAATCATTGTACCTAATATAAACTGAGAGAAATAAAAAAAAATAATTGCTGTAATCTACTTTAGTTCCTATTTTATTGTATCTATTTTTGTCTATTGTATATCATTAGTTATACCTGTACAAAATGTCAAACTATTCGGACATTTTGAAGTAACTAAAAATTTACTTCGAATGTGCCGGATATAAGCGTTATATATACTGGTATATATACATAGTGTACATCTGTTACATTTCCTGTCTTTTGATTCTGGCCACTATAAATTACAGGAATATTATTAAATATTACATAAATTATACTGAATCAACAATGTCTATTTTTTTTTCTTTTTATATGAAAAGTGGCAAACGAGCATACTGCTCACCTGATCTTAAGTGATCACCGTCGCCCATGAACATCCACAGCACCAGAGGAGCTGTACGTGCGTTGCCGACCTTTGAGATAGGAATAGGCTCGTTTCTTGAAGGTCCCTAAATCGTAAACGTTCGGAAACACCGCTGGCGACAGTTCATTCCACAAGTTGACAGACTATACAACGCAATCACAGGCCGATTAGAAAATAATTCTCGTTAACGCTATTTCACAGTGATTATGATCCTTAGATTAGATAGTGATTCTGTATCTACGTATTGATTTTAATCTTAAAACAATTTTCTATTTTCGATGCTATTGGGATAAGCATGATGTAAGTTTGATTCAAGGTACCGACGCTAAAGGCAAATTTATTTACGAGTTATATTTAAGGAGTATCAACAAACATTTTGTCGCATTTACCAAGGAGAGTGTTCACACAAAAAATCATTTATTAATTATATAATACATTTATAATGCATTATTATACATTTGAAATACTAACAGAATACAGACCCTTAAACCGATATTGTGTGTACCACGTAAGATGATTTAATGTTTACAAAATATTATTCAGTATACGCCCCTAATGTAAGCACAACTATACTCCCGCTAGCTATAGTTGTAGTTCTCGGAATTTTACAAAACAATCTGAAGCAACAGAACGATCCTTGGTATTTGAATCTCGAGTCAGTCAGGCATCGGTCCAAGGTGAAGTTCCTTTGCGGGAATCGTGCTAAAGTACAAAATTTAGAGGCTCCGACGCAGCGCTCCTAAGAGGGCGGCCTTTACTCGTGCCGATGAAGTTGTAAAAGGAAAGCTTGAGAGTTAGTTTTAATCATCATGTGGTTTCGTACTAAAGCAAAGCGTTTGTTAAAATATTTTTCTTGTGTCGATACTACACAGATAAAGCCAAGATAAGAGCCAGAGAAGCTGACTTTGACTGTTTCGCCGGAATCCGATATGGCATAGTTCTTAGGTCGCTTAGCTTGAACCTCTATTGCTAGTAACTCGACACAAGGAGGAGGAGGGATTTTATATATTCAATAAAGCGCAACCACAGCCTATTGCTCTTTTCTAGTGTTCTTTATTTGTTTGTTTAAAAAGAGTGTTACCTTTACAGTTACTACTTCGCTTTCATGTTATTTTTTATATGCCTGATTTTGGAAGGTGGTGTTGAAAAATGACCTGCTTCACGCATCGTAGACGCCCCGTTGCATTGTTATTAGTTTCTCCGCGACCGCTGCGGCCCTGTTTGTCATGGACATTTTTAATTGTATTTTATTATTTTTTCTTTTGATGCGGCCGTTGGCATTGTCACTATTCTTTCCGTGGCGTCGTCACAGTCATCTGGTGATAGACACAACTTACTGTGTGTCTGGATAACACCACTACCCGGTGAGGGTTACTATGTTACGGCTCGGTCGGTTGCTAGTTAGACAGATAAGTTTAAGTTATGTTTCATCTATATATTCCCAACCACTGCACTCTACACTACATTATCTCTTTGGTTATTAAGAATACATGACATATAGAAATTCAAAGTTCCATGTTTAGAGAGACGGGTGTTATAGGAGAAGTGATAACACTTTCACGGGTGCGGGCCGGTCCGCAATCGAGTGTTGCATTTCACTGCCCGGGTCACTGTACTTCCATCTGATACATGGACTAGTTTAGGGATTAGCGGGCAGCCCACTAAACCTGTCGGGTATGAGACAACGTAAGTTGTTTTAGAAACCGTTATCACCTCACTTGGAAATTTAAACAGTTCGATAAGTATACACTTATCTGGTTTTTACGACTTGGTTTTCGTTTCCTTTATCTTGTGACCTACACTACCTTATCTAGTTAGCCTAACATTCCCTGTCAGTCATTTTGCCCTCAGAGTTGAGAGTGCAATTAACGTCGTGTATCTCCAGTTTCATCGACTAACTGTCGACGGTTCTTTTACTTCCCGTTTTACCTCCCGATTATCCTTAAAAGAGTCTCAAGAAATAAAACCTCTTTATTGGTATTGGAATGATTGTCTTATAATTTTTGACGTTATCTAACTAACGATACAGCTTAATTGGAAATATTATTAATTTATTGAAATACAAGATTAGTGTAAAATTAAATAATTTAAACGATAATGAATTATATTATCCGTGTTAGCAATAATTATATAAAAGCGTTTAGTGTCACTTTCAATAGCGTTTCGAAACCAACGCCAAAGCGGAACGCAACAGCAAATCCAAATAAAGATAAATTGGTGGCCGCTGGATGCGCCTGCGCAAGCGCCGTGACGGATTATCAAGTTTTTTAGCCGCCATCTTGGCAAAAATGGCGCGTCTTGCGTTATGCGGGAGATGTATTTGTTGCTTTCGTTTTCAAGAAACCGAAAGCGCCTATATGTTGGGGTGTCATTGACTCTGATGTTTGTTTGCCACGGCTGGTTGGCCACGTACGCCGATATATCTTATCCTATCGTGCTGAGCGGTAATGCTGTAATTTGGCGTTCGGCCATTTATTTTGTTTTCAGTGTCCGATAGTGTGCTATGCGTCTCGCATCGGCGCCCGCTTGCGTTGAGGAACCGTAATGCGTGTACGTTCTCTTATGATTGCATATATCTGTCTATACGAGATTTTATTTGTTGGTACAGATTTAAAGTTCACCTTGGTTATGTTGTCTGTCGTGTTGGGTCCTTTCTCTAGAGTTTTAGGGGCAGACAGTGGTTGCATTACGACTACTGACACCCCGGGCCAGAGTTTTGTGGCGCCCACTTAAAGAAATCAAAATCTGTTTATTTTTTACCCAATCAATGTGAACGTGGATTTATTTTATTCTTCCTTCAGCGTTACCCAGAGCCGACGATGTGGACGTAGAAAGTTTCTTACTATTATTTTTTACAACAAGCTTAAGCTTATTTGTAATTGTTAACAAGAATGATTTTTTACAATATTTACAAAATCTGCATTAGAATTTAACTTCTCTTTATTAACCCCTAAGGGGTTCTTGTTGCAACAACTTTGTTGCCACAGGTTGCCGTTCCCTGACCTAGCGAGTTATAGATAATGATGGCAAGATAAAAAGTCCCATATGTGACAGTATGTTTCTCGCAATCGCTCTATTTACCGTTTGGCATTTCCTTCACTAAAGGCAGTCATCGTCCGTCAGATGTTTTAAATCGAATCACGTATATTGAATAAGGTCGACGGGCGTATGATTCGCGAGTCCCGGGCGTATCGGATGTCGCCGGTGTCGCTTTACAGTTTTCTAATTGTGTACCACGGCCGGTACGGATGGTGTTCGTCTATGTACGCTGAGTTACGCACCATCGCACCGCCCAGTTTCTATTCCGCTCGCTCATTGAACGGTGACAATGGCTCCAACAAAGGGAGGACGTTTCCATTATCAGATAACTATTTCCTTGATGTACTTTCTAAGCAATAGACGTATTTACAGATGATCTCCGGGACCTACCGGGGCATAGATTTATTTGTAGCTTTGTTTTTGGAGTAAAACTTTACGCCTGCTTGACTGGGGGAGTAAATTGGTGAATGCGTGACGAGAGCTTTACGCAAAGTGTGATCGAGCGAGGCGAACGGAATTTGAGAGTGAGATGTAAGTTAGTGAGGATTGAAAGAGATGGGCTACCCCTTATTTTAAGGTGATACAATATGTGCAAATACATTAATTAACAAATTTTGTTATACAAAGCGTTTCGTTTCAATAATATTGAAAGATAAAGACAGCAATTCAGTTCGCGATCTACTTTTCAAGTGTTAGTCGCTTAATAAAGACTGACAATGCGACGCGACGTAAGTTTCCAGGAAACTACCGTAGCTCTGATGCAATTTCCACGTGCTAACATCCTCGTTCATCCAATGTCACCTATAATTGAGAATGAATGAATGTATTCCTTCCTTCAGCGTTACCCAGAGCCGACGATGTGGACGTAGAAAGTTTCTTACTATTTTTTTACAACAAGCTTAAGCTTATTTGTATTATTGTAATATTTACAAAATCTGCATTAGAATTTAACTTCGTTCTTGTTGCAACAACTTTGTTGCCACAGGTTGTCGTTCCCTGACCTAGCGAGTTATAGATAACGATGGCAAGATAAAAAGTCCCATATGTGACAGTATGTTTCTCGCAATCGCTCTATTTACCGTTTGGCATTTCCTTCACTAAAGGCAGTCATCGTCCGTCAGATGTTTTAAATCGAATCACGTATTTTGAATAAGGTCGACGGGCGTATGATTCGCGAGTCCCGGGCGTATCGGATGTCGCCGGTGTCGCTTTACAGTTTTCTAATTGTGTACCACGGCCGGTACGGATGGTGTTCGTCTATGTACGCTGAGTTACGCACCATCGCACCGCCCAGTTTCTATTCCGCTCGCTCATTGAACGGTGACAATGGCTCCAACAAAGGGAGGACGTTTCCATTTTCAGATAACTATTTCCTTGATGTACTTTCTAAGCAATAGACGTATTTACAGATGATCTCCGGGACCTACCGGGGCATAGATTTATTTGTAGCTTTGTTTTTGGAGTAAAACTTTACGCCTGCTTGACTGGGGGAGTAAATTGGTGAATGCGTGACGAGAGCTTTACGCAAAGTGTGATCGAGCGAGGCGAACGGAATTTGAGAGTGAGATGTAAGTTAGTGAGGATTGAAAGAGATGGGCTACCCCTTATTTTAAGGTGATACAATATGTGCAAATACATTAATTAACAAATTTTGTTATACAAAGCGTTTCGTTTCAATAATATTGAAAGATAAAGACAGCAATTCAGTTCGCGATCTACTTTTCAAGTGTTAGTCGCTTAATAAAGACTGACAATGCGACGCGACGTAAGTTTCCAGGAAACTACCGTAGCTCTGATGCAATTTCCACGTGCTAACATCCTCGTTCATCCAATGTCACCTATAATTGAGAATGAATGAATGTATTCCTTCCTTAAGAAAGAAAAATGACCGTCCTGCACATTGGGTTGAAGCTTATTCAGTTTATAAAGCGTACGGGAAAGCGCATTATAAACTGCTTGAGTGAGTTTCTTTTTAAATGAGGATGTCTTCTAAAGCCTGTCTTGACTTGCAAAACGTCTTCTCGTCAAAAGCGTGAGATGAGCTGATTGATGATAAGCTGCTTTACAATGTTTTGTAATAGTAATGATATGAAAAGGATATTAAAGAAGAATATACTTTCTTTTAGGGATTGACGATATATTTAAAGGGGCAGCTAAGGAGTACTTTAACTTACTACTTACTACGTACTTTATCCGTTCGTTTTTTCTGCAATTGTATTTTTTTTTGTATGTTATACTTTGTAATGTGTATGTGATGCCAATAAATAAAATGTCTATTACTATTTGTGTTTAGAACGATGAGTGGACGCAGTTAATGGAACGGGGATATATTGAATAGAATAGGTCTAGACTAGATTGTGAGGTGCCAGAATGTGTCCAATAAGGCGCATTTTAAGGGCAAAATAAGATGTGTAAGTATAGACGTAACCAAAGAATATATGCACGTGTATGGTTATAAATGACAGTAGAGATTTTTTAAGATGCAACATAATGAAATTCCGTGATTATGTGATTAAAGGAAGATCCCATAAAATCTTAATCGGCATAAGTACGTTTCTCTTCAACTCATGTCGCAATATCCTTTTAGCAGTATACCTTTCCATTATGAGCAGTTCCTTAACCTGCGCAGACTCATAGGATAAATAAGGCCTCATTGCTGACAAGCAAGCATAACTTAAACAAAGGCTCACAATGTTACCTTGCCGTAAAATACTTTAGACTAACTAAATGGTTTCAATGAAAATCATTTATCACCATTTCTCATTTAGCTATAGAACCGTGGTAGCTGTGTCAAATGTTCAGATTAAATTCTATTGGATTTTGGCCACCTCCCAATCCGAGGAAATTCTATGTACGATGTAGGAAAGACAAGTTGTAGATTCAACCAGTCGAGGTCGCTTTACATCAAATCACGCTGCTTCATAACCATAATTTTTTGTGACTAACCAAGGCAGATTAGCAGGAGAAGCTAGCTTTGACGATTTCACAGCTCTTAGGTCGTTTAGCCGGAATACAATTGTAATTATTCGACTCAAGGGTCCCCCCGGTGTGGGGTAACCTCGGCTTGGACGGTTGCTATGTTACGCGTAAGCGTTCCGATCACAGGGTGCCTGAGAGGGCCGAATCACGGCTCGATTGGATAAACTAAAGGACCAACCATGTGTTATGTTCAAGCCTAAGTTTATAATATTATACATTTATATTTAAACGGGGTTTATGCAGATTTACGAATTTCGAGATTCCTTACACGAAGCGGATAACAACATTGATGGTAATTGGTGAACCAACACCTTATTAAATTGCTGATTGGCAGTGAATACCCCAAAACATTTGATTATTCACAGCCAATATGAAAATTTCCCTGTTTATAACTTTAAAAATAGTATTATGTAGTTATGTAAATTCTATTTATGTGACTTTGCGCGGCCGGATGAAGCGTGTTTACAATGGCGGAGAGAATCGTCCGATTGGAAAACCATCGATAATAAAGTACATTAACGCAACCCTAAATCGTTCCACGTGCAACAGCAGGTACATTTTTTGTCGATAAGAACATGCAGATGTTCAGCCAGCGTAAAAGCAATGTACAGCGTTCGAGATGCAAATCAATTATCAATATCTCTTGCCTTCACATACCATCTAAAGTTATATTCAATTTATCGTATATTTCCTGGAATAGACTGTCGATGAGGTCGCCCATTATACAATGAATTGTAAAATGTACCTTAGATTTTTAATTTGTTTCCTGTTTGATTTTGATGTATAATAAAGTTATATTTATGTATTTAAATATAAACAAAGTTTTTCTTAATCTTTTTAGATGGTGGTTTTTGCAGTAAAAAACATTTCCCCATGACAAGGCAATGGACCGCCATGCGTCCTTAGTGCAGATTTCATATATCTTCAGCCCTGTAGGTCTGGACTCGTACAATAAGACTACGGCATCCCCTGTCTGTCGTAGAAGGCGACTCAAAAGCCTCGGGTTCACTGGGCGATAAAGGTGGGGACCTTTGTCGTCCTCCAAAGTGGACCCGGGAAGAAGGCGCTATCGACTGGCCCGTGTAGCCTAGCACTGTGATGTCACAGGGGGGGTTAAACCCTCCCCCCCTCCCGACCTGCTCTCCGAAGAACAGTGCAAAAAGACTCCGGTGCGATCCTCTGGAGATCCAGGAATCTCCAGAGGATCGCTCACCATGCACTGAGGGAAGGCCACTGGGGGGTTTTAGAGGGTAAAAACCCCACATAAACCGGTCCGCCTTGCCCCAGAAGGCGGAGTATCTTATTGAAGATTTCCCCCCCGTCAACAAAATAAAAAGATTTCATTTGTCTTAAAAAAAATTGTAACACACGTTTTTCTTCACTGCTGAACTGGGAAAATGTTGTTTGCCACATCTGTTATATAACGTATACATACTCCGTGTTGTGTAAGTGTATATAATGTGACCAATATATTTATAATCATCTTGACCTGCTCAGACAGGTTCATTTAACAGCGATTCGTTTAACGCGATTTAGAAAGTCTCGAAGCACATACCACATCGCTATTACAGTTGTATGCGAGGCCCTTTGACCTCGAGCCGTGGATGTGCTGTTGACGTCACGCCTAACAAAGAACTTTCATGCCAGTGCATTTATACAAAGCTCCGTTGTACGTACGAGTATGCACTGTCTGGGAAGCGTTAAGTGTCACTCTTGGCTTTGATTTGGTTATGGGTCTTCAATCAAACAAGCCAGGTTATACGATGGTACCGGATCATAAAGAACCTGTCCAATGTCCTCGCATTGTACTGTCCAAAAACCAGAAGAAACTGTTGAGACCTGGCTCACCAGCGTAATTCATTCACAAAAATTTAACCGATTTATCACATGATGAAAAAAATTATTATTACAATCATACGTTTTATATTATTGGTATTTCATTTATAGTTATATAGTTGTATATGTCGGCGTTACGCCAGGGGTTTCGTTGTCGGAATCCATAACTCCAGCATTCCTACACTCACACAACACACACTCCAGATTCAGCTTGCTTTGTTGTATCACGACGGTCGATACAAGAATGTGACGTTATTAAAAAATACAGTCGTTTTATATTGATCTCTCAATAAGTTAAACCGTTACGGAATCTTTGACTTCCTTTGTAACAAACAAATAAAATAACTACAAATAATTAATGAAATATAGTTAAATATTCACAATAAATATGTAAATGAATTTAACACAACTTTCAATGATTTATTTAACATGATTACGTTAATTTCGTATGAACAAATATCGTTCTTACAGTCCCATCACAGATGGCGCTGAACTTTTATTTAATGCGTAGTTATTCCAAATTTGATTAAAATGATAAATCAAAACAGTATTTTCGATACTAGGCGATTTGCGCCCATATATACTTTTTCCTTACATAGGAAAAAATCACTTGCTAATATGTTCAGTGTATTCTTACCACCGTCATAAATTAGATGGTAATAATTAGCTTGGTGAAAAGAGGGCAGTTACTCGTATGTTTAGGGCGTATCAATTACCATCAACTCGTTACTCTATTTTGTATAAATATAAGATCGGTAAATAACGGGTAATTTTATCAATAAAATAGCTACCGACCGATAGCCCTCGGTTCGGAATGCTTTCTCGTAACATTGTAACCGTCCAAGCGGAGGTTACCGCTCACCGGGGGGACCCTTGTGTCAAGTTAATAGGTAATAGAGGTTCAGGCTAAGCGACCTAAGAGCTATGCCACCCCTCAATCCGGTGAAGCAGTAAAGGCCAGCCTCTCTGGCCTACTGTGAAGTTCGTCATTAAAAAAATAATAATAAAATAATGGGAAATGCTAGAAAGAGTTATCAACTCCGCTACAGTGTAAAGATCATTCTGTTGAAAAAGGTTAACTTCTATGACAAAAATCCATTATTTTTGCTTCCATTCGCGCAAGAACTTGTTTTCTTTTGAATTCCGGTCTTTTGCACTCGCTTGATAATCTCCCAACACGAGGATTTCGTAATCAAACATAAAAAATAAACGTGCAAGATCTGCTGTAGTAGCTGAGCCAGAACGGAACTGAAGCCCTGATGGTAGCCCAGAGACCCAGATCCTCTGCTTATCTGTCTCCCCATTCCCATTTTTAAGGCTGACAAAATATCTATAAACTTGGTGACCAAAGCGGGTACCCTATTTTCCCTTAGATCCTACATATTTGTTCACTTCCCTCAGCAGATGTCGTGTTCGACACGCCACGGCATGTTGGCTAACAATCGCGTCATGAATATTCAGCGAAGGTCTCTTCTTACGTAGCAGCGTTACGCCACATGCTTGTTATATAGCCTCCATTAGCAACAACTAGAGATATTTTCTTAAACAATGCTGAAATTGTCGCTCTTCGTGACTAGAACAATTTGCTGTCCAATATTTGTCCAATTGTTGGGACACAACTTTCGATGTCTAAAAGTGAAGTCAGGTTAAGTCGAACAACTTCACTGGCAGTCTGTCTCGCATAGAAGAGCTGTTAAGGGTGAATAAAAAATTTGGTATAGATATTTGTTATTTAGGAATACAATAGGCGGACCTATTGTATTCCTATTGTAGGCAAGGCATGTGATCTAGGATTTATGTCACACCTCGAAAACCCGGTGCTACTGTAAAAGCCACTTGGCTGTATGTCGTATTTATATTAAAAAGGCATGTATGTACGTACGTATGAATCGCAGGGCTTTTCGCTCTCCTAATCATAGTTTTCTCTCTTCTCAATTATTTCCCCATTGCTGAAGATCGTGACGCCTTAGGACGACGTGATCGACCTCTGCTCCAAGAGCTCTGGTCGATGGCTCGGTGGAGGGCTTAACTAAAAAATAACTCCAGTGGTTTGGAGATCTGGGCCTCGAGTCTGTTAAACCAATTGTGTACAAAATGTACGTTCATTGGCATCATAGTGGTCGATATTTGTTCGTTTTAGTAGTTCAATGGTGCCACTATGGTTTACCGATGGCGATGGTTTAGTATTTAGACGTATTCGATATTGATGAAAATTTATATTACTATAAAAGATCATGTTCAAAATAAACATCACACTCCCTTTCCCGTTCATCATTATCACAGTTTTTTTGAGAACTTTTTTTTTAAGTGAGGACGAGAACGAAAATCTATTAAGTAGAGTCAAAGTTTTACTTGAAAACATAAACAAACATGGCGACCTTGATTCAGCCATATAGATTGAGTTCACAAGTTAATGGCATTGTTCATTATTTCAGGCCTCGACGATCGACGGACGGCGAAAGGGAGCATGTCTGTTCTGCCAGGAATACTTCATGGACCTCTACCTTTTAGCTGAGCTCAAAACCATCAGTTTAAAAGTGAGTGGAAATATTATGTAAATATAAGTAAATAAAAAAAAGCCTTTTATTGATTGTTTTTTTACAAGTATTTAAATATTTTTACTTATATATAACTATTTAACAAGAACCCCTCCGCGGGTGAAGGCCTCCTCCAAAGAAGTCCAGTCACTTCTATCTAGGGCTACTTTTATCCAATTTGTGCCAGCCGGTTGGACCTCTCCATGAGGTCACTCTACTGGTCCAACGGTCGTCTCCCAGTCTTGCTATATATCCTACCCATTTCCATTTTAGCTTTTAAGCGTGTATTATAGCGTTGGTGGCCATCATTCATTGATGTTCCTTATTTTTGGGTGGTGAATTTTTTGTCATTTTTTAATTTTTAGCATGCTTCGCTCAAGCCCTCGTTGACATGTGGCTATTTAGTCTTTTGCTTTGGCTGTATACGTACATAAATATATATATATATATATATATATATATATATATATATATATATATATATATATATATATATATATATATATGTATGTATATATAGTTTCCTATGTTCATATATATATATATATATATATATATATATATGAGCATAGGAAACTATAATATTATCAATATCAGGAGCGTCACTAGAGTTTCATGGCCCACTTCTTCCCGAAGTGCCAATTAAAAGTGAAATGCATGTTATATGTAACATTTTATGAATGTGTTACCGAATAAAAACTCAACCGGTATTCTATCAGAAAATTCTCGTTTCTATATGTAATATTAAGGAAATTATTAAACTTCATATTTCCAGGTGACGACAGTGGACATGCAGAAACCACCGCCGGACTTCCGCACCAACTTCGAGGCGACCCATCCCCCGATACTCATCGACAACGGGCTGGCAATCCTTGAGAACGAGAAAATTGAACGGCATATTATGAAATCTGTGCCCGGTGGACACAATCTTTTTGTACAGGTCATTATTCCCACACGATTCAATTCAATACAAAGTAAAATTTGAAAAAATCTGCAATTAAAAACGCGAGTTATGGTGAAATCTCCGCGTCTCTGATGTTGACATTATAAAGTATATTTACATGATTCGTCATTCTTATCATTATGGACCGGAGAGCTCACACGGTAGCCTACTTTGGACGTTTTCATGGTACACTGAGGTCTTTTGGAGACCACAGAGCTAGATTTTTATTTGCATGTTTTTGAGATTAGAACCATTATATTTCATCAGGATAAGGAAGTTGCATCACTGATCGAGAACCTCTATTCGAAACTGAAGCTGGTGTTGGTGCGTAAGGACGAGCAGAAGTCGGCAGCTCTGCGCGCGCACCTCGGCCGAATCGATGCGCTGCTCGAACGCCGGGGAACAAGGTGGGTTACCAGCTAGAGCCGCTGTAATCATTTGTCAATCTCATCAGGACAACCGCTGTTGGAGACGTGAAGAACTAGAAGTCGCCGCCGCGGTTGAAGTGACATTATATGTATACCTTGGTATTATATGACATTAGATTATTTATTACTATCTTTGTTTTTTTTGGAGCTTGTGATTAGAATAGAGAAATGCATAACTATTTCATATTTCTATGCAAGTGCTTGACCACGATCCCACCTGATGTCCTGATATTAAGTGGAAATGCAGTCCTGGATCCAGCTTAGTAAATGTTTATTCACTCTACTCTTGTATGTACCCACATTGTACTTAGAAGGAAAGACAGACGTGGGGAAACTATTGTAAACTATTCCAGTCCTTTGCTGTACAAATAACCGAAGACGAAGTTCAAGTTACGACACGAAGTCGTTCGGGTTTGGGGGATGTTCGCAACAAAAGGATAAAATCCTGCCGTACGTCTTGAAGTCCGATGGTTGAACAGGGATGGGGGTATTAGATCATATGATTCCTGAGCGCATTCTTCAAAATATAATCTGTAGAAAACCGCAAGCTACTCGTACCTTATGCCTAATATATGCCTATATGCCTACTCTTGAAAACATGTCCATATCTGCCCACTCCTATTTTTGTTTCTACATTTATTTTCTATATTATTTTGCAGATTCCTAACAGGCGATACAATGTGCTGCTTCGACTGTGAACTGATGCCGCGTCTCCAACACATCCGCGTCGCGGGCAAATACTTCGTGGACTTCGAGATACCGGTACACATTAGTGTATATTATACTCACTCTTAAGCTTTGTGTGAGCAAGTTGAGGTGGCAATGGACATGGCACATAGAACAGAAAGCCGATGGGAGCGATAAGTTCTCGATTGGAGATCAGGACTCAGGACGAAAATTTAATGGTTTTTTTTTTTTGGACGAACTATCACAGTTGGCACAGAGAAGCTGGCCTTTACTGCTTCACCGGATTTGAGAGGTGGCATAGCTCTTAGGTCGCTTAGCCTGAACCTCTATTAGGTGGTAACTCGACACAAGGGTCCCCCCGGTGAGGGGTAACCTCGGCTTGGACGGTTACCATTATTACGCGTTAGCAGTCCGATCCGAGGGCGCCCGAGAGGGCCGAACCACGACTCGGTCGGTAGCTATTTTATTAACGAAATCTATTGGGACAATCTAAGCTAAACTAACTTATATGCCACTTCGGGAAGCGTTAGCGCTGGGAGAAGAAGTGGCCGAAGAAACTCCAGCAACGCTCCTAATCCTATCGAGGGGGTGGGGTTTTCCCATAAAATACTTGTATCGCGCAAGGATTATTCGCAACCTCCGACGGTCGCGGATGGACGCTTTGTAGATTTGTAAAGATCTAGCCTGTGCAACGGTGGTCACATCGTCCGGATCGTCGAGAACGTGTCTCGGCCTCCGGACGGCGTGTCTGAATTTACAAGTGGGGACAGTCTTGTAAGTGGCGGCACTCACAAGAAGTTTATTTGAATGTTTGGTTGCAGTTTCAAAAGACCGTCGAGATGCCTGCTTAAAGAATTGGGCTATCGTCGGTAGCCCTGTATCAACGTGTAATTCGCGATTGCGTACGAACCACGGCGCGCCCGTGGCTCGTCGCAGAAAACGATTTTGAATTACCTGAAGTCGATGGATATGAAATTTAATGGAAATCGTTTGCGAGATTTATATTAAACTAGCGTACCCAGCCCGCTTCGCCGGGCTAGATTCTGCTTTATTTTATTTAAACAATAAAATTACAACATTAAATTATTAATTTAACTATCACAATATGTTAAATTATTGATTTCTATCCGTATTCATTCTTCTATTCTTTTTTCGAGCGGGTGAAGATATTTACATTCACCCATGTACATATCAGCAGCATCAGTAAACGGATACATTCGCGGAGCTATAACTTACCTTGAATACTTCATATTGACACAATGCATGTTTCAATACACATTTGTGTTATAAAACAAAGAATTTCATCATAGTAAATAAAAGCTGTTTTTGACAGTTCAAAAAGAGGAGTGCTCCGATCGTCACCAAACTTTACACGATTACTCGCCAGGACAATCTGAAGATTCCCTTGACGTTTCATTGAAATCGGTCCAGCCGTTTCGGAGCCTATAGGGAATAAACCCACACACTTTCTCTTTTATATATATAGATTGTTTCTTTCAACGGTATCAAGTTACGTGGAATCGAACTCCACTATTTCAATGTTTGCTTGTAGACAACTTTCCGCGCGCTCTGGCGCTACATGTACCACATGTACCAGCTGGACGCGTTCACGCAAAGCTGCCCCGCCGACCAGGACATCATCAACCACTACAAACTGCAGCAGGTATGCGCTCACATTATACATTAGGCTTCGTTATTTGTGCTCTTGTGACATTTTCAGAACTTCCCGCTCTTTTCTATGTCAAACAAAATGACAAGTTCATTTATGTATAACTTATTTAAAAAAAAAGATTGATGGGAATTCAATATCTGAAAATGTTGCAGCGTATGTGTATGACCGAAGCAAAATAAAAATGGCGCTTCCGTCTCAAATTAGTTGATTCCCTCTAAAATTTAATGTCGATCTGTCACTTTATTTTTAATTTTCTTTGGTCATCAAAATATATTCTACATGTAGATCTATTGTTTCTGGGGTGAGCTGTACTATAAAAGCTCTTTCTATTCCTGTATCTCTCTATTCAAGTATTTGTATGTACGCAATATAATTTAAAAATGGGACACACCTGTGTGGAATTATGCTATTTCTCTTGTATCTTCACTATCAATATTTCTCACTATCGTCTACAGTTGTCGACAAAAGGTTTGCTCATGTCACCGAAGCCGACACGACAAAGGAACGAAGACGAAGTCCCGGTACGTTGCGGGTGTAAAACATTGCGCTACTCACGCTGAATTCTTTCCATCGCGCCAATTCATACTTGTTTTTTTTCTATGCGTTTAATGTTACCATGTGCCTAATTGTTGTTGTTTGCGCCGGTTCTGGAGCTTTACTTACGTGTAATGAACATAGAGATATTTTATTGTCTGTGATATGACTGGCCATTATTTGTTATTCATGCTCATTTAATTAAAAAAAACCTGACGTTTCCAATGTTCCATGTCTTTATCATATTTCTATGTCAATTATTTGACTACTTAAACACACTAAGACAAACACTTTAAGAATTTGTGAGAAGATCAGTATAATCATCAAAAGAGTTTTCTATTTCCGTCCACTCAGATAGGGATAGAAAGATATGAAAAAGGTTTCTGTTAACTTCTGGCAGCTATTATGTAAGTAACCTTAGATACGATAAGTTTAGAGACAGGATTTTTATTAAAAACTTTAAGCTAAAAATAAATATAATAAATATAAAAATCAATTTATTATACAGAATTAAGAAGAAAATTAGTATTATTCAATTTAGATTTGGTATATACTTAATAAGTTACCTAATTTTTGGACATTTGCATCTGTGTAATTTGTATTTCACATGTCACAGACTTATTTATCTATTATTTGTACCTTTTTTTGCTAAACGCATACAGGATTTGTAGATCAAACTCCGGTCAAGTTAATTTGCTATTGTTTCTTTTGATTAGTTGTTTCTTTGGACTTTCGCTTTTTATCAATGAGTTTCTATAGTTTCGTGAGTCAAAAAGATGCTATAATCTGTATCCAATGTATACTCATAGGCTGCCGAGCCGAAGCTCGTTTGTCTCTTATATAAAAAAGAACCCTGTGCTAAATTTGGTACCCAATAAGCTCAAAAGTTTATATGGCAATGTGCAAATGCGCGAAGCCAGAGTTAAAAAAAGACTCCAAAATTGATGGCGATTTTTATTTCGACGTTTTTAACATTTTATATGAATTACTATTAAGATTTATTCAACGCATTTGACTTGTATAACATTTAAAGAATTTGTATTACTAAATAAACCAAAAAAATCAAATAAAACATTTAAAATGTTCCATCCAAAGAACTTTCTATATAAATAGAAAGTAAAGATTGAAGATTACTCATTAATAATAATAATACACTATTACTAATATATTATTAATAGGTACACTATTACAAAAAATGGATTAAAAAGTTATCTAGTTATCGTGGGTATTTTAATCATAGTTCGTTTAAATATTGTAAGCGTCACTTATTTGGAAGTAATATTCTTTGCCTAGTAATTATTGTTAGAAAAAATAGAATGAATGATTCTTTATTATATAAAAACATTTGGATTAATTTATTTTATAATGCTGAATTACGCGTGACACGACAATAGTCGCTATAAAAACTCTAATGAATAGAACCAATTAAAAATATACACTTATGTTTGTTCGAGTTGTGTCCAATGAATGGACATTAACGCTTTGCCATTCGTTAATTCACTTACTCATTATTGGATTCGTTTTGGTGGAAAACATACAGTCATCATATTAACCTTACCAGCTTACATCGGTGTTGTGACCGGCATTTGGATTGGGTTTTATTATTAATTTATTAACATTTATGTTTTATTGTTACCTATTTCAAATTTGTTATATCACAACTAACTTTTTTCTTATGATCGACAAATTACCCAACCCTAACCAAAGGACTATTGGTTTCGATGAAGTGATAGCCTAATGATAAGTCGACCATCCAACGGTAGGCGTTCAAGTCGCAGCCGCTATATATATGTCCAAGATATATATGCTTTATCATGGTCTCAAGATGTATAGAAGGCTATCATCCCAAACCATCCCCGGTACTGGCAACAATCCCATATCAAATAACTGTTGCAATTTCAAGTGTTGTGTGTTCAACCTTATGCATGAAAGGATGTCATGAAAGCATCGTCATGAATTTTCCAAGAATGAGATCTTTTTCTAATACATAAAACCTGCAATTCGCTGTAATGTAGCGCGTTGATTGTCCTGTGTCCAGCTAGGGAAAAAGACAATCGCCGCGCTCCATTTAAATATTTATTGCATTTATGTGCAAAAAAATCGATTTTCACCATAATCGATGTTTGACAATTCAATAAACCATATAACGCCAAATAAAGAAGTAAATGTAGAAATATTTTTACAGTATCTATGCACTACTATATTATCTATTTTGTCTTAAATCGCTTCCTAATATCAGGTGGCATTTAAAGAACTCTTCTATATGTAATAAAAAAAAATAACGAATGTAATTAAGCGACAGCCATTCTGGAATTAACTCGTTTAGTTTAATATATTGTTAATTTACAGGCACTTAAAATGAAGAAACATGAAGAACTCGAGACGCCAACATTCACGACGTCAATTCCCATCGACGTCAACGACTTGAGCACAGCCGAATAACGACGGGATGTGTTGCCGCTGCGTGGAGCGATTATAAACCTTTGTACAATAGAAATTAAGCAGAATATGCTTCGTCAATAGGTAATTATGCCGATGCAAGTCCCACTCACACCAATTCCCGCCTAAATGTAACTAGTGTTGCCACTATATAACGAAAGTACCCATAATATCGACAGTATCGAACAAATTTCACATAGTGCCCATTATATCCAAAGAAAAAATCTGTTTACGCATTTGACTGACTCATTAGTTTAGATATCATTTCCAGGTTATTTAATTTATTCATCATTTATTTACAAATATGATGGGACATTCGAAACAAATATTACATTTTCATAATATCAGGATAATTTCACTTTTTTATTGACCTATTTAATAACGTTACACAGTATTGTTAATATCGATAATTTATATTGTCACGGTCTTCGTTATCGATATAGTATATTTTGAATCCCTATAATTATATAACAAATTTGTAATTTTTGAATCCTTCTAATTCGCCTCGTTCCATAAAACTATGGAAGTAATATTTTTGTAACTTTTTGTAAGGAAAGTAAAAAGAAACCCTTATTACTACTTCGCTATTTCATAATACTTTGTTAGTACATTGCATTTTTAATATATGGTGCGATGCAATCGAAATTTATTGTTTTATGTTTATCTGTGGTGATTGTTACTTAGTTGCCCTAGTTTTTGGTGTTAATTAAAACAAAAGGCGCGTTCCGCTGAGCCTTATTTTCTATCTTTCATCATTGTTAATGGGGAGTGAGTGTGGTGTTTATTTTCTTTTTGTTACAAAAGTGAATCGATTTAAGATAATGCTAAAACATACAATTTGCCAGAGGTGAGGCATTTGCCAATTTGGAACATACCTTAATTACCTGTATCATTTAAATTAGTTATTTGTAATTTTTATGTAAAATCTTAAGACTATATGACGTTTTCCAAATTTGTTAAAATTACGTTATAGGTTAGAAATATGGCTGCCATTTCTGCCTCCTGCCTTTTCACGCGCCAAATTCGAAATAAATTTTAATTCATTTTAATGATGAGCGCTCTTGCCTCCCTCAAAGTTACATTTTCTGAAGGTTATATTTTAAGTACTTATTTTTTTATTTACCTTGAAGTTATGTTACTTGATTATATGACAAAACTCGACGTCGAACTTATTAATAATAAATGATTATAATAAACACCGATATGACAAGTTCTATTTGGAATATTAAAATTTATACTTTTGGGTAATTATGATCATAATAACAGGAATGCGACATTAGATTCAGTTTATTTAAACATGCGAGATAACGTTATAACTCGTATATCATTTGTACTTACATATATATTTAAGAAGCTTAAGTTCGATTCAGATTTTTTTTATTTCATATATTTTTGTTGCCTTATTATAGAAATCTGAGCCCTTTACCTGATTCGACTTTACTTCTCTGATTTGTAAACCTTTTAAATCTATAATGACATGTTTATTTTCAACGATAATCTCTCAATGCTTGTGTCACAATAGAGTTAGACAACGGCAATAGGGATGTTGGCTATTTTTTGAAGATCGTTTTAAATTATCTATAACGGTATAACTTCATAGTTCACTTGATTTCTTTTATCCTTAATACCTTTTTAAATTTCCGAACGGACAATACGTGTCACGTGACCGCTGTGAAGTTGCAGCCAGATCTTTTGAAATTGTTTAAATATTGCAATCCTCCATATTGTTTCTGTAAAGATGATTTTGATTTTATACTGTTACTACAATTTATTTAATTTTCATTAATTCCGTATATCATTTTTATAAATATATGTATACTCTTTTGACAGCAGTTCAGTAACATGTGACATGGGACTGTAATAATTTCTTTAAAATGGACATTACTGTCTTAAAATTTCTATTGTGACAACTAACCTATTGTGAACAAAATTATATTTTTATTTGAATGTAGTCAACATTCCTACTATTTTATTCTTTAACCTTCTGAAAACAAGACTGGTACAGAAATCTGAGCATTGTTTCACGACACATTATAGTACACAAAGACAAGGGCGATAGATGATCAACGTGTCATTGGACATACTTTGGTTTGTATAATATATTAATGCTATTTAATTATGTGATGTTATCAATTTGCATAACATTTACACGATTATTTAGGGTTATTAGATAATAATTTTAAATGTTAGGTAATAAACCTGGATAAATATTATTAATTTTTTATTTGTCTTTTATTTTGCATGCCTTTTGTATTTATGTACGTTTTATCGTATTTATTTTCAGTTGAAAACAATTTCACACATATCTACAATGATTAATTCGCTCGTAAATAGATGCTAATGAATGAAGTATCAGTATTCAAGGTCAAATGAAATGAGATTGTATTGAAGCATTACTCCTGAGACAAAAGTGTGAGATATTACTTGCACATTGAACAATTGCTAGCAATGGGCCTTCTGAAAGTTTATTTCTCTTCCTGACCATTTGTGTATATATGCCTTATTAAAAATATAACGTTTAAAAGTTTCATTTTAATTTAATCTTCGAAGTCGTGGTTATAGGTTACAAATTGTGCTAAAACTTTTTTGTTTACATAGAGTCTCATGCTTAGTTTCTCTTTTAAAGTTAATATTTATGATACAGATGATTTTAAAGCCTAATGTTTTATAAATAATACAACTTTATTCTTAAAGCACTTGCCAAGTTTAAAATCTTTTTATTTTAAATTCTAAATTTATAATTAAATAAATTTTAATTCTTCTTCCTGTTTAGTGTATGAAAGCGTTAAAGTTGTAAAGCGCTTACGTTATGTGTTATTTGCATAAAAATAAGATTTTGACCGTCGTGTATGACACTTATAAGTTACTACATATTATGATAATATTGCTTAATTTCTCGCTTTCCTTACTACTAGTATGAGTCGTTTTAAATATGTGTATTTACGCAATTGTGATTAGTACATAGCTTTTATACCTTTAATAAAAAATTAAACAACATGCCTTTTTAATATCCTGGAAAATTTTAATAGAATTAATTAAAAATTAGAATATTCCACTATTAAAATATGATTACATGAATTTGAACGTCATATTTTCACAGATACGTAGTTTTTGTTAGTATTCATTTCGTAGAATTTCCTTTCATCATTAAGGAACTGCAAAACACTGATATTTTTAATCAGTAAAAATGACAATATTGAGGCGGAAAGTCAAGGATTTACATGTCAACAGTGAAGTTAAGTAATCATCGTTATCGCAGGAGTTGCATTTACTTTGTTTGGATTCTATGCTAGTAAAGGAATTGATTTTCAGGGTTAAGATTTGGTGGTGGGTCCTTTTTTATCGTGATTTTTATTTTAATACGAGCATAATGTATTACAATAGACTCATTGAAATTAATGTCAACCTAGGTCATTTTTTGACTCTTAATTTATAGACCCTGAATTTGATCTTTAGTAGAGACAGATATTTTATACGTACCCAGCTATTTTCAGTCTCTTAAAGTAACTCTAGAGCTTTTTAAATATATACAATATATTTAATAAACTATCTCAAATCTGGTATCAACGGAATAGTATCAAAAATAATGCTATGCTACACTGTGAGCTATTTGATTGCGATCAAATCCGTATAGTTTGTATTATTTTTAGTTTAATTGGTTTTATTCCAAAGTTCAAACACTCGTAAAATATATATAATATGCACTCATTACAAGTATTGACTAAAGCATCTTGGATTCATGCACCTTGAAGTTTGATGACCTTTGCACTTTGAAGTGAAGAAGCTCACGACTTGGCTGAATGGATTATTAACCTCTATCTTAACCTTATTTGATAAAAAAAACAATTAGTATTAAACCATTACTGTCAACATGACATATTATTACATATGACGTATATATTAGTTCTTGTTCAAAAAAATATTAAAAAATAAACTTTGAACTTTTGCGATAAGAAATGTATTAGTACAGTAATACATTTTCTAAATGCGCGATGTCTTTAACGCCACAAATTTTACTGTCCACAATAGCACGCGAACGGTGTGTAGCAAATATAAAAGAACTGCCTGCGTTCTCTTTTAACACTGAAAAATCTAAGCATTACGCCTCTGTACTGGTGCCTTTGTGCGTGCAAAACGGAGAAGTATACCTCTTATATACACTTCGATCGTCGAACTTGAAAAATCACAGTGGACAAGTATCATTTCCTGGTGGTAAAAAGGACCATGATGAAAGTGCGGCAGAAACAGCTGTACGGGAAACTGAAGAAGAAATAGGCATTGCTCGAGATAAAATAGACATTTGGTGCGAAATGCCACAAGTCCAAGGACGAAATAAAGATATGCTTATCACACCTGTTGTAGGAGAAATAATGAATTTCGATCCCGCAGCTTTGCGTCGTAATGTTGATGAAGTAGAAGAAATATTTACTGTGCCAATGAAAGGACTATGTGATGTAAGAAATCATGCACACTTTAAATTTGATAATCACATTCTTCCTATTTTTCTTTATGAAAAACAAAAAATTTGGGGCATCACTGGGCTCATCACTCATTTATTTTTGCAATGTTTTTTGCCATCTGATGTGTATAATGTGGACTTTTTAAGAAAAAAATTTGAATTTCATGAGCTAATGCCATCTAAGCTTTAATTCTTAGTGTTCTAGCCCATTGTTAGTTCCCTGTTAGACATTGATTGCTGCAAGAGATCAACATCCAGTCACTGTACTGCTAAATAGAACTTGTTTTGGTGCTGGATAGTTTATAACACCATCTCTAAAAATAGTATGTTGTATAAGTATTGTACATTTTTTTCTAAGTATTTAAGACACAATTTTTTTTGTAGCTTTAATGTATTTCAATACCTATTTAGTGAAGACAGAAGTGAGTATGACATGTTTATTTATCTAAACTCTAAGACTAGTGTACAAGGTTTAAGATTATTAAATGTACCATTTTTTTTCTTATCCAGCAACTTTGTAATGGCACCAGTTTACATTTCCTCGTTTTCCCGTCTCCCAAAGTTTTTGTTGAATACAAAGTACATACAAACACAATAAGGTAATATGTTTTGTTTTTAACATTATTTAAAATATTGTTGAATGTTAAAGGTAAACATTTTGGGTGTCATTTAATGTAGTCCCTATGTATATGTAGCATGTCCATTTCCTAAACACATATCCCAATAAATTATAAAAATTTTCCTTTATTTAGATGTATGGTATGTTTTAATTTATTTAATGCTGATGATGGTTATTATTATCCCAAAAGCTTTAAAAACTTTTGTTTTCTTTAATTATTGGTGGTAGGCAAATGTGTTATGTTTTTAAAAGCATATCTATATATATTTGTACTAAATCTGTTGTACATTACAATTTTTACAATAAATGCAATCTGTGATATTCAGAACTTTTATTGGTTTCATTTTGAGGTATTTTATTTTGATTGTAAATTTTTCTTTTACATTTTTATAGGCTATTTTCTGGGTACAAACATTAATTTGGCGTAGTTGATGGTAAGATTTTGCAATCAATCGGTTCTATAAGGTTTAATTTATATCCGTTGAGATGCCTTATTCGACACTGGTAGGTGCATATATTTCTGTATCGCCTCATGTCACTAGCACATATTGGTTCATATTCTGAAGAGCATGGACACCTCTTTTCTGACCAGTCAGTCCATGGCTTTTGTTTGGCTTTTGCTCCAATATAAATTATAAATAGAATAAAAATAACTGTAAAGGAAAACATTTACAATAATATTAACTATATGTAATAGGTGATTTGGTAATTTCTATGAATTATCTTGTATTTAGTATGTATATGAAATGGTACTAGTAATGGTTTATATCTCTCAGTTTTTGCCATTTGGCATACTTTGAAAACAGAATTCACATATAAATTATATATTTTTAGTTATATAATTTATATATTTGTATGTAGTATATACATTTGGCTTGATTTAAAGAGAAAAATTAAACTGGAATAGACAGAGACAAATTTCGCCATCTCCTTTTCACCAAGCTTATTGCAAGCCTGTTTGTGAGATGTGTGAGGGAGATTGCTACACATGGCAAAATATTTTACAAGAGATTTTTTATACTTAAAAAAGTGTAAAACGGCAATTCAATCAAATTCAAGTCTACTTGGATTCAAACCGCTTAGCCCCAAAGACATCACTGCTTATGGAATAGTAGTACCATTTGAAAGGGCATTCCAAGGTAAAAATAAAGTAAGCAAATCAATTATCTCTGATTTTATTTTGATAAACTGAAATGATAATATGAATTGAATGTTAAAATTTATTCTTCACATTTTGATTCTTTTAAGATAAAAAGTTTTATTCCCCGTTCTACTTGAAATGCTCGAGCGTAGCATAGAAATTCGCAAGGACTATGGAAGTTGATATTGTTAGACGAGCAGACTGGGTTGTATATTTTGGTGCAAGGACAGTTTGATTCCCACTTGCTGGGCCTACTGAAAACTGGAGACATCATCAAAAGCAGGAACGCCACTGTAAGTAAAAAATAACACTAATGTGCAAAATATCAATTTTGTGTAGAAACAGAATTGACAATTGAAGTCGTAAAAATATGCGCCAGGTTTTAGGTTGTTTCATAATATACCTTCAGAGGTTTGTTTGATTTTGTGTTTTTAATTTTTCCTGAAAAATTCTCAAAAATTGTTTTGGAAAAGATTTGTAAATAAAAAATACAATAGCTTGGTGGTATTTGAAAGTAGTTTTTTTTTTTAAAAAAAATCTTACAAATTATTTAAATAAAGACTCAGTGTAAATTTGGGCACAATAACTGTGAGTTGGTTTTCACATTGTAACCGAAAAAGAATAAAAAGGTGAAATAATGATGAACGTAGCTTTTTATTATCTACACAACACTAACGAATAAAAAAAAAAATATGGCGCGGGGTCTCATGGGGGGATCATCTAACTTACATTATTATTTTCATCTTAAGTGTATGTGTTTTAAAAAAGACTTTGCTTAAAGGTCTTGTTACCAAGCCATAAAATATTCAACAACAAAATTTCTTACCAACTCTGTAATCCATTGGCGGGAATATCTGTAACTTCCAACGTCAAATAACACACTGCGTTGAGGGTGTAGTGAAGTGAATTTCGAAATTCAGCTTTCTCTGATATATACCACGTTAATTTACTTGTAATCTATAGTATCACACGTTTCCGGTGGCAATCAAAAAGGATAATGGTTTAATAAAAGTTGACAATATCTTTTATTCCCCGCTCTACTTGAAATGCTCGAGCGTAGCATAGAAATTCGCAAGGACTATGGAAGTTGATATTGTTAGACGAGCAGACTGGGTTGTATATTTTGGTGCAAGGACAGTTCGATTCCCACTTGCTGGGCCTACTGAAAACTGGAGACATCATCAAAAGCAGGAACGCCACTGTAAGTAAAAAATAACACTAATGTGCAAAATATCAATTTTGTGTAAAAACAGAATTGAGAGTCGTAAAAATATGCGTCAGGATTTAGGTTGTTTCATAATATACCTTCAGAGTTTTGTTTGATTTTGTGTTTTTAATTTTTCCGGAAAAAATCTCTAAAATTGTTTTGGAAAAGATTTGTAAATAAAAAATACAATAGCTTGGTGGTATTTGAAAGTAGTTTTTTTAAAAATCTTACAAATTATTTAAATAAAGACTCAGTGTAAATTTGGGCACAATAACTGTGAGTTGGTTTTCACATTGTAACCGAAAAAGAATAAAAAGGTGAAATAATGATGAACGTAGCTTTTTATTATCTTCATTAATATAAGCTGAAATTTCTTAACGAATAAAAAAAAAAATATGGCGTGGGGTCTCATGGGGGGATCATCTAACTTAATTTTTATTTTCATCTTAAGTGTATGTGTTTTAAAAAAGACTTTGCTTAAAGGTCTTGTTACCAAGCCATAAAATATTCGACAACAAAATTTCTTACCAACTCTGTAATCCATTGGCGGGAATATCTGTAACTTTCAACGTCAAATAACACACTGCGTTGAGGGTGTAGTGAAGTGAATTTCGAAATTCAGCTTTCTCTGATATATACCACGTTAATTTACTGGTAATCTATAGTATCACACGTTTCCGGTGGCAATCAAAAAAGGATAATGGTTTAATAAAAGTTGACAATATCTTTTATTCCCCCGCAGTGTAATTGCTAATAAAAGCCACATTGCACTTAACTGTTACGATGGCGCGTCGTAACGGCTCTTTTCTTTTTTATTAAACTGTGCCAGTTCTTCCGTTGTGATAAGTATATAAATCGCCGATTTGTATGTTCTGTTTTCTAGAAGCAGTTAATTTATTATATATATGTAGTATCTATTTCGCGAGATATACATATATTGAATTACATTTAATTTTGGTTTATTACATGATAGGACATCATCACACAACATATAAACTGTAACGGGCTCCCTTGTCCCTTCTAAGCCTTAATATTTTGTTAGATTCACCATTCGACTAATGACGTGAAAGTCTGCTAACACAAGCCTAATTATTTGGAACCGTTAACAAGAATTTATTAATATTTGTGGTGAAAAAATTGTTAGCATTGTTTAATAAGTATCAATACAACGACATGTTTATAACTGATATCTTTTTTTAAATTATTGACCTTCAAGAAGAAGCGTCAATATCTAAATGGTTTAGGGAACGATCTGCGAATTGTACCAAGCTTAATTGGATTTTTTTTATTACGAATTGGCCAGAGAAGCTGACTGCAACGGTTGCGCCAGGTTTGAGAGGTCCCCCCCGGGACGTGCTCTTCGAAGAGCGGAGGGGCTCCGGTGCGTTCCTCTGGAGATTCCGGAGCCGCTCACCATGCACCGAGGAAGGGCCACCGGGGGGGGGTTTTAGTGGGTAAAAATTCCACATAACCCCGCCTTCCCAGAAGGGAATCTCTACACTAGGACTCTAGTCGCGTTACCATTCCGAAACAAGGGCACCTGATAGGGCCGAACCGCTATTCGGTCAGTAACTTTTATCGGAAGGGTATCTTTAATTGGAACGGATAACAAGAATGTTGGTGATATATGTGAAAGAAAATGGGATTCTTTTAAGTAAAATATAAAACTTATCTTTAAAGATTTAAGATAAAGAAGCCTTAAAGTAAGTACGTGTATGTTATTGTTGTAAGAGTGTTGTGAATGCTTATTAGTAAAACATCTTAAATCAGGTGAAAACCAAGCTATACGAGCTTTATACATGCTGTCTGTATTGTGCTTTTTCCATAATAAAAGAACAATACAGACAGCATGTATGAAGTTTTAGTAGCGTAATGACAAATCCAATGGAAAGAGATTCGTGTGGAGTGGAATCTCTAGCAGTATTTCCGATTCTATATTATGATTTGTGGCCAGTCAAGAAACGGGCCCACTCCTTTCTCAAACACGGGCAACTCACCCGCAGCTTTTCTGGTTTTGGGGATGTTGATCACTTAAGATCAGGTGAGCGTTAAGCTCGTTTGCTCCTTGTCCCTTCTAAGCCTTAATATTTTGTTAGATTCACCATTCGACTAATGACGTGAAAGTCTGCTAACACAAGCCTAATTATTTGGAACCGTTAACAAGAATTTATTAATATTTGTGGTGAAAAAATTGTTAGCATTCTTTTATAAAAAAAAATATATATAATTACTATTTAATAGTATCAATAGTATATATAATGGTTTAGATCAATATAATTTGCAATGGTTAAAAGAATGTTAGTAAAATTTATAAGAAAATTATCTAGCATTCTTTAATAAAAAATAGTGGCACAGGAAATATTAAAAATTCAAAGTCGTCTGGCTCTATTGTACTAAAATAAATCCAGCAAACAAAATGTCGCGATCTATTAAACGCACACAAACAAAAACTAGGGAAGTGGAAAACCTAGTTACTTGTGAAGCGGTCGCTCATTCTACGAACAATATATTTCTCAGGGTAAACATTTGATAAGTCAACAAACAGTCGTGTTTACTAATTGTAGTTTCACGAACTGTGTTTTCCTTAATGTTTACCGAGAACATTGCTATCCGAATAATATTTAGCGCTGAAATTATATGTTTAATAAGTATCAATACGACATGTTTATAACTGATATTATTTTTTTAATTTTTTTTTAAATTATTGACCTTCAAGAAGAAGCGTCAATATCTAAATGGTTTAGGGAACGATCTGCGAATTGTACCAAGCTTAATTGGATTTTTTTTATTACGAATTGGCCAGAGAAGCTGACTGCAACGGTTGCGCCAGGTTTGAGAGGTCCCCCCCGGGACGTGCTCTTCGAAGAGCGGAGGGGCTCCGGTGCGTTCCTCTGGAGATTCCGGAGCCGCTCACCATGCACCGAGGAAGGGCCACCGGGGGGGGGTTTTAGTGGGTAAAAATTCCACATAACCCCGCCTTCCTAGAAGGGAATCTCTACACTAGGACTCTAGTCGCGTTACCATTCCGAAACAAGGGCACCTGATAGGGCCGAACCGCTATTCGGTCAGTAACTTTTATCGGAAGGGTATCTTTAATTGGAACGGATAACAAGAGTGTTGGTGATATATGTGAAAGAAAATGGGATTCTTTTAAGTAAAATATAAAACTTATCTTTAAAGATTTAAGATAAAGAAGCCTTAAAGTAAGTACGTGTATGTTATTGTTGTAAGAGTGTTGTGAATGCTTATTAGTAAAACATCTTAAATCAGGTGAAAAACAAGCTATACGAGCTTCATACATGCTGTCTGTATTGTGCTTTTTCCATAATAAAAGCACAATACAGACAGCATGTATGAAGTTTTAGTAGCGTAATGACAAATCCAATGAAAAGAGATTCGTGTGGAGTGGAATCTCTAGCAGTATTTCCGATTCTATATTATGATTTGTGGCCAGTCAAGAAACGGGCCCACTCCTTTCTCAAACACCGGCAACTCACCCGCAGCTTTTCTGGTGTTGGGGATGTTGATAACTTAAGATCAGGTGAGCGTTAAGCTTGTTTGCTCCTTGTCCTATAAAAAATAAGATTTGAAAACAAGCCGACTTGTACCAATGAGTTTCACTTTTTTCCGTGTGAACGCGACGAGCTTATGACCTATCAAGTATATGGTACCTGATGTGCTTGGTGAGAAGCGGACAACGAGTAATGTCTCGGTCTAAAGTAACGTTAGAACTTTTTTAATTTAGATTTTTTTTTATTTTCCTTCGGGAAAACTCGGATCTGTATCGGAATACGATGACACCCGAACTGTTATTGAATGATCGTATCAAATAGTAACATTTTCATATCCTTTAATATGGAGCTATTTGAGAGAGCACGATAAATACGAACAGTTCAGAAAAAATACGAAAGAAAATGTTTTCTCACTATATGTATAACAATTGTTTGTGCATATGACCTTATAATATAGCCGCAAGTTGTTGGAAGCGGAAAGCAGAGGATGATGCGGACTGATGATGATATGACAATTTAGTTGTGTTGAATAAAATAAATATTTTTATGATTTTTTGCGTCTTGAATTTATTTTTGCATTCCCGACGTTTCCAACACATTACAGCGATCGCTTTGCTTTCGCTGTAATTCGCTCGAGGGTAGGACGGACACGTTTAAAGTTCAGAAGTCAGTTAAAGAAATAAAAATAATAATTATAAAGATATGTGATTAGAATATAGTCGATCTTAAAGCAAAATCATTGAAATGTGATAAAATTGATATTTTCTGAAGGCGACGTCAAAGTAAACTGCGTTAGGTCATCTTGTGTTCGTTGAAGAGTCGGCGTCTGTTTGCGGCACAGTCAATCACGTCAACGGGGATTTACAATGTTAACATAAGACGGCCGAGTTCCCGACGTGTGCGGAACATAGAATCTGTACGTATATATAAATATGTGTGGACGTCTCGGGCCATCATTACAATAATCGCGACAGACAAGACGAACGCGTCAGATAAAATATTATTAACAATCAGGACAGGCCTTCACGATGATTTATCAATTCGGTGAGTTGCATACATATTTATTATATCAAAATTATATTTATACCTATATATAAATATAATATTTTTAACGGCTATTGCCAGTGTTAGCCCTCAAGCTTATACTTCAGCGGGTTGAAATCTGGCTAAACTTAAAACCCTCAGGCTTAAACCTCTAATAAATAATATAATACAAACATTCATGCCCGTCAGAGGTAGGCAGTAACAATGGACTACCATTTAGTGGTATCCTGACACCGTTTTCCCTTCATTTATATCCATATCTGCTCCTTATTTAATATGTCGCCAATTTGGTTGAATCTTCAACTTCTCAACGGTGGGTCTCTTGAGTGACCTTGTGACTTTAGGTGGGATAACATTCTCGCGAGACTTTAGAAGGCCGAACAATCAAAAATAAATTATAATAATAATATAACTAGAGGCATTACTAATACTACTCCCAATAGAGGATTAGGCTTGGCGACCTAACAATTCTGCCTAAATCTCAAACACCGGTCTTCACTGACCGACAGCATAGGTTTGTGATGTAAAACACCTCTATTGCAAGTATTTGCGCTGAAACAAGAAGGAAACAAAAACGTTGTGCAGTGAAGGACATAGAATTTGCTCACCTGATCTTAAATGATCACCGTCACATCCACAATAGAGGAGTTGCAGGAGCGTTTAGCCTTCGAGAAAGGAGTAGCTTTGTCTCTTGAATGTCCCCATGTCTTATCGATTCAGAAACATCGCAGGTGACAACCTAAATAGCACCGTTTTACCACCTGTTGACCGACCTTCATATATCTCTTTATCTTATTAAAAAACTACGCATAGCATAGCAGTGAGTAGACAAAGGTACAGATAAACTAAGCCATGAGTCAAAACAATCTCTTGTGAAATTGTGAATAATAATACATTTAATGGATTAAATAGCCAATGAAACCTGATTGTTAGGTTGGAAAAAACCTTATTGCTAATCAGATAATCTAAATTAATACTAAAGTGATAAAAAAAATGGTTCTTATTTAGGTATACGAAGTTAGTAACGCTGCCCGTTTATCAAAAACTAGTAACAGAGGGTGGCCTATCGCCATACACAGAGCATAAATTTAGCAAACGCAAAGTCATTGGTATAAGCCATCTGAGATTCGAGCCGCCTTTCAAATTGTAATTCGAATCGTTTAGCTTCTAGGATAGAACCGCTTAGAATGATAATGGCTATAAATCTAATATTTATATACATGAGATTTTTATCGAACTGGGGTAGGCACGGTTAATCGCTATTCACTCAGCGCTTGGTATAAAATAAATGAGAAATGAGCAGTACTTATTTCATCGATACATTTTTTTAAGAACGAACTACACAGATTGGCCAGAGAAGCTAGCCTTGACAGCTTCACCGGATTGAGAGGTGATATAGCTCTTAGGTCGCTTAGCCTGAACCTCTATCGCTAGTCACTCGACACAAGGATCGCCCCCGTGAGGGGTAAAACGTCGATACATTTACATATAGATAATACTTAATAGTACCCAAAACGCTCTCTTCGTAACAAAGCGGTTTAAAACAGTATAATAAAAAATATTGGTATCTTTATTATTATAAACATTCTTGTAAACCATTCCAAATAAGCTTAAGGTTGTACTAGGAGATGGTGCATGTCAATAGTCGAATAGCGACCAATCCACACAAGGTGTGCGTGGCGCACTATGTCTTTAGTCTTAAAATAAGACCTGTGCCCAACAGTGGGATATATACAAGGGTTATAACTTAATCCCCTCATTTATCTACAGCTGTGATACTCTTGGTGGGAGCATACATCTGCACAACTACGGCGCTGCCACCTTGCGTCTGCACACGGGAGGCAAAACCAGTGTGCGGCTCCGACGGACAAACATACAGCAACGTGTGCATGCTGAACTGCGCACGCGTTACCAACCCTCAGGTGACGGTGCAGAGCTACGGCAGGTGCAAGAGAGAGGCGCCCAGCTGCTTCTGTACCTTCGAGAATAACCCGATATGCGCCTCCAACGGCGACACTTATCCGAACGAGTGCGCGTTCCTATGCCAACAAGCGGCCGATCCTAATCTACGCATCAGCTACAAGGGCGAGTGCCGAGTCCGAAGACAAGTGAACGTCGTCAGTCTCTCGCCTTGCAGCTGTCCCAGGGTTGCGAAATACGTTTGCGGGAGTGACGGCAATACGTACGATAACGAATGCCTATTGGGCTGCGCTTCAGAGGCCAACAAAGAACTTTACGTACAGCACGTGGGACCCTGCGATTTGGGCGTCAACGTGGTGGAACAAGCCGAGAGCACGCCCTCGTGTACGTGCACCAGGAATTACAGACCAGTTTGCGCATCTAACGGTGTCACCTTCGGCAACGAGTGCCTCATGCGATGCTCGGGAACCCATCTCAACGTCCAGAGCGAAGGCCCCTGCTAAGTTTACAAGTTATTATTATTTACTGTTGTTATAATAAAAATTTATATTGTTATATAATAAAATTAGTTTGTTCATTATTCGGTTCACGCTACGAAAACCCAAACATTAGAAAAATACACACAAATTGTGACCTGTGAACCTCTTTTTTTCCAAAGTCGATTAAAATTAAATTATGTACTGACTGTGTATGAAATATTACTTATTGAATAAAATTGTTTTTACGGATTTTATATCGCTATTTTTTTTTTAATTTTCTACATTTCGAAACTTTTACAGCGATCATCAGGGAAAGACGGATTTAAATCCGATATTGCCGTATGATCTACTTTTTTAACCGTTCCAAAACATGTATAACCTCAAAAATCTAAATATAAAGTTAGTAAAAATGTCTGCTCAAATTATCCAGTAATTTTCCTATTCATTACTTGGTTAATTTTTTATGTTTTCATTATTTTTTGTTGATAAAAACAATGATTGCATTATTGTTAAAAATTGTTTCGAAATCACGCTGACAAGTTGGCAAGGTTATCATCGGATAGCGGGGCGTAACACGTGACAGATAGTGGTCGGTTTATGGTTAATATATTTTTATAATTGTTTACTAAATAATATTTCATATTGAGACAATCGGGTATTATTTGCATTGGGTTGAAGAATAATAATGAAAATAGCTGATATATCTGTACCTAACACGCACAATATACAAAATAGCTGATATATCTGTACCTAACACGCACAATATACAAAATAACAATTACTGTAAATAGTTGAGCCTATACCGACGGCAAATTGTATTAACTCTAAGGCCATAATTGACTTAAAAACACTATGGTAATCAGAAAAAAAATCTCTATCGAATAGTCTTAGTTTGATATTGGTTAAAGGATTTGTCGTCAATTCGTCGAAAGGTCGTTAATCTACCGGTGAATTTGATGAAATTAAAATTTTCGTAAAATTTAAAACATTAATCGGCTCTTGTTCCTAGGATCGTTAATACAATTTGCCTTTCCTTCGTCGATTTATGAATATACATATAAATACATGTCCCCAGTGGGCCATTCCCTCTGTGGCGTCCTAGGATAGGCATGCTTACGTGTTTTTTTTATTGGCGAACTACACAGATTGGCCAGAGAAGCTGACCTTGACTGCTTGACCAGATTGAGATGTGGCATAGCTCTTAGGTCGCTTAGCCTGAATCTCTATCGCTAGTAACTCGACACAAGGGTCCCCCCGGTGAGGGGTAACATCGGCTTGGACGGTTACTATGTTACGCGTAAGCATTCCGATCCGAGGGCGCCCGAGAGGGCCGAACCACGACTCGGTCGGTTGCTACTTCACGGGTAATCTAAGGGACATTCAAAAGCTATACTAACTTTGAGTGCCACTTCGGGAAGCGTGGCGCTGGGAGAAGAAGTGGCCGAAGAAACTCCGGCAACGCTCCTAACATCTAAGGGGTGGGGCCTGCCCATAAAACACCTCTCACCGGGGGGACTCTGTGTCGAGTTACTACAATAGAGGTTCGCTACCTCTATTCTGCCGATGAGTTATGCCACCTCTCAACCCGGTGAAGCAGTAAAAGTCAGTTTCTCTGGCTAACCTGTGTAATTAATTCGTCATTGAGTCTTCCAAATTAGTTGTGTCAAAATGAATGACATCACACTTGTTGATTTTTGATAGTCACGGTAATCTCTAGCAAACTCAGTTATGATACTTTGGTTATTTATTAGCGTACCACTGGTATGCCAATTGTGTGTGACATATTTAACGTATTTAGTAATGATAGAATATAAATTAATATGACACAGACAATAACAGCAGAATGAGGGTCCAGATAACGTACTGTTTTGATCGATGTATGTCCAAATTAAGAAGTACTGGTGATAGCTGAAACGGATTGCAAATGAAAATATCAGAACAGTTGACATTATCGCAACATTGAGTTGATAATAAAGGTTGTACAATTCTTCTGGAAAATTCTCAGGAAAATAATACTAAAGTGCACTATACAGCTCTTTTTTCAGTTTTTGGGCCAAACTCGTTAAGTTTTTTGTTTAAAAGCGATAAAGCCCCTATGCGACGTGATTTATTTTTACGTAAAATATGTTTTTGTAACATTCAATTGAGGCTATTAGTCTGTTTGTGCCTGTTTAAATAAAGTAATTTTGTTTAGATTTCGGCGGTACTATATTCTTGCAGAATACCGACGTGAAGCGACGAATACTTCGACGTTCCACTTGGGCCCCGAGTATGCTAAACCAATTGTGTACAAAATGAACGTTCATTGGCATCGTAGTGGTCGTTTTTGCCCGTTTTAGTAGGTTAACTCGTGGAGCTATGGTTTACCGATGGCGTGTCACTGGCACGCTAGTTGTGTCTGTTTCAATATTTGATGTATTTGGTAATGATAGAATGTTAATTAATTGACTGTAGATCGGTTTCATAGTGAAAAGTCTCTATCTCTATATAATCTAATTTTTCCACTTTTTGGTCCTCTAGAGGGTGAACAACAATTTAAACGCCTTTCTTTTTTTATTGAATAAAGGATTGAAATAAAAAAAATATATTTTTTTGATTATTTTCTTCAGAATATAAACACAATTAATTATGATTAAAAAAAACAAAACGACTTCAAATTAAATCAGGTCACTGAATTAAACGGTCAGATTTCATCATGAAACATGCATGGGCGCTTTCTTTCCAACCGACATTAACAAAGGAGGTTCTCTTCAACTTCAATTCATTTTTGTTTTACTTATTTGTTCAATTTTTGCACTGATAATATACCGAGACGACCACGACCACGACTGTCACTTAGTCTAGGCTTCATCTCATTTCTTTATTGCCACATGACAACAGAAAAGACAAATGAAGCGTAGTTAAATAGTACCGATGGTACCAAAATGAATGTAGGACCTACATATATTAGTTTCAGCTTTTATTGTATGTCCCACTGCTGAGCAAAGTTCTTCTCTGTAAATAAAGTATAAGGGCATAATCCTGGTAGGATAGGATGGTTTCCTTCACCGCCGAGCGTGTGGTAATTAGCACGAAAAATTGCAAACAAATTTATAGGGGCCGGCACCGGGGATCGAACTCGGGTTGCTAGCGTACTATGCAACTTGAGACGACCGTCTGTATACTAAGCTACCACCGCTCCTGTAGGACCCAACTGTGGCTAACAACGCCTGCTCGAATTACGTGTATGTACAACTTTTTGAAACTACATCAATTTTTTTTGATATATATTTATAAATAATATATAATAATAATTATTATTTCAATACTTGTAATAATCTAAAATTAACTATTACAAGTATTGAAATTTAAATAAGTATCTTAATCAATATAAAAGTAATCACATTTCCTTTATAAGCCCCTACTGTATCTAGTACACATTTATGAGTTAACTTAAAAATTGCTGGTGTAGAAATAACGGCGCTATGTACTATAGTACACGCGAGTGTGAATATCGAATACCTCCTCCATGTTTTGAATTCGATTTAAAAGATTCAAATCTCACAGGCGCCCGGATGCTGCACTCGGAGATGAGTGCCCGCGCAACGCATCAAACAACGATTGTCAAATGTGACCCCATTCGATGCGCATACGGGCTTGTCGGTAGCATCACATACGCACGACAGGTTCTCGGCTCGTTCCACCACTTTAACGCTGTTGTCACACGGACTGTTACTGGTGATGTGGAGGCCAGGACTGCTCCTAATGTTGCATCTAAGGAGACACGCGTTGTTATATGTGTTACCATCACTACCGCACACGTAATTTCTATCGGTGGGACATTGACAAGACTCGTCCCTAGAACTGGCTTCTTCTGTGCCTTCTTGTGGAACGCTATCCTCACAACTGCCCAATCTGTGCAACGTTATACTAGGATCGGAAGATTGTGCACAGTTCAGAATGCACAGGTTGCTGTAGGTCTTCCCGTCGGAGCCGCATACTTGTTTGGCTTCCCTTGAGCATGTACAAGATGGCGAGGAAACTGCGACTGTAATATATGATGCAAAGAAGAATATTGCACCTGTAAAAAAATATATATTTTTTCGATTATTTTCTTCAGAATATAAACACAATTATGATTAAAAAAAAACAAACTGACTTCAAATTAAATCAGGTCACTGAATTAAACGGTCAGATTTAATCATGAAACATGCATGGGCGCTTTCTTTCCAACCGACATTAACAAAGGAGGTTCTCTTCAACTTCAATTCATTTTTGTTTTACTTATTTGTTCAATTTTTGCACTGATAATATACCGAGACGACCACGACCACGACTGTCACTCAGTCTAGGCTTCATCTCATTTCTTTATCGCTACATGACAACAGAGAAGACAAATGAAGCGTAGTTAAATGGTACCGATGGTACCAAGATGAATGTAGGACCTACATATATTAGTTTCAGCTTTTATGGTATGTCCCACTGCTGAGCAAAGTTCTTCTCTGTAAATCGAGTATAAGGGCATAATCCTATTAGGATAGGATGGTTTCCTTCACCGCCGCGCGTGTGGTAATTAGCACGAAAAATTGCAAACAAATTTATCGGGGCCGGCACCGGGGATCGAACTCGGGTTGCTAGCGTACTATGCAACTTGAGACGACCGTCTGTATACTAAGCTACCACCGCTCCTGTAGGACCCAACTGTGGCCAACAACGCCTACTCGAATTACGTGTATATGCAACTTTTTTAAACTACATCAAAATTTTTTGATATATATTTATAAATAATATATAAAAATTATTATTATTTCAATACTTGTAATAATCTAAAATTAACTATTACAAGTATTGAAATTTAAATAAGTATCTTTATCAATATAAAAGTAATCACATTTCCTTTATAAGCCCCTACTGTATCTAGTACACATTTATGAGTTAACTTAAAAATTGCTGGTGTCGAAATAACGGCGCTATGAGTACACGCGAGTGTGAATATCGAATACCTCCTCCATGTTTTGAATTCGATTTAAAAGATTCAAATCTCACAGGCGCCCGGATGCTGCACTCGGAGATGAGTGCCCGCGCAACGCATCAAACAACGATTGACAAATGTGACCCCATTCGAAGCGCATACGGGCTTGTCGGTGGCATCACATACGCACGACAGGTTCTCGGCTCGTTCCACCACTTTAACGCTGTTGTCACACGGACTGTTACTGGTGATGTGGAGGCCAGGACTGCTCCTAATGTTGCATCTAAGGAGACACGCGTTGTTATATGTGTTACCATCACTACCGCACACGTAATTTCTATCGGTGGGACATTGACAAGACTCGTCCCTAGAACTGGCTTCTTCTGTGCCTTCTTGTGGAACGCTCTCCTCACAACTGCCCAATCTAAGTAACGTTATACTGGGATCGGAAGATTGTGCACAGTTCAGAATGCACAGGTTGCTGTAGGTCTTCCCGTCGGAGCCGCATACTTGTTTGGCTTCCCTTGAGCATGTACAAGATGGCGAGGAAACTGCGATTGTAATATATGATGCAAAGAAGAATATTGCACCTGTAAAAATATATATATTTTTGTTTGTTGTCTTAATGCCTAAATACACATTACAATCTGTAAAATATACTCATGAAATAGAATAAGTTAATGGGCTGTTCCCTCAAGTGGTCCTTGGTGGATTTACCACAAATCAGCACATAAAATCGCTCTGCGGTGAAGGAAATCAACGTGAGGAAACAAACCTACATGTTTTAAAAAAAATCTAAGACGTGTGAAGTCTGCCAATCGACACTAGTGCCGCGTGGCAGACTATTCAGAGAACACTTATGCCCAACATTGGGACTTATACGTAGGATGGACTGACTAATATAAAAGTACTTTACTTGACTAGCTCGGCAAACGAGGCGGACGGCGCTACGATCGTTCCCCCCATTTTGGGAGGGAGATTTCTCTTTGTCAACGACTAGGCGGCAGTTATGAATAAGCGTGTCACGCTGGAGGAAAAGAGTGAAAAAGAGAATCTCTAAAGTCTCAAGTCTTAATACAGTCAGTAGTTTTAGTATTACATCTATAACTCTTAATGAATTGCTAAATTCTGTCAATAATAATTGTTACCTGCGATGTTGAGCGAGAAAGGTCTACAGTATAGTCGATAACATAAATCAAATTCAAATGGACAGAAAAATCTCTCGTTAAAAGTTTGTGCCCGGAGTATGGCGATGACCTCAACCCCTTTCACTTGTGGGACCTAAAAAGCTTGTCTCTTTAAGAGCTTTTTTATATAATTTTAGCACATTTTTATTTCATGTTAAATTACGTGATATCGGTTTCTTCATTTACTGCAGTAATCTTAATATTCCACCCTTAGTTACGACATCTATTGGAATGGGAAGTAAATATAATGATAGAATAAATATGCTAAATCTTGTCAGACTTACCGAATTTGAACATCATTTTAGAAATGCTTTAACTAACTTTATAGAGGATAAATGCGGCACGCTACAAAAACTTAGTACTACAAGTAACATTATACAATAACTTTTTTACCAACACATTTGCTTATCAAGTAAATGATAAAGGAGTACATAGGTCAAATAGTTTTTATTAAACTGTCGGCATACAATCAAACGAATCGCCAACCAATCTACTGTCAAGTAGAAGGTCGGCATTACCATCTAGAGCAGAGTTCCCGAAACTTTTTTGTGTTGTAGACCCCATGCCATGTTTTTCCGTGTTGGGTACTAACCCCTACTTACCTGATATTGATATCCTTTTAATTTCTAATTGTAGTGAAGTTCAGTGTTAAAAACTTAAAGTAAAAAGACATGTTAATTTATACATTTATTAATTGAATTTAAATTAAAACGACTCAAAATAAAATTTTGTATCTGTTATGTAAAATATACGTAACATAAAATAAACTATAAATAAAATAACATAAGCAATAAGTCAATATTTTTAGTGAGAAATAGGTAAATACGAGTAGGTACTATCAATGTATGTGTTGAGATCCACTATCGTGGACCCCCATTTTAATTTCATGGAGCACCAAATTTTTTTGCTGACGTAGACCCCTTGCAGGTTGTCATAGACCCTTAGGGGTCCAGCCCTGTAGTTCTGGGCTCTCAAGAATAAGACTACGGTATCCCCTGCCTGTCGTACAAGGCGACTAAAAGGGGCCTCGGGTTCACTGGGCGACAAGGGTGGGGGCCTGCGTCGTCCACCAAAGTGGACCCGGGAAGAAGGCGACATCGGCTGGCCCGTGTCGCGTTTCGCTGCGAGGGCACAGGGGAGGAGGGAGTAACCTCCCCCCGGGACGTGCTCTCCTTGAGCACAGTGCAGAGGGGCTCCGGTGCATTCCACGTGAGATCCCGGAGCTCCTCGTCATGCACCGAGGAAAGGGCCACCGGGGAGGTTTTAGTGGGTAAGATCCCCACATAACCGCCGCCTTCCCCCCAGAAGGCGGGGTATCTTTGTGAAGATTTCCTCCCCGTCAACAAAAAAAAAAAAAAAGACCCTAAGGGGCCGATATAGACCACTTTGGGAATCACTGATCTAGAGCGTTTAGCATTTTCGAAGTCTTACTTCAGTCGAGTGGTCTAAATCAAACTCATTTTTTTATCTTGCTTATTTTTCTAAAACGGGCGGCGTTCTTAGCGCCATCCGGCTCGTTTCTCCAATTTATGCAACTAAAGTGCTTGTATATTAGGTAGTCCCAAGCATCGAAATGCTTACGCGTAACATGGTAACCGTCCAAGCCGAACCTCTCACCGAGGGGCCCTTGTGTCGAGTTACTAGCGATAGAGGTTCAGACTGAGCGATCTAAGAGCTATGCCACCTGTCAATCTCGTGAAGTCAGGGCCAGCTTCTCTGGCCAATCTGTGTAGTGAGTGAAAAAAAATTATGGACTGATTTTAATTCATGAGTATATTTATGCACGAACGTCAATAGCCTAATGGTTTAGGGTACGGCCTACGAATCGTAAGGTTCGAATTTACCATTCGACAATTGCCGTGAACCATGCTTAAAGCTTAGTTGGAATGGTTAACAAGATTGTTAGTAATATTTCTGAAAAAGAAAGGAATATTGCTAGCAATATTCCTTTTTTTTTTACTTTCTAAAACAACTTTAAAAAAAAAAATTAAATTAAATATATAAATATATACGAAACACTAAGTTGTCGCAAGAGAAAATATCGCTATATTTTGTTTTGTCAGATGCCACTGAGGAAAACGTGAGGAATACTTTACGCACATTATACTAATATGCGACACAGTTTGCTTTTATAATATTTATTCACGGTATGCTTAATGCGTTAGTAAATTACGCATAAAACTCGTTACTACCGCGCGGGGTGACCAACTCTTTAACCCGGGTTATTACACACGTAATAACCCTTGATACGGCCTTATTAACAGGGTCATCAGTGGTAAGTTACAAACATGAATCTAATTTATATTTAAGTATAAAAACCATCTATGAGCTTATGTACTGCACATTATGTATTATACTTTTGTAGCGTCATTTAACAAAAGTAACTTTTAATTTGTAATAATTTGAAGCGTCAATAGCCTAATGATTTCGGGTACGGTTAAGGTCGTACGTACGAATCCACCATTTGAATATAACGTGAACCACCTCCTAGCACTTAAGCTTTGTTGGAATAGTTAACAAGAATGTTAGTAACACATTATCTTAGAAAAAAATATACTATGAAACTTAGACTATGCCAAATGTCACATTACTACATGCGCACAATATTTCTAAAACAAATTCTAGAAATATCTAAAAATAGGTAGGTAGGAGCTTTCTTAGGTATTACTGTAAACACGATTAAGTTATTATAATTTATATATGTATGTATATATATGTATATATATGTATATATATATATATATATAACGATGTAAGAAGTATTTGTTATTGCTCCGCTCTTTTTCACTCGCCAGCACGGATGGATATATATTCTGTTAGCTGGCAACACATGGCACAGCGATTGTTATGTATAATAACTACTTCCAATGATATCTTAGTGATTTACCTGAACCTTATTGTATCTTTAATTCATAATTAATAATTTAGTTGATCATCAAATTAACTTGGCATTGTGAACAATAATTTAACTTTATTAGTTCATAATCTGACTTCGGTTTAAATTAAATAATAAAGCGAGTGTATTAATTATTGGACTATTTCATTCCACAAGACCTACAAGTTATTACAATTCTTAAGTTAATTCTTGAAAATCCAATACAGTTCATGTTCCCTAAATATGTACGAGTGGATGACACTGGCAACGAATTTATTTAGATAGTTCATACGTATAGAAAGGATAAGTGATGAATGAAAGAATGACAAAAAAAAATTACACCAGAACTTACCAGAAATGAGGGCAGTATTAAGTAGAGTTCAGCTATTTTATAAACCTTCTAGGGCGGGTGCCTTTTCAAGATTCAATTGGACAAAAAAATCTAACCGAAAATTATATATGCGCAAGTGTATCGATGTGAATAAAGTTGTTGTCCAGCATCATACTAAATGGAAGTACGTGATCTCCACCTACCCATCTACTTAATCTTGATAATCGATGCGTGATAACTAAAATAACATTAAACTTTAGTGTGTCTGTCTTTTAACCAACTAACCTTATGTATGTATTGTAATTGTTTTTATTGTTTTAGATATATCAACAGTGGAATTATATGTGCAGTAACCATCTGTGTTACTTTCGACCCTTGTCCGTCTACGAAGTCCGCTGTATACAGCACTTTAACATACGCACTTTGAAATTGGCGAAATCTACATGGAAACGCCATCAACAAAAACAATTGAATTGATAATTGATGCGTCCACCTGTTTCGGTCTCTTCAGAATTCTTTAGGCAGTGTCAGGTTAACATCACTAAGGACTGCCAAAACCTCTTGTCGCGGTATTTTGATCCGAAGACCCAAAATTTCTATAGTAATGGGATCATGTCCCTCTCTACAAGATGGCAAAAAGTTATCAAACTAAATGGTATATTTTAGTTAAATATAAATAAACTGTATTAAATTATGTTTTGAATTTTCTTAAAAAAATGCGAAAGAACTTTTTCCCCAACCTATTAATAATTGAACCTCCCGTACAAGTTAGTCACCCTACTGCAACATTGCCGTTATTTGTTTTAATAATGAAATGCAGCACTTCACAAGTACTTGCATCTCAACCGTGACGTGATGTGTCCTCTCCCGAAGGTCAGGCCCCTTGAGATAACTAGTCCGTTTAGGTGCGAGAAAATTAAAGTTATTACATGTGTTTACATAACATGTTTATCACGTCATTTACGCGTGATTAAAAACTTTGAATGAGGCTAAAAAAGCATTCAAGTTTATTTTTATCCAACCAGAGTAAGCAGAATTGGAATTTAATTCGATTTTCACTGTCCTTCATTGTATTGACCATTGAATTGGGCCCTCTCGGACACTTCAGTGTACTACTTCATATACCATACCTACACATACTCTAACACACACGCAACATTGTACACACAAACACACTCACGCATACACACTCTTGTATTCAATTGTTTGGAAATGGGCGTTAGTAGCTGCGACATAGCTACTATCGAACTAGTTTGTACATGTTTGAATTTTTGATTTGAAAAAAAATATTATTAAACTTAGTGCACTACCGCGCCTACAGTGACAGCTCAAGCCGAGATTTCCTCTTAGGGATAAAGATAGAGAGCAAAGGCGCTAAGTTATTCTTACCTCCGGGGGGAAGGCGAGGTTATGTATAAACTAAAAAAAGATTTCTATTGTTACTCGTAAATATATTTGTCGATTTATATCTTAAAACGATCGATAGCACGTCTAGCCTAGCCCATGTAACAGATGCATAATACATGGAGCGGTTCCTTGCGCAGTCACCGGCTGCACCGCGTCTGTTATGGACAGCAAAACACTACGGGCCGCAAGTGCTGATTTAAAACACAATTCTGTGTGCAATAAATTGCTCCGTTGACACGGTAACTGTCCAAGCAGAGGTCCTCACTCATGGACCCTTGCGCCGAGTTACTCCCAAAAAAACGAGTGTGCTTTACAAAAAAACGACTTATAAGACTGAAGTACAATTAATTTAGCTCCATTAATATGTATTTATATATATATTAATAATATTATAATTATTGGAGTTTTAGGAGGAATTAATCAAACATCATTACGTAAATTTCTTTTTCATTAATCAGTAATTTGGGATGAATATTAGCAGCTTTACAAAATAGAGAAAATTTATATAATTTAATTAAAAAAGAATATTATATTTAACAATTTTTAATTAAAATTATATTTTTATTTATGTTTTTATTTAACCTATTAAATCTTACCCGTCTCCTCGGAGGGCAACTTCCTCAAGTTCAGAGAATTTTTTAGAATTCTTTCCTAAATTAATTATTATTAATTTCTATAAATATTTACAATATATGTATATATATATATATATGTAATGGCTGTTCAAGAGAGAAAGAAAATGTATGCTCGAACCTCTCGAATTTTTGCTTCAGCCTAGTGGTTAAAAGTAATTTTTTTTAAGAATTTTGAAACTTCTTCTTGTATTTGCAGTATAAAGGAAATTAATATACTAATAATTTGTTCTGGGCTATATCTATCGGGGTTTAATAAGTATGCATATTTTTTATATGTAATAATTTACAATTTTAAAAAGTAAAGCTGCGCTGCGCTAAGGAGCCCTGGCATAAAATGCGTAGGCGTGCTCTGCTTGCCGATCGATCATGCTGCTAAGTCTTACTCACACCTGCATACGTCATCAGCAGTGAGAACCGCTGTTAAGTGAACTAAGTTTGTTGACCTTTCCGGTACCTTTTGTTAACTTTCAGTTTCTTTTCGACTTCATCATTACATAACACGACTTTAGTAGCTGGTTTTGCCGTCCCGTTGTATAGTCGATATTATTATAACAAAATATCGTGACATGATAGTTGAATTAATACCTCTTAACCATTTTCAGTAGGGTAGACAGAGATACTGGCTACTTCGTATACTACATATCCATGGACTGCCATGAGAACCAACCAACCAGCTAATATGCCGTCAAAGAGCCCTCCGTTTCTTTGGACACTTTATGCGGTCATGACATCAAAGCACTGTTTGGAGAAGCAGATAGTTTTAGGCAAAATGGACGGCAAACGAGCTTAGGGAAGGGCTCTGACAGTGGTCTCACAATCACGAAGACGGTGGGCAGCATGCAGCGTCCACTTCACCTATGACCTCACTGGAGGTTGTTGTTGTAACCTATATATATATATATATATATATATATATATAGCTGGAGCTAAAGACGTTTTTACTCCGTTTCGTTCGTTGTGGTATAAAGCACACTCGTTTTATTTTTGTTTTTTGACCAGACTGACCACTACTGACTTTACAGACTGGTTACGTCAATAAATATCAAAGGTTTGTGATAAGTTTTAGTATATAATGATATATAAATGTTATTGATTCAAAGAGGCGTGTCAAGATCGTATATTTCGTAATACAGCTACCAAAAACGTAAAGTGGACTGGACTTTCCAGAAAGTTCTGTGACATTACATGACGCCCACCCAAGCCTGGCTAACTAAACTAAAGAAGTTCGAGAGATTCATATGATTCTCGACTAGTTCAGATCTGAGCCGCGTGTCTGTTAAATACACAATTTGTGTAGAAAATGAACGTTCATTAGCATCATAGTGGTGGATATTTACTAGTTTTAGTTAGTATACTAGCTTAGTTAAGTTAGTATAGTTAATTGGTGCTACAGTGGTTTACCGATGGTGTATCTAATCGTATATGTGTTAGTATTTAACGTATCTGATTAGAATATAATGATTATTGATGTGACTGTAGTAGCTCGGTTTCATAATGAAACGTCACTAGCAAATAGCAGACTCGCCTGAAACTTGACCTACAAATTATAGCCTGTTGTATAGGCTCGAAAAACACAAGTATATTTACGAGTACAACAACCGACTTCAAATCTAATCTAACGTTAAACGTTATTACGCGCGGACGCTCTCTTTATATTTCCGAACTATCGTTGGAATATTATGAAAAATAATGAATAAGAACATAACCAAACTTTCATGAAAATCTCTTGAAGTACATCCTTTCCGATAAAAAATAAATCATCGGAATCGGTTGTCGTGATATTGAGTTATTCGTCCATTTGTCGAGCACATACTTAATAGAAATTCAAGACGTATATGGTTTCCATATGGGTTCTATTGTCAGAAATGGGACCACATGGGAAGCACCAACTTTTAAATAAAAAAAAGAATCATCAAAATCGGTTCACCCAGTCCAAACTTGATGAATGAAGTGACAAACATAAAAACATACGAACCTCCTCATTTTTGAAGTCGGTTAAAGAGTAATAACTGAGTTACGTATGGGATCGATGCATAAACCCATAGATTGAATGCCAAATAGATTAAAGGCCCGTATCTAAGCCAGAGTTGGGTATTTCGAAGAGAATTGTTTAATACGTCACTTACACTTATACATTACAGTAAAATAACACGAACTACACAGATTGGCCAGAGAAGCTGGCCTTGACTGCTTCACCGGATTGAGAGTTGGCATAGCTCTTAGGTCACTTAGCCTGAACCTCTATCGCTAGTAACTCGACACAAGGGTCCCCCGGGGGAGGGGTAACCTCGGCTTGGACGGTTACTATGTTACGCGTAAGCATTCCGATCCGAGGGCGCCCGAGAGAGCCGAACCACGACTCGGTCGGTAGCTATTTCACGGATAGTAGAGTGACTACGGAACTCCGCTTAGAGAACCGTAATCGTTACACAAAAATTAGATTTGAAATCAGTCCAAAGACCGGATTGAGGGGTGAAGATGTCACATTCTTCTTAAACTCTAGCGGGGAATTATTATAGCTTCCGTTGTCCGCTTTTCACCAAAAATGTTATATTAATGTTAATTAAAAATGAGATAAAATCCGTAAAGGTATTTTTAAATATGTATTATTCAAGTAAAGATGCATGCTAATACAGTCTATGTTAGTCTAATTAGTCTAGCAGGGAGATGTGTACCGAAGGACCAAAGTAGGAAAATATCTATGGAATAATATTTTTTTTATTATTTCTAAGCAAGTGCTTGACTACGATCCCACCTGATGTTAATTGGAAATGCAGTCCTGGATGGTAAGGCGCACTAGCTTAGTAAATGCCTATTCACTCTACTCTTGAAAATACCCACATTGTAATCGGAAGGAAAGACAGACGCGGGCAAACTATTCCAGTCCTTTGCTGTACGAAGAATGAAAGACGAAGCAAATCGCTTCGTTCGGGTTTGAGGGATGCTCACGACAAAAAGATGAAATCCCGCAGTGCGTCTAGAAGAGTGATAATATGTATCTAATATATTTGTTTATGTGCATGTCGGTATATAAAATGTTTGTGTGTGTAAAAAGTAAATAAATAAAAAAAATGTAATGCATTCCTCTCCAAACCATAGATAATTTATAGTTTCATGTGGGCACTAGGGGAATTACTTTTGCCGTTGTTAAAAATTACAGACCTACAAAATTACGAGTGAAAAATAGATTTATAAATGTACAATTTATTCCATTGTTCAGTTTTAAGGCCTGGTGGAAGGAAAACAATAAAAATGATCTCGATCAGTACGTGCAATCACGAACCATTTGTCATGATAATTAATGTTCGCGCCAATTACATTGTCTATGAAGTGTTTCCCGGGCCGTTATTACAATGGCGCCGTTAGGTTATTGCAGGAATATTAATTATAATATGACAACATGATCATCTTTAATTTAAGGTTAATAATATAATTTTCTATAGATTATTACGTACGTATTATAAATGACCAACATAATACAGAAAAGTTTATGGAATCATTATATCTTAAAGTCAATTAAAGATCATTACTGTAGCCTGAGAACAGCTGATACTTCTCGCGTTGGTTTTCTCAATGCTGAAAAGTCCTAGCCACGTCATGGGCACAGCCTGTCGCTGAAAATTGAATTGAAATACAATGATAAATGAATTGTAATAGGTTGATTTCACTCCTCGTTTGACGCTCCTAATATCTATTTGGGGGTAAGAATTACAAATTCTAGCCGATATTAGATAGGGCTGACCGCTCTAAGAGCTCATCTTCTAATCCGTTGGTGCATAAACGTCTTCAAACTACTCGTAATGATGGCATTAAGCCAATAGAAACGGATATCTGACAGGGTACGGAGGGTTCTCCGAGTACCTAAGCAAGTTTCGGTGCAAAGAGAATCCTTCGTGCATAAGCGACCCGGAAGTGCAAGAAGAGTTTAGTTGATCAGCAATAAGGACAAGGATAAGAGAGATAGATTTATAAAATTGTAAAGAAACAGCACGAAGAATAACAGATAGAAATAAGTAATAGAAAGAAATAGATATATATAAGTCTTTAAAAAAGTTAATCAATTATAGAAAGTAAATTATATTAAAGTTGAAAATGCCCCCCGCCAAACATGCTGGGGAAAAAAAACCAGTAAGAAATCATTAAAAAAAATAGAACCAGATAGAGACTATAATCTATTAATCGGTTAAAAAATGCCAACATGTCTCAAACGGCCACATAAAAGTTAAGTTACAGCCTAAATATGTATTGTATACATGTCCTACTGCTGGGCGCAGGACTTCTCTGTAAAGAGTCCGGTAGATGCCTAGTGCGGTTTGGGACACTTGACATGTCTTGGAAATTTTTCTAACAAAAGTAGGTTTCCTCACGAAGTTTTCCTTCACCGCTCAAATCATTTACTTAAAATTGCAACAAACAAATACAAACTCGGGTTGCTAGAGTACTGTGCAACTTGAGGCAACCGCCCGGACACTGAGTTACGACGGCTCGAAATTTAATATACGTAAATAAAATAAAACATTGGCACTTTCTTTAAAAATAACACCACCAATGAATTCCGTTAAAAGAAATCGATGAGATTTACAAGCATAATTTATTTACGTGTATTGGCTCATCGTTTTGTTGTCAACCCAAATGCCCTTACAAAGGATCTCGGGGAAAAAACGGTTGCATGTGTTAACGAGGAGCACGTCAACGCAGGGGTTTTACGTGGAGACCTTGCGGGCCGTCGCTCGTCGGCTTGGGAAATGTTTAGCGAAATATATAAGCTTACAACGGCCGCATACTGTCATTGCAATCAACGCCGCGTTCTCAGTGACTCGCAGTGTAAATCCTTACTGTCTCTGATTACCGAAGCCTTTGTTTTAACTATGATGATGTCATACTTAACCGGTAAGTTGTTTTCTATTACTTAATTGGTACAGATTTTTTATTTTCTAGATTTAAATTTATTTTATGATAATAATTATATTTCTTTTTACGTTTTAGCTAATTGTGTAAAGTTAATTTCAATTTCACGGTATAATATTTAGAGGTTGTTCATCTAATACCCCGATTTTAATATTTGGTGCAAAGTGAAATGGCACTCGGGGTCTTAACTTAAAACCAGTTCCAGAATACAAACTCTTGTGGCCTCTAAATATTCATTTAGATTAGCTCGTAACTTAATTCCTGGTGAAGGTATCCCGTTTGTCTCGTTATTGTCAGCAATACGACTGCATCTAGATGTACTTTGTGTACTGTATTTAGAACTACAGTATAAGTCTGCAGTTAAAAAATGGTACATATATAAACTATAATATTCATTTACGGACGATCTTATAAAGGTCGTAGGACTCAGCTATATGCAAGACGCGTATCTACTTAACCGCAGGTCTTTTGGGAACCATTGGGGACGCCTATGTTTCTTATTAATTATTTCATTAAATAATAACAAGTTTAAAACCCACGTTAATCTAGTTGTTACTTGTATTGTACTATAACTAGGGCTACATAAATAATAATGCGTTTTTATATTTATCTTATCTATCTTGGTAGGTATAAGCTATGATACTAAGCCGCTAAGACCGGTGTCCGGACACTGTCCTTAGTTCTCATTGATTCAATTCTATTCAGGTTAAATGCGAACCGTTTAACCTGAATTCGGCCTCAGGTGCGGGCACTGATATTTGCATTATTTTTAGGCGAAAAACTACATGTATTGTAAATAATACGGTTGGGGTTCAACCACAGCTGGTTTCTATAAATGAGTTTGAGTATTAAGAAAGATGAAAACCTGTCTATCTCTAAGCATCGTGGTAAATGGGCTTCTAACAAGCCGTAGCCAAATTTCAGGAACCTGTGTAGTACGATAGATAATGTATTCACTATGTGGTAGGCGGTAACATTTATCTATAACGAGATAACGACCAAATCAACCTTCACACCTAACGAGCACAGGTCGTGACTCATGAGGCCAATCTGATGCATGACATAAATACATATAAAAATAAAACTATACATAATCTATATTAATTTAGTTTTTGAATGTCCATTAGATTAGTGAAATAGCAACCGACCGAGTCGTGGTTTACCCTCTCGGACGCCCTCGGATCGGAATGCTTACGCGTAACATAGTAACCGTTGTTCCAAGATCACCAAAAAATGTAAAATTAAAAAATATGTAAATAAAAAATAATATGTAAGAAATAGAAAATAGAGATAAAGTAGTAGTTAAAAAAGAAATATTGTCAAAAATGTAATAGTTAGTTTTAGTTGTTAGAATTTATAAAGAGAAGAATGTAAAGCAGTATAAAGTATAAATAGGGAATAATATAAGCACATGTAATAGTTTGTAACATTTCGATATAAAGGGACCAACTTCTTCCGTTTGACCGTGTACAACGTAGAGCTGCTCGAATAGTCGACGATCAGGGTCTTTCCGATCGACTCTGAGTCTGCGAAGAGATGTCGGTTCTCTTTGAATCCTGTATCGCATTTACCATGGGGAGTGTTCTGAGGAATTGTTCGAAATCATCCCAGCTACCGATTTCCATTACCGCACATCTCGGCAGAATTCCAAATTCCACCGCCACCATCTTGATGGTTGGCGTTCAACGACTGTACGTTTTTCGCGTAACTTTCTCCCACGCACTGTCAACTTGTGGAATCAACTGTCGCCAGCGGTGTTTCCGAACGTTTACGATTTAGGGACCTTCAAGAAACGAGCCTATTCCTATCTCAAAGGTCGGCAACGCACCTATAGCTCCTCTGGTGCTGTGGATGTTCATGGGCGACGGTGATCACTTAAGATCAGGTGAGCCGTATGCTCGTTTGCCACATTTCATATAAAAAAAGGTCCCTAACCGTTTGGTTGGGAGATTGGAAAAAATTAAAAAAAAAACATAGTAATCGTCCAACCCAAGGATACCCCTTGTGTTGAATTACTAGGAATAGAGGTTCAGACTAAGCGACCTAAGAGCTATGCCACCTCTCAATCCAGTGAAGCAGTCAAGGCCAGCATCTCTGGCTATCAATCTCAATCTGGCTGTATAAGATCGTCATAAAAAAAAATCTAAATTTATTAACACATTATCTTTTTTTATTTTGTTTATCTCTTCACACCTAAGTGATTTCAAATGTTTAATGCGATTACATAATAATCAAACCATTAACAATAACATTAGTTAAATATTGAATCTGTTACAAACGTCAGTTTTACTAGTCAATTACAAACTGGGATATTTATTGTCGTTATATATATTCCATGTGTATGTATATTATTATATTTATATAGAGGTATCTATTTATGTATATGTAAATGTATATTTATTTATATATATAATAGTTTTAAAACGCCATTTTTAGCGGCACTACCCTTAGCCTGCTCTTAACCACTAAAGGTTAGCTGGAAGAAAATGCTAATTAGCATTAAGTTCGCCTTTGTACATTTTATTTTGTGCAATAAAGGATTTATCTATCTATCAGTCCTTAAATAATTGTCACTGTCACTTTCTTACGTATAATAAAAAATAATGTTGAAATTTGTATATTGTACGATGATAGATGGCGCGGCTCGAACGCGATAGTAACGACCTTACCTCAAACTAGAGTACACAAATTAGTAAATAATGATCGGTTTTTACCAAACTTTGGTTTGTCCCAAATAAGTGGAGTCATCGTCTATCACCATATATAGGGGACAACGTTTTGTGTATTAATTAGTCTTAACAAGTATATTAAAAGTCGGAAAGATATTCATTGGTACGAGCTCTTGAACCACAATTATCTGATCGTAGGACGCTTAATCACTAGGCAATATATTACTCGTTTCACTATGATAAGACGTTCAGCGTTTGATTTTGTCAGCTTAGTATTTCTTGTTTTGTCCGCAGGAACTATTATCCTAATAGGAGCGTACATCTCCGTCACTTCAGCGCTGCCACCTTGCGTCTGCACGCGTGAAAAGAGTCCCGTCTGTGGCTCCGATGGCAAGACATACAGCAATTTGTGCTTACTGAACTGTGCTCGTTCCACTGACCCCAGCATAACTCTAGCAAGAAAAGGCAAATGCGATAACGTAAACGCAGGCTCCAACTGCATCTGCACATTTGAATACAGCCCGGTATGCGGAACGGACGGGGAGACTTACCCGAACCACTGCAGTCTCAGATGCCGCCAGAATCAAGAGCCAGAACTCGATATGAGCTACAGGGGCGCGTGCAGGAACGTCCGGGATGTCGAAGAGGTCTGCGGATGCAAAGGCCGGGAAACTAAATTGGTGTGTGGTACCGACGGCATCACATACAACAACCCTTGTCTCTTAAACTGTGCCCGCGAAACAAATCCTGATCTCCACGTTCTACATGTGAACCCTTGTGAGGACGAAACAAAGCTGGAAGTCCCTGCGAATCGTCTTTGTGCCTGCACGAGGAACTTGCAGCCGGTTTGCGCCTCCAATGGCGTCACCTACAGCAACAAATGTCTGATGAAATGCGCTGGAACTCACTTGACTATAAAAGGTTTTGGCTCCTGTGATGAATTCTAATCATTAAATAAATATATTAAAATGCGTCATGGAGAATACACAATATATTGCAGCGGTGTGAACGTTACTGAACACGTTTCATGTCAAAAAGCTCTTGCCAAATTGTCGTGGGTGTTAACATAGTTCCAAATTTATTAGCACACAATAAGTTGTTGCGAATTTATTTAGAGTAAATAAGGTAATTGATTCTTCATTCTGCTAATGGAATCGAATGATAAAAGCTTTAATATTTTTAATTTCTTAGTTCGAGACATTTTTAAATTTACTGTAGTCTATTTTATTACATAGACATACAAAATATTGTGACATCAACTTATATGATTTAATTAAAACATTTCATTTGTTTGTAAATCAAAGTGGTGCCTTAAGTATCACAAGCTATAATTACTAATACAGCCAGCAAATATCTAGCTAGTAATTTAGATATTACTAATTTCTTCAATGTATTATACATAGTGTATACATGTTAATTGAATAAGTTTGTTAAATTATTTACATATTGTTTGTATAATAAATTGTTATCAAATGAATTAGTGTAATTTTTTAAATATCTGTCCTTCATTAAGACATAATTTTCCGAATGTTGTGTGCTATAGATAACACATATTAAACAACAAACCAAACACTCACATGACTGATTATGGAGTGAGAACAAAGGTTTTATAAGATACGATGCAATTGTGGGTATTGATAATGGTTGAAGTGAAATATCACTCGCAAAACACTTGAACATTGTAGTCCTCTTATATATATATATACAATATATATGTAATATATTCTATACTTTGAAACCTTTCAAACACAATAATCGAAGTCGGTTTATAAACATTTTAAAAATGAGTGTGCTTTAGACTACACGACTGAAATATAACTTCTTTAGCTCCAACTGTATGTATATATTTGTACATTATATACACAATATTATTCTTATATAATTAATTATGCGTATATTATATAAGAAAATGTGCCCTGTTTTCTCTCCTACAGTGTGACACCGACAACCGAACGTCACGGTCTTAGTTATAAGAAACGTAACTCTTTTTCAATCTTAACTTATATCTCCCTCTTCTTCCTTTCCCTCAACTTCCCGTCGCCTGATAACACATTTCGTAACGCATTCACCAGCTTACTCCCCAAGCCAAGCCTGCGTAAAATAGTTTAACTTCATAAATACAAACGAATTACCAGTGCACTCCTTTTATTAAAGTAGATAAAAATATGCACGAGGAACTCTCGACCGGTTTGCGTCCCCAATGGCGTCACCTATAGCAACACTGCGTGTTGCAATGCGCGGGAATCCACTTGACTATAAAGGGATACAAGTCTCGCGAAGAATTTTAATCATCAACATGAGTCATTACGAACAAATACAGAAATGGTTGCCGTAATGTTTACTTTATGGAATACGTTTAATGTCACAAAGCGCTTGTCAAATTATTGTGGGTGTAAAGTTATGTACATCGTTTTAAATTTATTATTATCCAATGTTTAAAAAAAATAAGAATTGTCATTGGACAGAATTATATTTTTCGAAGTAAAACCTCTTTACGCATGCGTGACTTGAGGAGTTAGCTGGTAAATGCATTACGAAAAGTGTTGGACGAGGTGAATGAAAGTTGAAAGGGAGATATAAGTTGGTGAAGATAGAAAGAGAGTTACATTTCATATATCTAAGACACAGTGCAGGCTTATTGTCTGTATCTCACTTTATGTGCCTGACATAAATGTATTAGTATGTCCCATAGTTCTGCGCGGGCTTTTTTTTTTTGACGAACTATATACATTGGCTAGTGAAGCCTTGACTGCTTCACAGGATTAAGAGGTGGCATAGCTCTTAAGTCGCTGAACCTGAACTTCTATCGCTAGTAACTCGACACACACTTACCCCGGGTGAAGGGTAACCTCGGGTTGGACGGTTACTATGTTACACGTAAGCATTCCGATCGTCGCGTCCGAGAGCGTGCCGAGCGCCCGATAGGGCCGAATCGCGACACGGTCGGTTGCTATTTCACGGATAATCTAAGGGGCATTCAAAAACTAAAGTAATTTTGAGTGCCAATTCGGTAAGCGTTGGCGCTGGGAGAACAAGTGGCTGAAGAAACTCCAGCAACGCTCCCTAGGCGAGGGTATTCACTGTGAAGAGTATATGACATAGTCCGCCACTTAGTACGGATTGACAGACTTCACATGTCTTAGATCTTTTTAACGGTTAAGCTATCAGGGCTCACATTAACTTAAGCATTATTTTTTAAAATCATGTTAGTAAATAAAACAACCGATTGAAAAATATTTAACTTATTTATTTTGACTAATACATTTACACGTTAAATATATTCACATACAAGTATCACAAATCTAAACTAATTAACACAATACTAAACTATACTATAGAAAAGGCTTAATTCGGTACGTTACAAAAAAAAAGAAAAAAATATTAGACCTTCGAATTTAATGTCCACTTATAAGTTAAAGTACGGGGATAAGTCGAGGAAGGGTAGGGCGCCCTCTTCAGCAGTGGGTTGATACGAGCTGATGATTATGATGATATAATGGAGCAAATTCAATAAATTAAGCGAACTGAACCAAAATGTAGACTCAAAAAAATCACTTTAGAAAATTTATGTCCAGTGTATGGCTATTGACTCACCACCTGTCATAATTGGTACAACTCGATTGTTGTCTATCTTTCCCGTAAAAAAATGGAAGATATACGATTTTTTACTACTATTTTGATACACAAGATAATATCTATAAGCTTTGGTAGGTCAGGTGGTGTTTAGTTGTATATAATGTAATATATAACTTGAATATATAAGCCATATAACTTAACCGTTGTACAAACAGACCGTGCGTCATAAATCCAAATTAGCCATCAAGTCGTCATAATGATCGTGTTCTAAGAAAGAGTCTTCCATGGAATCGCCACCTTTCGAAGTCCTTGCACAGTCTGCATTGTCGGAGTCTCCATTTCCCACACTGGCACTGGTTTCTTGCTGCAGTGGAATTTTCCTTATGTTTGTACCCGGGATGTAATCATTCTTGTTCTTACTGCACTTTGGTGATAAGTATTGTGATATGTTTTTACTCCCCTGCAAATGTTACACGGGTTCAGAAAACCGTGGTAAACAAGTGCCCGTGCACGTTAGCTCGCGAAACACGACTTTCATTAAAAAAAAGTTACAGCCTATATTATATATACATATATATATGTGTCCTGAAAAACGATACACTGAAAACATTCCTAGTCACAGACAAAGTACAGGGAAGACGACCAAAAGAGAGGAGCCCTATGCGTTGGACAGACCAAATCAGCAACAACAGCAATACAAGAGTCCGAGAGGCATTTCACACCACCAAAGACCGCAACAGGTAGAGAGCGACCGTCCGCCACTTAATTCGTGGAGGTCACGAACCTCAACAATGAGAAAAATAACGCAAGGAGGAGGAGGATTTATATGTCCCACAGTTAGACCTTCTATGCGTAGAAGGGTCCACCATGTGACCCTAATGCGGTTTGGCAGACTTCAAACATCTTAGAAACAAAATCGAAGACATGTTAGTGTCATGCACCGAGGAAAGGCCATCGGGGAGGTTTTAGTGGGTCAGACCCCACATAACCGCCGCTGTCCCCCCAGAAGGCCGGGTATCTTTTTGAAGACTTCCTCCCCGTTAGCAAAAAAAAAAAGCACTTAAAATTGCAACAAACAACTTGATGGTGCAGTCATCGGGGATCGAATTCGGGTTGCTAGTGAACTATGCCGAAAGCCGAACTAAAAGTATTCGAAACCTTCAAATAGACTGTGCATACCAAAACAGTGGATAATGCTCTGCAGTGGTAATGCATATTGTATTGCAGTGTCAGTATTTAAAGCACATTATAGATCTATATATATATCTATATAAATATATATGAAAGGGAATATGTGTGTGTTTGATCCGTATAGGCTCCGAAACAGCTGGACCGATTTCAATGAAACTTTCAGGAATCTTCAGATTGACCTGACGAGTTTTGTGACGTTTGTTTGGTGACGATCGGAGTTTTGAACTGTCAAATACAGCTTTTATTTATAATACTACGATGATATTCTATTGTTACCCAAATTTCTATTGACACATGCGTTGTGTATATTCACCCGCTCGAGAAGAGAATGGAAGAGAATGAATATGGTGATAAATGAATCATTTAATATATTGTGAGTAATTAAATTAAATATTTAATGATGTAAGTTTATTGTTATTAAATAAAGTATATTTTGATAAAAAAAAAACAAAATCTAGCCCAGTCAAGCGGGCTGGGTACTCTAGAGTTTTAAATAAATTAAATTTTATAATAATATCAAAAATTAAAAAATAATATTAAAATAATATTAAAATAATATTAAAAAAAGCAAAATCTAGCCCAGTCAAGCGGGCTTGGTACTCTAGTGTTTTAAATAAATTAAATTTTTACATTGTAGTAGTATGTCTGAATGTAGCTCGTGTCTATGTAATTAGTTAGTTAATTGTAACATTAGGTACTAGTTGTAAGTGAAACTTAGAGGTTCAGGCTAAGCAATCTAAGAGCTATGCCACCTCTTAATCCGGTGAAGCAGTAAAGGCCAGCTTCTCTGTGCCAACTGTGATAGTTCGTCCAAAAAAAATATATAAGTTGCAAATAAAGATTTATTTATTTAAAACAAACACTTGTACATACCTGGTGAGTCATGGTCGTATCTGCAAAAGTGTCGCCGCTCAGTCCCACGTCGTTAAGAACCTGTACATGAGGATAATTATTACTATCATATTACGTTACAGTAAAAAAACGAGTGGGCTATAGATCACACGACTGAAGTCAAATTTCTTAAAATTTAAATTTGCTCTGCACTCTTTCGCTGCTCTCTCTTGCTCCTACAGTGTGATACAGACAATAGACCTGCACTGTGTCTTAGATATACGAAACGTAACTGGCTATGAGAGAAAGATAATGTCTCTCTTAGCCCTATAATATAGAAAACGTAATGTCCTCTCTCTTCTCCCATTCGTCACGCCCGATCACATTCGCCAGCTTACACCCCAAGCGAAGCGTGCGTTACTATGAAATTTTCAGTGACAGACATTGTAAACGTCTTAACGTCGGACGGATTAAACGCACGGATGCTCTTGTTACATTACGAAGTTCCGGCGTCTATATTCTCTTTCTCTATTTCTTGTATCGGACCTAGTCTTAGATTGTATAGACATTCCAATAACTCAATAAACATATTTTCTGGTGTCCCGTATTCCAGAACCTGGTGGACTCGGCTACGTGCAGGTCTTCTCTAACTTATATCTCCCACTAAACTACCTTCATCACACTTTTCGTAATGAACCCATACGTATATATATATATATATATGCATAGTTTAATACCCAAGTCAAGTGGAGTTCCGTCATGCGAGTCGAAGTATTACATTGTAGAAAAAGAACATTACTGTGAAACATAAAGGAAAGGGTAAGAAGTTAATTACGTTGAGTTTGTCCTGCAGCAGCGGCCAGATGAGGTCGTCCGCGGTGCCGCGCGCCAGCAGGTAGCGCACGCGCACGGCGCCGCGGGACCCTATACGGTGCGCGCGCGACTCCGCCTGTGTCAGGATCTGACGAACATCACAAATTCACAAACAAGCAGTTCAAGGATACAACGCATTTTAAGCGTCATAGCCTTATGGTTTAGGTCTCTGAAACCTAAGGACCGTAGGTTCAAATCCATAGACTACGTAATATTAGTGAATAAAAAATATTCTTAATAATCTTTAAAAAATAAAAGATTACTGTCGCAAGTAAATCTTTTTATGTTTCATGGCCACTGTAATAATGTCTTTGAAACGTCGGGAATTACTTTTTTTAAAGAAGTCTAGAAAATGTTGTTACTAACATTCTTGTTAATCATTGTAACTAAGCTTAACCTTATTCTGCTAGGAGATGATTCACGTCAATAGTCGACTGGTGGATTCGAACCTACGACCTTTTGATTATATATAATAATAAATAATGAATAAATTCATTTATTGCATAACTGTGTACAATGGTATTAAAATGACATGTACAAAGGTAATGCATACATAATAGTATCAACAGTCACCCCATTTGCAGACCGTACCCTAAACCAGGGGTCGGCAACGCGCGGCTAAAATGCGGCGCTTTGGAAGTAAAGCTACGGCTCTTTAGTACTAACTTAATTTGTCCAAGTATTACTTAGTGTTGGCGAGACAAAAAACTTGTGGCTCATTAAAATGTTTGAAATTTTGCAAATTGTAATTTATGACATTTCCTAATAAAAAGGTTGCCGATCCCTGTCCTAAGCCTTTAACTTACTTATTTAAATATGTAACATATTCATATGTATAACATATTCATTTAAATATGACATTAGACAACGTTAACATTTTAAAAAGTAAAGTAGATCGCATAAGTGAATTAAAAATTTATGTTGGAACTCACGCCAGGATTCCAGTGCAGTTCAGCAAAGAGCACCAGGTTGGCGGCCGTCAGCGTGAGGCCCGAGTTGGCAGCGGTGATGGACAGCACGGCGCACCTGCACGTCGCCGAGTGCTGGAACTTGTCCACCAGATCCTGGAACACGGAATACCAGGGAACTCTTACAAGTCGTATAGAAAAATATTTTTTGAGATATTGGAATGTTTATTACAGTCCAAGTCTAGGTACTCCTTAACGACAATGAGATGACACGATGAAGAAATAGAGAAAGAGAATATAGATTAATGTCAGAAATAAAAATACGACGTATGACTTGTTTAAAAGAGGAGTGCTCCGATCGTCACCAAACTTTACAGGATTACACTCGCTAGGTCAATCTGAAGATTCTCTGAAAATTTAATTGACATCGGTCCAGCCGTTTCGTAGCCTATATGGAACATACACACACACTTTCTCTTTTATATATAGATATGTATACTTGTGTTTTTTATCGCATAGACAACCAACAGAGAAGGTTAATAATTTAGGTATGTAAGGTAAATGGAAGACATACCGCTCTAGTATTGGCAGGTGTGGCACCCACGATGCATATGTAGTTGGTGCTGGCTTCGTCCAGGGTGAGGCATATCGCGTCCACCACGCTGCGGTGGTGAGCGAACACCAGAAACTTGCCGCAGCCCTCCTCTCTTAGAAGCTGCTTGATGTATTTGCTGAAATAACGTATTCTTATTAACACTCACCAGTAGAGTAGGTAACACTAAGGCGACCATCGAAAACCTGGCAAATATTCTTCGAAAGAAACGGTTTTAACCCTAGCGGTCTCTCGTTGTCCGCTTTTCCCCCAAGCTTACTAGGTCCCATATGTGACAGAAGGTGAATGATCCATACACCTGGCACAAATTTTACAAAAGATCGACAATTAATTGGTACAGGCAGACTAAAGTTCGACATCAGGACTCTCCGATCAAAAGTCGACGATGTCTGTCAAATCAATTGTCATAGTAGATGTTTATTGACACTACAATTTGTTACAATTGTTGTTAATGTCAATATTCCAATACATTTCAAATAGTTGGAATTATCATAAAAATCAACATATGTTTTTTTTAAATCAGGATTGATTTTTCCATCTCATCATCAAAGGTGTCATTGTTTGTATTCGTTTTCGAAAGCGGTCTCGTAACACCCTGTATACCTTATGACACTAACCAAACTGCAGGTATCTTAACTTTAGCTGATTCGCTAAAGAAAGTGATGAGGGCGGCGTGTTTTTCTGTTGATTTGGTAGCTTTGTACGTCTCGGCCATTTGCGAGAGGCCCTGCTTATCCTCTTTCGTGAACTGCAGCAGTGATTGATCCAGGAGTACCGACTCCCTGCAATGCGCATATAACTCTGTTAGAAACAATGTAGTATACATTAAACCAGGGGTCCGGTTTATTTGTACTGAAATGAAAACTTCTTTAGCCACATTGAGTACTTTTTGGTAGTGGAGAATCCTATGATTCGAGTCACCAACATGCTAATGTTGTATTTATTGTTTGTCTTGAACTTGTACAGTCCATGACATATTTGAATAATAAATAAACCACATTAACATGTATGCATTATAACAGTATTTCAAATTTTAATAATATAATTTTAAGTTATAGGTTTTCACTTTTACCGGCAGTCACTGCCTTGTAAAAATGTTGTTGTGAGAAATGTCAGTCATTTTCAATTTGGTCACACTATAATGGAACAAACTTTTAAGTTGGCACTATTATATATAATGTACTCTATGGTCAAAGTCAACAGACAGTAAAACTATTTAATTAAGTACTGAATTATGTATTTAGAAATATATTGATGATCATATATACACATATTAAAAAAGAAAGAAAAATAAACAAAATACAAGGAAGAAGGAACAAACAAAGGTACATGATGTCAACATTGGACGCCGTCTCAGCATGTGCTGTCGCAAAGCTGCCACAGCGCTGACTTTCAGCAGTGCCCAGGACTACCCAATGTCCTAAAATATTACCTACTTTACCTGTCAGGAGCAACTGACCGAGCTGTGGTTCGGCCCTCTCGGACCCTCTCGGATCGGAATGCTCACGCGTCACATAGTAACCGTCCAAGGTCCACATGATCTCACTCAGTGATTCGACACAAGGTTACCTACCCCTCTCAGGGGAACCTTGTGTCGAGTCACTAGCTATAGAGATTCAGGCTAAGCAATCTAAGAACTATGCCACCTCTCAATCCGGTGAAGCAGTCAAGGCCAGCTTTTCTAGTTCTAGTAGTTTGTCACAAAAAATTAGACTTATATTCGCCAATTTTGCGAGTTAATTAGGATGGAGCTAGAAACGTTTAACAGCTCACCTGGTTTTACTTTCCAGTGCAGTGAGAACTTGCTCCTTAGTTCTTCTGATGAGGAACCTCTTCTGCAGTATGATCTGCAGTTCGACGAGATTGGACTGCCCCGTCATGTCCCAGCCGAAGTTAGTCTGCTTACCAGCGCAGTATCTCTTACCTGCATTAAGATATACATTAGCTAATTCCTGTTAATTCATTAGTTCTTCACCAAATTATACTATTAGCAGATTTTTCATAGTGTTCCTAAAGTTTTTGTATAATAAACACTAAAACACATTAATTATTACATACAGAAAAAAACTATATGATATCATGGGTAACCTGATAGGAAGTTTCTTCTTATAATATAGAAGCGACACAATTTGCATTAAAAAAATTGGTTAATTTTAGATTATCATTTTCTTATTTTTTAATTTTGCTGATTGGTTTTTATTTAATTACATAATATGAAAATGTTACGATATCTCTTAATTGTAATGTTGTAGTATTCGTTAAAGCGCCACCTATGAACAGAGAGTTGAACTACATGCTTAATAGCCACTCTATTGTTCGCAGTGTATACGAATATAATTTACCCCTCACCGGGGGGACCCTTGTGTCGAGTTACTAGTAACAGAGGTTCAGGCTAAGCAACCTTAGAGCTGTGCCACCTCTCAATCCGGTGAAGCAGTCAAGGCCAGCCTCTCTGGCCAATCTGTGTAGTTCGTCATTAAAAAAAAAAACGAATATAAAATAAAATGAAAATCCTACCATAGTCGGTATAGGAGCCGAAGAAGCGCGGCTCTATGAGTGCCAGCTGCGTATAAAGCTCGGCGGGGCGACTGAGCGCTGGCGTGCCGCTTAGCAGCAGCACCCGCGAGCAACTTCTTGCGATGGTGACCAGCGCAACAGTGCACTGTGACTTGCGCGACTTCAGGTAGTGCGATTCATCCTAAAGAACATTCATCGTGTGAACGCCTTTACTCTCTAATCTAATTCAAAAAGAGCAGAAGATTCTTAATTTATTTGTATTTTGAATCTAGTTTCAATCACGTCCCATATTGCCTAACCTGTTGTTTATGCTAATGTGTCCAAAATTTGTGTAAATATGTGTATATAAATATTTGTGTGTAAAGAATAAATATCATTTCATTAATTTAACTTTCGATATAGGACCTTAAATAAGAGATGGAAAGATATTTTCAAACAGAAATGCAGAGCTTGTTGGATGCGAGTAGCATGGGAAAGAAATATTTGAAACGATTTAGGAGAGGCCTACGCCGCAGAGGCGACTACTACAAACGCAATTAGGATTTAATTAAAAAAAAAATTGGAACGTATTTGAATTATAATCGAATTACAGAACTATTTATATTTAAATTTAGTTGTAGTAGTATAATAAGGGCTATTTTTATTTTATTTTTTATAGGACCTTAAATTCCTGAGATAAACAGGGAATTCCTAGAAACCTTTCAAACAAACAAAAATCTATACCTGTCTAGAACTTATGGCACTATGAGTGCACAAAAATTTAAAAATATTATTATAAAAATACAGACGAATTGAGAACCAACTCTTTTGATGTCAGTTGATAATAGTGGGTGTCCACACGTAGTAACTTTTAATGTTTGACTACATGTGAAGTTGATTTTTACTTGTGAAAATGTTTGTAATAAATTCAACTACTTACAATAATAACTACTCCAAACTTTTTGCTCTTTAGCAAATCTGTGTGCATGCTCGTGATCTTGTAGCTTACTATCACAACCTCAGTCTGAAAAAATAATTAACCGTTTTTATTAAAATTAATTATACAGATATTAATAATACAGAGTCATGCAGATCCGTAGTAGGTAGGTGTCCGGGCGGTCGCCTCAAGTAGCACAGTATAGTAGCAACTCGAGTTTGATCCGGTACCGTCACCAGTTAATGTTTTGTTAAAATTTTAAGTGCTGATTTTGCATGCTCCCAGTGGTGGAGAAATACATTGTGAGACAACAATATAAGCAATAATAAAAAGAAAATACATGTGTAAGAGAATTTACTTAGACATGTGAAGTCTGCCAATCCACAGTAGGTGTGCATGGTAGCCAATGCCCTTATACTCTCTTTACAGAGAAGGCCCATGCCAAACAGTGGGACATACATATGTAGGCTGTAATTTTATCTTTATTCATAGACATTTAGTAATGTTTACTTCAGCAAGTCCCATTAATTTGAAAATTTGTACATGTGTCATGGATTGATAACAATAACTTATAACATTGACTTCTTGTTCTGAGCAGGATCATTGGCATAGAAAAATAACTAATTTTACATGTCATACAGCATCTCTATCTCTATATAAATGGAATAAAGAGGAAATCCTTTCCCATCTCTATAGCATTTCCTTTATTTAATCCGGTAAATTAACTAATTATTTTTACAAATCACACAACATCTCTCAAAATATGGATGACTAACAGAATGCAAAGTTAAGTTAAATATTTTGCTATGATTATCATTGAATGTGATATGATTCAGAATGCAACAACAGCTGTTGTCAGTAAATTGTTTTTGTTTTGTAAATTTAAGGCAATAACAAACCTGTCGGTCTGCTACAAGCTGAGTGTCTTTACTGCTGCTTAAGGTCACAATATTCATGAGAGGAACTGACGGTAGTAACTCGTGAATACTGCTTTGCCACGTCTCCCTGTCCAAATAAAATTAACACAGCATTTTTATCACAGAGTTACAGAAACTATTAAGCATCAGATGATAAGGCATCTTTACGGTGTATGGATATCGACTTATCAACAAGAGTAATGCAGTCAGAGGTCCAAAGACCATAAGAGAGACAATGCGATGGACGGATCAGGTGAAGTAATATGGTGGACGCATCATAGCATTTATGCACGTGAAGGCGAGATGTCGTGCGCCAGTTTCCGTCCAATCCATGAGAACACGATAACCACAACCACTCTGACAAGAGTGAAGCAACCAAAAAAACAATGACATGCATTTTCTGTCACAGCTAAACTGATAAAGTACACTAAAAGAAATTGTAAATCTATTTACTACATATATTTAATAAATAAATGTATAGACATTCCTATGTCTATAAAACAAACCTATCTATAAAACAAAAACGTAGTAACCCACAATAATGAAATTGTTAACCAGAGCTGAAAAAATTTCACTTTAAAAAAATTATAACTTTCGTGTTTGTAGACCTAGAGCTGTAGTTTTTGGACACAATATTTAATATTTTTTGTTGATTAAGTATTGTATCACGGCATTAATCTAGAGTTTTCTCGTTATTTACATCGTTTTATGGTACAAAAAAGAAAAGTTTTGAAAACCCTATTTTCGCTATTTTGTTATCTATTTGTTACAAGTCATATATTCGATGCATCTTTTTTTTCTGATTCCAACAATGTAAAAAAGTGAAAATGGCCATAAGTGTCACTTACTACGTTTTTGCTTTCCAGCATCGATATATAGGCATGTCAATACATATAAAAAATGAACCCTTTGTGATACCTCATGGATGAAGTAGTAACAATCAGCAATGGCCAATTGTGTCTGTAATAACTTGCTATAGCCAAAGCCTGATATGTTTTCCCAAGGCCCATGTCATCAGCAATCATACATCTTCCCTGACGTGCTATACCAAACCTGACAAAGGCAGAAAATAAGACACATTTAAAAGATTGTTATGACAACATATCAGAAGACAGAAGTAATTTAAGTGATAAGTGCCTTCCTTGTCTTTCTCTTCCTTTATAGGAACAAAGGAGAAAATGGATGTCCTATCTACAGCAAAAAGCAGAAGTAAAATCTCTGAATTCAATAGCAAATTTATACAGAAATAGTAGCTGTAATATACTGAATTCTAGTTATCAAATACCAGCTCATTTTTAATCACCTAACTCCATCTTCTTGAAATGGCATAAGTTTGTTTCTAAGAGTTGATTCCACAGGCATAAGATCAATAGAATTTGGATCTATAATCTGCTCTCTTAACACCTGTAAAGATGAATAACAAATGAATATCACTATATATATATATATATAGACTGCTGATTTTAACACAAATTTAATATGAAAAATGAAATTGTTTTGTTTACTGATTTAGTTATATTTAAATGTGCAATATTCAAGTAAATATGAGAAATAATTATATAATTTAATTTAACCTTAAGGACATAAGCAGGTAAAGCACCTATAACCACATGAGGCGCAAGTGGGGCAATTTTAGACATCAAGTCCTCATAATCATCTATTGTGAAATTCCACAACTTTGTATTAGCATCTGCAAATAAATTCAAAATGAAAAACACATAAAATCAAATTCAAAACGAATTAGAAGTTTCTGCTTCTGAATGTAACTTACCATAAATTTTAGATGGTATAGACTTAAATATGGTAATAAGAGGCGTACAGAATTCTGATGGATTTACTTCAAATCTGCTCTCCGAAATCAAGTATATTGTCCCACTAACAACTTTAGTTACGTTAAAATTATCATTTTCATTCACTTCTTGTCTTTTGTATGGATGAAAAAGTTTACTATCATTGATTACATTTAGGCCAGAAAAAGAAGAACATCCCGAAGTGGCTTTTAGCGGTTTAAAATTTTTACCGATGGGACTATTAGATGTCGATATTTTTGTTTGCCTTTTCTGCATTGCTGCTAAACGTTTTCTTTCAATCTCTTCTTTAGAACATGCCATTTTTGATTCATGAACTACGTATTTTGTTTTCCAAAAATATAAATACTTTTTCTCCTTCGTAAACCCAATCAGAGAATTTATTTATTTTGAAATTTCTCTGTTTACTGCAAGGCTATATTGACATTGACATATTTCGCGCTTGACATTTACCGGGTTTTCTTTCTAATGACTGAATGTCATCTTATATGAAGTTCAGAGTAAGTGGCCAAGTTTTCGGTTTCTAATACTTACTACCCACCACTATTATAAGTAACTTAGTGCAAAACACAGCAACTACCGACAAACAGAACATAATATAAATTAAAAATATTTATATACCTACAGAGGGAGCCATAGCTAATTAGGTACTTTTTAGTTAACGGTCTATAGTTACTTTTATTTTATAAAATTTCTTTAATGACTTGATTACAAAACATGCAGAGAAGTATAGTTGTTGTAAAGTAATATAATATATAGCTAAAAATGAACTTAACTATATTATACCTATACCTAAAACAACAATTTGAAAAGAAGCTGTCATCTATCATCTGTGGTCCGTACGGTGTGTAAAGTTGTAAATTGCAAAACTTTTTAGTTAACGAATCTTGTGGACTTTGACATTTTAATTTTAAATTCAATTCAACAGTGGCAAGTGGAAGTGATTGACCTTCCTTTCTCTTTCATAAATCTGAGAAATATTTTACTAAAATGTCTGAGAAAAGTTCTCCTATTAAATATTTTCTAAGTGGTGGTTTTGGAGGTGTATGTACTGTTTTATCGGGACATCCCATGGACACGATAAAAGTGAGATTACAAACTATGCCTCTTCCAAAACCAGGAGAAACTGTCTTATACAAGGGCACATGGGACTGTTTCAAAAAAACTATACAACTAGAAGGTTTCCGCGGACTCTACAAGGGAATGGCTGCGCCCTTAACAGGAGTAGCACCAATTTTCGCTATTAGTTTTTTCGGTTTTGGCTTAGGTAAAAAGTTAATTAAGTCAGACGAAGATCAAATTCTTACGAAGTCGGAACTATTCGCAGCGGGTGCATTTTCTGGAGTCTTCACCACCTCTATTATGGCACCCGGTGAAAGAATTAAGTGCCTACTCCAAATTCAACAAGGTGCTAACGCGCCACAGAAGTATAAAGGCATGGTCGACTGTGCCAGGCAGCTATACGGGGAGGGTGGTATCAGAAGCATCTATAAAGGGAGTGTTGCTACAATTTTGAGAGATGTACCAGCCAGTGGTATGTACTTCATGACATATGAGTGGATAAAAGAGGTTTTTGTTCCAGAGGATGCAACCAATAAAATGAAGATGATGGTTACCATTATAGCGGGTGGTTGTGCTGGGATAGCTAACTGGCTAGTGGGCATGCCGGCTGATGTACTAAAGAGTAGGCTTCAGACTGCCCCTGAGGGTACATACCCAAACGGTATGAGAGATGTCTTCAAACAATTGATGGAGAAGGAAGGTCCATTAGCTTTATACAAAGGTGTAACTCCAGTAATGATTAGAGCTTTCCCAGCAAATGCTGCATGCTTTGTAGGATTTGAATTAGCTGTGAAGTTCCTTGACTGGGCTGCACCTAACCTTTGATAGTGTTTCATTAGAACACTGTGTTGTGAAGATTGTTAAAAGATGTAGTTAACTTTCTGTAAGTTGAAATGAATTTAAGTCTGTTACATAATAAGTTGAAGCATAGATTATTTACAATTATGGTTATGCATATATATTGTAATAGCTTACTTTGCAGGAGTTGGGAAATATTTGTGTATTTCATAAATGTTTGCTTCCAATTTTAGTTGTATTGTGTACATACTGCATGATGATTTTTGAATTTTTTTTCAATATGATAAATAAAATAAAAGCTGATTAGGAAAATGATTACAAAAAAGGCTTCTAAAAAAAGTTATTTGTGAATTTGTTATTGTAACCAGTTGTTATTGTAACCAGTTGTTATTGTAACCAGTTGTTATTGTAACCAGTAGATATAGCATATTTATAAATCAATTCATGACAATGTTTAATGGCAAAACATATCAAAAATTAAGTAATAAACCGAAAACTTTATAATTGTTGTACAGTTTAGTGTAAATAAAAAAAAACTCAAAATAATTTGTTAATATTTTTTATTTTTGATAATTGTTATGTAAAATGTTTATGATATATTATGTTGACATACTAAAATCATTGTTCTCCACATGACAGGAAGTTGTAGGATTGTAGATTGAATATTTTCTTGTTTTCAGTGCCTTAAATAAACAACTATTTTATCCTTATGTGTTTCCTTAACAGAATTAAGAGACATTACATAACTGCTACAAAACAAATGTACAAATTCCACTGTTGTATTATCTATAATACAACAGTGGAATTTGTACACTGTTGTATATCTAGAATATTAATCTATAAATCAGTGAATTAACAAAAATTATTAGTACATACAAATACAATTCCTTTAATATTATTGATGATGTCTAGCGGTTGTGCATCCAAGAAGTTGTTGGATGCACATGGAATGTTTTGATTTCTTGTAAGTCATCAAAAATGGGTATTCCCACCTCCTACTCAGTTTTCGGCAAAAAGACCCAGGTGCTTATTTTTCTAACATCATATAAAAAAAAAGTTGGAAAATATCCTGGAATTGCTGACATTGTAATGTCGATTTTTGTTAGTAAATATACCATTCCAACAATGTTAAAAAGTGAAAATGGACATATGTTGCTTACTACGTTTTTGCTTTCCAGTGTCAATATGTATTACAGTTTACTTAAATTATTACAGAATACGGAAATAAATGTTAACATTTATTAGCACTTTGCACCACACAACTATTTGAAATATGCCTGCTAAAGAGCCCTCAGCTTCTTTGAACACAATATGCGGCATTTTTTGCAAAATAGACTTTAAATGTGCTTAGAGAAGAGTACAAAATTGTCTCAGCAATTGAATCACAAAAAGAGTAGGAGGCAGCATGCAGTGTGGGGTCATCTCCATCACTATGAGTGCACCCAATGGAGGCCGGTTATGATCCTCAGCTGTCAGGGGACGAAGAAAAGGACGATAGACATCAATAAAATTGTCTTCTAAAATTAATTTCTATCTGTTTATTTTTGTAATAATTATTTATGTTTAATTTCCTTGACTTCTTTTCCTCATGCTCTTTTAAAAAGATTTCTATTTGTTTCTTCTTATGTCCTAGCCCAGTCTTATCAGTTTTTTTAATTGGTTTTATAGGATATTTGTTACCGGAACCATCTGGACCTAAACCAGTCTCCTTGTCCCAACCTCCTTTCAACATGATCTGATAACCTTTGTTTGATTGTGGTATTGCATAGTTGGTAGGTATTTTTTTACCTTTACTTGCATTAATATTGTGCAAAGTTGATGATAAATGTTCTTGTTTATTTGCAAATTTCTTATTGTTACAGACATCACAAATGTAAATTTCTACTGGTAGAATTGTCTTTGGTTTCACCTGTTCATTGAACTGTACTTCAGATTTATGACTTAAAAGTAAATCTGCTAGTATGAGGTTTCTATTTTTTATAACTAAGCTACAAGCTGAATTTCCTGCTTTATCTCTTACAGATGTGTCAACACCACGTTTGAGAAGCTCTTTAACAATATCTACAGAATTGGCTTGACATGCAATCATGAGTAAACTCCACCCATATGTATCTGATATGTTTACTTTATCTGGAAAAGCATCTAAAATTTGTGATAACTTATCTATATCATTATTTTGTACTGAAAGAAACAACTCTTTTTCACAATATTGTATACTATTCACACTTAGTTTTCTCTTCGTCCTTGATTTTTCATCTATAGTACAACTTTCATAAACTTCTGGGATAAGATCTTTGACTTCCTCCAGATATAATTTTTGAGCTTCTATACCACTTAATAGTTGATGCAAAGCAGACCCTGATTTCTTTGGAGAACTTGGTTTAACGAAATTTGTATAAACTTTTCTGTTCATTATACCACACAAACACTCACAGTTAGCCCAACTTAGACACATTCACACGATTTTAATTCTGGTGGATAAATTACACAGCAATAACATTATCGGAGATTAACCAAGTAACACTTTAAGGGAAAGCTAATAATATAAATTGTAAATAATTAAAAAATTGAAAATATCACAATTTAAGGAGCCTAGCTGTCAGTGGATCGTAATTAAGGACGGCTGAAGTTGTCAAAAGGTAATTGAAAAAGCACAGATTGTAAATATACAGTCATGTTCTTGACAAATAGGTATCAACGACATTATGTACATGTCGTTAGTTTTGAACCTGGGATACCTCGTTCGTGCAACATTAAATGATGTACATCATGTCATTGAGGTTTATGTCATTTAAGTGACCAAGCCAATAATACTTTATCACATATTATTACTTGTATATCCGAATGCTATCATGCTTTCAGTAACAACCCAAGCCAAAGTTTATTAGCCAAAATTTTATAAAGTAAACAATATACATAATACAAGTTTATGTAATATTCTGTGTCTTGAATTATTAGCTTTAAAGTCTAAATTTTCATCTAATTATTCCAAATATAGGTAATATTACATAAAACTTTAAATATTCATTAGACACTCAAAACATTTTATTTCAAAATTGAGAACTCGCATGAAACTATTCAACATTGTCTTATGACATGATTATTAAATGATAAAAAGATGGCATGTCTTTTAAATCCTATAATTTAACATTATACAGGATATACATTACAGCAAACCACACACACAATATTATGGAGCAAATAACACTGCTTTCAGCAAAAGTAGGTGCTATGAAGCTGTAAATAGCCCTTGAAATGCCTTTTCAAAGTACTATGGTGATGTGAATAATAAAATAGAAACACAATTGTTAGAGAAATCTTTAAATAAATTATACACCACAGAGTTTCACAATATTTCTTAGTATTACAAATATTGACTATGCTACACATAAATAACAAATATGCTTCTAATTTATTTCATTTTTGAAAGTTCTTTTGCTATATTTTTAAGAGCTTCATTTTGTTCTTTAAGTAATTTTAACTTCTGTTTAAGGTAATCTTTTTTAAAACTTATGTAGTCTACTTTTAAATCAAATTTTCTCCGCTCCTGAGCAACTATCACATCACAGTTTAAGCTACATGAAGCTGGATTTTCACAAGTTACTTTGGAGTTCTTTTTAAGCTGAGGCGAATTTATCTCCATAGAGGAAATTGTAATCTTTTCTTCCGGTATTGACTCAGGCTCACTTAGTGATGTCTCTGACACATTTTCATTTAAATTTTCTTGTTGCACATCTTCTAAAGGGGTAATTTCTGTGATAGTTTTTATTCCCAAAACTTCTTGTTCAGCTTCAGTAAGTACTATAGCAGAACGAGTTACATCACCGTTGGTTTCAGCATGCTTCTTTTTCGTATTAGAACGCAGATCATGCCATGTCTGTAATTCAAAACGAAAATCCCTTATAAATATTTAAGCAAAGATGTTCTAATCAGGATACAAAGAAATTTTACACACTTTTCTCCATTGTCGCCAAGTTTTCTTGGCTCCAGGTATAATGTTGCATTCATTGGCTATGTTTTGCCAAATTTTTTGTGAATCTTTGTATTTAAAGTCGTTTGTCACTTTGCATGATATTAACTCAGGATGTTTTGCCATTAATTCTATAAGCTTTTTCTTCTGACGAGGAGTTATGTATATACATCTTTGTCTTCCTCTATGATCCATTACCATGTGCGTATTTTACAAATCAATCTATGTGCAAAATAAATCATGTGTTTCGTGTTTTTTGTGTATCACTTTGTTTTAGTAAAAAACATAAGCCTATATCAACATAAACTGACAACAACGATCAATTGCGTATTTTTTTTTACCAAAATCTCGTAAGAAAAAGGTGACACCTTTATAAAGCCATACGTATCACGATTTTTTTTGGTATCATCTCTCTTAGTTTTTTTAGATGTGTGAAAACCGTAAATCTTATTTTTTAATACCTTAATTATTTTATTTTATATAAGTTTATTTACCTTACATCGTTAATCTAAAATTATCTAATTAAGACATGTTTTATGATTTTTTTGCCCCTTTGCTTTGACATGACTCAGGAAGAATTTTACACAGTCTGAAACAAAATGCCAGAAATAGCAAACACACCACAACCATGGGTTAAAACTGAAATATAGTAAAATATAATTACAATACTCATATACCTACATACTTACCTATACTAATGCCACATTTCTAAAATTCTATTATAAATTTAACACATATTTGTATTCAGCGTTTTTAAACCGTCTGTTAGTATCACTTTGAAGGATGACGTGATCATCGTCCTCGGCCTTTATTGGTTTATGTTTATTCTGTTTTCAACGTCTGTGGTCATTCGTTTCTTAGTCGTAAAAAGGGTAGGGTGTGTGTAATTTTTTACTGCAAATTGTGTCGCCTCCATTATAATTCGTTTAAAGTGTAATTATGATATGACAAAGTATTATTAAGATATATATAGTGAATTCTAGTTGTTTGCAATGGCAGGCGCAGATGTAAGATTTTCGCGGAGATGTTTTCGACATTTGGGTTACCTATTACTGATATTCATTGCAGAATATGTAAGTATCTAGACTTATTACATATTATTGTTCCGCGCTATTAATTTTTACATGAAAGTAATGTCGTACACCATTGCTCTACGATATGGAGACATCATAAACCGTTGTACATTTTTTGTACGTACCTTCACCTTGTAAATCTTCATTTTATACAAGGCGATTGCGCATTTGTGAGAAAAGTAAAACAAAGATTCATGGTATCGCAAAATCATGTTAATGTTATTCAGGGTAATATTAGTGTAGGACACATAAAATTTATTTATTTATCATAAATAAAGCTCAGAAAATTACTAATATTTAAGAAATTGGCTTTGTTTTTGGGTTTTCTGGAACAAACACGTCCAAGTATGTTATGTGCTACAACATCTGAGGCAAAACTAATTTCCTTTAGTTCATTACCTATGGTAAACATGTTTATTTGTAATAATACCAGTTGTAAATGTAAAGTTATTACCATGAATCAAAACAAAAAAAACTTCTTATAAAAACCCTTGCCATATAAAAATTTAAAGGCTATGAATATGATTCTTAAAAATGACTAGCATATTTACAATTTTTCTAAAGTGGAAAGCTTTCCTTGCAAATATGCTATATATTCTGAAGTCTTGATTTGTTTTAAATAAAGTGAAAATTTAAGTTACATTTTAAATTGCCTTAATTTTTTATTTAATATATAAGTATTTGAACTATACTTAAACTTATCTGAATGTGGAATTGGTCCAATTTATTAATATGAGTTAGTGGATAAATAAGCTGGTAAATCCTTTAAACATGGGCACTCTCTTTAAACTTTAGACAAAGCGGCTTATAGCACCACACAATTACTATGGCACATTAACACACTTTTCACATATGAGATTTTCACACTATTCAATTTGCTGCAAAAATTCAACTTTTAATAGCTATAGCAAAAGTTTAAAAATTATCTACTTTCTTTCTTTTTCGACTTAAGCATATATGAATGATATTAACTATAGGAAAGTCAATTGTTGAAGGCAAAGCATTTTCAGAGTCCATAGCAAACTACAACAATTTCGTTTCTTAGAAATAGGTCAAAATATACTATACCTTGATACTAGTTTATTATCCTTTTGCCTCCAGACTCAGCGGATTGGTTTCAGCATTACCTAATATTTTCTTCTAGAGCGCCCAATACTGACCACTTTCGAATTTTAAATTCTTTCAAATTTGACATATAGTATACATGTATATATTCTTATTTCTATATGTTCAAAACTCCGAAGCATACCTTTCTCAATTCTATTACATCATCCTTCAATCTATTAATAATAATTATAGTCTTCCTCAATTTTTGAACCCTTATCTCCATCTCCCTTGTGAAAGTTTAATGATTTCTGGTAATTAGATTCTTATATAGAAGATTCCCTTATTTAATTTAATATGAGTATTATTAATCAAATGAGTAATAAGGGTGTATTTAGATTTTTATAATGAAACTATATTAAATTATTAACTAACTATATAAAACTATATTATAATAACAATTTGAGGGAATTTCAATTTAAAATATATGTGTAATCATTTTCCTAATTATTTAAGTCATCTAAATTGACCATAGTATTATGTGGCCCTATTTCTTGTCGCTTTCTCTCCAATTTAGTCTATCAAAGTTTCTTCATGTCCACCCTAGCAACATAATGTCCATCAATCAACAAGGCATGGCTCCAATTTAGATTAATTTATACCAATAATGAAATGCGACGCTTCAATTGATTCTAGAAGCTTAGTGGAGTCCGATTGCAATTGACATGCAGGCCACATTCATTTTCATTGGTTTAATGGATGGCCATTTGTAAAAGTTAATTAAAAATACACTATGATTATTTCATAATGAAATTGGCAGACTATAAAATTATTGTAGTAAAAAAAAAAGGTGTGAATTTGCAGTTGTTTAGTGAGTTTGAGAGTACTCATTTTCTGAGCTTTGTTGTTAAATTTCATGTAGGGTTAATTGGTTTCCTAATTCTAAAGGGCTAATTCAGACATGGTTTTATAGTCTCATATTGGCCACAGAGGTCATCATTAACTGTCTTCCAAAAAGCTGGTAGGTTCTCTTGTGAAATTGTCTTTATTTTTTGTACTCCTATCTCGGACACTGTCTAGCTAATCTCTGGCTAGTTTCTGGCTAATCTCTGACTAGTTTCTGGCTAATCTCTGGAACGACTGGACCTATTTTGACGGGACTTTTACTGGCAGGTAGCTGATATAAGACTCCTACTACGGGGCTACTTTTATTTTAGAAAAATTTAAATACTTTTTGATTGCTGATAAAACTGTGAGACAGCTTTTAGTATAATGAAACCTAGACAGGTTGCATGTCCTAATATAAATTCAACACTAAGTTTTGCGTAATGCGTGTGATATTATATACCGTACATTTGGCACCATGACTTATGTTACACATGTATATATGTATTCACATTTCACCGTGTAAGCGTGGTTCGAGGGATCCTTGACACGCGTTCTGTGGTTTTGATTCAACTCATATTAAGCATTCTATGGCTTCCATTCGTATCGTCGTCTGTTAGTGTTCGCTTCATTAAATGTTACATCATCAAGTTCAGACAAGTATACGTAGCTCCGTCATGTGCTTAGGCATAAGACATATGACCTCCTTCAACTTATCTTGATAGGAAAAGTAGCTGACAAAAGGCGTGTTGGTTGTAGAAGGAGATGGTGGCTGCATAACATCAAAGATTGGACCGGAATTAAAGTTCCGCTTTTCGTCTCGCAAGAGACAGAGAAAAATCACTGATGGCCGCTAGCCGGAGAGGCACTTTAAAAACTTCTTAAACTTGTGGTCTATACAAGTGATTTTGGTTTTAATACAAATTCTACGAATTTCTACATTAGTTGGCTTCCGAACTCTCTTATAACTCTGATTTCGAAAGTTATACCAGAGAACTCGTAGAAGTCGTGAAAGAATGTTTCTTAATTGACAAATTGTTAAATTGTTAAATTTATTAAAATCTAAGTCTAGGTAAGTACTCCTTACTGATGACGAGCACAAATGTGAAAGAAAAGAGATAATATAGGCACCAGAATTTCTATCAAAAAGCGTCTATGTGTAGCGTTTAATGTTTGATTTGAAGTCGGTTTTTGTATCTACTTGTAAATATATTTGTGTTAGTAAACAATTGATAACACATAAACCGACTTCAAGCGGTAAAGCGGGCGGTCTCCTTGTAATGCAGAAACATCATAGGAATATTACGAAATATAATTAATCAGAACCTAACCAAATTCTTATCAAACTACTTGAAGTACTACGTCCTTTCCAATAAATTACCCCGAAGTGGCACTCAAAGTTAGTTTAGCTTTTGAATGTCTCTTAGATTATCCGTGAAATAGCAACCGACCGAGTCGTGGTTCGGCCCTCTCGGGCGCTCTCGGATCGGCATGCTTACGCGTAACATAGTAAACGTCCAAGCCGAGGTTACCCCTCACCGGGGGGACCCTTGTGTCGAGTTACTAGCAATAGAGGTTCAGGCTAAGCGACCTAAGAGCTATGCCACCTCTCAATCCGGTGAAGCAGTCAAGGCCAGCTTCTCTGGCCAATCTGTGTAGTTCGTCATAAAAAAAAAATCCAATAAATTATTAATCATCGAAATCTGTTGGCGTTATACTAGCTTATTCGTCCATTTGTCGCAAAATACTGAATGGTAATTCAAGACTTATATGGTTTTCTCATAGATGCCATTGTCAGGACTGGACCAAATTGAAATAAGACTACCCGGACAGCACCAACTTTCAAATAAAAAAAAAATACTCAAAATTGGTTCACGCAGTCGAAAGTTATGAAATAACAAACAAAAAAAAATATACAGTCGAATTGAGAACCGAAAGAATGTTATCATATATTGTCCTTTATAATTTATGATATAGATAGAGTTCAGTTTCGATTTATAGTGATAGAAGCAGACCTCAAGGTGCCAGCGCACATGCGGCGTCACCTCGAATGTGCACAGAATGGACAATGTAATGATTCGTGCGTCGCGCTTCCTTGTAAACAATGACCTCAAGCCGTTGACAGTCGCACAAACACTTAAAGAAACTTTATTAAGAACTCAAGAATTTTACAATTCACTTACGAGTCTAAAATATTAATATCTAGTTAGAAAATTGGGGGTAATCGTTAAAACTATAACAAAATCAGTAATATCTATTGGCAACAAACTTGCATAAACACAAACAGCAAGCGCAACTGGATGTGGCTCAAGAACAATATTCAAAGTATTTTATTTTATTTATTTTTTTCTATTTTAATGTTGTTTTATAATGGTAATATATATATATATATAATATTACCTACCTACCTACCTATATATAATAATATATATGTAACTTGTATAAAGAATTTGCAACTGACCGATCCGGTCAACGTTTCTGGTACCCTCGGCGATCTCGTGGTCGATCAACTAAGAAAGGACCTAAGAAAACGGGTGGCATTTTGCTTTCTTCCAATCAAAATATCTTTGCAAAGTAAAAACTAGTATATGGTGATTGTTACAACGTCCGTTACACATCTCGTTTTTTTTGAACAACCTCTACAGTATCACCCCCCACCCCTTGAATAGGATTAGGAGCGTTGCTGGAGTTTTTACGGCCACTTCTTTTCCCGCCAACAACGCTTCCCATATAAGTTAGTTTAGCGTAGATTTATTTAATTAAATGGCTACAGACCGAGTCGTGGTTCGGCCCTCTCGGGCGGCCTTGGATCGGAATGCCTACGCGTAACATAGGTTACCCTCACCGGGGGGATCCTTGTGTCGAGTTACTAGCGATAGAAGTTCAGGCTAAGCGACCTAAGAGCTATGCCAACTTCAATCCGGTGAAGCAGTAAAGGCCAGCCTATCTGGCCAACTGTGTTCGTCATTAAAAAAAACAGTACCACCGGGTTTTTTGACGGCTGGGTGGTATGCTCACCATCTAGGAAAAAAAAGTACTAAATGCATGTTTCTTATCGTTTTTTGCAATGCTGTTTTATGATCGCGGTAATAACCTTCCCGATTCTCTAACAACGAATATTCAATGTAAATTAATTCTAGAACTTGTTTTTAATCCCATAAAAAAGAGAATGATCTCAATAAACTCAGTGCAAAGCAGACACCGATCAGTGTCTGTCTACCCAGCTAGGGTATTTTTTTTTAATTGATGATTCTACTATGTTTGTCCCCCAGCGTGTTTGGCTGTGGGGTATTTTTACTTTTACATTAATTATTTACTTATAATTTACCTACTTTATATAAGACTAATTTCTAATTTCCTTATTTCTACTTTTTACATTTCCTTAATGTTTCTAATATTTCTACTACTTATTTCTATATTTATTTTTTCTTAATTATGTTTTTTTTAATGTAACAGTAGGCATAACTACTGACTTATTCTAAATTCTGAGTTTTATTGCCCTTTGTCCTTTTTAATCTAAGTGTAGTATATAGTATGCCTATGCTATTTCTAGTTCCCCTAACGTGGATAGGTTAGGGCAGTTTTTCTACCATGCCTTTCCTCTCATTCATTAATCCTTGTTATTATTATTTATTATAATACTTATAATAATAAGAAGGATGAATGAAAATGAAAGGATTAATTATCTATTTGTTCATGTCTTTTTCTATGATACGTGATAGAAAAGTGATGACGTGAGTACTAATTTTTTAGTACTTGATATCTGAAAAGTCCTCGAATCTATTTGGCCAGCGAAGGCTTGGGCAAAGGACGCGCGGTTACGTGGTATGTTTGCAAACTCGATCGTAGTTTTCCATTGTTGCGGGCAAATAATTAACGCGCAATTAACTGCTAGCACTTTGGACCGTATGTGATTATGCTTCTCTCAATGCAAAATTTTATTTAATTATCTCTTCTTTTACCGTTTTCCAATTTTGAAGCCGATTAAAAATATAAGCACAAATGTCATAAAAAATCAATTTATGTTTCCTGTGGATTTTAAATCGGCTGTTAGCCCAATAGATTTTTTTGGAGTTTTTATGCGTTACTATTGATAAATTAATGCTATCTGTGCCAAGCCTCAGATCCGATCGATAGTTTTCATAAAATAGTCCAATGATTTATCAATTGACAAATATGATATCTGAAGTGAAATGATCATTGTTTATCAATGAATTGTTAAATTTGTAAACAATATTGACATATTGATAACTTTGAGAAGGACCGCTGAAACACAACGTCTTTTAGGATTGAATGAAAAAGTACGTATACATTTAAATCAAATACAGTAATATAGGGTTGAGAACATATTTTAATACACACTGTATATTCAAACTAGCTGCGCCACAAAATATGTCCGTATAAATGTTAACCTGAAAAAAAATTAATTACAAAAGCAGAGACAATTTAACTATCAAAATAATTTATGATATACAGTATGTACCTGATCAATGACCTACTTTTTTAAGACGGTTAAATAACCCTATGTACTATTCCACACTATAATCTATCTCTGTGCCAAGTTTCATTAAGATCCATTAAGCAGTTCCAGCGTAATTGAGTAACAGACATCCATCCATCCAAACTTTTGCATTTATAATATTAGTGGGATACTTGAATCTCTCTGTGGGATTGCGTCTACAACATAATGAGAATGGCTGATGCGTGTTTTTTTGGTTCAAACCCAAGACTTCGGCTATTGACATGGTTCACATAATTATTTGAATGGTATTCTATGTATTAATATATATGAATGTATATACATATATGATATATGATTTCGACTGCAGTGTCCTTCAATCCGACGAAGCACTTGTTTACTGGTTCAAACCTGATTGAGATAAAGGTTGAATTTAAAATAAGATTATGAAATGATTATGGGTTCGCTTGTCAAGCAAGACAGACGAAGCCATTTCTCGCGTCGTTTTACATGGTTTGGGTTAACAGAGATATTGCTATTAACAGAGCGAGATGGTGAAATACTAGAGCGACCTCATCTCGCCCTATCATGGCAGAGGGCAGCTCACCGTGGGAGGTTTTAGTCGGTAGGGGTCACTTGTAGGCCGAGCCCGACATAACGCTCCCACGTTAAAAATTGCTATTTCACTATCGACTTAAAACTTTTTATAGAAAGTTCGGGTAATTTGTAAACTTTTTATTAGATTTACCGAATCTCGAGTGTCCGAAGTCACATATTCATTTGCCCCTTCTGAATATACGTATCGTTAGTCTTGTTCAAGGCGATACCTCATATCAACAAGTCGTAGAGTTACTATTATTTTTGTGACCAACGTATGCTGACTGCAATAGCTCATCGCATTTCAGTGGCTTATGGTTGAACCTCTGGGATCAACACGGCGCAAGGGCACCCGACATAGGTGGTTACTATAATCGAGCTGTACTGTGATTCTATTAAAATAGAAGTTTCCGGATATAATTATACTAATTCTCCTAAGCTAGTATATTTTAAGTGTATAACATATCGTATATTTTAGGCAAATAAATCGATATAGAATTGTTATTCAGTCTGGACTTATGTCGATATCTGCAAGTCTATATAGATTTTCGTAAACTTTAAAAAATACACATTTGAGTGTATTATATTCGTTAACGTCATTGCACAGTGTTGCCAGTCGCATTATTCATCTCACGAGGCCCAAGTTCATGTTTAATTTGGAGCCGATTTCGAAATGTGGCTTATGTTCTTGAATTTATTTCCACGCACCGAATTATTCATGTGATAAATGATTCATGATTAAGCACTAAAAAAAAACAAAAACGGTTTCATCCAACTGTGGAGAAGCCAACGAGCAAACTTATTATCTGTATTCAAATTATAAAAATCTAACCTAAAACTGAATTACGACGAAACCTTTGCCCGTTGTCGTTAAGGGGTATTTTACCAGTCTTGTATTGTTATAAACCTACTAATATCTCAATTAGTATTCATAATAAAACCACACTGGCAAAGGCACTGGCCCGACAAGGCCTGTGCTTTATAGTGGAGCATATACCTATATGTAGTTAGTTACTTTTATTTAACATTTATTTTCGCCACTATAAATTACCCTACAAATTTACTGTCGCCTGATAGAAATCAGTGACAGAATTCAATAATTCTATTTGTTTCACCTTTGCTTAGTTCACAGCTTAAGTGGTTTCTAATGTTTGTTCGAAGATGCTTCAGAGAAGAGTACGGAATCTCTTTTTCTATTTTGCGTTATCCACTTGCCCCTGAAAACTGGAAATTTAAATTTTAGTATCAGAATGAATCTCATGATCGTTGTCTTCGTTCCACTGAAACTAATACTCTACATTTTCCTCCCTATCTCACTTATTACCTACACAATTTTTTTACCTTTACCGCAATAAGGTTATTCAATGCCCTGCCTCCAAATGTACGTAAAGCCGGAACTAAATCTTTCTCGGAATACGACGACAGCCGTACTGCTGATGAATGATCGTATTAAACGAGTGACATGTTTATACCATTAATATGGAGCTATTTGAGAGAGCACGATAAATACGTACTTTCAGAAAAATCTCTCACTATGGGCCTCAAAAGCAAGCTCAAAGTCGCACAACGAGCTATGGAGAGGGCTATGCTCGGAGTATCTCTACGAGATCAAATCAGGAATGAGGAGATCCGTAGACGAACGAAGGTAACCGACATAGCTCGCCGGATAAGCAAGTTGAAGTGGCAATGGGCAGGGCACATAGCGCGTAGAACAGATGGCCGATGGGGCCGAAAAGTTTTTGATTGGAGACCACGGACCAGCAAGCGCAGTGTGGGACGCCCACCCGCAAGGTGGTCTGACGACCTCATAAAGGTCGCAGGACGCAGCTGGATGCGGGCCGCTTACAACCGGTCCTTTTGGAAATCGTTGGGGGAGGCCTATGTCCAGCAGTGGATGTTTTACGGCTGAAATGATGATGATGATGATTCAGAAAAGGAAGGAAAATCTTTTCTCACTATATCTATACCTATTTATTTATTTACCTAAACAAGTAATCAAATATACCTTTATCCATCTATAGTATATAGATATTTATATAGTTATACCCGTATGTTTATGTATTTCTTGTTACGTATACATGTTGATGAGCTGATTTGATTGATTGATAATAATTGTTTATATTTTTAATTATTTTATATGTATATTTGTGTATTGTGCTCATTTCATACTAGATTTCTTGGGAAAGTAGTGCAGTGGTTTCCCGTTGCCTTCTGCACCAGGCTTTTCGGAGAATATTTGGTTCTCCTCCATATATGTGCGTATGTTTATTAATGTATGTATTATATTACATTTATATACACAACCCCAAGGTTCACTGGTCGAGAATGCCTATTGGCATTAAGTCTGTCTTTTTATACACTTTTATTCTGTGCAAATCAAGATTAAATTAATAAATTTAAAAAAAAAAACACGAATCAAAGGGATTAGAGGCATGATTACGCAACTCCTAGCCGACAGAGACGTAAATTTAAAATTTTTCGTCTGTTCAAAGACCATTTATACGATCGCGTTTCAACAAGCCGATGTTGTATAAGCTATTTTGGCGATTTCACCTTTTCGTTAGCCGCGCACCGAGACGGTGCCGTCGTAAAACTGTTTACGTCCTAACTTTTCACACAGCTTCCTGTTATGAATTATGAATGTTTAAACGCCTAATTGCGTCACTGCAATGCTGTTAAAAACAGAACCTCCCAAACATGTGCGCACGTATCTATGTATGTACACCAGCTAGAAGAGCCATCTATACGAGGTTTTATCTCTACTCACTTCCTAAAGCAGACTTTTTGTCATCACTCACTCTCTTTTATTGTATGATAGTCATTTACTTTATTTCCACAAAAAATACGTCACAAAAATAATACATTTACGTTTTTCACGTATGTCTATGTCATTGCTTGCGTAATGGACGGTCTTATTGCTTGGAGCGAACTCTTCCAGACATCCTTTGTATGGACAGAAATTTCAAGTCTGGAATGGTTTTAAGTTGGTCTGTGATTGTACCTAATTTTTTTTTCATATAGAAAAAAACAACCACAAAAAATAAATATATTATTTATAAAAAACCATACATTTTATAGAATTGTTCTTATTTACCTAATTAGTGATTCTAAGTTCAGAAGAGAGAGAACTTTAGAGAGACAAGTTATAGATACATAGCGCTATCCGTGCGAGATTCTAGATACAAAGTAAAACCTTTCCCAAACCCTTGGTATCTTAAGTTATAAGTATCATATCTGCGCTCTGAGTCTTGCCACTTACATTTCAATATTAAACCAACCCATTACAATTCAATTGTAATCGTGCCAAAAATTGTAATATAATAAAATTTTTGATTACTTTGTGATTAATTGAAATGTATCGGCATATATGGAATACTTCACTATGTAAGAGTTTTAAAAAATGGCAACAATTGAAACAATATTGGACTGTTAATGGTACACTATTGGAAAACCATAGTAACACAAACATAATACACAAATGACAAGATGAACGTTTATACACGTTAAGATAACGAAACGGGGCACTCTTCTTTAGTTTGTTCAGTAAAAGCTGACAAAGTAACGACTCCCCCGTTTGCTTAAACTCGTATGTATTCACTTTCCAGCGTATTCTTTTTCTAAGAACAATGAAAATGAAACCTTATAGTGAATGTATTAAAATTCATTTTACGTATTGATATTTTTAAACATTATTAATGGAGGGAACAAAAATCAGGAATTTCCGGTCCGATGTGCGCTGCTCGTGAATCATATGCTTAATAATTGCAAGCTGAATAGAATTGTTTGAATACAAGCCGAGTAAATGCTATTTATGTGTCGTATTAAGACATGCTATCAAGATTCTAGCGGTAGACAATAGACAGTTTTCAGATTTATTAGTGGGCGCCTATTATATTGCAGAATATATATGAAGGAATTAATAAATATACTGTATCGGTTTTTTAAATGAATGAGTACATTTTTTACACAAATAGTACTAAATTGCTAACCATTCCAACTAAGCCTGAGCTTGTGCTAGGTGATGATTCACATCGAATGCGAACCCAGGTACTTACGCTTCGAAGACCGCGTAACGCACCCAAGGCTAGGTTTTGTAATGCATTTATATTTTTATTTTCCTTTTATGTATTTTATTTTTATATTAATATTGTAAATACCTATTATATTAATACTGTAAAAATTTAAGGTTAAAAAGAAAATAATAAATTTTATATATTATCACAATGATAAATTATTAAAAATCCTATAAGTGGTATTATAATTGCCTACTTTTCATATATATATATATATAGTTTTCACATAAAGGTATGACGATAGTCTGTGTGGTTGTGGTATTTCCATTCTGTTTTCGGTCACGTGACAGCACAAACACTACTGTTAATTTTATTAATTAATTTTATATACATATATATATTTAAATAAATTTTAATATTAATATTTTAATGAATTTACAATATCTATCATACATACCTAAGCCACAATGTATTACATAAAAGTAAAGGATTTAAATTGTAAACAGCATGTAGGGGAAAAGTCATTACGATATTTTTGATAGTTGAATTCATGCTTAACAAATACAAAAATCACAAATATTATTAACATTCTTGTCAACCATTTCAACGTTTTTTTAACGGCGTCTGGGGAGATGGGGTTATATGGGATTTTTACTCACTTAAGCCTTCTGTGCCCTTGCAGTGCAAGGCGACACTGTATAGCCGATCTCGCTTTCTTCTCAGATCCACTTTGGCGGATGACAAGGTCCCTCCCCCTTGCCGCCCAGTGAACCCGAGGCCCCTTTAGTCGCCTTCTATGGGCAGGGGATACCGTAGTCTTATTCTAAGTGCCCAGAACTACAGGGCTGCTACCATTTCAACTTTGCTTAAGCTTGTGCTAGGAGATGATTCACGTCAGTAGTCGAATGGTGGTTTCGAATCTGCGACTTTACGTTTCAGAGACCCAAAAACATTTTGCATGAAAGACGATACAATCGTAATATATTGCAAGCAAAAATATAATATTACACCGTATGTGATGAATGAATACGGCTTGATGAATGCCACTTAGTTGCCAATCTTCGCTACATTGTAGTCAATGAGACTGCAATTTGATGGTAACGACTGTTCTCGAAAGAATATGATCATGGTCGTACATTGCTATCCATATGTTTTTACATTGCTTTAATACTTTTTAAGAGAGCCGTGGTAGGTCAGGCTCAGTTGTTCAATGCCGCCACCAATGAATTTGTTTGTTCCAATTTTATGTGCTGATTAATAACGTTTTTAATGCTCGGCGATGAAGGAAGACATCGTGAGGAAACCTACATGTGTCAAAAATTGTGAAGTCTGCCAATACGCTCCAAGTGAGCGTGGCGGTCTATGTCCTAATACTCTCTTTACAGTAAAGGCCTATGCCCAACTGTCGGACATCTATATAATAATAGACTGTAACATTAATTTTTAACTTTAGTATTTGAACAATCTAGACAAAGATTCCATGACCTTGATGCTGGAAAGGGTCGAAGCACCGCGTAAACAACTATTTGAAGCGAGCTATTAAACGCCACATTTAACGGCCTACATTTACAACCATACAACGTTGCAAGTATACAATAAACCAAACGATATACGTGTATACGAAAGAGTTATATCGCCAACTCCTCCTCATCCTCGCGTCAGGTTCCTCAATGCTGAAGGTAGTCTCCACAACGTGGGAACAGTCAGCGTCGTCCTTTGCCACTTTCCCCTATCTGCCCTCTATAAAGCATTGTTCACCGAGGTGCCGAGAGTGGTCTTGTACCCTCGATTTTGCCTGTAACAATGGCTTTTCCAAATTTTCACTCTTTCTTGGCAAATTTCTAACACGGTAAAAAACGCTTGCCACGTATATTAGATTTGGTTAAGACCACGACCATAAATACGTAGCTACGTTCCTTTCTTATTGGTACACGCGTTATCGCAGCTTTACAGGCAATTTCTATAATAGAGGTTAGGAGCGTTGCTAGGCTTACCTCAGCTACTTTCCCAGCGCCAATTTCCGAAATATTGAAGTATTTAAAGCTAGTTAGCTATTTGAATGACTTGATCGGATCGGAATGCTATAGCGAGTAGAGTAACTGCCCAGCTCGTGAGCTCTTGCGCCACTTGTTGCTCCCGAAAGAGGAACAGGCTAAGCTAAATAAGAGCTCTGCCGCCTCTCAAATTCTGTTGCCTTCAATTTTTCGGCCAATCAACGTTAGGTATGGTTGAAACACAGATGATGATTAATAATTTTAATTTGAGATGATTAGATGCGTTAGAAGTACAGATTTTGTTGCTGATCAATGAGTACCTAACATGAATAGTTTTATATTATGATAAAGTAGTCTTAAACATTTTGATTTTATCCCATTCATTTTATTTACAATATAAAGATGGAAAGGAATGAATACTATTATAACACTAACGATATTGCCTTACGTTATAAATATTTTAAATGAACTAAACGCGGTCGATATTTTCAATGTCAGAATGTGGATACAGAATTGTGAGTTCCCTTCCTTGCTATTAGTCCCACATGGTAGTGAGGTCTGCTTTCCGAATTTATGGTTACCACTTCACTCTGTCCTCATCTTGCACTCCGTCATGTGTCTCGACAGTAAACTCTCCGGGGAGGGAATGTTACAGCGCAAGGTTTTATACGTGGTTGGGAGGACTGCCTGCTACACCAAGGCTTCCTCGCGCATACTCGCTTACACACACAATATATATTCTACAATTAATCACACACTCTAGCTCAATCACACACTTCTATACACACACTAACTCCACTTACACTCTACTTCACTATAGTAAAATTAAAATAATAATAAAAAAAATATAAGAAAAATACGCTAATTAATTTCTATTTATTTACCTGGAACTTTCAAAATCCGCTTACGCCGTACGCTTGTGCCACACCACATTGGTCTCATATCCTCACATAATACCTCTTTTTTTTTTTAATTTAGCAATATTTCTTTTTTTTCAGAAATATTACTAACAAACTTGTTAACCATTCCCCAACTAAGCTTAAGTTTGTGCTAGGACATGGTTGACGGCAATAGTCCAATGGTGGATTCGAACCCACGAACTTACGATTCGCAGGTCGTACCCTAAACCAATAGGCTATTGACGCTTCATAACGCTTCACAACTTTAACGGTATAGTATTTATATCAACATGAAAATAACTTATACTTTACTTATTAGTCCTACAAATAATCATATATAATAATTAATCTTTTTTAGCGTATAGTGTAAGGGTAGTGACAGGCGCTTTCAGGAAGTCCTTAGCTGTCCCTAACACAGGTCTATGACATAAAGCGCCACGACTTGGCATCCGCCATCGGTGGAGTAGACCTGTCGCTTCCGAGCCTCGCACTTGCGATGGTCTCGAGCGACAGGTCTTGGTCGGCGGTCGCCTCCTTCTGCGAGACGGTCATGTCCCAGAAGGAGGCTGACGAGCGGGTCAGGGAGGGGAGCTGTGGGGCTCCCTCCCTCCGCAGGTGACGAGTCGGGGTGCGCAGGAGACGTTTCAAACGCCTCCTCTTGCCGCCCCGTAATCCGAAGCGGGGCCAGGTACCCATCCAGTATGCTTCCTCGGGACTTCTCTGAGTGCCGGAGAAGTCCCCTTTGAGGATGAAGTCCGGTCGTTGGGGTGTCCTGTCGCTGACAGATCCGGCGCACCCCGCTCATAACGGCTGATGGCATTCGCGGAAGGTTTAGTGGGTAGGGGCTGCCCAAGCCGAGTCCCACACACCCCTCCGGGCTCACCCAGGGTACCGGAGAATGGTCTGTAAAAAGATTCCCCCGCGTTAACAAAAAAAAAAGTCTATGACATAGCACGGCGGCTAAAGTTAATGGTAAGAGTAACTCTGTGTTGTCTTGCATTTGTATTTAATTGGATTTGTTATTCTTATCTATGTATATTTTGTGTGTGTTTTTATATGGATAAATAAAAATCTCTTTCTTTCTTTTGTTGCGTATTTTACTGAGACTGAATACGTCACACATCCATCACTGCATTCATTCAGAGACTTGGCTCCGCGCGGCACTAATTTGATTTTTATTTTTACTTGTTATATTTCAACTAGAAGATACCAACTTATCGATGTCCACAATCACACTTGTCTTGTGTTGTCTCATGATTGTAATCTCATGTTCTCTTGATGTCCCTTGAGTCCGCGTTATATTCTCTGGTCTTGTGTTTCCAATTCTTTGTGTTTAAGGATGACGAGATGATCTTTAAGTATTTTAGTCTCAAGAATATCAGTATAGTGGCTCATTTACTTAGCATATAATCGTAGTTGTTAATCATAAAAGGCAATAAAATATCCGTGCAGTACATTAGCCATGAAGAATATTATCATAAAGTTGTTAGCGACACTTCTGAATCGTTCACCGTATTAATGTTTATATAAGATTTGTGTACTAATATGACTACGATATCACGACGTAATATTTCTTAGAAATTACGAAGAGACATGCATTATTTTTTTAAACATACATTTCCTTATGCACTAATACGTGAAGCAAAATGTGTTAGATCCCTTTTTACTAACTAGAGGAATATAATTCATTCTTATATATTTTAGTTGTCCAGTATTCAAAGTTTTTTTTTTTGGACGAACTATCACAGTTGACACAGAGAGGCCTTTATTGCTTCACTGGATTTGAGAGGTGGCACAGCTCTTACATCGCTTTTTTTGTTGACGGGGAGGAAATCTTCACAAGATACCCCGCCTTCTGGGGAAGGCGGCGGTTATGTGGGTTCTTACCCACTGAAACCTCCCCGGTGGCCCTTTCCTCGGTGCATGACGAGGAGCTCCGGGATCTCCAATGGAACGCACCGGAGCCCCTCTGCACTGTGCTCAAGGTGATCACGTCCTGGGGAGGTTACTAGCTCTTACATCACTTAGCCTGATCCTCTATTAGGTGGTAACTCGACACAAGGGTCCCCCCGGTGAGGGGTAACCTCGGCTTGGACGGTTACCATTAAGTATTCAAAGCGCCAAGTATACTTTATATTCGTTCTTACATTGTGGATAAGGGGTCGGATGGTCTACCAATGAATTATCAATTATTTTGAAATTAAAAGGAAAATAATAAAAGGACTAGAAAAAGATAGTCAACACATAGCCCTAGTATTGGACCTTTTAGTAATATATTTTTATTATTACATACTGGTTATAACATCTTCAATTTTCGTCATAATTTTCATAAAACCAATTTAAAACACATAGTTTTTTTTTACATCGTTAGAACTCATTGGCTAAGCGCTTCTACGTGAATTATGCTTTCTATGTAGGATCCTAATTTGTATATTTGATAAACATCTATGCCCCAATGCATAATCTTGTTACGGACGTCACTATAACGGGAACCTAGATTTATGAATTTATGCGTCTCATATGCCTCGGCTGTCGTATGTATTATGCATTCGCTTCTCTTATTCTATTTATTACATGACTTTATAACTCCTATATCACTGTATTTTTTATTCATTTACTAAATAGATTCATTTATATTACAACATAAATTGGTTTCGCCAAACTGCCAGAGCAGTTAATGGCGAAAACTGCACCCCTAAATCTAACAACTATACATAACATACAATAAAAAAACATAATATACAATAAATACTAATACATACTAAACATTTTATATTAATCCTATATATGTAATACCTTATATATTTACAATATTCGGCAGCGTACTGTACTTAGTAGCTGCGTTTTAAATTCTTATTGCTGTCCTTTTGTAGTAGTCTTCTCCAAGTTTATTCGCGGTACTAAGTCACCGCAAATCGACAAATTAAATGATATCAAAAATAGTAATAACAAGCAGGGAAGGAAATTTGGTGGTTTATATTCAATAGGAAGCATATCTACAAAAATGGGGTAAAAATCGACGACTATGTACAATCTGTGGTATTCTATTTTGAGTCGATATTTGTTGTAATAACTTATGGGTCTTGTGGAATGAAATAGTCCAATAACTAATACACTTTATTCAGACGGCGTAAACGTTGTACAAGTAATTATGTTAACAAATACCGTCACAACGGCGCGACCTCACAATCTTTATGAAAAATTAATTATAAGTCAGATTAAGAAATAATAAAGTTAAATTATTGTTTACAATGCCAAGTTAATATTATATTAACTTGATTAATAATTTTGAAGTAAAGATACAATAAGGTTCAGGTAAATCATCAAGATAGCGTTAGAAGTAGTTATTATGGATAATAATCGCCGGGTGCCATGTGTTAGCTAGCCTAACATTGTTTAAAAAATAATGCTGAAAATAATTTATTTACTAATATTACTAACATTCATTTTGACCATTACGACTAAACCTAAGCTAGGAGATGGATGGTTCACGTTAATAATCGAATGGTGGACTCGAACCTATGACCTTACGAATCTCAAACTGTTCCCTAAACTTATTGATGGTTTCGATCTTCATGCTACGCGTGCCTTCCCATGCATTTGTCGGTAATGTTGCCTTATGTCAATGGTCGGCAAACTTATTGACCAAAGAGCCAAATATCAACATTACAAATTAAAAAAAATTGGGAGCCAAATCTGCTTTTTAAATGAAAATATTACTGCGCCTTCCGTGAATATTTGTGCAATCGCTGCACTTAAGGAGTCACAGAGAAACATGTGGCTTGCAGCCATTTGCCGACCACTGCAATAACTGTACTCACTGTAAATCATGATGCATCCAACGAATTTATGGATGTTTGGTTCGATTTCTATTGTTAACTATCAATGCAACGTACTGTATACGTAATGAATGTTCCTTTTTTTACAGGTACCATCTGGCGCCAACGCATCTGAGGAGGGTCATTGCGTATGGTACGGCGAATGCACAAGGCGCAGTGAATTTAAATTCGTCAACTGCGCATATAATGGGACTGCACTGCCTATCGAAAAAGCATCCTTGGTGAGTGACTTTTGCAGACGTTAATTCATGCTTCTTGTACAAGTATCCGACATATACTTGCTCTCTGTCTCTCTCTATGTATAAATACGTAAAAATAAACAGTCACGCCTATCAGCCAGAGAGGTAGGCAGAGTTCTACTTAGTTCTATCCTGGCACACCTTCCACTTGATTGACATCCATACGTATGCGGATACATAATCGACGTTTAAGGGTCCCTTCCGGTGACTTCAGTCTTATAATTTCGTAATGGAACCTTACTACTAAATACTAGACTGCAGAGCGCAGTTGGAACTGCGACTAAAGGATGGTGACTTTATTAATTTTGCTATTATCTGTGTATTTTTGCGACAACTTTGTTATTTGATTTATCGAGCCCACCAAGGGCGGCGGATTTAAGTGGGTCACGGGGTAACTTAGCGTGCGTCCGATGCTATATTTAGCATCTGTTTGCAGGTCCTACGTCACAGCAGCCCCAGTTCTAGACGGGGCGTTAGGAACTTGACCTGGGCCTTGTTAAATTTATTATCGCTGTTTACGCTGAAATTATTGTAACTGCCCGAAATTGAATATTTATAGATTGCAAAAAAAAATATTATTTATGCCATAGGGAGTTTATTATCACTCAACATCAGGTGGGTCGATCAACAAAAACACGTTTCAACAAAAAAAAACATCACGAAAAAACAGTTGTCAGAGAAAGCTTTGGTAGCTTTCTCTGAAAACTGTTTTTCTCGCAAGTGGTTTTCTCACTACTTGGGCCCCCAACTATCTGCGGTCGGCCAGCGGATAACCGTGCTTCGGATCCCGCTGCCCTCCATGATTAAGTTCCCAGTACGTCTGCAACAGTCTCATCGTACTCGGTCAACAATCGCAATGCTACTGTTCAGACCCAACCTTCAAGGCTTCATCAGGCATCATAACGGAACACGACATAAGTCATTTGGCGGTATGGTTTTGTCTGATGGGTGGTAACCGAAAGGCTGCAGCCGAAGCCTACCACCGGAATTTGTTGCTTGTTTAGCACTACTAGGGGGTCACTTGTAGGGGGTCATTATTCAAGTATTTCCTACGGACGGAAGCAGCTTATAAATTTACCTATGAATAAGGCGTTCAACGACTGTACGTTTTTCGCGTAACTTTCTCCCACGCACTGTCAACTTGTGGAATCAACTGTCGCCAGCGGTGTTTCCGAACGTTTACGATTTAGGGACCTTCAAGAAACTAGCCTATTCCTATCTCAAAGGTCGGCAACGCACCTACAGCTCCTCTGGTGCTGTGGATGTTCATGGGCGACGGTGATCACTTAAGATCAGGTGAGCCGTATGCTCGTTTGCCACTTTTCATATAAAAAAAAAGTGGGAGGATCGATTAATATTTAAAATGACATGAAGTACAGAAGGTCTCTGTGCAGAGTTAAAGGACGTATAAACGGTTTCAATTTTTTATTCAACCAACAATGTTAAAATCAGATGGTCATGTCGTATATTACAACAAATTGTACTGACATGCCAAATCGCTTTAACGAAGCAATACTGTAACAAGGCTTGATTGGTATTATGCGACTAACGAAGCGGACAATCTTTTAATAACTTTAACGGGGCTTCTAAGACTTCCTCGACGAACGCTAATACAAATCGAATAGAAAAACAAGAAAGTACCAAGTACCATCTGCATTGTTATTAATAATAATTTTTTTCCAAGCAAGTGCTTGACCACGAACTCATCTGATGTCGATCTCTCTCAATATTTATGTTTCATATCTCTGTGTACATTATAATTATCTTTCATTCGATGTTTATTGTATTTAATACATTTGTATGATATTTATATGAATATATTCAATCGATATGATTTGATTTCGTCTCCTTTGAACCTGTGATCTATGTTACAATGTAATGTATCCGCGGACCTTATCACTGTAAAGTTCAATTATAATAATACTCTTTATATAAAATTGTAATCATAGTAAATAAAATTGGTACCTTGCGCGTTACCGCTATTTTATGGGCAGGCTCCACCCTTAGATGTTAGGAGCGTTGCTGGAGTTTCTTCGGGCACTTCTTCTCCCAGCGCCAACGTTTCTTTGAATGTCTCTTAGATTATCCGTAAAATAGCAACCGACCGAGTCGTGGTTCGGACTTCTCGGGCGCCCTCGGATCGGAATGCTTACGCGTAACATAGTAACCGTCCAAGCCGAGGTTACCCCCCACCGGGACCCTTGTGTCGAGTTATTAGCGATAGAGGTTCAGGCTAAGCGACCTAAGAGCTATGCCACCTCTCAATCCGGTGAAGCAGTCAAGGCCAGCTTCTCTGGCCAATCTGTGTAGTTCGTCATAAAAAAAATAGTAAATAAAAGCTGTATTTGACAGTTCAAAAAGAAGAGTGCACCGATCGTCACCAAAACTTACAGGATTACTCGCCAGATCAATCTGAAGATTCCCTGTTGTCAAAATTCATCTTTTTGCATAGTCCTATAGTTAGTCTATCTAATCCTATCTTTTACGCTTTAACAATATCCTTGTATTCTCGTCGTTCATTGTTCTTCTTTAGTATCGTATCTCCTAATTTTCAAATACTTAGCAGTACTATGGTACCTCGATATACGTGTGCCCTAATACCCGAGTGTTTTGAGATACGAGCCGACGAGTGAGTCATATTTTGCTATGAGATGAGAGCAAGATTTGAGATACGAGGAATCGCACACTACACCGCTCTAACCGTTTCTCCCACCTAAGACTAGACCTTAGTCTAGTTTCCCTCGATTTCGATGGTTTTTTTAATAAGCTAGGTTCGCGTTTTTTTTGCTTTTTGTACATTTTTAAAAGATTTGTGTCTATTCTTCTCAATTGATTTAAATGGAAAAATTGCTTTGAGATACGAGCAATTTGACATACGGGCAAGGTTACGGAACGAATTTTACATGTTTGTCGAGGTACCACTGTATTTGCATTGCAATTAACGGTTTTCAGCCGTAGAACATCCACTGCTGGACAGGCCTCCCCCAACGATTTCCAAAAGGAACGGTTACAAGCGGTTTGCATCACTATAAAGTATACTTTAAATTAATAAATAACACAAATGTTCACATACTTTGCTTTAATTATTAGAATATTCTAGAACTAACGCATCGTTTGCTGTCGTAGTGCTACATCGACGCCGCGAAAGTGGGTTGCGAGGTGACGTCACTTCCTTGACTTGACGACGTTCGCAGTTCATATTTTGTTTTTGTTTACCTTTTTCGAGTCGATCATTTCAACGTTAAGTTGTTTCATTGTAAATTTCCTTTTGGGGTAAAATGAGTTATACGTTTTATCTTCGTTTCTATATATTATCAAAAATATTCGGGTTGCTTGTGCAGTCCAGGTGTGGCGCGCTGTTAATATTTTTATCTCTGACAGTCACCAATTTCGCTTTGTCGTAGCCGACTTGATGTCATAAACTTTACTAGAAATCATTTACCAATCGTTATCAATAGCCAAATGGGCTGTCGTGAGTCAATTGCTGAATGACGTAAGTTAGATATTTTTTTGTTAGAACCTGTGTGGCGTATTGACGTATAAAATAAATTCTATATAAAATATTTTTAATAAGACAATACACTGGAAATTAGTTCCGTTATTCCTGATCCCGAAGATACCTACTAAGGTACCTTTTCAACGGACTTCAAAAAAGGAGTAGGGTTCTCAATTCGTCTGCATGTTTTTTATGTTTGTTATACATAACTTTGGACTGGGTGGACCAATTTTGATGATTCTTTTTTTATTTGAAAGCATATGATTTCTATGTGGTCTATGTGGTCCCATTTTTTGGGCTAATTCTGTCAATGGCATCCATGACAAAACCATTAAGTCTTAAATTTGCATTAAAGGAAAGGATGTACTTCAAGGATCGTTTGATGAGAGTTTGGTTAGGTTCTGATTAATGAAGACGGTTTTTATTGTTACTCGTAAATATATTGGGAATTTCAGATTTTCCCCAAGTATGCCAAGTCTCCAAGTAACACTAGAGCGTCAAACCGATTATCGCATCGAATTACATTACTAAAGTGTGACCTCATCCCCTGTGACGTCGTCTATTTAAAATGGTCTCAATAATTGCGTTGTTAGTTCGATAACACCACAGAACCAGTTTCCTTGAAACATAGAAACTGTGTCGGAACTGTCACTTGAAATTGTTTTATTTATAATGTTGATTACCTTAACCACTAAAACGATATCAATGCTCTTATCAGTTAATATTCTTAAGGCGGGCAGTGCACCTGCAGCTCCTCTGGTGTTGTAGACAGATGTAAAGCCCACAGTGATCACATAAGATCAGGTGAGGCGTAGGCTCTTTTGACATACAACATTAAAGTTAAGTTGCAAGAGTAACTTTATTATTCTTACTGCAAAGGACTGGAATAGTTTGCCCGCGTCTGTCTTTCCGTCTGATTATAACGTGGGTATTTTCAAGAATAGAGTTAATAGGCATTTACTAAGCTAGTGCGCCTTACCACCCAGGACTGCATTTCAACTTACCACCAAGTGGGATCGTAGTCAAGCACTTGCTTAGAAAGTATAAAAAAAATTTAGACCAATTGACAGCCTCGTCCCTTTTTGATACCTGTTTTTTTTACTTTTGAATTCGAAACCTGGTTGACGGCTGCCGCTGATGTTTGTGTTGATTTCAGTAACACCTAGGTATAGGAAGTATTTGTGGCAGTGTATCATAGAAATCGTATTCTCATGCTAAATATAAAGTTTGTTATGATCATGTCTACAGACGCACTCCGTTGTGTTTGTAGCAAGTTCGCGAATGATTTGTGGATGCGGTGGGGATTTGGCAAATCGCCCTGGATCGCTTGTATCGCAGCTGTAAGCGATGGCCTCGCGGTCAGGGATGTGGTCTACGCTTGGTGTTGATGTAGGGTCGATAGAATCCCAACTTCTTTTGTGCGACTTGTGGTCTGTGTTAGTTCACGTGATAGGTGGTATAGTAGTCAAACTTCGGCTCGTGAGCCACACGCGGCTCTTTTTTATGTGTATACTAGCGTACCCATTTGCTTTATTTTATTTAAACAATAAACTTACATCAGTAAACGGATACATTCGCGGCGCTATAACTTACCTTGAATACTTCAAAATCCTTAATTTTAACCTTTAATATACTTCAATGTACTCTAGTATACGTCAATATGGTTCATAATGACATAAATATACACAACGTATGTGTCAATACAAATTTGAATTTTAAAATAATAGAATATCATCATTAAATAAAAGCTGTATTTGACAGTTCAAAAAAGACAAGTTTTTTTTTTGTTATTACTCGCCATGTCAATCTGAAGATTTCTTAAAAGTTTCATTGAAATCGGTCCAGCCTTTTCGGAACCTATACGGAACATACCCACACACTTTCTCTTTTATCTATATAATTTATTTTTTCATCAAAAGGTTGCCGACCCCTTGTGTAGAGCATTAATCACATTAAGTATATTTCGAGCAAAAAAGAAAACCGTCTTCATATCGAATCAAACGTGAAACGTTATTACGCGCAGACCAACTGTTTCTATTTCCGCATTATCGTAGAAATATTACGAAATAGAATTAATCAGAACCTACATAAACACTTATCAAACTACTCTGCGTTATACATCCTTTCCAATAAAAAATGAATCATCGAAATCGGTTGCCGTGTGTAATAACTTGTAGGTTTTGTGTTCCACAATAAAGATATCAAAAATAGTAATAACAAACAGGAAAGGAAATTTGGTGGTTCATATTCAATAGGAAGCATATCTACAAAAATGGGGTAAAGATCGACGACGATGTACAATCTGTGTTATTCTATTTTGAGTCAATATTTCTTGTAATAACTTATGGGTCTTGTGGAATGAAATAGTCCAATAACTAGTACACTCGCTTTATTGAGACTGCGTAACGTTGTACAAAGAATTATTTTAACGAATGTTGTGACAACTGCGCTTCCTTGCCATCTTTTGTTTTACAAAAAATGAATTAGAAGTCATTTTACAAACGAATAAAGTTAAGTTATTGTTTACTTGCGCTGCGAGGGCACAGGGGGGGAGAGAGTAACCTCCCCGGGACGTGTTTCCACGTTGAGATCCCGGAGCCCCTCGTCATGAAACGGCCACCGGGGAGGTTTTAGTGGGTAAGAAACCCCACATAACCGCCGCCTTCCCCCCCAGAAGGCGGGGTATCTTTCTGAAGATTTCCTCCCCGTCAACAAAAAGAAAAGGCCTATGCCCAGGAGTGGATGTTTTACGGCTGATATGATGATGATGAAAACACTAAGATATCATTGGAAATAGTTATTGTGCATAACAATCGTTGGGTGCCGTGTGTTGCTAGCTAACAATTGATACTGAGTTATTCGTCCATTAGTGGCGGACATATTTGATGCAAATTTAAGTCTTATATGGTTTTCTCAAAGATGTCATTATTATAATTGGACTAAACCGGGAAGCAACAGCTTTCAAATAAAAAAAAATCAAATCGGTTCACCCAGTCGAAAGTTATGAGGTAACAAACAGAACAACATACAGACGAATTGAGAACTCTTTTTGAAGTCCATTGAAAAGAGGCGAAGGCTCAATCAGTGTTTTTCTAATGTCTTGACGACTCTTAGGCAGCCATATTTCATGACAGCTTCTTAATGTTTGTAACGTCATTAATTTTTTTCTTAAATGTCTGTGTCGTAGCGTGAATGTGAACGTACTTGATCGCTATCACAATTGGCTGGAAGGACGTTATAATTATAACGAAAATTTTATAGTTGTACGAGTTATTTCAAATGCCAATTAACACGACCTTCCTTGAGGAGCCATGAAGTTTTTAACCTCGGGAATACATTGATTTATACGGCAGTATCTCCATTTGTTTCTTACAGTATTATTATATTTACGAGTAAAAATAAAACCTACTTCAAAACCAAAAAAAAAATATTAATAAAATATATTTTATTTAAATGGAACCACACAGGAAGCTGTAGCTTTCAAATAAAATAAGAATCATCAAAATTGGTTCACCCAGCAAGTTCCTGGGATAACAAAAATGAAAAAAAAAATCGGTCAGAACTTTTTTTAAGTCGGTTAATAATAATTTTTTTTTATGACGAACTACACAGATTGGCCAGAGAGGCTGGCCTTGACTGCTTCACCGGATTGAGAGGTGGCACAGCTCTCAGGTCGCTTAGCCTGAACCTCTATTGCTAGTAACTCGACACAAGGGTCCCCCCGGTGAGGGGTAACCTCGGCTTGGACGGTTACTATGTTACGCGTAAGCATTCCGCTCCGAGGGTGCCCGAGAGGGCCAAAAATTATTTGAAGCTTATCACTTCATACATAGGGTACTTTTTAAGTTCGAATAATTATATACACTGGTGGGGAAAAATAAACGGTCGGTTAAGAAAGTTTGAATATCTCGGAAGATAAAGACGCTAGCTAACTGAAATAAATTGTGCATGATAGACAATTAAATATCCTTATAATAAAATATTTTTATTAATTTATTTATATTTCATTAAAAAACATAAACCACACATGAAAGCAACACTAAGTACTTAATTTTAAATAAAATGTAATGAAAAATACTGTATTATCCAAATTTACATAAAATATCCTTTTTCGTTTAAGTCTATCATGCACAATTTATTTCAGTTACTTTTATCTTTATCTTCGGATATTCAAACTTTCTTAACCCACCCTTTATTTTGCCTCACGACTGTATTTATCTCGTTTGAATTAAAAGGACTTATATAAGACTGGAATAAAAGTAACTAGTAACGCGGTCAATGGACGTACGTATACGTATGATATTAGCCAGCCCTGTAGTTCTGGGCTCTCAGGAATAAGACTAAGGTATCCCCTGCCTGTATAGAATGCGACTAAAAGGGGCCTCGGGTTCATTGGGCATCAAGGGTGGGGGCCTTTGTCGTCCGCCAAGGTGGACTCGGGAAGAAGGCGACATTGGCTGGCCCGTGTCGCCTTGCACTGCGGGGGCACAGGGGGGAGGGAGTAACCTCCTCCCTGTGCTCAGGAAGTGCTCTTCCTGAAGCTTCCTGAAGTGCTCTTCCTGAGCACAGTGCAGAGGGGCTCCGGTGCGTTCCACTGGAGATCCCGGAGCCCCTCACCATGCACCGAGGAAGGGCTACCGGGGAGGTTTTAGCGGGTAACCCCACATAACACCGCCTTCCCCCTCAGAAGGCGGGGTATCTTTCTGAAGATTTCCTCCTCGTAAACAAAAAAAAATGATATTGGCATTGGTGGATGTTTTTATGTCGTCTCCCTCTTGTTTTGCATGGTGTCAATATAACTTGGAATACTTGGCGCGGGACGGTGTTTTTGTTTATAAATTATTTAATATAAGTCTACTTGGCGTGGCACACTTCTTAGAAACATACTTAGCGTACGTACACGTTTTTTTTGCTCGGAAATATATTTGTTTTTGTTACAAAAGGCTTTTATGTTATTACTAGACCAAATAAAAAACGATTTAGCTACGTGCATAAGATGTGGATTCTCAATACTCCGAAATTGTGCAGGTTAAAGTAACAATCTCGCTTGCAAGTGGTTTCATAAGTCCATAAAATTCTGTACAAGAATTGTGGATCTTCGTTATTTTATTCTAACATTCTTCCAGAAAATTAGACTCGATCACGAGACAAAAAAGTTTGCACACGCTGTATGTGATAGGGGTGAAAGCAGTGACATTTCAAAATGCGATGTGCAAATAATATCGTGAACTCCATCTTCGCAAGTGTCAAGTGTGAAGTGGTGAAAAGTCCATAATGGTCATGCTGCGAGTAGATATCGTGATCGTTATCCAGACCATCGAATCTTCATCAATGTCCATCGACCATACTCCTAGGGACATTTACCTATAGGCCGTTGAAACACAGGTAGACCGTACAGCCGACGTCGATACTTGGTTTTTAGAAAAAAAAATAGAATGAATGAGCGTTTCCGTACGTGCCAATAAAATTATTATAAACTTAAATCTGCACAATTGTATAGCTACCGTATTGTGTTCCACATCTTATGCGTGTAGATAAACCAATTTTATTACATTGTTTAGGCCAATAAAATTTAACATAAAATGTTTTGTTGAAAAATAAACACTTATTATAAATTTCGTCGTTTCACAAAAACAATTTTTATTTCAAAAAGTTACTATAAAATGTAGCTGTTACAACATTTTGGAATGAAGAATAGTAGCGCCATCTTTTGAAATTACTTGCCATTATGACTGTGTACATTGGTAAATACAATCTTCATCTGGAAAGGAATTTCATCGCCACATACACCAATTAAGGCGGAGTTCAAGAGGCACTATGAACAGTTCTCTTCCAGTAACTACGCATTGATTGTCAATTTCCTCGTCGCCAATTGGTACATACTCGGGAGAATATACTCGTAGAAGTTGCACTTCGTTTTCCGTGTATTCAGAGACTGACACAAATAAATGTATACAGACAAATATCGAGGTACCGACATATATTTTTTTTACAGCATTGTGGGTCAAAGTTAGATGACCAAAGTTTTCTTCCAAAAATTTAAAGAATAGTCATAACAAATATATTTTATTCATGTCTGATTTGGAATTGTACTAGTTGTGTCAATAGTTCTACGCTTATCATTCTATCTACGCTACCAATTAAAAATTTCCGTCGCCAAAATTAACCTATTTTTCGTTATTGTATTTAAAAATATCGTATATGGTATGATTTTTTCACAGTTATCAGTAAAGTGCTCATATATAAAAAACAATAACATATATTTTTTTAAGTTATTTTTTTCGAGACTGTCATACAGAACTAAATGTAATTTCCAATAAACACGATTTACCTGTATTCAATTGTCATCACCAACTCGTGGTAACTTCGTAATAACTAAGATGATATTATTTTTTTTTTATGTGTGTAAACTAGCGCTTGACCATGATCCCACCTGGTGTTAAGTGGTGATATAGTCGAAAGATAGTACGCGCTAGTTTAGTAAGTGCCCATTCACTGTACTGGCTACTCACGTGGCTTTATTATATACGCCTTTCTTAAAAGTATATATGAACAAAACAACAACAAGACATTACTCACGAATTTATTTTTAAACTTGTCCAATGTGTAATTGTTTTTTTTTACGAGTTGGCGTTTTGTTTAACAGCATGAGGTCGCGGGCCTCCAGCGCGCTCGCTTCCGAAATCATGCAAATTACTCTAAACGTGTCTGGGAGGAAGAAAGACCAGTTTTATGAGCCGAATATTAATGACACTTTAAATTGTTTTACGGCTTTTCCGCATACTTCCCGAGATACAACGGCATACAGAGACAGTGGCAGTCCACTTTCCGCCAAGCCCACCTCCATATATGGTTCATAAATTTAGAAGCGTCAAAGGCCTAATGGTTTAGGGTACGGTATGCGAATCGTAAGTGAACCATTTCCTAACACGAACTTAAGCTTAGTTGGTATGGTTAACAAGAATGTTAGTAATGTTTATGAAAAAAAAAATTACGTTAATATCTGTTCAAACAATATAAGTTTGACAAGGTTTAAAACGCAGACATCAAGTTTTATGATTGCTTTGATAGAGCAGTTTTGTATTGTTATTTTTACAATTGTTCTGCGATAATTTGTTCTGTGACCTTGATTACACAGATTATGTATTTTTGATGATTTTGCTTTTTTCATATTTTTATGTTAAAACATAATGTCGTTGCTGGATAATAATCATTTCCGGCAATTAGATGCTGTCCATTATTCCAATAGCCATTTTTGTGTAATAAAATAAATAGTAAATACACATATATTTTTAAGCGTCAATAGCCTAATGGTTTAGGGTACGGCCTGCGAATCGTCAGGTCGTGGGTTCAAATCCACCATTGGACTATTGCCGTGAACCATGTCCTAGCACAAGCTTAAGCTTAGTTGGAATGGTTAACAAGATTGTTAGTAATATTTCTGAAAAAAAAAAAGAAAAAAAAATATATATTAATACGCCAAAGGGTCAGAATTAGACCTCTTTAATACTACAATTACTGTAGATGTATGTCGGGAATTTTATTTTTTTTATTTCTTTAAAATACTGTCATAAGTAGTAAAAGCTCATTTTATATGATCAGTTATTGTTAGTTTCTAATTATAATTTACTAGCATACCCAGTCCGCTTCGCCGGCCTAGATTTTGCTTTATTTTAATTAAACAATAACCTTACATCATTAAATATTTAATTTAACTCTCACAATATATTAAATTATTCTCTTTTCGAGCGACTGAAGATCATTACCTACACCCAAGTACATTTCAGTAAATACAATCATCATTCTTATCATTTTTACAAATACATATCGGGCTCAAGTTAATGTCAGAAATAAAAGTACGACGTATGCCTTGTTTGACAGTTCAAAAAGAGCAGTGCTCCGATCGTCACCAAACTTTACAGGATTACTCGCCAGATCAATCTGAAGATTCCCTGAAAGTTTTATTGAAATCGGTCCAGCCGTTTCGGAGCCTATATGGAACATACCCACACACTATTCATTTATATGTAGATATCTATCTCATATCTTGTAAAATTTCTGTTTATCATAATTAATATTATTTATTATAATTAAATTAATTTAGGTAAACAAAAATACGCTTGATTTCAGTTAGGAAGTTACTTAGTGCGGAAGTTTGAACAAGTTCAAAATAGGAAACGATGATGCAATGTTCATATGTTCAAGAAAACAGGTTCGAAATTATAATATGTCCAGTCTTATTATTTGCATTGTGTCCTATTTTGTTTTCATCTGCGATACGATGTATTTAAAAGAAAAAAAACTACTTATGATGTGAGAAGGCTTTTAAGAATTGAATGGACTTCTTTCATTAAAATTGTAGTATTCTAGGTTAACAAACGTATGTAAGTTAAGAGGAATTCGCTATAAGTTAATTATCTTGCTGACAGCGTTTTATTATTCCTATCTAAGCCAGTGCTTAACTACGATCCAACTTGATGTTAATTGGAAATGCAATACTGGATGGTAGAGCGCTGTAGCTTAGTAAATGCCTATTCACTCTTGATAATATGGTTAAAACATTGAAGTTACAGCTGTATATATGTCCCACTGGCACTGGGCACAGGCCTTCTCTGTAAAGAGAGTATAAGGGCATAGTCTGCCACGCGGCCCTAGTACGAATTGGCAAACTTCATATGTCTTAGAATTTTTTTTTAGGGCAATGTAGGTTTTTTCACGATATTTTGCTACACCGCCGAGCGCGTGATGAGCATATAAAATTGCAACAACAAATTTATTGGTGCTGGCACTTGGGATCGAACTTGGGTCCCTAGTGTGACGTAGTACCTTGAGGCGATCGCCCGGACATTAAGCTACTACGATAATTGCTATGTTGCTATCGGGGGTAAGGATGGACGCGGGCAAACTATTCCGGTCATTTGCTGTTGCTGAGAAAAGGGCTAAAAACGAGCTTATAACAAACAAACTCAACTTACCTACATTAAGGAAATTAGAATTACCTACGTAAAGATAATTATTACGACTTGCAAACAGGAAGTTGATATCATCCCTCATTAATAATTGAACTATTCAAAGACCTCTCGTACCGTATGAACTCAAGGTAGGGTTGCCATTTATCGCATGAATTTATCGATATATTCTATTTATCATAATTTGTTTACATTTAAGCAGACCAAACCGACACTAGTGCTGCCATCGCGGAGAGTAGGAGTGTAGTAACATACGATATTATAGTTATCGGATGAAATATATCGATGAAATATATCGATGTAAATATGTAAATATCGATATTAGATGATTCTAATATCGGATTGAAGCGATATACGGCGTTCATATATCGATATTTTATTTATTTATTTATTTAATTTACAGATATATCACTAGTTTAGCAGATAACAAGTTTTCACAAATAAGTTAGGGAAAAAATTTACACTAAAGATACGCAAACTTAGGTAACACAGGATTGGAAAACAGTATCAAGGTCCCGCAGACAAAATTTCACTAAATATACTTATAAAAAGCTTACGTATGGAATATAGATAGATATACATATATCCTGCACTCCTACTCTAGGTCTTATTAACAATTATATTTACGAGTAAAACAAAATCAAATCAAATCAACGACTTACTAAACAGTAGTAACTTGTTAAAACTACCAATTTTCCTTCTCGTCAATTATAATGTTAATATATTATTTTATTGTTGTTATCCTGTGGCTACACGGTTTGATTCACTATTTGATGGTCGCTGGTTCAAATCCCGCTAGGCTAGAACCAATGTATTGGCGTTTTTTCAATGTAAAATCTTGGTGAAAATTGGAAAACGAAAGCAGTTCCTGTCTATCCCACTAGGGTTAGACGGTCGTGAGAGCTTATATATATATTTTCTACTAAAGTAACAGTTGAACAACGACCTTTGCTTATCAAATGGTATATTGATTTCCTTGCGTGACCGCCTGCTGATATAGTCCGTGTATCGTTTATTTGAAGGCTGTTGAAATTTTCAAGGCAACACCATGTTCAAGGAATTGGTTCAAAGGCTTTAAGTTTGTTTACATAAATATGAAGTATTGTATAGTTTATTGTTTGATAATCCTTGTTTTACATTATTTGGGTAATTCCAGTGTCAATTTTGGGTAATCCACATCCTACATTTGCATGGTTTTTTCCGTGTGGTAACGAAAATCGAATACTTATTGGTAAAAGGCTGTTCTAATTCAATTCCCGAATATAGGATCATGTCACTCACCATTGAATCGTGCCACCGAAAATAGGATCGTCCCACTGTCACCAGGTCCCCCAAGTCTGTTAAACTAAATATATACAAAGTCACCGTTCATAGGTTTCATATTGATCGATAATTAATATACGATAATTAAATAAATTAAATAACATATAAAGCACACTACACACATACATGAACTACACACACACCACATACTTTCTAGTTAATATTAAGTAAGTTAATATTAATAATAAAATTACAGAACTATCATAAGTATGGTGGGGGGGCTGGTGATCTGTCTTACAGGGTACCCTAGTTCAAACACCAGTCTTTCACAAATTTAAGAACTACGTAAACTGTAAACGTATCAGTAAACTGTACATTTAAATTTGTGAAAGATGAATAAATAAATTTATTATTATTATTAATTTTAGTATTATTTTTAGTTCATTGGTGCCACCATGATTTATCGATTGCGTACGATAGGTTCGCCACTCTCGTGTATTTGGTAATGTTGGAGTGATTGTTTTATTAGGCACTATAGTAGTTTTTGACTTCATTATTTTTATGTTTTATTCTTATCTGTTTTATATAAAGTAAAGTATTTTTTATGAAATTATCTTTCATTCAACTATACTAACATGATGGAGCGTAAATAGTGCTAATAAAACGTTTTAAAAATATGTTTTTTTTTAAATCAGGATCGGTTACTTTGTCCCATCATCAAAAGTGTACTATCGTCTGTCTTTGTATCCGGAAACGGTCTTCTAATGCCCTGTATATATCCCTTGCTGGACCTCCTCTGTAAAGAGAGTATTATGGCACTGTCCTTCACCGGATCCTAGTGCGGATTGGCAGTAGAATTTCCACATATGGGTTTCTTTACGATGTTTTCTTTCACCGCGCGTAGTAATACCGCAAATTTATTGACGTCGGCAACAGGTATCGAACGCGGGTTACGGCTCTTTCCTTATAGAAGTAAAAAGTTTCTTCCCCTGTATGTCTATTGAGGTCCCCGGGGAATCAAATTCCTCCTTCGGCGTACGGCTTACGGATTACCTAAGCAATTTGCTAATGCAAGTCGCTCGATGTAATTGTACGTGCTGTAGCTAGTCAGTTGTGCAAGCACTTCCTTTCTAGAAGCAGCGTTGGTTTGCTTAGAATATATAGATAATTAGTGTCTTTTCATATGTAAATATCTATATATCTGTAAATTGTACATATTTCTCTACATTTAATTATATTTTATAGTAAAAAATAGAGTGAAACTTAAAATCTTTGGAATTTATTAGCTTAGATTAGGAAGTAAAAAAATATATTCTTTTGTCTGTTCAAGAAAATCATTAGACAAATTAAAGCCGTGGTTCGGTCCATTCGGGCACTCTCGGATAGGAATGCTTACGCGTAACATAGTAAACGTCCAAGCCGAGGTTACTACGAATAGGTTCAGGATTTAAGAGCTATGCCACTTCTCAATCCGGCGAAGCAGTGAAAGTCAGATTCTGTCGCTAATCCGTTTCGTCAAAAAAAAAACAAATGAATATTGAAACTCGCCATAAACAGCTTTCTTTGGGCCTTGTTCCTAACACATTCAACCGTAATATAATATGCATCCTTTATTACAATCTATGCATTTTGGTGATGATACTTCCCCATCAAGAATGCGAAATTATTAAGAGAATAACTTTCCAATACTTGACTTCGCATTATCATCTTCCACACGTCACCCTTGTTTAGCTATGCATAGTCTGTGTCGCCAATTGTATGATCTAAGTCTTAACACGTCACGCCGCGCTCGTGTGATCGTAGGCTTACGTACGGCCAACTATTGTGTCTCTGTAACACGTGCGTGACTCAGTATCTCAGCAAACACTGATAATGCTTGGACTTCTTGCAAATTGGTACAGTCATGCGTATAGTTAATAACAGTGCCCAGGACCCCGAAGCCAACTGTGTAGAAAATGAACTTTTTAACTAACTGTAACAATAAGAATAACTGAAGTTTTTTTTATGAAGAACTACACAGATCTGGCTAACTCTTAGGTCGCTTAGCCTAAACCTCTATCGCTAGTTACTCAACACAAGGGTCCCCCCGGTAAGGAGTAACCTTGGCTTGGACGGTTACTATGTTACGCGTAAGCATTCCGATCCGACGGGCCCGAGAGAGCTAAAACATGACTCGGTCGGTTGCTATTTGACGGATAATCTAAGGGACATTTAAAAGCTAAACTAACTTAAATTATTAGTCCATAAAAAGAAATGTTAACAGAAAGGTTATTACAATTTATTATTTAAATACAGTGGTATTCTGCCAGTTAAACAAAAAATTAAATATTTAGTAGCGACTGAGAACAACACAAATGATTTAAATGATTTTCTTGTTAAAAAATATGTTTATGGAAATTTAAGAAAAACAGCACGTAATATTTACGAAGAACCAAGCGCGATAAACTACTTTGAGGAACGGACGCGTAGGTACTTAGTACCGCGAATATACAATTCATATAAACTAGCAGATGCAGAAAAATAACAATAAGAAAAAATTTAAAACGCAGCTACTAGGTACCTACGCTGCCGAATATTGTAAATAAATTAGAAATAAATTAGTGTATAGATCTTTGGGTGCAGTTTTCGCCAATAAACTGCCCTGGCAGTTTGGCGAAATAATTTAACTAAAAGTTTTTGAATATATATATATGTATAATAAATTAAAAAAAAAACAAACTTTGAGTGCCATTTCGGGAAGCATAACACTGAAGTTAATAAATTTCAATCAATGAACATTCTACTGCACGATTTTAGTAGTACGTGGTAGATCTTCGAAATATAAGGTCCTATACCAACAAAATGAATATAGATCCTGAATGAAAGCAAAACATTTCCAAGAAAGGCAAAATTAGTTCGGAAATAACGTTTTATGAAATATACAAATGGACTGAGAATCTCCTTTTTAGAAGTCGTTTAAAAATAAACATCCAGCGATATAATAGTTGTCGATTTCTAATCTGCTTGTTCAGTTGTACCACTGGTTTTCCGCTGATTCTCTAACAGGTATGACATCGCAAATATTAGACGGATATGTAATGAGCTGTTGTTTTGATGATTGCGTTTACAACCGAGTATAGATGTATGATATTAATTTAGTGGTAAACAAGTTCCGCTCCAACCAGCTAGAACGTTAAGTGAAGGTTACGAGGCCATTAAGCGACTTAATTTTATAGAAATTTTCCTGCTGAGTTTTAAAAGGACGCGAGAGATTATGTATATATAAACAAAATGTTTGATATATGTATGTATATAGCTTTTATATATATCGTCGCTCTCACATCCCTTTAAATCGTATCGGGGTAGACAGACAGATTTAGATTTTCGTTTTTCACCAATTAGTTTTTAGCAAGTGATTTCTTTTCAAATGGAGAATGGGGGAGCGCCCCATTCTCCTTCCCCAATTAATTAACTGTCCTCATTCCGGTCCGTGGCCCTGTGGAAGGCGTCGCTGGTTAATGACTCTGGTTTTTGGACTTCGGCCTCTTGGTCTTTTCCGTCACTACCAATCTTACTAGATTGTTGGCATTTGTTGGCTTTATTGGTACAAGCCGGCTGGGATTCTAATCCGCCATCATCAGATCGTAAGTCATGCCCTTAACCAATACGACTTTAATTGCTTCTTAACTACTTATGAATATGACGTAAAGATATATATATATCATACAAGTATATCGTAACACTTATCGCAAGCGAAACCGCGGAGAACGTCTAGTATAATAATATAAAGAAATATGCACAATCTGTGAATTATTATAGTATTTGACATTTGTTAACTTTCAAGGATGTTATTTATATAACATTTGTAATAATGTTTTACAGCCTCTATAAAGTCGAACGATAACGGCTGATAAGTCACAGCTCTTCTGACGACGCATTCCTATCTATAGCAAAAAATTATGTTCACTTTTATTCCTCAAAAAGTACACTCAACTCTTTATAATTCGTACCTGGAATTCTTTTAGTAAAGGGATTATTTTATACTCACTTAACAAGTGTTTTATACTTACTAAACAAGTGCTTAACTACGATCCCACTTGGTGCTAAGTGGATATGCAGTCCTGGATGCTAAGGCGCACTAGCTTAGTAAATGTCTATTCATTCTACTTTTGAAATAACCCGCAATGTAATAAGAAAAGTAATATGTGAAGAAATGGCGTGCTTAAGGCTTATTGCTCTTCCAGATATGACACCCTTTGGATGGAGAGAAATAATAAAATAGAAGGGCCGGGAGTTTTTAATAAGTAATCATATACTTGAATACTAAATATATATGTGTACACACATATAAATATAAATACATTTACTCTCAGTTTCCGGGCGAACGTCTCGCTGCGAAATATGCTAGCAACTCTGATTCCCAAGTGCCGGCACCAATGAATTTGTTTATTGCAATATTAAGTGCTGACTTCCTACATGTTTGGCGGTGTAGGAAAATATCGCAAGGAAACGTATGTCGTAGAAAATTCTGTAACACATGGAAAGTCTGCCAATCTATCGCCTGACGAACTACCCTAACACTCTTTTGGGCAACAATAGGTAACTTTAACTTTATGTAATATAAATTCTTGTATTGATATAAAATACTAAGAATTATATCTTAACCATTATAATCGGATAAAATCGCAAACTACAAGCAGGTGCGTTATCACTTGACCGTTCAAGTCCGCACAGCTGGCCGTGTTGTGATAAAGTCGCCGACGATCACGACGGCTGCTCGCGACAGACCTGTGAATCATATCTAGACGAGATAGCAGTGTTGACGGCCGTGGAAATATCTGGGAAATGTTTTGCAAAATCCAGAAATGCTCACTCCTCATAACGCTTTTTTTTATCTATACAAATAATTTAAATTATGGTGTTTGTAATATTAAAGTAACGGCTTTTTTACATGCATATGAATATACGGTTCATTTACATTAATATACGGTATATATATCAAGACTAGCTGCGGCCCGCGGTTTTACTCGCGAGTAAAAACTATTTATTTTTCTAAAAGTATCCTAAGTTATTCCTTATTACATCAACTATCTACCAGTGTAAGTCATGTCAAAATCGGTCCAGCCGTTGCACAGATTAGCCGGAATTCGTTCACGTGGAATTTAACAAAAAAGTTTTTTTTTTTTCGTTTTTTCAATTCAGTGCATCCTGTTTGCACGCGGGTACATTGGGCTATTTGAGCAGTACATAGTTGGATAAGCCAACATTTTTGGGTCGACGTTATCATCGGTTTTTTCTATGTACATACTAGTGCTTGATAAAGATCCCACCTGGTTCTTATGGCTTGCTGCATATTTATGTAGGTCTCTCCTCGCAGCCTGCTCTGATTAGGCACTAAAAATAGAGTGTGAGCACTTAAGATATGTATCAACGCTCACACTCATTTTGGTACATGTTCACCACAACACTAATACGACTAAACTATCCAAGCAATTAATAATTCAAAGTGTACCTGATCAATACCCTCCATTTTTGAAGTCAGTTAAATAAAACTAGGCTATAGTTACTAGAAAAGCTAAACTTACCCCTATTAAAACAGCCAGTGAAAGTCCCCTCAAAATCGGTCCAGCTGTTCCAGAGATTATTGTGTAAAAGATGTTATTTTAGCATATGTACCATATATATACATTCATATGCATGTAGTAAAAATTATTTTGGTTATTTATTTATAATTATTATTATTGGTTATTTACACTTCAATTAAATTATATAAATAGATATTATAATTTAAAAAGCTTATGTTAAATCTAATTCATTCGTATCGATACGTCAATATGCACAGTATAATAATTGTTCTCCATTCTGAATCACGCCGTTTATATTCACCGATATAATATCATTAAGTAGTACGATAACCCCCGACACCTCTTATGGAGACGATGGCAGATTCAATCCGCGCCCAAACAATAGACTGTCTTTGATCTCTTATCTTTAAAGAGCTCAGATACTTATGACTCACTTATGTGAACAATCAAGTTTGTTTGATTTTGAAATATAAAATATTCCATTCCAAAACCAATACCGGCCGGGGGTGAAATGAGACTTTTGACATTTACTCCTGAATTTATTAAGTAAATTTAACTAACCTTAAAGTAATTTAATTACCAAAGGACACATCTAAACTATCCAACTAATTTCTACTTTACGGTGTGTATAATCTGATCTGATTTTTTTTAGTGGGTAAAATAAAAATTGTGTGCTATATGCTATTCCAGATTATAATCTATCTCTGTGCCAAATTTCATCCAGATCCGAAAGCCGTTCTGGCGTGATCGAGCAACAGACATCCAAACATTTTCATTTATAATATAATAGCGTACTAAATTTAGCTTTTTTTATTTAAACAATAAACTTACATCATTAAATATTTAATTTAACTCTCACAATATATTAAAGTATTAATTTCTCTCCGTATACATTATCTTCTATACTCGTGCGAGTGATGATCGTTACACCCATGTACATATCAGCAGCATCAGTAAATGGATACATTTATGCAGCACTATAACTTACCTTGAATACTTCAAAATCCTTAATTATTGTCTGTATACTTTATTATACTTCAATATACTCCATTGTACTTCAATATGATTCACAATGACATAAATATACACAACGCATGTGTCAATAAAAATTCGGGTTATAAAACAATAGAATAGCATCATAGTATATTAAAAGTTGTATTTGTAGTGGATTCTCCGATGTGTCGACGAGCTGCTTCCACACCGCATTTATACCTTATAACTAATCAAATACATTATTTTCCAGCCGATTATGCAGAAGTACTGCCCATCGATCGCGGCGGGCGGCGTGTCTTGCTGCGACAGCCAGCAGATGAAAAATTTCGAGAAAATGATCAAATTGGCGGAGAATATGCTTCTGCGCTGCCCCAGCTGCTTCGAGAATTTTCTAGAACATATCTGCGGCATGACATGCTCGCCGGTTCAAAGCAAATTCATCAAGCCTGTTAAATTCTCTTATAGGAACGGTAAGTGTTATCGTAGAAGACATGTAGACATCTGCATCTGCAGCTCTGATGAATATGCGAACTCTATTGTGATACCATCGGCTAGTATTTTAAATGTAATACCCTAGTAACTAAAGAATAAGTTGTCACCCTGTATATTACAATATAATGAATAATATAAGTAAAAAATAGGAATAGAAACAAAAACAGACTTCAAATCAAATGAAGCGTTAAACGGTTAAAGGTTCTCAATTAGTTTTCGATTCGACATCGACATTACACTATTTGGAGTACTAACATGTATATTTTGTTTGCAGATTCGAAGCAGCAGATAGAGGAGATTGACTATCACCTCGGCCTCACTTACATGAACTCCACTTTCGACTCCTGCATTCAGGTAACTTTTTTATTCAAAGGACAGCTATTTAGTAACAATTTGATCAAGCCATGGTACCTCAATATCCGGGCGGTCGCCTGTAGTCGCATAGTACGCTAGCAATCTGAGTTCAATCCCTAGTGCCGGCTCCAATAAATTTGTTGCGATATTAAGTTCTCGTTTACCGCCCGCTCAGTAGTAAGGGAAATATCGTGATGAAACTTTATGTGTTACAACATTTTCGAGGACGTGTGATATCTGCGATCTAGGTGTGCATGCGAAGAGACTGAAAAATTTCTTCATAGTATAGAATAAGTTATCCTCACTCTCATGTACTCACTCGCACATACACTCTCACATGCACCCACGCACACTATTCTTTGCAAAAACACACGACTACAACATAAGCTATATAACAAACTTTAGTTCATAAACTCGGAGTTAGGTACAACATCTTCCTAATACAGGCTATGTATTAGTCTAGCAGGGAGATGTGTACCGAAGGACGAAAACGAAGTAAGAAAATGTTTATAGAATATGTTATATAATATGTATAATAACATTTGATAATATGTATCTAATATTTTTGTGTATGTGCATGTCGGTAATATAAAATGTGCGTGTGTGTAAAAAGTAAAATAAATATTTCATTTTCAGTTTTATAACAGTGGGACACACACACATATATGTATACTGTGTTTATTTTCAATAAGATCTCATGAACAATTACGGTCCCATGTGTAATAATTTTGTAGACACAGGACTTTGAGTTCCGAAGTACCTCCTAAACATTCCTTCGAAAATTGTTAATGGCGCTATGAGTATTTGGCGATTACAAGTACTTATGAGTTTCGTTTCCATTGCAGGTACAAATGCCGTCAAGCAACCAGCCGGCCTTGAACTTGATGTGCGGTACAGACGCCTGCACTCCACAGCTCTGGTTTGACTTCATGGGCAACGCTCAGTTGGCATACGTGCCATTCCAGATGAACTACATCGCGGGAGACGAGCCCGTCGGCGAGATCACTCCGTACCAACCGCCCACTAGACCCTGTAACGTCGGAGCGAACGTAAGTTTGGAAACCAAAAGGCAACAGTAGAACCTGATCAAATCTTGAATTAGAATGCTATTGCAAATAACATTCTTGTCCAAGGCACACAAATTAAGAATAACAGCCCAAATTAAGGTTTCTTCGGGAGTCTTTGCATTACTCAATAGCTCGAAAGAGTTCCAGGCCAGAGGCCTCCTGCTTGATTAGCGTAGTGTTCTGTCTTCTTTAGCTCTATCTTTATGTATATACAGGTGTTAGGTCAAGAGCGGGGCGGGGGGGGATTAGGTAAAAAAATAAATGACATGGATTTTTTTTATTATATTTGTCGAGGTTGTCAACCTACCACCCACTTACCGTTGGACGTTGAATTACGGGACAGGACATATATACAGGATGTATAATATTTACACTATTGTTCAATAGATAAAGAAAATGTGATACAGACAATAGGTGTCTGTGTCTTACACATACGAAACGTAACTTTCTCTCTTTCTATTTTCACTTATATCTCCCTCTCAACTCCCGTTCGCCTCGCCCGATCACACGTTTCGTAACGCTCTCGTCAAACATTCACCAAGTCAAGCGTGCCTATTGAAAGTTTTACTTCAAAAACGATGACCAACATTTATTATTGTTGATAGGAAAGAATAGCTTGCAGCTCACAGGAAGTCCAAAGAGCAGTGTTGCTTAGCTTATTTGAGTAGGAGTTTCCAGTGTCACTATTGTCGATCGGTATGATGATATCATCATGATTGGAGACTCATGTAGTTTTCTATGTACAGGGTCAGCCGGGCTGCTCGTGCATGGACTGCTCGGCGTCGTGCCACGTGCCGCCACCTCAGCCTCCTCCCCCCGGGCCCTTCACCATCCTCGGCGTCGACGGGTATGCCTTCGTCATGGCCATCATCTTCCTCATCTTCACCACGCTCTTCCTCAGTGGCGTCTTCTGCTGCAACCCGCAGGAGAACACTGTCGGTGAGTATCTCTCTTTAGTTATTTGTCGGGCTGCGCCACTGGTATACTATCGATATTCTTTTAAAATAAGATAATTGATAGAATTTAGTAGACAAAGATAGTAACAATATTAACAGAATAGTAATTAGCTTAGTGTAGAAATAAGGTCGTAACATTCAAAACCACTATTCCAATATTAACGTGCTTTCACGTCTATACTGAAATGGCACTAGCATAAGTTAAAGCTTATTTGGAATTGTTAACATTCTTATTAACCATTCCAAATAAGCATTTGAAATTTTAGTATTAAAAACATTACAATATTCAAAGAAAACATTTGTTTGTTGTAAGCTTATAGTGCTAAATCTATGTAATCCAATAATAGTTTATAATAACCAATTCGGGTTGCTAGCGTACTACGCGTTTACGGCAACGGATTTCTAGACGCGCTGCGGGATTTCATCCTTTTGTTGTGAATACCCCTCAAATTCGAACGAAGAGCTTTGCTTCGTCTTTCATTATTCGTATGAAAAAAAAACTGGAATAGTTTGCCCGCGTCTGTCTTTCCTTCTGATTACTATGTGGGTATTTTCAAAACTAGATTGAATAGGCATTTACTAAGCTAGTGCGCCTTACCATCCAGGACTGCATTTCCACTTAATATCAGGTGGGATCGTAGTCAAGCACTTGCTTAGAAAGTATAAAAAAAATGGCAAACAACTACGTACCACGTACGGCGATGCTGCGCCCCCCTGTCATCTATATGGCCTAAGTAGTTAGCTGAAAAGCTATTGACCTTTTTATTACATTGTATAGATTTGATATAGAAATAAACTACTTGAAAATTAATAATTGTGTCTATTATTTTATGACATGTTGTAGGTTGATAGTAACACTCTAGTAGAGAACGACGCGGCCCATAACTCTAATGTTGCCATTTTAGTGCAGATACACTTTGTTATACAATTATTGCGTTTGCAATCTACCTACAATCTCGTAAAGTTTAAATCGTCTATAGTCTAACTACAGTCTAAGAGATTTAGGATTCAAATACGATCTAGATTGCGTCAATTTAAATTCTTCACACATTTGATTTCCATGGAACACGTCGTTAAACAGAACTAAAACATAGATTTTTATATAAACATTTTGCGCTCGTATATTACGGGATTTCGTTCTTGGTAGTGAAATTATTTTTCGTATTTCATTAAAGAGGAAAGCCATGGTAGGTCAGTGTGGCGGTTCGTTTCAAGTACGCTAGCAACCAAAGTTCAATCCCCGGTAACGACACCACTGAAGTTTGTTGCAATTTCCTTGCAAATTTTTTGCACATGGCATGCGGAAGGCTGAGTCACCGAACTGTGAGATTTGCCAAGAGGTTGATGATGTGCGCTACATAATGGAAGAATGTGCTAAACATGAAGCGGAAATAAAGTAATTAATAGTCTAAAACTGAGGGAGCAACGTGTGGGTGCTTTCTTAATGCTGCTGTCTGACCTGACCTCAAAGCTATGGCCATACAACATTGATGACTTTCTTTCTCGCTTCATGCGACCGATGTATGTGTACTTACGTTAGGGTATGATGGGGCTGACATGCCGAAAAGGGCAAAATTCCCCAATAAATAAAGTGCCGATTTACCACGTACTCGACTATGAAGGAAAACATCGTGAGCAAAATAATATATCTTAGAATTTTTTCTAATTTATTAGAACAAAAGCCAGTTGGCAGACCCAATATATTATTTTATACAGGCTGTTATTTTAACTTTTATTTAATTAAATAATTCCATACATTTCATCGAATTCTGTTACAAGAAATATCCCTAGTGGCGCAGCATCTTAAAATTGAATTCAGTGCGACGGTAACGCCATCTCGCTCAAGTCTTAGTATCATTTAATATTTAAAAATAATCTATATTATAGGTATTTTAGTGGCTTCGTATTCTTTAATTTTCAGAATAAAGCACAAAATCATCATTGACTTCTCTATATATATATATGCACTTTTATATCTATCCTTATATAATATATAATTTGTATATTATATTTATATTGTACGCTTACTATAGTTGCAGATATTTTTTATATTACGATGGAGTTTCTGCTTTTATAAGCTTAGAACTTGGTGAAGGAATCTTTTCCTTTATTACATTTACTAAAGCACAATTAGAGCGGGACAATATTACACCGGATATTTGTGAATATGTTTAAAATTCAATCGAGATGAACAACAATACATTTCGTTAATGTTTTATACAAATTTTGGTTGCTTTATTATAGTCGAAATTCGTGAATGTGATTTCAACCCCGGAATCGGAGCATTAAAATCACACATAATTTCCAGCTGTGTATATTACCCCAGTGGATGTGTGTCAAACGTATTGTGTGTAATATTTTTTCGTTGATTTAATACATTTTGTATGAAAAATTAATAAAAAATATTCACACACCTCCGTCTGCGTAATTTTCGTAAAAACAAGTAAATGTTTTATTTCACGTTTTAATTTAGCGATAAATTTAAAAATCACTTAATACGGTCACTTACCCTCTCTGATGCTCTTGCGTCAAGTTGCTCCTGACTGAGGTTCAGGTCAAGCGATTTATGCTATGACTGCTGTCAAAATCCGATTAACTTTTTTTCGTTCGTTCTTAGTTTTTAGTTCGTATGGTTTACTGATGGCGTATCACTGGCATCAATGTGTGTGTCAGTATTTGATGTCCTTGGTAATAATGGAAGGGTAATTGATATAAATAATTGATAATGAAACCTCATTGGCAAATTAATTCTGTTTATAACCGGTCACAATAGCTATATAAGGAAATTTATAACGATCGTTTATAGAGGGCGTTGCTGGAATTTCTTCGGCTAGTTCTCACAGCGTCAACGCTTCGGGCTCAAAGTTAGCTTTGAACGTCCCTAAGTTTATCCGTGGAAAATCAATCGAGTCGTGGTTCGGCTTTCTCGGGCGCCTTCGGAATACTGCCGCGTAACGTAGTAACCGTGCAAACCGAGGTTACCCCTTACCGGGGAGACCCTTGTGTCGAGTTACTAGCGATAGTCAAAGTCAAAATATCTTTATTCAATAGAGATCGAGAATCTACTTTGAATTGTCCAATATTTTTTCCCTACCGTGCAATTTCGGACGGCAATCTACTAAGAAAAATTGCACAAAAAACTTAGTAGAGCTTTTTTTAGCGTCTTTAAAATATTTTACAATATTCGTTTACTTTTAAAATAATTATTAATTAATCATGTTGTGTTAGAACAACTAAATCCCAAGCTTTGTTATCGTTTACATCAGAAATTTTGTAATAAGCCTTACAATAGAGATTGGCTTTAACGATCGTTTTAAACTTGTTCAAAGACAGATCCTTAATATTATTTAGATAGAGGTTCGGGCTAAGCGACTTAAGAGCTATGTCACCTCTCGATCCGGTGAAGCAGTAAAGGTCAGCTCCTCTCGCCAGTATGTGTAGTTCGTCACAAAAAATCCTTTGAAGATATTCTATATACTTTTAAATACGACGGTGTAATATTGATTCGTATTAAAATTACGCACAAGTTTCTTATATTTTGCCTTCATTGCAATCACTGTGTTGAAGAAGTTCCTTTTGAGAGAACAAATATATTTTGTTAGACTTGTGCGTGATGGCGTTTCCACTTGTACGGTGACGGGTATGAATAGCCATGCACTATAAAATTTCCTTATCTACCTTCTATCGATGTTGTCTTAATATAAAGAAGTACAATTTTTAAAATATATTAATGCATGGGCACTCATATTAGTTTTTTTATATATATATATATGATTTTTAATATAACTGTTTGAAAGGAAATCCACCTTATTTCATATATTTTGTGTAATAAAAACATATTACATGGATTACAAAAAAAATGTGAAAAATTAACACCAATTTTGTGACTATTTTTTGAAACTTTTATTATTTTTTGTACTTTTATTAGGTACATAATATTGAGGACAGGTTTATGATAAGTGAAATAGACTCTTTACCTGTCACATGTGTCTAATCTACCTCTCTCTCAGCCACTACTGTTAAAATAATGTTAGTGGAATATACTTACGTTCTGCCAATACAAAAAGCCTACTTAAATCATTTTCGATTGCTGTTCTAATTGGAATTAAAATATAGATTCCTATTAGCACTTGATATATTATACATATTTACGTTACATTATTTACGTAATTTTAATATTATTTAATCTTGTTGTAATTTCCTAGGTTAGGTTAGGGGAAAGATGGGGAACTTTCAAATTTTGTTTTTAATGATATTTTAAACAATCTTACCGATTTTCAGCTTGGTAGGAATTTAGGTAACTTCGAATGTCTAAATTGATCGGACTATATTACAATGTACAGGTCCTTTGTCTCCTAAATTAGGTATAGTTTACCTGAATCTTAGGAGACAGTGCCAGAAGGCACCTAAGTCCTAATTAGTATACCGTGCGAACATATTGGGTATTCATTAAGTTATTAATCAAAAATAGTGTATTTGTACTTTATAGTCAAAACTATACAAGGTAATTTTAAAATGATTAGTAAGCAAATACCGATAATAACAATAAGGTGGATTTCTGAATGGTGACGCTGTTAGCGTTTAATTCGATGGTCCTAACTCGGTGCTTGGGGACAGACGAGTGGGGGCGAGGCATGGAGGACGGCCGGGGCGGCTCCGAGACGAGCCCACTGAACAGCCACCGATCTAGTACGTATCAGCACCACAGTACCACACACGACACGCAAATACACATACGTCATGTATACAACACTACTAAATACATTCACTCCTCCCACCGAGCCGTGGTAGCTCAGTGTCTGGGCGGTCGCCTCAATTGCGTAATACGCTAGTAATAGTGGGATATGTTTGTTGCAATTTTACTGTATGTTTTAGTGCTGATTTACCACACGCTCGGCGGTGAAGGAAAACCGAGGAAGCTTACATGTGTTGGCAAATTTTTTAAGATATGTGAAATCTGCCAACCCGCACTAGGGCCGCGTGGCGGTTTGTAGTTTTATAGATTCTTTACAGGCCTGTGCCTAACAGTGGGATATATATTTATATAGGCTTAACCAACGTAACTAAAACTCTGCCGCACTCGAGTTTTTGCGTTAGTATTTGAAACCTAAGGATCCAGTCAGAACTGTATGGTTGAAAATGAGACGTACACTCCAAGATAAATTCATCAGTATCTTCCCTAGTGGCACCCAAAGTTAGTTTAGCTTTTGAATGTTCCTTAGATTATCCGTGAAATAGCAACCGGCCGAGTTGTGGTTCGGTTCTCTCGGGCGCCCTCGAATCAGAACGTTTACGTGTAACATAGTAACCGTCCAAGCTGAGGTTACCCCTCACCGGGGACCCTCGTGTCGAATTATATAGATAGAGGTTCAGGCTAAGCGGCCTAAGAGCTATGCCACCTCTCAATCCGGTTAAGGAGTCAACGCCAGCTTATCTGGCCAATCAGTATAATTGTCGTTTTACGTCCGCTACAATGCGTATGAATACGACTTTGTGTTCTTTAAGCTGCATAAAAATGGAGTATGTAACTTGGTATATATTGTAGATAAATAATAGCTTAATAATGAAAAACTAAACTAACTTAAAGATTAACAAAGTTCTGGTGTCCCGTCACTGTAATGAAAAAAAAAGTGGTTAGGTGATACCAACGCTCAGGAAGTACCTACACATCTCTTTGTACACTTAATTTCTAAGAAAATCGATCAACAATATACTAATATCGGATCATACAGCAAGGAAATAATGCTATGAATGAACTATGAAAATATAGAAATACAACAATGATTCAATTTGCATACCGTTCTCAAGTTTAATTCTAAACTAGTGTGATTAATAATTCCATAACGGGGTTATTTATAATGGTATAAAAATTTCACATCGTCAGTGTACACACTGGAATTTACGCGCAAATACAGGGAAGGACTTTGTTTCATCATGTGATTTCTTGAGCACATTGCAAGTATTGATGATGATGAATATTTTTTAGCCAAGTTTTTAAAACACATACACTTATTTCTTACATCTAAGATGAAAATGAAAATGTAAGTTAGATGATCCCCTCATGAGTCCCCGCGCCATTTTCGAATTTAATTTGACTGTCACATTGCAAGTATATTTGAACGCTTCCATAGATAACTTATATTTAATTTGTTTTTAATTTGTAGTCTGTCAACATTATATTTGTGTGGATAGCTGCATACATATTTATCATTTTTTTTACATACATTAGAACTTAATTCATTTAAAAATACTTAAAGTTTAGTTTAGTTTAGGAAATTTTTTGGGTTTCTTTCTAAATTTCAGAGGTTCAGGCTAAGCGCTATGAGACTAAGCTACCTAAGAGCTATGCCACCTCTCAATCATGTGAAGCAGTCAAGGCTAGCCTTTTTGGCCAATCTGTGTAGTTCGTCATTAAAAAAAAACGTGACCCATCTCCTTAAGCTTAAAGCTGGAATGGTTGGCAAGAAAGTTATTAAATTTTCTAAAAAAAAAATTATTACCATTTGTTCTATAAAACAAAAGTAAATATCACGAATTCCTTTCAATCTTTTAATGGAGCATTCTTGCTTATAACAAATCATATTATTTTTAATCTGGATAATGAAACAGAGTTCTTCGTAGAGTATGTCTGTACGCGTTTCTCTATGACCGCTTACTCAACAGTTCTATTTATTCCTATTTATACTAATTTATACAAGGAGTCTGTTATTTTCTTGGTAACAAAAAAGTTTGGATTGACGCACCTGCTTAGTATATTGTTGATCGAATGTAATAATGGTGTTTGTGGTATGCGAGTTATTTTTGTTTATGGTTTAGCATTTGCATGAAGTGTACCTAACTTTTATTGTTCTTAACGGAGTATTGATTTAAATATGCATGGTATCTCTATATATTATATAGTAATTACATTTGATTATAATTAATATAAATTGCGATGTATGGTTTTCATTTATAAATACGGAAAAATATATTTTTATATCGATATCTTATAAATAACAATCCAATCCTTGACTCATTTCCCTCATTTCGCATCCTTAGATCTTCTTTCTTTGACATCTTAGTTGTCCAATTGTGCTAGTTTTTGGTAATCTGCTAGTTTAGTTGTGCCACTAATGTTTTCTGATGGCGTACCACTGACATTCGAATATGGTTAGTTTTGGTTATCTCGTATATAATGACATCTTCCAAATAAACCTTAATATTTCGAACAAATTATTATCAAAATCATATGTTATTACATACATTATAAAGTTAGTAATTTACGGTTAACGGAACAATGACAATTGAGTTCTAAATAGTCGGTTATCATTGTGAAAATTCAGTGACAATAGCCGATTTGAGGCTTGCAACTGGCATTCAAGGCATAAATATTTCTCGCCATTCATTAGTTCTATTGGACGACAGTGGCTTAAGTAATATGACCTGATCTGTCATGGTTCGAATCTCATACTCCTTCCATCTTGTATGTGTCTCCTTTGGAATTGATTAACATTGATGGAAGGTTGATTTCGAATCGAATTTTAATATGCGATATTGATACTTCGTGCCCTTCTGAAAAGTGAGAAACCTTTTGCCTTCTTTTTAGATGTTAGTTAATTATTTAACATGTCACTTGATATTAACAGTCAATTACGAACCATACTTTAGCTTCCTATTATATTTGCAGCATCCAATATGCTTAGATATATTATTCAATGTATTATTGTCTGTCCTTACGATCCGTATTCAGCTTTATGCCCAACATGGCAAGAGTTATGTATTGATCATATTTTATCATTTTACAGCTTTAAGGAATGCATCTTTGCCGTACATCGGTTAATGCTTTGCTGTCGAAACGTAAATTAATTTTAAATCCACCCTTCAGTTGTTAGGTGATCTATCTTTCTAGTTATTTTCGTATATTAATTTGCTGCTGATCAGCGTAGTTAAAATATATCCAGAAAATTCGTTTTATATTTAAATTAAAAGAATTATATCCATATAAAATAAATGATCGTCCTGTGTAAATTAATTTATATAGCAATGTATGTATGTCGTATATTTGACATATACTAAATCACACATTTTAAAATAAGGTAATTATAAATACCTTTGTACCGAGCAACGTTAAGCACAATCCTTAATTCAGGTGTAGCTTCTGATACTAACCAAGAGATGGCCACAAATCCCGCATCCACCCAGTGGACGGCTGACCACGGCGACGGCGTCGCTGACGCTACCTTCTTCGAGAAGCTGGGCGCTGAGACGGAAACCAGGCTAGAGGACTTCTTCCAATGGTGGGGATGTTTGATGGCGTCACGCCCTTGGATCGTTTTGTTCCTTGGTGAGTAAATATCCTTAAATAGCCCGGCCAATGTACACCTCATTTTTTTATTGATATTGTCATTGTTCGAATCAACATCTCTTGTACAAAAGATTTTAATATACGACCAGCTTCGCTTCGTGGTTTCACCCGTGATTAAAAACTATTTATTTATTTTTATTTTAAAATAAACCCAATTTAATCCTTGTTACATCAGCTATCTTCTAGTGAATGTGCCGTCAGCCGTTCCAGATATTAGTACTCCTTCTGGGAGGAAAGCAGGGTTACGTCAGTTCTTACTCACTAAAACCCCCTGGTGACCCTTTCTATGTGCGGGGGGGGGTGGCTCCGGGATCCCCAGTGAGAGCACCTCTCCACTAGGCTTGGAAGCACTCCCGGGTTCGCAGTGCAAAGCGCCATGGACCGGCCAATGACACCTTCTTCCCGGGTGCACTGTAGAGTCTACCGTGTCCACTGGGGGAGGCCTATGTCCACCTTACATGAATGAACATATTCCAGGTCTATGTTTCGTGGTTACCTTGGGCAGCGGCATAGCGCACACACAAGTGACCACCAACCCAGTGGAGCTGTGGGCGTCTCCGTCTTCCCGGTCGCGTGTGGAGCGCAACTACTTCGACTCCCATTTCGAGCCTTTCTACCGCACCGAGATGCTCATCATCAGCTCGAAAGGTCTGCCGAAGATCGAATACGAGACTTCGTCGGGCGATGTGATTGACTTCGGGCCGGTTTTTAATAAAACATTCATGCTTGATGTCTTCGCTTTGCAAAATAGGATTATGGGTGAGTAAGTTTATTACTTTCAAGGGCAGGAAACAAAATGTGTGAATATCTAATATAAGCCGTGGTAGCTCAGTGTCCAAGCGGTCGCCTCTAGCTGCTACGCCAGCAACCAGAGTGTCCCCGGTGACGGCACCAATAAAATTGTTTGTTTCCATTTTAAGTCCTGATTTACCACCCGCTCGGCGGTGAAGGAAACCACCTGAGGAGTCATGCTAACACTAAGGACTTTCTTACATATAACTTACACACATGTAGGTTATGGGAAAATTTGAACGGCATGACTGTGTATGGTGATACCCGAATGTCACACGAATTTCTATGGCAATTCTTTTACCTGTACAGCTATAAAACTTTGGAATAGTTTGCCCATTGAGATTAGGAGGCTGCGTCAACTAATGTCTTTAAATCGCGTGTATCTGAATACTTTCTACTCAAACAATGAAAAATTACAAACTGGTATGGTATTTATTGTCGTTGTATATATTCCATGTGTATGTATATTATTATATTTATATAGAAGTATCTATTTATGTATATGTAAATGTATATTTATTTATATATATAATAGTTTTAAAACGCTATTTTTAGCGGCACTATTAGCCTGCTCTTAACCACTACAGGCTAGCTGGAAGAAATTGCTAATTAGCATTAAGTTCACCTTTGTATATTTATTTGGTGCAATAAAGGATTTATCTATCTATCTATCTATCTATAATTTTTTAGTATTACATATTATTAAATACAATAGCTTTTCTAGTGCAACGGTTTCTGCTGGTAAGATTATTGCGTATTTTTTGGCCAGAGAAGCTGGCCTTGACTGCCTCACCTGATTGAGAGGTGGCATAGCTCTTAGGTCGTTTAGCCTGAACCTCTCCATCTCTCACCATCGCTAGTAATGCGACACAAGGGAACCCGGTGAGGGGTAATCTCTTCTTGATCGGTTACTATGTGGTATATCCGTGTTCACATCAAGGATTGCCACGATGTTGTGAACAGCATATAATTTCATATCGAATGTGTTTATTTTTCTTTGAATCATGCTTCAACATCGTGTTTCTCCTCAGACTTGGCCGTAATGGACAACGGGACGAAGATAACGGGTATTGAGGACATTTGCTTCGCCCCGCTGAAGTCACCGTTCTCCAGTCCGATGACAGCTTCCATGTGCGCCGTACAATCTGTGTTCGGCTGGTGGAGTAACATTGACGAGTTCAATGACGACGACGATTACCTTGAAAAAGTGGACACTTGTTCCAGGTATAGTGCCGCCTTTTTGGTAACGTTTTTACACTTATAGTCGTCTTCGTTCAATTTATGAACTAATCAAAAATAATTCAACATTATTTTTTCCTCTTCTAATCAAACTGATCTATTTTAACTTAAGTAAATGGGGAATTTAAAAAGAGAAAAAGGAAGACCAAATAAGAGATGGAAAGATATTTTCAAACAGAAATGTGCAGCTTGTTGAATGCGAGTAGCACGGGAAAGAAATATTTGGAAAGATTTAGGAGAGGCCTACGCCGCAGAGTCGTTCAGGCTAAGCGACATAAGAGCTATGCCAGCTCTCAATCCGGTGTAGCAGTCAAGGCCTGCTTCTCTGGCCAATCTGTGTAGTTCGTCGTTAAAAAAAATGAAGTTAAGTCGAAGTCACACCGGGGGGCGCAGCTAGTCGTAAATATGCTTGTGTGACTCAAATTGATGAAACGTAGCGTCGATTTTGGTTGTTGGAGACGGTTCAGTTGTGAGGTTTGTTGCAGAAATCCGTACTCGTGCTTGGCGTCGTACGGCGGGCCGGTGCTGCCGGGAGTAGCGCTCGGCGGTTTCCTGGCGCCGGGCGAACCGCTCAGGCAGAACTCGAGCTTCTACCAGGCCACTGCCCTAATCATCACCTTCGTTGTCAACAACAAACATGACAAGAATCAAGTATATATATATTTATCTATACGTATAAACCGCGCAGTGCATAAGAGAAATCAAAAAATAAAAAAAAATTAAATGCGATAAAAAAACAGTAGATAACCATAGTGCAAATGCGCATATTGTCATAAAGCTCTCAGGTGTACTCCTGGCCGAGTAGACAGATTCAACTTTGGCTGACCGCTGTTCACAAATGTAGTGAGCCCATCGTAATATACCAGGCTCATAGTTTTTAAAATTAGGCTTATAGGCTAAAAAAATGCACCTTTTAATTTGTATTTTTTTTTAGTGAGAGTCAAGTAGGGTAAAAGGGGTAGCATTTAACATAAAAGTGAAAATGCTCAAATTGTTGCATTGGCCCATATACGGAGGGCCTATCGACATATAGGATAAATATCTTGATTGTGTGATAAGACGAATTCCGTCACTAATGGTATTCCTCTTCTTCCTCGCCCATAGCTGAAGCCGGCAACCCAATGGGAGGAGAAATTTATAGCCTTCATGAAGAACTACACGGAGAATGAGATGCCGGAGTACATGGACATAGCGTACACGTCGGAGCGCTCCATCGAGGACGAGCTGCAACGCGAATCCAAGTCCGACATCTCCACGATCGGCGTCTCCTATTTCATCATGTTCGCGTACATCGCGATCTCGCTGGGCCGTTTCACCACCTGCTCACGGCTACTCATCGACAGCAAGGTCACCTTGGGCCTCGGAGGTGAGATTGGGAAATGGAAATTACGTATAACCCAGCGTCAAAAATAGTATACACCAGGGGTCGGCAACTTTTAAAGGTGGCTCTTTAAAAACTTGCCAAAAAAACAGTTTTTTTTTAAATATCGTGAGGAAATCTATATACGTGAAGTCTGCCTATTCGCACTAGAGCCGCGTGACGGACTACGACCTTATACTTACAATGAAAGTCTGTTTTCCTGGTTGATTTTTTTTTTATTTTATTTTCATATTCTATTATTTCTCTAACATTTGTAGATGTTTAAAAATACCGTAGAGCTATAGATTAACTCTGTAATATGAATATCTTTGGATTCTGGTGCATTAAGAATTTCGATGGTAGGTGTTATGATCGTGCTCGCGTCGGTGGCGTGCTCGATGGGCATATTCGGCTTCGCGGGTGTTGCGGCAACACTCATCATCCTGGAGGTGATTCCGTTCCTGGTGCTGGCCGTTGGCGTGGACAACATATTCATACTGGTCCAGACCAGCCAGCGCGATCCCCGCCGACCCAACGAGACCGTCGCCGAACACATCGGCAGGATGTAAGTAGCTATCATAAAGTTGATTAAATAAAAAAATTACATTTTACAAAATTTTCGGAAAATTAGATTATTACTAAAAAGAGCCTACTTACTGTTAACAATATTTTTATATGGATAAAAGACACTTTAAGAAGAAGTAAATATAATAGCAATATAGAATATATGCAAAACTCATCATAATATGTAAAAATCATTATAAATTTCAAAGTGTAATAAAATAAAATAAAATATAACGTCGGAATACCCGTGTTGCACGAGGGAATGAAATCGCGTCATATGAAAATAACGTTATTAGAGTACTGTGTTATTATGGGGATTTTAGTAAATATAAGTGCTCGAGTACTACTGTTCTATCTTTGGCGAATAGAGTGGTGTAAATAAAATGCCCAAAAAAACTTCAAATTGAATATAATGGGTACATGTCACACATAACGCCGTAAATAATGTGAGTAAAAAACTGTCTTATTTCTCAAAAGGTAACGACCTTCTGAGACATATGGCAGTAAGACCAAATAATCACCAAAATATTAAAGAAGGGCTACATCAGAACTAGCTATGTGAATCCAACAGACATGTATGCGAGAAGAAGAGGGATGTGCCAATATCATGACAAGACGAGTTTTTTTTAGAAGCTGGCCAGCAGTTTTATCGGATGGCAGAACTCTTATTAGTCTGAACCTCTATTACAGCGTGAGCTCTTATTTATTTGACTTGTCAGGCTTGGACAAGTGGGACCGTCCATGTTCCTGACGTCAGTGTCGGAGTCTGTGTGCTTCTTCCTGGGCGCATTGAGCGACATGCCGGCTGTGAAGGCGTTCGCTCTGTACGCTGGGGCGGCGCTACTGGTGGACTTCTTGCTGCAGATCACCTGTTTCGTGGCGCTCCTGGCCATCGACACGCACCGACAAAACGCAAACAGGTACTGTATAGATCACCTTTACCATTTTGAGATAGTTGTATTGATTGGGTATTTAAATGATACGTCAGAAAAAACTGCTTTACCAATTCACCTACTAAACAACCGAAAATTAAAGCAAGCTGGCGATGGATTCTTTTCTTCTTTGCTGCTCGACCGAACTGAAAAATGTGAGACTGAGTGAGCAATCTTCCTGACGTGGCGAAGGCATTCGACAAAGTCTGGCACGTCGGGCTTGTATACAAGCTATACAAGCTTGGGGTGCCCGACTATCTAGTGCGCATAGTGCGCGATTTTCTTACCGGTCGAACCTTCAGGTACCGCGTCGAGGGAGTGCGCTCCACCCCCCGTCCCGTTCGAGCCGGAGTACCACAAGGCTCCGTACTCGGTCCCGTCCTATACACGCTCTACACTAACGATATTCCGCGCTCACGTAGAGCAGAGCTAGCCCTTTCGCCGACGATACCGGCATTTATGCTTCCGGCGTTCTCCCGAAGTCATTCTTAAAACTCCAGACCGCGGCCGATGCCCTAGGGATTGGTTTCGAAATGGAGAATAGAAATCAACCCGGCCAAGAGCGCAGCCATGTACTTCACGAGGCGTCTTCAGTCTCCACCTCGTTGCGTCCAACTTCTAGGTACCCCTATTCCATGGGTTACACAAACCAAATACCTTGGTGTCGTATTAGATCCCAAACTCTGCTTCGGCCCTCACGTAGACCAAGTTAGGAACCGGGCGGCCTACGTTATGGGTCGCCTATATCACCTCATTAATAAGAAAAGTAAAATGTCCCTCCGTAATAAGGTGACACTTTACTAAGCAGTTATACGTCCCGTTATGACGTACGCGAGCCCGGTCTTCGCGCATGCCGCCCATAAACATATCCATAGGTTACAAGTAATTCAGAATCGTTTTCTGCGACGAGCCACGGGTGCGCTGTGGTTCGTACGTAATCGCTAGCTCCACGTTGATACAGGGTTACCGACAATGGCCCAATTCTTTAAGCAGGCATCTCGACGGTTTTTCGAGACTGCCACCAAACATTCTAACAAACTTCTTGTAAGTGCCGCCACTTATAAGCCTTCCTATAATAAATTCCGTCGCGTCGCCCGGAGGCCGAGACACGTTCTTGACGATCCGGACGACGCGATTACCATTGCACAGGCTAGATCTCCACAAATACACAAAGCGTCCATTCGCGACCATCGGAGGTTGCGAATAATCCTTGCGCGTTACCGCTATTTTATTGGCAGGCCCCACCCCTTAGATGTTAGGAGCGTTGCTGGAGTTTCTTTGGCCACTTCTTCTCCCAGCGCCAACGCTTCCCGAAGTGGCACTCAAAGTTAGTTTAGCTTTGAATGTCTCTTAGATTATCCGTGAAATAGCAACCGACCGAGTCGTGGTTCGGCCCTCTCAGGCGCCCTCGGATCGGAATGCTTACGCGTAACATAGTAACCGTCCGCCGAGGTTACCTCACCGGGGACCCTTGTGTCGAGTTACTAGCAATAGAGGTTCAGGCTAAGCGACCTAAGCGCGATCCCCGCCGACCCAACGAGACCGTCGCCGAACACATCGGCAGGATGTAAGTAGCTAACATAACGTCGATTAAATGGAAAAATTACATTTTTAAAATTTTACGGAAAATTAGATTACGACTAAAAAGAGCCTACTGTTAACAATATTTTTAGATAAAAGACACTTTAAGAAGAAGTAAATAATAATAGCAATGGAGAATATACGCAAAACTCATCATATTATGTAAAAATCATATATTTCCAAGTGTAGAAATATAACGTCGGAATACCCGTGTTGCACGAGGGAATGAAATCGCGTCATATGAAAATACGTTATTAGAGTATTGTGTTATTATGGGGATTTTGGTAAATATAAGTACTCGAGTACTACTGTTCTATCTTTGGCGAATAGAGTGGTGTAAATAAAAATGCCCAAAAAACTTCAAATTGAATATAATGGGTACATGTCACACAACGCCGTAAATAATAAATTGGCAATCGGCGAGCGCGGTGCGGATTTGAAACTGTCTTATTTCTCAAAAGGTTACGACCTTCTGAGACATATGGCAGTAAGACCAAATAATCACCAAAATATTAAAGAAGGGCTACATCAGAACTAGCTATGTGAATCCAACAGACATGTATGCGAGAAGAAGAGAGATGTGCCAATATCATGACAAGGCGAGTTTTTTTTTAGAAGCTGGCCAGCAGTTTTATCGGATGGCAGAACTCTTATTAGTCTGAACCTCTATTACAGCGTGAGCTCTTATTTATTTAACTTGTCAGGCTTGGACAAGTGGGACCGTCCATGTTCCTGACGTCAGTGTCGGAATCTGTGTGCTTCTTCCTGGGCGCGCTGAGCGACATGCCGGCTGTGAAGGCGTTCGCTCTGTACGCTGGGGCGGCGCTACTGGTGGACTTCTTGCTGCAGATCACCTGCTTCGTGGCGCTCCTGGCCATCGACACGCACCGACAAAACGCAAACAGGTACTGTATAGATCACCTTTACCATTTTGAGATATTTAGTTGTATTGATTGGGTATTTTAATTATTTGTCAGAAAAAACTGCTTTACCAATTCACCTACTAAACAACCGAAAATTAAAGCAAGCTGGCGATGGATTCTTTTCCTTCTTTGCTGCTCGACCGAACTGAAAAAAATGTGAGACTAAAACAGTAAGAAAAATATATAACGGAAGTGCTATAATCGTACGCACGGCGGCTGATAGCGTAACTATTTAACATGTAGTTCAACTCTCTGATCACAGGTGGCGCTTTAATGAATTATTAAAAGTCGAAAAAAAAGAGGCGTTATTTATTTTACGTTATTTGTTATGCTTCTATACTATCCGAAGGAACTTCGTTCTGATCTGGTTTTGTGGGCTACCAGGTAAGAACGAAGTTCCTCATCAATTTTTCTACTTTCTATATTGGACGGGCACTTATATTTCGTTACGTGTCGGCGCGCAGGTTCGACGTGCTGTGCTGTTTGAGCGGCGACAAGGCGGAAGTCCACGGACGGGCGAAGGTGCACTCTACAAGCTGTTCCGCCACGCCTACGTGCCCTTCCTTATGAAACGCGAGGTGCGCGCCTCCGTTCTGATCGTCTTCTTCGCTTGGCTCTGCTCCTCAGTCGCGGTGAGTGATTGTGATTTGAAATTATACAAAAGAAATTCTTAACGCGAACGAACGGACTATAGTATCAGAGTAGTATTACTTTTTTTTTCCACTCGTGGAAATTTGAGGGAAAGGCAGGGTTATGTGGGTTCTTCCTCACTAAAAACCCCCCGGTGGCCCTTCCTTGATGCATTGTGAGGGTCTCCGGGATCTCCACCGGAGTCCCTCTGCACTAGGTTTTTGGAGAACACGACCCGGGGGAGGGTTATCACTCCCCCCAATACCCTCGCAGCTTCTTTCCGGGTTCACATTAGCGGACAAGAAAGTCCTCCCACCGTTGTCGCCCGTGGGCCCTTTTAGTCGCCTTTTACGACAGGCACTGTTACTTTATTATATTACAAAGTACTATTACTATAATATATTATTTATTCGTTGACCATAGACTTGCTCTTATAAAATTGTATATGTATGCATTATTTGCAGGTTGCTCCCCACATAGACATAGGTCTGGACCAGGAGTTGTCGATGCCGCAGGACAGTTTTCAGCTGAAATACTTCCAACATCTGAAGAAATACCTGAACATAGGGCCGCCGGTGTACTTTGTGCTGACGGAAGGGTTAAATTTCTCCCAAACAGACGAACAGAACTTGGTGTGCGGGACAAGGTTTTGCGACCCGGACAGCTTGACTATGCAATTATATGGCGGTAAGTAATTAATTTAAATATCTAGGTTACAGATAAATATATATTAGCTCTGTCGATACGTAAGTAGAATCAGCTTTTGGTTCAAATTCGTACCCTCCATAATATGTCCTATATATTTGTATGTAAATTCCAGTGATTCTCAAACACTGTGCTGCAGGTACTAATGTTAATATATATCATAATAATATTAACTTGCAAGTAATCCCTTAATAATCGTACTGTTTTGTAGTACATATTATTTTATTACGCACGTTTAAAATTATTATCATGATCTATTTTACGTAGTGTATTATAGATAAGTTAATAATTTTTAAACTTAATATTTTTTATCTGCCGAAATAAAAAAAGGTTGCGAGTCACTGGTCCCAATTTGCACCAATTTTCCACTAATCATAGATCACGTGTCGTTTTGCTATTTAAACGGTTCAAGTTAATTCAAGTGAGTGCTTTTTTACAGCATACTTGGCCTCAAACGAGACGTACTTGGCCCAGCCGCCAAACTCTTGGCTTGACGACTTCTTTGACTGGTCATCTTCGTCCTCTTGCTGCAAATACTTCCCCACAAACTCCAGTTTCTGTCCCAACGATTTTGGTAGCGGTAAGTATTTAATGAACAAAACAGATAGAATAGAATACCTATAGAATAGAATAGAATAAACATTTATTCGACACAAGAACACTGAAACAATAGCTAAAACAAGACAAAACAACAACATAAACAGAAGTAATTAAAATTGTAAAAAATTAAAAAAAGAACAAAAGAGAACTTGTGCCGAAAAGGGCCAACCCCTCAGCAAATGCTGTGCCCACACATGTAGCACAGCGCTGATTTTTAGCCAAAAACCTATGGAAAACTAAGGCGAACACAATTCGGTTGTGTATTAATATGTTACATACATATTAGTTTATAAAATTTGTATCCGGTGTATGGTGATGACTTCACCCTCTGTCAAATGTAAAAACAACGAATATGAGAAGTAATTACGGGATAGTGTTAAGACCATGGATGTTCCACCACTCTTCAGTTGTCTTAACACGTTAAATAAAATAATCAATAAATCTAATCATCCTAAAATATATACAAAAACAAACTTAAATAACAGTGAAACCAACTTACAAAAACCAAATCAAAGGCCACATGTGAAATCGCAAGTCAAATATATAGAACGTAGATCACTATGGATCACATTAAAAAATACACAAGTTGTCTATGCCACCGTCCTTGTTTACTATTCACATTGAAACTTTAACTTTGCAGCGTGCCAATCATGCGACATACCGCTGGTGGGCGCCGAAATGCGCCCCAGTGAAGCTGACTTCGAACACTACGTGTCATTCTTCCTCCAAGACAACCCCAACTCCAATTGCCCCAAAGCTGGTCACGCTGCCTACTCGCAAGGGGTCAAATTCTACACCAACTCTTCAACCAAAGTCGGGGCGACGTTCTACCAAGGATACCACAGCGTGTTGAAGACCAGCAACGATTATTACTCAGCACTGCGAGCAGCGAGGACGGTGGCTGCTAATCTAACGGAGACCATGAACAGACGTCTCAAGGAGATAGGCTATAACAGCACCACAGTGAACGTGTTCCCGTACTCGGTGTTCTATGTGTTCTACGAACAGTACCTGACCATGTGGCCTGATACGCTAAAGAGCATGGGCATATCCGTACTGTCTATATTCATTGTCACTTTTATTTTGATGGGCTTTGATTTGTTTTCGGCGCTGGTGAGTTTTTACATTTTAATATACCTCTTAGATTACTTTAATATATCAGTGTCCGAACGGTCGTCTCAAGTTGTACAGTACGCTGGCAATCCGAATTCGATCCCCGGTGCCGGCTCAAAAGAATTTGTTTGTTGTAATTTTAATTGCTGATTTACCACATGCTCGACAATGCAGGAAAACATCTTGAAGAAACCTACATCTGTTAGAACATTTTCTAAGACACGTATTTTGTTAAACACTGATAATTTAAATTTATTTGCAGGTGGTGGTGATCACTATCACCATGATAGTGGTGAACCTTGGTGGTCTCATGTACTGGTGGGGTATCAGTCTCAATGCAGTCTCCCTTGTCAATTTGGTAAGTATACTGTTGGCCAATTTGCTGGTGCTACCAAATTATGTACTGTAACTGTATTACACAAGTGGAGGTTTAAACAGACAATCAAAAATACCTTTGTTAAAGACTGAAAAGACTAGACTTCTTAAGTTAAGAGAAGACTAATTAAGTTTTCTATCTTTGATCACTTTACTTGACATTAGTCCAATACATGATTATCCTATATATGATTAACACTGTTGGATTTTTTATATATGGTAGACATGATTTAAATGTATGTATGTAGGTGATGGCGGTGGGTATCTCAGTGGAGTTCTGCTCGCATCTGGTGCACAGCTTCAGCGTGTCGGCAGGTGCGTCTCGTGAAGAACGCGCGGCGGCCTCGCTGACCCGAATGGGATCCTCCGTGCTCTCCGGCATCACGCTCACCAAGTTTGGCGGCATCATCGTGCTCGCCACTGCCAAAAGCCAGATCTTCCAGGTCAGTGCCGTGGCGGAAGCGGGACATTCATGGCTCGCTATCATATCGGGCTCGAAGGACCAAATTTATGCCGGAAAATAAGCCGGCTGCGCTGAAGCCTAAAGTCATTGCGTCAACAGTGCGTAGCAACATCGCAAGTTGAGATCGATAATTTAGATAGCGAAACAATCAAGATTTCATTTCATTAGGTGTAATATAACTATGATACTTCGGAAAAAAAAAATGTCTTCATGCTTTTAATAGCGGCATTCACAATTTTTATCGTTTTGCATTTTTAGAGTAGATTTTATGTTGATTTTGTTTATAAATATTTGACTGCAAATTTTTTAATCTTATCCACGGACTACAGAGACTGCATCGAACATATTAAGTTGTTTTTGTGAGCAATTTTGTTAAGATGAGAAATAAAATCATGGCTGGGTAGACAAGGGCTACTTTAAATTTCCGATTTTCATCTAGCTTTTGTCTTGTCTTATGACCATATATGTCTGAGCTACAGTTAAAGTTACAGCCTTTACATATGGCTCACTGGTGGGCACATTTCTTCTCTGTACTGGGCTTCGCTGGACGTAGTCCGCCACGCTTCCCTTATGAGAATTGGCAGACTTCACATGCCTTTGAAAAATTTTCTAAGACGCAGACGAATTCTTCTTGGTAAATCAGCAATAAAATTGCAACAACAAATTCATTGGTGCCGGCATCGGGGATTGAACTCGTGTTGCTAGCGTACTACGCAACTTGAGCCAAACGCCCGGACACTGAGCTACCACGTCCACATGCTTATGCACTAGGTTCTTAAAGGCAGACTATATGTATAATCGTTTTCCAATGTGTTGTACAGGTATTCTACTTCCGAATGTACCTCGGCATCGTGTTGTTCGGGGCTGCCCACGGCTTGATATTTCTGCCTGTCATGCTCAGCTATATCGGTGAGTCGAGAGAAACACACACAATAACTCACACCGTCCACTCCTCTACAATAACATACATACATTGGAATGAAGTATATAATATGTGTCGTAGTATATAATGAGAATAAATAGTTGTTACCATGCTAATACCGAGAACCAGTTGTAGTCACAATCAGTGGTTGAAGAGTATGCGGAAATTTTTTTTGCATGCATTTGAATTTATAGAGAGTAAGCTGTAGTACATGTATTGTTTTAGCATAACACTTTTTCTGACTTCATACTGTGATATTACTGATAACCTTTACAAGCACACATTTTGCACACATTTCCACTCCAAAGGGCACTTTAGCTAGTGAAATTACTGCACTAACTAGCGTTGCCATCTTGTGAGCACCTGGCAAAATGCTTAGCAGAAGGAATATCAATTATACCGGTATAGCTACAGAATATACCAGGCATTCTTATAGCCAATATATAGACTATAGTTTTATTATATTACATTTAACAAGTAAACATTTGAGTTTCTTTAGTTTACAAATGCACGTCGGAAAATAACGAAAATGGCGTGTTACTCAACCGTATGTCAATAACAAATCTAACGATCGAATATTCCAATCTAACGTCTACCTTTTGGTGTAGAGCATCTAGGCTACGTATCATCTATTTAAGCAAATAATACAATCACATAGGGCTTAGTCGATTTAATTTGACATAATACATTGATATAAACGCCATCTATTGGTACGAAATCACACAACTTTTATTTAAATCTTTACGTTATATTTAATAATCATATGAGCGCCACCTAGTGTTAGGAAATTATGCTATTTTTTATCTTAAATTTGAAAATCATTCAGAACATCAAGTCCTATGCATGCTTTTTTTCTTACTCTGTTTTGACGTTATGTTTTTTGATTTGCTTTAAATTACTTTTATTTATTTTGTGCTTGTATATTGGACCTTTGAGAATAGTTGATTTTTTATTTTTTTGCAATTTGTTTTTATTTCTAACTGTCTATATCGCATGATTATTCTAAGTAAAATGTTTGTGTAAAACATGTGATGGTGGAATGTTTTTTGAAACGCGTATTGAAGACAGTTTTTGACTATCATTTGCATTTTTAACAACAACTAATAACCAACATAAATTATTTACTAACGGCATGTGCATTATATTTTCTATCTTTCTCTTCCTCAAAGAAATCAGTGATAACCTTGTAGCTAAGGGGTTCGACTCACGATCTGATGGTCGAAGGTTCGATTCCCAGTTAGTTGCACTAATAAATTTACTACAAAAATCACTTTCTTAAAGTTTGTGGCTCACCACTGGTCATATATGGGACCTAAAATCTTAGTGAAAGTGGATAGCGAAAGCTCTCTGTCTACCTCTCTAGGGTTAAAACGACTAGTTTTTTTTATGTACATATCTCTTTCAACGGTATTTATGATCATATATCTACTACCACTTAGCAATTTATCTTGTGCACATATTCAAGCTATTCTAAACGATTTACAATCTAGTTGTAGAAATTGTGATTGAAATGTTATTAATTGTATGCAATTAATTTAAACAAGTTATTCAGTAGCAAACTTCTACATATGTTCTAAAATAACTTTTTTTGTTTATACCATGTTTCAATTTATTACTAATTTTAATACAAACGAACAAGAAGATACAAAGTGCAATATTCACTCTCTTCACTCAAAAAGGGTAAATAGAGATTACGATTTTAATATAATAAAATGTTTAATTTATATAATAGGTTGTCAAATATGGGAGATATTTGACAACCTATTATATGCTGCATGATTTGACGCAAAAAAACCTTCTGGACCGAATCAACGCCTGCGATATGCTGCTGAAACGGAACGAACTCGACCCATTCTTGAAGCGGATGGTGACTGGCGACGAAAAATGGATCACATACGACAATATCAAGCGAAAACGGTCGTGGTCGAAGGCCGGTGAATCGTCCCAAACAGTGGCCAAGCCGCGAATTTCGGCGTTAGTGAAGTCCATGTTTACACGTCTATAACTGTTGAACGCAATATCCAAACTAATTATGCATAGCGTCGTTTTGTAGGTTATGTCAAGACCTTTCAAATTATGTATAGTATTGCTAGATACGAGCTCTGTAGCGCTTTGTACATAGCCGCGAAATTCAAAAGACAAAAGGCGGAAGGGAGATATTTGACAACCTATTATTATAATATTAATAATAAATGCACATACAGGAAGAATGCTTCATATATCTATATTTTATATGTTTAATTTTTCTATTTGTACTTCGTTGCGTAGAGAGCAAAAGTGAGTCGCAGTGGTAGATGGAGTGACATGTGAATGTATACATCCAGGGTATAAGAGTGGTATGGTTGGTTAAGGAAAAACCGCCGCAATTCGTCCTTCCCCCGGGGGACGAGTACGCTGTTAGGTTCCCCACAAGTAAAAAAAGTTTAGTAAGAAAAAAACGGAAGAAATGTTTTCAAGACTACACTACTGTACTGAAATGAAATAGGTTCGAGCGACGTACTAACTGTAAAAAGAATCATTTGTCGATATTTTAGTGGTTTATTGTTTTGATCTTAAATGAAATAAAAAAAATCTTAGTTATTTAATATTTTTTGGCCAGAAGTGAAATATCGATTTAATAAGAACGCTAATTTACTTGTTCTACGGGTACATTTTTAAAATGACTTCATTCAGTACTGTGGATAGTTTTTCCCATGTTAAGATAAAACTACCAAAATTTTACAATCAGTAAAATAAAAACAAAACGAAACGCACTGACGCTTAAAAACGACAACGAGGGGAGCGCGCATTCCGCTCATGTTTCAACTCTTGGAAACTAATCGCTAAGTTAGGTGGAAAGTGTGTGAGTGGTTATTACAAGACGTTATTGTTGGATTCTAAATTCATTGACCCGTGAGGCAGGTAACTTGCTTCCATTCCAGGTTCGCCAATGAACAGACAGAAGCTCGCCAATCAGCTGCTGCGCGGGAAAGAGATGGGTGTAGCGGAGACGTCGCTGACACGAGTAAGAGGGGGGAAGATACGTTATACGCAGTGTAGACCCGACTGCTAGCTTATTGAGTACGCTTGCACCGAACGAGCTTGGACTCTGTCACTATGAACATTTGACATTAATCCGGTATCGCTCTATCAATGTGTCAGTCGCATGCGCCTCTTTGGTTGTGAAGCTGGCCGTCTTTATTCATACTAGTAATTTATTGTGGGCAAAAAAAAATCCGGCTCTTTTTCTTTTTTTCAAGTTTACCAATCTGTGGGATTATAAATGTGAGCGACGTTTTGTAAAAAAAACTTATCATCTTGATAATTATTTTCTAGTAATTTTGCGAACCATGTGACAAAAAAGTTATTGGGAAATATGACTAACGATTAAATTCTTATTTCAAATTTCCCGTGAGTGACGTGTCTTTTCTCGTATCGGTTACTAACTTAACGGTTTTGGGGCCGATTGGGTTTGTAAGGAACCTAACCTGAACTCTGAATCTGTATTGTAAAGTACTAAGGCATCTTACATTTATGAGAAACGTTCTCTCTTATATGTAAATTGTCTCGTGCGTTCTCAAACCTTCTCCCAATTAAATGGTGAAATGCATTTAGTATGATAATTGGCTGGGAAAATCGTTACGTATATCGAATAGATTTATGCGTAACGCTAGCTAAGGGTCTGGTTATAACCATTGAATGGTGACAGGCTGTTGCGGAGTATCACGACTTTTTTAATTTGCATGTATATGTCTAGTTGTATTCGACCAGGACCTCGAGTCTGCTAAACCAATTGTGTGCAAAATGAACGTTCATTGGCATCATAGTGGTTGATATTTGCTAGATTTAGTAGTCTTAGTTCATTGGTGCTTATATGGTCGTACCACTGGCACGCAAATTGTGTGTGTAGTATTTGGTAGAATGATAAATTGATCTAAACTTACTGGTTGATATTTACTAGATCGGTTTCATAATGAAGTATCACTGGCAATTAGCAGACCCGGGGCCCAATAGTCATTCCTAATTTTTTTTCGAATTTACAGTCATTTGTTTTCGGTGTTTCTTTGGCTTTGGGTGCCACTGCCTTCTATTGCACATTTATATAGTACTTATCTTTTAACATCTTTACTTAATTTTGAGTACTTAAAAATATTTAGAATGGCAAACAACACTGTCGAATAATTTTTTATTTTGTCTTTATTATAAAATAAATTTTTCTTAGTAAGTTTGAACGTTATGCTTGAAATATGTTGAAATGTTGCGTAAAGTGGCATTGTTTTGGTGTTGGCGAAATTTTTTGTATTTTTTTTAAAATGTATCAAATTTTTCCTTTAGCTTTTCGAATATTTTTTATAATTAAATGGCGTGCATATTTGAAGATTGAATTAATATTTTTGTTGATTATAATTGGGACCACACGTGTGTCACTGGATAGTATGAAAAAATATAGAAAAAAATTGGTTTTTAATAAAAAAAAAAATGGCATTGACTAGTAAGTAGCGTGATTTGAAAGAAATTTTTAAATATAAAATTTAAAACTTTTTTTAAAATTTTTATAATGCTTATGTGTCAAAAAGCGTCGTCTTGGTTGTTAAGTTTATTATCTTCGAAACCTTTACCGCTAAAGGTATAAAGGTAATCCAATTTAATAGACCCTTTTAAAATTGGTTTTGGTAATGGCGCACCACTGACACTCTAATATTGCTTCAATTATTGTATTCTATAACTTCGTTCATAATGACGTCTTCTATGCACATATGCATCTCACTCAAATAATTATAAAAAAAATGAGTTTAATTACGGTTTTTGCCATGGCAATTGAATTGTAATATTTTGGTGCCGAAAGAAATATCATTGGCAAAACACTCTCCCGGATAGGCAATTGTAAATTATATTAATAAATTTTTTGCCTAATATTTTCAATGTACATTTTGTTGTTGTCTGTAGTTTTTTTTTTATAACCTATCTTACTTCCGTAATATGGGCACATGGCTAATTTATTATTATAATATATAAAATAAAAGTTGTAGAATGCTTTCTTTATATCTACACTGCGCTGGTTGGCTCTATGCCCGGTCTATTCACATTTATATATCGACTATAGAAAGCAGAAATGTAATATGTAGAGAAACTAAAAAAAAATCAATGCTTTTATAATTATTTTTAGTGTTACGCAGACTTGATCATTCGACGAGGCTTTTTGCATTTTTGTAAAAACTTCTTTGGTTAACTCATTGTCGCATTAAAACAATTATATAGCAAAAAGTCAGTTAAAGAAAGAGACGTGGTAGCTCAGTGTCCGGGCGGTTGGCTCAAGTTGCATAGTACGCTAGCAACCAGAGTTCGATCCCCGGTGCCGGCACCAATAAATTTGCTGTTGCAATTTTATGTGCTTCCCATGCGCTCGGCGGTGAAGGAAAACATCGTGGAAACCTACGACATGTGAAATCTGCAAATCCGCACTAGGTGTGCGTGGCGGACTATGCCCTTATACTCTCTTTACAGAGAAGGCCTTTGCCCAACAGTGGGACATATATATTATTTATATAAAGGCTGTAACTTTAACTTTATCCTGAAGTGGCATATAAGTAAATTTAACTTAGAGTGTCCCAAATAGTTTATTTAATAAAATAGCAACCGACCGAGTCGTGGTTCGGCCCTCTCGGGTGCCGTCGGATCGGAATGCTTACGCGTAACACCGTAACCGTCCAAGCCGAGGTTACCCCTTACCGGGGGGACCCTTGTGTCGAGTTACTAGTGATAGAGGTTCAGGCTAAGCGACCTAAGAGCTATGCCGCCTCTCAATCCGGTGAAGCAGTAAAGGCCAGCTGTGTAGTTCTTTATTTTTATTGTAATTTTATTTGAAATAAATAAAAAAAAAAAAAAAAAAATTTAACTTTAGTCAATTATTGAGATACGACATTTCCGGTTTCTATCGTCGATATGCTTTTTTTTTAATTTAAAACCATTTCGAAAGAATGTTTGTAGTAGTGCTAATCAGTGTATTGAAACGCGACGGAACTAAGACTGCTTTCCCGGGAATAGAAAACATTGGGCTGTTATGATTGGAGCAAGTTGCAACTTGAGCTCTTATTACTATGTTGTTCCATATAACGCATGGGTCATGTGTATTCGGTTATCGATTTTTATTATAACCTAATACATGTCTGAAATTGTTTTTCTTTTAAATATATTTACAGTATTATCTATCGGACCATATTTTAAATTTTAAAAGTAATAATCAATTTAGTTGTGGGGGTGCGATTGGAAGGTAGCCTTCAATTTTTACTTACAAAAGAAACACGCTAAAAAGTGTTCGTTTTCTCTTTCCACCCCAGTTGCGTTCGAAGGACGTGAGAGCTTGTTTTTTTTGTTAATTTTATATGTTTATAGAGCATTCTCAGTTGCGGCAAGTTGTCTTAAGCTATATTATTTTGCAATTAGTATTATTGTTGTGTAATTCTCCTGTATTCAACTAACAGCGGGTAATTTGTTATGACGGTGACTAAATCGTGGCGGTGTCGGTAACTCTCTCGTTCCGTATGTCATATGAGATGTAATTCTTGCAGGTACACCTGTAAGGCCAGGGGAATTAAGAACAATTTTTTTAATTTATTCTAGGAATACCTCCATTGTTCGCTTTCTGTGGGGGGTAGTTTAAATTTTGTTGGGCATTCGACTTGTGATTTCAATGCCCTCAATGTTCCTAATGCTTGTAGGAGTAAATGTTGGGAGAGATGTATTTAATATTGTCGATATAATCCGGTAGTCGATACCACTTACGCCCCAGGAATCTCCAATTATACTTATTTTTAGTACTTACTGCGAGAGGGATCTTTGAAATGTCCAAACATAATTATTATTATTGTAATAGCTTATTGCATATTTGTATTAGATAAATAAAAATTTATCTTTTTCCATCATTTCCTTTTGTTTTATTTTTTAGTTTTATAGCACCTGCATGGTATGAAGGCACTATTTATGTTGCCAGATTTACCTCTCATTGCATGAGTCGTCATATTGTAATCCGCTAATATTGATGGGGTCGCACTACATGCTTCCTACATGTTTTAACTAATTAATAATATAGCCGTGAGCAAAAATAAAGGGTCGGTTAGGAAAGTATGTATATCTCGAAAGATAAAGACGCTAGGCTAACTGAAATAAATTGTGCATGATAGACAATTAAATATCCTTAAAATTTCATTAAAAAACATAAACTTGAACAAGAAAGATATCTTACGTAACGTAAACTTGGATAATACAGTATTTTTCATTAAATTTTATTCATTACCGAAAATATTATATCTATGTGGCAACACTAAGTACTAAAATTTAAATAAAAATAAAATTGAATGAAAAATACTGTATTATCCAAGTTTACGTAAGATATCCTTTTTCGCTTATATTTTTAAATGAAATATAAATAATTTAATAAAAATTATTTAATCTAGCGTCTTTATCTTTCGAGATATTCAAACTTTCTTAACCGACCCTTTATTTATGCTCACGAGTGTACATACAACTCGATTACTCTAAGTATGGAACCTCTACGACTTATTATATCGATTGTAATTGGTCAGTACTATCGTGACGGACCAATCGCATTCGAGATAATTCCAGGCTTCCCATTGGCTGAAGTGGTGCTGGCCGTTATTAACCCTTGCTATATATACGCATACTTGAGTAACCGATTTAACATGTAATTTACACATTTTGTTACGGTGTAATAAATTTAAAATGGTCTTCTACTTGCATTTTTATGTTATGAAGGTCCAATGTACATAATGTTAACAGTTTTTATTTGTATACTTAATTCTTCTTTCTTTTCTTCTCTTTCGATGATAAAGGAGCTTCTCTGTGCAAGTCAAAACAACGTAAGAAAAGTATTTATTTAAATTACACAACAAATTAGTGAAAAGGGGAGACCAGATTCGATCATTTCATACATAAAGCACTTTGATAGTATTCCAAAGTTAAGTAAATATATAACATAGCTTGGTTTTATTACACATACCTTATCACATTTTCATTAATCAACTTTTTTTACATTAAATAATATAAACTCTGCTCTTATTACACTGATGTTCAAAGCTGGGTATTCTGCACCATGCTCTTAGGAGAGCACGTCCCTGGGGGAGGAGGGGGTACTAAGGAGGCGACCTATGAGCTATGCCTCCTCTCAATCCCGTAAAACAGTCCAAGCCAGCTTCTCTGTCTAATTAGTGTACGTTCTTAACAAAAAAAAAACAGTTAAATTTTGAATGTTGTCTGTGATAAAAGGATCCTCTGCTTTATACTTGACACCTCCATTGCAAAGTTATAGGTAAGTACACTACTAAACAAACTGCAATGCAAATACAAATAACTATATATTATATTACGAAATAAAATCAATTCGAATCACCTACATCCCGAATCAGCTATTTGCCAGTTACGTTTCATTATGAAGTCCGATTTATTACAGCCATATCAATTATTTTTCCATCATTGCCAAATACGTCATTAATACACACGATTGGCTTGTCAGTAGTATGCCTTCGATAGGCATCTAATAAAACTTATAAATATCGACCACTACGATGCCAATGAACGTTTATTTTGCACACAATTGGCTTAGCAGACTCGAGGCGATCGTAGATACTTTAACACAAATTCGTAACTTATTCCACAAACACCTGGCAACACTGAATGTTCTGCGTTATCTGCACACGATGACTATCGAAGCAGGGAACGCGACTGACACAGTCCCGTTATCTCCTTATCTGCTATCACTTAGTACTTACAATGGCGCACTAACACTAATATTTCTTATACCTTTGTCCGTCATTTTCATCACGCTTTTACTTAGAACTTATTTTTTTATAGAAATCATAAGAGTTACCCGACAGAGAAATATATCGACAAGAGTAGACATTTATATCACCGACTTTTACCTTGTACGAACGTGACACCCTTGTTTTGCCAATTAGATGGATATATTTAATAAGCAGGCCCCACCGCTTAGATGTTAGGAGCGTTGCTGGGGTTTCTTCGGCCACTTCTTCTCCCAGAGCCAAAGCTTCCCGAAGTGGCACTCAAAGTTAGTTTCGCTTTTGAATGTCTCTTAGATTATCCGTGAAATAACAACCGACCGAGTCGTGGCTCGGCCCTCTCGAGCGCCTACATAGTAACCGTCCAAGCGGAGGTTAACCGGGGGTCCCTAGTGTCGAGTTACAAGTGATAGAGGTTCAGGCTATGCTACCTCTCAATCCGGTGAAGCAGACACGGCCAGCTTCTCTAGCCAATCTGTTTAGTTCGTCATCTAAAAAAAAAACGATATTCTTTCCACCTATGACGCCTTCTTCCGACCTTTCCACTCACTTCCGCAGCATAGATTTTATTTAATATTCTTAACGATTTAAGAATGCCTATCAGAATTCTGGTTACTAAATCTTCTCATTCATCATACAATCATTCTTTTAAGCCATAAACTTCCTTAAACAGGCAATTCTTTAAACTGCCGTTCACCAAGCATACATGGTGTTAACCGCATATTAATGACATTAATTACTGTCATGTTGATTCCATACCTAACTTTCACTGCCATACATTACGTGTAGCAAAAATGGCCAGACGCGTGTATATAATCTATTTGACTGTCACCATATCGTAGTGGTAATTGCTTCTAGTGAACTGTCAAAGGTGCAAAGGAAATACATTTAACGCAATTGTAACCGCCTCTTTTCATATGGAAGAGTTCGTTGTCCGGTGGTCTCCGATATATATGTCTTTATATTAACATCCGTAGCGTAGATGCAAAGTGCTTATATCGTTGTTTTAGTCCATACCGTATCAGTACTTCCCATTTTAGGTATCTTCTAAAGCCGTAAAAAGAGGTTTACTAAACAAGTAAAACTCTTTAGTCAGCCTACGTATTGCCAAGAAATGTAATGTCATCTATTTTTCTCCAGGTCTGATTAATCCAACGTCTTTGAACTTTTTGGATAAAAAGAACGCATGATAATTCTAATAATTAGTACAGTCCTTACCATTCAAATGTCTGTTAGCTATAGGTTACTGCCGGGTTTGTTTAATACCGCTTACTGTAATTAAAATAAACACCCATGCATTGCTCTATGTAATACGCACTCGCAGACCGGGCACAGAGCTAGTCACTGCCAACGCATCATTTCTCGAAAGCGATATAATTTCAATGTCATCTGATAGAGTACCAGCTAACACTTCAGACAATAAGTGTATCATGATATGATGACCTGTGAGGGAAACTACCATTTTGTTTATATTTTTACATAATAAGCAAGCATCATTTTAGTTTCCTTATACTATTGCATAGGATTTGATGGCCGGGGTTCGAATCCCAATAGCCATGTACCGATAAGTGTTAATTATTTGCCTTCAGTTACAAAGAAAGTGGAAACTGTAATCACACAGTATATGTACATCAATAAGTTCATGACTGTCACTTTTGGAATATGACATTCTCGATGTAAAGCGTGGGTAGTTTAAATTAACATGAGAGTTAATTTATGAATCTCACTTCAAATATAAACATCATCAATACAAATTAATAAAGTACATATAAATATAAAATATAATAGGACCTCTTATACTTTAACAGTCTTACAAATAAAAATGAGTTATAACATATTTATTCCACCCTTAAACTAAGGAATAAATTAAGAATAAGCTGAGAATAGTTTACCACAAATAAATTCGGAATAACTATGGTTTATCTATTCTTCCTTGACGTCAAAATGCACGAGTTGGCAACAGCGCAATCAAAGAGAAACCATACTAAAAAAATAATTGCAGTCTATGTAGTAGTGTACTAATGTATCTGTCAATGTGTGGCGGTTATAAAAATATTCTATACTCTATATATAGATAGTAGATAATCCACTTCCACGCTTGTCCATAGTAAGAGACCTTTCAAATAAATGGTCTAGAAATATTATACCACTTTTAGAAAACCGATATTTAAATCGAAACTAATCATCGACATATAAATTAAAAGGGTTTTCCCATCTTTTAAATATTTTTACTTTTTTTAGAGCCTGAATGATATTTATTTAGTCATTTACTGTTTCTACTTCCTCCATTGCCCTTAATTCCATAATAAGTTAATATAAATGAGCGAACACAAACACAAATTGTGGTATTTTAAATGTTATACTGGACTTAAACAAGGGTATACGTCGTTATAACTTCGGAACAATGATTGTATGAACAAAAAAGTCAACGCTATACGAGGTATAACGTATTCTTGGTTTATTAGTTAAATTTTGCTTATTCTTAATTTATTCCTAAGTTTATCTTTATACCTAGTTTATTGGTATAAAGATAAAATATACCAGGTCATACCAAACCGTATGAAAGAATGCTTATTGTTTGAGATATTGGTATTATGCCAATTCAAAATTTGGTAAGTACTCAACCAACAACAAGTACGAAAACCTTGGAAATATTATTATATATACTAATATATTTTAAGATACCAAGCTAGTATTCGTTTTACTCTTTTAGTATTTACTAAGCTAATACACTTTGCTATCAAGAACTGCATTTCCACTCAAAATCAGGTAGGATCGTGGTTAAGCACTTACTTCGAAAGTATAAATAATAAATATTCTGAAATTAGAGAGCGTCCGCGTGTGGTAGCATTAAAATTAACAGAATCACAGCAGGTAAGTGAAATGGGCTTAACCGCCGTTTCAACCACTTCATTCCCCGTAAGTAATTAACTGGCAGCGTTCCTGTGGTACCTCTTTTAAAAGTGGTGTGGGAGGTATGAATTTAAAACGAAGGTTGTTCGCCAGGCATAACCAGGCGTCGGGGACGCTGGCGAATGTCGGGACGCGGCCACACCTACGGCAGTCTAGACACGCCGCCGGAGCCCCACGCCTCGGGCAGCACGGAGCCCCTCACCAATGAGATGTAGACCTCACACTTGTCGGGATTCGCAATTGTTTTATAACCGTAATTGTACATGCTGTGCAATATGTATCCTTAGAATAATATTCTCGTCACACAACAATGTTTGTTGTAATACTATAGTCTGACCGCAACGGCTGTAACACGCCTTAGGTATTCGCGAGAAGGAGTCTGACACAAACGTTCAGTAACAAATAAGACATGTTGGCGCCGTGAGCGATAACATTAGAATGACAATTTAAGTACCTAAGGCACGGTACAGCGATTACAGTCAGACTATAATACGAAGTGTAGTTAATGGGTGTTGATTAGAATATATCGTCTATAATTTTTATATAGGACCTTTATGAACAACGAACGTGTAAGATAATCTAAATTCCTAAATGCATGTAAATATAAAAAATATATAGAATTATGGATAAAGTTAAATTTTATTTGACAGTAAGTAATTTGAAATTGACATATCTAATTAAAATTGCAACTTTTATATAACACAAATTATGAGAAAAAATGTATTACTTTTCATGATTTACAATTGTCTTTTATCCAAAGCATTAATTAGTCTAAGTCAATAATGTTTCTTGAATTAAAAAAAAAGTATACTCTATGGTTTATCGAAATTAATTCTTAAATATGATGAAAAATATTCAAATCAATATCGTTAATGTTAGAATATATAGTCACACATTCGTTATTCTAGTTAATGTATTCGTGTAATATTTATTAAAAATAACACTCAAAGAGGCGATAAAGTTTATAAAACTATTACTAGTTATAATGTAAAGTATATTATTATGATATATACAAAACGATTGCGAATCTCGACACTGGGTAAAGGTTAGAAAAATAAAAAAGGACTGGACAGTACCCAAGTAGTGCGTAGTGTTTGGTGTTAGTGAACTACTAATAAATATAGTATTTTAACTGGTATGGTACCGTACTTAGAAACCGTACCACGATAAGGAGCTATTTGTGTTTAAAATTTGATTTAACAATGTGTATTGTAAATGTTACCAGAAAAAACCCTAAAACCTAAATTTACATCAGCATATTTGAAAGATTTTTGACATAATTAATTATATTTCACGTATTCCCCTTAAAGTGCATCTCCGACTAGCGAAGGTTGGCAATCAGTTCACCACATTTCTCTCTATCTCTTGCGAGGGGAAACCGGTGGGCGGCACTCGCAATTCCGGTCTCCCTTTGATGTTACGCAGCCATGATTACCTTCTATAACGACAGTCCTTATGCCAGCGACTTTCTCCATAAAGATAAGTTGAAGTAAGTCATATCTCTCGTGCCTAAGCACGTGACCGAGGTAATACTTTAGCACAATACTTTCTCATCTTGATAGTGTCACGAGGAGGTCATTTTCGAAGTCCGTAATGATCGCAAAATATATTTATAAAATTATAAACAATCTATCTAGTACTAACTTACATTATCAGAATATTAGAGATGTGAATTTTTTTATCATTCAGATTTTTTTATACATATCTCGAACCCTAACGAAGCGTTTTGCTTGGTCTTTAATTATTCAGGAAAGGACTGGAATAGTTTGCTAGCGTCTGTCTTCCCCTCCGATTACAATGTGGGTGCTTTCAAGAGTAGAGTGATTGGCATTTACCAAACTTGTGCGTCTTACCACCCAGGACTGCATTTCACTAAACATCAAGCGGAATCGTGGTCAAGCACTTGCTTAGAAATTTAAAAAAAAAATACTTGTCACATTTGACATTATTAATTTTTATATATTTAGTAGTTAATAGGTTATCACATCAAATGTAAATTGATATTTGATTGATTTTTCAATACTCGTGTGATATTTCATATGTAGCTGTTTTATAAATTGAAGTCTCGAACTAGTTGAATCAATTGCTATACTGTGTCTATGATAAGAAATAAATATTTTAAATATGTACGTTTATAATCTCACAAAATCTTATAATTAATAGCATGTACAAAGATATAAAAAAGTCGTATGACTGGAATACACATTGTAATCAAAATGTACTGTTTTTAACCTTGAAATATTTACAAATGCGAAAAATAAATAAGTACAAAAAAATAATAGCGAAAAATAAAAAAAAACACGAATGTGACTAAGACTGAAGTAAAACTTCTTTAGCTTTATATATATATGTATATGTTTATCAACGTATTATATATACACAAAATATAATATACATGATTGTTTAAGAGAGAAAGTAAATGTGCCTGTCAACAGTCTAATGGTTTACGGTACGGTCTGCGAATCGTAAGGTCGTAGGTTCGAATCCACCATTCGACTATTGACATGAACCATCTCCTAGCACAAGTTTAACTTAGTTGGAATGGTTAACAAGAATGTTAGTAATATTTCTAAAACAAAAAAAAAACTGCTTTCTCTTTCTCCTACAATGTAATAAAGATAATAGGCCTGTACTTAGATAATATACGAAACGCAACTGGCCATTAGACAAAGAGAAAAAATGTGAACGCGCACCTCTCTCTCTTGCCTCTACAGTAATATACGAAACGTAACTCTCTCTCTTTCTGTTTCCACTAACTTGTATCTCGTTCTCAACTTACCTTTGCCTCGCTCGATGACATTTTACGTAACGCATTCAGCAGCTTACTTCCCTAGTCAAGCGTAAAGAAGTTTTACTTCAAAAAACACAGTTAACTCTTCTATTGTCTATCTTTAGATCGATGTTATTGTAATATGTAAATCTTTATCCAGCTGTAATCCGAAATATATATAGTATCATTCTTAAGTTATCTTAGAAACCGATTGAAGTTTATATGTTGATGAGAAATAGATGAAATGCAAAGTACTTACTTCAGATTGGATGGCAGCTAAGCGAACCGAGTAGGTGAACTTTTTAAGGGACAAACTACGCGCTTTTGAGCAGTAGGCCAACTCTAACGATCTATAGAATGTCGCAATATTAGACTACCGAAAATGGGTGCCGATGAAGTTTAGTCACAATATTTACGAGACTATTAAATACGTTAAAATGACACGTCTATCTCACACAATTGGAATGCCGATGGTATATCCTTGGTAAAACATAGTGTTACTAATGAACTAAACTACCAAAACTGTCAAAAATCGACCGACGAACGTTCATTTTGACAATAATTGATTTAGCAGACTCGGGGCCTAGATGCGTTGGTCTGTGTTATACCTGACGGCCCAGCTGCCATAATCTCCAACTTTAGCAACACATTTCTTGTCTTGGCTATGCAAGCCAAGTGGGAGAGCCTAGAAGATTCACTTAGGTCATGCCATGGAAGACCCAATGCGTCGCTGCTGTCAGTGTAATGATATTCAATATATCCTAAATGTCTATTAATAAGTTCTTAAGTTACTCGTGATAAATATGTATCGTCGTTAGTCTAGATATTATCTAGACGCACTGCGGGATTTCATCCATTAGTTGTGAACATCCCTTAAACCCGAACGAAGCGATTTGCTTCGTCTTTCATTCTTCGTACAGCAAAGGACTGGAATAGTTTGCCCGCGTCAGTCTTTCCTTCCGATTACAACGTGGGTATTTTCAAGAGTAGAGTGAATAGGCATTTACTAAGCTAGTGCGCCTTACCATCCAGGACTGCATTTCCACTTAACATCAGGTGGGATCGTAGTCAAGCACTTGCTTAGAAATTATAAAAAAAAAAATATTATGATACTGAAAGTGTGAAGAAGTAAAATTGTAATTTGAAGCTATATTTAAAATTATAACAAGAATAATAAAATGTGTAGTACATAATGATAGTTTTAGATGTTATTTGGGGACTTTCAAATTTTAAAAATTACCTTACCACTTAGGAAATTATAATTTTCTTATCTATTCGACTTAGCTTCTAAGTTAATTCCAAACTTATTCCTCCTACGATTACACGTCTGCAACCAAATTTGACAGTGTTTGTATATTATCCGAGTTTAGGTGGACCAAAGATGGGAGATTTATTTTATAGCCCGTATTCTTTCCGACATGGTCTTTGTCAAACTTAGTAAAATATTAGGTGAATTAAATTCTAACGGCTGTATATAAATAAATTCTAATCCTGTAGAGCTTGCAATTTATCGATGTTTAAAAATGTAAATTGAAATACAAGGTAAAGAGGCTTGGCTAAATTATTAGCTGTGTTAGAGGATTTTATGAAATTTTTACATTATCATTCGCAAATATAAATATTTGAAAAAAAAATGTATGAGAAAATCTTGTAAAAAATGGAGTCTAATAAAATTATTTAAGAATGAAAGTACGTTAAAGAGTGGACGTTCAATATGTCTGCATTAAGGATCTTTCGAAATGTTCAAGAGATCTACAATAAACTACAATATTACAAAAGTTCACCAGATAATATTGTCCATTACTTCCACGTTTGTGTCGACGTAGCTAAATTATTTATTGTTGTCTTCCTTTTTTTAGCAAAATAAACCCTGGACACATTGTTCATTTTTGGCATTGCCTTTAAAATACATATAGCAGTTATTCCACAGCCTAGTGAATAAACGGTTCGACTTACGTTCATCTAGGGATCGATTTTTTTTTAATGACGAACTACACAGATTGGCCAGAGAGGTTGTCCTTGACTGCTTCACCGGATTGAGAGGTGGCATAGCTCTTAGATAGCTTAGCCTGAATCTCTAATGCTAGTAACTCGACACAAGGGTCCCCCGGTGTGGGGTAACCTCGGCTTGGACGGTTACTATGATACGCGTAAGCATTCCGATCCTAGGGCGCCCGAGAGGGCCGAACCACTCTTGGGATCGAATCCCGGTCGGCTTGTATTAATGAATTGCTGTTATTCGGTTTTTTAAGTACAAACAAGTTACTAAAACGTACGTGTATTAAAAACGGACAGTGCAAGCTGTCTGTGTCTATCATTTAGGTTTAGATAGAGACAGCTTATTTTTTGTTATAAACTGCAGTCGTGAAATTTTATTATCTGTATCTAATATTTTAGTTTTGTAAAAAACTAAAGCTTATCATGTGTAGCTATAATTTATAGATTCAATTATAGATGTGTAAAAATTAGTAATATATGACGATTGCAACTAAATATTTAAAAATGTGTATAGCTTTGTGTGCCGCAGCAAATTAAAAAAAAAATCTTTTTTAGTACAGCATTAGGAATTTTAATTTTTTTAAATTAGCACTCTAGTTGAGCATATTTCTGTATATGCTGTATCTCACGTTTTTTAAGACAAATTAACCTGCTGGCCTGCAAAATTAATGCAATCTTTTCTATCAATTATATAACATTCAACTTACCTTTGACAGGATCTATTTTTAGATAATGTACTGTATATACTAACAACGGTTTATATAAAATATTTAGGTCATTCAATGGATGGAATGTTTATTATATAATAATGGAATTTTTGACGCATATACGATTGAGGCAAAGCAGATTGATATATGTTAAAACATTAACATACCATAGCATGAATAAAATGATGTGTTGTCTATGGTCAATTATTGTAACAATAAAATCGTATGTTACCGGCGCCATCTTGAAACGTAGTTTAAAGGCGGTATTAAGATTTCCTAGTTTTTATGTTGCAATTAAAATTTATGGTGAAGAAAAGATTCAGCTCGACGGAGGTGAGACGCAGATTTCCAGGAAAGAGCAGACTGATATATTGAGAAACAATTACTGGATCCATCTCCGGTTTCTGGCGTCTCGTATTCTTATCGGATAAGCACCGAGCAATTGTCTCTATTATGTATGTACCATTTTACTTTTACCTTAATTAAGTTCACTCTGATTATAGTAAAAAATAAAATAAACATGTGATTTCGCGTGAATATCCATAGTTTTCCTTATAGCCATAAGCCTATCGTAGTACGCCTAACATAAACTAACCCCGTTAATGTTAATAAAAGAATATATACAATATAACTTGGATGTTTTCTATAAAATTGTAATTTGTACATTTGCTATTTACTATGTATATAAAGCGTTTATTGTTCTTTCAATAAATTCTATGTAATAGTGTTTCTTAATAAATAAACTAAACACCAGTGTTTTTATTTGTTTAAAATGTTTTATATTAGATATACAGAGGTTTGTCTGCCACTAAAGTTTCACTATGAAACTAACCTATTTCAATCCTATTGTCATTGTGCTAAAAACCGTAATCTACTAATTAAATGTTTTAATATGTAATTTTTTTTTTCTTTTCTCATAATATTATGAACAATGAATTTTTATTAAAAGATTGAAATACAATTTGTTATTATGGGAGATATCATTTGTACAAATTTAGAGGATTGTATGTTTAGGGTCAAGATATAGAAGTCCTAACAAAATACTTATAATTTATTGATAAAAATATAATCACCTTTACAATTTTATTCCACAGTATTTAAGCCCCATAGGCAGTGCCCTAAACAACAAAATATTTTTTTGTACAAGTTACGGAGACCGCCCTCTAACTTAGTTTAACTATTGACGGGCGGCTAATAGTTAAAAGGACCAAAATTAACTTCTTGAGGCAAGACCTAATGCAGAAGAAGCTACAAACGACGTAATCAGAAACCTATTATATGATCCTTATATACGCGTATAGCAAAAGATTGGACTAACTACCATATGTCGTTCCAACTTCAATACGTCTTCAAGAGAACAGTGTTTACGCACTTACTCAGCTAGTTGTGTTTACTATCAAACACAGAAAGAAAAATGTTTTATCTGTACATTCGATTAAGACTTCCACTTGCTTCGTTAATATTAATAACAATAGTCACATTAAAAACGAAAATATTTTCTGACGAATGGGCACAATGTCTGATCGCTGTGGTACGTTCTGTTTCTCAGCACTTAAAGTTATTGTATCACAAAGAGCTATAGATCTAACGGGCCGAATAGATGTTTCGCCGGACAGTCCTCGCTCTGGTCACCGAGGAACAGGGCGAACAATTCTTGATACCGCGACATCGTTATGCCTCCTCTTCTTCGGTCGTCGTCCTGAAATTTAAAATTAAGGTATTGTTATATATTTCAATTATTGACAGAGCTATACTTGACTGCTGGGCATTTCTCTAAGGGATAGATCGATCTGAAACGAAGACATTCAAAGTTAGAGGACATAGCTCTAAAAGGCAGCGAGTTGAAGTGGCAGTGGGCCAACAACATTTACCGAGACCTACAGGTACGACGGATGGGGGAGGAAAATCTCGAAATGGAGGCAGGATCATAGTGATGGATTTACCCTAGACCCAGGAGGCACGGGCAAGTATAGTACAAGTACTCAAAGTACGTAAGTATTGTAAAGCCTCGCGCACATTATGACGGGTGCTGAGAAAGGGATGGCTGGTGCTTACTACATGGCCTGAGGCCTAAGGCTACCAAGACTGCAAATCAGCCTCTGCAAATCGTATACGGTGGAAGGTTTATTTCCAGCAGTGTTGATTGCTTTTCTAACTATAATCTTATACGGTTTTCACAAGTTGCCTAGATTTGAGCGTGATTCAATTACCTAATTTTAACTAAATTTTACATCGAACACATATTGTACAAAGGTACGAAGCGAACACAATATAGACCAAAACCAATAGAAATAATATGTTGGAAATAGAGCGGGCATACCACCGCGGCACACGCCACTATTGTAGTGACCCCGGCTGGAGCGGCGCCAGGGGAAAGCTCTCGTTAACGGCCATTATTCATTTTGTTGCATAATTTTATTCGTCGATGCTATTCGCGGAGGTGCGGAAAAACATTATTCCTTTTTTCTACACTTTCTATTTTTACAGCATTCAAGCAAAATCTGATTTGAATAAAATTGTCATACGTTATATCAATAGCGGATGTACAATATCGCCCAGTGTATGGCGATTGGCTCACTACTTCCCTTCACCGTCACATACGGGAACTAATCCACCTCTTCTTCCTTGCGTCGTTTTCCTCATTGCTGAGGGTCGTGACCTCCAAGAATCATGTGGCGGACGGTCGATTTCCACCTATTGTGGTTTTTGGCGGTGTGAAATGTCACAGGCAAAGTAAGACGACCAAGAGAGAGAAGCCCTATGCGCTGGACAGACCAAACCTGTTACTGCTTTGGTCTGTCCAGCGCATAGGCATGTCCAGGCACACCAACACGAGAGTCCAAGGGAACTAATAAGTTTAGGTAAAAAGTAGACATCGATTACTGTGTCGGTCTACTTCTTTTGGCTCTACAGCCTATTTTGGGCCTTGGCTTGGTCAAACAACTTCCCCCACCTCAGTCTAAAGGATTGAAGATCGTGAAATATTATAATTATTTACTAAATTTTATTCAGGGATGTTTAATATTTGAATTTAGAACAAGATTATATTCATCCCACTAATCGATATCACAAGTCTCGCGATGCTCATCTTAATAACGTGGGTGCTTTTACTGAAACGACTTATTAAACGGTCTGATTGCTGCGACATAAATTCACTTGACATCTGCCAAATCGAATGGGCGAGATTTCCAGCAATCGTGTGCTAAATTTACTTCTAGTTTCCAGCTAATGTTGTATACATGTACCTTCATAAGCTGTGCCCTGTGATTCTCAATTTCTTTCCCCAAATGACTTTAAAAATCAAGGATTCAATTCCTCTTTATTTTTTAATGTTGCATTCATAGCGCCGTCAGTTCTGGACGATTTTTTGTTTTGCATGGATTTAGTTTCCATATGAATTTTGTGGCTTCACAAGGATCTCTTAAAATCGTTTTTGATCGAATAATCAATGACTAGGTAAGTACTCCATAACGACAATAAGCATGAAGGTGGAAGAAGAAATAAAATATGGGAGAACTTCGAAATACTTATATCTTTGAAATTATTTTAATATCTTTTATTTCTTTAAATTTTTTATTTCCTAAATAATTATATTATATAAATAATAGAGGGTGCCCGTGCGTAGTAGCGTTTAATGTGTTAACTCTCAGGGTAGTCTGATATTTGCCATTCTTATCAATTATCATTCTATCACCAAATAATAACACACACGATTGGCGTGTCATTGATACGCCATCGGTATACAATAGTGCCACCAATGAATTTGACTATTAAAAGTAGCAAATATCGATTTTTATGATACCAATGATCGTTCAATTTGTATGAAATTGGTTTAGCCGACTGGTTTCGGTGGTGTTCTTGATTGATGGTTATCACTACTAACATCCGGTGAATAAGCTTATTTGCCCTTTTTTTGTAAAATTTACTATATATAAGTAAATGAATGAATTCAAATATAAACTTACATTTAATAAGGAATAGAATGCCTCGTCAATGATTTTGATATCTTCTAACACCATCCTTTGTACACAGTCGTATCTATATTCCTCTAATGCTAACACACCATCGCTGTTCAGATCTATCATTCTGAAATTTGCTTCAATGAACGCCTTCATCGCCTGTGGGAAATCCTCATACCGTCGTCCTACACAGCAATTCATAACAGCTTGTTTGAATTCGTCCACAGTTATAATACCGTCCTAGAAAAACAAACTAGCCATCAAACAAAGATGGCCGACACGGTGACATAGTAAACAAGCGGAAAGCGTGTGCCTTGGCTGCAGTGTGTCTTTAAATAAAGCGCTACGAATAAACGAAAGCGTTTTATTATTTTTGCTATTCTAAATAAAGCATGCGGGACTTTATTTGATAGTGCAAATAAATAAATGCTTTATAAGTGTGTTGAATTTAATTTGTATAACTAAATTGTATTTAAAATAGTGAAAACGTTATTAACAAAAAACTTTAAAAGTGTTTTAAAAAAAGGTAATTCTTTAAAAAAACTTCCTTTCAAAGATTAAGTCAGTAAGAAAACTGTTTTGGATTGTGATACTGAGCTAGTTTATAACATAAATAAAATAAGTTTTGTTTGTGACACAATTAATATTAATTATTTATTTTATATTCTATTTTTGTTTATATTTTTTTATGACGAACTACACAGATTGGCCAGAGAAGGTGGCCTTGACTGCTTCACCGTATTGAGAGGCGGCATAGCTCTTAGGTCGCTTAGCGTGAACCTCTATCGCTAGTAACTCGACACAGAGTAACCTCGGCTTGGATGGTTACTATGTTACGCGTAAGCATTCCGATCCGAGGGCGCCTGAGAGGGCCGAACCACGACTCGGTCGGTAGCTATTTCAAGGATTGTTTATATTGTAAATGTTTTTGGTCTGCGAAACATGAAGTCGTAGGTCTAATCTCTAATCGAATCTACCATTCGACTATTGACGTGAACCATCTCCTAGCTTTAAACTTAGAATGGTTATGAAGAATGTTAATAATATTTGTGAAAGAAATATTGTTAGCAAACTTTAAAAAAAAAGAATAACAAAAATTCTGGTAGCAGTTTTCAAACAATTTGTTCGTGTTTTACTTGGACAGTAAAAGCTCTTTATTCACGGATCAACGGAAATAATGAACTTACTTGAAAATAATACTAAATGCAAACTTTCGTATTATTACCAATTTACCTTTGTATTATTTACTAGTATGAAAACAAGTGTGTATGAAAAATAATAGTAGAATATTTTTTTTAAGTTGAAACTGACAGAATATGATACCTTTCGTGAATACAGAGGTTTTATTGTTCGTATATGTTCTTGTTTTTGTATATGTGTAGCAATACCCACCATCTATTTACTATTACAATACACCATTGATACATCTACAGGCAGATTCGCAGGCGTATCTACGTCTAAAGGGAAACAAGCTATTGTTTGCATGGAATTGAAAATCTTTTGCAATATCTTTGGAAAATCTTTTCTTTCAAGTTTGGGAATGATCTCCTATTATACTTGCTCTCTTTTTTGCACGTTTTTATCCGATATTTAATAATTAATATAAAATGTTTTATTTTTAATTTGTTGTTCAAATTGTGCAGAAATTTTGGAAAAAATCTCCAGAAGTAAATACATATGGCAGCACCAACGCTTCACGAAGTGGCATTTTAAGCTAATTAGCTATTGAATTGTCTTGATTTTTTTCGATAAAAGTTACCAACCGAGTCGTAGCTCGGCTCTCTCGGGCACACTCTGATCGAATGCTATCGCAAATACACTAATACTACTTTACGTTATTCCATAAAGGGTGCAGACTAAGTGATCTAAGAGCTGTGCCAGAGTTGGCCGATCAGCATAGTCCGTTAAGAAAAAAAAGTTTTCGTGCAAGCTTTACTAAAATATTTTTGAAGATCGATATTAGCCTCATGTATACCATATTTTCAGACACTGTTAGTTTCTAGAACTGGCCACAAAAAAAGCAATTTCATGTAGAAAATACAATTCGATGTGAATTATTCTTTTAATTCACAAGACTGGCTGGTCGCAATTAACACAGTAGATGATTAACAACAACTTGTCTCCCTTCAGCAGAGCGGCGGAGCGTTGCGTACAGTGCAGTATTATGTAGGGACGTGATAACCGACATAGTCTGGCACCTTGTCGAAGTCCGCCAGCTGTGCGATCTCCTCCCACAGGCTGAGCATTATGTGCTGGTACTTCTGCAGCCGCGAGGAGCTGCACTCGCCCTTGCCCTCTAGCACGCACGAGCGCAACGCAAGGCAGTGAAAGTCGTGGGCGTCCAGGTAACCATTGCAATCAATATCTGTAAATGGATAAGACAGAATTCTCGCATATATTGAAATTGTTATTGAAGTAAAACTTCTTTACTTGCACCCTTGGGGAGTCAAATGGTGAATGCTTTACGAAAAGAGATATTTGTTATGATATATATAATTTAGTGAAAATAGAAACAGATACAGTTTATTTCGTATATTACTTTAGGGGCAAGAGAGGTGCGAAAATATATTTTCTTTCTCTCTTGAACAATAGTGTTTATATTATATACCTATATGCATACATAAAGATGGAGCTAAAAGATTTACATCATCGTTTTTTATTATTTGATTCTTGTGAAAATCTTTTATTATGATTCATAGTAATGGTAGACATATACACACACACAATCCATACACACGCATCCGAATATACTATGACGAACGTAATAGGAAAAAGTTATATGTGAAACAATATATGTATTACTCTTTTTTGTGTATAATGTCAATATAACGAAATGGTACATCTCTTAAAATACAAGATTTCTTAGTTTAGGACATCGTTACTTGATGTAATCTGTGTTGAATAAAGTTTATTATTTAATATTATATATTCGATCAAAATAAACTAATCTAGTTCAATAAATTATAAACAAAGTTCCTAAATTTGTCGGATTTTTATTTATAAAACTATATTCACGTATTTTATCATAGATCCCGGGATCATGGCCACAAGTGTTCTAAGCGCAAGGAATTCAAAATAAAATTAATCCACGTAAAAATAACATAGTTTTACTCTCTCGATCAATTAATTTGACAACAAGATATTGTATTTTATGTAAAATTAAGTTAAAAGTTTCAACAAATGTAGAGTGCCAATAATGATCATTTCCCGCCATTCGAACCACAGACAAAGCAATATCATTCTAAATCGGTTGTCGAACGGCGACAGCTGTCTTCTTGGCAGGGACATTGTTTTCGCCTGATTAATTACAAATTGTACCATAAATGCACTTTGTGAGTAGTTCATTTCAGATTGGGTTATTAACTTCGGTGAAAGAGATCATCCAATACAAATAAAACACATTTTTATGTATGAACACATAAACAATACTCGTTTACATACATACAAAAAATTATAGAATCAATTCTAAGGAGTTACAATACCACATTTCAGTAATTATCGTGTGCTTGAATTAATTAACGTGACAATAACGAAGTCGAAACCCTTCTTGTTCGTTTTCTGACTGCTGAGGATCGTGACTATGTATCGCCAGCCTCCATTGAGTGAGAGTCATAGGCGGAGTGGACCGCACGCTGCCTCCCACCTTCTTGGTGATTGTGTGAGCCCTTCCCTGGGCACGTTTACCGTCCATTTTGCCTAAGATCTGTGCTTTATACATAGTCAAAAGTTGTCCCGGTGGGAAGTGCCGAAGTACCTTTGAAAGGACTCCAAGCTTCCTAGCTAGCAACCTTCGCTTTAGATACGATGAACTGCCCATAGTTAAGATTTGCTGACAATTCGATTCCTAATAACTGTAGACAGTCGGTGGATTCCAGAGATACATTCTGGAAAGTCGGAGCTAATGTGGACTGGCCGATGTGGCCAAAGAAGCTGATTCGAAGACTTAGCCAATTATTTCCGGCTTATATTACATTATATTTTAAATACTGTATGCCGAAAACAAAGACGTTTACCTTTGTAACCATACCGAACGCATTGGAATATGATTATCAAATTACAAGTCAATATCGCTCAGAGACACGGGTCAAATCCGATTTAACTCTGGCATACCCGCGCGGCACGCCACTCACTGGCATTGTCATCTAGACGTGATTTAACTGTGTTTCGCAACACAGCCGCCAGACGTGCTCTTGGCCGCGTGTTGCGATAACAATGCGCGTTGATGGTTCATTAAGGTCTCTGCCAAAATGTACACAAAATTAATATTTGCAGCTCGACCATTTACTAACGGCAACTGTCGATTCGACTGTGCTTATTTTGATTAGAATTAAAACAATTATTTGTACATGTACAAAAATAACCAACTTCAACAATAGTCTTATTTCCGAAGTATATATAGTAATTTTACGAACTTTTGTTGCCGCCGTTTTCAAAGTTTGTGCAATAATATACCAAGATATCGCAGAATACCGACCTGAAATGAAAGTACGTGCGAGCGGTTGGTAAAGTCATTGGACGGAATCCCTTCAAAGATTGCCCTTTAATACTAGAGATGTTGAGCTTTCTTCTGGCATTCTCTGTATTAGCGTTTCCCGGAGTGACAATAATAATATCATTATTTCTAGAATGTTTATAAGTAATCTATGGTCCGGCCCTCTCGGATACTCATGACTCGGGAAGCAAACGCACCTAGAGTGACGACGACACAAGCCGAGATTACATCACGATGCTCCCAATATAATAAATTAGTTTGTAAAAACTATTTACTAGAGTTAAATTATATTCAGACGGAAAGCCTAATATATAATATACATAATATAAAGGTGAGGGACATACACAAACTCAAATTTACACACGCGTGTAAATATGTGTTTGTGTATACTGACACCTGACTGTATATATTACACACACATATTGTATTTTATTGTGTGTTTTAAATGGAAGAAGACACTGACACCTGAAACAGGTCCATTAAAACCTAGCTCAGGAGTCAGGGACTTCACGTTTCATTGTTGAATCATTTTCTTCGGTGTTTTGTTTATTTATAGTAAGTTTAAAAGCATTAACGCTAACAATTGGCAGTCGGTCATAAAAAATGCAGATACAAAATTATCTGTGTAAATGAAGTGCAACTCTCACAGATGACGCAGAGCGCGCGATCCTCAAAGATATTTCTAGAGTAAGAGTAATCAGTTAGCGTCCGATCACCTTATTCCAGTGAAAGAAACCTTTGATGTCACGATGTAATAGAAAACAAAATATTTTTAGATCATATTTAAATTCCTATTCATTAGATCGTAATGTACAGCTTAGTCAAGTAAATGTTTTTTTTTATTAATGTCGAGTAAATCATTTTTTATTCACTTATGAAATGAGTAGTCTACAATTTATTACATTAAAAAATATTACACTATTTCCAACAGCCTATTTTTTGATTTTTCATTACATATCTTTTTAATCTTTCATTAACTTACAGTTTTAAAATAAAGATGTATTAATGACATATCAATAAATTTATTTTTGTTTTTATAAAATGTATATTTAAATTTTATTATTAATGATTAACAAATGTCAAAAATTATGTTTTTTTTGTAAGTATAAATTCTTAAAATTCTAGAGTTTATTTGTTGAAACCTAAGCTATAATAACATAGTGGTTCTACGTTAAAATGTAAGGATCTAAGGTTGAAATCATAAACGTTGAAATTTTAATAAGTAGAACAAACTGATTTGTTAATATACACGCATAGTCTGTTATTGTCACAAGATTTTCAACGTGACAACCGTCCAACTAATTCGATTATCATTATGCCAAAAACTAAACTATTTATTTATTATTAGGTATTAAGCAAATACTAACATTTTTTATTATTATACTAAATAGGCTCACGTTAGGCTTCTATCTTGATTGATGGAAGGCGAAGATGAAGCCTACGATGGAGCACGTGAGCCTATAAGGTGTCTGTTCACATTGGACTTAAAGGTGTTCAGATTGTACCCGTGAAGAAAGACTGACAATTGCAACAATATTTGAATGTCATCGGAAAACCATGATGCCACTGAACTATCATTTTTGACACAATTGGTTTATCACAGTCTAGATTTATAAGGACGTTAGGTTTTTTGTTTTAAGATTTTTTTAGGTTTAACGGTTTATACAATGAAAGATTAAGAACATATATGTGTAAAAAAAAACACAGTAAAAAAAATAATTTCTTTGACAAATAGTATTGAAATAAAACTTTTTTATGTATTTTAAAATAATTCTTAAACTGCGATAAAATGCGTAATATACTTACAAGGATCACCTTTCAATTATTTTAGTGATGTCCATATACATAACGAAAATGTCTCTTTAAGCATATTTATTAATTATCGATACATACTGTTTAAATATAGTTTAATGTTACTGTTAGAAATTATGACTGAGTACATGAACGTTATTTATTAGGTTTGTATTTTTGAACACCTTGAAGGACACTAAGAAAGCAAACCTCGGCTTAACAGAATACCATGCCAATGTACTCACCATATAAATATCTTACAACGAACGCAACACGGTTATCCCATGAAGAAGCCATCCCGGTTGTTAACTACCAACACAAAAACGTCTGTTTCGATGTTCAAACTAGAGAGCTGACGTGCGGAACGCGCCGGTGTTCGCGCGGCTACTGCTGACCTTAGACGTGCGGAAACCCTTTGCTTTGAATATATCGATGTTTAAAATCAATATAACTCTAAAACACGAATCTTAACTCGGACAATCCTGTGTATTTTAAAGCCAGTCCAGTGACTGATTTCCATTGTAGACCAACGCATTCTACAATATTCTTTTAACCGTAGTTGGTTAGGCAATGGGCAACTTTCGCTGTCCGCTTTACATCATGCTTATTAGGTCTCGTATGTGATCCCCTGTCACCCGCCTGTCTGTCGTGAGCCAATCGCCATACACCGAGCACAAATAGTGATTTTTTTTTCTTAAAAAGCAGAAAAACGTTTCATTACCATGAGTCCTGACGTGGGTAGATTGGTGTTCGAATACTTGAACATCAGTACGAAGTCGAACCGCTTAGCCACAGGACTGTCACTGCTTCTATATATTCCGGATTAAAACCCTTAAACCTGCAATGGGACTAATAGCTTAACTAAATTACGCTTGCCATAAATGGTTTGGAAGTCTTGTGGACAAAAACTATGCAAACAGTATTTTAAGCTAGTTTAAAAATTGAGATATTAAAATTAAAAAGATTGAAATTATTTTTTGAGCTAAATATGGAGTATTAAAAACATGTAAATAAAGAGCAATTTAACAGTGTTGTTTTGAGAAGATAACATGAATTACATTGACACTATTTCTACCAGTATGAGGCATTCCATTTTTTGAAATTGATAGTATACTACCAGTCAAGCATATATAGTCGCGGTTATTAGAGTCAAAAGAGCCTTAGGTTATCTCTGGCAATTAATACAGCTCTTATTTTGCGTGAGCGTTGAAAAAACTTTTTTAAAGTAGAATTCGAACTTTTTATTTATAAAACCACTTATATACGCTTACTTTTTTTTAATAAAGCTAGTTCATTTTATTTAAGAAAATAAATACACAATTAAATTATCGATATTATCCGACCTACGGCTCATCCCTGGGTCGCCCGCGCAGCTCCGCCTCTGAAACGAAATAAGACAATAAAGTGAGACGCATTCGCGAGAGCTACGTAATCTGACGACACCCGTTTAAATATATCTGCTCTACGCGGCGTATCATCGATTACGGTTTTTTTCTGGTTGACTAATTTAATTTGTACAAACACCACAAATTACTGCATTAAAAATCCAAATACGAAAAGTGTAGCATTATTTTAAGCAAATGTCCACATGCCAACGGCCTCAGCTGATGTATGAATCTGCTCGGCCAAGAAAGTGGTACAAAATACCAAAGTAGAATGAATTTGTTAATCCTCTTTCACTTAGTTGAGTCGGGATAAATTACGTGTAACGTTTTTGATCGGCAATTAGCAGCGCCTTTCCTAATGTGACAGTAATGCGATCGGATTGCAACTTTATACAGCGTTAGAAGCTATACCATAAAGACAAAACGTTGCCGTGCGTTAACGTGATGCTCTATTCCATTAAAAAGACTTATCCCTAACTACAATAGATAGTTTAGGAAAATATAGTTTCAAACCCAAGAGTCAAAAACGGTCCAATACTAATTTTGCATTGCTTTGATACGGTTCACCATTAACTGAGTCCCAAAACTTGAAAATTTATAGAATTTGAATACTTTTTCCGCTACGAAAATCTCAAATGTATCTCAAGAACTTTGAACTACATACAGGTAACTAGTTGTGCGACAATTATGAAGAAAGAGTTCTTTAACTCTTTCTTATTAAATAATATCCGCAAGCCGTGAGCAACTTTTGCAGCTTTTTAAAAAAAGATTAATGTTTATTGTAAAACTGGGTATGTTGTCGACAGCAGTGAAATGGGGATCAAACTAGTTTTCTTCTGATAAAAACAATTTATACCATGAAATTTACAATATTATTTAATGATCATCAATTATAATTCTTTTGGTATGTAAATGAGGGGTCACCAATTTAGGTGAATGTTGCTTGAATTAATAGTACCCTAGTAACGCAGTGCTTAGGGATGCCATCACATTTTTTTTATTTCTTCTCTACTTAAAAAATGGTGTTCATTTTATGTAAGGAAATAATTATAATGAAATAACCTTGTTGTTAAATAATGGATTGTTTTAATTTGAATACATCCTATTTATAAATTATACACTTAATATTTTGACGTATGATATGAGCTGTTGTTAATGTTAGTTAACGTATAATGATCATCAATTATGATTCTTTTGGTATGTATATGAGGGGTCACCAATTTAGGTGAATGTTGCTTGAATAAATAGTACCCTAGTAACGCAGTGCAGTGCTTAGGGATGCCATTACATATTTTTTATTTCTTCTCTACTTAAAAAATGGTGTTCATTTTATTTAAGGAAATAATTTTAATGAAATAACCTTGTTGTTAAAGAATGGATTGTTTTAATTTGAATACAGCGTATTTATAAATTATACACACATATTTTGACGTATGATATGAGCTGTTGTCAATGTTAGTTAACGTATAATGATCATCAATTATTGATACTGTTTAATAAATAGTGCAAGTTAATGCAAAATTAATGTATTGAAGTGAATTTATTTATAGTATCGTAATGTATATCAAGCTAAGAAATAAGCTTTTTTTCAGTGTGATATTAGTGTTCAGTACGTATTATTTATACTTTTGGGAAAACAACATTATTTAACAAGCATTGACATTAATTTCAATCCGAGTGTTCTTCTTTGTTGATCTGATATCACAATAGTGACATAAAATCTTGGACTTGAAATGTCTGAAACATGTCTACCAAAATCGTGAACCTACAAGATTCTCTGACATACATGATATGCAAAATTAAAATATCTCAGTAGGCTAATATATATAATAGCTTCGCCATCTATCTGCTGTTTAACATAAGTAGTTGAAGCATCAATTGCCTAACAATTTAGAAAAGCTACTCAGTTCTTTAGTAAAAGTGGTCTTGTTAACACTGTAATCTTAAAGCTATGATAGTATTGAAACTAGAATACAGTTATGCACACTACTGCTAAACATCAAAACTAACAGTAGCAATGCCCACCAAACCATTTACAAGGCTTGTGAAATTTCTACTACCAATTAAATTTATTTGTCCCTTTTTTACATTACAGGTCTACCATTAATAACAAAATCATTTGATGCAGACAAAGAAACATTGGATAAAATGGAGCATGAAGAAGAACCAGACATTCCTAATGTAGATGAATCTGAATCATTACTCTCAAATGTGGTCTCTGATGTTAATAAAACTTTAACAGACTTCTACAACCATGTAACATCAGCTAACATCACAGCGGAGAATAGAACTACCACAGCCAATGAAACCCGGAAACTTGTTAAATGCAAGGAGATTTTATATGGGGAAACAGATGACATAGAAGTGGAAATTATAAATGGAACACATTTGGGTAAACTGTTGCAAATGAAACCAGATATTACAAGTCGTGATATGGAAGCCGATTGTGTCTTAGTATTGTTTTATGCAAGAGCCTGTCCATTTAGCGCACATGCAGCACCACACTACAATGCTCTCGCCAGAGCTTATCCTAACATAAAAATGGTAGCACTTGATGCCTTAAAATATCACGGGATTAATGCTCAATTTGGAATAGTAGGTGTTCCAACACTTAAAATGTTTCATAATGGTAGACCAGTTGGTAAGTTTAACGGGACCGACTACAACCTTCAATCATTCAGCAAGTTTGTTCATGCAATCACTGGGCAGTATCCACTGGAGCTCTTGGTTACCTCTAAAGACTTTCAAGGTCCAGTTTCTAGTGTTGTAGAAAAGGAGACCGATTATTTCTTAATACTATCTTGGCTATTTATATTGATATGTTCAATATATTACTTTATGCAATCTAAATACTGGAAGATGATAGTTGAGATGGTGCAAAACAATTGGAGAGAATCTGAGGCGCAACATGAGCATAATGACTAGTCTAACAGTGTGATATTTTAAGATAAGTCTTGAATAAATTATGTTCCTGTATTTTGTCTATCACTAAGTGATCACTAATCCCTAGAATTTAATTGAATTTGTGATATCTTGGAATATTGAGGAATGTTACAATTCCAAATGCTAGTGCACAAACATTAAAAAACCAACCGTATTGGAGTTAAATAATAACATGTTAACAATTATTTGTGACAAGCTACACAGATTAGCCAGATAAGTAGACTTACTGCTTCACTTGATTGAGAGGTGAGTTCTTAGGTTAGTGCTTAGCATGAACCTCAAAGTAAATAAGAAAAACCACCAGTGTAAAGTGTCACAATGGAGAGGCCTACACTTTTTATGACTAAAGGTAGTTGTAGTTACTTATATTCATTGTGTATTCTTATTATTGTGTACAATTTTTTTAAGTTGTTGTTGTTTCTCTCATCACCTTTGTATAATTTTGCATACAAAGCCATTAATATATGTAATTCAAATTACTTGTGGCATTTTTCATATCTACAAATATTTAACGAGTTATTGAATTCAATATAGGGTGATTTTAATAAGAGAAAAAGTTAAATATCCCGTGTACTCATCTTTTTATTCCTAGATATTGTCAACTTGGAAGTAATTGCTGTCCACTCTTTGACATGCGTGTTAAGTGATATTATAGGTATGAGATAAGCCCATGGACATATGCCAGATAGGTATAAATCTATAAATAAAAGACTGTTGTTACTCTTTTAAGTAATATTTTTTTCCAATTTAAATATTTTTTATTTGCTATATACATACTATAAAACAAGGAATAGTATTATTTTTTAAATAAGCCTTATTTAAGTTCGGCAGGCATTTGGGTTCCGTTTAAAGCAGCAAGTATGTTGTTAGCAGTGAGTTCGCTCATTGTGTTCCTTGCTTCGATTGAGGCACTCCCTATGTGCGGGAGGATAACACAATTTTGGAGTTTTAACAGTGGATTGTCTAATGGCAGAGGTTCTGGTGTTGTCACATCCAAGCCGGCAGCTCTGATAGTATTATTTTGTAAAGCCTCTATCAATGCATTCTGGTCCACAGTTCCACCACGGCTTGTGTTAACGAAAATTGAAGATCGTTTCATTTTTTCAAACGCTTCTTTATTAAACATTTCTTTGGTTTCTGGTACCAATGCACAACAACATATAACAAAATCGCTCTGTTTGAGCAATTCATCAAAGGTAACTTTGACTGCATCAACTTCTTTTGCTTCCCGTCTCTCGCTACGGTTGTAGTAAACAATTCTTGCAGTATTAAATGACTTCACCCTCCTAGCAACTGCTTGACCTATTCTCCCATATCCAACAATACCAACTGTGGAACCAGCAAGACCCGGCCCTGTCATCCATGTTGGTGCCCAGGAAACCCAACCGCCAGTTCTCGCTTCGTTTTGTGCTTCTGGCAAACGCCTTGATGTCGATAAGAGTAGTGCCAACTAAAACAATATGAGGAATATATTTTTAATATTTGCATTACTAGAAAACTAGTACCATTTTTATTTGTATTTGGGTTGTAGCCAAAGAGGATTAAATAGTAGCCATGGTGATAGAAATAGTAACATACCCACCAAATTATAATATCTTAAGCATCTTTGAAATCAAAATTCTTTTGAAACAAATCAGACGAAAATATGGTGATGGAAAATTGTGATAAGATAATTTAATTCAAAAAATGACAATTAGTACATAAATGTGTGTTATTTTAATATAGAAACTTAATATTAAAAATAGATTAAATGAGTGCTAGTGTACTACACTGTGCTACCATGGTTCTGTTCGGGCCCCAGTGCCGGCACCAATAAATGTGTTGCAGCAATTTTATGTGCCGATTTACGGAAACATTGTGAGGAAACCTACATGTCCTGGAATTTATTGTGAAGTCTACCAATCCGCACTAGGGTGGACTATGTCCTACACTCTCTTTACAGAGAAGTCCTGTGTCCAGATGTAGTACATATATATAAAGGCTGTGACTTTCACTTTTTAAACATAATATTAAAAATACTGGTTGTATTACTACTTACTGTAAGTTCTGCTGTGGCGTCAGTCAATACATCAGGAGTATATCCAATGCGAATACCTCTCCTCTTACATTCCTGCACATCAATATGCTCATAGCCCACAGATATGGTAGCCACAACCTTTAAAGCAGGTCCAGCTGCATCTAATAGTTCCTTGTCAATTTTGTCAGTGAGGGAGCAGTAGATTCCATTCACACCAGCTACACCTTTGAGTAGCTCTTCCCTTGGGATTGGGTGCGTTTGTTCCCAGAGCTGCACATTGCATCTGTTAGAATAGAATGCACTTTTGATAATTCTACAATTATGTCTATGTTGGCACCCATTAAATTAAACACTAGCTTATATATTATTGCTGTAGTAAATGATGCCAAATACAGGTAAGCTATGCTATTCGGACCTGCCGTGATTTATGCTCTATTAACTTCACATGTTTGGTGTATTCCTTCACCAAATTAAAGTATATATATCTTTAACAATTTCTAAAACTATTTTCAAACATTGAACTGAACTAAATTTTAGGTCTCTTCTTCAAAGATTAATATTGTGTTGTTGTGTGTAATTGCTGAATTGTATTTAAGTCTTTGGTGTACATATTAAACAACAATAAAATCAAATAGGCATTCATTATTTAAATACACTCAAGTGCCGGGGAAACTAAAGAGATAGGGTATCACGTCGCGAAAGTAAAAATAACCAGAACAAATTGATTTATCAGCTAGTGGAAAGAAACTATTAAAGAAAAATACTTTTTCAATGTTTGCACAAAATTGGTAATATGTACCACACCAATACAGATTATGTCCTTATTATGTGAGAATAGTTAAGGATTAAATAATAAAACTCTTATAATCTCCTATAATAAACTAACCTTAAATTTTGTAACAAATTATAAAAGGAATACTATAAAAGCTTATTAAGATTCACACTCACTGTTGTTTGAGCAATTCTATTCCCCCACTAGGCATATCAGAACGAGTGACGTATACTTGGTATTTTCCGGTACTGCCCATGGTTCTGACAAAGTTGTACAAAGCACCTCTCCGAACTAAATAAGGTGCAAACGCTGTGACCAAGCCTTTATATCGCATGAATGGACAGTATTTAAGAATATATTAGAATAATTTTTTTGATGCCGTCAATTTCCGTATCGATTCACAAAGAACATGATCTATGGCAAGTACTTCGGCGGAGTTTCAAGCGATTTTTTGTCACTCGCGTCCTTGAAAAACGACGGTTTCGCGAAGTAAATAGTCAAATGTAAAGCAAAGACAGTAGCGAGGATAACTTTGCCTTTTGTTGACTTTATGAACGATAGACCGGACATAATATATATCATAAATTACTACAATAGGTTAACTATGATTAGCTACGGTTATCAACTAATTGTACTAATATTATTGTTAAAATTTTGTTAACCTTGAACTTAACGTCACATGTCACACTACGCACGATATATGTCATTTAATTTGATATTGACATGTCTGTCTTTTTTTTTTGGTATTTATGGTTTGGCTACTACATGTCTGTCTAATACATGTACTGATTGGTAAAATTCTAAAGCTTATATTCGGCTGTATATCCAAATCCGATTGAATTTGGCATTGTATTTATAGAATATTACAAACCGAGTACTGGTAAGTGTGTGACATGTTCGCTATTGATGACGCTATAGCTGGTCTTTCGTTCTCGTTTTTTTTATTCAAAAGTTATATATGCAGCAAAATGGGCTTGTAAATTTTATGGCTTCTTTTAAAGCGCAAGTTTTATTTTTGGATTAACCACCCATAAAAATAAAGAAACATTAACAAATACATCATTCATTGTGTATAAATTTCATTCGCAATAGACAAGAAGCTATAAAACGTTCAGTATTAAGCAATGACAATAGATGGCAGTGATAGATTAGTATCTAAGAAGTTTGACTTGCGTTTTGACGACTGACAGATAATTAACTAAGAGTAACGGTATTATTACCAGGTTTGGCTGTAATAATTATTTATAAACTTTGCATATCATTAAACATGCTTAATAAGCAGCTTCATTATCAGTTATATTCCGCTACAAGCTACACAAATAATTTTTTATTAATCTTTATCGAAATAAAATATATGTCTAGTTACGATTATATTTAATATATATAGAGGTACAGAGTAAGACTAAGGAAGTAAGAGAATAGAGAAGATTATTGAGCGAGTTCAAAAAAAGGGGGAGGTTCTCAATTGATCTGTATCTTTTTTTAATATCTGTGCACTCTCTTCTACTCTGTCTTTTATAAACCAATTTGTTTTTGTTTATAAGGAGAGTTGCTTTTAATTAAGTCCCATGTTAATTTTTTTTTGTATTAGATGTTGAATTAATGTTTGTTGTTGAGGTATTGATAGGTTTACGACAATTAAAGACCAAGTAAGTATTAGTCAATGAGAACGAGCACAAACGTGGAAGAAGAATGCAGGCTCCTAAATGTCGCAATATAACTAAAATACTTGGGAAGTAATGGAGTGCGACCGCGCCTTGTAGCGTCTAATGTTTAATTCCTTGCATTTGATCGACCGGTTTTTGTTTTTACTCGTAAATATATTTGTTGAACTGTTTAATTTAAAACTTTTTGAACTTGTCATAATATAAGTACGTATAGAGATCTAAATTCCTGTATCTACCCTTCCATTAGAGGCGACAGCATTATGACCACAGAGTATCTAAAAACAGCACGATCAGATGTTTCAATGGAAAACCAATTGTATAGTGGTTGAACTAATTGTCTTAATACGCAACCGTGTCTTATTATTCTTTCAATTGACGTTAATTCGTGATTACGAATTGCAGTTTTACCGCGCCGCAATAAACCGGCGTAATTATTTTCGCCACGAAAATTAATTAACTAGATTAGTTTTATGCGAGACTTTCGTTCTGAAGAGTGGAGACATTCAGACGGCGACAGGAATCTCACGCGGAATTCATTATGTGCGATCTTACTTTCATCTCGTTAGTTTTATTTCTGAACACACGCGTACATTAAAACTCATGTTGGTTATTCATACGCTGAACATTTTGTAAAAAGAATCGACTGTAATTTTATCGAATACTGACACTAGACGAATTTAAGTTTTTTTTTTTATGTTAGAATTTAATTACAATATAATGAATGCGAAACTAGTGACTCATGAATAGTTTTGGCAAAAATAAATACACAGAATTAGAAATAAGACAAAAACATTCGCCATGATGAAATTAGTTGTGAATTGACTTTAGTCTTTTTAATCTGGTGTAGCTATAAAAACAATTTTAAAGACCTCTTTTGTCTAACAAAATTTAAATTAAAAAAAGTTATCATCCATTGACTGATGGCATTACTCAAGTTAATTAAAGATTGAAGTGTTACAGGACCCACAGGGATAACACACACATCGTACATACATACGCAGGTAACGCAATTTTTATTTTCTATTAATTTGTTTAATTTTTTTTTAATTATTTTTAATACGAAGTGCATTGTTGGTTAACACTGAAAAACAAATGTTTTATATATTCTAAATCTATAAAGGCTTAGATCTTGAATACGTAACCGAAATATTTATTATAATTCATAAGTTGTTGATTTTGTAAAATAATAAATAAATATAATACAATTTCAAATTGATTTTTTAATGGATAAATTGTTTGAGATTTAATCTATACACGTTAAATCTTTAGCATGTAGGGAGTTGGTTCTATGTATGCCCATAAAGAAGCATTTTTTTTCTCTTTTTAATTCTCTTTGTCTATTCGTCCTTTCTAAGCACAAATCATTAGAGCATGCCTTTCTCATCTTCTTATCACCTTTCAAGCGACATTAGTTGATTGCGATTTTCTTTTTGCGCGAACGCGATAGAAACGTACGAAAATAACTCCCGTACGTTGGGAAGCTAACGTATCGCTTGATAAAAACGCAGCCACTTTCTAATTAGCAATTAGAAGATTCGCACACGAAAGTACGCCGATGTTATTTAGTAACGCGACAAGAATACGCGGGAAATGCAAGATTTATGTCCGCGCAGAAACGAGGCGCTGGTAACTTTTTAATTTTCGCCTTGCACAGGGTTGCCATAATGTTACTTTTTTTGACGTAGAAAACGTAGACTGCCGGAGTATGCCGATTGGCAGTATTGCTAATATAATTGCTTGCGTTCTAACACAATCATAAACCTAGACTATTGACGTCTTAACATGCATTTAAAAAGGGAATGGAGTATCAGTCATATTTAGAAGTTCCGGCGCCTATATTCTCTTCTTTCTTCCACATTTGGGCTCGTTGTCCTTATAGAGTACTTATCTAATCTTATATTGGTATAAAGCTACCAATATCCGATACCCTTACGATTTTTTGAGGTTCCCTTGTGTATAGGGAACCTGTGAGAACAAAATTAATATGGAACCTTATTGCAACCAAATCAGTCAAACGGGAAAAAAATACAGATGAATTGATAACCTCTTTAAAGTCGGTTAAAAAGGAAATCTCAAGTTCTGGTAACTGAATCGCTTCGCGTTATGAGGCGTGCGATATGTCTCAATTCTTAATGTTTTGTATTATTTGCCGCTTCGTCTACTCTATCACAAATAGCTTTCGAACCCCAGTACTCCGGTTCTCACGTACCGATTATCCGATTCGTTACACTCCGCTGAGTAATCCATCGGCGTTAACGGTGTCTGAACCGTTCAGTTAGCCGGGCTACATACAGTATCGATTGTATAATCATAGGCGACTGGTGCGCCACGTACATGCCACTGTTACAATGCCCTTGCGCAGTATTTCGCACCAGCACAGCCTTCGAAAGATCCAGGCAATGACTCATTCGTCGAGGCAAATCTTCAGAGCCTCGTACACCGTAGACGAGTGGCCTGCCTCTCAGTTTTTTGTCGGGGGCATTTCGGCGAGTGTGCGAAGGTGCATGACCTAATACCTCCCTCCCCTTTCCATCACCGAATGACTAGACGCGGCGAGCAGTTCCACCCTTACGTCGCACCACCTTCCTTATCCGGACGGCTAAGGAGTGGAACTCTCTGCCGAGATCTGTCTTTCCATATGGATACAATCTAGACACCTTCTAGGCTCACGTGCTCCATTCTAGGCTTTATCTTCGCCTTCCATCAAGCGAGATAGAAGCCAAACGTGAGCCTATTAAGTATAAAAAAAAAGATCAGAATAAGACCTGAATCTGGTTGTGTTTATTTTACACTGACTGTCAACTTGTATATATACGTTATTCATGCTCCTGTGTTCTTATATATTGTAAACAAGTAATCAAGGATCAGGTGAATCACAGACCAAAGGTCGTGGTGATATTCGGTTTAGACCTGAACATTGATATAACTTTTCACACCGTAGCCCAATCTTACTGGGCCCCGAGTCGGCTATTTGACAATGACTTTTTTTCTAGATATTCGGTACAGATCTCACTGCTATAGTAAACAGTAGTCAGTATTAGGGAGATATTGTACCTAACCCCTAAAGGTTTTGGAAATGGAATAACTCGATTACATTACATACACGTACATAACATCGCCTCAATCACACGCGCTAAAACACGCCGCTTTGTGTAATAATGAGCGTACAACAAAAGAGGTATCATATGGCAAAAATATGGCTATAAATTGCCAAAGGATTATAGTGTTTAAGTTATTTATAATAGAGTAGGTTAAAATTGTGCACTAACGTGTTAGGTAAACGTGCACCGGTGCGTATTTCCCTTCTATATAAGGTCTCTACCAAGGCCTTTTTAATTTTAAATTTATTCGTCATTCGCCGTCGTTAGATAATTAATTAGTTGACGGAAATTTTTACGTATTTTATCACGATTTAATTTTATTTTTGAATTCCTGAATTTGAAAACTTTACAGCGGTCATGACCGCGGAGGATTTGAGACGTTTGATATCCGTCTAGTCTTAATTTTTGAAGAAAAACTTACGCTACGAAAAGTATAATCTATAATATAATGGAAGTTGAAAGGAAGATATAAGTTGGTGAAGATAGAAATAAAGAGAGTTAAGTTTTGTATATTACTGTAGTGGCACGAGAGAGAGGCTTACGCATTTTCTTTCTCTCTTGATCAATCGTGTATATATTATACAGAAAGTACCTGGACTTGCCCTCACTGGGGACCCTTGTGTCGAGTTACTAACGATAGAGGTTCAGGCTAAGCGACATAAGAGCTATGCCACCTCTCAATCCGGTGAAGCAGTCGAGACCAGCTTCTCTGGCCAATATGTGTAGTTCGTCATTAAAAAAAAACCTCGACGACCGAGCTTAGCTCGCTATTTTTCTTGTCAATCAATCAATAATTTATAAAATATTTTGTAGGTATCGTCGCCGTCGCTTACTTCTAGTATATAAATTACCTCCAAAACGGCGCGTCTTACTCTAGATTTAACTTTTCTATACCGTTAGTCATTTCTGACCTTAACCGAGCGACTGCACCATCTTTTTGTTTCAAAATTTGTTATATATATTTTTTGTATGTTCTACTATTGTCTGTGGAAACCCAAAAAAGATCTATCTCCGCGCAGTCTTTTTTGACGTGAATATCGACTTGTTTATTGATTCATGACTAAGCAACCATATTACACGCGTATTTTATAAATAATTAACGTTAAAAAAAAACACTCATTGACTTACTGTTGCTTAGCAATGCCATCTACTGAACTAATAATAGAGTATAATATATTTTACATTATATACAAGAATTGCTCGATTATAGCTTATAGATTATAGCTCGAAGATATTAGATCAACGTATACATATCGACGTTAGAAGAAAAACGTAGTAACCTACAAAAATGAAATTGTTCATCAGAGCCGAAAAACATTTCAACTTTAAAAAAAAAATGATAACTTTATGATGTGTTTGTGGACCTAGAGCTGTCGTTTTTGGACACAATTTTTATTATTTTAACCTAGAATTTTCCTAGAAGAAAATCGTTTTACAGTACAAAAAAATAAAATAGAAGTGTCAATCTTGAAAATCGAATTTTCGCTATTTTTCATCTAATTATTACAAGTCATATATCATTCGACGCGTCTTATATTTCTGATTCCAACGACGTAAAGTGAAAATTGGCCATATGTGTCACTTGTCACTTACTACGTTTTTGCTTTATTTTATTATAAGGCGTTTTCACATACATATAGATTTATTTATGTCTTGTAGTTTAAAGCATGATCGTTTGTTGTCATTCTTTCTTTTTTCATCTTTTCCGTGTGTCTGAACCAGCGAAGCATACGTCCCTTGATTCTAGTTGCGACCTCTTCATGTCACCCTATTTATAATCACGTAATTACTTAGCTAATAAAGGCGAGTTGAAAATTCAACAATTGTGTTTCACACAATAACTCATTATACTGCGTAGTGCAGTTATCATTGCGTTAGCTGGACCGGTCCTCCCATGAGCATCAATAAGGGTTTTGTCTCCGGTGACATCGACAAATAGATATTCCTATTGTCGTTGAAGGTTATGGACTATCTGGCCTTTGTGGTTTTTTTTCTATTTTTAATGTTTAAAAAATAATTGCCATCAATGCTAATAGAAGACGATTGTGAGATGCTAACAGTTTTATATAACGATTAATATAAAAAATCGACAAAATTCAAATAGGGAGGAGATTCTCAATTCGTTTGTATGTATTTTTTTTTATTTGATCTAATTCTAACTATGATGTACTGGATGCTCCATGAGAAAACCATTTGATATTAAATTTGCATTAAATATGTGTGACAAATGGCTGAATAACTCAATATCACTCCAACAGATTTCTTCTTAAAAAAAATTATTAACATCAATCTGGTAGATCTATTGATACTCGGAGCAACAATTATTTACATGAATGAATGAATGAATGAATATACTTTATTGCGCAACAATTAAAAACAAAATACATCACAGAAATAACAATTATACAATTTTCATATTAGTCGGTGTAATTGCATACGCATACGGATCTCTTCCAGACAACTCTCAACACAGACTCTTTGTACTACTGATACTTACGTTTAAAAAAGATTTTAGTGGGTCTGTGATCAAATTTATTTTAATACAAAAACACAATATACATACATATGTATGTAAACATACATATTTATCAATATATACACATACTGACTAACAACATAAACTACATACATACTACTAATATACATAAATAAATATGGTAAACGTACAACATATACTTAAGTATATACACATGATTAAACGGTTTATTTATTATTCAAGTATATTACAGGTTGTACAAGTACTAGACAAAATAAAAAAAAACATTTACATGTCGGTGACGCGAACCCATCAGTTTCTCTACTACCAAAAAATTCTCAACACAGCTAAAGAAGTATTCACTTCATAAATATGGAAAAATATCATATCATTTTTTAATTCGGTAAAAAACGGAAATATCTATACAATCTCTGAGGATCTCAACATCGTAATGCATTTGACTGTACTTCGATTTTATGATTGTACAGTCGAATACATAAAGCTGTCACTAGTTCATGTAAAATTTAGTTGACTACTTGTAGTAAATGAATACTCGTGACTCCAATCATATGAACATTTTATGCCTGCTTAGTTATTGAAGCCTGTGTCGTCGGTCACATGGCTAGCGCATGTGACTACGTTTCATTCCGACAATTGGACAGGGAATTATATTCACAAGTGTGACCTGTATGTTAACTCCGGAATGGCACTGAGACAATAAATTCGTGGCAATGTCGAGTTGTTCGGTGACAAAACTGATATGATTGGTAAGGGTAACTATGACCACTCAGTGTTTAACTGTGCGGGAACAAGTTAGTCTACTTACGAGTACCACTACTTACGAGTAACGAGTGGATGAACCGATTTTGATAATTCTTTTTTTACTCTGAAGCTTCCCGTGGGGGAACACCATTTAAATTTGGACCAATTCTGACTGTGGGATCCATGAGAAAACCATACAAGTGTTAAATTTGCATAGAGTATGAGTACCACAAATGGACGGATAACCCAAAATCACGCCAACCGATTTCGAAGATTCATTTTTTATTGGAAAGGATGTAGTTTGATGAAAATTTGGTTAGGTTCTGATTTAGTTTCACTTTGTAATATTCCTACGATAAATCGGAAATAAAATTCGATTCGTAGGAATATTAGGAAATTAAACTTAATTATAACATAAAAACGTTTTAATAGCGGACAGCACCGTGGAGCGCAGCTAGTCTCAAATATATTAAAATCATATTGTCATCTATGTATATTTATATATATATATATATATATATATAATTAAAAATGTTTCAAAGTTATTTGTCTAAAGTAATTAACCGTCTGGGGGATTTACGAATATCAGACGCCGACTGTACGTAATTAAACACGTGTGCAATTTGACGCGCCGAATTTTCGACATAGATTAAAAAAACGTTCATGAACGAGTCTTCCTTTTATTTGTTCTGTATTATATAACGATAGCACAAAGAACAAACGATGCATTGCTGGGTTATGTATTCGAATTTTGAATTGTTTTTTTTTCTATACTTTGTTCATAAATAAAAATGACTGGCTTCTTCTAAATGAATTTAAGAAGAGTAGGTTCTTCCGGGTCACCGCTGACAGTCAATTCCATTGGATGTACTAGATGAATTAAAATTTCACTAAAACAGATTTGTGGAATACGATCCATACCGGACATTAGCAGTTGAAATGATGCCAAACAATTCCTCCTGTAAATTCAACAACGAATGCAGGTCACTCGACATCGCTGGGCTATCATGATATTCCCAATAAAAAATCTGTTACGAAAATTGAATTTTGTACTTTCGTCACGTTTTTTTTCAGTTGCAGCATATTTTGCCAGACTTTATTAAACACCGATTGAATATAAAACGTGATCTGGCCTAGATTCGTCCATCGATCATAATTCAAATAAGGGCACGCACATACTAGCGAAATATTACAGCCATAAAATATTCAACCCAGTTCGTGGCGGTAAAAAAGATTAGCGTCATGTTTTTAAATGTGAAATGGAGGTAAAATACCGATATAAAAGAAGGATTTGTTTATTTCTCAACTGCTTATTCAGTAAGAAACAATTTAGTCTACACAATCGTGTAAGAGAAATAGAAGCGTGCGGTAATTAATAAACCCAAAGACCTTACGATTTTGTATTTTTGTATATTGCATTGAAAGCCTCCTGGACCAAGAGTGCTATTTATTTGTCTATGACATTTCTCTATGAAATCAAACTCAGTACTGTTCTAATTTAATTTTTTGAAGTGTAATTTTCAAATTGATTTTTTTTATTGTATGATATTGAATAATTGATTAAAATATATCCGTATGGGCGGCAGGACCACTTAAAATTAGGCGAACCGCATGCTATTGGTTGGCACAATATAAAAGATGGCAATAAAAAAAAACTAATCGTGTCCGAGTTTTAAAGCCAAAAGTAGTTAGTAAGTTAGCGGTCCGGTTTTCGGATCTACTTAGGGCGTAGGCCAATCGCCCTTTGCCCTGCATCCTTAGCAACTACAGTACAGGTTAGCGGTCTGCAAATTGTCCAGCTGTAGCAGGTCCCGGGGTGGACGACGGGGACGTGGATGACCCGGACTGGCTGACACTCTGTTTATAGTATGTTCCGCTACTAACATTGCAGATGAATGTTGGTCATATCTTGTGGGAGACCTGATCCACCTATCAAATCTTCCAAAGAAAATAAACCTCAGCTTCCCACTCTAAACAATCAGCAATGAAGAACTCCTGGCACGCTGTAGAGAATCGCCGGTCAGCCAGCAAATAAAGCGCCACAAATGGTCTTGGATTGGTCACACCCTGCGTCGGGATCCTACTCAGATTCCTAGGAAGGCGTTGGAGTGGATCCCACCAGGAACAAGGAAGCGAGGCCGTCCCAAGCAAACGTGGCGGCGCTCGGTAGCGGCTGACATGAAGGCAATCGAGTTGACATGGCCCGGGGCGAAACACCACAAGACAGAGCGAAATGGCGACGCACTGTGGAAGCCCTCTGCCCCACAGCGGGGACTTAGGACTATAAGTCAAGTAAGTCAATAAAAAAAAATTGCCGCCAACTCTGAGAAAGTTCCAAATGAAATGAATCATTCCAAAAATATTATTGATACCCGACCGACTCTAAATAATCGTAGCTCTAAAGTATGTGTATTGAGAGAGAAAATATTTCATGTACGCGGGCTTGTGTAAATCTCGCGCGGTGTTTCGAATCTGCGATACGCCGCATATGGCTGGCAGCGCCATTCTGCAATTTTTTACTAATTTATCTCAAAATTTATTTTATTCATTTCAGTATACAGTTTTGATAAATTAACTCGTACTTTTTATCTCTTGAAATATAACATGATAAATTTGAGAGAACAAACAAAATAACATTCAGCAATGATAAAGAGATCGTATGAATTTATGTATAAAGACTTTATTGTGTTGACGTTGCTGCGTTTGTGTTATCAGCTTAAAGGTGTTTTCGAAAAAATATTAGTAAATCAAATATAAAATCTTAGTATATTTACTATGAAATTAATTTAGGTAATCATAGTAATGCACTATCACTATAACTATAGCTAAGATTAGGTTTATAAAAAGTATTTTGTCTATAGAGTGTATCACTTTCTTCTCAGTATTGCTTGCCATTTCATTTGGGAAAATGTTGTACGACAACCATCGGTTGGATCACGGACGTTCTTTTTTGTTCAAATCTGTTAGTTTCTGCCACATCCTTATGTTGGTCATAGGACTATATATTCGTCCGACGATATATGGTTTGAGAAGCTTTCTTAACCATCATTATCATCATCATTAATTAAAACTTGACTGAGTTTTAATTAATTTATACATATTATTGATTAATTTAAACTAGAACGAGGCGAAAGAGGTGTGTCAAGGTTGTGCATATTGAAGGATTTCTGTCTATACATTCGGTTTACAGACGTAAATATTTACTTAATTAATAATAACTTATATAGTTGTACAATGAATAATTTAACAAATGAATTTAAAGGACGTTACTTCTATATCCAATATTTAGTCAGTACAAAAATATAATCTGTTTATGCTGAGAATGGAGCATTGCGACGCATACAGCATAGCGTTTTCTCGTTTTGGAACGAACGCGTCAACGTCACCGTCAGTCGACTGAGAGCACGCCACCGTGTTGCATGTGTCCGCGATTTATAAATTTAAATTTCTGCAGTACGGAATTGTTAGATTTATAAAAACTTCTTTGTATAACACTTATAAATAAGAATTATATGTGTATCTGTGAGTGCTTTCGTGAATTAAAGTTTTGTGAAGAGAACACTGTACAAGTTATTGTTTATTGCTCGGCAGTTACAATTGTAAGTACGCGATTAACTTTCCTTTTTGATTTCGTTTTACCAAAACAAAGCTTTGAACTTAGTTGTTACGATTTAGGTTTTTCTTTGTAAATATAGACGTTTTAGTCTTACCTGCCAGTCCATTTGAGCAAGTAAAAAAAGTTTAATTGCAGCTACGATTTTAAATTGTTACGGAATATATTTATAATGTAAACAAATGATGCTTATTTGTTTTTTTCATTTTCTTCCGCAGTAATTTACTGACATAGTGTTCTTATTTGTTTATCAAATGCCTTTTTTTATGTAGAGTATTACATATTACATTCTTTTATACATGTTCTGCTTAAGACAATTTTATAACAACCATTATTTTAATTAAGAAAATTTAATTATGAACCTACCGCACATGCTGAAATTATGTCAAATGAACAATAGGTATAATTTTTAACGAAAGCATTTAACACATTTCTGCTTGTGTGCAATGTTTATAGACTATTGGTTAACCAACGTTCAATTTACGATTGGGATCAGGTGACAAGTACCTGTCGGTATTTACCAAGATGTTGGTTTTTCAGACTTTTAGATGTAAAAACAAAATTACTGCTTAGATTTGAGCCCGGTTTGTTTAATTGGGCTCGGGCATTCGGCATTCTTCCCAATTATATTAGGGTTATATTGACGGAAAAGATTGCTTTTGTTTACCGTTTTGTTATCTGTTCTGGTTACGGAACGTAATTACCGTTAAATGTAAATATTTAGGTATGGTAATTTTGTGGAATATCTCAACATTTGAATTTGTTATTACAATATTTTGACATATTGGAAGAAAAATCATGCTACTAGCATGATATTTTCAAAAGACAAACGTAATGCCCTATTTTCACTTTATGGATTAGGGCTCGAGTTCGTAAAGGACCACAATTTTCATTGTAAAACCAATCTTTTACAGTCATATCTATAATCATTCCATCATCACCATATATGTCAAATACTAGCACACATTCGATTGCGTGCCAGTGGTATGCCATCGGTAAACCATAGTGGCACCGATGAACTCAATCGATTACTAAAACTATCAAATATAGATAATGATGCCAATAAACGTTTATAAATCTAAATGTTATATAGATTTGAAAGGGAAGCTAATTACTCTCAATATATCAAGGCATCAATTTTCAGAAATTGGATTTTGATGTATATGGGTCAAAGAACACGTAAACTGAATTATTTTTGGTACTAAATTTAGATGTGATGGAATGTGATCTAGTTCGATAACTTTAGTCTAGTTTTCGCTTATACCTGACTTGAAGGCGTTACAAAACTGTAACACATTTATCAGCATAAAGCAATGCGGTGTTTGGATATGACCAATAACATTCATGTCACGTGTGAGCATGCCTCGTATCAACTACAAAGTGTTACATTTAATCCGAGCTGTTACAACCATTTTTATGTAACCGAACGCCTTTGTAACAATCCATTGTTGGCGCGGATAAGACACTTAGCGTTCTGGTAATATATTATTAACACAATCTATTGCCGTACTTTGTAGGCACGAAGACAAACCGGTATACCGGGGCCCGAGTCTGCTAAAGGAATTGTGTACAAATGAACGTTTCATTGGTATTACATTGTTAATTTGCTAGTTTTACTAGTCCACTTCGTTGGTACCATTATGGTTTAACAATAGCGTGCCATTGGCTCTTCAATCGTATGTGGTAATGGTGGTATGACAATTGACATGACTGTTATAGATTGGTTTCATACTGAAATTTCATTGTATAATAGCAGATTCGGCTCCTGGTGCCATGGTGTTTACGTGCATTTTTTTTTAACGAGGAGGAAATCTTCAAAAACATACCCCGCCTTCTGGGGGGAAGGCGGCGGTTATGTAGGGTTTTTACCCACTAAAACCTCCCCGTTGGCCCTTTCCTCGGTGCATGACGAGGGGCTCCGGGATCTCTAGTGGAACGCACCGGAGCCCCTCTGCACTGTGCTCAAGGAAGCACGTCCCGGTGGGGGAGGTTACTCCCTCCCCCCCTGTGCCCTCATAGTGCAAGGCTACATGGGCCAGCCGATGTCGCCTTCTTCTCGGGTCCACCTTAGCGGACGACAAAGGCCCCCACCCTTGTCGCCCAGTGAACCCGAGGCCCCTTTTAGTCGCCTTCTACGACAGGCAGGGGATACCGTAGTCTTATTCTTGAGACTTTCCTCCGATTTCCGTATCCATCCACTTCAGGCTATTGGCCTCAGGCCTTGTAAGGTCGTCCATCTGAAGGTCTACGCTTCTCCGACCCATACGCGGCTTCCAATTTAAGACTTACCTCCCCCATCTACCGTCAATGACAGATGTGGTCAGCTCATTGCCACTGTAACCTGCTGACTTTAAGAGCTATATCGACTACCTTTGTTCTCTGTCGAATTTCTTCGCGGATTCTATGCATTAGAGAAATGCCGAGCATAGCTCTTTCCATCGCTCGTTGTGCGACTTTAAATTTTTGGACCAGCCCATAGTGGTAGAGAAAAAAGTGGTAGATGATGAAGCGACACTCCTCAAGGCATTACCACTACGAATATGAATCAACGCGCGTTATTTTGAAGTAGGAAAGAGTAGAAAGAAATAGACAGATAGTATTTCTCACGCCGGTGTTCTATGACCTGGTGATCCTCTTCAGTATTCATGCGGTAGCTTTTCTATTGTTTTCGAGTACTTGTAGCGTCATGTTTCGACTGGTTTTTACCGACAGGAGAGGTACCTTAATTTTATCGCCGCCGAGCACATAATATTATTAAATATATTCTTGAATGTGCAATCTGTTTAAAAGAAGCAAAGGAAAAAAAATATAATAACGCTTTACTTCATCATAAGTTACTGGCCTTGTTTTTTTTAGTACAATTATAGTTTTTATGAACGCGCTTCGAAATTCAAATTATCATCTGTATATTTGTTAAACGTCCTCGTCAGTACCCGGATGACAAAACACTTACACTGCTAAAAATAACATCATCCTGGAATGCTTACGTAACATAGTAACCGTCCAAGCCAAGTTTACCCCTCATCGGGGGGACCCTTATGTCGAGTTACTAGCGATAGAGGTTTAGGCTAAGCGACCCAAGAGCAGTCAAGGCCAGCTTCTCTGGACAATCCGTGTAGTTCGTCAAAAAAAAACTGCTAAAAATGCGGTTTGGTAATTTTATGGCAGTCTGTTAAGACGTCTGTTTTCTGATAAGTACTTTTTATTTTGATAAGTACTGTTTATGTTGCGATAAGAAATAAAAAAATAGAAATAGGAGAAGAAACACTACTGCTGCAGCCCAGCCCAGCCCTCAGCTTTCTGCTTGTTCAGTAAGACTCCCACGTCGTACTTGGACGGCAGCTTCATCCACTCCCTTGCTTTATGCACTATGAATCATGACGCTGTCACACATTCGAAACGTCGGGGAAAATACGTTTAAAACGTGATAAAATCTATTATAATATCAGTGTTACAAGCCGATTGGTATTCGAACCAATGACCATCTAATCGTAAGAAGGTCTGATCTACTGCAGATACATGAAAAGCAATGCATAGACAATACATAAATTTCTAGACTTACAGCGAAACATGTCTCTGTTTGTATTAGTTGTTTTATTGTTTGCAATCCGTGTTAACTTTAATCCGGGTGTGTCATATTGATAATCCGTCAAATTACAGTGATTACCCTAGTTTATCTAATTGGGAAGGATATTGAACAAATAACGGTTTTCAACGTAACCACGTGATATTGTGCGGATTATACTAGATTACGTTGTCCGATAAGATAGCAGATGTTTGTCAAAACGACTTGAGATTCGAATGTTATGTTGACAGTGTGACTTTACCCTTGAATTTTTTTTATTTACAAAGTTTTGGATATAGTCAAGTAGTCATTTTTGAAGTATAACTTCTTTACTTGATTTCTTGATATGGGAAGTAAGCTGATGAAATGTGAGAAGTGGTGCTGGGCCTGGTGGCTAAGGGTGCATGGCTCATGACTTGATGGTCACTGGTTCGAATCCAAGGCTTGTGCCGAATTGCCGTTTGTTTTAGTACAAAAATCACATGCTAGAAGTTTGTGCCCGGTGTATACCGATAAGCTCACCATCTGTCACATATGGGACCTATTAAGCTTGCTTATTTATTTAAATGTATTTTTATACAACATCGTAATCTCAAAATGACCATATTTAATTCCGGCTTGTAATTACATACTATACTATAGTTTTTCTTATTGGTAAAACATAATCGTTTAATTAAAGTATATCAAAATGACCAACTTAAGAAAAATCCGTACAATATTTTTAAAGTGCACTTATAGAACAAGTACGTACGTACACATTTAACGTTCAGAATAACTTTTTAGACCGAACATTAGAAGTGTTCTTCCTTAATGTACTCGTATCTCTTAAAAATAAACGTTTCAATATGCGTCCATTGTGTACGCATACAAGCTCTCCTCACCGGTGGGACCCTTGTGTCGAGTTACTAGCAATAGAGGTTCAGGCTAAGCGACCTAAGAGCTATGCCACCTTTCAATCCGGTGAAGCAGTCAAGGCCAGCTTCTCTGGCCAATCTGTGTAGTTCGTCATAAAAAAATATACAAGCTCGTGTTACCATACTTTCAATTTCAATAAGAACATTCTTTGTATTAGGTTCAAGGGTAGAATTCTTCGCCAAGAACAACGGGCACTAACTCCGTCGTAAACATTAGTGCAATCTTGATTCTGTTCACTCGATATTGGCCTTTATTTAATCGACTTAAGGCCTAAGATTAATCATCCAGTTTGATACAAAGATTGTTGCGTTGTTCAGACGCATTCAATTAGTAACGGCAAGGTGTACTTGTAATTTAATATTATAGGATAGTCCTAGTTATTTAAATAAAGAAAGGTATTTATATTGAAACAGACTTTTTGCCCCTTCTTTTCTATCTTCTAGAGTATACAGTATTAGGATAATATGGCTATGAGAGTTTTTTTATTATTATCCTCATCATCTTTTGTCTTAATCTGTCTTATCCAGATTGCTTTATCTGGCCAAAAGGTATACGGTACACTGACACTTTTATATTTTTGTTACATATGTTTTAAAAGTGAGCTATAGAATGTTTTGAGACTTTTGCGATAAAAGCTTAGAGCTTTCGGCCTTCTCGAGCGCAAATAGAATAACCGCCTAAGTCGTTGGCCCTGTCGCCTAGTTATTCCTTGAAGTGGTTCAGGCTAAGCGCCCATAAAGCTGTACCAATTCTCAAAAACTCGATGAAACGGTGGAGGCCGGATCAGGAAAATATTTGTCTTAATATTAACCAGTTCAAAATAAGAAACCCCTACCAGCAATGATTTGGAGACTACAAGACAAACAGATATGATAAGATTATATAGTGTCAGTTGATAAATGACTGAAATATAGACTTATCTGCGACACTGTCATGACGAAAGCTAACGTATCAATGATAATAAGTTGTCATTTTTTTACGGATACGGCATCAAATCTACCTGTATTTCGTCGAGTTTTTGTTTGCGTTACCATAGGAAATTTGCAGTGTTAGAATACGCATTATTCAACGTCTAATAATAGATAACACAAATATAAACATAAACTACGGCTTTAAATATGAATTAAGAGTAAATATTGTCACCTTGAGCCGTGGCAGCTCAGTGTCCGGACGGTTGGCTCCAAGTTGCATGGTACGCTGGCAACCCGAGTTCGATCCCCGGTGCCGGCACCAATAAATTTGTTGTTGCAATTTTATGTGCTGATTGAAAATTTTTCTAAGACGTGAAGTCTGCCAATCCGTACTAGGGCCGCGTGGCGGTCTATACCCTTATACTCTATTTACAGAACGAAACGAAAAATGGCTTGCGCCCGACAGTGGGACTTGTATATTATATATCTAAAGGCTGTTGTAACTTTTACTTTGACTTTTGAAACATTTTTTTATTTTAAAAGAAACTCTTAACATCCGGTTAACTATTGATTCGTTGTCACGTGTGGCCCAAGTCCTAGATCTTAAATCTAGCAATTAAGTCCCACTCTAGAAATCGCCGGAAGCAATGGTTGAAATGTCGCAAGGATATTTTGAGATAACGACACTGCTAACCTTGATGTCAATTTCTTAAAGTGAACAATTTTTTTTTAATTTAAAGTACAGTTTACAATTGTGTTCAGGTGGCAAGTGTTTTAAAAGAAAGACGTGAGGATCTTTCATACTCAAAATACTCAAGTACGCAGTAATGCGTCATAAGACTGGCATTCTTCTTTTTCCGGCCTCATGTCACTTTTATTTGAGGCTGCCTCTCCCATTCTGTTGTCTGTAGAGATAACTTACATGTTTGGGTCTTTATTTTAGGATGTTCTTTGGTACTACAGACATCCACGTTAGCCGAGGTCCACATTTGCACGGAAGCATATTTATTAGCAGATTTTATGATGTTGTCGGCCTTCTGGCAACTTAACGATTTTATATTATTGCTAATAACATATATTTAACTTTTAATTGAATTTATTTATATAAAATATATACGGAATAAAACATATTTATACAAGATAATGTGTGTTGTAGATAAATTATTTTTAAAATTATAGTTTTTAATAAATTTACTCATTTAAATTATCCCGAAAAAATATTTGTGGACCATGGCTACCTTACGGGTGAGGCATTTATGGGCGCTGGCGTTCAGTCATGCTCGCTTAGCGGAGCCGGTATTGCCCGATCGGGTGTCTTTGTTCGAAAGATTGTCGCCTACCTCGCAATCCAACCTTATCGGAAGCCTTGTCAACGAATTCCTCGAGCTGTACTCTATTCAAATACAAAACGTTGCTCAAAGGAAACATGGTTTGTTGTTCCTGCAATGGTTCATTGCACCGGGCCCACATTAAATATCATAATGCATTAATCATTAGGATTTGTTGCTGGAGTTTCTTCGGCCACTTCTTCTCCCAGCGCCAATGGTTCCCGTAGTGGCACTTAAAGCTAGTGTTAGCTATTAACACATGGCCACCAGCGATTGTTATGCATAATAACTACTTCCAATGATATCTTAGTGATGAACCTTATTGTATCTTTAATTCATAATTAATAATTTCGTTGATCGTCACATTAACTTGGCATTGTGAACAATAATTTAACTTTATTAGGTCGTAATCTGACTTGTAATTAATTAATTATAAAGATTGTGAGTTGTGTTATCACAGTATTCGTCAAAATCTTTGTACAACGTACGCTGTCTGAATAAAGCGAGTGTATTAGTTATTGTACTATTTTTTTCCACAAGATCTACAAGTTATTACACTAGGTAGCTACTGAATGTTTTAATACTTTACTTTTGAAAAAGCTACCGACCAAGTCGTGGTTCGGCCTTCTCGGACACCCTCGGAATGTTATCGCGTATAGAGTAACCGCCCAAAAAGATTCCTAACGAATTTTAGACTAAGCGGACTAAATGCTACCTTTCAAAAACCCCATGAAACTAAACGCCGCCTAGGTAATCAGTGTAGTTCTTAAAAAAAAAAACAGTTCGTCGTTCTAATTTGTATCCTATATAGTTATTGTATAGGTTACATTTTGCAATGTTTACACCAATCTGAATGTACGTCGTGGTATCTCAGTGTTGATGTCAAGACCAAAGTTTCAGGTGACTTGGTCGCATAGACCGAAGTGAAAAAAAACTTGACCAAGTCAAGATCCACAAAGGGCTTTAGAGCTAATAGAAGTTGAGAGAGTTAGCTCAGTATCCGGACAGTCGTCTCACATTGCAGTACGCTATCCGGTGAAGCTCTGCTCACCGGATGTCATGTTCTCATCGTCTTATTTATTAAATCCACAATATATTGTTTTAGTCAATAAACCGTCCATTATTCATTGAAAGCGAAGCACAACAGGAAATGGGATATGTGTACCGCGTTGTGAATAATAATTACAATAATTATCTCTTATATTTTAAAATTTTGCCCGACATCAGTTTGAACCTTAAAGATATACCGCAATAAGACTTTGGAATGCGCTGCCAACAAATACACGTACAGCTGGAACTAAATCTACTTTCAAACATTTACTATGGAAGCTTTACCTAAGCAAGGAATAGTTTGTCAATTGCTGTCCCTATCCATCTATAATTATATATATATGTATTTATATATGTATCTATTTATTATTATATATAATTATTATGTTTATATGTTTAATTTATTTGTAAGTATGCATGCATTTATTATAGTTTTCTTTTATTTATTATTTTCTCATATAGCTTGCACCCGTTACTTTGTCTCTTCACAACCCCAAGGTAGACTCGCAGAGAATGCCTACTGGCATTAAGTCCGCCTATTTGTACCTTTATTTTTTGTATTGTGTGCAAATAAAGAATAAATAAATAAATAAATATTTTCTTGTAAACTTAAAGATTAAATAGACTTCAAAATAATGAATCGAATAAATGACACGGGGACCACACGGGAAGCACCAACTTTCAAATAAATAAAAGAATCATCATTGGTTCAACCAGTCGAAAGTTCTGAGGGAACAAATATAAAAAATGGGAACGTGTACTTACGTACGCCAGAAGTTGTACTTCTTTGGTATTATTATTAAAAAAAAGTTTTAATTGAATGCAAATAGTTACAATAAAATAATAAAAAGGAAATTGGTAGTCAACACAATCATTGATTGATTTGAGTTTTAATAAAAAAAAAAAATTACTAGTTGCCGGCGTCAGTCTTTCCGTCCAAGTACGACGTGGGAGCCTTCAAGAGTGGAGTGAATAGGGACTTACTAAACTAGCGCGTACCATCTTTTGATTATATGACCACTTAACATTGGGTGGGATCGTGGTCAAGCACTAGTTTATACCCCATAAAAAAAATTAAATAAAAAAATATATATATAAGTATTAAATAATAATATATTATTTTTTATCAATAAATAATACATTCGAATAGTTAATCTGAACTCTATTGGAGCATTTGAAAAATATATTATAAGTAAGGGCAATTTTTGTTCACTACGCCTGAACTTCAAAAAATGCAGTCGTACTTAGAAGCGCCTGCTTTTTTGAAGTCGGTTATTAGAGATAAACATTTATTTGTTGTTTCATGTCAAGCGGAGAGTAAATGATGTGTTGTCCTAGTTGGGTTTAACATTAACGACCAATTAGGTTCATGGCAGACGGGATTTGAACCCGTAGTACGTACGTACATACGGACGAAACAGATAAAAACCTTATAAGTGAGCGGCAAGGTGGGAGAAGCCAAGCGAACGTATGCATGTAGATCGGATTAGAGCGACTGACTGCCATTTTAAAACTATCTGTAAACAACTAGTATGTATGAGTATGTATGTAGTTCTTTACAAATTCACAAAACGGTTATTCCGACCGTCAGAGGTTGCGAACAATCCTCGCGCGTTACCGCTATTTTATGCGGCCCCACCCCTTAGGTGTTAGGAGCTTTGCTGGAGTTTCTTCGGCCACTTCTTCTCCCAGCGCCAACGTTTCCCGAAATGGCACTCAAAGTTAGTTTAGTTTTTGAATGTTCCTTAGATTATCCGTGAAATAGCAACCGACCGAGTCTTGGTTCAGCCCTCTGCTACGCCCTCGGATCGGAATGATCTGCTATGTTACGTACATAGTAACCGTCCAAGCCGAGGTTACCATAACCGGGGGGACCCTTGTGTCGCATAACTAGCGATAGAGGTTCAGGCTGAGCGACCTAAGAGCTATGCCACCTCTCCATCCGGTGAAGCAGTCAAGGCCAGCTTCTCTGGCCAATCTGTGTAGTTCGAGAATGTATGTGCAAATTATAGTCTAATGGCTATACGTAAGCGCATCTTATTATCAGGAGGTTCGCGAGCCGTTAATTCGTGTGTCATAAATGTTGCCAATGTTACGGATCCCATGGACAGCACATCGTCAACGAGTTATCAATCCTAAACGAATTTAAAATTAAAGCTAGGCTGTCCATCATGTGCATACGCAGGATACAGGAATACTTTGGTCACATTGGCCAGAAAAAACAGTGATAACTTGGAAAAGCTGCTTGTAACTGTAAAAATTGACGGGACAAGACCGCGAGATCCAAGCCCGACACGGTGGACTGACCAGATCCGCACCACTATCGTCAAGTCGGTTACCGATGCTCTGCCCACAAGACAGAGGAAAATGGCGACGGATCACCAAAGACAGACTGTTCCCACGAGATGGTCATGAGCATTGAGGAAGCCGACGTGAGGAGGCGGAGGAAATGTTGCCAAGATCATCACCTACCCTATTAAATTCGTTTAATAAGTTTTTTTATTTTTTATTTAGGAAGATTTTTTCTAGAAGAAATCATTCTCAATGGGATTTAACGTAATAATCCCTATATATATATATAATTCGGAAATACAAAGAGGGTCTCATCCCGTATTAATGTTTGATTCGATTTAAGTCGGTTTTTGTGTTTACTCTAAAAATATACTTGTTAAGCATAAAGTGAACGTCCTGTTCAACTCGTTGTTCTGTAAAAAGCACATGTGCTTCCGTCCAATGTGCAACGAACCTAAGTCAATAAATAGTTCGTAAGTTATTAGTTCATAAGTTAAAATGGTATAGCTTTCCCGGCGATTACGTAACGCCGCATGCTTGTCCAACAACGGGAAGTCGCCACATTGAATGCCAATAGCCAAGCGTCTCCTGCACTCGTCTAGTTACGTCGGAACCGGTATCACGCACTTCATTTGCATACTCGTTCCAATATCGAACGATGTTTACATATATGCTTATTAAAAGTAAGAGTATCGTCATATAGGAAAGTGTTATCGAAGGGGGCTATTACGTCGTCTTGCGTGTGAACTACAAGTATATTAACGAGTTAAAACAAAAGACAATATAAAAACAAGTCTACGCTAAAAATGCATGTAAGTAGTCTTACCGTCAGTGGCGTATTAACCTGTACTACGCAAAGATGGACTCTTTTGAACCGACTTCCAAAAAGTAGGTTCACAATTCGTATTTTTTTTTACGACTCCGTTACCTCACACCATAACTTTCGACTGGGTGAACCGATTTGGATGATTCCTTTATAATTGAAAGCTGGTGTGGTCCTGTTTCAATTTGGTCCAGTCCTAACAATGGAATTCATGAGACCACTATATAAATCTTAAATTTGCATTAAGTTACTTACTAAACTCAAAAGATAAGCTCGATAACCCCACGTACTAATTATGGAAAGAAAACGATATTGTACGAAGAGGCACAGTTATATAATAGCCTGCCAAATAAAGTGAAGGAGTGCGACACTTTCCAACAATTTAAAAACAAACTGAAAGAATTGATGATACACATGTGACGACATCTACCTGCGACCCAGAGCCACATCATTAATTATATTATTTAAGTACCTTGTATCTCATAAGTGAACTTTGTTTATGTTCTTATGAGAAATAAATTCTTTAAACCCTTTTTTTTTTGTTAACGGGGAGGAAATCTTCAAAAAGATACCCCGCCTTCTGGGGGGAAGGCGGCGGTTATGTGGGGTTTTTACCCACTAAAACCTCCCCGGTGGCCCTTTCCTCGGTGCATGACGAGGGGCTCCGGGATCTCAACGTGGAAGCACGTCCCGAGGGGGAGGTTACTCCCTCCCCTGTGCCCTCGCAGTGCAAGGCGACACGGGCCAGCCGATGTCGCCTTCTCCCCGGGTCCACCTTGGTGGCCCCCACCCTTGTCCCCCAGTGAACCCGAGGCCCCTTTTAGTCGCCTTCTACGACAGGCAGGGGATACCGTAGTCTTATTCTTGAGAGCCCAAAACAATTAACTCAATTTAAACCTAACCGATTTCGATGATTAAATTTTTTCGGAAACGATGTACGCCAAAGGTAGTTTTAGGTAAAGAAAAAAAAATTATCATTCCATCATAACGAAACACGCCCAATGTTAACGTCGTGCTAATGGTACACCATCGGGAAACCATAGCGGCACCAATAAACTAAAAGACAACTAAAAATAGCATAGCGATCACTATGATGCCAATGAACGTTCAATATGTAAACAATTGGTTTAGCACACTCAGGGCCTTTACGCTAAATATACTATTATTATATGGTGTAATTTTTTATATTCCTGCCGAGGTTACCCAACTGGAAAATGACCGTGAGATTAAATTTCACCACAGGTGCCTTCAAGTGACAAATATTTGCCTTCAGCTTGCAACCTGTTAACACATCGTTCACTTCACAGACTTTGTATACAGAATTTTATTATTTTGAAGGAAAAAGTGTGCTCACCAATTTGTTATAAAATGTTATTATCATTCTTGCAACCATTCCATATTAGCTTAAGCACTACTAGGGGATGGTTCACGTCAATAGTCGAATGTAGGGTACAACCTACAACGTTATTTACGTCGTACCCTAAAAGTTAAAGTTGCAACCTATATATTTATGTCCCACTGTTAGGCAAAGACGTAAGTAAAAGCATAAAAGCATGGTCCACCACGAGGGTCTAATGCGGATTGGTAGACTTCACATGTTTTAAAAATTTTAGGAAAAATGTAGGTTTCCTCACGATGTTTTCTTTCTAAAATTACCGAAAAAACATGTGAAGTCTTCCAATTCCCACTAGGGAAGTTATAGCAGACTATGCCCTTTAATACAGAGGCCTGTGCCTAACATTCGGACACACATAATCTGTTGCTTTTTTTTATACCCTTCCAAATTTGTCAAACAGGACAAAAACTCGTTTCGTACTTGCCCTCAATGTGTAACTTTATTGAATTGAAGAAGTAGTTTTAGATAAAATGAGTATTGTCTCTAGATTTAGTAGTGATAAATAATAAAGTCACTTTTACTTATTTCCCACGGACTCCCATTGTTTCGTCTATGGCAATGTGATGAAAGTGGTCTCTCCAACTGTGATTCCTACATCATCTATTGATTCGTATTACAACTTTCACTGCGAGAACGATACGATAATTTTCCCTAAAAGCACTTAAGATTCAATTTTCATTGGACCAAAAACCTTAATCTATTAATTTAATTATTTGATATGTAATTTAGATTGCTTTTATAAAATGATTCAATGATGATTTATTTACAAGTATATTTACTAGTAAAACAAAATCCGATTACAAATCCGACTTTCGTCATTATATTTTCGAATTATCTAAGCAATACTACGAAATATAATTAATCAGAACCTATCCAAACTCTCATCAAAATACCCTTGAAGTAAAAGTTTCCCATCAAAAATGAATCATCGAATTCGCCCATTTATCGCGCATCTATTTATTGCAAATTTAAGGCTTTTCTAATGGTTTTTCCTTAATGCCATTGTCAGAATTGGACCAAATTGAAATCACAAGGGAAGCACATCAGCTTTCGAATTAAAATAGAATCATTAAAATCGGTTTTTACAGTCCAAAGTTATGAGGTAACAAACATAAAAAAAAGTTTGAAACGTTAAAAAATCGGTTTGAAAACCTTCTTTTGAAGGCGGTTGAAAAAATAAAATAATGTAATAACTTTTTCTTTAATCAACTAAGCTTACGATTGTGCCAGAAAGTTCATGACAATTTTTTTTTGTGACGCATCTGCGCTGATTGCCTAGATGAATTGACCGCAGCAGTTTCTAGAAATTTAAGAGGTGGCAGAGCTCTGAGGTCACTTAACTGTACCTCTATTAGGTGCACGGCGCAAGGGTCTCCTACCATTGCGTTAGCATCCTGACCTGAGGGTGTTCGAGAGGACCGAACCACGACTCATTCGGTAACTTTTATCAGAAAACTATCAAGACATTCCAAATAACTTAGCCTACTCGGGACACCTTGGCGCTGGGAATAGAAGTGGCCGAAGAACCTCCAGCAACGATCCTAGCGTTAATTATGGCCGTCCGGCGGAACCGTTTCTGTTTTATGTGAATTTTACGTTTCGTAAGAAAATTATCACACGAACGATTTATTGATATGTATCATATGAACATAAATTACTTTGTGAAAGTTTTTAAGAGAAACGACGCCGATAGTTTAATTCAGAACGAGTCCGTTTACATATTTTTGACGATTATATATACATGAGAGATGGTAGCTGGTGTCCGCACGGTCGCCTCAAGTTGCATAGTACGCTAGCAACCAGAATTTGATCCCCGGTGCCGGCATCAATCAATTTGTTGTGGCAATTTTATGTGCTAATTTATCACGCGCTAGGCGGTGAAGGAAAAACATAGTGAGAAACCTACTAGAAAAAGTTTTCTAAGTTGAAGTCTGTCAATTCGCATTAGGTCCGCGTGGACTATGTCCTCTGTGCTCTCTTTATAGAGCCTTCTAACTTTTTTTTCTGTAATTTTTTTAAAACATACATTAAACATATACAGGTCTCTTACGTACGTCTTTTAATACGTATACGATATTGTAATAAAGCTCGCTTGACTAAAAATATTTATTTCCAGTTTCCAAAAGATAATTAATATACATTTTTTTAAAATAAAGCTAGCAATATTTCTTTTTTTTTCATAAATATTACTAACATTCTTGTTAACCATTCCAACTAAGCTTATGCTTGTGCTAAGAGATGGTTCACTTCAATAGTCAAATGGTGGATTGAGAATTAAACCGCGATAAAAGCTATGTCATTAATTAAGACACAGAATAACAATATGAGTCAGAGCTATAGTGGTTTGGGTATTTTATGAGGATAAATAAGGAAAACTGAGAGGAAGTACTAGATCCTCGTCTGGTTGGTTGCAGTCGTTTAATCCTGCAGTTTGTAGACTGAATTTAACTTTGTCATATTATTCAATTTGTTATCCTGGTAGATAAACGTTCGTCTTACGGCTCACCTGTAGTTCACCTTAAGTGATCACCGTCGCCCATGAACATCCACAGCACCAGAGGAGCTGCAGGTGCATCGCCGGTCTATGATAAAGGAGTAGGCTCGTTTCTTAAATATTTCCATATCGTAAAGGTTCGGAAACACCGAACTCCGCTGGTGACAGTTGATTCCACAGGTTGACAGTGGCGTGCAAGAAAGTTACGCGAGAAACGTACAGTCGTGGAACGCCAACTATCAAGAATAGGCGTCGATGGAATTTAGTATGATACAGTGATATACGTTAAGCGCAATCGGTAGCTGGGACTATTTCAAATAAATCTACAGGACACTCTTCATTTAAAAGTTTATATCTATATATATAAAAAAGAACGTGTCTGGGTTTGTTCCCTATAGGCTCCGAAACGGCTAGACCGATTTCAATGAAACTTTCAGGAAATCTTAAGATTGACCTGGCAAGTAATTCTGTAAAGTTTGGTATCCATCGGAGCACTCCTCTTTCTGAACGGTCAAATACAGATTTTATTTACTATGATACTACTACTACAGGTATGATATTGTATTTACTGATATGTACATGGGTGTAGGTAATGATTTTCACCCGCTCGAGAAGAGAATAGACGAGAATGAAAACGTAGAGAAATGAATAATTTAATATATTGTGAAAGTTAAATTAAATATTTAATGATGTAAGTTTATTGTTAAAATAAAATAAAGCAGAATCTTGCCCGCGAATTGGGCTGGGTACGCTAGTATATTATAAAAAGGAAGCACGTAAACCAAAATCGGAGAAGCAGTTTCAAACATGTCAATCGATTATGAATCGAATTGCGAGGAATTTTTTGCAAGGCCTCGAATCGTTTCCACCTGTCCAATTTTTTTATATCATTGCAACACGACCCAGTTTTTAAGGCGCACCTTCGTGAATCTAAATAAATTATCTCTCTGGTACATTTCAATGAAGGTCTGCTTAGTCTTGAGCACAGGCTAACCTGTCTAGCCTTTCGGTTTTCTACAGATTATATTTTGGAGAGTGCGCTCAGAAATTACATGAGCTAATTCCCCCATCGGGCTTCAAAACGCATTGCTGGATTTCATCCTTTTGTTGGGCACATCTCTCAAACCCGAACAAAGCGTTTTGCTTTGTCTTTCATTGTTAATTCAGCAAAGGACTGGAATAGTTTGCCTGCGTCTGGATTTCCCTCCGATTACAATGTGGGTGTTTTCAAGAGTCTAGTGAATAGGCATTTATTAAGTTAGTGCGTCTTACCAATTAGGACTGCATCTCCACTTAATGTCAGGTGGGATCGTGGTGTAGTTCTTGTTTAAAAGTATAAAAAATTACTAACAAGTATATTTACGAGTAAAACAATAACCATCCAAATCGAATAAAACGTTAAACATTACGCGTGGACGCCCTTTTCGTATTTACGAATAATCGTAGCTATATTACGAAATCTTTCACTAAACTTCTCCAAATACATCCTTTCCAATAAAAAATCATCGAAATCTGTTGGCGTGATATTGAGTTATTCGTCCATTTGTTGCGCATATAATTGACAGAAATTTAAGACATATGATTTTCTCATGGATTCCATTGTCAGAATTGAACTAAAAGGACCACACGGGAGGCACCAGCATTCAAATAAAAAAAGAATCATCAAAATCAGTTCACCGTCGAAAGTTATGCGGCTAACAAACATTAAAAAATACAGACGAATTGAAACCCTTCTTCTTTTGAAATCGGTTGAAAATAGCAAAAATTAAACACTATGATGTTACTCAACGTTCATTTTGAGACAATTGTAATGTCCGTTAAATAGCAACCGACCGAGTCGTGGTTCGGCCCTCTCGGGCGCCCTCGGATCGGAATGCTTACGCGTAACATAGTAACCGTCCAAGCCGAGGTTACCCCTCACAGGGGGGACCCTTGTGTCGAGTTACTAGCAATAGAGGTTCAGGCTAAGCGACCTAAGAGCTATGCCACCTCTCAATTCGGTGAAGCAGTCAAGGCCAGCCTCTCTAGCCAATCTGTGTAGTTCGTCATTAAAAAAAACGTATCTCTGACCTTAATTTTTATAAAGCATTATTCGCATATAAGATGTTGGATATTTGATGTACGCTAATTTAAGAACACCTAGATGTATATCTTATCTACGTAAATATGTTTGTTCACCTTAAACTTGTTATCAATGTGTCATTACTGTAAGTAGAACAACAATTACTTATAACGACGCACGACTTTCTTTATCTGCAGTAGTAGATATATTAAGTTTTGATAGCATTTTTTATAAACATCACTAATAACAGATGTCTGTGATGGATAAGTTAACTGATTACAAAGATACTAGCAGATATACCAGGCTTTGCCAGGGTAATTATTTTTTATTGATTTTGATTTACAGTTCGATAATCTGGGCTGGAATCCCAGTCGGTTTGTAGTCGTTGAGAAACCATTTGTCGGCTATTTAAGTGCAAAAACGATTCGTTAATTTGTGTTATGGCAATACTTTACATGGTTGAAAGAAAGGTATCTCATTAAAAACAAAGTAATCAGACGGATAAATTAAAGTTCAATACATACAAATAATTTTATATTATAGTATAGATAAACATCGACGACAATAACGTAAAGTGACTAATGGCCAAAATCATGACGACAAAAAAGTGCCATCATTTATGAAGCGATTTTAATGTTTTTTGAAAATATGCGTAGGCATAGGATTTTGAGATCCGAAAATATGCCAGAGAAATAGCAGTTGCCAGTGTTTTATGCCCATGTTTTATTATGAAAATGATTTATTACAGATCGATTAACATTACCAAATATGTCAAATCACACAATTGACGTGATAGTTACCATCGATAAACTTTTATGGCACCAAATAACTAATAGACTACTAAGGTTTAGGTTAAGCAGTCTCGGGACACAAGTAAGTACTCCGTGACTACAACGATCAATGTGCAAGAATAAAGACAGCATAGGCACCACAACTTGTTAATATGATTATGTCGAGCATACACATGTCGACCAGGGAAGCTGACCCGACTGCTTCACCGTATTGAGAGGTGGCTAAAGCTCTTAGGTCGCTTAGCGTAAACCTTATGGTTGTCCCTATGGGTGTCCCTAACTCGACACAAGGTTATACGTCCGTGGTATGTTTTAAACCTTATACCGTAATTTCCAAAAGGAAAACAAACATTCTCATAACCGTTAACGATGTGATTCACAAGATTTTTTGTGTTAATAACAAGTTTCTCATCAAGACACGTAATGTTATGCAAGATGCACTCGTAAATCGTAATTAAATCTGCAATAACAATTTGTATTTAATTGTTTGATGTATAGCGCTAGGGTGACCATGACTTTGTAAATATGTTATAATATTTATTTTTTCAATGTATTGTTAGACTATAATTAGTACTACTAGTAACATATAATAAAACCTCACGCCCGTCACTCATAGGAGCAGGCAGAGGTCACGGTCCCTCGTTAAGTACGATATGGACATCATATACATCTGTGCATCTACGAATTGAATTATGCATCTTCCATACCTGCTGTTTTCTCAGTACGTCGTTAATGTGGTCGACGGTTTTTTATAGGTCGCACTGTACCGAGCGTACCACTCACGTGCGATAAATTCCTATCCTTCTTTTATCATTGATTCTTTCTTTTTCCAAAGCACCGAAGCATGCTTTGCTGGCTTATAAGGTACCATATATAGTGTGATAACGAGTACGGGAGAACTGTCACAGGTTCACTCGCTTACTCTTTACATAAGACAAGGAATTTTGTGTCCTTTTATTTTGGTACTTAAGAAAGCTCCTACGCAAGTCGCCTGGGATTTGCTTCAGATCGTAAGTTAAGCGAGTTTTTTGGGAATGTTATGCTAACCGCACAGGAGGTCTCTGAAGGTTTCTCAGAGTTTTTGTGATCGAACTCTTGGGCCACTCAGCCTTAGCACAAGGCTCCTCGAGAGAGAACCTCGATGACGGCTTCACCAAGGTTCGGGCTGTTGCTTCTGTCAGTTTATAGTCGAACGATATCAGGTTGAAAACTAAGCTGTAATCTAGATTATCGATGTTTTACATTGGACTCTATTATCAAACTGCTTAGCCTAGATTCTGTTGCTGCCTACATAAAATTAGGTTGATTGAGATTTCCCTGTCGCTGACAGATCCAAGGCGCGGCCGATGGCATTCGTGGAAGGTTTTGTGGGTAGGAGTCGCCTAAGGCGAGTCCCATACATCCCTCCGGGCCCATCCAGGTCACCGGCGGACGGTCCGTAAAAGGATTCCCCTGCGTTAACAAAAAAAAAGTTGATTGAAACAATGTCTCACAATTTACCATGTCCAATGTAACCCTAATTGCATCCGATGCAACACGTAATTAGTAGTAGGAATATTTTCACCAATTTCATTGTAACGTCACTTTCACGCCGTAATCACGTCCAACGATGGGTTCATGTTAATTAACGAAATGTTACACGCGACTATGAGCCGAGAATCCTTGATGTTAGGGAACATTTTGCGGCGCGTGAAACGATGAAGATTTATCTTAATTTTTTTCACATTGCGGAATGCTGGCTGTCTTTATTCATTGCTTATTTTTGTTTAAAAAATAATTAAAATAATTGAATTTAATTATAATAAATATTTTTAAGCAATTTATACGAATACCACGTGGCTATGAAGCATTTTTGTTGAATGAGCAAACCATGCCCCAGTTTTTCTACCACGTTCCTTCAACCTTTCTGTCGCTCGAGAGAGTCGCCTATAGCTCTCAGTTGGTTCAAAAAGGTTTTCTCCTACGGATACTCTAATAATAGGTAGGGGTAACTCTACCCCATGTCAGATAAGGCTCGTCAGAGCCGTTGTCGTTGAAATCACGGTGTGTACGAAAGCGTTCCCGTGGTTCCGGCTAAAGACGCCGAGTAGGACACCGTAGGGTTTTAGTCGGTGCGACTCCGACATAACCTCTTTCCCCACATTAAAAAAAAACTCTAATACAGTGATCCTTAACCCCTTTATGTGCCAAGAAATTTTAAAGCGTTCTGCCAAATTTTAGATCTATATTAATGTTGAAATATATTATAATATTATTAGCTTTTAATTAATCCATTAATAATCGTAATGTTATTTTTTCAGTGCATATTATTATATTTGGTTTATTTAAAATTTTCATAAATTATTTTACGTGGTCCATTATAGTCAAGTTAAATTTTTTAAACGTATCTTTTGCTTTGTGTGCCGCCAAATTTTGAAATTGTTAAAAGTGTGCAACAATTTTTTTTATGTAACACGAGGCATGACGACTGACTTATATATTAATTCAGAGTTTATTGCCCCTTGTCCTTTTATTCTAAGTATAGTCTGCCTATGCTATGTCTAGTTCCCAAAACGTGGGTGGTTAAGGATATTTTCCATTCTTCTCTTTCTTTCATCTCTTAATGATACACACAAAAGTTATATTTTATACAAATTAGTCTTATCATCTATTACATTTCTATCCTATCTTTATATTTACTAACAACTTTTTCGTACGTACAATGAAACTAGATAATTAATTTTACAGTTTTTTTTTAATTTAGATCTTCTCTTTTTAGGTCAATTCACTGGTGTCACATGGTAAAAAAATAATTAAACTTCCCTAAATTGGTGTAATTGTTTTCTATGTATCAATCGCATCAAAATTTAATTCAAATGTTTCTTATCGCTCGGTGAAGTACACAGAAAAAATCCCTTCAATCTAATCAAGAATATTATTTATATTAAGAATATTAGATTAACACATAATGGTAGACAAAGGTACATGTAAAGATGGTACATGTAAAGGTACATGCATAATGATCGCACGGCCAGTGTTCCGGCGAAAGTGAAGTACGGGGAAATATCGTCTGTGGAATGAGAAATGTGCGCCTGCCTGTCATTTCCCCGTTGTAGTCATGCGTATAAGTGCTGCCAATGTATACATTGATGATAGAAAACACCTGCAAGCTATTAATGATCAAACTAGGTGGATAGAATTCTTTATTTTTTTCACTAAAATTTCTCTACAAAAGCGAACCTAATGCTATGTAGCGTTTTGTTCTAGCTAACCTTCACTGGTTAAAAATTATACATATACATACATACATATACAGATAAGTTAATATATATTTATATATAAGTTTATATTATGTAGTCAATAATAAATCTAAATCTTTCAAAAATCGTCTTGAATCGTTGTGCGACGAAAGTTGCTGTTATTTTTAACCGAATTCAAAAATGAAGGTCCTCGATTCGTCTTAAATATAAGACCCTAAGACTTGAAAATATAAACGTGGACTTCAAACGAATGGAATATTTTTAATAATTTGCCCGCGTCTGTCTTTGATTACACCACCCTCTGATTATAATGTGGGTATTTTCAAGAGCAGAGTGAAAAGTAAAGCGCACTAGCTTAGTTCTAGTGCCTCAGGATCCAGGCCTTAGGTTTCCACTAAACATCAGGTAGAATTTTGTTGACCACAATTCTCACAAAGCTTAGTAAATGCGTAATGTAAGGCCGGTAACGAACCTGAAGCATCCTTTGGTGTTGTAAATATGCATGGACGACGGTGATCACCTATTAGGTGGCACATGACACCTAACACCTTATACCTGACACCTAATAGGTGTATTTATATCGTTATATATAGTACTAAAAAAAAGACTATTTGTTTTTTTTTCTAAAATTAGAGTCTCCTAAGTTACATTTTATTACACCAGCTATCTAACAGTGAAAGCCCCGTCAAAATGGGTTCGGCTAGACCAGAGATTATCCGATACAAACAGAGAGACAAAATTAGTACAAAATGTTATTTTGTTTTATGTACCGTATTCATATGCATGTAGTAAAAGCGGGTATTTTAATATTACAAATAGACATTCCAATTTGTTTTTTATTTGTATATATTTATATGTAATAGTGGAAAGCAATGTTACGCGCCGGCCGGATGGGTAACCTTCCAGCAGGTGAATGTCAGGGCGAGAGTTGTATAGACACGTCCGAGCTGTCGTTGTGTAACGTCAATGTTATCTTTGATTAACAGCTTGTTTTATTAACACGTGCGGGTCTCCACACCGGTGGACGTTAGTCACACGAATGTAAAGCGCTGCGTATAATTTACAAGTATATTTACGGGCAAAACAAAAACCGACTTCGAATCGTTAAACACTATAACGCGCGGACGACCTCATTCTAGTTCCGAATTATCGTAGGAATTAATCAGAACCTTACCAAACTTTTATCAATCTTGGAGTACATCCTATCCAATAGAAAATGAATCATCGAAAACGGTATTAGACACCTTCTTTACGATCCGGACGACGCGATAACCATAGCACATTTGAAGTGGCACTCAAAGTTAGTTTAGTTTTTGAATGTCCCTTAGATTATTCTTGAAATAGCAAACGACCGAGTCGTGGTTCGGCCCTCTCAGGCGCCCTCGGATCGGAATGCTTACGCGTCACATAGTAACCATCCAAGCCGAGGTTACCCCTCACCGGGGGATCCGTGTGTGGTGGTTACTAGCGATAGAGGTTCAGGCTAAGCGACCTAAGAGCTATGCCACATCTCAATCCCGTGAAGCAGTCAAGGCCAGCTTCTCTGACCAATCTGTGTAGTTCGTCAATAAAAAAAATCGAAATCGGTTGGCGTGATATCGAGTTATTCGTCTATTTGTGGCGCACATACTAGATGCATATTAACTCTTATATATGGTTAGATATATAAATAGTTTTCTTATGAAGCGCACTATCAGAATTGGACCAAATTTGGGACCACACGGGAAGTGCCAGCTAATAAATAAATAAAAAATAATCATAAAAATCGATTCACACACTCGAAAGTAACTTTTGAGTGGGTGAATAACAGAAAAACATACGAGAACCTTGAGAACCTCCTCTTTTTGAAGTCGGTTGAAAAGGGATGTAGACGTATCGTCTGCATGCCGTTTTAATTATACCGGGCACTACTGCCGCCATTTTGGAATGTTGTCTAAAAGCCCGCGGCAAATAGGGGAGGGACATAAGCAGACAGACAGGCAAAAAAAGACAGACTGTACACTGTAATGTATATTGGAAGCTACGGTCGCATTACTGTGTGATTTACACATAGTTGGTAATATTTTAACGAAAATAAAAAACTTGCTTGACACACGAAAGAGATAAGTTCGATGAGCTGAGAGCTTCCTATAGTAGTGGAGAGGCATTAGAAGAAGAATGCTAAAGGGACTCTCTGTCACATTCGGAACCTGATAACAAGCTTGCCACCAACACCCTGAAATGATAACCACGACCAGTCTGTCACGAGTGTTACGGACGAGTAAGAAGTCTGGAAAAGCGGATAGTGAAATCTCTCTGTCTATCCTACTAGAGTTAAAAGGATGTGAACAAGTAATTAAAGATTAAAAAAACATTTTTTAAGCAAGCAACTCCATTGGGTTGCGTCGTTTAATTACGGACTTCTTTATGCTATGAATCTGCTCTATGCTATAATAATATTGCCTTGTCATCCAATTTATACCTGCATGCAAAATTTCAGCTCAATCGGAAACTGGGAAGTGTATCAAATTTAACTTGCAAGATATTATTACAGACAGACTACGGGACAGGTGCATCTAAATAAAACTTGTAAAAATATCGATCGATATGAGACGAAGTTTACGTTTCGAATTCAATTTCGGCTGCAAATCCAGTTTCCTTCGGTCAATAATAAAAACATGTACGGTGTCTGAGAAAAGGATGTTCATCCAAAAATATATCGATATAATATATCTTAATAGTGTATCGATACTATGCTATATATTGTATAAATATATCGATACACGATATTTTCCATTTGTTCCCCGGTACAGGTTATAAAATTTATATAACTATTATTTTCATCGCGGAGAGTAGGACTAGGAGTGTATTAGCTTATATTTGGTTATCGGATGAAATATATCGATATTTTATGTCGATATATAAACGCTATATATTGTGCAAGTGTAAGGTGTGTCGGTAACTGCAAAAAAGAACATTTAGTCTATTCCTGTTTGTTATGCCGTCGTGAGTGCATTTTTTTAATTAAATATGTTTTCTGTAGCCAATAATACTAATCAATTGAGACGAATCTAATCACACACGTAGTTATTGGTTTTATTTGTCCGGACCGTTAAAGTTTGGATATTGGCCGGTAAACTGGTTTTGGTATCTTATATGGAATTCCTTGAAGTGACTCATCATTAACGATGTCTGAACACGAATGTTCGATATTGAATTAAATTTTCAGATTTGAACGCTATGTTGTAAATTTTAAAAAGTGTGTTTTGTTTTTTTAATCCCATCGTTTCGACTACTTCACATTGGTCGTGGTCACGAAAGTGCCTGGGGAGTTTGACGTCACGATGACTTGTCAAGCTAGTGCTTCCTATGTGGTCTCAATTTGTTCCAATTCTGTCAATGGGATACATGATAAAACCACATGTGTTAAATTTCCACTGTGTGGGCCACAAATGGACGAATAACTCAATATCACGTCAACAGATTTCGATTATTGATTTTTACTGGAAAGGATGCACTTGAAGAGTAGTTTGATGAGAGTTTGGTTCTATTTCGTAATGTTCCTACGATAATTCGGAAATACGAAGAGGGCGTTAATAGCGTTTTGATTCAATTTGAAGTCGGTTTTTGTTTTTTCTCTTAAATATACTTGTTATTGTCATGGTAAGACAACTTTTGTTGTATTGACAGAGTCAACGTCAACAAATGAACGTCATTAGGCGAATACAATACCACTGTCGCGTTTGCATTAGTACTATGAATGACTCAAACTCCGAACTGTAGTAAAAAAAATCCAAATTGTGGGGATCGCGTTAGTGTGCGAAATTGTGGTGTGAGGGAATGTCGGGGTGTTTAGTGGTACACCCTCGAAGCAACCCCTCTGTGTCTCTCTCCCTACGTTGTGGCGCTGTTTAATACATTAATGCAACGTCTGCACAGAAAAAAATAATATTTTTTCTACTATAATAAATAAATAAATAAAAAAGCCTTATATTTCTTACTACCTAATAACAAATATACAATATACTAATTTCTAATTATTAATAGAACCCCTCGTTCTCAAGGGTGAAGGCCTCCTCTAGAGCTTTCCAGGTCTCTTTGTCTTTTGCGGTTAATGGCCACTGTTTGCCAGCCACGCGCATAATGTCGTCTGTCCATTATTTTTCTACTATATGAAAGTAAAACTTGTATAGTAATTAAAATGGTAAACAAATGAATTTTAGGCAATATATTTAATTAATTAAATCGCTATTTTCTTCTGTGAAGCTGACTTTGTCTGTTTCACCGGATCGAGAGGTAGCAGAGCTCTGGTTGGCTCAACCTGAACCTTTGTACTCTTTATATCATTAAATGTTAGTCCTTTTATAGAAAAAGGGCAAACCAGCAAAATGCAAATGTGTTGTCGACAAATTTAAAAGTTGGGTCGTAATTTACTAATTTAATTTTAATTCTTCTCACTTCGCAAATACCTCAAAGCCTGAAGACGAAGGTCTTCAACCAGTGCGTCCTCCCAGTTATGACCTATGGTGCAGAGACTTGGACTCTGACCGCTGGGCTGGTCCACAAATTGAAAGTCGCACAACGAGCGATGGAAAGAGCTATGCTCGGCATTTCTCTAAGGGATAGAATCCGACACGAAGAAATTAGACGGAGAACAAAGGTAGTCGACATAGCTCTTAAAATAAGCAAGTTGAAGTGGCAGTGGGCCGGCCACATCCGCCGAGTCAGTGATGGTAGATGGGGAAGGAAAGTCTTGGAATGGAGGCCGCGCATGGGTCGGAGAAGTGTAGGGCGCCCTCCCTCCAGATGGACCGACGACCTTGTAAGGATAGCCGGAAGTGGCTGGATGCGTAAAGCGGAGGATCGTATATGGTGGAAGGCATTGGGGAAGGCCTGTATCCAGCAGTGGGTAGACACAGGCTGATGATGATGATGATGAATTTTAATTCGTACCGGTATTGTCCGAGGTCCCATACGACATGTCAGCCAGCAGAAGCTTTTATTGTCAAAAATGCTAAGCGATTTCAAGAGATTCTTTTTGACTATAAAGTCATTTAGGTCAGTTTTAATCTGCGGATCTTCAATTACTAAACTACACATTGCATTTTGGAAAGTGTGCTCAGGAATTATATGGCTTAATTCCCCCATCCCCGTTCCGCCATCGGACTTCATGACGCACTGCAGGATTTCATCCTTTGGTGTAAACATTTTTTTTTGACAGCGCTTTGCTTCGTCTTTCATTGTTCGTACAGCAAGAGACTTGAATAGATTGTACAATTTGCGTATTTTTAAGAGTAGAGTGAATAGGCATTCACTAAGTGTGTCTTACCATCCAGGACTGCATTTCCACTTAACATCAGGTGGGATCGTAGTCAAGTACTTGCTTAGAAGGCATAAAATACTTGACTTCACTGGTCTTCGGCAAACTTAAACAATAAACAGCCAAATATTAACATTATAACAATAAAAAAAATCGGAAGCTAAATCTGCTTGTCTAGTAAACTTTTATTACACTAAATTAGTAGTACACTAAATAAAACTAAATTTCATAATCAATATTCGGAGGGACCCTTTTTTGTTGTTCTTAGCATAGTCTGCCTATGCTACGTCTAGTTCCCCCAACGTGGGTGGTTAGGGATTTTGTCATTCCTCTCTTTCTTCCATCTCTTAAATTTAATACATACAGGTTACATTGTTCTTACATTATATTATCAGTTTTACTATCTACTACATTCTATTATATTTTAGACATAGACATAGACATTTATTTATTGGCATCACAATACAAAAACACATCACAGACTGAATATAACACACATTAAAAAAGAATGAAAAATACACAAAACATAGTTAAAGTTACACGGCCAAATAATACAAAACATATGATGCCAATATCGGACACCGTCTCAGCATATGCTGTCACAAGGATGCGACAGCGCTGATTTTCAGCGGTGCCCGGGACTACCTAAAGACGTGCGCGCGCAATACTACCTTTATATGGAATTTATACAGACAATTATATTACATTTAATACATAATATCATCTCTAATTTTACTGTAGTTTACATTCTTATATTATCTATTATTTTATTCTAATTTCAATCTTATTACAATTTTTTCTCTTTACTCTACCATGTCTCTATTATCTCTACTATTTGCCACCGTCTTTTTAATTACATTTCTTTTCTTTCCTTCTGCTATCTATGTTTGGGCTCTCTACATCTATTGCTATAGCAAATGTGTAGAGAGCTCCTTTTATGCGACCTAAGAGCTATGTCACCTCTCAATCCGGTAAAGCAGTAAAGGCTAGCCTCTCTTGCCAACTTTATAATTCGTCTTAAAAAAAAAAATAATGTAAACAATATGCTTGATACCTTTTTTTTTTGTTCACGGGGAGGAAATCTTCAGAAAGATACCCCGCCTTCTGGGGGTAAGGCGGCGGTTATGTGGGGTTCTTACCCACTAAAACCTCCCCGGTGGCCCTTTCCTCGGTGCATGACGAGGGGCTCCGGGATCTCCAGTGGAACGCACCGGAGCCCCTCTGCACTGTGCTCAAGGAGAGCACGTCCTGGGAGGTTACTCCTCCCCTGTGCCCTCGCAGCGCAAGGCGACACGGGCCAGCCGATGTCGCCTTCTTCCCGGGTCCACTTTGGTGGACGACTCAGGCCTTGTCGCCCAGTGAACCCGAGGCCCCTATTAGTCGCCTTATACGACAGGCAGGGGATACCGTAGTCTTATTCTTGAGAGCCCAGAACTACAGGGCTGGTACATGCTTGATACCTTAACTCAATGAGTCGATTCAGTCAATATATACAGTTACTTTTGCTTTCACCACACTCAATTCTTCGCTTCTCGACAGTTGTCAGAAATCATTCGAAATTTCAAAAGTTATTACGCGCTTTAAGCTCAAAGAGGTTTCATACCATTACCTAATAGCCATTCAATGTGTTCACATCTTATTGCCTTTTGGAGTACCGTAAGTTACTTAGACTCGAGTATCGTGTATGCAGTAACATTAAGAAATTGTAGGTTGACGGTTTCACCTAAGACCGAGAGAGAAAGTGTTTAACTGCGGTGAATATCGCTTTGTAATCCCGTAGATATGATTGTCACTCGACTTTCTTCCATCGGGTTCTCAAGTGCGGATTTTGTGGTTTTATAACAATGGTGCTTTTGAAATTTTGTCTTAACTTTACAATATAAAGACTAAGATAAAAAAGATAAGGGATGTAACCGGCAAGATTGGGTTATGTACCATCAGAATTTTTCGCACAAATGAAGTAGGAAGTTTCCACTACAGTGACCACTAGTTAGGTTACTACAAATAAGCTCAGATGAAAAGAGTTTTTGTTAATTCTACCATACCTGGAGTGTAATGGTCATTAGAATTTCTTTTCTTTGTTCAGGGTAACAGATCTAGGCATTGCATGGTAATCCATTTTAAATTTTATAATGTGTGAAGCAGTTACAGCGAAAAGGCTAAGCGATTTTACGATTTTATGGCGGGGGTTTCGAATCCCAATTGGTTTTCGGTATAATTTATGCTCGGTGCATGGCTCATACGTAAAATATGGTGCCTATTAAACTCAGCATATCAACGCCATTGATTTTAATTTTAGCAGGAATTAATATGCTCAAATTGAAATTTCAAAGAATATTTATTAGCAGTGAACGCGCAATCCTGTGTCTGTTTGGGGTCTAATCTGTAACCGGTTCTAAAAGTTTGTGAAGTTTTCGCAAAACATATTGGTGCGACTTTTTAACACAGAATCAGTGCATGGCTTAGTTGCAGTGCAATACATTTTCCACCGTGCACGCACAGTTGGCACAAGATGAACAAAGCTGCTCTTTGTTGTCTGTAGTTCTAGGCTCGTAGAATAAGGCTACGGTAACCCCTGCCTGTCGTAGAAGGAGACCAGGCCTCGGGTTTACTGGGCGGCTAGGGTGGGGGTTCACTGGAGATCCCGGAGCCCCGGTCACCGAGGAAGGGCCAAAAATCCCACATAACCCACCTTCCCCCCAAAAAGGGTATCTTGTTGAAGTTTCTCACCCCCGTCAACAAAAAAAAGATGATGATAAAAGAACCATAACTGGCCCATTTCTTCTAGTGCTCGATGTGTCACATCTACGTGCGAACACTGTGCAATATAATCTGTCCGTCGTTGTGACATATGCCTGCGTTATTGTGCTGATGGTCCATTTGTTATGGCCAATTCGCTTCACGACTGCTGCTCGTAACGCTGCCACGTCACGCTTGTACAATGCCCCCGTGACCTAGTTGTCAATGTCCGGCTCCCGAATCATTGGTACTTGGATTGATTCCCAGTTGCCGTACATATTTATTAACACACAATTCCGTGTCAAGACGTCAATAACCTAATGGTTTAGAGTACAGTTTGCGAAACAAGTTTCTAGATCTAAACCCGCGTTTAGTTAATGACGCGACCCATCTTCTTGTTATGTGAAGTGACACTCAAAGTTAGTTTAGCTTTTCGAATGTCCCTTAGATTATCCGTGAAATACCTTAGATTATCCGTGAAATAGAACGACCGAGTCGTGGTTCGGCCCTCTCTGGCGCCCTTGGATCGGAATGCTTACGCGTAACATAGTCCGTCAAACAACCGTCCAAGCCGAGGTTACCCCCCACTGGGGGGACCCTTGTGTCGAGTTACTAGCGATAGAGGTTCAGGCTAAGCGAAGAGCTATGCCACCTCTCAATCCGGTGAAGCAGTCAAGGCCAGCATCTCTGGCCAATCTGTGTAGTTCGTCATTAAAAAAAAAATGTTATGTGTTGGTTACGAATAATGTTACTAATATTTGTTAGTAACATTACAAATAAAATATTTTAAGAGATATGAAGAAAAAACGAATTCTGTTTCTTTTTTCAAATTCGTATTCTTGACAGCAAACTCTTTCAAACAAAAAGTATATTGGCGTGTTAAAACAAAAACAGACTTTAAATAGAATAAAGGTATTACGAAATAGAATTGTTCAGAATCTAACCAAACTCTCATCAGACTATCCTTGTAGATAATAAAGAAGAACACCCTTTGTAAAAAAAAAATGAATCATCGAAATCGGTTGGCATTATTTTGAGTTACTCGTCCATTTCTCGCGCACATAATGCAAATTTTACAACCTATATTGTTTTCGCATGGATACCATTGTTAGAATTAGAAAAACGGGACCATATGGGAAGCACCAGCTTCCAAGTAAAACAAAATGGTTCACCCAGTGGGCATTGAGAACCTTCTCTTTTTTGAAGTCAGCTCAAATTCATTTCGTGCCGCCACAGGGGATCGAACTTGGTTTGATAGCGTACTACGTAACTTAACCGCAGGAATACTAAGCCACCACGACTCTTAAGTAGTCCATGATCTATGTATATATTTGCTTGCACGTTTACTTAATCGCACACACCTATGTATTAGCGGAAAAAGGAAGAAGTTACATGTTAATGATAAGAACTATTATAGCTATGTGTTAATTGTCGAGTTCCGTATTGCGTGAAATGTGTCATCGACGTAAGGACGTTGAATTAACTGCGAACACATTTTAAATATGTAGAATGTTTATATCCGTATATCGAACAAGTGACTTATACGATAGAGTTATTGTTTCTTTTAAAGTAAAGCAAGCCGTAAAAGCAAGAACGAGCTGGTCGGCATCTTGGGACATTAGTGTGTAGTTCACACAGATTGGCCAGCGAAGCTGGCTTTGACTGCTTAACCGGATTGGGAAGTGGCATAGCTCTTAGGTCACTTATTATTATTATTATTCATTATATTTAAATAAGTAACTAAGACTAATAATTATTTAAATAACTATTAAATAACACCCTAAATAAGACTAAAGACTAAATTATTAGATTATAATATAAAATTATTATTATAATTATTTGATTATAAAAATAATATAAAAAAATACAATATAATATTATACTAACGGCTTGACTGTGCTTATGAATACCTTACCCCATGTGAGACGGCGCAGCATCTGTTTACATAAACACAGTCAAGCCTTTGAGCGATCATGCTCAGGATGTTGTTGGAGCTGGTCCGCACCCTGCGCACCAGAGATGCACTCCTCTTGCGCATTGTCGCAAAAAAGCATACCATCTGTGCATTAACTTAACCTGAACCTCTCATTTGTATGTCTCCTAACAAGAGTAGCGACGCCTGGCGCGTGTGAAGCATGGAAATAATTTTTAACCGTCTTTAAAAAGGATAAAGTTCCCAGTTCTTCTATATTTTCGAATCATTTTTTTGTGAACTGGCACTAGCATTGTTTTCGAACCTATACGATTTGAAGACTTTCAATAAACGACTCTGGTCCTTACATAAAGGCCGGTAACGCACCAGCAGCTCCTCCGGTGCTGTGGATGTTCATGTGACGGTGATCACTTAAGATCAGGTGAGACGTAAGCTGGTTTGCTCCGTTTTCCTATAAAAAACTGAAAAAATATTGTACTTTTTTATCTACCTTCATTCTAATTTATGTTAGAGCGATGAACGGTCGGTGGACTTATAAACACAAAACCATAAAAAAATCACTATTGTTTAGCTTGATAAAAAAAATTTAGAGCGATTTTAAAAATAGCAATCTAAATGTGCTAGTAAGATGGCCGACGCATATTTCAACACAATTCTATCTCCATTAAGATTCCAGTCCAGCCATCGCCTAGAAACAAGGCTTCCCATAGACGCGAGTTCTCTTGACCGATTGAGTTTGATCCATCGATCTCGTAGTTTTCCTACCGAGAAAATATATGAGAAATCTGGTCAGGAATTCGCCTCGAGCTTTACTGTGCCACTGGTTCGTAGTATGCGTTGGAAAATGTGAAATCTGTTACACCGGCATTCTTTGCTGATAAAAATTATTGTACTCATTATATTCAAGCGTACTTTACACATTGAATACAAACTTCTTTTACGATTTTTTTTTTATAATTTCTAAGCAAGTGCTTGACTACGATCCCACCTGATGTTAAGTTGAACAACCCACATTGTAATCGGAAGGAAAGACAGACGCGGGCAAACTATTCCAGTCCTTTGCTGTACGAAGAATGAAAGACGAAGCAAATCGCTTCGTTCGGGTTTGAGGGATGTTCACACCAAAAGGATTGTGCAGTGCGTCTAGAAGTCCAATGGTGGAAAGGGGATGGGGGAATTAGATCAATTTTCAATCAAATTTCGTCGAGTTCTAATGTTATCTTTGAATTCCCGATGTTTAGAACTTTATTTTTACGGGAAGGACTGAAGCGTCTGACATACCTTATCTTAGTTGTTTTAGATCAAAAATCTAATATCTTTAAACGGGAAATTCTTGTATATAAAAATATATAATAATCTGAATTTCTGAAACGATACTAACGAACGAGAGAGTTTCGGGGTTAATAAATCGATTTATCTAGTATTTATTTTTAGAAAATGTCATTTCATCCATATTTTATCTACTGCAATATATGGCATTGCTAACCAACATTAAGCCAATGATTTGGTTTGACGTTACGCCAGGAACTAATAACATTTTAAAGTACTTGACCTCCTGATGTTTATTTTAAATAACCAGTTCATATTTTTTTTATTATTATGTCAGTATGATTGAAAAATATATATGTTACATCATTATATAATTCGTATCTACATATAATTATCAAAAAATACATACCTAGCAAAGATCGATCCTCCAGGAATTGAGGCTAAACGGCGAATAAATCCGTGATAGTATTTTTAACCAAAATATTTTTTTTAATAATTCAACACAAAAGTTAAATAAGCCAGTACGTGGACATCGAGCCAACGCGACTCAACAATTGTTTGCTATATAAATTCTGCTGTTATAGATTTTGTCGTCGATTTTGGCATGGCACGCCATCATAGCGACCGGGGTACGTTGACCCGTGCTCTCGTTTCACACAGTTTAAGCGTTCATTCAGCAATTATCGCAGTAATTTAATAACTACTGTTGAAACTCAACCGTTAACCTGTGTTGCAATAAAAACAATTGCATTTGTATAAAATGCGGGCAGCGAATGACGTCCTCCGTTTGGTAGACTAGTCCCCTACTTCCAAGTTACTCGTAAGTTACCTGTTTATTGAACACAAACGCTAAAATTTGTGACCCATTATATGGTGACGGGCTCACCAGCTGCTGATGTGTTATAATCTATACAAAAAATATTGAATAAATGAATACATAATTTATATTAATAAATAATACATACTGATAGTTAACATCAGTTATATTGGAGCATAATAATCTGTAAACGCATTTAAAAATAAATTAAAACACCTGATGTTAAAGATACAAAAAGATAATATCCTTGCGACATCGGTGGCTAGTTGTTTCCAATATTTTCAATATATAATTATATCATTTAAACTTTATACGTTTAATTATCATATTATTTATTTTAGTTTATTTTTGACTCAATAATATATTTATTTATGAAATTTTTTCATCTTTTATTTTATTGTATAAAATATATTTTAATGTCATAACTGTTTTATTTATGTATCATATTTATTATACTCTTATTGTCTGTATAAATTCCATATAAAAGTAGTATTGCGCGCGCACATCTTTAGGTAGTCCCGGGCACCGCTGAAAATCAGCGCTGTCGCATCCTTGCGACAGCATATGCTGAGACGGTGTCCGATATTGGCATCATATGTTTTGTATTATTTGTCCGTGTAACTTTAACTGTGTTTTGTCTATTTTTCATTATTTTTTAATGTGTGTTATATTCTGTCTGTGATTTGTTTTTGTATTGTGATGCCAATAAAAAAATGTCTATGTCTATGTCTAATAACTTAGAATAGCTTTTTTTTATATCAAAATAAATAAATCGTTTTTAATCGTGGGTAACACCACGGAGAGCAACTAGTATATTAAAGGCTCGCACAGCCTTTTAAACCTAACGGCGTCTGTCTTCACATCATACCGAGCACAAATTTGTACTCAAAATAATAAAAGGCAATTCTTTGGTACAAGCCGATCGAGATTCGAACCGACGACCATCTGATAAAGAATTACTTAATTACTGTGTTAAGATAAAAAATACGCTGTATTAAGTCCCACAGGGTTAAACTTTGATGAAAAGTGGGCAGTGAGTTCTGTCTGTGTCTACCCTACTAAAGTTCAAGATACGTGAAAGCTTGTAAATTAAGTAATGTGAGAAATATAGATGGGTCGTGTTCGCTATTATTAAATTTCTTTATACTTTGTCACGGTTTTTGTACTGTACACCGTTATTCGATTTAAGTATAGACTTGTATGGGAATTTATGAGACCATAAAATCATGCTGAACTTATCAGACCAGAACGAATTGCTTTTTTTTGTTAACATTCGCATTTGACCTATTGTCGGTGTGACTTATACTGTTTTGTTATCGAGGTTTTCATAAATATTTATGCTCTAACGACTGTATCACGATATGGGATGGCTAGGGACTAAGCTTTAAACATAAGTAAACAAATATATTTAAGTGTTCGCATATCTCGGCAGAATTTCACTACACTACCTTGATCGTTGGCGTTCTACGACCGTACGTTTTTCGCGTAACTTTCTTCCACCTTCTTTCAAACTAGAGTCAATTACTCGTATGTTTTCAAACAACGAGCGAAAAGTCGGCAACGCATTAACATTTTCTTTGTTGTTGTGGATGTTCATGGACGACGGTGATCACTTAACTTGAGGTCAGCCTTAAGCTCGTTTGCCGCTTTTACCATAAAAAACAAATAAACTAAAAACCTGCCTTAAACCGAATCTACATTATAAATGTACTTTAACGTTAATAAATCAGTGACGAATTAAACACGCTAAACGTGTAATGTTTAAGTTATCTAAACTTCATATTATCTATATTATGATAGTTAATTTAATTTAGGGACACGCTGAAAATCAGCGCTGTCGCATCCTTGCGACGGCATATGCTAAGACGGTGTCCAATATTGGCATCATATCTTATGTCCTATTTGTCCGTTTTTTTCTTTAACTGTATTTTTTTTCTGTCTTTTTGATGTGTTTCATATTTTATGCCAATAAAGAATATGTCTATATCTATTTAATGTCTTACTTAGCTTAAAATAAAGTTATTATTATTATTGAGTGTAAAAAATACACGAATTGAAAACATCTTTCTTGAAGTCGGTTAAAAATAGACCAAATAATTAAGCCCATATTATCTCCCGCTCGATCTGGAGATGGTTAAGCGCGCGACCATCTCGTTCTATCATGGCGGAGGACGAAGGTTTTACCGTAGCTTGCTCACTTCGACAGCGGGAAAGTAGGAATAATAGCTTCCCCTATGTTAACAAATTGTTAATATTTCACGTTTTTTATAACCCGGAAATGTATTGTTGGACAGCGACCATGTGATTTGCCATCTACATACGTTAATTTTATTGGCATCGTGTTGGCCGACACAATTGCAGCGGGCTTGAGAGACGGAGGACACGTACGTCAGACGTGACACGCGATTTAATTGACATTTGAACGAAACGTCTCACCGTATTGACTGTTACAAATATTTTTGAAGTAAAACTTCTTTACGCACGCTTGACTCGGAGGGTAAGCTGGTGAATGCGTTACGAGAAATGTGATTGGGCGTGGCGAAGTTGATAGAGAATTAAGTAATTAAGGAGTTGTCGTGTAATATCTAAGACACAGACATATTTTCTCTATCATACTGTATATCTTATAAATATATAAATATAGATGGGGATAAAGAAGTTTTAGACCGATATTTTAGAATGTGCTTTAGAATACAAAAAAGTTGGGAAACCCTGCTTTTAAAGCACGTGCTTCACGACGAAAATACCCACATTAAGTTATTGGAGGGAAAGACCGTCGTGGGCAAACTATTAGAGTACAGTGCTTTTATGTGAATAAGAACCCCTAGTGGGGTAGTCAGAGTCCATGCCATACACAACAAAATTTTAGCAAGTATTTTTTGTAATTAACTTGTAAATTGATTCGAACCCGCGACCATCAGAATGGAAATCGAACCGCTTAGCAATTACGCTATAACTGCTGCATAATAATTCCTATAGCACGCGTAATATCATTGAATGATTTGCGTCATTTGTGGGCACTACGAAATTTTACTTTGTTGACAAATGATAGTTTTGCAATGAGATAGTCGCTACAGCTGAGTGGTTGGGTACGATCACCTTTTTACCGTGTTTAAGTTCGACCCCTAACGTCCACATCACTTGTTGCAAATTGTTACTCGTAATTTTAACTAATAATTACAGGATTGAAGAAAAATTGAACCCTTTTTATGAAACATTATTGATAATTTTGCAAAGTATTTTTTTATTTAATTATAAAAAATGTAATCTATATATATAAAAGAGAAAGTGTGTGGGTTTGATCCTTATAGGCTCCGAAACGGCTGCACCGATCTCAATGAACCTTTCCGGGAATCTTCAGATTGACCTGGCAAGTAATCCTGTAAAGTTTGGTGACGTTCGGAGCACTCCTCTTTTTGAACTCTCAAATACAGCTTTTATATACTATGATACTACTACTAAGGGTATGATATTGTATTTACTGATATTTACATGGATGTAGGTAATGATCTTCATCCGCTCGAGAAAAAAATGAATACGGAGAGAAATTAATAATGTAATATAGTGTGAGTTAAATTTAATATTTAATGATGTTGTTCTGTCCGTCTATGCGGGCCGGGTGTCCGGCGAAGCGGGCTGGGTACGGTAGTTGGTATAAACCAATGTAAGCCTCATAGGACTAATGGTTTAGGGTACGGTTGAGTAACGTAAGGGCATATATTCGAATCCACTATTCGATTATTTACCTGAATCATCTCCGAGCACAAGCCAAAGTTTAGTTAAAATGGTTAACATGAATTTTGGTAATATTTGTCACGAAAGAAATTATTGTTATCATTGTTTTAAAAAAAATAATATTTTATTTTATTTATTAAAAAATGGTTTTGGACTTCAATACCCCCTTTTGGATGTGATCTGTGACAGGTTAGGATAAAAGGCATGCTACTGACGGAAAGCATTTGAAAAAATGAAATCGACCCCTTCAGCGGCTTTTCCTGTTCTATGAATAGGCATGCATATCAGAAGGGTGTTTATTAATGTAAGTTGAAGAAACGCTAAAAAGTTTTTCCCAACTGTTATTGTTCCGGTTTCTTACTGGCAACTCTCGTTATATAATTGAGTGATAAAAAAGTAAATTGCCTTTTGTTCTTAATTTTGACATTAATTGTTTCCTTTGTAACTGGACATTTTATTGCTCGCGTTATGCAACACACTGGCAGCCTGTAATTTGTCATGAGAATATTCAATTTCACTTTCATTTTTCATTTTGTTGTTTTATATTATCAGCCAGTACGTGTAAAACGAGAGTCTTCTGTAGAAAGTGTAATATGGACATTAGTCCATATACATATGTAGAATATTATTAGTATTATGTTGAAAAATTATACTCATAATAAAATTGTCTACGTAATAAACGTCAAATATTATGTTTACATGTGAAATATTTAATAAATATATGTATCAGCCTTGTCGTAAGTTATATTATTTAAATTGGAATACGTTTAGGTAATAGAAAACGAGCTGATAGCATAGAACGCATTTTTATACTTAAGAATCCCAAAAAACGTCAAACTCATTGATGCAAGGCAGCTTTAAACTACGACCGTTATGTAAGACACTGTTATTTTTTAAGAACGAAAAATAAAATAAAACTTGCCTCTTGATTTAATTTTTAATTATTAATGTTTTTGTGCTACAGCCTTTATATATTTATTATATATGTCCCACTGTTGGGCACAGGCCTTCTCTGTAAAGATAGTATAAGAGCATAGTCCGCCACGCACACCTAGTGCCGAATGGCAGACTTCACATGTCTTAGAAAATTTTTCTAAGACAGGTACGTTTCCTCAAGATGTTTTCCTTCACCGCCGAGCGTGTGGTAAATAAAATTGCAACAGCAAATTTATTGGTGCCGGCACCGGGGATCGAACTCGGGTTGCTAGCATACTATGCAACTTGCACACTGAGCTACTACGGCTTTCTAATTATTAAGTTACTCTTAGTTTAATATTTAATGTGCAATATATTTCACTTTATTTTATAAATTTTAAATTGACATTAACGTGTATTTAGTCAAGAGGTATTATTATTTTCTAGATTTTTTTCTAGATTTAGTTCAAAAATACAATAACAATATTTTAACAATTTATATTCACTTATAGTCTACGCTGAAAGTGTCAGTGTATTTTATGCTTACTATTGAAAAAAACTAAGACAATTAAAAAAACAATACATGTTAGAAATTGCATTGAATAGCACAAAGCTAATTTTGAAAATAAAAAATTAAAAAAAGACACGAATGGCAACACACATCTTTTGTTATTATTAAATAAGCTAGTCCACCTCTCCATCTAGGACTTGCATTTCCAATTAACATTAGGTGCGATGTTGGTCAAGCACAAAAAAATACCGTAATTTTTTTTTTAGTACTTATGTTAGTTTTGGTAAAGAGAACGAAAGGATTTATTTATACTTAAAAGAGATGTATGCATCTTTGTTTCGCAGAGATAACCTACAACCATTAGATTTTTGATGTTAAATAATTATAATTTTTTTCTTTATTTATTACGGACATTTGTATTATCCCGTTTATGGCGTGTCAGCTCCATCGTAACGCAACTTTATTAAATAAACAAAGACTATAGGATCACTTGGAGCGAGGAAGAAAGTTATCATGCAGAATGGCTATAGCAACCAGCTTCTTAGAATAACTTTTCTACCGTTGCAGTCTATCATAGTAAAAAGAATAAGAAAGTTGTTGGTAAAATGAGGCGAGATAGAATTTGTAGCGCGAACTGTGACATCGCATCGCACGTAACCTCTAATTTGTCTCGCTTGCTTAACCTACTTTCAAACGCGCGCGCCTTTTGTTTCCCGCCAAATTTGTCACTGACAGCTCGTCGCTTCTTTGTTACAAAAATGGGGCAAAGGCATTGCCAAATCGGACTCAGTAAAACTGTCAATCAATATTTCATATCAATATGAGTAGGCAATAACTGTGGGAAGTGAATTAGCAATATATAGATCAGATGAAGACTAATAGTGATAACCTGCTGGCTAGTGTTTGACCTTACGATCGGGCATTTTATAGTGTCAATGATTTTCCGTTTTAACGTTTTTGTGACCAGTGTATATATATGAGACCGAATGAGCTAACTGAAAATTGGACAAGGTCTATTCTCTCAATCGATCCTGCTAATTAATATCTATTAAAACGCGACACTTTATTCTTATTATTAATATTTTTTATCATGCCACATATCAAAATGCACGCCTAACTTTACATAATACTATATTGGTATCTTTCTTCTTTTTCCTTTTTTTTAGCTGGAGATGGTCTTTAAGAAGTATATTATGTGAGAATAATAACGATAAGATTACGTGGTTATTTGGTTATTTTGTGACCCGAGTGAAAAAAGGCTTGCTTTGACTCATGTAGAACAAAGGTTTAAGAAAACCAGAGACGAAGAAAATGTATGACGCAAACGTGGCAATGGCTCTGAGTTTTGTTGGTCACAAATAATTGTCCTTGGAAAGTACTGATCACGGAACTTGGTAGGAAGTTCTGAACTCTGACCAATTGATTAGTAGATAGGTATGGTGTAACGGATTCGATCCTTAGCTTAGGAAACGTGACGATGTTGAATTGTTTTATCACGACACAACATTTGACAAAAAATTAACCGGTTCTTCCATTACTGAACGTCAGATATATATGGCTGTTGACTTAAATAAGTAAATAGGATTAATAAAATACATCCACTGTTAAAAGACTGAAAGAAGTATAATGAAACGGAAATGGTTTTAGATGTATTAATGTCGATGCTTGACATGGTTTTACATTGGAGGTTCTATAAGTATTCTGATAAGAGAAATCTATATGTAAAAGAGAAAGTGTGAGGGTTTGTTCCATATAGGCTCCAAAACGACTGGACCGATTGCAATGAAACATTCAGAGAATCCTAAGATTGACCTGACGAATAATCCTTTAAATTTGGAGCACACCTCTTTTTGAACTGTCAAACAAGCCATACGTCGTACTTTTATTTCTGACATTACTTGAGCACGATATGTTTTTGTATAAATGATAAGAATGATATTGTATTACTACATGGGAGTAGGTAATGATCTTCACCCGATCGAGAAAATAATGAATACGGAGAGAAATGAATAATTTAATATATTGTGAGTTTATTGTTTAAATAAAATAAAGCAAAATTTAGCCCGGCGAAGCGGGCTGGGTACGCTAGTATTAAATAAGAAACCATGGCGTCCCAGGATAGTTTTACCATTTTTTTTTTCGTTCAATGAAGCGCAACCACAGACTTATGTCACGGACATAAGTCTGTGGTTTCTTTAGTAATATTCTTGAATTGGTTGCATTGTTTTTTTTTGTAATAAGGGTGCTACTTCTGCAGTTACTACATTTTTTTTATAATGCCTGATTTTTGAAGGTGGTGCTGGAGAATGCATTGGTTCACGCCTCGTAAACGCCCCCGTTGCATTGTTATAAGTGTCTCCAAGACCGCTGCGTCCCTGTTTCTCATGGCCATTTTTTGATTGTAGTCTATAATTTTCTCTTTTGATGCGACCGTTGCCCTTGTCTTCAGTCCTCCTGTGGCGTCGTCACAGTCATCTGTGTAACAGACACAGCTGACTGGGTGTCTGGATATCGCCACTACAGCATGTTGGACGCTGTCGTGCAGTTGCAGCTTTTTCGTCACTGTTCTGATGACCACCAATAGTTTCACCATTACAAGTTTACATGAACACCTTTTCACTCAGTATTCGGACCGGATAAATCTCGGTCAAGGCGCGGTCGCAAGGCCATTGTTTAGTTAGGTTAGTCACTCGTGTTTAGAAAAAGCTCACATTCTATGTAGAGAGTGTTTTACATTCAACAAACACTCTTATGCTCTTGACCAATAATATTGTTTAATTTCCTGTACATTTCTTTCAAGTACACTTGGCGTGTCCCAATGTTAGGTACTAATCTTGCAAAATTTTGTTACCATATCGCTTTGCTCGAATTTCTCCATGTAGGGAAATTGCCATGATGACATGCCCGATGTTTTAGTCAAGAGAATCCAACAAAAAAAATACGTCGCAAAACTATCCCGAGGGTGTGTGATAAAACAGGTAAATATTCTTTATAGTTATTAATAATTCTCACGAAGTTCCAACGCGACAGGTTATTTCTTATTTTCTAAAATACTAAATTTCCAAAATAATTTTATATACTTAAAAAAAAAACAATCAAGAAAATATATATATATATTAAAGCGATTTTTTTTAAATTGTGTACACTACCTGCAGTCTTACGACATCAAGTAATATTTTTTTTTATTAAGCTAAGATATCTGTGATATCGCTAAGATCTACCTGAGCAAGGATATTTTGACAATTGCTGTCCCTATCCATCTATACGTACATATATATGTATGTGTTTATTATTATATATAGTTATTATGTTCATAAATTTAATCTATTTTTATATAGGTATGTTTTATTATGTATCATTTTTCACACCTCGCTTGCACCCGTTACTTTGTCCCTATACAATCCCAAGGTAGACTGGCAGAGAATGCCTTATTAACCGCCTATTTGTACCCTTTTTATTGTGTGCAAATAAATAATAAATATCGTTTATTAATTTTTTTTTTCAATGAATACTACTTGTAAAGGGGTGGAATCCTCTGCTAAAGCTAAAGTCAAGGGGTCCTTGGGAAGGAAAGATTCTCTCCAATAGGTCATCTTTCAATACGGTGACGTTGTAGAATGTTGAAATAGAGTTTATTCTTAGTCCTAAAAATGTAGGGATGTAAGTAAGCACCTCTTTAACGAGAAACATAATATATCCTTGGACAATTGTGTTTAAAAGCCGATTTCAATAAGCACCAAACAAGATTTCTTTATTTTTCACACACAATTCTCAATTTTTCGACATTTAGCACAAAAGCTATGCAAAGTTTGACCCACATTCCCACTGCAAAGACGACCGCAATATTAATTGAGTGGAATAATTCTACAGTACGGCGCAGTGAACGCGATACTCACTTAGAATATAAACGGCGCTGTCGTTGTTATCTTTGGATACAATGAGGGTGTATTTCTGTTGCTGTAATTATCAATGCTAATACGTGTGATATGTTTCCGTTATTTAATAGATACACATTTGGATAAGCTAATAGAGATCTTTGGATATTTTTTAAACTTCTTTTTCAACATGTCCTTGTGAAACAAAAACTTTTAACCTCTTCTTACGAAAATTGCGCCAACAAACGAGTACGAAATCTCCTACACTTATAGTTTATATATAGAAGAGGTTCAGATTGCCAATATCCTTTTTCTTTATGCATTTAAAATGTATTAAATCAATATAATAAACATTACACACACTCCCTACCATTCGTTTGATACATTTACATACAGTTGTGACATGGCTGTTTACGGTTTAGTAATTATAATTACTGACAGATAGTTATTGAGAGACTTTATCGCCTTTAATCTTATATTAATATATAAGATTAAAGCGATAGAAATACACCCATTTCTGCCGCCTGAAATAAAATCTAATTTAAACTATATAGTAAGTAATATAAATAATTGAATAATCTCCTTCGAAAATAAGTAAAAAGAATTACATATTTATAAAATTAGTAAGTAATTAGTAAGTAAGTAAAAAGAATTACATATATATAAAAGAATTACACATTTATATGTCTCTTTTAGTATAGATATAGTTGATATCTAAGGTTAGATAGATAGCTCTCATGTGCCTTTTACTACATAACCATCTATGAAAAAGTTATGCCTATGATAGCCTAGTGGCTGCGTCTACAACCCTGTAGTTCTGGGCTCTCAAGAATAAGACTACGGTATCCCCTGCCTGTCGTAGAAGGCGACTAAAAAAGGCCTCGGGTTCACTGGGCGACAAGGGTGGGGGCCTTTGTCGTCCGCGAAGGTGGACCCGGGAAGAAGGCGACATCGGCTGACCCGTGTCGCCTCGCCTTGTACTGCGAGGGCACACGGGGAGAGGGAGTAACCTCCCCCCCCGGGACTTGTGCAGTGTCTGTGTACATTGCAGAGGGGCTCCGGTGCGTTCCACTGGAGATCCCGAAGCCCCTCGCCATGCACCGAAGAAAGGGCCACCGGGGGGGTTTTTAGTGGGTAAAAACCCCACATAACCACCGTCTTTCTCCCAGAAGGCAGGTTATCTTTTTGAAGATTTCCTCCCAGTTAACAAAAAAAAAGTGGTTGCGTCTAACGCTGGGTATACCATCTCCTGAAAAAATGTACTTTGAGGCTTAAGAGATACAGCACCAGGATAAGGATTCTGGTGTTCCTGTTGCAGATAATTAAAGCCTATACTGTAAAAGATTCAGTTAACGAAAAACGAATTAAAATTTGTGTGTCCGTAATTTAAGGGATGCAATAATAGTATCGTACCCCGGTCATATGCTGAGGCACGAAAGATTTCTTCAACTTATTTTGATGAGCAAAGTCGCTGGCGAAAGGACCGAATTGCGAATGCTGCCCAACTGTTTCGTCTCGCAAGAGACAGAGAGAGATATGGTAAACTGACTGCCAGTGTTCGCTAGTCGGAAATGCACTTTAAGAATAAAAATCAATGAAAAGCGAATAACGATTATTTGTCCACAGCTAAGAAAAAACTGCTCAAAGCTTATTTTAATGCTTGTGTAATATAGTGTGAGTTAAATTTAATATTTAATGATGTTGTTCTGTCCGTCTATGCGGGCAGGGTGTCCGGCGAAGCGGGCTGGGTACGGTAGTTGGTATAAACCAATGTAAGCCTCATAGGACTAATGGTTTAGGATACGGTTTGAGTAACGTAAGGGCATATATTCGAATCCACTATTCGATTATTTACTTACATCTTCGAGCACAAGCCAAAGTTTAGTTAAAATGGTTAACATGAATTCTGGTAATATTTGTCACGAAAGAAATTATTGTTATCATTGTTTTAAAAAAAAATAGATATTTTATTTATTAAAAAAATGGTTTTGGACCTCAATACCCCCTTTTGGATGTGATCTGTGACAGGTTAGGATAAAAGGCATGCTACTGACGGAAAGCATTTGAAAAAATGAAATCGAGCCCTTCAGCGGCTTTTCCTGTTCTATGAATAGGCATGCATATCAGAAGGGTGTTTATTAATGTAAGTTGAAGAAACGCTAAAAAGTTTTTCCCAACTGTTATTGTTCCGGTTTCTTACTGGCAACTCTCGTTATATAATTGAGTGATAAAAAAGTAAATTGCCTTTTGTTCTTAATTTTGACATTAATTGTTTCCTTTGTAACTGGACATTTTATTGCTCGCGTTATGCAACACACTGGCAGCCTGTAATTTGTCATGAGAATATTCAATTTCACTTTCATTTTGTTGTTTTATATTATCAGCCAGTACGTGTAAATCGAGAGTGTTCTTTAGAAAGTGTAATATGGACATTAGTCCATATAAATATGTAGAATATTATTAGTATTATGTTAAAACATTTTAGTCATAATAAAATTGTCTACGTATAAACGTCAAATATTTAAGAAATATATGTATCAGCCTTATCGTAAGTTATTTTATTTAAATTAGAATACGTTTAGGTAATAGAAAACGAGCCGATAGCATAGAACGCATTTTTATACTTAAGAATCCCAAAAAACGTCAAACTCATTGATGCAAGGCAGCTTTAAACTACGACCGTTATGTAAACAGTTATTTTTTAAGAACGAAAATAAAATAAAATTTGCCTCTTGATTTAATATTTAATTATTAATGTTGTTGTGCTACAGCCTTTATATATTTATTATATATGTCCCACTGTTGGGCACAGGCCTTCTCTGTAAAGAGAGTATAAGAGCATAGTCCACCACGCACACCTAGTGCGGATTAGCAGACTTCACATGCCTTAGAAAATTTTTCTAAGACAGGTAGGTTTCCTCAAGATGTTTTCCTTCACCGCCGAGCGTGTGGTAAATCAGCACATAAAATTGCAACAGCAAATTTATTGTTGCCGGCACCGGGGATCGAACTCGGGTTGCTAGCATACTATGCAACTTGCACACTGAGCTACTACGGCTTTCTAATTATTAAGTTACTCTTAGTTTAATATTTAATGTGCAATATATTTCACTTTATTTTATAAATTTAAAATTGACATTAACGTGTATTTAGTCAAGAGATATTATTATTTACTAGATTTTTTTCAAGATTTAGTTAAAAAATACAATAACAATATTTTTAACAATTTATATTCACTTATAGTCTACGCTGAAAGTGTCAGTGTATTTTATACTTACTATTGAAAAAAACTAAGACAATTAAAAAAACAATACATGTTAGAAATTGCATTGAATAGCACAAAGATAATTTTGAAAATAAAAAATTAAAAAAAGACACGAATGGCAACACACATCTTTTGTTATTATTAAATAAGCTAGTCCACCTCTCCATCTAGGACTTGCATTTCCAATTAACATTAGGTGGGATGTTGGTCAAGCACAAAAAAATACCGTAATATTTTTTTTTAGTACTTATGTTAGTTTTGGTAAAGAGAGCGAAAGGATTTATTTATGCTTAAAAGAGATGTACTCGTATGCATCTTTGTTTCGCAGAGATAACCTACAACCATTAGATTTTTGATGTTAAATAATTATAATTTTTTTCTTTATTTATTACGGACATTTGTATTATCGCGTTTCTGGCATGTCAGCTCCATCGTAACGCAACTTTATTAAATAAACAAAGACTATAGGATCACTTGGAGCGAGGAAGAAAGTTATCATGCAGAGTGGCCATAGCCACCAGCTTCTTAGAATAACTTTTCTACCGTTGCAGTCTATCATCGCAAATCCAAGTAGTACATCCTGGTAAAAAGAATAAGAAAGTTGTTGGTAAAATGAGACGAGATAGAAATTGTAGCGCGAACTGTGACATCGCATCGCACGTAACCTCTAATTTGTCTCGCTTACTTAACCTACTTTCAAACGCGCGCGCCTTTTGTTTCCCGCCAAATTTGTCACTGACAGCTCGTCGCTTCTTTGTTACAAAAATGGGGCAAAGGCATTGCCTAATCGGACTCAGTAAAACTGTCAATCAATATTTTGAGTAGGCAATAACTGTGGGAAGTGAATTAGCAATATATAGATCAGATATATAATATGAAGACTAATAGTGATAACCTGCTGGCTAGTGTTTGAGTGTTTTTTACGTTTTTGTGACCAGTGTATACATATGAGACCGAATGAGCTAACTGAAAATTGGGCAAGGACTATTCTTTCAGTCGATCTTGCTAATTAATATCTACTAAAACGCGACACGTTTTTCTTATTATTAATATTTTTTATCATGCCACAAATCAAAATGCACGCCTAACTTTACATAATACTATATTGGTATCTTTCTTCTTTTTCCTTTTTTTTAGCTGGAGATGGTCTTTAAGAAGTATATTATGTGAGAATAATAACGATAAGATTACGTGGTTATTTGGTTATTTTGTGACCCGAGTGAAAAAAGGCTTGCTTTGACTCATGTAGAACAAAGGTTTAAGATAACCAGAGACGAAGAAAATGTATGACGCAAACGTGAGTGGCAGTTCCGGTATAACTTAGATTACATCTTCCACCTCTATGGCAATGGCTCTGAGTTTTGTTGGTCACAAATAATTGTCCTTGGAAAGTACTGATCACGGAACTTGGTAGGAAGTTCTGAACTCTGACCAATTGATTAGTAGATAGGTATGGTGTAACGGATTCGATCCTTAGCTTAGGAAACGTGACGATGTTGAATTGTTTTATCACGACACAACATTTGACAAAAAATTAACCGGTTCTTCCATTATAGTTTTACTGAACGTCAGATATATATGGCTGTTGACTTAAATAAGTAAATAGGATTAATAAAATACATCCACTGTTAGAAAACAAGTATAATGTAACGGAAATGGTTTTAGATGCATTAATGCCGATGCTTGACATGGTTTTAGATTGCAGGTTCTAGAAGTATTCTGATAAGAGATGTCTATATATAAAAGAGAAAGTGTGAGGGTTTGTTCCATATAGGCTCCAAAACGACTGGACAGATTGCAATGAAACTTTCAGAGAATCCTCAGATTGACCTGACGAGTAATCTTTTAAATTTGGTGACGATCGGAGCACTCCTCTTTTTGAACTGTCAAACAAGCCATACGTCGTACTTTTATTTCTGACATTAACTTGAGCACGATATGTTTTTGTATAAATGATAAGAATGATATTGTATTACTACATGGGAGTAGGTAATGATCTTCCCCCGATCGAGAAGATAATGAATACGGAGAGAAATGAATAATTTAATATATTGTGAGTTTATTGTTTAAATAAAATAAAGCAAAATTTAGCCCGGCGAAGCGGGCTGGGTACGCTAGTATTAAATAAGAAACCATGGCGTCCCAGGATAGTTTTACCATTTTTTTTTCGTTCAATGAAGCGCAACCACAGACTTATGTCACGGACATAAGTCTGTGGTTTCTTTAGTAATATTCTTGAATTGGTTGCATTGGTTTTTTTATAATAAGGGTGCTACTTCTGCAGTTACTACATTTTTTTATAATGCCTGATTTTTGAAGGTGGTGCTGGAGAATGCATTGGTTCACGCCTCGTAAACGCCCCCGTTGCATTGTTATAAGTGTCTCCAAGACCGCTGCGTCCCTGTTTCTCATGGCCATTTTAGATTGTAGTCTATAATTTTCTTTGATGCGACCGTTGCCCTTGTCTTCAGTCCTCCTGTGGCGTCGTCACAGTCATCTGTGTAACAGACACAGCTGACTGTGTGTCTGAATATCGCCACTACAGCATGTTGGACGCTGTCGTGCAGTTGCAGCTTTTTCGTCACTGTTCTGATGACCACCAATAGTTTCACCATTACAAGTTTACATGAACACCTTTTCACTCAGTATTCGGACCGGATAAATCTCGGTCAAGGCGCGGTCGCAAGGCCATTGTTTAGTTAGGTTAGTCACTCGTGTTTAGAAAAAGCTCACATTCTATGTAGAGAGTGTTTTACATTCAACAAACACTCTTATGCTCTTGACCAATAATATTGTTTAATTTCCTGTACATTTCTTTCAAGTACACTTATCGTGTCCCACTGTTAGGTACTAATCTTCCAAAATTTTGTTACCATATCGCTTTGCTCGAATATCTCCATGTAGGGAAATTGCCATGATGACATGCCCGATGTTTTAGTCAAGAGAATCCAACAAAAAAAATACGTCGCAAAACTATCCCGAGGGTATGTGATAAAACAGGTAAATATTCTTTATAGTTATTAATAATTCTCACGAAGTTCCAACGCGACAGGTTATTTCTTATTTTCTAAAATACTAAATTTCCAAAATAATTTTATATACTTAAAAAAAAACAATCAAAAAAAATATATATATATTAAAGCGATTTTTTTTAAATTGTGTACACTACCTGCAGTCTTACGACATCAAGTAATATTTTTTTTTATTAAGCTAAGATATCTGTGATATCGCTAAGATCTACCTAAGCAAGGATAGTTTGACAATTGCTGTCCCTATCCATCTATACGTACATATATATGTATGTGTTTATTATTATATATAGTTATTATGTTTATAAATTTAATCTATTTTTATATAGGTATGTTTTATTATGTATCATTTTTCACACCTCGCTTGCACCCGTTACTTTGTCCCTATACAATCCCAAGGTAGACTGGCAGAGAATGCTTTATTAAGTCCGCCTATTTGTACCCTTTTTATTGTGTGCAAATAAATAATAAATATCGTTTATTATTTTTTTTTCAATGAATACTACTTGTAAAGGGGTAGAATCCTCTGCTAAAGCTAAAGTCAAGGGGTCCCTTGGGAAGGAAAGATTCTCTCCAATAGGTCATCTTTCAATACGGTGACGTTGTAGAATGTTGAAATAGAGTTTATTCTTAGTCCTAAAAAATGTAGGGATGTAAGTAAGCACCTCTTTAACGAGAAACATAATATATCCTTGGACAATTGTGTTTAAAAGCCGATTTCAATAAGCACCAAACAAGATTTCTTTTATTTTTCACACACAATTCTCAATTTTTTTCGGACATTTAGCACAAAAGCTATGCAAAGTTCGACCCACATTCCCACTGCAAAGACGACCGCAATATTAATTGAGTGGAATAATTCTACAGTACGGCGCAGTGAACGCGATACTCACTTGGAATATAAACGGCGCTGTCGTTGTTATCTTTGGATACAATGAGGGTGTATTTCTGTTGCTGTAATTATCAATGCTAATACGTGTGATATGTTTCCGTTATTTAATAGATACACATTTGGATAAGCTAATAGAGATCTTTGGATATTTTTTAAACTTCTTTTTCAACATGTCCTTGTGAAACAAAAACTTTTAACCTCTTCTTACGAAAATTGCGCCAACAAACGAGTACGAAATCTCCTACACTTATAGTTTATATATAGGAGAGGTTCAGATTGCCAATATCCTTTTTCTTTATGCATTTAAAATGTATTAAATCAATATAATAAACATTACACACACTCCCTACCATTCGTTTGATACATTTACATACAGTTGTTACATGGCTGTTTACGGTTTAGTAATTATAATTACTGACAGATAGTTAATATATAATTTCTATCGCTTTAATCTTATATTAATATATAAGATTAAAGCGATAGAAATACACCCATTTCTGCCGCCTGAAATAAAATCTAATTTAAACTATATAGTAAGTAATATAAATAATTGAATAATCTCCTTCGAAAATAAGTAAAAAGAATTACAAATATTTATATGTCTCTTTTAGTATAGATATAGTTGATATCTAAAGTTAGATAGATAGCTCTCATGTGCCTTTTACTACATAACCATCTATGAAAAAGCTATGGCTATGATAGCCTAGTGGCTGCGTCTACAACCCTGTAGTTCTGGGCTCTCAAGAATAAGACTACGGTATCCCCTGCCTGTCGTAGAAGGCGACTAAAAGGCCTCGGGTTCACTGGGCGACAAGGGTGGGGGCCTTTGTCGTCCGCGAAGGTGGACCCGGGAAGAAGGCGACATCGTCTGGTCCGTGTCACCTTCAACTGCGAGGGCACACGGGGGGAGGGAGTAACCCTCCCCCCCCCGGGACATGTGCAGAGTGTCTGTCTACATTGCAGAGGGGCTCCGGTGCGTTCCACTGGAGATCCCGAAGCCCCTCGCCATGCACCGAGGAAAGGGCCACTGGGGGTGTTTTAGTGGGTAAAAACCCCACATAACCGCCGCCTACCCCCCAGAGGGCGGGGTATCTTTTTGAAGATTTCCTCCCAGTTTCCAAAAAAAATGTGTAGCTGCATCTAACGTTGGGTATACAATCACCTGAGAAAAATGTACTTTGAGGCTTAAGAGATACAGCACCAGGATAAGGATTCTGGTGTTCCTATAGCAGATTATTAAAACCTATACTGTAAAAGATTCAGTTAACAAAAAACTAATTAAAATTTGTGTGTCCGTAATTTAAGGGATGCAATAATCGGTGCAAGTATCGTACCCCGGTCATATGCTGAGGCACGAAAGATTTCTTCAACTTATTTTGATGAGCAAAGTCGCTGGCGAAAGGACCGAATTGCGAATGCTGCCCAACTGTTTCGTCTCGCAAGAGACAGAGAGAGATATGGTAAACTGACTGCCAGTGTTCGCGAGTCGGAAATGCACTTTAAGAATAAAAATCAATGAAAAGCGAATAACGATTATTTGTCCACAGCTAAGCAAAAACTGCTGAAAGCTTATTTTAATGCTTAATTGTGTAATATAGTGTCAGTATGTTATTCTTTTTGATGTACTTTTGTCATCATTCAGCAAAGTGTCTTGTGGCATACATGACAACATTTCGTATTAATTCATTCGCTTTGTTTCAAGTTGACCTACTGCCTATATTAATTACTCTGTGGGCAGTAGGAGCGGCGCAAGAGTCAAGGGCGAACGAGCCCACGCAAAGCATACGACATGCAAAAACTAGATTTGCATGTGTGCGATATTATAATGCTCTTGACTATAGTTTTTCTATTGTCAGGCTCCAACTGGCATACGCGACAAGCATTTGATATCGTCAACATGGCTAGAATGATTTAATCTACAGAATTACATATTCTAAACTATCCTCTATTCGAAGGCAATATACAAACACAAGACGGGCTTAAAAGAAAAAAAAAGACGCAGTCGATCTCTTTTAAGACTAAATGGTTTTATCTTCGATGACATTGTCAGAACTGGAACAAGCAACCGTTTCCACCATCGGACTTCTAGACGCACTGCGGGATTTCATCCTTTTGTTGTGAACATCCCTCAAACCCGAACGAATTGCTTCGTCTTTCATTCTTCGTACAGCAAAGGACTGGAATAGTTTGCCCGCGTCTGTCTTTCCTACCGATTACAATGTGGGTATTTTCAAGAGTAGAGTGAATAGGCATTTACTAAGCTAGTGCGGCTTACCATCCAGGACTGCATTTCCACTTAACATCAGGTGGGATCATAGTCAAGCACTTGCTTAGAAATAATAAAAAAAACACAAAAAAAAACGGTCCTTTATCATATTTATTAACAAAATGTAGTTTGCTTTAATTACTTCGCAATTCCCGATTACCCACTATTTAACCCGATCTTTTAATATTATTTAATTCTTAAATAAATATGTGTATATAATATCTTTAAAATATTTCTAAATAGCTTAGCTTACATTTATATATTTGTGTAGGTTTCTGTAAGTGAATTGTTTCTTATTAAGAATATAAATTTCTCAAACTACAAAAAATACAGACGAAATGATAACATCCTCCTTTGTGGAGTCGGTTAAAAATACAATGATTTTTTTTAAATTAATATAGCTTAGCTTTCGAGCGGTCTCGCCCGGAGGGGTCGGCAGAGACCATGAACTTCCGATATGAACTTATTTCCACACACGTTAGCATTATCCCTCAATACACATTTTTTAATGTGACGTTCAATCAGACCAACATGGAAGTGTTGAAAATGTGTTGTGTTGATGGGTCAATGAAATTGTGTATGTTGTATTTTAAATATTTGAGTTTAATTTAGTTACTATATATGGTTTTATGTAATTTATTTTTTATTGATTGATTATAGTTGAACTTGAGTATTTGCATGGCTTAAAGGAGTTGTATTCAACCAGGTTTATATGGATGGTCCATTTGGTTTTAATTAAGCCATAAAATATACGCGACACGTGTTTATGGGCCTTTGAGAAAAGTTTGAGTACCACCGATTTAAAGTAACGAACTGTCGGTCCACTGTCAACTTGTGGAATTAACTGTCGCCAGCGATGTTTCCGAACGTTTACGATTTAGGGACCTTCAAGAAACGAGCCTATTCCTATCTCAAAGGTCGGCAACGCACCTACAGCTCCTCTGGTTGCTGTGGATGTTCATGGGCGACGGTGATCACTTAAGATCAGGTGAGCCGTATGCTCGTTTGCCACTTTTCATAAAAAAAAAAGTATAATGGTCTAATTTTTGTCATGTGTAATATGACTAAAATTAAGTACAATGTCTTATGGACATAAATAAATATTTTTATCAATGGTCTGTAATTACATACAACGATGTGTGATAACGGACGATTTGATCAATTTAGTATAAATTAGGTTGTACTCGATAACGTCATATAATGTACATAACATTCAATTATCTGTGTTTACTATAGATGATAACTTTCCTTCTGTGTCAATGACCGCTTGATGTCCATGTTCAATAAAGATCACGAATTGAAGTAATCGAATGGCGAGTTTTTGGGGCGATTACCACCAATCAAATTAAAAACATTGTAATTTTGTTGGCGTCCTTGACAAATATGCCGATCTTATTTTTTATTGGGGTATAAACTATTGCTTGACCACGATCCCACCTGATGTTACGTGGTGATATATTCGAAAGATGGTTTGGTAAGTGCCTATTCATTCTACTTTTGAAGGCTCCCACGTCGTACTAGGACGGAAAGACTGACGCCGGCAACTTGTTTCACTCCTTTGCTGTATGCATGATGAACGATGACTGAAATCGGTTCGTTCGGACGCGAGGGACAACGACTATGAAAGGGTCTCCCGCCGAATGTCTAACGTCCGAAGAGTAGAATGGGGATGGGGGAATTAACTTGTGTAATTTCCGTGCACGCTCTCCAAAATATAATCTGTAAAACAGCGAAAGGCTAGCCACCTTGCGCCGTTGCTCAAGACATCTAAATGTAGAGCTTGGTCACCTATCAACTTTTTGGCCCGCCTCTCCACGGAATCGGTATACACAAATATACCTTATTAGTTCAAACTAGTGCCTTAAACTATGTTACCACACTCTACCTTATGTTGCTCTGCTTTTGCAAGTAATGCTCTGGTCGACCCCGAAAGGAGACGAAATGGACAATTTTCTCATGAGATTTTATGACTTGAATACTAAGCAAAAGTTTATATACGCTCGTGTAACATGAAGCTTGCATTTTAGGGTTGTCAATTTAAGTTTTAAATATACTGTTTTTATTCTACTATTCACTTCTTGGGTGGATTAATGGATCTAAAGATGGACAGAGCTGTAGTTGCTCCGTTGCATAGTACGCTAGCAACCTGAGTTCGAACCCCGGTTCCGGCAACAATGAATATGTTTGTTTCAATTTTAAGTGCTCATTTAGTCGTAGACTTTGGAGATGAAAATATCTTGAAGAAAACTATATGTCTGAAAAAAATTCTAAGTGAAATCTGCGCTAGGGCCGTGGCGGACTTATGCACACTTTACAACGCCTCTCCCCATTAGCTGTAATTTTAGTTTATTTCATCTAAATTTAATTTCATCAAATCAAATTAGTAGATTACGTGCTTTGGGCGCAATTGCAATTGAATTATAGTTGGTAGGTTGTTATAGTGATGCCCTGTCGCTAATAGATCCGGGGCACTCCACCTATAACGGCTGATGGCATACGCGAAAGGTTTAGTGGATAGGGGCCTCCCAGGCCGAGCCCCACACATCCCGGCGGGCCCACCCAGGCACCGGCGACGGTCCGTAAAAGATTCCCCCGCGTTAACAAAAAAAGGTTGTTATAGTAAAAACTCGGTGCGTACCATTAGCATCTATACGTCTGCAGAGTATTGGTGGCATCCCTAACTCGCGCTAAACCTGTCCTATCCAGTCGGCATTTCCAAGTCACCTTCACTTTTAAACTATACGCTTTAGCTATTATCCGAGCGAGCGGTGGTGCAACTGTTCGTCACGACTCGCCTTTGTCTGCCCCCGCCGAGCGCCTATGGCCTCGTGCACACTCCTGCTGACTTGTTGCTCTGTGTTCTGACGTGTTCACGTTATGAAGCCTTTGAAAACGCACTGATTGTGTTATTGTCTCGGTACGTCGACACAGTGTAGTTTGTTAGCAAAATTAGAATTTATACGTTTCGGATTTGAGAGGGCACAGCTCTTAAGTCGCTTAGCCTGCACCTCTTTAGGTGACCTCGGCTTGGGCGGTTACTCTATCCGCGATAGCTTTCTGATATGAGGCCGCCCAAGAGGGCCGAACCACGACCCGGTCGGTAGCTTTTTCGGAAATTTATGAAAGATATTGCTTCTCAATCAAATATATGATGTCGAACGAAACTAACAGTATAGTGTTCTAGATGTACAGCATAAGAATTAGATAATTGTAAAAAATTAAAACCTATGTTAACAGTTAATGTTTTACAGGGTGTACCATTTTTGGACGAATTATCACAGTTGGCACAGAGAAGCTGGCCTTTACTGCTTCACCGGATTTGAGAGGTGGCACAGCTCTTAGATTGCTTAGCCTGAACCTCAAGGTGTACCACAAACCAATAATTAATAGGTTTCATCGTCTTGTGACTACGACCATTGATGCCTAAAAAATAAATCCTTAACAGAGTTATTTTTAGACATATACATATCCTTATGTTGTTAATATAAATAGTATAAGCCACTGTCGTAATCAGGCTTTATAAAGTGTGTGTATAATTATAAAATCTTTTTGAGTCCTACGCGAAGATTAGACGGTTTGTGTTGCGTCAAACATAATGACTCGTAGTACAATTAGTAATACATTAGGCGATACAACCAGACGTACGTTGCAATCGTGTTGTAGCAGTTGCTTTTATAAGAAGCAAAGGTGTCGGCCATGTTTTTAGAAATATTGTAGTAAGTTGTTCCTCCTCCTCCAGGCTCCTCAATGCTGACGGTCGGAGCTACGGAAGTGTGCTAACGCGTCTATAAGCATCGAGAGGAACACCGTACCGGTTTTAGACGGTGCGAGTCCGACATTCGTCCTTGTCCCCGCTAGTGTGGATATGTGTAGGCATTTCCCCACGTATAAAAAGGTGCTGACAGTGGTGCGGCTTTTAATGTCGATTTTGCCTGTGACATATTTTCCAACTCGTCACTGTTTCTTATAGCAATGTGATCAAAATATTCTAGGATCCTGCGCGGGCATTTGATGGTCAGCCTAGCTTGGATCTTTTGAGTTAATTTAGGATAGACAGATTTAGATTGGTACAATCTGCTGTTCATGAAATCCCTAAAATCTTTCGCCAGCACAAAATCTCTAAAGCATCAATGCGATCACAGTACAAACAATAAAACCCCAGTAAGGTTTGGATATTGAATGCCAGCCAGCTTGTATGTATGTGTATCCGTTTATCAGTTTCTTATATACAATTAGATCACTGATGAGGCTTTCCTTCCAAGTTTGCCGTGGGAGCCTTCAAGAGTAGAGTGAATAGGCACTTACTAAACTAGCGCGTACCATCTTTCGACAATATCACCACTAACATCAGGTGGGATCGTGGTCAAGCACTAGTTTATACCCCATAAAAAAAACCTAATACTAGGTAATAGGGTACGGTCTACGATACCAAACTTAAACCCACCTTTGACGTGAACCATCTCCCAGCACAAGCTTAAGTTTATTTGGAATGGTTATGAAGTATGTTCGTAACATATATTATTGATAGATAAAGCCTTTATTGTACCAAAGTATATGAACAAAGGCGAACTTAATACTATTCAGCATTTTCTTCCAGCAAACCTTTAGTGGTTAAAAGCAGGCTAAGGTCTATGTATATATATATACTCGTATATATATATAGTAATACATATATATTCTATGCTTTTGTATTTTGCGTCTGGCGAAATTATATGATACAGCAGATGTAATTATGTTTGATATATAATAAGGAATTGCGAGAACTTAGTGATTTCCGATCGCTTGAATCATTTCTATATTCGAAGATTCATAGCGCAGGTTCATAGCACGGGAAGTGTACAAAATCTCAACAGAAATCAATTATAAAGCTCGCACCACATATACTGTACGTCACAATATAAAAGTCGAAGTAAGCGTGTACCGGCGCAGCCAACAGGCGTGTTATGAATACCTAATTGCTGCGCCTGCGCAAGTTTACCCTCTTTGTATGCGGGCTCGCGCGTCGGATCCATTGTATGTTACTTTCTGGGAAGTGAAGTATGAAGAAAATATATATTTAGGTGTAAAACGTACATGAGACGAAGAATATTAAGCGGATTTCTTACGATTTTTAGAAGCAAATAAAGCTGTCTTTTTTTAATATAGCGGTACGTGTACTGTGGGCGCGTTATATTTGATAGTAGTAATTTTTTTTTAATGACGAACTACACAGATTAGTCAAAGAAGCTGGCCTTGACTGCTACACCGGATTGAGAGGTGGGATAGCTCTTAGGTCGCTTAGCCTGAACTTCTATCGCTAGTAACTAGGGTGAGGGGTAACCTCGGCTTGGACGGTTACTATTTTACGTATAAGCATCCCGATCCGGGGGCGCCCGAGGGGGATCGGGATGCTAGTAGTTATATACTATATTATGTAGTAGAGAGTATAAGAACTCTCTTTGCAGAGAACGCCTGTGCTCAACAGTGGGACGTATATATCCCATTACAGCTAATATGTAGCTGTAATAGGCTATATACGTACGTACGTATTATATGTTGTAACTGTTACCTTTTCTGTTGTGTTGTGTTGATTAATTACGAATATAGCTGTAAACGAGTTATGAAATTTTTCGAATACTAAAGGATGTCAACAAATGTCCAGCAAAGGTGTTCAGCGTGACGGAATTTAAATATTGTTGTTTATACACATCATAAATTCCACAACAAAGCGATAACGACATTTCTTGTTGTACATTGTATAGCTGCTTTGTATAGGGGTAGATCGTAATGACTGTTTTTAACTGAATTGAAAAAAGGAGGTGTATAAAGAGTGAAGTTGGGCACCGGACCTTCGGCCTTCAGATAATTTAAGAGCCTAGTCTGCCACGCGGCACTAGTATGGATTGGCAGACTTCACGTGGGTTTCCTCGTGATCAGCCCTGGAGTTCTGGGCTCGTAGAATAATCCCTACCTGTCATAGAAGGCGACTAGAAGGGGCCTCGGGTTCACTGGGCGACGAGAGTGTGAGCCTTTGTCGTCTGCCAAAGTGGATCCGGGAAGAAGGCGACCTCAGCAGGCCCGTCGCCTTGCACTGCAACGTCACACTTAGGAGGGATAAATCCCCCCACCCCCGGAACGCGCTCTCCAAAGCACAGTGCAGAGGGGCTCCCGTGCGTTCCTCTGGAGATACCGGAGCCCCTCACTATGAACCGAGGAAGTGCCACCAGGGGGTTTAGTGGGTAAAAATACCACATAGCCCCGCTTTCCTTGGCGGCGGGGTATCTTCTTGAAGATTTCAACAACAAAAAAAGGTGTATTCATGTCTGCCGCTACTGATCGCAGCCACGTTTGCTTGGGACGGCCACGTTTCCTTGTTCCTGTTGGGATCCACTCCAAGGCCCGCCTAGGAATGTGACTAGGATCCCGGCGCATAAAAAAGTATACTTCCCGCCATACATGGGCAAATGACTTAGAAAGGTCAACTTGTGTTATGAACGTATTGGTTCACGAGGAAGTAATAGTTGATCTATAGTTAATTACAGGCGAGTGAGGGACCGTCCCTTACACGATGCGGAAATAATCTAATTAGCTAGCACTTTAGTATTCTGCCAGTACTTTTACGGCTCGTCAATGTATCATTTTTATCTTATATACGGGGAAAATGATTCGCGATATATAGGTTAAAAATAGTACAGGTTTTTTAACGAGCTTTGTTTTTTGTACGCCATTTAACGATTATTTTTGTTTAGTATATCGTAGTTATGACCATGTATTTATAATGGTTGCAATGCAATTAAAAACCTCATAAATAAAAAAAAACTTTTTATATAAACGCTTTGTATTTTTTGTAATATGAGTCAGCGATAGATTTTCATACTTAAAATCTCTATCTCTAATGTCGGTCTTTCTTACCTGAGGATCGTGGTCACCATAAGGGTTGCATCATTAGAGGATTTGCTTCCACCGGCTTCTGTAGAGCGCGTCTCTTACGACCGTGGAAAATTAGGAGAACGGTTTAACTTGATCGGTCCATCTTGTTGGTGAACGGCTGCAAGATCTTTGCCTTCGGTGTTCCCAACTACAATCAGTTTCTCCAGACTGTCGTCGCCTCTGTGCATTTTCTTCATCTTAAAGCGTGTCTCCGACTATCAAAGGTTGGCAGTCTGTTCACCATAATTCTCTCTGTCTCTTACGAGGCTCAGAAACATACGAGATACAGATCGGCGATACTCGCATTTTGTGGCCGAAATACGAATTATAAAATTAAAATAAGCTGATGATATTTTTCTGTTGTTTGCAGGGTCGGCGCCATGTTGCAGCAGATCCTGCGCGACATGTGGGTGGACCCGGAGATCCTGGCCGAGTTGGACGAGACCCAAAAGCAGACGCTCTTCTGTAAAATGCGCGAGGAACAGGTAACTGACCAGTTTTCATCAACTTGAACTCAGATAATGATTTAGATTTTTATTGCAATTCTTATCAGCTTGTTTCGTGGTGTTGTACTTAGCTGTCTCTCAATTTAGTAAAGTTTTTTAATTTTTCAATCTAGTTAATAATCCTGGGTGTAGAGTCTGCTATTTGCCAGTTACGATTCATTATGAAACAGTCATATCAATTATCATTAATACTTTCACACATGATTGGAGAATCAGTGATACGCTATCGGTAAACCATAGTAGCATCAATGAACTAAAGACTACTAGAACGCAAATGCAAATATATACGACCGCGATGATGCCAATGAACGTTCATTCCGTACACAATTGATTTGGCAGACATGGCATTCTAACTGCGCTTTAACCGTTTCCAGACGATTTTAGTGTACTCTTGAATATAGTACGACGTGAGGTGTACGTCTGTTAAAGTTACAGCCTATATTTACGTCCCACTGCTTGGTTTATTGGTGTCGGCACCGGGGGTCGAACTCGGGTTGCTAGCGTACTATGCAATTTGAGGCGACCGCACAAACACTGAGCTACCACGGCTCTTACGTCTTAACGTCTTAACACTAACGTGTAGATTTTTTAATAACTGCATGTTGAAAGAAAAAATGAAAATGTGTTAAATTTTCAATAACCTTGTACATTTCGTGTAACTAGCAGTGTATACACAATTTCACGGAAAAGCTCGCCAATTGTCTCCAGCTAGCCGTGACTCCAGTCCCTTTGGTTAGGGTGTTAACACACTACACTGGACAATTTACTACACAAGACAAATTCACTAAACCAGCAGTAAATAAATAATACACACTGGTCTTAACAAAGCTGAAAAAATACTTCGCTCTTCTGAGCATGATTTTATTTTCGAAGCAACCGGCCTTCTTAGTATTCATACTAAGGGTGGTTTTGATAATAAAACGAGTAATTTTTACCCGAAAAACCGAGGAGGTTCTCAATTCGTCTGTTTCCTTATGTTTCTATCATTCATCATTTTGGACCGATTTGTCTGAAGGAGCTTACTTTCATTGCGCAGGGAACTCCTAAATATCGTATGAGTTTCGGCGCTATATTACATGACGGATAGAAAACCACCATATATTTTATGTGGATTTTACGCGTTTATATAAGAATATTTATCTCTTAAAATTATTATAAAATAAATATTTCTTCTAAAATACGTATAACGTACAGAACGTTAGTGCGTAATAAATGCGTTAGTTATTCTATTATAATCTAATTTATTAAGTAGGCGACGGTGAAACTAGGCATAACACATTTGCTATAGTTGCAAAATTAGCTCATCACTTATTCCGTAATTAGTAATAATATCGTGAGTCGTAATTCAATTACGTAAATTATTATGATTTTGCACCAAAGAGATTTTAATAGCGATTTATTGTTACGAGCAACATAACACTGGCAGCATATAAAAAGTTAATTGAAAATTATGTACGCGCAAATTGTTTCACTTGAGCAAGCAACAAAAAGCGACTAAGGGGACTGCCAGGGACTATAATCTGTGTAATTTAGGCTTTCTAGACGGTCGCCAACGATTCCACTATTAAATTAAATGCTTTGATGCATTTATTGAAGCGCTTTCACGCTTCAGAAAGCTGTACTGGTTAATTCTATACTATAAATGCTTCATTATGGCCGGTTTTAAATCACATTCTAAATAATCAATTGATAAATTTATGTAGATGGTATCGATGTAGTGCTACTGAAAAGTAAAATAAAATACTTTGATATACTTAGTGCAAACATTTATCTTGTTATGCTTTGTAACAGCTACAGTGGTACATTGGCTTTATTTTTCTCACAATTACAAAATGTTTTGCGATTTCACGCCATTTTCACGTCGAATTCTATTTTACCTTTTTAATTTGGTTTCTCTAACAATAGATAACTGTTAATTCTTATGTTTAGAGACTGTATCTCAAGGACATGTCGTGATGCTATTTGTAACAATACATACAATACCAACGCTAATATTATAATATATTCTAATCTTTATTAGCACGAAATAAAACTGTACAAAAAGGTGGAAATATTCATGCCAATAATTTAAAAACATAAATATAATAATAATTAGTAATAGTAAATAGATAGTGTATATAATAACTAACGGTTCTTAATTCGTCCGTATGTATTTTTATATGTGTGTGTGTGTGTGTTTTTTTTTAATGACCCCATTTAGGGCCCTATGAGCCTGTTGCTAAAATTTTTGCAACACCGTTGGTCCCTTTGTAAAATAGATATATATATATATATATATATATATTCCTCCTTTAAGGATATTTCTTCGTTCCTCTTCTTGCTACTATTGAGCCGTTAGCTTTTGCGACTAAGAACATAACTAGCTCACAGTATTCCAGGAATAGTTCTCTGGCATCGGAGGCAACTATGCTGACTATGTTGTCCGCGGTGATGGCGGTGTCCATTCTGTGTTCGCAGTCATGGCGGTGTGTTGCGAATCTTGGGCAGTGTGCGATGATATGCGGTGGTAAACCATATAAGTCTTTAATTTGCATTAAGTATGTGCGCGACAAATGGACGAACAACTCAATATCAGACTAATCGATTTGGATGATTAGTTTTTATTGCAATGGATAGACTTCAAGGGTAATTTAATGAGAGTTTGGTTAAGTTCTGATTAATGTCATTTCGTAAAATTCTTATTCGACTTGAAGTCGATTTTTCTTTTTACTCGTAAATACACTTGTGCTTTGTGTCTCCCGACACGGCCCGCTCCTTCGTAATGAGTCAGCGACTCCATTAGTCACGGCCGACAGGAATACCACTGTGTCCCTATTGAGTATATGAACGACCGATTGCTGAGTAAATATTTTATACAAGTACACATAACCGGACTGTCTATACTAATGAATGGGGAGAGGTGTTTTTGTGAGCTTATACTGCAAGGAAATTTATAGAAAAGTATGTGTCATATAGTTGCTTAGTGATAGTTCAATAATCTAGTCGATATTCAAGTAAAAAAATACTCTTTATTTTCCTTATCTTCCAAATATATTTACGAGTAATAAAAAAATATTTAAAAGTAGAAAATATTTCCGACTTCAAATCGAATCAAACGTCAATCGCTATTACGCGTTTTTCGGAATCATCGTTGGAATCCGTCGGAATATTTTAAGCAAATTTAAGACTTATATGATTTTACTCATGGACGTCATTGTCAGAATTAGACCGAATTGGAAGGGCACTAGAAATACCAGCTTTCAAATAAAAAAAGAATATTTCTCTTTCTATAACATTATTAAGTCGGACGCTTAGCCATTTGGCCATTTAGTTAAAGAAGGAAGGAAGTTAAAGAAGGAGCTTCTGATTATTTTCCGATATAATGTATAATCTATGTAAATATATGCTTCATACAGGGTGTTAGGAAACTGCTTCCGAAAACAAAGATAGTCGATAGTACTAATGACACCTTTTATGATGGGACTGATGAAAAATCGATCCTGATTAAAAATGTTCAAACAGCAATGATACAAAGTCAAACTAACTTTTTTTTAATATATGAAAAGTGGCAAACGAGCATACGGCTCACCTGATCTTAAGTGATCACCGTCGCCCATGAACATCCGCATCACCAGAGGAGCTGCAGGTGCGTTGCCGACCTTTGAGATAGGAGTAGGCTTGTTTCTTGAAGGTCGTAAACGTTCAGAAACACTGCTGGTGACAAGATGAAAGTGCGTGGGAGAAAGGTACGCAAAAAACGTGCAGTCGTGGAACGCCAACCATCAAGATGGCGCTGGAATTTGGAATAACATAATTTAAATTTGTAATTTAATAAGCTATATTATAAATAACAACTTATTTATAATATAAATTAGATATTAACAAATTTGTAGATGCTATGTTTACTTAATTTTAGATATAGTAAAAAAAGTTTTTATTATTATAAAATTTGTAATTAGTTTTGTATTTAATATCCTATATTTAATTTGCTGCAGCTACTGTGCCATAGGGTTGTCAGGCGGTCTATTACAGCATACAGTAAAGTAAAAGTGGCGAATCCATTTTTTTGCGATTGGCGATAAAAAATTATGAAGAGTGATATTTACACTTTTTTGCGATAGTCGGCGAAGGAGGGAAAAGCACTATTTGCATTGCAGCGATTGGCGATAAATGATAAAATGTTTGCAACGTAAATTATGGCAGCATTTTTTGCGATTCGCGATAACAATACCATTCGTTACAGGAAGCGAAGTTGATATCATACAGTTTGCAAGCTAGTCAATGAGTAAAAAGTCACCAAATTTTTGAAGTAAAACTTATTTACGCATGTTTGACTTGGAGTTAGCTGTTGAATGCGTTACGAAAAGTGTGGTCGAGCGAGGTGAAGGGAAGATAAGAGTGAGATATAAGTTCGTGAGGATAGAAATATAGATAGCCCTATTGTCTGTATCGCATTATAGAGTAAGAGAGAGCAGTGCGCGCGCACATTTACTATCTTGAGCAATCGTGTATATATTATACATTTTCTTCTTTGTATGTAAGAGAAAGTGTGTGGGTATGTTCCATATAGGCCCCGAAACGGCTAGACCGATGTCAATGAAACTTTTAGGGAATTTTCAGATTGACCGAGCCAGTAATCCTGTAAAGTTTGGTTACGATCCGAGCACTCCTCTTTTTGAACTGTCAAACAAGCCATACGTCGTACTTTTATTTCTGACATTAACTTGAGCCCGATATTTTGTTGTTTATATGATATTAATTATATTGTATTTACTGATACGTACTTGGGTGTAGGTAATGATCTTCACCCGCTCGAGAAGAGAATAGAAGAGTGAAAACGGGGAGGAAAAGAATAATTTAATATATTGTGAGAGTTAAATTAAATATTTAATGATGTAAGTTTATTGTTTAAACGAAATAAAGAAAATCTAGCCCGGCGAAGCGGGCTGGGTACGCTAGTGTGTATATAATTGAATACGGACAATATAATATTGTCGGTATGTCCTTTATGGAATCGTAAACTATGCATTTGATCATGTGATGATCTTCAGCAAAGAGTTGGTACTGACAGATGGCGCCACTATCACTCCAATGAATTTTATATATTGATGTGACAGTTGAATTGAAACGCAAACAGCAAACGAATGTCGCGTGAACCAGAGCATTCTCCAACAGCACCATATAAAAACAAAAAAAATGTAGTAACTGTAGAGGTAGCATTCTTATCAACAAAACAAAGTAAACAATTAAAGTACAATAGAAAAAAGAACTGCCACAAGCAATTGTGAACTGAGCGAAGTAAGTAGAAGCGGTTATCATCGACGTGCTCTGATTTATTTGAATTTCCGTCCGGCGCCAATCAGCAGGGCGGCACTATCGTTACGGTGAGGACCGCGGCGCCCCAGCATCCGCTGATAAGAGCGACGTTGACGTCCGCCATTATGTTCGATCTAGAACCGCCTTATCTTCATCTACGTCACGCCTATTCAATAGTGTTGATAGGCACCTACTGAATTAGCGCATTCCATCCTTCGACTATATCATCACTTAACATCATGGTCATCATGGTCGAATCACAAGAGCTAGTTTATGACTCATAAATTTACACAACTCATAAAAGGTCTTATTACATAAAGCATATTTGGGATAATTTAATCGGTAGACAACATTTTTTTTGACGAACCTACACAGCTATATAGCACATAAGCTAAATTTGACTGTTTCACTGAGAGTTGACTCATAGATAGCTTAGACTGAGTCTCCTTTGGTAGTAACTCGACACAAGGGGAGTATCAGTGAGGGGTGACCTTGGCTTGGACGGTTGCTTTTTACTAAGCATACCGATCCGAGGGTGCCCGGGAGGGCCAATATAAATTCTATTATGTCACTCGATTGTATCTTTTCACTTGAAGGTTCGTCGCTGGCAGGTGTGGGACGACAAAGTGAGCAAGGAGGAAGAGGAAAGACCAAAGTTTCAAGCTAACGGCAAGAAGCAGGTGCAGTTCCTCAAGGGCAACGATGGGGAACCCTGGGTAAGTTATAATGCCTATGTTATTGTTTACTTGCTGTGCGACTTCGCCCGCGTGGAAATTATCAAAAACGTTATGTTCCACGCGCTCGGCGGTGAAGGAAAACATCGTAAGGAAACCTACATGCCTTAGAATTTTTTTCTAAGGCATGTGAAGTCTACCAATCTACACTAAGGCCGCCTGGCAGACTGTGCACTTATAGTCTCTTCACAGAGAAGGCCTGCGCCCAGCAGTGGGACATATATAAAGGCTGTAACTATCTTTAACTTTTTTTTTTTTGTTGACGAACTACACAGATTGGCCAGAGAAGCTGGCCTTGACTGCTTCACCGGATTGAGAGGTGGCATAGCTCTTAGGTCGCTTAGCCTGAACCTCTATCGCTAGTAACTCGACACAAGGGTCCCCCCGGTAGGGGGTAACCTCGGCTTGGACGGTTACTATGTTACGCGTAAGCATTCCGATCCGAGGGCGCCCGAGAGGGCCGTATTTTTAACTTATGTAGTTTATTATATTAATATTCATAGAGTATCCTTATACTGCATAATCCACGGCAGCGGATACAGATTAGCCAACACCATACAGATAACAAACTTACATCAAACAGAAGGACAAACATTGTAAATAATGTTATTTAAATGTATATGTACGATAACAAAAAAAAAGGTATTTCAACTTAGGCTCTAGCAGTGCTCTTTGTCATTTCTCTGATTAATAAATATTCATGGCTCTAGAAAAGCTTGCACTTGAATTTTTGTGGCAGGGTCTGCTCAATTTTGGACCTTTGATACTTCATATAAGTTAGTATTTTAAACATCTCATTTACACACGTTGAATTTAAAATTGAAATAAAAAAGATACCTGTTTTTTTATTGCGTTGACGACTTACACAAGCGGTAGACATATCTAGACTTAGTAGTGCCAAAATGTTCATAAATATTCACACGCTTACGTTTTGGCGCTTCAAACGTGTTCCAAAGCAACGTCGGACCATAAACAATGACATAACGTTTGCGCGGGAAATTGAGGCTAATGGCGGCCGCACAATGATGTTACATATTATATGTAACGGTCAAGAATTTATTTATTGTAGAACACTGCGGATTTTCGGCTTATATTAGAGTAATTTGCAGTTCAAGTAAAAATGTTATGTAGGTAACCTTCTTAAAAATAGCTGTTTAATATATTAATGTGATAGCTGTGCAATAATTTAACCCTAATTTGCAATTTTAATAGCGTGGCCAAATTCACGTGTGACGTACATGTCAGGATACTTATACGGTCTCCATGTTAAGTGTAGTTTACTGTCTTTTGAATTTTTTTTTTTTAAATTTTTGTGTATTTATCCTGACTAACGTAACGGAATTCCACAAAGTTCATTACTCTCGGACCAAGTACTCAAAACCTCGAGAATAAAAGTTTGAATACTTCGAATCTGTCATTAAAAACCAATGAATTATCTTAAAATAAATGAGACAACAGTGATTTCAGTGAAAGTTTATTTTGACACAATTGGTTTAGCAGACTCGGGATCCAGGAAACGTAGACAAGAACAAATTTAGTGCTAAATAAATTTGGCTATGGGATGGGTCTTCCACGTTCAAATGTTAACGACATAGCATATAACTAATTGAAACCGCGCTCGCTCCGTATATAGCACGTATAACACTGTTGTCCTAGATTTTATATACACTTCGTATTAAATGCCTAAGTGAGATCATCATTTAGTTTTCTACAGAAGAAGTGGCACTGTGTATTTTAATTGGTAGGTGACTTCTCTACTATGACTGATATAAGAATAAATACGCTAGGTAATATATAAGATAAAGCCGCTAGATAACTGAAATGCTATGGGCTCTATTTGCCAGTGACGTTTCATCATGAATCGATCTATTGTCGCCGTATCAATTATCACTCCATCAATACTAAATACGTCGAACACATAAACGATTGGCATGTCAGTGGTACGCCATCAGTAAATCACGGTGACACCAATTAACTAAAAGACTACTAAACTGGCATATTTTGATGACTACGATACTAATGAACGTTCAATTTGTACACAATTGTTTTAGGAGATTCGGCTTTTACTATGAATGTACATGGTCATTGATAATTATTGTCATAATATATAGAATATATATATAGAGTCAATATATATAGAATCTCTGAGAATCTTATTCCAGCTATTTTTATTACTTCATTAAAGTCATTTTGTGGATAATCGTAGCCAGCAATTGCGATTAAATAATACACCTCTATAAATTTCAGTAAATGGTTGACTAACAAATTAATCATTTTCGTTTTCAGGTATGGGTAATGGGGGAGCACCCCGACGACCGCACGATCGAGGATATCTTATCTGAGGAATCCCGACAGCGCGCCGTGACTCAGGCGCGACAAGAGGCACATCAGCTGAGGAAGTCCGTGGAGAAAGAGCTCACACATCTTATCGAATTTCAGCCGCTAGACGCATTGGAACAGGTATTTTGTATAGATTCATTATCGTCATCATACCTTTTTTTATACTTGTGGGAACGTACCTAATCGCGTACTCCCCCGGGGCAGGAACGAGATATTACGGGCCTTCACAGACCAAACCCACTTGGTGGAGCTACGGAAACGCTCGCATCATCATCGATTAACGTCACGGACATACTCGGGGTGAGATGGTTAATGCTAACATGACTTCACCTCGTCCCTTCATGGCGGATACGGCTCTCATCGACTAAAACCTCCCCTTAGTGTTAGTCGGTATGGGCCTTCTATGTCGAGCTCACAAATGGCTTCCCCGGTGGGCGTGTATGAATAAAACCATTTCGTCCCAAAAAGGTCATGTTCAGCAGAATATTCACAAGATTTATTTTAGGCTTGTAATTTATGTAGATTTTTCCATTCTTCATCTTATTGGTATTTTCGTAAATTATACCAAGAACTGAAAATAACTAATTCTGTATAAAATTTTTTCAGAAGTTCGATTTATCGCCAAAAAATGTGGACTCTCTAGAAGATACCCTAGACCTGTACTGTTCCGTGGACGAGCTGAGAGCAAGGATCGAGGAGATGGGTCCCGACGTGCCGTCACCTAAGGAGCTGGAGAAAGCCGACTATGACGACAGCATCAAACTCGACCTGACCAAGAATACGATGCACTTTAATTTCATTGAAGGCAAGCGGGAAGTCAGGGATGTACTGCAGGTTAGTAGGTCTATTTCCTTTAAAAGCTTTGTTTATCACTGCTGGGCAAGATCTCTCTTCCATTTGTCGTTAGTCCTTTTTATAACAATATATATGTCAATGACAGTTATGAAGTTGCAGGGGTCAAAAGTGTATATACAATATAGCGAAGCATTTACTAACGGCAAATTTTTCGATGGCGACAGGATTCCGGTGTGGGGTTGGCAGACGGCGTAAGTCTCCGCGTGGCGGCGTGGGAGAGACGCGTGGCGGCCGCGCGCGCCGGCGACATCTTGCGCGGCCTGCGCGCACGCCGGGCACGCACGCTGCGCGACGCACAGCGCAGCACGCATCAGATGGACGCCGTATGGCGGGAGCAGGGTGAGAATAATTATAATATATATGTTTTTTATTGACGAACTACACAGTTGGCCAGAGGCAGGCCTTGACTGCTTCACCGGATTGAGAGGTGGCATAGCTCTTAGGTCGCTTAGCCTGAACCTCTATTGCTAGTAACTCGACACAAGGGTCCCCCCGGTGAGGGGTAACCTCGGCTTGGACGGTTGCTATGTTACGCGTAAGCATTCCGATCCGAGGGCGCCCGAGAGGGCCGAACCACTACTCGGTTGGTTGCTATTTTGTTATTTAAACTATTTGGGACATTTTAAGCTAAACTAACTTATATGCCGCTTACGGAAGCGTTGGCGCTGGGAGAAGAAGTGGCCGAAGAAACTTCAGCAACGCTCCTAATCCTATCCAGGGGATAATTATATTAAACCACTCATGTACAAACACAGTTTGCGGCTCTAGCGCTGCGCATGTGTACAGTCGCGCACGCAATTATTCATTTCTACAAATTACGATAAAAGTGTTTTTGTTTTGCGCGGGCAGAGTACGAGGGACTCCCCTGTAACACCTTATTTTCGAGTTCTGCGCATTAACGGTTAGAGTTATTTTCCGCCAACTATACCTGGATGACCGGTATTTTATTTTAATAATAATAATATCAAATGTCAAAAGAAACACATTTTTCAGTTAAGGTTGATTGAGTCGTGGTAGCTCAGTGTACTTGCAATCTTATGTCCTGATTTACCACGCACTCGGCGGTGAAGGAAAACATCGTGAGACGATCTACATGTTTTAAAATTTTTCTATGGCGGGTATATATCAGGACAGTATCTCCGAAACGTGTGTATCATTATCTCCGTCAGATTGCTCTCTGCAACAAATATGTAAGATAGAACTTCTATCATCTCTTCATGGCTGAAGGTTAGGTTTTTGTGACCTTCAATTCCGATGATGAAGGTAAAGGATTTGTTTTCCAGCAATAAAAATTGACTTGACGTTATTTTTTTTTCAGAGCGCAAAGCTAAGGAAGCAGAGGCGGCCATGCGGGAGATAGCTCGAGCTGCCAGAGAGGCGCACAGACTCAGCGCGGAGATGGAACCGCCGCCGTGCCCCTCGCAAGGTGAACCTCGCCTTAATACCTTAATGTTTGCAGCTCGAAGATTCATGGCCCATCTCCCATGGCCCCACTATCCACGCGGTTATATATGCCGAAACGCGGGAGTGCGCGAGCGCCTGGTCCGTGTGGTTCTACCTAGACTTCTTACAATGCCTTTCCTTCTTGTTCAACTCTCTTCCTTAAGGGGTTTTACGTCCCGTTTATATGTATATGTTGTCGCGCCAAGTGACTCTTGGGTACCGGTCTATCTCTTATGCCAGGAGTGGTCGCACTACCTAAATTGGACTGGATGACATGGACATGGACTGAAAGCACAGGAGGAGCGAGACGAAAGTACACCGGACCCGGATTTATCAGACCATTTAACTATGTAGCGCGCAAATCAACATACGGTAGGCAAGATCAGTGCACATCCTGTTCACAATAAGATTGAGATTTCAGATACGATCTCTGTGAGATCAGATGGTACTCGAAAGAGATGTTATTACTTATCGGATTAAGTCGACACATTCTCGCCATAGTTAAGTACGCCAAATGGTTCCACCACTTTTTCATTCTGGCAAAACAAACAAAGTCAGCTCCTTTAGCTAATCTGTGTAGGTTCGTCACTAAAAATATAAGGACAACATTTTTCGAATATTATGTGTGCACGTGTTATCATATTTGAATTCCGTCGCCTAGGATCAGATGAGACGTTTACTTTCGTGTGTATACTTTAAACATATCTACATCCGGTCTACAGCGGGCAAGCCCCCGAGCCGTGAGGCGGTGATGGAGTGGTTCAAGACGCACGAGCTGAAGAAAGCAGTCGGCCTGGACGAGAACAACAAGCCGGTCGACTGGTTCCACGGTGAGTTCCCTTTTTTACATCTCATTATGTCGAAAACTCACATCACTCGGAGAACCCATTCGGAGATTTAGAAGATAAAAAAACGGAAACTTATTGAAGTATCAAAAATGCTCGAAGGATGTTGATGTTGCAGAAGGGTTCACTGCTCAGCTTGAGAGCGACTGCCACGGGAGAGCAATCAGCTAGTATTCTCAGAACTCGGACGAATCACGTTGAAATCGGCAGATAAATGGAAAAATAAAATAAAGCAGAACTAACTAATAAAATAACAACTAAACGATAAAAATGCCCGTATTTATTATACTAAACGAAATCATCACAAAATACTCTGTTATGCCATTATACTTACTATAGTAGATAGAGATAAATGAAGTGTAATGTGACAGGTCTGATCTCCCGGTCGGAGGCGGAGCGGCTGCTGGCGCCGTGCGCGGCGGGCAGCTTCTTGGTGCGCGTGTCGGAGCGCGTGTGGGGCTACGCCCTGTCGTACCGAGCCCACGCCCGCTGCAAGCATTACCTGGTGGAGGCCGAGCGCGGCTACCGTCTGCTGGGCGCCGCCACCCACACGCACGACTCGCTAGGTGACATATCGATCAACCTCTCCTAGATTATATTAAGCCGATGTCATACATCACTCACAACAGAAAGCCAAGGGCGGAGGGTTGATGACTGGGGTGACCAAGATAGCTGTTAAGCTGCCCGTGAGACATCCAAAACCATTTCTGCCCGACAGGATAGCTAAACCGAACGGACGTCGGAGTACACTTCATGCCGTCGGAGAATTTCCCAGCTCTCCGCATGTGGCCATATATTGTAGGCGGGCGCCTCTTTTGCCGTAAATCAAAGATTCTTCAGCTCTCGTCAATATGATCGATATATGGCGCCATCTGTCGATATTACTGTAATATTTCCGCAAGATATATAAACGTATAAAACTAATGCACATATATCATCAATGACACGTCAATAGCCTGATGCTTTAGAACCACGTCCTAGCACAAGCCTAAGCATAGTTGGAATGGTTAACAAGAATGTTAGTAATATATCTGAAAAAAAAAGGAAATATTGCTAGCTTTCTTTAAAAAAAAATAAAAAAACGTGTAATTTAATATCATACATATAAAGAAAATCCAACGTAAGTAATCAGCGCGCTGTATCCCGATCCATCTTCACACGCTTAATAAATACTCCAGAGGGTCAAAACTAGACCTCTTTAATATATTTTTATAGAGTATCCTTCCACGTATAACGTACTACGTTATCAGGTATTTTGTCGTCATTTTTTTAATTAAAAAAATTGTCACTAGTGTTCAGGCCCCTGCCTGAGAAACAGGTCCAAATCCTCACCGCGCACGCTGATTGCTAATTTATTATACAAGGCGTTATGTGTGACAAGTACTAATAATACCAATACAGCAAATCATTTGCCAAACTACCGCTGCACAAGTAACATCATTTTCACATTATACTCTATTTAAAGTTATTTTGATTTACACCACTCTATCTAAGTACTTTTGTAACTTCTCGCGTTCTTGGGCCATTTGTTTTTGCTCACACAACAATATAATTGTAAAATTTATCCTAATGGTGATCTACCTATAAATAAATGAATATCATTCCAGGCGACCTCATAAAGTACCACAAGACGGTCGCGCTGACAGAGAGCGGCGGCGAGCTGCTCACCACGCCCTGCCCCCCGCTGCAGCCGCCGGTCTTCTGAGTGACGTCACTCTCCCCCTAACGCAACCTAAATGTAAATTATAGTCAGTAAGTTATACTTTAAACACCAGTCAACGTATCTACTAGCTTATGATTTACGATTATGATCTTTATTTACTTAGCAAGTAAGTCTCAATTAGATTTGCTGTAATTTTTAATTGTAGACGCGAGTGGAGTAAAGCTGCTTCTAGATCGATTAGTATTTCGTGTCCGTTTTGTTTTAATTGTCGCTTTCTGTATAGCGCGATAAGGTCGCTTTTGTGTTACCACATTTTTGGACATATCTTCTATACAAGGTTCCAAGTATTGGTAATAAAGAATTCTTCATTCATATATTTATATGAATCTACTTTCTTTTAATTTATGTTCTTCAATTTAATTGTGAACAAAAACATTACTAGCTAAATGCTTGGTGTATGGCGGTTGCAGATCAGGGCTATTTACCAATGACATTTCACTATGAAATCAACCTATTACAATACAATTGTCATTATGCCAAAAACGACTCTAAAATTCTCAATCGATTTTCATAATAATTTGATATTGATTGAAATATATCCACATATTTTGAAGATGTCATTGTGTACTAGATTAACAGATAGCAACAATTGAAACAATGTTGAAGTGTTAGTGGTGTCATTGAAAAATCATAGTAGCACAAGTAAGGTAGCAAAATTGACCATTGTGACATCACTCAATGTTTATTTCATCAATACAATTAATTTAGCATACTTGGACCCTTGTCATATGGGACCTAATAAACTCGGTGAAAAACGGGTAGTTATAACTATCTCCCACTACCCCGCTGTAGTTAAAAGGAAAATGTTCATTTCGACGTGTCATGGCCTCAGATTTAAGGTAGAGGAGTTATTTTGGGGTAAACAATGAGACTTACCGATATTGTACATTATACATGTGCTTTTAAAATTAAATTAAATTGGCTTGTAGGAGTTTTACTTCAAAAAGTTCTATACTGGGACTTTCAACAAATTTATCATTCTTCTAAAACATTTAATAATCATGTCTTATCGCTATATCTTAAGGCCTTAATGACGGTGCTAATTCGAATAAAAGTGTGTTATTATTAAGCAATGATCTCGAACTTAAAACTCCAATTCGACTCATATTTCACAAGCAATAGTAGAGTTTAAGAACAAACTGTATACATTTTAGTGTAAGAAATACCATATACACATAAAATTGATTACCCACTCCTGTGTTAGAGGGATGGGCATGATGGATTTCCATTATGCTTATCCAAAAATTATCATGAAAAAACATTTACCACCCAAATCCAATCTAAAGACCCTTAGGTTAATTAAGTCAATAGTTGAGTGGTGAGTTTAAATCATTTTTTGTATCAAGGGAGAATTCTTTAAAAGAAAAACCTTACGAGGTGAATGTGACTATGTGAGGTTTTTCTCATTAAACCCCCGAGGTCTCTAAACTGTATCTCAAAACAGGACAACAAATTTGAATCTACCTTATAAGATCCTATCAAGCAAACAGGCTTATCGACTATGCATTCTATGTTATCCAAAGAGTACATAGTTATTGCCTATTTGTTTAATTCCTATTTGTTCATCCTTGCGAGAGATGGATATGGTAAACTGTCTGCCGATCCTCACAAGTCACAGAGGCTCTACGAAAAGAAGAACCACTTATTCTAGAGGTCTGCAGAGAGCGGACTAAAGTTGAGGTGAAGTATCCATTCGTTTTCAAAGCTCCAGTCTTTCACCATTGTATCGGAAGTTTGGGAAATTATACACCAAAGTATCAGCGTTATGCAATTTGGATTTACGCATTATTTATATTCTTCTATATTAATATTTTAAGACGTTTGATTACTATTATGAATGTATACTATTTACTTAGTCATAAACTGCCAGCTAGAAGTAAATAAAAATGCATATACAAAATGTGTTCGATTTTTATTCAATTCCATTTAGAGAATATATTTTAATTAACGCAGTGGCACAACGGTTCGATTTACGACCTGGCTGCGAGTTCGAATTCCAAGTAGTTCGAGGACCAATGAATTGTACCGTTTTTAAGTATGCAAACAAGGTGAGGTCATGGTGTGTACATGAGTGTTTCCGTAACTCTGCCGAGGTTGGTGAAAAATCAAAAAGTAATAAAAAAACTTTTAGTTTACAATACCGCATGTATTCAAGTAATAGCACTATACATATTTACAATATAATATTCATCACATACCAAAAATCTACTCACAAAAATTGTCCCCAAATTATCTTCAACATCAATACACAACTGGCTTTTGGACAATGTAAACAATCATCTAAATTACATATGATATAAGAGTATTGTAAGTTGCGAATGCTTAGGAGGCAACAAATAGTGTTATTATAATTTGGGTAATTCCTAAATTCCTTTCTTAAACTGTCAATGATAATTGTGATATGCACACAATCTAATTTTACTTTTTTATTTCTATTTTATTATTGGTAACACTTAAATTAGGGTTCATAAAGGTGGACTTAATGTCTTGGTGGCTTTTTACTAGAAAACCCTGGGTGAAAAAAAATAAAAGACATATTAAAATAAATATACATATGCAGTACAAATACTTTAAATACATATTTCAGGATTTAAAGGACATTTTTACTGTTTTTAAATTGAGGTTGTTTCCTTTCTCTTGCAATGTAATTAAACTCTCGTGTACATTTAAATAACAATACGGCTTAAATTATTATAATTTTGTTGTACATTTGAAATATTAAACGTAAGTTTGTTATAGCTCTTTTTGTAAGCAAATTGGCTTAGCGCATCTTATATAAAGTGACGACGTATTCGAAATAAAATCAGTTTAGAATTATTTGTATTATCATTGTCAACGACTAGCTACCACGAGTTACACAGGGACAGAAGAGCAATCAGGATTAGCCATGTATATTATCATTTTAGTAAGTTTTCTAACAACATTTAAAACTAATAAACAACACTGACGTTGACATTTGTCATGTCAATGTCATAAAGTTGCCAATGTGATACGTGCGATGTGCAGTAATTAAAAAGATTTTTATCGCATTTCAATTATTATTTCCCACATCTTTTTCGGTAATTATTAACAAAAATAAATTAATGTTTAATTTTTTAAACGTATTCATGTGTTACAATTTTCCAAACTACTGATGAGGGCAGATTAATAAATAAAATGCGCACAAATGATTTTGTTCTATTTACAAAACATAATGGAGATAGAACAAAAATAATTAAAACAATTATTATAAATAACACATAAACTAATGAAGAAATATCTCAGCTAGAAATCATAAAACATGAAAACTGGAGCCGACAAAGTATTTTCAAATGACAATCAACAATGACGCGTACTTTATCTATGTTTATAAATCGTACCGTAATTCTATTGTAACACTAAAACATAAATTTCCAAGGACAGTTTTTGCACGTAAAATGCGCACGTGCACGCAAATCAGTGGTGGGGGGGCAGCTTCCAGAAGCCGCGCCCGTACAGTCACATGTACGGCAGGTTGGTGGATAGTCGAGACTCAAACGTGCTGTCCGTGACGCCACGCTAATAGAGAGAGGAAGATCTTTTTATATAACTTACTAGCAGCGTCCCGCGGTGTTACCCGCGATTAAAAACTATTTATTTAAATCAATCTAATATAAAAGCAGTCTAAGTTACTCATTACTTCAGCTATCTGCCGGTGAAAATCCAGTCAAAATCGGTTCAGCCGTCCCAGAGATTAGCCGGAACAAAAAGACAGACAGACACTGATTGTAATATCATTTTGGTACATGTATTGTACGTACCGTATAAATGGTATAAATGTATTAGAAAGTATTTTAAAATTATATACAGACTAATTTCATTTATTTGTATAGATTATAAATATAATTAAGTATTTTATCGGCTATGTACCCGGACCTAATCTAACGGGCTAAAACAATATCAAAATTAACGTTCGCTGACAGTTCATCACAGTTGTCAATTTTTGCTAGTTTTATATTGTATAACTGAATAAATTGGGTTAATGATAGATGCCCAGCCTATGTTGCTAGGGCTTGAGATAATGTAAATATAAAAACAATCTTACCATTGTGTCCCAACTTTCGTGGGATTTGACAGCGTGGTGTGTGAGGAGAGGCTTCTTTACTTTCTTCATTGGACTGTTGCTGGCTGGTGGAGTTATATTGTTACACATTATTATTTCTATTATTCGTTTTGTTATAAATTATTTTTAATGTTTTGAAAAAAAGTGTAAGTAAGTACGGTACTTAAACAAGTACAGTAAAAAAAGGATAATTTAAGCCGTGGTAGCTCTGTCTGGACGGTTGCCTCAACTTGCACAATACGCTAGAAACCCGAGTTCGATCCCCGATACCGGCACTAATAAATTTGTTCATTGCAATTTTAAGTGCTGATTTACCATGCGCTCGGTAAAGAACGAATACATGGCAAGAAAACTTGTAATATGTAAAGTCTGCCAACCGTATTAGGGTTGAGTTATGTTATAGTAACATGTCTGGTAATGGTAATTGTACCTGTGTTCGATAGCGCAGCTATCTGCACTTCCAATATTAGTCGCCAAAACTAGCCTATATGTCGTTATAATACTTTGAATATCGCATAACGTCTAATTTTTCACAGTTTCCGGTAAATACTCATATAAAAAAAGACATCGATTTTTTAAATTATTTTTCTCGAGGCTGTCATAAAGTCACTCATTCACCTTTGAATGTTAAATTACCCTGGGACAACCTGTGTGTGCAGTAACGTGTTTACCTCCTGGGACATAAGGCAGAGAGAAGTTGGATGGATGCGTCTTGTTCGTCTTCTTACTGACTACGCACCCACCAAGAATGTCCTTATCCATCACCAGCTTACTGTTCACCCTGTTTGCACAAATAGAACATTTATATTTCTTTTAGTATTCTTATATAATTTAAGCTCTATACGTCGAGAAAGAAATGGCTATCCGCTTTATAATTGCATACAACGGTGATATAAAAAATAAAGAGAACCGTTTCTTTCCGAAAGTCCAGCAACACACCTGCAACTCTTCTGGTGCTGTGGATGATCATGGGTGACGGTGATCACTTAAGATCAGGTGAGCAATAAGATTTTTTGGCCTCATTTCCTATAAAGAAAAATAAATATAAGAATGAAGAGAAGAGGACTAAGGGAAGGGAGAAGAATAAGTATCCAGTTATTCACAGAATCTAAGGAAGTAACACTGGTTCTACTTTCTGGTTGTCTTCTACTTGTTGGCTTTCGGGCTACTCTATTCACCAGTAGTGGCAGTATCTGCATTGCTATACATTTTGGTTTTCTGCTGGACTTCTGTAGACTCCTTTAGTCCTTATCCGTTCAATGACGGAATTTATTAGTCGAGTTAAAGGTCCCGTACAAGAATGTGTCCGATTGACGGTCAGCGGGCAGAGGTGGCGAGACGTCGTACGGCAGACGTCTGCTGCCCAACCCACCGTATGACCATGATGTACCATGATGACCACGTCCACTCTGACAAGAGTGAGGCGACTAAGAAGAAGATGGAGTTATACTCCGCCGTGGCCTGATCATAGAGATATAAACAATACTAAAATCTTTATGCGCTTACTTTTTTATGTACGGTGTCCGAGGATATGTACTGACCGGAACCGGAAACGTCTGAAAATATAAAAAGAGCATTGTGTTTGTCGTTGCCAGTTTCTGAAGTGAAGAACTGCACAGAACAAAGTGAGATGCAAATGCAATGTTCACGAGCTATTGACGTATGGTCAGATCATTTTAATAAATCTTATTTTCTTGTAATCGACGTGTAACTATAAGTTCGGTCTGATGCTTGTCTCAAAACAGTGGCAAATAAAACTCTCATTCCCATGGTCGATTTTTAATTCACTCGGATAGCCAACACCCAAGTTTTAACCATAAGCTCTGTGTCCGGGCGATCGCTTCAAGTTGCGTTGTACGATAGCAACCCGAGTTCGATACCTGGTGCTGGCACCAATAAATTTATTTGTTCCAATTTTATGTGCTAATTTATCACGCACTCGGCGGTGAAGGAAATCATCGTGCGGAAACCTACAGCGGCAGTAATTTTTATTGGTCCTTCGAGCCGGATCTGGCCCAGCGACCTATGGATGTACAGTACTATTTTTTGCACATAAGAGTCGAAGCCAGTAGGTTCGAAAATCGAACACTTAACCGCTAGTTTATTTATTGTTATGTTATATGGTGTTTAAAGTGGAAGTCTAACCTGGAATGTCTCGTTGATGGCTCGCGCTAGAGAGGGCGGCATGGAGGGTCTCGGAAGGGAAGCGCTCGCCTGCTAAACAATTAGAAAATATTCAATTAACAAATGAGCATTAAAGAACCATGCTCATGATCATGCATACCTCAACTTCTTCTGGCGCTGGTGTAGTAACAACAGTGGACGTCTTCTTCGAGACCGGTGCAGCTTCCACTGGTGGAGTGTCGATATCTGAGTGAATAACAGACAAAATAAACTTTATTAGTTCTACCATTTGGCTGGTCCAGGAACTTAAAGTCTCAACACACCGAGCGATGGAAAAAGCTTTGTTTGGAATTTCTTTAAGGGATAGACTTTTCGTTTAGCTGTTATTCTTTACAATAATAAATCGCATACTACAATTTGTGCTGTTGGTGTATGCGATGTCTCAATCTCTCAACGTCTCATATGTTATATGACCTAATGTAGTCGTCGGCGACTTTTGGTGTTGGAAGATTAAAAAATTACAATTTACAAAATTTTTAAAGAGCCATAATTTTTCTTGCCAGCCCTATACAGGAGATACAATATAACATTTTTTACTTGTTCCTAATAAGACGGCCTTTCTTCCGATGCGAGGTTATCGTTACCTTCTAGGGCATCCTGTATATCATTTGCACAAATAATATACTAAAGCGCAGCTTCACATCCATAGAATTGCACGTTGCAAACCCTTTTTTTTGTTAACGGGGAGGAAATCTTCAAAAAGATACCCCGCCTTCTGGGGAAGGCGGCGGTTATGTCGGGTTTTTAACCATTAAAACCTCCCCGGTGGCCCTTTCCTCGGTGCATGACGAGGGGCTCCGGGATCTCACGTGGAACGCACCGGAGCCCCTCTGCACTATGCTCAAGGAGAGCACGTCCCGGGGGAGGTTACTCCCTCCCCCCCTGTGCCCACGCAGTGCAAGGCTACACGGGCCAGCCGATGTCGCCTTCTTCCCGGGTCCACCTTAGCGGACGACAAAGGACTTTGCCGACCCATGACCCATGCCGTCTCTGCTTACCACGCCAGGGTTAACACGAAGTTATATTTAATTTGTTTTTAACATATCGCTGTCATTATCACCAATATGTTCTATGTATATTATGTTTATACTCACTAGGGGTGTAGTTGTAATCTATGAGTGATTCCCCTGCCGTGCTGTTTGTACGGCAGCTGTTGTTTTCCGACTGAAAATGCACTATCTCTATGAATTCAGCTCTAATTATAGAATATATGACATGGCTATATAAAGACAATAAATGTAACCAACTGTTACTTATTTACAAAGATTATTTATTTCATGAAACAATCGTTCAATGTTGAAAAGCATAGCTTTTAGCATTTTACGACAAATAATAAATACAAAAATAGAATATGATTATCTTACTAGGTTGATTTAATTTTTGTAAGAGTGTATGTGTATGGGTTATTATTATGTAATACATATGTAAATGTGAATAATAATATAACAGTATATAAATATCTACTTCAGTTCTCACCACTAGATTTACAGAATAAAAGAAGTTGCCTTTTAAAGGCATTGCTAAGCGTACTCCAGTATCGTGAGGTCAAGATACTTCCCAGATATGATAGGTCCATCGTGTATTACAGAAAAATCTTACTGTAATACATAACTATATATTACCTGATTGTCATTGTGTTTGTGATGTTACACAATGCCTCATTTTTTGACACCAAGCACCAAAAGCAAGGGTCCAAAACACTTACTTGCACAATACTTAAAGTCCACTGCTGTCTCGGCTTTCCAGTACGAGCGGTGCTCTGCTGTGACGGTGGAGACTGTACATTCAAATATTTTAATTAATTTATTGTAAATCAAAACATGCATACATAATAAGATCACAATTATAGTCAGCCTTGCCTCTTAAAGCAATAAATTCCAGACATTAAATAGACATGATTAGTATTGAAATAGTAAGACAATGTGTGCGGCTCGTTGACTTAAATGTTACGTTAAATATAATTTTTTTTACATGATAAAAATGTCCCATTGTCCTAGTGGTAGACTCAGTACGTAAGGAATCCAAGTTCGATGCCTGAGATGAGTTGAAAGATATCGTACGGCATTTTTTGCGAAGACTGCAATCCGTAGCATACTATAATATTCTTTAATAATAATAATATTCTTTACTTTTTACTAAATATCTCGACCTGGCGCATGAGGTGACCGACATGTGGGGTGGCATACCGGCTGAAGTTATCCCAATAGTCATTTCGGCAAATGGGTTAAATCCAAAAAGCCTTTCCTGTCACTTGAGGCGATTGGGACTCCGGGAAGGTATACTTCAGGGCCAGATGCAGAAAGCGGTCTTGCTCGATACCGCTCGTATTGTCCGCCGATTTCTCTCTCATTCTCTCTGACCCTCGGCCGTTTGGTCTCCTCTACCGAGGGAATCTCGCCTAGTTGGATTTATTTATTCTGTTATATCTACTGTGTATGTAAATGTATGTAATTTATTATTTAGTTTATATAAAATATATATTGCTACGTAAATTTTTATATTTTATATATACCAACCAGACGGAGAATGTTGTTAAAATATACCTAATAATATTCTTTATTAGATAACGAAAACAGAATAATAGAAATACTGGTTACAATTTTTACCTCACTATTTAGAGAAAATTTATGTAGGGTACATTACATTGTTTCTTTTGTTGTTGACGCACATTTCCTTCACCGCTGAGCACGTTTATCTGGTGCTGGCATTGAACTAAAATTACTTATTTAACACTACGTAGCATTTGTTGCTTTACGGATTTTCGTAGCAGCCTTCATATCAGTTAATACAGTCCAGACCCAACCACGATTCTATTCAATGTATATTATGTGAAAATATATATGATATACGTGGAAATATTCAATTTTACAACATTATTATTAAAATTTCTTAAAATTCAAATATTTATAAAAATATATATTTTTAATAATCAGTAGAAATAGTAAAAAAAAATAATTTCTGAAATTATGTTTTTCGTGGCATGTAGGCGAGACCTAGAACATTTGACGAGGCTTATTGCTCCTACATTTCCGCTTTCTACAGTCGATATGATGATTATGTAATTTCTTTTACTTGTCGTCAAGACAATATATAATAACGTTTCCACACCAAGCATCTTTCATGGTCACCATGATTTGCTCCCATGATTCCTTATTCTTCTTATTGAGCTATGAAGAACCAGCACAACGATAAACATTAAATAACAACTTACCCGTATCTCTTTGCCTAATTTCATTCTTATCTCGGCGTTAAAACTTTCTGCGAAACCATCCGCGAGGAAATATCTGAAATTAATATATTTTATTATTTTATCTTGGCAACATTGGGACATAAAGCGTAGTTTTTATTTGTCCTTTATAATCCTACCGCTGGAAACGCAGCATTCTCTGTGCAATCAGAGTAGCGGCCGCAGCTCAGATTCCGTCGCCGAACACAAATTTGTAAGTTTAGCATTTCATGGTGAACCCTACTCAGATACTCTAATAAAGATCCAGGGCTTACGCTACTATAATTTTGGACACATTTTGTTTTTTTTTTGGAATTGGTCCTTATATTCCGATGATACGAGTATATCAGGGAACTTAAAACTAAGTATTCTGGACCGCATTACTTAACAACAACGAACATGAATGTGTAAGCACCAGAAGGTCGTTATATAACAATTTTTAGCAAGCTCAAGTGTATAAAAAATAACAAGAATCAAAGCACCGGCGCATGGCTTTCGGTGTTTTACAGATTACATTTTAGAGAGTTTGCACAGGAATTACACGAGTTATTTCGCCCATCCCCATTCTACCTTCGAACGTTTAGACATTCCGCGGGTCTCCACCCTTTCATAGTCGATGTTCCACCCGTCCGAAAGAAGCGATTTGAGTCATCGTTCATCGTGCTTACCGCAAAGGAGTGGAACAAGTTGCTGGCGTCAGTCTTTCCGTCCAAATACGACGTGGGAGCCTTCAAGAGTAGAGTGAATAGGCACTTACTAAACTAGCTCGTACCATCTTTCGACTATATCACCACTTAACACCAAGATCCCACCTGGTGGTCAAGCACTAGATTATAGCCCATTAAAAATTATTCACAATTTCACGTTTATATTAATTTACTTAACAAACATTTCAATCTAACTAATCTCCGTTATCGTTAATTACTCGAAAAACAAAACAACAGTCATTGAGGTAGATTTAATACGTTAACACGACAGTAAATTGTAAAGGTAAAAGAGCACCCCGCACGCTCTCACTCTGTCCTTACCCGACTGAGAGCGTGCGGGGCGCGCGCGCCGTTTAATCAAAATGTGCTAGTCTTCCCTTATACTATAATACTTCGGAATAGAACAGTGCGTGGCAGAGTTTAATCCGTTACTAATGGTAAGATGTTTACAATGTCTGTCAATGTTTTTTTTTACTACATGGAATGGTCCCAAGCCTTACGTGCTTGGGTTCATCGGAGTTTTAGTGTGAATAAATCTCACATATCCGTTGCCTTCCCCTCAGAAGGAAGGTTTCGATGCCATTAAAATGAAATAGGGACGTACTTGTGTCTGAGCAGAGCGGCGGCGGAGGGTCTCGCTCGGGGTTCCGTGCGCAGACAGGCGGCCAGCAAGTCTCGAGCGTGTCCGCTGCCCGGGAGTGCGCCGCGCCCCCCCGTGCCCGTTGCCGCACCCCCCAGCGCTGCGCCCCCGGACAGCCGCGACACCACCTGGTGATGTCTGGGTGCGAGTTTGCCTGTAATGAACAGTTTCACATCTAATCGGCGTGGTGGGTTTTGGATTTTTATAGACTGCTGATTCTAAAAAAATTAGAGAACGTTTGTCTACAAACGTGAATGCAAGCTGATTTTAAGTCGACACTCTGGACACTGAGTTAATGCCCTTATTATTGAAGGCGTCAATGGCCTTATGAAGCTTATAGGTCCAAACTCACTGACCTGTACCTAGAAACGTGAACCATATACTAGCATATTTGTGAAAAAAACTAACTGATTTTAACTATAGAGACGAGGTAAAAGGTCTCTGAAGCAGCTTCTGAGTTGTTTTGGTTAAAACATAATAATTTTCTATAAAATATTTGACTGACATGCTTATATTATTTTTAATATTGGTAAATAAAACGAAGGCGGAAGTCTAGTATATAGGTATATAAGGAATTGTTCTAGAAATCAGTTGTTTCTTACCAACAGTTCTAATGATGAGCGCCAGTTGATCAATGTCAGAGTCTCCCGGGAGCAACGGATCACCGGTCAGCATCTCTGCAAACAGGCAGCCTATCGCCCAGATGTCCACTTCTGGGCCGTATCTGTTGTGATGATATACATACATATGAATGGACGAGAGACAGAGATCCAATTTAATTTTTCGAACCATTTGTAGTGAAATGTTTTGTAACGGTCGGTAGCATTTTCCTACATCTAACGAAAAAATATTGGTAATAATAAGGGCTGTAAAAGTATTGTTTTATCAATCCTTAATAGATTACGTAATTCCAGCCCTTCTTGTCACATTGATCACTTACGGTCTAGCCGTAAGCTCGTTTTCCCTTTTAATTAACATAAATTTAGATATACTTTCATATGCAGAAATTTATAATTTAGTTACGTGGATAGTGGTGTGACAACTACTGGTAACTAGACAAACCTAGAATGGGTTTGAAGCCTTCTTGTGTAATTTGACTGTCTATAAATTGTGTAGTAAATTTTGTCAAACAAGTATATTCACGAGCATACAACAAAAAGCAATACATATTACAAACCGACTTCAAATCGATTCGTAAAGGTATTTTGCGCGCGGACATTTTCTTTGCATTTCCAAATGATCGTAGGTATATTACTAAAATAAAATTAATCTTTAAAACCTACTACGTAACTTCTACTAATCAATTATCACTAGAATCTAACCTCACTTTTATCAAACTACCCTTGAAGTACATCCTTTCCAATACAAAATGAATCATCGAAATCGGTAGACGTGATATTGAGTTATTTGTCCATTTGTCGCGCACATACTTTCTCATGGTTGCCATTGTCAGAATAGGACCACACGGGAAGCTTTAAAATAAAATAAAAAAATAATGAAAAACGGTTCCACAAACACAAAATATACTCGCGAACAGAGAACATCCTCCTTTTTGAAGTCTTTCATTCAGTAGAAGAGTCAAAAGATACTGACCTGTGTTCTGCAACCAGCAGCTCGGGCGCCCTGTACCACCTGGTGGCGACGTACTCGGTGTAGGGCTCTCCAGGTGCTGCGAGGGCTCGCGCGAAGCCCAGGTCGCAGAGCTTCACAACACCTGTGTTCGACACCAGCACGTTCTCTGGCTTCACGTCACGGTGGATGATCTGATGAATAGAACAAACTTTTGTTCGACCACTACTTTTAACACTGATTTTCAGCACAGCGAAATTTGGCTGATAGTGCGCGGACATTATATCTCTTCATCATGTTAAATTGTCCATTTCCAAATTAAAATAATTAAAAGTATTTTTAATCAACTTCAATAAAGGTGGAGGTGTTTATTTCCTGGATTTTTTAAAATGTTTGTGCACTCATAGCATTGTCATTACTGAACCTATTTTGATATATTTTGTTTGAAAGGATACTTACAATTCAGTTTAGGACCTTGGGTTCCGTAGATATAGTATAGACAGCAGGGACTCCTAAAAATCAGACCATACCAGAACTTCATGATATAACTATGATATTTGGGATAGAAAACGGCGCGTAGGTGCGTTTGATGTTTATTTCGCCACTGATTTCAGTCGGTTTATATTATTATCCGGGTATTTACTTATCAAATACTAGCGTCTTTTTTCCGCGAACAGGGGAAATTCGTTACGGACCCTGGGCAGCCCGTGCTGGGCAGTCCAACTCTCACGGACTAAAAACCCACCACATCAATGTTCCCACCTTGCGGCCTACCATTGATGATTTTTTTTGGTCCTACGTAACCCTTATTTTATTTTCTGTATTGTCTCTCTCTCTTTATTCTTTATACTTATCAAATACTGCGGCAGTGGTATTATCCGGTAGGTATTATACTTTCTTAAAGTCTAAGTCTGCCCGTGAAAGTCCCCTCAAAATCGGTAAAGCCGTTCCAGAGATTATCCAGGACGAACATACAGAAAGAAAATTGTAAAAAATGTTAATTTAAATGTTATTAAAATCTATTACCGAGTTCTGATGGCAATAGTCGATCCCCTTGAGGAGCTGGTAGAGGTGTTTCTTGGATGTGTCCTCTCCCAGCCCCCCCGGCGACGCCTCCAGCTCATCCAGCAGCGTGTGGTCCAGGTATTCAAACACCAGGTAGAAGCGCCTCTTCCGGCGGAACACCTCGATCATGTTCACAAGGTGATCATGTCGCAACTTCTGGAATGTAAACTATCAGGTTAGAAAAACTTTATAAAGTTCTTGAGATCAATTCATTTTAAAACAGATTCCGAATTCAAATAGAATAGCAATATTACGAAACAGAATTAATCAAAACCTAACTCACATCAAACTGTTAAAGTACATCCTGTCTAATAGATGTCTAATACAGTCCAATATATACACCCAGTCGAAACTCATGTGATAACAAACATAAAAAGCATACAGACGAATTGAGAACCTCCCTCCTTTTGTGAAGTCGGTTGAAAACAATGTAAAAACAATTGAAACAATAATAGTTCAAAAGATGTTTAGAAATAACCTTTAGCATACGTATCTCGCGTAGCGCCATCTTGCGGACGGCGGCGTCGTCTTCTGTCTCTAGAAACTTTTGATGGCCACCAACTGGCCGGTGTCCCGGCGCCGGCACTTTAGCACTACGCCATACGAGCCTTCGCCAACCTAAATACGTTAAATTATACGTAACGATAGCGATTTCAATACTTGTGTTTTTTGTGCAATCAAAACTAGGGCATGTAAAGTCCATCAAGCTTAACGACTCACCGACTTGACGACACAACTACAATGTTCGCAACTATGTATAATTTATATATATATATATATATATCTCCACTTATACTTACATACATATCTTTATTGATATCTGTTAATCGGATCTAATTGGAGTTAATTCTCCAATTAGGCACGAACAAGGAGACTACTACTCCTACTACTCTACTACTATGTCTAGCCCTGTAGTAGTAGGCTCGTAGAATAAGGCTACGGTATCCCCTGTCGTACAAAGCGACTAAAAGGGGACTCGGGTTCACACCGCTAAAGTGGAACCGGGAAGAAAGCGACATCGCCTGTCCCGGGTGGCCTTGCACTGCGAGGATAGCGGGGGAGGAGGGGCTCCGATGCGTTCCACTGGAAATCCACCGAGGAAGGGCTACCGGGGGCTTTTAATGGGTAAGAACCCCAGATAACCCCGTCTTTCCCCCATAAAGCAGGGTATCTTCTTGAAGATTAACCCCTCGTCAACAAAAAGGATGGTTACTATGTTAGGCGTGAGCATCGATCCGAGGGCGCCCAAGAGAGCCGAGCTACGGCTCGGTTAGTTGCCTTTTCACAGATAAGTTGATATGAAAGTCCTCAAGATAGTGATTGCATGTAGATGTATGAACGAACCATAATATACTCACAACTGAGAGTTGCTCGTACTTGTCCATGTTTCGACTCCTAGGCGTGGAGGGAGAGAGCACTGCTGACCGATACATTGCAGCTGACAAAGTATTGCAGCGCCATCTTCAATGCTTGTGTTCCAAACTGAAATTAAGACAGTTTTTAATATTGGCATTGACTGTGATAATCAGTCTGCTTTATTGTTTAATAAGTTGGGGAAAAAGTTTCCTCGCATTTTTTGAGAAAACTGAAAAATTATTTTAACACGTTTAATTATATTTAACTAAAGTATGTAGGTACCATTTTGTTTGATAACTTTTTGCCATCTTGTAGCTACCTACAGGACATGATCCCATTGCTATAGAAATTTTAGGACTTCTAATCAAAATAGTGCGACGAGTGGATTTGGCAGTCATTACACAATTGTTTACAGATATTGCACTAGGTCCGTAAACATCGCAAATTTTTATCGCGGATTGCGTTGCATACCTTTTTTGTAGTAAAATTTTAAAATGTATCGAATTTCTTCATTAGATTCACTCATCTTGACAGTACGAAAAACAAATGAAAATCACACATTTTCCTAATTTGAACTTGGAATTATGTTAAAATTTAAACTTTCAATGATAACAAAACCAGCCAGATACAAATAGTACAGCCAAAGAGCTTTTATTACAAGATAAATACATACTTTAATGCGAAAATACTTCTTCCCTAAATATATAGGTGTAGAAGCGTCAATAGCATAATGGTATAGGGTGCGTTCTGTACGGTGGTAGGTTCGAATTCACCATTCGACTACTGACGTAAGCCTTCTCCTACCACAAGCTTAAGCTTAGTTGGAATCATCATCAGTACCATCAGCCTATGTGTTACTACAAATAGACCTTCCCCAATGCCTTCAGTCACTTCCGGCTATCCGCATAAGGTTGTCGGTAATTCCGGTGCCGGCCACAATGAATTTGTTTGTTGCAATTTTAAGTGCTGATTTTCCTAGACATGTGAAGTCTGTTATATTCTCTTTACAGAGAACGAGACGCAGTAGTGGAACATAATATATATAGGCTGAAGTTTTTTTTACTTTTAAGTATAATGAACATGTGAAAGATGTTTCGAATGCGACCTATTTTCGCAAATAGACACCGAAGTAAAAGACATACTAACTACAATACAATTATTGGAATGACAGGTCTGACTGTTTCTACAATCGGACTTTATGAAATATTGACGTTTTGTAACGTTGTAATTGAACGACTGTAGCGGAAGAATATTAATATTATTTTGATATATAATGGTATATTTCGATTATATTTTGTACGATATTACACGATCCAAATAATATTTGAGTGTGGTATGCCTTCGGAAAACCTCAGTGGCACAATTAATTAACAAAACTAATAATTTCAGTGGACGTTCACAGTTGTATTTACAGTTTGGTGAGGCTATAGACATGCACTAAACTATACGCAAGGATGTGATACATGGAAAAATATATCACGTCCTCAATCCAATCGCTGTGCAAAACTACCAATTCTTAGGTACTAAATGTGACAAGAGATATACTTATCACTCATAACAAAATTAACAAGCTTATTGGTCCGTACGTATTTATTCTTTAATATCTATAAGAATCTTTATCAACATTTTAATCTGTTATTGGATAACTTCTGTATGTATGTCTATAACTATGTTTATCTAATACGAACTAAGGATTATATAAAAATAAATTTATTTATATATTAGTTGTTTCTACAGAATCCACAACACTTAAGGTATATTATATTGTATCAACTTATACTGTACACTACACGCTACCGACAAGGGATTTACAATTTATTAAAAATATTATTAAATACTTGATTGAGGTCGTCAGTGATTCAGGGATGTGAAAGCTTTTATGAGCGTGTGTGTACTTGAGTTAATAATTTAAAAAAATCATGTAAACTTGTTCCCTTTTATTCCTTATAAATATTTGATTAAGTCATCTAGAATTCATATTTTATTGGTTTAAAAAACTAAAGTAAATTGACATAAGGTAAATCAGTTAACAAGTAAGTCGAAGTGAAAGAGAGCATCTCTAGTAATAAATAATGTCTAATTATAGTTGACAACCGGAAGTTTATCCCTTGAGCGGAATCCAACACCGCATGGACATTCTCACGGGTTACCACCACTAATTATACTGCTGCGATTGAATCAATTTCTCTGTTTTATCCTCTTATTAAATATTTATACACACTCTTGCCGTGATAGCTCAGTGTCCGGACGGTCGCTCCAATTTGCTTAATACGCTAGCAACCCGATTTCGATCCTTGGTACAGACAACAATATATTTGTTATTGCAATTTATGTATGTATCGGCAGTGTAGGAGGACATCGTGAGGAAAGCTAGATATGTTAGAAAAAATTCTATGTGAAGTCCGACAATCCGCACTAGGGCCGCGTGGCGTGTCTATAACTCTCGTTACAGACACGCCACGTAGACACTACTATGTAGTGTGTAATGTCAACGAAAATGAACTTAATGATAAAAATTAAAAAGAAATAAAAAATAATCTGTCGACTAGATATTTTAATTATTTACAAACATTAGCTTTATTGAAGTGAAACATGAATGGAATAATTCATGGAGCAATTATCCATAGAGCTATTTTTTGATCGTCCTTTCATACCGAAGGTCAGCTCGGGCAAACAATGCGAGCCAATAATTGTGACAAATGTTTGTTCAAACATCGACGACAGCTCGGGTCACGGACAGATGTTGTCACTGGCGGTCATTATCTACGAATTACCATCGTGCCGTGGTCACCGATTACGCTGACAAACAATTGCAAATCGAATATTAAAATAAATCTATATAAAATTTTGTAATTGAAAGTAACAAGGCCGCATAGAACTAGTCACTAAAAACAGTTCCCAACAAAATACTGTAACATAAATAATACACAAATCCATCTCCCTATTGTCTAGTAGGCGAAGGTTCATCTGACCTTAAGAAATCACCGTCGCCCGAAAACAACCACAACATTAGAGGACTGCTGACGTTGCCAGCCTTTGATAAAGGTTTTAAAAATATGTTAAAAATGTAAATTAACAAGTATACAACTTACACATTTACTGGCACACTCACAAACACAGCAAAACATAGACACACAGATACAAATTACTCTCAATATGGCTATAGATAAAATAAATTCCACACAAACCACATTTATTTAAAAAAAAAAGAAAGCTAGCAATTAGCAATAGCTTGTGCTACGAGATGGTTTACGTCAATAGTCGAATGGTGGATTCAAAACTTACGATTCAAAGACGGTATCCTATACCATTAGGCTATTGACGCTTCAAATCATAAATTGTTTTAATACTTATAGCATATCATAGGTAAAAAAAGGAGATTAGAGACGTTTCACAAAGTTAAAGCTAGTTAGCTATTTCAATGTCTTGTTAAAGCTACCGACCGACTAGTAGTTCGGCACTGTCGAGCAATGCTGGGCGTACTAACGCGATTAGATTAACCACCTTAACCGAAGTCCCCTCTTGGAGGACACTTTAACCTCTAAGGCTTTCCTCTAGCCTAAGAGCGCTGCTCTTTGGCTAATCAACGTAAGTGGAACAAAACCTAATTTCGAGGAATGGAAATAAAGCGTATTAATAAATAGGTGTTAGGAAACTGAAGACTCATGGCAACCCAGGGGCTGCTTATATAAGACGAAGACCAGAGATTTCTTTGCTACAGTCATAGAGTGCGGAAGCTCTGCTCGTCTCTTATTGTCAAATTAATTTCTTTGGCCTACTGACCAATTAATGATTTTTAAATACTTTGACTTTTGTAATTATAACATAAGTATATTATATTGACGCATATAACGCTACAGGGGGTGAGGGCACGTAATAAAACATTCATGTTCACACACATGTTCCGTGCCGGCAACTTTCTGTGTCAATGCCAGAGGGACACCCTGTATGCAATTAAAACACAAGGCTGCGTGTTGTGTTGCCATCGGTACAGTTCTAAAATAGAACAATATAATATATTTTAACCGAATTCAAAAAAGGAAGTTTTTAATTCGTCTGATTTTTTAAATGTTAGGGCACTAATGGGCCGCTCATTTATGCACATTTAGAGTTTTTTTGAAGCTTTTAGTTTCTTGGCGAGAACTCTTAAAATTCGTCTGTAGGCATTATTATGAGAAAATATTGCTAGCTTTATGAAAAATTCCTTAACGGTAACATGCATGACTATGAAAGAAGAACGATAATTTAAAAACCAGAACTTCGTAATACAACAATAATACATCAGAAATAAAAGAGAACGACTACAAACGTCACTAACGATAACTTACAAAAATTACGTTTACATTTTCGTCACTCAATTAAGTTTTTGAACTTAAACTTTTTACGGCACGTTTATCTTTGGGAGTAATCTGGTGAATGCGTTACGAAAAGTGTGATCAGGCGAGGCTAATGGAGGTTGAAAAGGAGATATAAGTTAGTGAAGGCAGAGAGAGTTACGTTTAGAATATGTAGGGGCGAAAACTGTAAGGGCCGGACAAAGAGGTGCGAGAAAATTTTCATTCTCTCTTGAACAATCGTCTATATATTATATTTTGTGTATATATTATACATATATGAAGCTAGCGAAGTTTACTTCTGTCGTGAGTCTAAAGCACACTCGTTTTGTTTTACTTTTTGTTCATATTTAGCTATAATTTGTGTTTTCTTGTACATATAACTAGTCTGATAAAACATTACAGTATAGAGATATTTTTTACAAGTGAGTCATAGTTGGGTAACAAGTCAACGATACAATTTGTACGTCCTCGCTGCGGGCCGTTGCCGGCGGAGTTTGGCGACTCGATATTTATGAAGATCGAGACAGACACGCACTGCGAGCACGCCACTGCCTGTCCGACTTCCCCCTTTTTTTAACTTGACAGATGTTGCGGTAATTGATTTGAGCATACTTACTAAAAATTTAATGAAGCAAAAAAATACACGCATCCACCGTCTTACTGTACATATTAAACGGGTGGACACTAATTTCAGAAGTTTCGTAGTTATATTACTAAGTTCTAGTGTCTATGTTACATTTCTTCTTCAATATTCGTACTGAATGTCGATAAAGAGTTTGATAAGTAGTTCTGACAGAAGTACTGACTGACTCATAAAGGCGTAGGACGCACTTGGATGCAAGCCGCTTACAAACCGATCCTTTCGGAAATCGTTGGGGAGGCCTACGCCCAGCAGTGGGTGTTCCACGGCTGAAATGATGATGATGATTTTTTAGTCCCTGATTGTCGTATGGATATGCCAATCAACGAGTATTCTTCCATATGATTTTTAGAAGTTTCCTGGCATATCATCGGAACCCAATTTTCCATGTTAATTGAAGTAATATGGGATCTAATGGAAAGCAAGCATTTCAAAGAGGAAGAAAGCAAAATCGGCTTATAAACAACGGCACTGTAGTACACAAACATAAAAAGAATACAGACAAATTATTTTTGAAGTCGGTTAAAATTTCATTTCTGACATGGTGATCTTGAAAGCTTCTTCTATCTACCTTCATAGAGTTAGAAAGACAAAAGAGCTTATATATAAATATTTCGTTTGTATATAAAAGCTGCAAAGCGTAGGAAGCTCCGGTAAGAACTTCAAATAAAATGGGCGTCGCGTGCCCACGCCGATTTGCTCCCGTCATATTAAAATTACTAATCAATAAAAATGGTGAAAGCAACAATATTTGATGAATTTCGATGCGGTTTTATAACGTCGCTGGGTATATTACGCCCTTCATTGATTAAACATTTGTATACAAAAGATGCAAATTAACAAAAGACTCATTCATAATTATTACCACGGCCTTTGAAAATCTGCAATAATAAAAGTGTATTTCCGGTTTATGATATCACGATTTCGAGATCGAACATCGAAAAGAAAGTACTAGCTTATTCTTTGCCTTTTATCCCGTGATTATATTTTTACAAATTGTTTTTTGATTTTGTAAAGAGTTTTCAAATTATATTAAAGTAAAGCCCTTACTAACTGTAATGTCCGTCTTTAATTATAGTTAATATTAACTATAAGTTTATAATACAATTTATGAACCATGTAAAGACATAATTTGGTAAAACACAAATTTATCCACCAATCTTAACCAAATAACTATTCCAAAAAATAAATAATATCAACTATGTTCCACTCTTAACTATTACACATATACATATTTCACACATAGAATATAAGTTAACATGGGAGATGAAGCTCAAAAAAAATAAAAAAATATATTTCAACATTATAGAACAAAAATTCTAATTTCGTCACGCATACTCAACAGCACAATCTTCTTTGCCTTATACCCAATTAATCCTAACCGAGTATATAGAGCTAGTTACCGCTGTAAAGTGATTGTCTGATTACAAAAATCGGAAAAATAAAAACTCTTTGGTAAATGCCAAATGGGTATCGAATCCCGAATATCAGATCGAGGATATAAAAACGACCATTAAAAAAATATCATGCTAAAAATCAAAACAACAAAATGGAAAGTATTTATGTTGTATTTTACCTTTTGTTGTTGGTTTTATCGGCAAATAAATGTTAATAAATGATAATCAAACCGGATTACTAATATCCATGTTATAAATCTTCCACGAACAAGGCATTAAAAGTGATATCTTTAACTCACCACATTTCACTGCATTCCCGTTCAACAAACGATAAAGTGGTCATTTATAATAATTTAAAATAACTTTAAGTTTTGTTACTTTCTCAATGAACAATCAGCAAGTTAACTAATTAGTCGCGTGACGATGTTGATATCTACGGCGTAGCGCTGCTACGAAGGCGGGCGGTTAAGCACGCGCGGTGTCGTAGACTGAAGAAGTAAGATTATGGGACCACGTAGCGTACGTTTTTACGGTAGGTTTGGTTAAATTTTACTGTATTTAATATTGCTAAGTTGCAAGAACTAATAATTTAAATTATTAAATGAAACAAGGCCCATCGTCGGTTATCCTCGATTACTTGAAGTAAGTCTTCGATTACTCGAAGTAAACGAAGGTAACCGTCGCACAATATATTTACGAGCATCAACAAAACCCGACTTAAATACTGAATACAAATAAGACCACACAGGAAGCGTCAGCTTATCCAGTCGAAAGTTATGCGATAACAAACATTAAAAAAATACAGACGAATTGAGACCCTCCTTCTTGTGAAGTCGGTAGAAAAACAACTTGATAAACATGACATTAATAGACCAAGAACAAGAACAATAAACTAGCTATATATATAACCCGCGATTTGTAGTATAGGTTACAATAGGTCACCAATAATTAAAAAATAAATCAAAACAAATCGAAAAAATGTAAGTATAGATTATTTTTTTGGATTTACGTGGTGTTTTATAGATTTAGTTAAGTTAAATGTGTTACCTTCTCATTAGCTATGAAATGTAACGATATCTTTCAAAACAATCAGTAAATTTTTTCTTAATTTAGACATGATATACGTCCCGAATGAAGATCAGCTAATGAACATTATCAATAACTTTGTAACGCTATAAAGGTATCGCTGGGTAAATACACTCGGTATCATTACGGGCAGGTCGCAGCGCGGAATACGAAGAAACGTCGGTAGGTAATAAATCAAAGTGTAGTGGTAGGAGACTGCGACAGAACGGCACGACATACCCGTATCAGTGGCCCGCCTGCATAGGCCCTAAATGCCGTAGGACTTTGAACTCGCGCCTTTTGCATTTGTCGGCTATGTGACTATGCAGAAGTAAGCAAGTACAAATAATGTTTTCGTTACAATTTACGGTACAATAATATGTACAGATTATTTATAAACAATTCCATCGATACTATATCGATGTTTGGCGTTTCACGACCGTACGTTTTTCGCTTAACTTTCTTCCACTACTACCGTACTATCAACCTGTCGCCAGCGACGTGCCCGATCGTATACGATTTGGGAACCTTCAAGAAACGTGTCTACTCAATTCTCACATGCTGAAAAAGCACTTGCAGCTCCTCCGGTGTTGCGAATGTCTATGGACGACGGTGATCACTTAAGAATACTAAACCTTAAGCTCATTTGCTACTTTGCAGTGTGTACATCAGAATACTGGCGTGAAGTAATAAACATTTTTGTTTTAACCCAGTGGTTGAGATAGCTGCTGAGACTGACTTATATATATATAATACATATAATATGCATCCAGTTCACGCTGCTATTGCGATGCCGTAGTACTTTGATGAAAACGGGCCATTCCTACAACACAAATGCCGATGGTCTGAATAATAACAGTCCGAGCAACCTTAACTTGAAGCGTCAATAGCATAATGGCTTAGGGTACGGCCTGCGAATCGTAAGGTCGTGGTTTCGAATCCACCATTCGATTTTTGCCGTGAACCATATCCGAGTACAAGCTTAAGCTTAGTTGGAATGGTTAACAAGATTGTTAGTAATATTTTAAGGAAAAAAAAAATAAGAAATATTGCTAGCTTTCTTTAAAAAAACTGAACATTAGCTTCCTCCTCCGCCCCCTCGCGTTGGTTTCCTCAATGCTGAAGGTCGTTCGAAGTTTGAGTCCAGGAAGACCCTCTATCATTAACTACCATCTTGCTGTAACACAGTGATATAAGTTTTCCATTAATTGCAGCATTTGCAATGCAACTAAATGAATTCAGTGTCTTTTTCCATTACGTTCTCTATCTATTTACAACTACTGCAGGTTGCTATAAAAATGCAGTATCCATAATGAACAATTTAATGGTCACCCCGTTACCGGTCTCCTTATTATGCAAACCATACAATTTTATAGCAATTCCGTAACCCAGTTACATTACAAAGCTAGGCATTAAAGGAGACAATTATGTTTAATATTTTTCTTTCCCTTCCAGAATATGACAACGAAATAATTCTTTCAGTTTTTAAAAAATAGTTGCTGAGATATGTATTGTTTTGTCAGTTTTTATGCAAGGGTGAGGGGTGAATCTAATTTAAATACACATGGCAGGTTTCAGTCGCAGTTTTCATGGCAGGTTACAGCCCTCTCGTTTTTAGTGAAATCGGTTTTAGTAAATCTATTCTAAAACTTTTTTCCTTTGAAGTGAATGGATCTGGTCCAATTTAATAGACAAATATGTCAACATTGTAATTTTTGACGATTAAAAAATATCGTTCATAAAATTTTGCATAATGAATTAAAAGATTTCAAAGGATTTTTAAAAATGAAGCCTTAGTTTATGATGGAATATTGAATTGCCGGCAATAGAATTTAACATCCTTATCCTCGCTGTTTTAATATTATAAATTATTTTTTTATATAGTAATATTGTCACAAAAAATTACTCTGTGGTACTTTGCATAAAATTCAAAACTGAGGGCAACTTTGTTCAATGTAATTTGCGGAGCAATTTCAACTTACCACCGGACGTGTACAAACCTCATACGTTAAGTAACGTCAAAACTCATGGGGCACAGCTGTTATTACGTAGATCAAGGCGATAAGGGGACGCATAAGGGTAAGGCGGGCCGCAGACGGCGCTGCGGTCGGCGACCCGTCGCGTGCGGTCGAGTCGCGGTCAAGACGCGGCCAAAAGTACAAAACATTCCCTAAATTAAGATGCGAGACTGCAATTTTAATTTGTTTAATTTAATTTTTGGAATACAGTGTATTTATGCACGCTTGACTTGGCGAGTAAGTTGTTGAGTAAGTTGGTGAATGCATGACGAAAACATTATTTAAGTATGATCGGACGAAGCGAAAGAAAGTTAAGAGGAAGTTATAAGTTAGTGAAGGTGAAGGGAGAGTTGCGTTTCGACTATTACTTTAGAAGCAAGAGAGGTTCTCATAGCCAGTTACGTTTTGTATCTCTAAGACAGTACAGTCCTATAGTCTGCACTGCAGGAGCTAGAGCAGTGCGCGCACATTTTCTATCTCTCTCGAACAATAGTCTATATATCTTTATACATACACACATATAGATAGAGTTAAATACGTATTATTTAAGTCGTGTAAAGCACACTCGTTTTGATCGTCTTCTTATCTTCTCTATCTCTCTATTTACCCTTTATCACATACGAGACGCAATATACTGATTGAAAATATTTAAAAAAATATTAACTATAGTTTTTTTATTTTCATTTTTGCAGTGTTTTGTGGCGTATCAACATTAAATAGCGGTGAACGTAGGCTAAGTTCGAGGGTACGGGAATTTTACGTAACTCAACCAACAGACCGGGTCTGTACTAACGCGCTGTTTGACCTTAATCCGCAAATTGCCAAACTTTGCACTATCCGACAGCGGAACGAGTCCCGTGGCTAATGACTGTCATAATACAACTATATCTATTAAACATTGCCTAAGTTCAATAATTATTATTCACCCCATTACGATTAAATAATATTTGATATTACAATTTTATGCCGAGAATATACGGGTGAGGAAAAGAGGTCGAACAAATGAAATTTAATAGTATGAATCCCTTGGTATGTTTATAGATTTTCCATGTTAATATTATTGTATACATATAAAATTATACTATATTTTATATGTTTATTTTTTTGCTCAGAACATAAGTGAACAGTCACGCACGGGTTGGTGACGCTGAATTGTGTTTACTCGACTTCATTCGACATTTCGTGATGCAATTGTTGTTATTTAATTATATCAAATGGTCCAATTGAGATGCATGAAGGAGTACCATTACATAATGTTATAAAATCATAAATATGATTGTATACTTCTTAAGTAACGTTTATTTATTTATTAAGATTCAGTATAACCTTGTTGACAACATAACGTCTTTGTACAATTTCTAGAAACTAGAGATAAATCGAAGTAACGTTGATTGAAAAATCGCATCATCGTCTTGTTACCACAATAGCGTTTAACATAGCTGTAAATTGCAACTACAGCATGTTGGACGCTGTCGAGCCAGCGTCCAACATGCTGTAGTGGCGATATCTGCGATGACTGTGACGATGCCACAGGAAGAATGGTGACAAGGGCAACGGTCGCAACAAAAGAAACAATAATAGGGTACAACTTTAAAATGGCCATGAGAAACAGGGACGTAGCGGTCGCGGAGAAACTAATAACAATGCAACGGGGAGTCTTCGACGCGTGAATCGGAGCATTCTCTAATACCACCTTCTAAAATCAGGTATAAAAAAAAAATTAACTCTAGAGGGAACTTTTTTAACAAAACAAAGTAAACAATTAAAGTACATTAGAAAAGAGGACGGACACAAGTCTGTGGTTGCGCTTTATTGGAAAAAAACACAGCTGTAAATTGTTTATTAATGGCGGTGTCACTATTTGACAGATCCAGAGTATAATATTTATTACAAAAGTTATTCAATTCATTACAAGCGGTTATAAAGTAACATTTACGCATTTAATTTGGGTAACTATGAGGAGTATATATCAGTTCAAGTATATAAGAGTATAAACAGGGATTGAGAATATATATTTTAAATTATGTAATTAGAAGTTTTCATTTTTATTCTGTTTCAGCACACAGACATGATTTTGAAGTGAAAGCTTTTTCAGCCGCGTTGAGCAATCTTTTGGTAGGAGAAAATCTTGTACTAATATTGGCTAATCTTGTACTAATATTATGTCATGATCTTGTACAGCCCGTAATATACACTCGTGAGCAAAAATAAGAGTCGGTTAAGAAAGTTTGAATATCTCGGAAGATAAAGACGCTAGCTAATTGAAATAAATTGTGCATGATAGATAACATGGAGGTAACACTAAGTTAAAGTTACAGCCTTTATATATATAATATATATGTCCCACTGCTGGGCACAGGCCTTCTCAGTAAAGAGAGTATAAGGGCATAGTCCACCACGCGGCCCTAGTGCGGATTGGTAGACTTCACATGCCTTAGAAATTTTTTCTAAGACATGTAGGTTTCCTCACGATGTTTTCCTTCACCGCCGAGCGCGTGGTTAATCGGCACATAAAATTGCAACAGCAAATTTATTGGTGCCGGCACCGGGGATCGAACTCGGGTTGCTAGCGTACTATGCAACAAGAGCCAACCGCCTGGACACTGAGCTACCACGGCTCAACACTAAGTACTAAAATTTAATGAAAAATACTGTATACTCCAAGTTTACGTAAGATATCCTTTTTCGTTTAAGTTTATGTTTTTTAATGAAATATAAATGAATTAATAAATATATTTTATTTTATATTAAGGATATTTAATTGTCTATCATGCACAATTTATTTTAATTACCTAGCGTCTTTATCTTCCGAAATATTCAAACTTTCTTAATCGACTCTTTATTTTTGCTCACGGCTACATTTGAATTATAAAAAAAAACATGTAAATAATTGTGGCTCGGAGCATCAATAGATGTGAAAACCAGATTGGTATTGATAACTTAAAACACGAAATTAAAAAAAATAATTCTAAGTTATAAGTTTTCACTTCTATCGACTGGTCCAATGACTGCCAATTTGTGTAAAGTTACTGCTTGCGCCTGCTGAAATCAATCACCGAATTAAATTGTAGTTATAATTGAGAATAAAAAACAGCACGCCATTAAAAGTGTTGCGTGAACAAATGGCCGTTATCGACGGAGTGGATCTAAAGTTTCCTTGAGTACGTACTCTCATGTACTTACGAGTTTATAATTACGCCGCACGCGGTTCGTGGTGTCAGTACACTACTATTGCGTGAACATACTAGAAGACTATTTTTGTTAACGATCCAATACAGATACAGAAAGTTGGTTTTGACTATTTCACCGAATTGAAAGGTGGTATAGTTCTTAGGTCCTTTGCCTGAACATCTATTGCTAGTAACACATGGCTCCTGCCGGTGAGGAGTAGGAGTAACCTCGAGTTGGGACTTTTATTATTTTATGCATAAGCATTCGGATCCGAGAGGAAAGAACCACGGCTCAGTTGGTTACAATTGACGGATAGCTAAGGGACATAGCTTTTTTTTGTTAACGGATTCTTTAGAAAGATACCCCGCCTTCTGGGGGGAAGGCGGCGGTTATGTGGGGTTTTTACCCACTAAAACCTCCCCGGTGACCCTTTCCTCGGTGCATGACGAGGGGCTCCGGGATCTCCGTGGAACGCACCGGAGTCCCTCTGCACTGTGCTCAAGGAGAGCACGTCAATCGAAGGAGAGCACGAAACGAACAATCTGTAGGCAGAGAGTCCTTAAGTTCTTCGGACACACGGTCAGGCGAGACCCAGAGAGTCTGGAAAGGCTGATGATTACTGTTTGTGTGGAAGGAAAGAGAGCGAGAGGGCGGTCTCCTACAAGATGGACACACACAACTCAGGGGAGCTACCCTACAATCATCCATCCAAATGGCGCATGACAGAAATATCTGGAAAGAAATGGTGGCCAGGGCAACGCACCATTGTCACGTCGCTTAGTCATGAGGTTGCGACTTAGAAGAAGTGTAAGTGGAGGCTTAAACGCAGGCGGCAGTAAATAAGAATTTTGTTAGAATGTTTGTTGGAGGTCTCAAAAATTGTCGAGAACCTGCTTAATGAATTGGGGTCTCAAAGACCTTGCAGTCTATTGCTTAGGCTGTTTTACAGCAGAAGTGGCATATGAGAATCAACACTGAGTGGATTCTTACCTTGAAGATGCACAAACCGAGTCAGTGCGGAAAAGACGATATTTATTTAACAGAAAGTGCTAATAAATTATGCGACGTATAGCAGTGGAATACCAATCATCCAATTGGTTTGTTTGTAATGGAGAAGGAGAAACTAGCATGGGGCTCATTTCTTCGTGATCTGTCCATAAACACCTTAAGCTATTGCAGGTGCTTTGCCAACCAAATCTACGTTCCATCCATTGCATGTAATGCATGTATGTATTATTTTTTATTTTAGGCAAAATAAAAGAAAATTCAAAATATTATTAGAAGCAAATATTTTGTAAGTTAACACACGATTGACTACAAATACAATCTACCAGGCAAATGTGCTTAGCAAACATTGGGGTTATTTAAAATGAGTTTACATAAATGTTACCGCGATTTCGACAATGGTTTTGTTGTAAAACAGAGCCATCTATTACTAGTTTAGGGAATTAACATTTAAAACCGTCAGAAAATTCTATTATCATAATACATAGCACGCATCTATATATAAATATAGCTTTACAATGCGCTATAAAAATTAATGCATTGTTATTAAATATAATTTACGTAGTTAAATGTCAGTTGTGAGTCAAATGTTTTCTATAAATGCATAATTACTTTTTGACAAATTTCTAATTTCATACACTAGATGGCGCTATTATTACTATTACATCTCTTCGTTGACCCAAGTCAAGTTGATTGGAAAGACCCTGATTGTCGACGATTCAAACAGCTCTACGTTGTACACGGCCAAAGGGAAGTAGAGATAAATAAGGGTACGTAATAATTATACCTCACAACCGCTAGGCGCATAACAATACTTATAAAGCAAATGTGATGACTACGGCACGAATTAAATAAATGTTAACAAAGCCTAAGTAAGTTACCACACGTATTAAGTTACAATAAACAGATAAGTTACTCAGAACTGTGCAGCGAGGTCTACAAAGTTGCAGATTTCGCACATCCCAGCACATTGTGACTTAATCAGTTCCCAGTAAGCGCCCGTTGATTGTTTCGCACGTCAGCGTTGTTCGGTTTCTCTGAACTCTATCAAGCTTCACTATTTTTAACCAACTTCAATAATGGAGGAGGTTTTCAATTCGTGTGTATATGCATTTATATAATTATATATATATATATAGTATTATATATATACTATTTTTCAACTTGTATTCTGAAAGCATTATTAAAAAAGCAGTGGAAGACTTAGATGTTGGATTAGTTGTTGTTTTGTTTTTTGATGTACGCGCCTTCACTAAGCTGAAGAAACTCCTGTGTGACAGAAACTTCAGCATCAAACTTCGAACTCGTCTTGCACGTTGCTTTGTATTCTCGCTTCTTCTATATGCCGTCGAAGCTTGGACTCTGACCGAGGCCATGTGCAACAAAAATGAAGCTTTCGAAATGTGGGTATACCGAAGAATGTTAAGGATATCCTGGAGAGACAAAGTACGCAACGAAATAGTGCTGCAAAGACTTGGAAAGAAGGTTGAAGTTCTTAATGCAATTAAGAGGCGAAATAATGCGCAATCCCAAATACGATTTGTTACAGCTTATAATCCGGGGAAAGATACAAGGGAAAAGAAATCCGGGAATGAGAAGAACATTTTTGCTTAAAAATCTACGCAAATCTACAATAAGAGCACACTTTTTCGTGCTGCTGTGTCGAGGGTCCTAATCACCATGATGGTCGCCAACCTTCGATAGAAGATGGCACCAAGAGATAAAATGTATTTTTAAAAGTCTGTAAGTTTGGTATTTATTTGCACTCGCTTGAATTTGGCAGTAAACTGATAATTAAGACATGAAATAGTGTCCGACACTAATGGAATTTGATGTTTAATCCGTTGTTGATTTGATTTTAGGTCGGTTTTAAGTAGTCAATATGAAAAAGCGGACGTAATTTATTGAGATGCAATATGCCTTTACAATAATTATACAATCTCACCTGTTAAAGAGGCGATTGAATAATTAACTTGAAATACAGTATATAAATAAATTTCATTTTAATCCTTACCAATTGTTACTAAAAGAAATCTTTAAAAATCATATCCCGGGCAATTTAAGTAAAGTTAAAGTTACAGCCTGTATATACACGTCTCACTGTTGCGCACAGGCCTTCTCAATAACCCACCAAGTGTGTTGGTGTTGGCTGTAGGGGCGGATCTTCTCCCTAAATGGCCGGGGAGTGGTCGCGGAGGAAGAGGAGTGTTGTTGGTGTGTCGTTGTCACTCTCTGTCCTCCGCAACCAAGCGGTGTCGCACCGCTGATGCGACGGCGGTAGGGCTACGGCGGGAGGGGCTGCAGCCGTTTGGTTGGCGGCGTAGCCACATCCACTGGAGGTAGGGTGGGCGAGCACAGCTCGTTTTTCAGGGCGCACAAGTAAAAAAAATCCTCACGTTTTCCTTCACCACCCGTGATAAATCAGCACTTAAAATGGCAACAAATGCAATCAAATTAAATTGTCATTGATACCAGAACCGGGATCGAACTCGGGTTGATAGCGTACTATGCAACTTGGGCCGATAGTCCGGAGCCGTGTGTAGCTTACACACAGCACTTTAGCGGGGCAAATTGAAGTTTTACAATACTAAAACAAATTGACACTTAATTTGAAAGTAGAGGCTTAAAGTTCCTCTTTGTTCAATGCTTAAAATATATTGTACTTACCGAAAAGATTCTTGAAGAATAAAGTTATCACTTCTCTACAAATTAAAAGTAAGAATATTAAAGTTTCAACTGTTCAACGGATATAATAAAAAAATATAAGTTAAGAAAACGAAATCGCGACGTGACAATACCAACTGTCAATTTTGTAATTGTTAATATAGAAATGTCAAATAGTTTTAGTCATAATGTTTATGTTTCGTGATGGCCAGGATTATTTAAGCTGTTCAATGCACCAGTCATATCTTATATGGAACCTCCTTTGTATTGGTATGTTTCAAATTAAGTGTGAGGTGTATTTTAAGTAATTAATAATTTTCAACCGACTTCAAAAAAGGAGATACCCAATTCGTCTGTATGTCTTTTTTATATTTGTTACGTCATAACTTTCGACTGGGTGAGCCGATTTTGATAATCCTTTTTTTATTTGAACACTGGCATCCATGAACAAAACCATATAAGTCTTAAATTTGCATTCTTAAAGTGTGTGCGCGACAAATGGACAAAAAACTCACGATCAATATATCAAAAATATCACGCCAACCGATTTCGATGATTCATTCTTTATTGGATAGCATGTAATTCAAAAGTAATTTGATGAGAGTTTGGTTAGGTTCTGATTAATTATTCCTATCATATTTCCCAAATACAAAGAGGACCTCCATTAACGTCCATTAGATTCGAAAATTTGAATTCGATTTTGTGTTTTTAGGTATTAGGATTTGTCCTAATTATTTCTTTTTTAGGTCCAAAAATTTTATACTCATAAAAATAGGTGATAAACTCTCAATTCTCAATTTATCTCGGCTGCAATAATAATTAACCTCAGAGGTGCGATTTTGATCGACTTTATTAAGTTCCACATGTGAGTCGCACATATTTTTAAAGTAATTTTGTTTTACTTACAAATAGAAAAACTCATTGGCACATTTCTATTATTTGTATGCGATGTTCGGAGATCTCACCACCCATACCGTCACATAATGAACCTTTTTAGTTTAACCACAAACATTTTTTACTATTTGGCGGGAACATTTTGTATTTTCATTTGGTTACGTTTCATTTAAAAAATATTCCAAAGAGCATTTTTAAAGTTACATTAATCATTATCGAATTATCTGTACAATCATAAGTAAATGATTCTGTCAACTAATAAGTGTAAAATACGTATAATATTGGTAAGGATGTGGTGAAAAAATGATTTGATCATAGACAAATTAACAATGTTAGCGAAATGTCTTGCAATTAATGGTTTTTTTTGTAGATTAATCACCGTTATAATAAGCAACCTTAAATATGTCACTTCAAATAATGCTTTATTGCGAACTATCGTTCAGTCCATTACAATACGTCTAGTAGTTTGCTTCCATCTGTATCCATTGAATGTATTGTCTAACATTGCTATTATCCAACATGTTTAAAGTGTCGCATCGTTTAATACATTGTAATATAACCAAGTGGCACTGGTATTTAGCAAGGTTGCAAGCTCGGGCCATTCTTTATTGTGATCAATTAAAGAGCGTCATGAGTTTCAATTGACTTCATTACAATGATGGTACCGTTTTAAATTTAACCGATTGCGTTGAAATAAATAGATATATTGTGTGTTGTTATATCGATAGTGCGATGACACACACTTTTGCAACATAAATTGTAATCCAAAATGATTCTGTCAACGAATAAGTGTAAAATAAGTATAATATTGGTAAGGATGTGGTGAAAAATGATTTGATCATTTTTTTTTTTTTTTTTTAATGACGAACTACACAGATTGGCCAGAGAAGCTGGCCTTGACTGCTTCACCGGATTGAGAGGTGGCATAGCTCTTAGGTCGCTTAGCCTGAACCTCTATTGCTAGTAACTCGACACAAGGGTCCCCCCGTGAGGGGTAACCTCGGCTTGGACGGTTACTATGTTACGCGTAAGCATACCGATCCGAGGGCGCCCGAGAGGGCCGAACCACGACTCGGTCGGTTGCTATTTCACGGATAATCTAAGAGACATTCAAAAGCTAAACTAACTTTGAGTGCCACTTCGGGATTAAAAAGCCAACATCACGCGGTGTTCCCAGGCGGTCACCCATCCAAGTATTGACCGCGCCCGACGTTGCTTAACTTCGGTGATCGGACGAGAACCGGTGTATTCAACGTGGTATGGACGTTGGCGATTTGATCATAGACAAATTAACAATGTTAGCGAAATGTCTTGCAATTAATGTTTTTTTTTGTAGATTAATCACCGTTATAATAAGCAACCTTAAATATGTCACTACAAATAATGCTTTATTGCGAACTATCGTTCAGTCCATTACAATACGTCTAGTAGTTTGCTTCCATCTGTATCCATTGAATGTATTGTCTAACATTGCTATTATCCAACATGTTTAAAGTGTCGCATCGTTTAATACATTGTAATATAACCAAGTGGCACTGGTATTTAGCAAGGTTGCAAGCTCGGGCCATTCTTTATTGTGATCAATTAAAGAGCGTCATGAGTTTCAATTGACTTCATTACAATGATGGTACCGTTTTAAATTTAACCGATTGCGTTGAAATAAATAGATATATTGTGTGTTGTTATATCGATAGTGCGATGACACACACTTTTGCAACATAAATTGTAATCCAAAAATGATTCTGTTCAAGTCACACTATAATAAATTCGGAGTTTCTTTCTTTCATTTAAATTTACTTAGATTTGAATGTACTTTAGATACCCGTAACATAGCAACCGACCGAGCCGTCGTTGGGCCCTCTCGGGTGCCATAGGATCGGAATGCTTACGCTTACCAACCAACAACCGTCCAAGCCAAGGTTGCCTCTCACCGAGGGAACCCTTGTGTCGAGTTACTAGCAAGCAGTTCAGGCTAAACGACCGAAGAGCTATGCCACCCAATCCGGTGATCCGGCAGTAGCTTCTCTGGCTAATCTGTGCAGTTTGTCACAAAAAAAACGGCTCTCATAAATATATAATACTAGAAATAATTATTTTATAAGGCTGAGTTACTGTATATAAATTTGTAGGTGAATGATAGATACCACCGATTGCCACAAATTACGATGTCTTTAGAAGGAAAAAGAAGGATGAGAAGAAAGAAGTCAACCGTCCTTTTGTTTTTGTTAACGGGGAGGAAATCTTCAAAGATACCCCGCCTTCTAGGGGAAGGCGGCGGTTATGTGGGGTTTTACCCACTAAAACCTCCCGGTGGCCCTTTCCTCGGTGCATGACGAGGGGCTCCGGGATCTCCAGTGGAACGCACCGGAGCCCCTCTGCACTGTGCTCAAGGAGAGCACGTCCTGGGGTCCTTTTAGTCGCCTTATACGACAGGCAGGGGATACCGTAGTCTTATTCTTGAGAGCCCAGAACTACAGGGCTGCGGGCCGGTCTGCCACCGGCCCGCCTGCGCCATCTCCGAACAGGATCAGCCCTCTCCCGATCCAGACTCCAAATCCACTCGCAGAAGGAGACCAAAGTCAACCGTCCTTTTGTTTTTGTTAACGGGGAGGAAATCTTCAAAGATACCCCGCCTTCTAGGGGAAGGCGGCGGTTATGTGGGGTTTTACCCACTAAAACCTCCCGGTGGCCCTTTCCTCGGTGCATGACGAGGGGCTCCGGGATCTCCAGTGGAACGCACCGGAGCCCCTCTGCACTGTGCTCAAGGAGAGCACGTCCTGGGGTCCTTTTAGTCGCCTTATACGACAGGCAGGGGATACCGTAGTCTTATTCTTGAGAGCCCAGAACTACAGGGCTGCGGGCCGGTCTGCCACCGGCCCGCCTGCGCCATCTCCGAACAGGATCAGCCCTCTCCCGATCCAGACTCCAAATCCACTCGCAGAAGGAGACCAAAGTCAACCGTCCAAGCCAAGGATACCGCTCCCCCGGAGCGTCGCGACCCTTGTCGAGTTACTAGCTCTAGAGATTCACGATAAACGATTTAAGAACTATGCCACCTATTAATCTGGTGAAGCAAAGTCAAATTCCCCGACTAATTCTACAAGGGTAGTTTGTCCAAAAAAAATATGTTAAATTGCATCCCGTACCGTATATTTGCTGTGAACGGCCCTCAAAGGTGAACGAAGCGTTTTACTTTGTCTTTCATATTACTGCAATTAATTGGAATAGTTTGCATCCATCTTTCCCTCCAAATACAATGTGTATGTTTTCAAGAATAGAGAGAATGAGCATTTACTAAGCTAGCTCGTCTTACGTCAGGTGGGATCGTGGTCAAGCTTAGAAAGTATAAAAACATATTGAACAATGATGTCATTCTCGCGTGCCGGCATTATATGGCGTACGCATTTTTTGTATTTCGCTGACAGATGTGTGAGTATTTGGTTTTTCAACTCAATAATTCTTTCAGGCATCCACTCAAAAACCTTTTTGTTTATGAACTTTCGCGTCCATTTTGTTTTCTTAAAGAGTGTAAATGAAATGTCACATAAACTTTTAAATAACACTCTACGTGGAAATGCTAAAGTGTTGAGTTCGTACAATATTGATTTTTTTAAAATCCTCCTCCTTGCGTCGTTTTCCTCATTGCTGAGGGTCGTGACCTCCACGAATTATGTGGCGGACGATCGCTTTCCACCTGTTGCGGTCTTTGGCGGTGTGAAAAGCCTCGTGGACTCTCTTGCTGGTGTTGGTGTTAATTTGGTCTGTCCAACGCATAGGGCTCCTTCCTCTTGGTCGTTTTCCCTGTACTTTGCCTGTGACCAGGAGTGTTTCTAAGGTATCGGTTTTCCTGGCTATGTGACCGAAGAATTCGAAAACCCTATGGAGATTTTTTTAAATAAACGTATGTTATAGTATGTACGTTAAATAAAAGTTTTAAACAAAGTATGAAAAAATTATTCAGTGAAGTACCACCTTTAATGACCAATCATAGGCTATAACAACTAGTTGAATTTGTTTCAGCAGGGTTTGTGTAGCACATAGAAAACTATAGTCAAAGGTAGAAACGGTATGTAGGTAAAGTAAGGAAACGCAGAAGGTACAATACTTTAATACTGCATAAGGTGAGTGAATAGGCAATTTACTAAGCTAGGGCGCCTTACCATCTAGGACTGCGTTTCCACTTAAAATCATTTGGTCAAGTACTTGGTGGCCCTCGGATCGGGATGCTTACGCGTAACATAGTAACCGTCCAAGTTGAGTGTTGTTGTAAGTTGTTGTGCTAAGGAAATTATCTCCCCACTAGCTCAGGCTGGAAGTCGTTGTTGGTGTTTTATGGTTGTTGTTAGGTTCTTTGGGGGTGTTCTGGTTTTAGTCTTTGGGGTTGTTTTTATCTTGTGGGTGGTTTTATTTTGTTAGTTGTTATTGTTATTTTGTTGGTTGTTTTGTTATCGTTCTTGTTATTTTGTTGTTATTTTAGGTAGTTTGGTTAGTCGGAGTGATGGGTAGGAAGACGGGAAAGGAGGAGGGGGATCCGGGGGGGGGGGTAGGACATCGCGTGGGGGAGGGAAGGAGTGTCCCTACGATCAGGGGAGGGTGATTTCCTCAGGGGAGGAATTCACCGATTCGGATGAGGAGCCACTTGCGGGGGGGTCGAGGGTTACTGCCAGAGGTGAAAACAGCAGGAGCCAGAGACCACTGGGTAGTGTCTCAGTGACATCGCTATCGGAAGCAGAGCTGTGTCACGGTAAGAGGCTATACTCGGAGGTGTCGGCTGGCTCGGGCTCGGACACCGAGACTGGGGAAGATCGGGGGAAACGAAAGGGGAAGGGAAAGGTGTCTTCTCCGAAGAGGGGGAGCTCGCGGGGGGTGGTAGACACCCTTGCCAAAGCAAGGGTGGCCCTGCGGAAGAAGCAGGTCGAGGAGGTGGAGGCAGCCTTCGCGGCTGGCCTCGAGGAAAGGCTCAGGAAGGGGGAAGCTGCGAGGGAGAAAGAGGGGAGGGGGGTAGAACTCCCTTCTGACCTTGGGGCAATGGGTCCGGAGGACCTCATGTTGGCGGCAGAGGGTCAGCTCGGGGTTATCCTGGAGCTGACTGGGAAGAGTACTGCCCTCAAAGGGGGTTACTCCAATAAAATTAAGAGGGCCTCCGCCTTCGTCAAGGACGTCCTGGACACCCTTGTGGTGCGCACGGAGGCAGATGAGACCCGCCGACTTAGGGCGGATAACAATAGGCTCCAACGGGAGTTGGCGAATCTGCGAGAGGAGGTCCGTGCGCACCGGAAGGAGTACGAGGAGAGCCGAAAAGCGGCTAAACAGGATGGGCAAATGAGCCGGGACCAGCTCCAAGTGCTGGAGGGGAACATCGCCAGGTTGGTTGGCAACCTGGTTGATGGCCGCCTCTCCGCGCTGGAGTCCCGGCTCCCACAGAAAGTCTGCCGCCCACCACTGGCGAGCGACAATAGGCCGCTGGCGAGGGAGACCAGAGCGGCCGTGGAGGAGGCGCGTGCAGCAGTGGCGGTAGCGGCTGGGCAGCCCTCCAGCCAGGGAACCACCCAGTCCCAGGATGAAGAAGGGATGGAGGAGTTCCCTGCCCTTCCCCCCCCTAGGTCCAAGGGGAAGGGGAGGGGAAAAGGGAAGAGTGGAGGGACAACGGGGGTCGAGTGGACCCCGTTTGGGCCCTCCACCTCCAAGGCTTCGGGAGGTGCTTTGGCGGCACCGGCCGTAACCCCGGGGAACAACCCGGGGGAATGGACGGAGGTGGTCCGCCGCAAGGCGCCCACGAAGAAGGCGGTCGCCGGAAGCGGGGCGAAGGACCCGCTTGAGAAGAAGGCGGAGGGCCCAAAAAAGCCCAGCATCGTGCTCCCCCGCTCACAGGCCGTAGTGATCAAGCTACGGCCTGATGCAGCGACAAGGGGAGTCACGTACGCGTCGGCCCTCTTAAAGGCCGAGCAAGCGGTGGACCTGGCAGAGCTGGGTATTGGGCCGCTCCGGATCCGCCAGTCGGCGACCGGAGCGCGCCTTATTGAAGTGCCAGGTGCCACCAGCTCGGCCAAGGCCGACGCGCTGGCGGACCGCCTGAGGTCGGTCCTCGTGGAGGAGGTGGAGGTGTCGAGGCCCGTGAAAAACGCCGACATGCGCGTCACGGGCTTAAACGACACCACCACCGTGGACCGCCTCACTGCCGCATTGGCACGGGAAGGGGGGTGCACTGCCGCGCAGGTCATTGTCCGGAGCATGCGCACCGGCAATGGCCCGCAAGGGATGGGCTCCGCCCTCGTGGAGTGTCCGGCTGTAGCGGCGAAAAAGCTGCTGCAGCTGGGAAGCATCGCGGTGGGGTGGAGCCGAGTGCACCTCCACTTCCTGGAGCCAAGACCCAGGCATTGTTTTAGATGCCTGGGTCTGGGGCACGTGGCTGGCACGTGCCCCCATCAGGTCGACCGCAGCGATTTGTGTTACCGCTGCGGTCAGAAGGGGCACAAGGCAGCTGCCTGCTCGGCGCCACCGCACTGTGCGGTCTGCGCCGATGCGGGCAGGCCTGCCAGCCACGTGATGGGGGGCATGTCATGCCGCCCCCCATCCACCCGTGGAAAGCTCCCCGCCCAACCCCAACGGGCCGGGAGCTCGAGGGACGTTGAGATGTCCGGTTGATGGTTGGACATCTCAACCTACTCCAGGCGAACGCCAACCACTGCGCCGCGGCGCAGGATCTCTTCCTGCAGTCCGTGGCGGAGTGGTGCGTCGATCTCGCGGTGATCTCGGAGCCGTACTTTGTCCCCTCCCTACCTCATTGGGTGGGGGATCTGGACGGCTCCGTTGCCATCACCGTGAGGCCTGGAGTAGGCCCGCCCCTCGTCCCCAAAGCGAGGGGCCACGGGTACGTGGCGGCGGTTCGGGGAGAGGTGGCTCTGGTCGGAGTCTACTCTTCCCGAACTGGTGATTCCGCCGGCCCCTTGAGCGATTTCTCGACGCTCTCGGGCCGGTGGTGGGCAGCTAGCGCCCCTCCAGGTGTTCGTGCTGGGGACTTCAATGCCAAGTCCACGGCTTGGGGCAACCCCGCACGAACCCGGAAAGGAGGGAGGTGGAGGAGTGGGCGCTAGCTGCCGGGCTGTCCCTTCTAAATGTTGGGACAGCCCACACATGCGTGCGGCGGTCGGGAGGTTCAGTGGTGGACCTGTCGTTCGCCACTCCGGCCGTCGCACGGCAAGTGGAGGGTTGGAGAGTTGAGACGGAGGTGGAGACACTTTCGGACCACAAATATATAAGGTTCGAGGTTTCTCCAGCCTCCGGACGTCCGGCGTCGAATTCCTGGGGTCGAAGCCGGTTCCCGCGTTGGGCGCTCACAAAGCTCAACCGGGAACTGGCATTAGAGGCGGCCATTGTCGGCCGCTGGGGCCTCCCGCCAACAGAAGACGGGGGGGTGGACGATGCGGCTGGCCGCTTCTGCGACGTACTACATAACGTCTGCAGAGCGGCCATGCCCCGCGTTGGGCGTCCCCCCCCTAGGCGGGCGGTCTTCTGGTGGTCGACAGAAATTGCCGACCTCCGCGTCGCCTGCAATGGGGCCCGTAGGGCGTACACCCGAAGCAGGCGGCGCCGACCCCAGGATGTGGAGAGAGATGGTCGGCTGTACAGGGTCTACGTGGAGAAAAAGAAGATCCTGCAGCTGGCCATCTGCCGAGCCAAGGAGACTGCCTGGCTGGAGATGGTGAAGGGTCTCGAGAGAGACCCTTGGGGCCGACCGTATAAAAGGGTGCGGGAGAAATTCCGCACCCGGTCGGCCCCTCTCACCGGAGTGCTCCAGCCAGAGCTCCTGGGGAGGATAGTCGGGGAACTCTTCCCCGACGCCCCCGCGGGTTTTACTCCCCCCAGGATGGCTCGGCAGACGCCGGACGTCGAAGACGTCCCGCCACCGCCCGTCACGGAGACCGAAATGGAGGCAGTTCTGACCTGCCTCCAGAGTAGGCGGAGGGCACCGGGTCCGGACGGGGTGCACGGAAAGGTTCTGGCCCTTTCCCTCGTGCACCTCGGCCAGGCCCTTAGGGAGCTGTTCGACCGCTGTCTGCGGTCGGGGCAGTTTCCGAGGGCCTGGAAAGAGGGTCGGCTGTGCCTTCTCCCGAAGGACAGTCGGCCCCCGGACTCGGCTTCGGCGGTTCGACCGGTTGTGTTGCTGGACGAGGCTGGCAAGGCCCTGGAGAGGGTCGTGGCTCGCCGCCTCGTCCGGCATATGGAGGAAGGTTCGGGCCCGAAACTCTATGAGTTTCACCTGGTTCCGGGCCCGCCGGTCGACCGTCGACGCCCTCCGACGCCTGCGGGCGGTGACGGAAGAGGCGGGGCGTCAGGAGAGGTAGTGTTGGCGGTGTCACTGGACATCGCCAATGCCTTCAACAGTCTCCCTCATGCGGTGATACAGGCGGCACTCGTATATTTCGGAGTGCCCCTGTATCTCAGGAGGCTGTTGGGCGCCTACCTCTCCCAGAGGAGGGTGGCATTCGAGGACCGGAGGGGGTCAGTCAGGTGGAGGAAAGCCGAGCGCGGTGTCCCACAAGGATCGGTGTTGGGGCCGATTCTGTGGGACATCGGCTACGACTGGGTCCTGCGGAGCCGCCTCCTCCCCGGGATGGGTGTCATCTGCTATGCAGATGACACCCTCGTATATTCCCGGGGAAAGGAGTACAAGGAGGCGGCGCGGCTGGCCGAGGTCGGAGTAGGCCTCGTGGTCAGCCGCATAGAGAGGTTAGGGCTTCGGGTAAAATTGGAGAAAACCGAAGCCCTCCTCTTCCGCAGGGCCGGGCGTAAAGGGCCCCCTCCGGGTGCCACCCTCCTCATTGGAGGAGAAAGAGTGAGGGTGAGTTCCCAGATGAAGTATCTGGGACTCACCCTCGATGGAGGATGGACCTTCGGACCCCACTTCGCACAGTTGGGGCCGAAGGTCCTGAGGACGGCAGCCGCGCTGGGAAGACTCCTCCCGAACCTCGGAGGACCCAGCGCGGTGTGCAGGAGGCTGTACTCTGGGGTCTGTCGGAGTATGGCCATGTACGGTGCCCCATCTGGGCGGGTGACCTGTCTCGCGGCAATCGCTCACAGCTGCGCAAGGCGCAGCGGATTGCCGCGATCAGGGTCATCCGGGGGTACCGTACGGTCTCGTGGGCGGCAGCTACTGCGCTTGCCGGCGATCCGCCGTGGGAGCTCGTGGCGGGGGTTCTGGCCGAGGTGTCCGACTATGTCTCGGATAGGAGGGCCCTCGGAGAGAACCCTCTGCCAGAAGAGGTCCGGCGGATCCGTCGGTTAGGTGAGGTAGCACTTTGCCGGAGGTGGGAGGAGGACCTGGCGCATCACCCGTACGGAACACGTACAACGGGTGCTCTGCGCCCGGTCCTGGAGCGTTGGATGCGCAGGAAGCGCAACCTTCACCTTCCGTCTGACGCAGGTGTTCACGGGGCATGGCTGCTTCGGGGACTACCTGTGTCGGACGGCCCGACGGGAGGCTGATGAGCGGTGCCATGATTGTGGCGCTGCGGTGGACTCTGCCCAGCACACCCTGGAGGTGTGTCCGAGATGGGCAGCGCAGCGTTGCGACTTGGCATCCGCTATCGGTGGAGTAGACCTGTCGCTTCCGAGCCTCGCACTTGCGATGGTACGGAGCGACAGGTCTTGGTCGGCGGTCGCCTCCTTCTGCGAGACAGTCATGTCCCAGAAGGAGGCCGACGAGCGGGTCAGGAGGGGAGCCGGGCTCCCTCCTCCGCAGGCGACGAGTCCGGGTGCGCAGGGGGCGTTTCAAACGCCTCCTCTCGCTGCCCCTGTATCCGAAGCGGGGCCAGGATGGGAACCTGGCCCCAGCTTGCTTCGGCGTCGTCGGGACTTCTCTGAGTGCCGGAGGAGTCCCTTCGAGGGTGAAGTCCGGTCTTGCCGAGACCGGCCGGTCGTTGGGGTGTCCTGTCGCTGACAGATCCGGGGCACCCCGCTCATAACGGCTGATGGCATTCGCGGTAGGTTTAGTGGGTATGGGCTGCCCAGGCCGAGTCCCACACATCCTCCGGCCCACCCAGGGTACCGGAGGATGGTTAATAACTCGATTCCCCGCGTAAACAAAAAAAAAAGGAGATTATCTCCCGGCTCAAAGTTTCGCTTTTGAATGTCCCTTAGATTATTCGTGAAATAGCAACCGACTGAGTCGTGGTTCAGCCCTCTAGGGCGCCCTCGGATCGGAATGCTTACGCGTAACATAGTAACCGTCCAAGCGGAGGTTAACCCTCACCGGAGGGACATTGTGTCAAGTTACTAGCTAATAGAGGTTCAGGCTAAGCGACCTAAGAGCTATGCCATCTCTAAATCCGGTGAAGCAATCAAGGCCAGATTCTATAGCCAATCTGTATAGTTCGTCATAAAAAAATCGTTTAGTGTAAAGAAAAATATATCAGATGAAAAAAAATGCTTACTCCAGGGATACTTGTAAATTAAATTTACTAAATATTTATTTAATATGTTATTAAGATGCCAGACCAAATCTCTGAATGCAACATTGAAGGAAGAGACAGATTTTATTAGAACTGCACAAAGTATACGAGTATATTAAATTTATAACATAATGCGAACACTGATACTGATTTACGTTAAATTATTTATTTGGTTTATTTGGGTTTAGACATATTAGAGCGATTCACTTAATTTCATTGTACATTATAGTCAAGATCGCATCTTTTCGATTCTTTTATTGTGAAAACAAATAAATTTCATAATTGTAAAGGTCGGGCCTGCACGTGAATGGCCGGTTTAAAACAATGCTGCATATGCGTGAAAGCTCGACTCAGTTCAGCATTGTCCAAATTTATCGCTTTGTTCTATAGAATGGTGTAGCGTTTAAATTGCGATCGGGATATCGTGGTAGGGGGGCTGAACGAAAATATTGCTCCACGGAGTCCCCGCGCCTCGGTTGCGCCCACATGTTTCATGTAGTGAGGTGACATTATATTTGTGCTGTTCTATCGATAAAATTGTAATATATTGAAGGAAAAGTATTCTGTGTAATTCTGTAAATTCTATGTTTCCAGATATTTTTTCTCTCTCTTACCAAGGGTTTAATACCAGATAATGCTTTTGTGAAACTGTAAGGTGTTATTATAAATATAAATAAATAAACTCATTGCATATATTATGTTATACATTTTTTATATATGTTCAAATAAAAAGCTATTTTTCTATTGATGACGATGATCAAAATCAATATGTTAATTTCAATACATCATAATTAAAACAACATAAGTCCTTGCACGGCCTTCCAGGTGGAAACTACTGCTTGGTCTAAAGTGGCATGCAGGCTAAGGATTGTGTATGGTGGAAGGAATTAAAGAACTATCTCCAGCAGCTTATACCTTAGACATAAGTTTTGTAAAAGATCTCCTTTCATGCTCCTATTTCTTTATAATTATCCGCTTTCGTCGACCTTATTAGAACGCAAATATGACAAGGGTTGAGCCTATGTTATAGAATAGTGGATAGGTTTTACTATTAAGTATCGTACACTTAACATTATTTGGGATTACGGTCGAGAATTAGTCTAAGACAGAAGAAGAAGATGACTGATGTGATTTTTATCTGACTATGAATTTAATAAAGAGAAATTTATTGTTACCAATAGATTGTGGCAGCTGTAAATAGATTTACTCGATGTGAGAGTGAAAAAAATCTAATCAAGTTAAATAACAATTACATCGATAACGCCAGCATCAATACACACACATCACTACGGCTATTCCCAACATCTCCCGTCTTAAGGAGCGTCGGCTACTAGTCAGAGTGTAACCGGCGCGCGCGCACCCCGCCACACTGCGATCCAAAAATACCAACTCGCCCGGCCGCTGCCCTGACATGCCCTGATGCACGCGTGGATAACATCGTCGCAATACGAATAGCGAAGTGTGATATCGATAAACAAAGTGACCAAGTACCGTGCGGGAGCGGCGCTAATGGTGCCATGTCACCTACGGCCATCGGCGCCGACCTGCCCCAGTGGTGCGGCAAGACCGAGACCTGCCCGCAAGCTTTGCTCGGCTGGCTGTATCTGACTCACGATCAGAATGATCAGGTAATCCAGCTAATGCTCATAATTTCTATACCTCTTCAAGCAATATATATTAATAAACACAACCGCATAGCGTACGCCTCTTGGTGTAGACTTAGTTATGTTTTTTGGCCGAAAATCAGCACTGATTACACCTTGATTTCACAGCAGACGCTGAGCCAACCCTTTGGTTAATTTTATTTTAATTGCTTTTGGTTTTAGTTCCTTAATTTTTAATACTGGTTTTGATTTCTTCCTTGCCAGCATTGAATAAATGTCTGTCCCGAGTCGGCTAAACCAATTGTGTCAAAATGAACGTTCATTGACATGACAGTTGTTGACTTTGCTAGTTTTGGTAATCTACTAATTCAGATGTGCCACTATGGTTTTCCAGTGACGTACCGCTGTTATTTTACCAACTACAACCACTGTTGTTGCTATTTGTACATAATGAGATCTTCCAAATATGCGTTCTATTCTATTCTATACTATCTATATTATATTGTCTCAATAGTTATTATTCGTGCATAATAATACCTTCCAAATGTGCCGATATATTTCAATTAATATCAAATAATTAAAAATTGAAAAATACATATCATAAAATTCAATTAGTAGATTACGGTTCTTAGCACAATGGCAATTGAATTTCATAGTGAAATGTCAAATATCAGACACAGGGCCAGTGTCTTTTCGACCGATTAAATAAAATTACATATACCGTAATCTACTAATTTCATAATGGTCTATCATTTGAAATATTTGGAAGTTTTCATTATACGAGATATCTAATCTCATATCTTTGAACGAGCAATTCTTGTATATATAGGTATATTTAAAAAAAAAATGTCGTTTTATCCGCGTTTATTCTATTATTAGTCCAGTACAAAACGTTGCTAAGCAACTGTAAGTCAATGAATGTTTCTTTTGACGTTAGATCAAGAAAATCAATTGTTTACTTAACTTATTTATAAAATACGTGTGTCATTTGATAAATCAACAAAGTAGTCAATATTCAAGTCAAAAACACGACACAGCGTGCGGATGTATGCCTTATTGGGTTGCAACAGACAGTGGTAGAACTTACAGAAGAAATAGATCACAAATTTTGAAACTAAAAGATGGTTCAGTCACTCCATTGAGGCTAGAAATCACTAAAAAGAAGTGCGAGCCGTATCTAGAGTTAAAGGAGCCAATGATCTACCAAAAAAATCTAGGTGCCTCACATAATTGCAACAATTAAACAACATTGGAGTGTCAGTGGTACGCCATAGGAAAACCACACTGAAGTAGCAGATCAACTAGCAAACTAAACCCTAACCTAAATATAAACTATCAAAAATCGACAATTATGATGTCACTGAATGTTCATTGTGACACAATTATAATAGCAGATTCGTGCCCGTCTTCACGAGGTTTACTTGGTTGTTAATTCGTATCAACAGAATCCTTCAGAGAAGGTTTTCATCAGGACATCTATTGTTGTGCTAAGGAGATTATCTCCCGACTCAAAACTTCGCTCTTGAATGTCCCTTAGATTATCCGTGAAATAGCAACCGACCGAATCGTGGATCCCTCGGGCCCTCGGATTGGAATGCTTACGCGTAACATAGTAACCGTCCAAGCCGAGGTTACCCCTCACCGGGGGGACCCTTGTATCGAGTTACTAGCGATAGAGGTTCAGGCTAAGCCACCTAAGAGCTATGCCACCTGTCATTCCGGTGAAGCAGTCAAGGCCAGCTTTTCTGGCCAATCTGTGTAGTTCGTCATAAAAAAAGGAGATTATGAAAATTAAACTGTTACTTTATTATAATGTTACTAGGCTTCAGGAAACGGAAGTATTCAACGGCGTTTTTATTTTAGCAAACGTAAACATGACAGATTGTTATTCTCTGCTAACTGTAAATAAATTAGAGAATGTTCTAAACATGATGAATATGATGCAAGAATTTAACAGGAGTAAAGAAGCGAACATTTATCTTGTATATAAACATAAACCAATTCACATTAGTGTGTAGTCTTAATAACTAATGTCTTAATCACTCATATTATTTTGTGACATTGACGAATATTTCCGTTACCGGCAATAGTCGTATATAAAACAAATACACACGTCCGACTATTGAACTAGCTCTGAGCTTGTTTTGAAGTGGCTAGAAAAACTTGAATTGTTTATGAAAAATATATTAGCATTTATAAAATGTGTGTTACCAGTGATGACATACGGAACAGAAACGTGGTCTCTCACTATGGGCCTCATAAGCAAGCTCAAAGTCGCGCAACGAGCTATGGAGAGGGCTATGCCCGGAGTATTTTACGAGATCAAATCAGGAATGAGGAGATCCGTAGAAGAACGAAGGTAACCGACATAGCTCACCGGATAAGCAAATTGAAGTAGCAATGGGCAGGTCCCATAGCGCGTAGAACAGATGACCCATGGAGCCGGAAAGTTCTCGAATGGAGACCACGGACCAATGTGGGACGTTCACCCGCTAGTTGGTCCGACGACCTCATAAGGTTCACAGGACGCAGCTGGATGGTCCTTTTGGAAATCGTTGGGGGAGGCCTATGTCCAGCAGTGGATGTTTTACGGCTGAAATGATGATGATGATGATTTATAAAATAAGTATATTTAGGAAAAATAACACAAAACCGACATCAAATCAAATCAAACGTGAATGATTATATCGCGTGGTCGCGCTTTTTTCAACCGACTTAAAAAAAAACAAGGAGGTTGTCACTTCGTTTCTATGTTTGTCACCTCATAACTTGGCTATATATACTACTGGCTCGACTATGATGATTCATTTTTTAATTGAAAGCGAGTCTTAGATTGTCACAAGCCCACCAATATCTCAATCGGCAACCATTTCTCCATACAATTTTTATGAATTATCTGATATATCTTCAGAATCTAAGGCAGTGATTCCCAAAGTTGTCTATATCTACCCCTAGGGGTCTATGACAACCTGCAAGGGGTCTACGTCAGCGAAACAAAAATTGGGGGTCCATGAAATGAAAATGGGGGTCCACGATAGTGTATCTCAACACATACACCGATAGTACCTATTTAACCATTTCTCACTAAAAATATTGACTTATTGCTTATGTTATTTTATTTATAGTTTATTTTATGTTACGTATATTTTACATAACAGATACAAAATTTTATTTTGAGTCGTTTTCATTTAAATTAAATTAATAAATGTATAAATTAACATGTGTTTTTACTTTAAGTTTTTAACACTAAACTTCACTACAGTTAGAAATTTACAGGAAATCAATATCAGGTAAGTAGGGGGTCTACGATACAAAAAAGTTTGGAGAACTCTGATCTAAGGCCTATCTCCTATGCCTATATATGAGACCTATTTGAATGCAATCCCTTTAGAATGGGTCGGCAGTTTCACTGCGTGAGTAATGTGCCGGCAACCCAACTCTTCATACTATTATGTGGGTCTCTCTGCAATTTCTTCAGTAGTTATCGTAGATATCTAAACAAACTTCCATAATCTTTGTCAGCACAAACTCCTTCCAAGAAGTCGCTTTAAGACAAAACAACATGAATTGCAATATGCTTAGAATATCAACATGAATATCTTATTACATGCACTGGGATTCAGCGAACGCAAACCGATATGCATATGGACTGTGAAAGGAGAAATATATCACGTATTAGATCAATTAGGTGGTCGAACGTATGAAATTACCAGTATATTTACATGTAAAACAAAAACTGACTTCAAATAGAATGAAACGTTAAACGTTATTAAGCGCTGACGTTTCTCTTTTGTATTTCCGAACTATCTTCGTAGGAATATTATGAAATAGAATTAATCAGAATCTGACCAAATTCAGAGCGGTGGTAGCTCAGTGTCCGGGCGTTTGGCTCCTAGCAACCCGAGTTCGATTCCCGGTGCCAGCATCAATAACTTTTTGTTGCAATTTTATGTGCTGATTTACCACGCACTCAGGTGAAGGAAAACATCGTGAGGAAACCTACATTTACAATTTTTTTTCTAAGGCATGTGGAGTCTGCTAGGTCACTAGGGCCGCGTGGCGGACTATGCCCTTTACTCTCTTTACAGAGAAGGCCTGTGCCCAACAGTGGGACATATATAATAAATATATAAAGGCTGTAACTTTAACCAAACTCTCATCAAACTAAATTCTTTCCGATAAAAAAATAATCGAAGTCGTTTAACGTGATATCGACTTATCTATACATATAAACAAAATTGGAGTGTCTGGTTTGAACATTAATATAACTACTTTTACTACATACATATAAATGCATATACGGTACATATACAGAAATAACATTTTTCTACAATTTTTGTCTGTTTGTTCCCACTAATCTCTGGAACGGCTGACCTGATTTTCCTGGGACTTATACAACCAGATAGCTTATGTAACAAGGAGTAACATAGGCTACTTTTTATTTAACCGACGTAAAAAAGGAGGTTATTGATAAGGTACATATTGTAAACTATTAATTAGTTGGATAGTTTAGTCGTATTTTGTTTAGTTCATCCCACCAATTTCTACGGGAACTTTGCGTTTGACGCGAGACAAGGGTTGTAATCATTTCCAAAAATATATGGAGAAAAGTCTATTTTCTTTTGTTATTTTATATTTAAGAACCATTTTGGTATTTCCTTGAATCCGCTGCCGTGGATTATTCAGCGCCCTTATACGCCATGATTATCAATCAATATTATTATTAATGTAATAAACTAAATAACTTTTTTGTCAAATTCCACGCTGTTGAAGTAGCGGGCTTAGCTAGTTCCTCTATAAATAAATGAGTCCGAACTGGAGGCACCAGTTTTCAAATAGAAAAAATCAACAAAATCGGTTCACCCAGTCCAAAGTTATGAGGTAATAAACATAAATAATTGAGAACCTCCTCGTTTTTGAAAGTCGGTTCAAAATAAATATGTGCTTGCTTGAACTGCTGGTCGGCATGTTGACAGAAAAAGTTTCATGGTACTCAAGAGGCGGCAGAGATCTAAGGGTGCTTAGCCTGAACCTCTATTGGGAGCAACACCTAGTTTCGACGGTCACTCCAACCACTTAGTATCAGTTAGCAAACCAACTCAATCACTAGGTTTTTTTAATTATTTATCTAATTCAGGAAAACTTACGTCTATACAACACTGTCATATAATTTACAGATATTAATTTAACAGATAACAAAAGTTCACATGAGTTTTAAGAAAAATATGGAATTTAGGTAACACAGGATTGGGAAATAGCATCATAGTCCTGCAGACAGAACATCGCTATATATATATACATATATAAATATATATATAAATAAATGTTTGTCAGTATGTCCTTTATGGAATCGTAAACTGTAAACGCATTTGATCATGTGACGATCTCCAGCCAAGTGTTGTGCATGAGTCTACGAAGGCTTCTGAGTTGGTACTGACAGATGGCGCCAGTATCACTCCAATGAATTTCATATATTGCCGTGACAGTTGAATTTAAAGGCAAACAGCAAATGAACAGTGAATGTCCCCAATATTTGTATAAAGTCTTTTGAATACAGAATACTCAAGTAGACATATAATAATATTATGTTAACACAGCCTACGTGCTTTAAGTGATTTAAAACGAAATATACGAAAGACGCTCCGGTTAAATCCTCGATAAGAAATGGTATCACGTTAAACGAACGAACAGAAATTTGTTGTTAAAACGATTGCGTATTTGAACGAAGCACAAAGACTCACTTGTGTTAAAATAGAACGCAGTTGATTTGAACATAATTCATATTTAAATCGAGTAGTATGTTTTTTATCTCTCTCTTCTCTTTATTTATTAATATTATATAATAATGAATAATTCATTCACAAATTTGATATGAGATAGGTAACAAGCATATTTACGTGTAAAAAGAAACACCGAATTCAAATCAAATCAGTGACGGATTATGCTCTGACAATCTCTTTTTAGCTGACTTCAAAAAAGGAAGAAAAAATATTTGGGTTCTCAACTTTATTTATATTTGTTACCTCATAACTTTTGACAGGGTGATTTGATTTTTTTTTTATTTGAAACTGATGCTTCTAGCGATGTTCTATTTATTTATAGAGGGAACTACAGGGCTGCGGGCCGGTCTGCCACCGGCCCGCCTGCGCCATCTCCGAACGGGATCGGCCCTCTCCCGATCCCGTTCTGCGGTCTCCTTCTCGGCCTTTACTGACTCGCAGAAGGAGACCAGCGCCTTCCATTTAGATCTCCCCGCCAGCGCAGCCGCTACTGCCGCCGCCGAGGTCTTGCCCGATATGCTGGACCAGGATCCGCCGCTCCGCCTCCCACGCGGATTCACAGCCACAATGGTGGCATTGCGTGGTCGGTTCGCGCCCTATCCTGTTCAGGTGCTCACCGAAGCACCCGTGCCCGGTGAGTACCTGTGTCAGGCGGTAGGTGACATGCGCGTCATTCCTCCTACGAAGCCAGGCTTCGAAGTTCGGCAGGAAGGCACAGACGATGCGTTGGCGCGAGCAACGACGCTCCGAGAGCCGCTCGCGCTACACTTCTATTGCCCGCCTGTGCTCCTGCCGACGCACCTCTCCCGCATCCAGGGGCGGCCCGGCTCCGCCGTCGACGGCCCGGACGCGCGTGTAACCTTTCGTAACCCTTTATCGATTAAGCTAATGAAATAATTCCAAGAAATTTAAGCACATACTACACTAGTGAGCAAAAATAAAGGGTCGGTTAAAAAAGTTTGAATATCTCGGAAGATAAAGACGCTAGCTAACTGAAATAAATTGTGATGATAGACCGTATTTTATGAAAAACGTATACCAGTGAAGCTGACCTGTACCGTTCCACCGGATTTGAGAGTTGACTCTTGAAGCTCTAAGATCGCTAATCCTGAACCTCTGAATTTGAGAGTAACTCGATCTAAAGATTACTCAGTGAGGGATAATCTCGGCAGGGCCGTAAGACTCGACGACTTCCTTTTTCAAGGAAAAGCTATTCAATACACCACTCTAGTATTGCGGGTTTAAATAAAAATTCCCTTTTTTTGTTAACGGGGAGGAAATTTTCACAAAGATACTCCACCTTTTGGGGAGAAGGCGGCGGTTATGTGGGGTTCTTACCCACTAAAATCTCCCCGGTGGCCCTTCCTCGGTGCATGGTAAGGGGCTCCGGGATCTCCAGTGGAACGCACCGGAACCCCTTTGCACTGTGCTCAAGGAGAGCATACCCGGAAGGGAGGTTACTCCCTCCCCCTGTGCCCTCGCAGTGCAAGGCGACAGGGGCCAGCCGATGTTGACTTCTTCCCGAGTCCACCTTGGCGGACGACAAAGGCCCCCACCCCTGTCGCCCAGTGTACCCAAGCCCCCTTTTAGTCACCTTCTACGACAGGCAGGGGATACCGTAGTCTTATTCTTGAGAGCCCAGAACTACAGGGCTGAGCTAGCACTAACCTAACCAATCGAAGTCGTAAACGACTGCTACAGCGTGATATCGATACATCTATGCATATAAATAAAGTCGTTTCACCCAGTCCAAAGTTATGAGGTAATAAACATACAGACGAATTGAGGACCTTCCTCTTTTTTTGAAGTCGGTTCAAAATATTTGTGTGCTTGTTTGAATCGACGATCGACATGTTGACAGCAACAGTTTCATGGGACTCTGAATTTGAGAGTAACTCGATCTAAAGATTACCCGGCTAGGAATAATCTCGGCAGGGCCGACGATTCTTTTGCAGGGAAAAGCTGTTCGATACACCACTCTACTCTCGCGGTTTCAAATAAAAATACCTTCTCCAACCATAAAAAAAACAGATGCACAAATAACGCATGGCGTGCTAACGAGCGAGAAATGAATGTATGAATTTGCTCAGTCATTTAACACACTGTTGGCTTTCCACCGTTTCATTGGAACAATTAATTAGCTGGGGTCAAAAACCTAAAGTTCATCTGACGCCTTTCGAATATCGATGTAAGTTATTGCCCGAGGTAGAGGCTGACTTGTGAAGTTAATATCGCCGATTTCGAATATCTACAAATAATAATAAAAAACTTTATGTAAAGAATTATCGAGCACAAGGAAAAATACAGTAGTTGACAACAGCAAGTCGCCCAACGAGCGATAGAAAGTAATGTCGAACATTTCTCTCAGGTATAGAATCTGAAAAGAAGACATATGACTGAGAACAGAGGTAGTCGACTTAGCTCCTAAAGTCAGCAAGTTGTAGTGGCAATATGCCGAAAGTCTTGGAATTGAGAAGCTTAGAGCGCCCTTTCTCCAGACGGGCTGACAACTTTATATTGATAGTCGGAAGTGGCTGGATCCGGAAAGCAGAGGACTGTATATGATGGAATGCATTGGTCAAGCCCTATTTTAGCAGTGGATTCACACAGTGTCTTCAGAGTGCCTGATGATGGGGATGAAATGTGTATAAACAAAACAAAACATAAGATCTTTTAAAAACTACAAAACAAGAAAAAATATTCAAATGTATAGACCATTAGCTAAACTAAATACATAATGCATACGCTGTTGAGAATTGTCATTGAATTAGAAATGCCATAATTGAATTTGAAATGCAATTAGCACTTCAATTCGATTTATTCTTGAATTTATTTTTAAATAAATAAAATAAATTAAAAAAAAAACTTTAAATTTAATATACGTTTTGTAAATTAAATACTCCCCGTTCTTTGTAATAAATATATAACCACCAACTATTTAGATGTTCTCAATTCATCTTAATTCTTTATGTTTGTGCACTGATAGCGGTGTGACGGTTACCAATTGATATAAAACTAATTTTAGTTTTTAGAAAACATTCTAGATTCTTTTTTGTTTATTTTTATTTTTAAGATATGTTTCTAAACGACATCAAAAAGGAGGAAGTTCCCAAATAGTTGTAATTTATTTATACACAGACATATTTAAGTGTTTGTGCACGTAAATCGCCGTCACTTCTATACCGATTTTAATTGTTTTTTCTTCATAAAAGTCTACATTCAATAAGGTTTCATACAAATTTTGTTGATTAACATAACGGTAAGTTTATGACAATGAAACACTAAGTTCCAAGAACTTATGTGGAAGAAGATGGTAAATGTAGGCCAAAGAACTTCTTAATAAAACTACAATATTTCGAAAACAACTGAGTCCGTGAAAAAAAATTCTATTATCTCTATTCTCTTAACAATCAACAAATTTTTAACTGGCTCCTCATGAGAGGGTTTTTCTGAGGGTACGGGGTTATCGACACATTCTGGAACACACTGTAAATATATATATATATATATATAAAACTTAATTATTTTACTGACTGTAGTGTGTCTTCTATTCTCGTTAATATATTTGTCGTTATTTTTCTTATCTATTATAGTACAAAAAATATCTGGAATCGAAGTCAAGTACTCTTAACCGCGTTCTACGAGAGCATTGTTTCAAATGTAATGGTTTGTTTTGGTCTCCAGTTACCTCTTAAACTACAAGCCTCGCTCTAAGATTCGTGTTACTACGTTCGTAACTTAAGCTATAAGAGCTCTTAAATAAATAACGTCATCCGGCGGTCTCCTTTGATATGACTCAGGTTTTTTCTCACTACTGTTTGGTGAAATATTTATTTACAAACGAGAATAAGTCGAGAGGGTTGGATCAATGGATTTTTAAACCTTTACCTGGATTCAAGATCCAAATTTTTATGAATCGAAATCATTAGGTGATTCAATAAATCAATGATCGACGAACACCTGCAACTTTTTTGATAATTATACGAGTATCTACCCATTGAATACGAGTACAGCCGTTGATCGATACGATTCGATCGAGCATTGGGAGGTGTTGGTCGTTTCGTTTAAACCGCGCTATACTATTACAAGAGCACCCTTCTTCCTCACGGGTTTAAAAACGATAGTAAAGGTCTCCACCGTGTTCACCCTTGAAGCTTGAACGCTATTTTATTTTTACCCCTTTATACCACAGACTATTCTAGGAACCCTAAACTTACAAAGTTAAAGCTTATTTTTATACATATGTGTCCCACTATTAGGTACAGGCCTTCTCTGTAAAGAGAGCATAAGGGCATAGTCCGCCACGCACACCTAATGCGTATTCGCAGACTTCACATGTCTTTTTTCTAAGACATGTAGGTTTCCTCACGATGTTTTCCTTCACCGATTGCAAAAACAAATTTATTGGTGCCCGGGGATCGAACTCTGAGTGATAGCATATTATGCAACTAGAGGCAACCGCCCGGACACTGACCTACCCAGGCTCCAAAGGCAACCTACAACTATACGTACCGGTAGCTATTATCTTATGTAATAAGGTGACGAGCGCAATAATAATGGAATAGGGAGAAATTTCAATTTTTATAGGTAGGCCGCCCTATTCGACTAGGATCCCGAGTCTGCTAAACCAATTGTGTACAAATTAAACGTTCATTGGTGATTTGGTCTATTGCTGGCATCATGCTGGTTTACCGGTGGCGTACCAATCGTGTGTGTGTTAGTGTTTGATAAGTAAGACGTATTTGATAATAATTTAATGATAATTGATATGACTATAATAGTTCGGTTTCATAATGAAACGTCTCTGGCAAATAGCAGACGGAGCCTGCCATAGGCACGATCATTCTTACAACGACAAAAATATCGTATAGATTTTTCTTTGATTTATCGGAATTTCCACATGAGTGTGCAGTTAATCTTCATAGTATGTATATTATATCACTGAGATATACACGCGACTATGTTGGAACAAATTCGAGTCCAACGTAATTGGCCGTTTTCAGACAAAAAAAAATGTTTTAAACTCGCATTTGCTCACGAGACACTACGACGCAGAAAGTCATGCAATTTGGAAGGTTCGTATAATAAGTAGGGATATCAGACGTATGCAGTTCTCAAAGGTGCCAATTATAAAGTATAATAGGCATGGCCTCGTTTTTTAAATCATTCGCCGGGTGTACGAATTGCGATCGATCCAATTTCTCGATATAAAATCGTAACGCGCTGAGCCGGCCTACCCGTTTACAGATTCCCGCGCATTATACTGTCATGGCGTCAAAACAAAGCGAAAACACGCATTATTAATGCTTTTTAAAACGACTTCGGGAAAGGCGGAGGTTATCGTCTGAAGTTGGTAGGTTTATGACAATCAAATAAAGGGTGGGGGCCTTTGTCGTATTGAAGGTAAAACGATCACATTTACGTTAACGTTCATTTTTAGCGTAGATTTGATTTGTAGTCGGCCTTTGTTTTTACTCGTAAATATACTTGCATGTGTAACAGCCGACAGTTTATTGTTTTGTAAACATGGGTAAATGTAACGCTGGAAGATTTATACAGTTTGGTAGATATAGGATTGTAATCTATATATATAAAAGAGAAAGTGTGTGTGGGTTTGTTCCATATAGGCTCCGAAACGGCTGGACCGATTTCAATGAAACTTTCAGAGAATCTTCAGATTGAACTGGCAAGTAATCCTGTAAGGTTTGGTAAAGATTGGAGCACTTCTGTTTTTGAACTCTCAAATACAGCTTTTATGTACTATGATGACATTCAATTGGTTTATAACCCAAATATATATTGACACATGCGTTGTGTATATTTATGTCATTATGAACCATATTGAAGTACAATGGAGTACTGCATATACATGGGTGTAGGTAATGATCTCCACCCGTCCGACAATAGAATAAAAGAGAATGAATACGGAGAGAAATTAATAATTTAATATATTGTGAGAGTTAAATTAAAAATTGAATGATGTAAGTTTATTGTTTAAATAAAATAAAGCAAAAACTAGCCCGGCAAAGCGGGCTGGGTACGCCAGTGCTTTATAGAACAGCAGTGATTACAGCATACGTTGATAAACTCATGCTGGTCAGAAGATCACTGACGTCCATAGACACTATATAAATTGTAAATGCCATGCATTCTCTTCGAAAGAGGTCATCCTACCTCCCGGTCTTACTACTTTTAGAAGATTGCACGTTTTTGATGTTTGTTCTTCACTCGTAGCGCCGTAACATCAGGCGAGATAGAAGCCAAACGTGAGCCTATTTAGTATTAAAAAAAAAACTAATAATTTTTTTGTGTCTTAAGAATAGTAACAATTTCTTATGCATTATATTCTTTTTAAGCTTAATCTTAATTGAAATTGTAAACAAGTATAGTAATATATTATGATAAAATTTCGGAGGCGAGTTCAAGATGGCAGAGCTGTTAAGTCGTTTAATCTCAGGGAGAGGAGCGCAGAGGCTCCCCCCCTCCGCAGGCGACGTATCGGGGTGCGCAGGAGGCGTTACGAACGCCTCCTCTTGCCGCCCCCGTAATCCGAAGTGGGGCCAGGATGGGTACCTGGCCCCAGCATGCTTCGGCGTCGTCGGGACTTCTCTGAGTGCCGGAGAAGTCCCCTTTGAGGATGAAGTCCGGTCTTTGCCGGGACCGGCCGGTCGTTGGGGTGTCCTGTCACTGACAGATCCGGGGCACCCCGCTCATAACGATGGCATTCGCGGAAGGTTTAGTGGGTAGGGGCTGCCCAGGCCGAGTCCCACACATCCCTCCGGGCCCACCCAGGGTACCGTAGGATGGTCTATAAAAAGATTCCCCCGCGTGAACAAAAAAAAAAAGTCGTTTAATCTCTATTGAGACTAATTGCACAAAGCTCACTGGCCTCTCTTCCACCATTCCAGAATGCATTCAACATTCCAAGCATTCCGAGGGCGCCCAAGAGGGCCGAACCATGACTTGGTCGGTACCTTTTCCTTTCATGTTTTCCTGGCCTACACTTATCTAAGATATACAACACCGTAACTGCACCGTATTTTGAAGATACGAATGTGAGTGGACGATGGTCGATAGTGGTCGATTAGAGCGAGTAACCCATTCTCATATTAAAATAACATTGGGTGGTGTTAGAGGAAGGAATTGAGTACAAGTTTTTACAATACAGAGATGCGGAGACCACGCGTGTGAGTCACAACGTCAACGCACGCGTTTCCGAATTGGAGCGGCTGTAGGGTTGTCACTGGTCTACTTATTGTTCATAATACTTTTACTTTGCAGGGGCGGACACTTAATTTTTAATGGCTCTTATTTAGATAGTTCTTTTATAGAAGTAAAACTTCTTTACGCACTCATCACGCGGGGAGTAAGCTGGTGAATGAGTTTCGAAAAGTGTGATCGTGCGAGGTAAGCGAAATTTAGGAAGGGAACTATGAGATAGGGAAGATAGTGATGTTTCGTATATTACTGTATCACACTGTAAGAGCAAGAGAGAGCAGTGCCCACACACATTTTCATTCTCTCTAGAACAATCATATATATATATTATACATATATAAATATATACATATACATGCGTATAGATGAACTTAAAGAAGTTTTACTTAAGTCGTGTGGTCTAAACCACAGTTTTTTTAATATACATTTTAATTATATGCATGATATGAAAATCTTAAATTAAATTATTTATTTAAGTGACAAAAAATATGTTTACAATTGAATTTTGAATAGACAGTGACTTTTTGTACTGAGAATTTGTAGAATGCACCACCCGTTGATACAGGACGACTAGGCACCTCCCCACGTCGATCTTTCTGAAATAAAATAAACCGGATTGAAAACCTCTTCCTTTTGCAGTCGGTTAAAAATAAATGTTACAAATTTGTGGCAGCCCTGATTGAAACATTAACTCATTAAACAGATGCGAGCGCACACACCAGGCACCCAATGACTGCCGGCATATTTACCGCGATTTCGTTTGTCCGCTCCTCCTGCCTTGTGACGAAACGGAAGTCTTGTAACAAACTTATCGGAACCCAGATTTTCTATGGGACGAGATTTTGGTGTATTTGGTAGTTTCTGGTATCGAATTAACCTCTTTTTACTCACAACAAAGTAGACCACTCAAAGGACCTTGTACACAAGAAGTCAGTAGGTCACAGGTTCAAACCCACTATTAGACACTTAACGTGAATCCATCTCCTAGCACGGACCTTTAGCTTATTTGCAATAGTTCACAAACAAATGTTTGTAATATATGTATAATACATTTTTAGAATAAATTTGAACTAAAAAAATTGAAAATTAGTGTTCATAGTCGTTATGGCACTAAGCTAGTTTTGGACCTAATAATATCAATCAACAAACAGGCCATTAATATAATCGAAACTGGTACAATGACGTTATCAGCATTATATAAGAAAACAGATGAGAATTGATTACCTCATCTTTTTCTTTGAAGTCGGTCGATAAAATAACCAAACAATTCACCTAACAACAAAAAAACAATAGTAGATTTCTGGCACAATGTTTACCAATGGCTTAACACTGCCACGCTAATCTGTGTGTGTGACAGTATGTAAGGTATTTGGTAATGATGGAATGATAATTGAAATAAATGTAATAAATCGGTTTCATAATGAAATGTCTCTAGTCTAGTAGACTCGGGACCAACACCTTCATGTTCACAGAATTTCCTGTCACCCTTAACATAAACTTTACCTTTTCCAGTGGGTCCCCGGCTCGGTTTGGGGACCTCTCCCGACCGCGGCTACTGGTTCTTCACTTCCACCGGCTGATGACGCGAGCTCCTTAGCTGAACAGCTAGCGGCGTTATCCCTGCGGCGACCACCTAGGCCTCCGCCCCCGGCGTACATGTGCCACCTGTGTTTCAAGAAGGGGCATTACATTGGAGACTGTCCACAGGTAAGATGATGCAATTGATATAAATTAAAAATATCATCGATTTTAGGTTTCAACAAACATTTTTGAAGTTATACTTCTTGATATTGATATGACTTTCGAAGCTGCAGTGAAAAAAATTACATTATACCAATATAACTGAGGTTAACTAACAGTGCGGGGCCAGAATGGGTACCTGGCCCCAGTATGCTTTAGCGTCGTCGGGACTTCTCTGAGTGCCGCAGAAGTCCCCTTTTGAGGATGAAGTCCGGTGTTTGCCGGGCCGGTCGTTGGGGTGTCCTGTCGCTGACAGAACCGGGGCACCCCGCTCATAACGGCTGATGGCATTCGCTGAAAGTTTAGTGGGTAGGGGCTGCCCAGGCCGAGTCTCACACATCCCTCCGGGCCCACCCAGGGTACCGGAGGATGGTCTATAAAAAGATTCCCCCGCGTTAACAAAAAAAAAAGGTTAACTACCAGTACGTACATATTATTTATTTATATAAATTAAAATATTATTAAATAATATAGTATTCATTTAAATTTTCAATTTAAAACTGAACTTTACTGACTGTGTTGAATATCCTTTTCCAGTCCTTTAATTATTTTATTGTAATTAATTAATTTGCATACTATTTTTTAAAGAAGTACAGCTTCTTTGGCATCAGTAAAAAACAACTTACTATACGCCTCCATTTTTTTTTAATCAAAAATATTTTTATGTTATTGACATTGTTATTATACTTAAGTTTGTGACTTGGAGACGGTTCACGCCAATAGTCGAATAGATATAAATCTTCTATTCTTCTCCTACTAAGTCTACTCCAGTATGACCAATCTTAGTTATCCTCCTTTATGAGATTGTTCTCTACCCTGACCGTTTTACAACGCCCAGCATTTCTTAGATCTACCGGGATCTTGTTAGGCCATTGGTGTTTCATAATAAATAATTATTGCTCGTATTCTTGGAAATAATAAAATGATACTTCAATAACTATTGCAAGCAAAACCATGTGTTTTCTAAATAAGCTCCTAAAAAATAATTTGCAAGCGGGAAACGGCTAATTCGTGACTAACCAATACGTTCTCGCCTTCTTCAATGTTAAACAAATTTCTGAAGTGACGTAAACGCATCTTTAATCTCTGCGTGAATATGGAATCATGAGATTTATTTTAGTTGATTGTTAGCTAGGCTAGAAATATTAGTTTCCTCGCTTTGTTCCCGGAAGTTTTTCGAGCTTATTAATAGTATCAGGTGAGCCGCGTACACACTTGCATCCTCTCTCTAGTGTCGGTCTCTCATGTCTGAGGATCGTGGTCATCAATCATCAACCCATCAGGGTTGCATCTGGAGCGGATGATCTGCCTTCACTGGCTTCTGTCCCGCGCGTCTTTTACAACAGACTAAAATTTGGAGGAAGACGAATCCTTTGTCTGATCGGAGCACCTTGTTGGTGAACGGCCGGCGAGATCTTTTACCTACGGTAAAACTTTCTTCCTAACTACGATCAGTTTTTCTAGACTAGCATATGGTAGACAAACGATTCTTAATTTGTAATTTGCTAAGAATCGATGCATTGGTGCGCTTCGCAGTCCAGGGTATCCTTAACATACGCCTGCAGTACCACATCTCGATGTATCGATCCTTTGCCTCTCCCTGGCTGGGATTGTCCACGTTTCTACTCCATACTTGCGTCCTACCATGTACAAAAGCTACCTAAAATTTTACTAATACTTTCAATAGTATTAAATATGTAAATTAAATAATGAACATTTTGGCAACGTGCCCAGATGGAGCGATGCCGCTCTTGAGCACGGAAATACCGCGGCGGTTACCCGATTTTGTGATAATAGTCTGTCACCAATTTAAACACATCATCGGTGTTGACCAGGATTTTAGGATAAATCTATACCGTTGACGTTTAGGAACCCAGTCTCCAGTCAGCAATGCACTGTAATACATTATTGTGATTACAAGGCGTTGTACCTAATGAAATTATGTTTCGAGGTCAACTCTTCATAATTTAGGTTAACAACGCATCTGCAATCTCTTTAGATGTTTTTGGTGTAGTCACAAAATACCTGTTACGTCACATGCTCTGTTGCCTTTATCACATATAAAGATATATTATTGACCTATAAAAAAGAAGTAAAACATATGGACGAGTAATCGTAGAGGAATGAGATGGGATTGATTGGACTGCCTCTCTTAAGGCGACTTTTTTCAATGAATTCTGTTTTAAAAGTGGCACAGCTCTTCGGTCGCTTAGACTGTACTTCTATTGGGAGTTGGGATTGGGACTTGAGGCAGTGGAATTGAGACGGGAGAGCTTACTTGATTACTTTAACCATAGCATTTCGACAAAGAAGTGAAGCGTTAATAACCTAATGGTTTAGGGTACGGTCTGCGAATCATAAGGCCGTTGGTTCGAATCCACCAATCGACTATTGACGTGAACCATCTCCTAGCACAAGGTTAAGCTTAGTTGGAATGGTTAACAAGAATGTTAGTAATACTTATGAATAAAAAAAAATATTGCTAGCTAGCTATTCATTAAAAAAGAGAGGCGCAACCTAAAAGTAAACTAATTAAAATGAGTCAGAGAAATTGTGTACAAATCGTAGTCTATGTAATTTTCAATTACACTACTTTCAGGCGCGTCCTAAAGGCGAGGGTCTGACCCCGTACCAGGGTAAGAAAAGGTGTTTCGGAGAGTACAAGTGCCCTAAATGCAAGCGCAAGTGGATGAGCGGCAACTCCTGGGCTAATAACGGACAGCAATGCATCAAGTGCCGAATAAACGTCTTCCCGCACAAACAGGTACACTAAAAATAAGTAATGAGAAATTTTAACGAGTAGACAGGTTGCTAGTGCCATAGCTCAGTTGTTACAATTTTAAGTGCTGATTTACCATGTGCGGCGATGAAGAAAATATCATAAGGGAACCTGAATCTCTTAGAAAAGTTTTAATCCGCAAGATCGCGAAAGACGGCGATCAATATATTTTTAAACAGGTTGCTCGAAGACAGTCGAAGGAGATTCAGTGATAAAATCTGTTGACAGCATATTTTCGACGAATTTGACAGTACAGCTACTTCGTGTTAAGTTATAATCGCCGCCCGCGAACGTCCACAAAAAACAGTTAGTATAGCCCCAGTGATGCCTGAGAAAGGGCTATCGTCTTAGGTCACAAGCAGTCGGAAGCACATGCTCGTTTGTTTATCTTACTTTTTTTTCAGAGACCGCTGGAGAAGCCTGACGGTCTGGACGTTAGCGACCAGTCGAAGATACACCCGCAGCACCTGTGCCAGAAGTGCCGCTCGCTCGGCTACTACTGCCGCCGAGAAGATTGACACGAAGACCTGTTCAAACGAGAAACAAGCAAAGGGAAAAGTTCTATATAATATGAGTATGAATCAAATATATTTTTCGGTTATAAGTAACGAACTGGAATGAACAAAGTTGATCTTGTTTCGTTTCGTTTTTAAGGTTGAGCGGAAAAACTTTTCGTTACACCTATAATATATATCATTTGTACAGCGCCCCTAGTGACCAGTGGCGTCAACCGCCTTCTAGAAAGTAAAATTTAGGTTTGAAGCCACGTAACACTAGATGGCGCAGTTAAAGTACGTAACTAGCAATTAGCCAGAAATCTTATTCCTACCTAAGCTACAATAGGTTTTATTATAATCTTGTTTTTCGTGTTAGACTTATTCAGGTAGTCTTAAAACGCAAAATGTCAATTAAATATAAATATGTGAACCTGACCTTGAATGCTTCACCGAATTGAGAGTTGGCATAGCTCTTAGGTCGCTTACTATTCTAGTAACTCAACACAAGGGTCCACGGTAGAGGGTAGAGGGATTGGGCGTTTACTTTGTAACTTGTAATGCATTATAAATACTAGATTTTCTGCCAAAATATTTGTACTTACAATATTGTAAAAATGTTCCTCTGTAGTTATAAACCGAACCCAAAGAAAAAAGTACATTATTTAATTTTATACCAAAAAATTCGAGTTTATACACTAACTCGTTAAAATATCGTAGTCGAAGTATAGTCGTAGTCTTATACACATTTAATTCGATCTTATGTGAACAAATATCTCCTTAACGCACCAATTTCGTAATGAATCATAATTTTTCGATATTTAATAATTAACTGTATATGTTAAACATGTAATCATATCCGTATCCATATCAAAGCCAAATTATAATCGTCAATATTCTAATGTCTTAGCGTAAGTCCTGCGAAACGTGAGTAACTATTACGACGTAACCATCCCTTAGCACAAGCTTAAGCTTAGTTGCAATAGTTAACAAGAATGTACTATTGTGGAAAAAAGATATTTTTAGTTTAAAAAAAAAACAATATTGGGGTCTCAGTGGTATGCCATCGGAAAACAATACCAGACTGAACTAGCAGATTACCAAAACTAGCATAAAACACAATTGTAATAGAACACTTAATTTTAATTATGAAACCGATCTTTTACCGTCATATCCAAAATCATATACGTCAAATACTAACACACACACGATTGTCGTGCCAGTGGTAAACCAAAGGTAAACCGTAGTGGCACCAATGAACTAAACACTACTAAAAATATCTATTATAGTGTAGCAGAAAAAATGCTATTAAATACACCCACATCAGACAAATGAATGTTGAATCTCGCCATAATATATATATGTATATATATATATAACTTACTAATTAAAACATTGTATATTCTGTTGATATCATATCATTGCCAGTAATAAATTTGTTTTTAAAATTACTATTCACTAATTTCAAGGTATTTCCATATTTATGGGACTTTTTCATTTCCACTTAACATCAGGTAAGATCGTGTTCAAGCATTATCATTGCTTAGAAAGTATAAAAAAAATAATTTTATAAGATACAATAATGAAATAAACTCCTCATGGCATCAGAGGTACTTACGAGTATATATTTATATGTATATTAGGTAATAGAATGTTATTATATACTTAGTATTATACGTGAAGGCATCGCCCGGGATAAATCCAATACGTCGTGTTGGGATGAATTTATGTTATATGGTATGTTATGAAATTTATGAAGAAAACTCTTACAACTTCATAACAAATTTGAAGGGATTTTGAAAATGTTTCTGGTGGATTTATCCAAAATCAACTTTGAGTTTGACCTTGAATTTATATGACCGAAAATACAAAGAAGGTACAGTTAACTTTTAACCTGTCGTTTTAGTGTATAATTAAAATATATATGTATATTTAGACTTTCATATGTGCAAAGTAATTTGTTATTCGTTTAAGATATCATCTATCATCCAAAACATAATGTAACATTACTAACAGTCATATAATATAATGAAATTTTGTATATAATTTATTAGGGTTGGCCTCGTAACTGATTGAGCATTTTAAATAATAGAATCGACACAGATTAAGTAAATATTTATAGCAACACAGTAGCATGGAGCCGTGGTAGCTCAGTTTCCGGGCGGTTGGCTCAAGTTGCATGGTACACTAGCAGTACGAGTTCGATCCCCGGTGCCGGCACCAATAAATTTTTTGTTGCAATTTTATGTGCTGATTTACCACGTGCTCGGCGGGGAAGTTAAACATCGTGAGGAAACCTACATGTCTTAGAAAAATGTCTAAGGCATGTGAAGTCTGCCAATACTCTCTTTAGAGGCCTGCGCCCAACAGTGGGATAAATATATTATATATATAAAGGCTGCAACTACCTACCCAACTACCTAGAGATATATTTAAAATTCTTTTGTCTCTTTCTCTGGTTCATTATAGATTATGTTAATATTTAATTGCGTGTCTGATTTTCAGCCATTTACCTTTTATATATAAAGCATATAGTTCCCAGTATTCCGTTGTTACGTAAAAAATAACTAGTTAAATTTGTGACCAACGGCGATGGTGTCATAGCTTGTCATTTGTGGGGCCTTTTAGGCGTAGTGAAGGCCCGACAATCCGAAAGCGGTTCTGTCCATGCCGCCTGAATGGAATAATAAAAAATGAATTGATTTACAAAAAAAAGTGGGAATTCAAACTTCTTCGTCAAGATATGTACCCAAAAGCGATGGAAAGACTGTAGGTGTACACTTCCTTAATCTTATGTCTAGTGGCGCCATCCAGACTGCATTTCCACTTAACATCAGTTGGGATCGCAGTCAAGCACTTGCTTAGTAAGTATAAAAAAACTTAAATAACGGTGCATGGTGATTGATGGTTGTTATGGATGGAGTTTAACATCAGGGTGCTATGTATTAGTGCGTATTTCCTCAAAAACTTAGCCTAAATGTACAGATTTGTTAGATCTACGCAAATATCTCCTATATCTTATATATATACATTATTTTGCAGGAATTTTTCATTAATGTTTGGCTAGCTTTGTAAAAGTGCTATCCTTAGTGTTGTTTTCCATTTATTTCGTAAAGAAAAAAAGCTCCTTTACTAGATTTCTTTTTAATAATGGTTCATATTTGTGGCCATAAAATAAACATTTTTTGAAAAACTCCATATTTCACCCTGGCTGAAATTTGGTAAAAGATGAATAAGAAAAACCATGAATTGTTTATGTTTTTTCAATAAAACTAAATTCTTTATTTAAAATTCTCAAACGTTTTGTTGCCGACTTATTGTTACTAATAATGATAATAACAAAATATCTTTATCACTTAATTTTACGAAAAATATTTTCTGTGTTGCCAATTTATTAAATAATTCATCACCATTGTAGAAGCCCGTATCTTAATATAACAATACAGATCATCCCATAAATTTGTCATTATTTTTCTGTTCTTGTTTTGTGTCTATTTTGTCGGTTCTCCAGCCAATAATTCAACATTGGAATACCTAATTCTGCGTGAGTAATGCCGATGGTTTTCGTTCGTTCTGATAAAGATCAGATCATCGCGTTTCCTATCCTGTGATAAAATAATATTTACGAGCAAAAACAAAAACCGAATTCAAATCGAATCAAACGTTGTAAATCAAATGCGTTTACACGCGACGCACAGACGCCCTCTTTATATTTAAAAATTATCGTAGGAATATTACGAAATCCAATTAACATCAGAACCTAAGTCGGTTGAAAGTAACATAATAAAAATAACACGTTAATTTTGTTTTAAAGATTTGAAACTACTATGCAAAGTTGGTAGCACAGACGTATTTAATATTATATATAGTACTGTAATACCATAAGCCCAAAGAAGCAGTGAATTCTTATTGTGCCAAAAATGATATAGTTAGATAGAAGTTATATATTTCCTATTAACCTCGTAATTTAGGCGTGCCCTTCGCAACACATAACAAATAACCATGTATATGTTTTTATGATTATTAAGATTTATTTTACTTTTAAGATATACTTAAAATAGCTGCATGGCCAGCATTATATTTAACTTGATAAAAATGACATTAAAATGTGATTAGAAATTAGCGATATATAAATCCTTTTTGAATTTTTTTTTTTTAATTATTTTTTTTAATGCGAAAACAAAATAACTTCCTTTTTGAATATTAATGTGAGAACATTGCAGTTTTTTAAAGTTTAAATTTTATTTATATCATAATTTTAAGATGAATTCTTCGCTGAATCGATGGTGCTTTTATAATTAAAGTTTTTGAAAAGATTGTGTGGACATCAAGAACTAAGCAACTTCCAGCAGCATCGAGATGTCACTGGCATAAAATAAATAAAGTCAAAAATATAAAAGTAAATAAAATATTGACATATAATTCAAATTTGTAAACAGGATAAAATTAATTAACATGGACCTTGGAAGGTAAACAGAGTTCGGTCTGTGTAAAAGTCACTATTTTAGAATAAAGAAAGTTTCCAAACTATCGTGCCATAGCACTATACTAGCTATAAATGTTCCTTGCTTCATCGCAAATAACTTGCTTGTGTTATCTCGATGCTGCCAGTTCTTATCTAAATATAGTTAAATAAAAAAAATAGTTTTAACTAATTCTTTGAAAATGACTTGACGATTTTATAATATTAACTGTACTTGATATCGATTACGACGTAAAATATTGCGTGGGGATGCCAATGAAAATAATTTTATTATTTTTTTAAATTGTTGACATTGTCAAATATCTTTTAAAAATAAAACTTACGTTAGTTGATTAAGGTGTTTATTACGATATTGTTGATGAACATATTATTGTAATCTGTTACTTATGCAATTTTATAAAATATTTGTAAGACTTAAGTTTTTAAATAAATTTCCTAAATATGACATTATTTATTTAATTTGTGACTTATTGATGTAGTTATCCTACCAGTAATAGATTGTAACAAATTACTTTATACTGTGCTCAGGTACTACATGATCTAATTCCCCCATCCCCTTTCCACCATCGGACTTCTAGACGCACTGCGGGATTGTTGTGTTGTTGTGAACATCCTCAAACCCGAACGAAGCGATTTGCTTCGTCTGTCATTCTTCGTACAGCAAAGGACTGGAATAGTTTGCCCGCGTCTGTCTTTCCTTCCGATTACAACGTGGGTATTTTCAAGAGTAGAGTGAATAGGCATTTACTAAGCTGGTGCGCCTTACCATCCAGGACTACATTTCCACTTAACATCAGGTGGGATCGTAGTCAAGCACTTGCTTAGAAATTATAAAAAATATATATAAATAAGAAGTTAAAATATACTTTTAAAAAGTATGTACGCAATTTACACACACACAGCAGAAGTGAAACTCTACTTAAGTATTCTATATGTATGAGGATAATTAAAAGGTTTATTATTTTTATGATTAAAAATTATTTTAAATTTTAAAGCAAAATATTACATTTCATATACGAGTATATTCTTTTATATTTTCTGAGCAAGTGCTTGACTACGATCCCACCTGATGTTAAGTGGATCCAGTCCTGGATGGTAAAGCGCTTAGAAAATGCCTATTCACTCTACTATTGAAAATATCCAAATTGTAATCAGAAGGAAAGACGGGCAAACTTTTCCCGTCCTTTGAGTACGAAGAATGAAAGGCGAAGCAAAGCGCTTCGTTCGGGTTTGAGAGATGTTCACAACAAAAGGATGAAATCCCGCAGTGCGTGTAGAAGTCCGATGGTGGAACTGGGATGGGGGAATTAGATCATGTAGTACCTGAGCACAATCTCCAAAATGCAATCTGTAGAAAACCGAAAGGAAAGATTGGTTTTAGCTGCGATACATTGTAACACACACTATTGAGATTTCACGTTTTCACTCTAAACAAATGACGGGAGATTATGATAACTAAAGCAGGAAACAAATAAGTAACTGACCACAAAAATAACAAAGAGGAGGCAAAGAATACAGAAAACATTGCAATCTTTTAATACATCTCATTCTCTCACAGGTTAAATGCTAGTTAGATATGTTTGTCTCTTTTTACCGTCGCTTTTTCGTTACATCTATAATATTTTCAATCATGAAGGAAAAATGTTTATAAATTAAACAAATATAATTTCATTGAATAAGCCCCGTAAAATATAAAATGTTTATTACATTAAAATTATTGCACAAGCCCGTTTACAAAAATGACATTACGTAGAGTGGATTAATGGAGGAAACCTGGCAACACACGAATTCTGTGCGGTCTCTCGAAGGCGTTCTCGTACGGTGCCTGAGCATAATCGTCTCCGAAGTCTCCATCATCGTCAACCGATCTCTTCTCGAAGTGACGCTGCTGTTGCGATGGTAAGTTCCTTCCTGACGTCGGACCTTGAGAGGACTTCGGTTGTGATTGCCCACCCGGACGCTGGCCGTATACAACCACGCAACAGATGAGCAAAACAAGAACTGTCAAATTAGTGATAGCCGCCATCTTGTCGAACGTGTAACTTGGAAAACAGAATTATTATGATCTTGTTCATCCGTATGACATTTATATACGATCTGAATGTTTTCTGTATATATTACCAGTGCAAATGATACGAGACCGCTATGTGCGCAACATTATCGCTCGTTTAGCAAGTCTCTTTATAAATATGTAAATAAATTTTCGTCGTTACATATCATGGCCAGTATTAAGATCGATTTAAGAGTAAAAAAAAATATATATCGTTCAACACATAGACCTAAACAGAAATATAGAAAGGCCCTTAACAATTAAATATTGGTACAGATCCAACGGCAAATCTCAAAAAAATATTAACAAGCGTCGATAGCGTAATGGTTTAGGGTACGGGATGCAAACGAAAGGTCATAAATACGAATCCACCATTCGACTATTGACGTGAACCATCTCCTAGGACAAGCTTAAACTCAGTTGGAATCTTTAAGTCTTGCTTTTACATTAGTAAATAATAATTCTGACAAAAATAAAAATTCAAGTCACAATAGCAATTATACACCTAGTTAAACTTTTGACAAGAGAATTCATTTAAGCGTCATATTTATTAAATAATGTACTTAAATAAATTAAAAAAGTCATTACTTTACAATATGAAAATATCAAAAAGATAATGGACTAGATATATTTTAAACTTGTAATTATACCACACACAAAAACAGACACACACAATTGCAAAAAACGTGTGAAGCAACACTTGTCAGCCTGTGTCAATCACCTGTCTTCATCGTGTTGCATTTTTACCTTCATTTATAGTATATCAAGTAATAATATTCAACCGACTTCAAAAAGGAGGAGGTTCTCAATTCGTCCGCAGGTGTAATTTTATGTTTGTTACTGAATAACTTTCGACTAGGATGATTTTTTTTTTGAAAGCTGATACTTCCAGTATGGTCATAATGGCCAATGGAATCCATGAGAAAACCAATGTTTAAATTGGTTTTCTCATGAATGCCATTTGCATTAAATATTTGCGACAAATTGGCTAACAATACAATATCACCCCAATCGATTTTGACTATTCATTTTATTGGAAATTATGTATTTTAAGGGTAGTTTGATGAGAGTCTCATTCTGAACCGTTGATTCTGATTAATTCTATTTCGTTATAAGCCTACGATAAAAAAACAATATTAACGTTATCTATGATGGACGAACCAGAGATCACGACAGTTAATGAAATGTGCATTTAACGGCCACCAAGGCTGTTAGATTGACATTCCATTTTCAAAGTTTCCAACTCCTCTTTATCATAGTTAATGTACACTCGTGAGCAAAAGTAAAATGTCAGTCCCCACATGAAGGCAACACTAAGTTCTAAAATTAAAATTAAAATAAGATTTATTTAATACAATGACTTATACATTCCATACAAACTAAAAAAAAAGTAATATTTACAATATAATAGGTATTTTAAAAATATTTACAATAAATATAACTGTGCCAAACCGTATTAGCTTGGCAGAGTGCCCAGAAGGCTGTTAGCATTTCCACGTTGTATGCTTAGACTCTGTGCAAGGTATAAACCAGGCCTCTGGTCACCAGATGTGTCTTAAAATAAAAATTAATGAAGAATACTGTATTATCCAAGTTTACGTAAGTAGTTACGTATCCTTTTTCATTTTTTTTTTATATTTCGTTTATATTTTTAAATGAAATATAACTAAATTAACAAAAATATTTGATTTTATTTTAAGGATATTTAATTGTCTATCATGCACAATTAATTTCAGTTAGCTAGCTTCTTTATCTTCCGAGATATTCAAACTTTCTTAACCGACCCCACCTTTATTTTTGCTCACGGCTATATTTGTAATTACCGCATCTATATCGTATTAATTTAAGACCCACCTGTTTAAGTATATATCTATGGTATCGTTTGTTTGTTGTTTCATTTCACAGCTTCAGACGCAAACTTGTTCGGTTGACGCATGCGTTTGTTGTAAACGATATCTTCATAAACAACTATAACCATTCAATTTCCGCAATTGCATCAAAAAAAATTATAGCAATAGACTACAGCGGAAATAAACATTGTTGTGCGTGGGCTGTTAATTGTACAATGTGCAAGGTGACGCGTCACAACCAGACACAGACAGCGGACATCGTGGAGAACGTTGCTAAGGCAGTAGATGGCCAAGACCAGGCAAAATGGAGAAGATTCAGTCGCAAAGCAGACCCCAAACGCTTAGCAAAAGTGAAATAATGTTAATATTGCCGACCGTGAAATGCTGCGCTTCCTTACTTATGTTAGCTTTAGCGATTGCGTTTTCCGGCTGAAAGCTCGGAATATAAAGCTACTTTTGTCGTTACAAAGACGTGCTTAGGCGTCATCTAGCTGCCTGTAACATACAGACCGACAAGTGGGAGAGCTTTGCCTCAATGCGACCAGAGTGGCGCTCTTGTGTCAAAGCAGGCGTGACGGATTTTAAAAAGAACTGTCTCGTTGATCTAGACCCAAAACGCCGCGAAAGGAAATCTCGCCCCAAGTTCTCCTACAACTACACCTACGAGTACAATATCACCGGTCAGCTATATTGTGCTACTTGGAACCGAGCATTTAAGAGCAAGTTACTTTACTTAAGTTACGTTATATTTACTTGCAAGCTTCGCAAGCCAAGCCCATGCCTGAAGCTAAAGCAGGAAAAATTCTTTAGAAGAATAATAACGGAACAGAAAACCCACGCGACTCCTCGTTGGAAATGAATTCATCATGTCCCCATGTTGTAAAGAAATTAAAATGCGAATGCGGTCTTAATTTTTATGGTGGTTGAAGTTATTCACACAAACATTGTTGGGCACAGGCCTTGTCATTAAAGAAAGTATAAGACCATAGTCCGCCACGTGGCTCTAGTGCGGATTAGTAGACTTCACATGTTACATGCATGTTTCCTCACGATGTTCATCTTCACTGCGAGCGTGTGGTAAATCATCGAATAAAATTGCAACATAAAATTTTTTGTGCCGGCGGGGATCGAACTCGGGTTGCGAGCGACTGTGTAACTTGAGATAACCGCCCAGATACTGAGCTACCACAGCTCTTATATTCAGATACCTCTTCAGGAATAAGCATCACCAAACAAACAAAAACACAAAGTTTACCCAGAGATCGAGCTATACTGTGTTAAAACAGCTTAGAAATAATATTAAAAAAAGATTGGCTAAAATTATTTTTTTGATATACCGTAAATTATTAAGATAGTCAAAGTCAGGTAATCAATGAATTCCATTAGCGATAATCTCAAGGATATGTGGAATCTTTTTGTAAAGACTTCGGTTATTACTATATCACGTATAACCTGAGACGAACGGACTGGATAGTAACTTATTAAATAACATATTTTAAACTTATATGAAAGAAACTAATCTAAGGGTAAAGGTTACCGTCAATACCTAAATATGTTTAGGGTACTAGTAGAACAAGCTTAACCCTAATTGGAATGGATGATAGTATACATTAGTAATATTTATGAAAATTTATCGATGGCATTTCGAGTTTTCTTGTCGGAGTTAATATGAGACCTTATTGAAAAAATCAATTTAAAACAAAATGGGTTAATAAATAACGGCATTTTAAGTACTTAAACAATAAAAAAACTGAATAATTAATAACATCCTGCTTTTTTTAAGTCGGTTATAATAGAGTGCGTGCTTCAAGTATCCATTGAATGTCACAAGCTACAGCGATGTCGCAACCTTAAAGGTGGTGACTGACATGATTATTTGACCGATGTGAAGATTCGCATTGAATTTTTGAGCAAATGCTCGTGTGTCGTCGAGTCGAGTCGATAATCCCTCCTTATCTCTAGTATTCTAAAAATTTTTGATATGTTGGGTTCGCGTTTTTTGCATTTTTACATTTACAAAAAATTTTTACTTTTGTTTTTATAACCATGGGTGCAAAGAAGACGGTGCCTATTGAATTATATCGTGAAATAATTGTTTCTTATATTATGTTTTTATAGACTATGTATTTGATAAATTGTATTTGACAACAATTGAGAGTTTTTACTTATGTATGTATTAATGGTATTTCAATGAGAAAAATTGCTGAGATACGAGCAAGGTTATGGAACGCATTAAACTAGAATGTCGAAGTATCTCCCCTGCCTGTCGTAGAAGGCGACTAAAAGGGGCCTCGGGTTCACTGGACGAAAAGGGTGGGGGCCTTTGTTGTCCGCTAAGGTGGACCTGAGAAGAAAGCGACATCGGCTGGCCCGTGTCGCCTTGCACTGCGAGGGCACAAGGGGGGAGGGAGTAACCTCCGGTGCGTTCCACTGGAGATCCCGGAGCCCCTCGTCATGCACTGAGGAAGGGCCACCGGGTAGGTTTTAGTGGGTAAAAACTCCACATAACCGCCGCCTTCCCCTCAGAAGGCGGCGTATCTTTTTGAAGATTACCTCCCCGTTAACAAAAAAAAGGAAAAGAATGTCGATGTGCTGTGGCGACTAGCGTTCGCCATCACCAAAGAGGATTTTTAGACGAAAAAATTATTCAAAATTGTATTTGGAATTAGAAAAATTTTATATAAGACTTATGTCATAATTTTTCACAATACACACTTTTTGCTTAGACTTTCCGAATGTATTTATTTCTAATGTAACAAAACGTATCAAATATAATTTCAATATCCTCAACATTTCTGTGATATTTTTATTTACCGGCGGACTATACTAGAAGGCCAAGAACACGCACAAAAGTAAATATTGGGATTGGCATTCCGCCCTGATGCCACATTACCCAAAGTACCAATGTATTCGATTTGTAACGTGCTCACATTAAACGAACACTCAAGTCGGTCGCAACCTTAACAGTTACACAATATATATCCCTGGTAGGTTTGCTCACGTGAAGTGCTGTACGATTGTTTGTTTAAACATTTACAATCGCACTTAACAATCCTCGTGGGTCGAATAGATTAAATCAATGTTAACGCATGAAACGAGATCTATGCGAGGAAAAATATTTAAATCATTTTGTTTTGTGTTTGACACGAGTAAATATAGGAGCCGTGGTAGCGCAATATCGAGGCGGTCGCTCAATATGTATAGTAAAAGAGTAACCCGAGTTCAGGAGTTATTCTTCTTGGTCGCCTGACTCTTAAATTAAATACTTTTGGAGCAGGCAACAAAGTATTTAAAGTGATAACATAGTTACAGGCTACTCACTGATTTCAATTATTACTTTCTCCAATCTATGTAGATTGAGTTTACATCATCTTGAGTTCATTCAGTGGTATGCTTGATATTAGATTCAAATTTCTTTTGAACCAGGAGTACTACATTACAAAAATATACCAATATGTACACTTTTTTAAACTACCACGTGTAAATTTTGCCACATTTAGTTAATTAAAATAGCATCCTGTATAGTTTGTACTTTTGCTATTATATTTTAACAGGCGTTAGACATTAAATGAACACCACAATTCGCTTAGTTTTCTCTATTTTATATATAGTTAATAAACTAATATTTAATAATAGTATAATTTGTATTGTAGTCAACCGAAGGTGATAATGTCAATGGAAAATCACCCAAATCCGACACTATATAAAATAAATGTGAAGCCTATAAGTCAACCCATAATTACCTGATATTTATTTAATATTGTGCTGTTTTGACACAGATTACAAATCAATAAATAAACACATTGTGCATTATAAGAGTATTTTCTGTAAGAACATAAGTAGCTTATCGAAGAGATATCGCATGTTCTCTATATAAAGGCGGTATAGTTTCAACAAAGGTTTAAAAATAAAAAAAAATTGCACTACAAAGATACACGCTACTTGTTAATAAGATAAGATGTCCGTTAAAATTGGTAAGTTTTATTGTTTTCTTTATGTTTGGAAGTGCTAGAAGTGAATCGTGAAAAATCTAAATTTGTTAACGTAACCTTTGTTTATCTGCTGGCAGCGTGACAGCTTAATTAGTAATTTTATTTTTTTTAATAAAAATTACAGTAAACAGACTTCGCTAGCCTTCACTTTAAAAAGAAGAAAATGAAAAAAACACAATTTTTGTTTTTTTTAAAACGCTATCATCTTTGAGGTACGTATTGTAACTTGTACCTTAAGGCTCAAGCCTTATGCCTTAAGGTACAAGTTACAATACGTATATAGGTACGAATAGGCACATAGGCACAAATCGTAATAGGTACGTTACAAGACCTGAAGATGAATTATAAGATTCGTTGCTTGATTGCCTTTTCAACCGACTTCAAAAAAGGAGTTGTTTTCTAACTTTCGAAAGCTGATGATTCCTGTGTGGTCCCAATTCTGAAAATGGCATTCATGAGAAAACGATAAGGTCTTAAATTTGGATTAAATATGTGCTCGACAAATGGACGATGCTATACAATATCACGCCAACGCCGATTTCGATGGTTAATTTCTTTGGAAAGGATGTACTTCGAGGCGAGAATAGTTTTATAAGAGTTTGCTTAGATTCTGATTATTTCTATTTCATAATTCCTACGATAATTCGGAAATAAAAAATATCCGCGCGTTATAACGTATAACGTTTGATTACTTTTGACTCCATTTAATGGTGCGTAACAAACTGTCTGTACTACGTGGAGATCCTTGATCTCTATCCCCTCTGAGTAACGGGTTTGAGTATTTACGCTACGTCAAAATATAAAATCAATGTAATGATTCGTATATATTTCAGCGCTGCTTTTCGTGCTCGTGGCATTCATCAGCATCGGAATAACGGACGCCTGTCCATGCCCTCGTATCTACTGGCCCGTCTGCGGTTCAGACGGCGTCACCTACTCCAATGTCCAGTGTATGAGGTGCCATAGACCCAGCGTAAGGGTCATGAGGCAAGGACCCTGCAAGAAGTTGGGGGGAATCATTCACCCAAGGACCTACGATCAGACATCATACAGCGAATATTAGACTTTGTGTATGCTTAAGTTTTCTTTGGTAACTTACTGATTGTGTGTTATCAATTATATATTTATTATTAAATTATGTTTGTTTCTTTTTAACCGACTTCAAAAAAGGAGGAGGTTCTCAATTCATCTGTATTTTTTTTGTAACCTCGTAGCTTTCGACTGGATGAACCAATTTTGATGACTTTTATTTGATAGCTGGTGCTTCCCATTTTGACAACCTGAACCTAACTGAATATATTATAATTGGAAATCCACCGCCTTTCGTGTGGCCGCCTCTATGTGAGAATGCTAGAAGATTAAAATCAATTCGAGATCCTTAAACATTTGCTAATCTACAATAGCTGTGTTAGGGTTTTTAGGATTTCGAAGAGGAAAATTTGGGCCCAGTATATGGCGATAGACTCACCCCCTGTGACATATAAATAATAAGCTTGATAAAAAATGTCTGCGAAAGCGGTTTCTGTCTACCCCGCTAGGGGTTAGTGGCGTTAGTTGAAAACGTGATAGTTTGTAACGAAAGTTACTTTAGCAATTGAAGAACTAATGGCTGCGTAAAAAATAAATACTTACACATAAATCAAGGCTTTAAAAATATAATATTTTTCAAGGTATGGGCTAATGGATTCCTCGAAGTGTTTTGATTAGTATCGGCAAGTATAAAAGAGCTGAGCCAGTCTAGCGTTCATCAAATAACTTGAGTAGTTCGCCTTGCGATAAGTCAAGATGGCACTTAAATTTGGTGAGTAATTTTTTAATTTTTTTTGTGTATATCTGTTCTGTGACGGGAAAAAAATTGACGCCTCAAAAGTTGAAAGGATTTCGACTACTCAGAAAAAATAAAAATGGAATAAAACTTTTCTTTATATAAAAGAAGCGTCAATAGCCTAATGGTTTAGGGTACGGACTGCGAATCGTAAGGTCGTGGGTTCGAATCCACCATTCGACTATTGCCGTGAACCATGTCCTAGCACAAGCTTAAGCTTAGTTGGAACGGTTAACAAGATTGTTAGTAATATTTCTGAAAAAAAAAGAAATATTGTTAGCTTTCTTTTTAAAAAAAAAAAAATTATGATTATATTAATAACATTTTTGTGCAAGCAACACCTGTCAAGTCACGGGACCTCAAAAGCTTGGTGAAAAATTTTTTTTATTAGCTTTCACCTTACTTGGAGGCACGTTCTTTCAGGGATAGAGTCGCCGTAAAGCAACTAGTTAGTTAGTAGTGTTTAATCGAGAACTTTTTAGCCTCATCGACTGTTCTACGCGCTATGTACCCGGCCCACTGCTACTTCATCTTGCTTACACGGTGGGTCCGTAACCTTCTCGATCTCCTGATCGAGATCGATACGATCTCGTAAAGATACCTCGAGTATAGCGACCTTGAGACCACGTTTGTGAGCTATATATAGCGGATATATAGCGGATATCGTATTGCTATCAAATATTGCTCAAAGTCGCATGGATTGTCCTGAATTACTTAATAAGCTACGCTTCTCTATCCCTTCTCGTAGTCTGCGATTCAAGTGTCCATTATATACTCCACCTAGTAATGCGAACTGTATGCTTAATAGCTATTTTATCGGAGCATCTAATTACTTCAACAACCTGTGTAAGAAATTCAATAATGTCGACCTATTTTACGTCAGTGATGCCTCACTACGTAAGCTTTTTATAAGTAAATTTAGCGAAATTTTGTCTGCGGGACCATGATACTCTTTTTCCAATAATGTGTTACCTAAGTTTGCGTCTTTAGTGTTTTATTTTTCCCTAATTTAGTTGCGAAAACTTGTTATTAGCTAATCTAGTGATTTATTTGTAAATTATATAACAAGCATTGAATAGCTGTAAGTTTTCCTGTATCAAATAAATAAATAAATAAATAAAATATATATCATCACGGGTATAGTTGGCGGCAGATAATTCCCAAGAGCAACATGTGGCTTAATGCTGCTGTCTGACCCGACCTCAGAGGGAGCAAGGAAGCTGGTGGCTATGGCCATACAACATTGATGGCTTTCTTTCTCGCTTTATGCGACCAATGTATGCGTAGGTTAGCGTATGATGGGGCTGACATGCCCAAAAGGGCAAAAGCCCCCCAATAAGTAATGAAAAAAAAAGATAACTCGCGTGTCTACTCTAGCGCTCACCGTTATTGCGCAGAAGTTGAAACTAACGTTTTACAAGGGAAGGAAGGAGGCGCGGGAGGACATGCGCAAACGTGTCTCCTGTCGTACTTCGCCCCGCACACCGATATAACGTCATGCTCGCTCCTGGTGTACAGTCGCTTTCTAAGTTTTATGTTATTAGACTTTTGTTTTCTGTTAATTTTTTTTTATTGACTGTTATTATTCTTTCTGATTAAAATAATGAATATGCCAATATGAAAAGTACAAATAAAAACACTTTATTCGTAGTCTATAGAAATTAATACTTGCATGCGCGACTGTACAAATGCGCACCTATCTCTTCCACGTTTCGCTCGGCGCTAGAGTTATTTGCCGCCAACTCTAGCTCACTGATCGAAGACTTTCGACTTCAAGCACTGAGGTGAAACTAGATTATTTATCATATACATAGTCGAGACATTTTACTTTTCACATGTATTACGAAAATACATTACTAAATGTCCCGACGTATTTTTACGTATATTTATTAAGAGAAAGATGTATGCAGAGTCATACTAAGTGGATGACGGTAATACCTGTCATGTAAATGTATTTGTATTTTGTTATAGTATTCGTCTGCTTACTGCTGAGCTTGGTGTACATCAGCTTAGCTGTCGCTGAGAACCCGTGCATCTGCACGTACCACTATCTACCAGTATGCGGCTCTGACGGCAACACCTACGCCAACGAAGGTTGTATGACATGCTTCAACCCGGACCTGAAAGTCGCGAAGGAAGGACCTTGTTGATTTTATTGTTTTATATGCTTGATTGATTTTAATAAATTGGTCTTAACGGCCATTTAATAAACTGTTTTTTTTTATAAACGTACCTACATTATAACCGAATTACCCTCTAGTATCGAATAGTCGCCTGGCGCCGTAGACCGCAACAGCCACTATCCATTAAAACGCCCCCGGTCGCCCTTTTTCAGTGCATGGTGAGGGGCTCCGGGATCTCCAAAGGAACGCACCGGAGTCCCTCTGCACTGTGTGTCTGTCTTCGGAGAGGCTGAGAGATGTCTACGACAGGCAGAGGATGCCGCAGTCGTATTCTACAAGCCCAGAACAACAGGGCTGATCTCCTCCGAACCTGCCGTATCTAAGGATTTTCATTCGAATAAATCTTCAATTATTTCGAGAACAGATTGGCTTTTTCCTGTTCAGTTTTGCTGCTTCAACTATTTTCTGAGAGTTCTATTGTTCTTTTCTTGTTTGAAAAGATTAAGATGATATTTTATGATGTAGACACAAGATAAAAATCCGTACAGCTGTACTATTAATATAACAGAAAGGTATTTCCATGCCTCACTACTACATGATGTAGTTGTCTCATTCAACCGTTGGTAAAATATACTCGCAAAATTGGCCACGAGGACTGTTTTATTAAAATAAAATGGCCGAAGCTTGTAAATTACGATAGTATTATTTATCTTTTTAAAATAACCTCAAAATTGTTATAGTTTTAAGCGACATATAAAGAGTGTTTTTTTCTTTTGTTGCGTTGACATAATTATATACTTAAATAAAAAAATAATTTATAATTCCTAAATACAACTTTGTGTATATATAATTATAAAAATGGGAGTCAATAATATCCAATGTGATGCGGAGGAGGAAATTGAAATTGTTGAAACTATGGAGAAGTTTGGTAAATACCAGAAGATGCAGTTCCTATATGCTTGCCTTCCGGCTATGTTCATAACTATGATACACATTAACTACGTCTTTGTTGCCGGAGATTTGAATTATCGGTACGTATTGCAATTCTTTTATAAACGTTTAGCAATTATGTTTTGTTCACATATATTACTAACATTCTTGTTAACTTTTTTTTAACATGGGCGGAAATGTGTTTATTCATACTCGTCGGAGTACCAGTTATGTCGGGCTCGGCCTACAAGGGCTAGAACCTCCCATAATGAGCCAACTTCCGCCGCCAGATGGAGTCGCGTTATCATTTACCATCTATCATTTTTGTTAACTATTCCAACTAAGCTTAAGCTTGTGCCAGGAGATGGTTCACATCAATAGTCGAATGGTGGATTCGAACCTACGACCTTTCGTTTCGCAGTCGATACTGTAAACCATTAGGCTATTGATGCTTCGGCTCATCAATCAATGCTCTGCTAGAAGTGGTATTCAAATCTATCTCTATCAATCTATTTGAATGTGTCTTTTCGAAAAAATGTGTGGTTTGACTCTGTCGGGTGATCTCTAGGGTCGGAGGAACCGACACTAGAGTCTGTATGTCTGAGGATCGTGGTCACCATCCAGGTTGCATCAGGAGCAGATAATCTGCCTCCACTGGCTCCCGTTCAGAGCATCTCTTACGCCTGTAAAAAATTGGGGGACGACTTAATACAGATTGGTGACAGTTGGTAATTACCACATTACGCTTCATTTGTTTTATGATATTTATGAGATTTGAGTTATTCGTTACAGGTGCCGTATACCTGAATGCGATGACAAGTTTCCAGTATATAAACCCACGTGGTGGCCAAACGCTACGATAGACAGATGCACAAGGCCCCTGACAAAAGAACTTAACGGACAGTCGTGCACCAATGAAAGTTTCACAGGTGCAGTCGAAGTATGCACGGAATGGGTATACGAAACCAACAACACCGTCATAGCTGAGGTACGTAGATGTCTCGGTGTAGAATTAGCGAGTCTAATTTTTCAACCGACTTCAAAAAAGGAAGTTATCAATTCGTCTGCATGTTTTTTTTTATTTTTGTTACCTCATAACTCTCGACTGATTTAACCGATTTTGGTGATTCTCTTTCTTGTGAAAGCTGGTACTATCGATGTGGTCCCATTTCGAGCATTCTGACAATGGCATCTATGAGAAAACCATATAAGTGGTAGATTTGCATCAAGTACGTGCGCCGCAAATCGTTAAATAACTCAATATCACATCTAACGATCTCGATTATTCATTTTTTATTTCATTTATTTTATTTCATGTTAATAACAGATACTAAACATTTTTTATTATTTGTACAGATAACTTTTCTTTTGTACTATTACTGTCCGAGATGTAGTTGGCAGTTAGATTAGTAACTGCCAACTTAATATAACACTAAACATCATGTATATACTTTTTTACTAAGCAAGTGCTTGACTACGATCCCACCTGATGTTAAGTGGAAATTCAGTCCTTGATTGTAAGGCGCACTAGCTTAGTAAATGCCTATTCACTCTACTCTTGAAAATACCCACATTGTGATCGGTGGGAAAACTATTCCAGTCCCCCGCTGTACGAATAACGAAATATGAAGCAAGGCGCTTCGTTCAGATTTTAGGGATATTGTATTTATATAAATACATAAATATTTCAATATCTCCTTTTATGTTCTTATCTTTGCGCATCTTTATAGCATCACGGCTATTTTTGATGTATGTGTTTAAATATATAAACAGATTAATAAGTGTAAATAAGAAGATATGATTACATTTAACATGCAATTAAAGTTACCACCTCCGTATTACAGTGTTTATTCTGCACTGATAAACGATTTTCCCGCTACGTAATTAGCACATCTATATGTTAGGAAATATGTTGCAATTGCTATATAAAATACAATGCAATTTTCTACAGAAGTTAAGATTGTGCGATGGGAAATAATAATTTTTAAACAAGTATATTTACGAGTAGAAACAAAAACCGACTTCAAATCGAATAGAAATATAACGAAATAAAATTTATCAGATCCTAACCAAACTCTTATCGAAATACTCTTAAAGTACACCCTTTCCAATAAAAAATAATCATCGTAATCGGTTGGCGTGATATTATGTTAGCCGTCCATCTGTGACGCACATCTTCTTCTTCTTCATGTGCCTCTCGATCACTGAAGGTCGGCAGTCTTCTAAACTTATTAACTACTCCTTATTCATGGCTAAGCGGAATAGTGTTTCGACTGTTTTTATTCCAGTCCATTTTTTTTTGTTCACGCGGGGGAATCTTTTTATAGACCATCCTCCGGTACCCTGGGTGGGCCCGGAGGGATGTGTGGGACTCGGCCTGGGCAGCCCCTACCCACTAAACCTTCCGCGAATGCCATCAGCCGTTATGAGCGGGGTGCCCCGGATCTGAAAGCGACAGGACACCCCAACGACCGGCCGGTCCCGACAAAGACCGGACTTCATCCTCAAAGGGGACTTCTCCGGCACTCAGAGAAGTCCCGACGACGCCGAAGCATGCTGGGGCCAGGTACCCATCCTGGCCCCGCTTCGGATTACAGGGGCGGCAAGAGGAGGCGTTCTTAACGCCTCCTGCGCACCCCGATACGTCGCCTGCGGAGGGGGGAGCCTCTGCGCTCCCCACTTTTATTCCAGTCCATTCCCTAATGTTCCTTAGCCATAACTTTTTCCTTCTTCCCAATCGTATCCTGCTATTGTAAGACTTTTATAGGACTTATTAAATGGGATCACTTGGGAAACTTTCAAATATAAAAAGAATATCAAATCCGTTCACGCAGTCAATGGTTATGAGGTAATAAACAAATAAAATACAGACGTTCGATCTTCTCCATTTTTTGAAGTCGTTTGAAGATAAGTCAATCAAATTAAATAAAACGTGACGCATCAAACATTAAACGCAAAACTACACGCAACTAATACCAACTACACTTTTACCAACTAATAAAAAAAAAACATACATACAGAATTGAGAACCTCGAAAGAATATCGGTTTAAAATGCACTTTGAATTTATATTTTTTACAAGTCCAATGACTGGTATTCTCATAAGAGATAATTTACGCACGTCACATGATCATGTGAATATTATCGTGACAATAAAACAACGCTTATTAAACTGTTTAAATATTTCAGTAATAACACAATCGCCCTTGAGGGTAGGCAGGGATTACGGAGTTTAATTTTGCACGTGTCTTATGTCACATGTCACGTGACAATGTCAACAAGGGCCGATTGTATCATATCGTCACGTTTATTTATTAGAATTTATTTTTAACAAATTGACGTCCCGTTTTCCCCGTTCTTGTTTACGCGTATTTTAATCGTATTTGGTCAAAAAATTCACTTCAATCATGAAAATTACGTATCTTGAAACGCAGTGGGACTGTTTTACTCAGACACTGACTTTAACTAAATAATCTCTAGTCCGATTATTTTTTACGCTTTTTTTCGAGTTCTTTCTGATGTGAGAAAAGCTATTATTCTGATCCCTTTATCAAAAGTATCTTATTTGTAAAGTTGATCATATTTCATAATTATGTAATTCGTATATAAATATAAATTCCAAAAAATCATATGGATTTATCAAAAAAAATACCGAGCAAAGCTTTATTATCTGTAATTTTCAGCTCAATCTCGGGTGTCAGCCGTGGAAATCAAATTTGATCGGTACTCTACACAATGTAGGCATGTTGATAGCAATGATAGCCTCGGGATGGATGGCCGATAGGTATGTATTTCATACTTAAAATTTAATTATTATAATTTAATTATCTGTGCTGGCCAGCTGGTATCTAATTAGCTGAATTCGATCTTTAATCATACGCTATATATTTAAATTAAAGGTTAGCCTTGTTGCCTGGCTTTTTTTTTTGTTAACGGGGAGGAAATCTTCAAAAAAGATACCCCGCCTTCTGGGGGAAAGGCGGCGGTTATGTGGGGTTTTTACCCACTAAAACCTCCCCGGTGGCCCTTTCCTCATGACGAGGGGCTCCGGGATCTACAGTGGAACGCACCGGAGCCCCTCTGCACTGTGCTCAAGTAGAGCACCTCCCGGGGGGGGGAGGTTACTCCCTCCCCCCCTGTGCCCTCATAGTGCAAGGCTACACGGGCCAGCCAATGTCGCCTTCTTCCCGGGTCCACCTTAGCGGACGACAAAGCCCCCACCCTTGTCGCCCAGTGAACCCGAGGCCCCTTTTAATCGCCTTATACGACAGGCAGGTGATACCGTAGTCTTATTCTTGAGAGCCCAGAACTACAGGGCTGTTGCCTAGCTAGGCTAACAAACCGTGTTCAAACTTCTCTTTCCACGCTGTTGCAGATTCGGCCGTAAGCCTACGTTAATATTGTGCTCAATTGGAAGTTGTATCGGTCATCTGAAAGCCTTTACTTCCTCTTACAATATCTACGTCTTCATCGAAATAGTGGAAGCTGCGATTTGTGGAGGAACCTACACAGCTGCTATGGTACTAAGTGAGTGGATACGTTCTGACGTCAGGATTTCTTGACCTTGTTCTGAGTAGATCGTAGTAGTAATTGACAACATAAAAAATTAAGAGCGGTTACGGTAATACACTTGACATAACGGTGGGATGTCAATAACCTTAGTAAGTGATTATGATCGCTACGAAGTACTAAATGTAAGATACGTAGATGAAAAGGCAAAGGGCAGGGCACAAAGCACATAGAACAGAAAGCAGATGGAGCCGATGTCCTCGATTTGGGGCCATGAACCGGACCGGCAAACACAGCGTAGGACGTCGCTTATAAACAGGCCTTTTGCAAATTCTTGGGGAAGTTCCAGTAGCGTATATCCTAAGGCTGAAACGATGACGTTCATCATGTCTGTGCTGAAAATGTCGCGAATTTAAAATAAGATGAAACTGCAATAAAATCTATAACAGTATTTTGATTTAAGTGATTACATTTTCTTCGACTCTATATTTTCTCGTCGTATCGTACTTCTACGTTTGTATTTATTGTTAATCTGTTTTTTAATTTCTTATTTTAGTGATAGAAATTGGCGGCCAAAAGTACAGAGTCCTGTCGGGTGTACTGTTTGCGTATGCTTTATACATGGGAGAGTCAGTATTCGCTTTAATAGCAATGTTCGTACCTTATTGGAAAAACTTGATCAGAATAATCTACAGTCCTCCTATTATATTTATCTTTTTAATATTTCTTATGAAAGAAAGCCCACGATGGCAAATACTGAACGGGAGAACGGAAAACGCGAAAAATACTCTATTACATGTATCAAAAGTTAACAATATTAATATAAATAGAGGTAAATTAATCAATATGAACGAAGAAGAACTAAGGAAAGAGTTTAAAATAGAGAATTATGAACAAAAGGAGAACTTGAAGGCTATATTCAAGTCGAAAGAGACTGTTAAGCGTTTATTGATTGGTGCGTTCTGCAAATTTTCATCCAGCTTTGTATATTACGGCTTGATGGTGAATTCTGTTTACCTGCCCGGGAATAAATACACTAATTTCATGTTAGCATCGGTCATGTCCTATCCAGGCGAGCTATTGGCGATGTATTTTATGAACAAAGTGGGAAGAAAACTAACTTTAATTATTGGATATTTATTCTGTGGATTGCTCTGCGCGGCGTCGTCTTGGGCGCCTGAAGGTATATATTTTAGTATACTTTGTTAGGTTATTGGAGCACCATTGTTAAAATTAAAACAAGTCTTTCTACCATCCGCCTAAACTGAAAACAGATCCTACAGTACTACGAACACATTACTAGAAAGACGGAGGAAACATGGACTAACGGCTAGCGTTACTACCAAAGTGAAAATGGCGTTTGTCTGACCAAATCTTCAACATTTTCGAGTCCACCGTCTATGTGGCTCTCCTAGCAAGACTGTAGCGTGTATGCTATTATTTATCGTTTCATATATTTATTGACTTTTTTCTAATTTTTGTATTTTTAGTAACTAAATGTGAAATAACTTCCTAAATACCAACCGAATACGTCACATAATCAGTTTTACGAATCTCTTACTTCCTCCTATATAATCAAAAGCTCGATGGCTTATATCTAGCAGCTGTTCAACACAAGAAATGATTATGATGACTCTTCGTCAAATTGCTCAGTGAGATCATTAATGTATGTAGTGATTTTTCAATCAATTTTCATCAATTTTTTGATAAATCTAACAACAATTAGTTTATAAAATAAAATAATAAAAAAAACATTTTCATGAAATGCGATGGAAAAACTATTCACTCGTATCGCTTTTGGACTTAACAGACTTGATATTAACAATGAATTCGAAATTTATATCAACATTTTTCATAAAAGTATTGTTTCTTAGTTCAAAATATTAGTTTCTCGTACACGCCGACTTATACTATTAATTATAGTCATTACAGAGGTTAAGTGTTAACAGAATAAATTGTTATATAAAAATATTTACTTAACTGATGACTTTATTGATCTTTATTTTTAGTTTTGTAGACACACTGACCAATGATATTGACGAGGTGGCGTGTATTGCGTCTATACACAATTTTGCATGTAGAGGTAAATGAATTAGAGGGGAGTGCAATTTTAGAATGAAACATCGATAACATTATGTATTACAGATTACACTTGGCTCAAAATTGCTCTGTTCCTGTTCGGTAAGCTTGTGATATCTGTGTGCTACACCGGTTTAGTCACTTACACCATGGAACTGTTCCCCACCAGCGTCAGGGGCACATTGCTCGGAATATGTTCCGTTTCCGCCAGCATTGGCAGCATGTTTGCACCGTTATCACCGATTCTGGTGAGTGTACAATTTCATAAATGTAAAAAAAACGAGTGCTTGGCACGAGAGGAATAGAGAAAGAAAATTACGGAAATATTCCGGTATTACGGATAGTAACCATGACAGTTCGGTAGCTTTTAAAGGAAAACTATCGACACATTTAACTAACTAACTAGCTTTGAACGCCACTTTGGGAAGCGATGGCGCTTCAAGAAGAAGTGTCCGAATAAGATTTAACGATGATATCAAAATGAGCACCAAGGTGATATCTCTGTATAATATTCATACATTTACTCTTTGTCGCTGTTTGTAAAAAGCTAAATCGGAACCTATTCAAACATCAAACTATCCTTGAATTACAAGCTTTCCAATAAAAAAAGAATCATGGAAATCGTTTCGCTTGATATTAAGTTATTCATCCATTTGTTGTGCACAATACTTAACGCCACTTTACGACTTTGGGTTGTCAGAATTGGATGATTATTGAAATGGTACACGAAAAGCTACGAGTACCTCACCCAGTCGAAAGTAATAAGATAAAACTTAAAAAAAAAACATACACACAAATTGAGACTCTTTTAAAACAGTTGAAAGAAAACGTGATATTAAAAAGTGATGTCTATTACCCAAATAATATTATCAACCCACCCATATTATCACTTATTACCCAATAAGTGTCCGATTTCTTCACTTTAACGGCAATATAAGTAGCAACATTCTTTGAAGCTGCAAAGACTATGTAAAATTTCAGAATACCGTATCCGTCGTCCTTCCGCCAATGTTCTTCGGTGGCACCGCATTCATTTCCGGAGCTCTCCTCACACTGACCCCTGAGACCAAAGGCCTACCTCTCATAGATACTATTGAACAGCTGGATAAGGCACAAGTAAAAGTATCGAGAGAAGAAAAAGGAGAAGATAATGATGGATTTAATAAAAGTGTTGTAGCATAAATGTCTCTTGTTTCATTTATAAATGCGCAGATTATCGTGGTACACACACAGACAAACTAAGTAAGTAACTAAGCGCTCACGTGCGCTTTTTATATTTTTTTATCAGAGTAGTTATAAAACGAGCATGCAGATCCTAAAAGAACCTGTCGCCTAAAAAGACCTATTAAAGATTTTGCAGGTATAATATTAATTGATTACGGTTTTAGCACACGGACAATTGATGTGCAATTGGTCGGTTTTCATAATGAAAATTCAGTTGATAATATAGCAGACGAATTTGTGACTGTTTTTGGTCGTTAATTATAGAATTTTAATGGTTATTCAACGGTTTCCCATAAAATACTTATATCCCGCAAGAATTGTTCGACTCCACCGACGGTCGCGAATGGACGCACGCTCGGTGATCACGTCCAGGAGTGGTCAACTCTCTTAGAAGCCTTTTTTTTTTGTTGACGGGGAGGAAATCTTCACAAAGATACCCCGCCTTCTGGGGAAGGCGGCAGTTATGTGGGGTTCTTACCCACTAAAACTTCCCCGGTGGCCCTTCTCGGTGCATGACAAGGGGCTCCGGGAGCCCCTCTGCACTGTACTCAAGGAGAGCACGACCCGGGGGGAGGTTACTCCCTCCCCCCCTGTGCCCTCGCAGCGCAAGGCGACACGGGCCAGCCGATGTCGCCTTCTTCCCGAGTCCACTTTGGTGGATGACGCAGGCCCCCACCCTTGTGGCCCAGTAAACCCGAGGCCCCTTTTAGTCGCCTTGTACGACAGGCAGGGGATACCGTAGTCTTATTCTTGAAAGCCCAGAACTACAGGGCTGAGCTCCTAGAAGCCTATGCCAATAGTGGCACCAATTGGAAGACTGAGACAACGCTCTATAAAAAAATTAAATAGATGATCAATTATTGCAGTATCTTTCTTTATATAAAAACTTACCAGTTTGGTATAAATATTATTTTTTGGTGCTCATTGTTATTTCACTTATACCTGTTTCTAAAGGGATTATTATAGTATTTTTTGCCTATAATAATATTAAAATATTATTATAGGCAATAAAATAGGCAATAAAATAATCTTTAATTATAACTGTACCAAAAAGCAGTTGAAAACATTTGTAATTATGTATTTGGTATGTGTTTTTTTTGCAAAATGGCAACTTTCTTAACTTTTGACAGGTCATAGGAGTATATTGTTCATAAATAATTAACAGTTACTTTCTTACATTACGTTCATTTTTCAACTTTGTTAAATTAACACGAACTTCTACTTGGTTTTAGTTCTTTAAAGTTTAGTGCCGTGTGGTTTTATCGTTTATATCTTTTGTGATTTTTTGCCTATGAGATAAACACTCCAGTGTGAAATTTATGCGTTTCTGTTGTGAAATTAAATTTAGAGATACGAGCTCATTTTGTGTGAGATTTGAGTGCGTGCTTTTAGAGTATTATTCTTTACCTCGGTGGAAAGAGAAATTGTAAAATACTCAAAGTGTGGCATTACATCAAAATAAAATTCTTCTGTATCCCTATTAAATAGAAAAATAAAAATGTTGCAACATGCCTGAAACTTTGTTTGATTTATAAATGTTATTTATTCATTGGGTCACTCAACAAATGACTCCCAGAACAATAACTTTAATATCGTCAACCACCCAGGTACTAATAGTACCTATTTACGTGATCACGTCGTCCGAATCGTCGAGAACGTGACTCGGCTTCCGGGCTACGCGTCGGGATTTATTAGTAGGTAATGTCTTGTAGGTGGCGGCACTCACAAGAAGTTTATTTGAACGTTTGATTGCAGTCTCGAAAAACCGTCGAGATGCCTGCTTAAAGAACTGGGCTATTGTCGGAAGCGCTGTGTCAACGTGGAGTATGCGATTGCGTACGATTCGTTCTTTCCCTATAATTATCCCTTTTAACATTTACCTGGCCCGACCACACCTTTCGTAAGTTGGTTAATGCAACTTACCCAAGTAAAGCTTGCGTTAAGAAGTTTTACTTTAAAACAATTTCACTTCGTAGACATAGAAAGGAGATGTTAGAAGATCAATATAACGTATTGACCAGATTGACAGGCCGTACTACTACGTTAATGATTTCAAAGCTTTGTGAAGTTTTATTATATGACGATATACAAATGCATAGATGTTAATGATTCGAAGAGGCGTGTCAAGATCGTGTATTTCGTAATACACCTAACAAAAATGTACACTGGACTTTCCAGAAAGTTCTGGTCAAAAGACACCCACCCCTAAGCCTGGAAATTTTCCATTTAGGAAATTTTGTATTTTACAAAATAAACAACAATCTAAAACAACACATATATTTTTCTTTTGGTTTTTTTCTTATATTTTTACAGTTCATTCTCGCAACAAAACCCCTCCAAACCTGCCATAAGGACTTTCATTCCAATAAAATCTTCAATTATTTCGAGAACGGATTGGCTTTTTCCTCTTCACTTTTCCTGCTTCAACTGTTTTCTGAGAGTTCTATTGTTCTCTTCCTGTCTGAAAAGATTAAGATATTTTATGATGTAGACATAAGATAATAATGCATACAGCTATACTATTAATATAACAGAAAGATATTTCCATACCTCACTACTACATGATGTAGTTGTCTCATTCAACGGCTGGAAAAATATACTCGGTCGCAAAATTGCCCTTAAGGACTGTTTTTTTTTAAATAAAATGGCCGAAGGTTGTAAAATACCATAGTATTAAATAAACTTCAAAAAAATACTATAGTATTAAATAAAAAATAACCTTAAAATTGTTATACTTAAAGTGACACATAAAGAGTGATTTTTCATTTTGTTGCGTTGACATGATAAAAATAAATAGTATACTTAAATAAAAAAATAGTTTATAATTCCTAAATACAACTCTGTGTATATATAATTATCAAAATGGGAGTAAATAATATCCAATGTGATGCGGAGGAGGAAATTGAAATTGTTGAAACCATGGAAAAGTTTGGTAAATACCAGAAGATGCAGTTCCTATATGCTTGCCTTCCGGCTATGTTCATAACTATGATACACATTAACTACGTCTTTGTTGCCGGAGATTTAAATTATCGGTACGTAATGCAATTTTTTTATACTCGTAATTATTTAGCATTTGTGTTTTGTTCACAAATATTCTTGTTAAATATCCCAGCTAAGCTTAAACTTATGCCAGAAGATGGTTCAAGTCGATAGTCGAATGGTGGATTCGAACCTACGACCTTACGTTTCGCAGTCGGTACGGTACACCATTGGGCTATAGACGCTTCTGCTCGTCAAACAATAAATGCTCTGCCGAAGTGGTATTTAAAACTAGTTGGCTATTTGAATGTCTTTATGAAAAAATGTGCGGTTTGTCTCTCTCCAGCGGTCCAATACTTGAGTCCGTAGTCTTAGGATATTGGTCTCCATCAGGAGCGGATGATCTGCCTCCACCGGCTCCCGTCCAGAGCGTCTCTTACCACCGTTTAAAATTTGGAGGACGACTAGAATTAATATAGATTGGAGACAGTTGGTAATTACCACATTACGCTTAATTTGTTTTATTATATTTATGAGATTTGAGTTATTCGTTACAGGTGCCGTATACCTGAATGCGATGACTGATGCTCTGCTAGAAGTGGTATTCAAATCTATCTCTATCAATCTATTTGAATGTGTCTTTTCGAAAAAATGTGTGGTTTGACTCTGTCGGGTGATCTCTAGGGTCGGAGGAACCGACACTAGAGTCTGTATGTCTGAGGATCGTGGTCACCATCCAGGTTGCATCAGGAGCAGATAATCTGCCTCCACTGGCTCCCGTTCAGAGCATCTCTTACGCCTGTAAAAAATTGGGGGACGACTTAATACAGATTGGTGACAGTTGGTAATTACCACATTACGCTTCATTTGTTTTATGATATTTATGAGATTTGAGTTATTCGTTACAGGTGCCGTATACCGGAATGCGATGACAAGTTTCCAGTATATAAACCTACGTGGTGGCCAAATGCTACAATAGATAGATGCACAAAGCCTCTGACAAAAGAACTTAACGGACAGTCGTGCACCAATGAAAGTTTCACAGGTGCAGTCGAAGTATGCACGGAATGGGTGTACGAAACCAACAACACCGTCGTAGCTGTGGTACGTAGATGACTCGGTGTAGAATTAGCGAGTCTAATTCCCACTTAAAAACAGGAGGTTCTCAATACGTCGTTATCTGAAAGTTGTTCATCGCATTCAGTTCTCGTTCGTGAATTATATACTGAGGAATAACTTTAATACTTAGGTTACTTACTTACTCATGAGACTAATCGTTCGGAAGCCTTCGCATTTTTTCGCATTTGTTGACTTTAACCATTCCTGGGCTAACTGACCAGATTTCATGAACTCTGTATACAGAGTTTTGTGTTTTCTGTCTGGAGATTCTTCGCACCCCTGTCCCATTTAAGGGACGCTAGGAACTCGATGCAGAGAATAAAATTATGCAGAGGTTGCCTTCTGCACTAGACTTTAAAAATAGACTTATTCTTATTTAAGATTTAAAACGGATGTTCCGGAACTAAACACCGAGTAATTTCGATAAAAAGGGCAAACGAAATCTGTATTTATATTATTTATGTAATTCGTATCTAAATATAGTTACCGAAACATGATTTACCAAAAAAAATACCGAGCAAAGCCTGGTCATCCAAGTACTAATTATTTAAGAGATTTGCCTTAAAACCTGTAATTTTCAGCTCAATCTCGGGTGCCAGCCATGGAAATCAAATTTGATAGGTACTCTACACAATGTAGGCATGTTGATAGCAATGGTAGCCTCGGGTTGGATGGCCGATAGGTATGTATTTCGTACAGACAATTTAATCATTATAATTTGATCATATGTGCTGGCTAATTGGCATCCACTTAGCAGAATTCGATCTTTAATCATATGCAAGGAATTTAAAATCAAGTTAACATTGTCCAGAACCCGGTAGATCAGCGTCTGGGCGTTTGCCTAGCTACGCTAGCAAACCGTGTTCAATTCAAAATTCAAAAAGTTACATATGTGATGTCATTTTTCGAATTTTCTAACAGTCTAGCACTAAGTGTGCATGGCGGACTACACCCTTATGCTCTCTGTACAGAGAAGACCTGTGCCTATCATTGTCCCTGTACCTTTGGATTGCATATTATATAGGCTGTAACTTAAATTTTAACTCTACCTTCCCTTTCCACACTGTTGCAGATTCGGTCGTAAGCCTACGTTAATATTGTGCTCAATTGGTAGTTGTATCGGTCATTTGAAAGCCTTTACTTCCTCTTATAATATCTACGTCTTCATCGAAATAGTGGAAGCTGCGATTTGTGGAGGAGCCTATACATCTGCTACGGTACTAAGTGAGTGAATACGTTCTGACGTTAGAATTTTTTGAGCTTGTTCTGAGTAGATCGTAGTAGAAACTGACAACATAAAAATAAAGAGCAGTTACCTAATACAATCGACATAACGGTGAGATGTCAATCACCTTAATGATTATGATCGCTACGAATTGCTAAATGTATTATAAGATACGTAGACGAACAAAGATAACCGAAGTAGCCCACTATACTATACTACCTTACATAAACTATAGTTTATCGGTAGGAAAACGAGATGTTTTGGATGTCAAAACTTTTAAGATGACTATTTGAGCCCTTTCTAGTTGAAGTATTTCCAATATAAGCTACGATGCAATATCATATTATAGATTGACCCAGGGAAAAGTATACGATCGTGGTCATTAGTCTAGATACCAACGAGTCAATCTGTTCCCAGCCCGATTAAGGTACAAATAATTAATACTCCGAGGTATTTTATGCAGTCTATATGCGTGATATTTACACAAGCGCAGTTCTGAAATCTATTGTTGTTACAATTATGGGAAATTATATTAACGAAGTCAGGAAGAATTTTGGTGCAAAAGTGAGAAATATTATTTTATCTAAATTAAGGGACAGAACAATGGCAGAAAGCCACTTTATAATTACGGTTAATGCAAACAGTATAATAAGCGACCTAAGAGCTATGCCACCTCTCAATCCGATAAAGCAGTCAAGGCCAACTTCTCCGGCCAATCTGTGTAGTTCGTCATTAAAAAAAAAGCAAACAGTATTTTGATTTAAGTGATTACATTTTCTTCGTCTCTAGACTTTCTCTCTAGTGTCGTATTTCGTTTTGTTGACGTTTGTGTTTATTGTTAATCTATTTTTAATTTCTTATTTCAGTGATAGAAATCGGCGGCCAAAAGTGCAGAGTCCTGTCGGGTGTGCTGTTTGCATATTCTAATTACATGGGAGAGTCATTATTCGCTTTAATAGCAATGTTCGTGCCTTATTGGAAAAACTTGATCAGAATAATTTACAGTCCTCCTATTATATTTATCTTTTTAATATTTCTTATCAAAGAAAGCCCACGATGGCAAATACTAAACGACAGAACGGAAAAAGCGAGAAATACTCTATTGCATATATCAAAAGTTAACAATATTAATATAAATAGAGAAAAATTAATGAATATGAATGAAGAAGAACTGAGGAAAGAGTTTAAAATAGAGAATTATGAACAAAAAGAGAACTTGATGGCTATATTTAAGTCAAAAGAGACTGTCAAACGTTTATTGATTGGTGCGTTCTGCAAATTTTCATCCAGCTTTGTATATTACGGCTTGATGGTGAATTCTGTTTACCTGCCCGGGAATAAATACACTAATTTCATGATAGCATCTGTCATGTCCTATCCAGGCGAGCTATTAGCGATGTACTTTATGAACAAAGTGGGAAGAAAATTACCTTTAATTATTGGATATTTATTCTGTGGATTGCTCTGCGCGGCGTCGTCTTGGGCGCCTGAAGGTATATATTTTAGTATTCTTTGTAAGGTTATTAGAGCACCATTGATAAAATTAAAACAAGTCTTTCTACCATCCGCCTTAACTGAACAGATTCTAGAGTACTACGAACATATTAGTAGAAAAGACGGAGGTAACTTGGACAAGCTAGTCGTTACTACCAAAGCGAAAATGGCGTTTTTCTACACTTGCAACACTTTCGACTCCACCGCCTATGTTGCTCTTAAAAGCAAGATTATAGCGTGCAGGCATTATAGGCATGTCTATATGCAAGTTGTCTTTGTCTTTTAATTTTTGTTTCATGTATTTATTGACCTTAATTTTCTAATTTTTGTTTTTTACTAATTAAATGTGAAATACCCTCCTAAATACCTACAGAATACGTCACATGATCAGTTTTACAAATCTCTTACTTCCTCCTATATACTCATAAGCTCGATGGAATATCCAGCGGCTGTTTAACAGAAGCAAAAGATTGTTAGCAGCATCAATTTATTGATAAATCTAACAACAATTAGTTTATAAAATAAAATAATAAAAAAAACATTTTCATGAAATGCGATGGAAAAACTATTCACTCGTATCGCTTTCGGACTTTATAGACTTGACATTAATAATGAATTCGAAATTTATACCAACATTTTTCATGTATTGTGTCTCAGTTCAAAATATAAGTTTTTCGTACACGTCAAATTTTTTTTTACCACTTTTATTATAGTCATTTATGTGTTGTTGACAGAATAAATTGTCATACAAAAATATTTACTTGACTTTATTGATTTTTTTTTGTCGTCATACTGACCAACGATATTGACGACGTTGCGTGTGTCGCGTCTACAGTGTAGTGTACAGACTTATTTTATAATTAGAGGGGTGTGCAATTTTAGACTGAAACATCGTTAACATTATGTATTACAGATTACACTTGGCTCAAAATTGCTCTGTTCCTGTTCGGTAAGCTTGTGATATCTGCGTGCTATACCGGTGTAATCACTTACATCATGGAACTGTTTCCCACCAGCGTCAGGGGCACATTGCTCGGAATATGTTCTGTTTCTGCCAGCATTGGCGGCATGTTTGCCCCGTTATCACCGATTCTGGTAAGTGTACAATTTCATAACTGTAAAAAAACGAGTGTACTTTAGATCACACGACTGAAGTTAAACTTCTTTATATAATCAATCAATCAGAAAAAAAAACAGAGATAAAGAAAATCACGGAAATATTCCGGTATGACAGTTCGGTAGCTTTTATCGGAAAACTATCAAGACATATAATTTTTTTTTACCAATTTATTTTTTAAGCTTTAAATGGCACTTCGGGAATTTGGCGAATTGGCGCTTCAAGAAGAAGTGATCGAATAAGATTTTACGATGATGTCAAAATAAGCGGCAAAATGTTGTCTCCGTATAATATTCATAGATAAGCTTTGTCGCTGTTTGTATAGAAAAACCTAAATCAGAACCTATCCAAAGACCCATCAAACTATCTTTGAATTACATACTTTCCAATAAAAAAAGAATCATCGAAATCGCTTTGGCGATATTAAGTTATTCCACCATTATTGCGCACATACTTAATGCCAATTTGACACTTTGGTTTTCTCATGGAAGCCATTGTCAGAATTGGATGCTTATTGAAATGATACACTAGAATTACAAGATTTCAAATAAAATGCGAACGATCAAAATTGGTTCACCCAGTCCAAAGCTGTGAGGTAAATAACTTACAAAAACACGTTATATTTAAAAGTTTTCTGTACTATTCGTCTTACCAGATTGTAGATTAACTGTTTATTACCCAAATATTCTATGAAATGTCCGATTTCCTACACTTCAACGCCATCATAAGTAGCAACATTCTAAGCAAAGGCAATGTAAAATTTCAGAATACCGTATCCGTCGTGCTTCCGCCAATGTTCTTCGGTGGCACCGCATTCATTTCCGGAGCTCTCCTCACACTGACGCCTGAGACCAAAGGCCTACCTCTCATAGATACTATTGAACAGCTGGATAAGGCACAAGCAAAAGTATCGAAAGACGAAAAAGAAATAAAAGGAGAAGATAATGATGGATTTAATAAAAGTTTTGCAGCCTAAATATCTATTGCTTCATTTATAAATGCGCAGATTATCGTGGTAAATACACAGACAGATAACATACTGTTAGGCGACCGCTAAATGTCTTTTAAAAAATACTTAGTTGCACACACATCTTTTATTTTGTAATAATAAAACTCTGACTCACGAATCCCTGATTTTGAAAGAGAACTGAGCTCCGCGAGGTTCTGAATTAGACTGCTGCTAATATAATGTAAAAATTGTGCAAGTGAGCAAATAGCTGACTCGACAATGGAATAAAACACATCCTCTTTGGTTTTCGTGCTCATTGTCTTTAAGTAGTTTCTAGTCTTAAATTATTATAAACATATTAATATTTCAATTGGGATTCATTTTTCTAAGCGATTTTTAGGAGTTCTTCGGAGACGTACTCGTATGTACATATGTGCTATGACAACAAAGTTATACAAAAAGAATATGACTACGGTATCCGGGGAAGGGCCACCGGGGAGGTTTTAGTAGGTCAAACCCCCACATAACCGCCGCTTTCCCACCAGAAGGCGGGGTATCTTTTTGAAGATTTCCTCCCCGCTAACAAAAAAAAAATGACAACAAAGTTAACGCTGAACTCGGTTAATATATCAAGCACTATGATTGTGCAAACAGAAAAATACAGATGATTGAGCACCCCGCTCTTTCTTTGAAATCTGTTAAAAAGCTATGTCCTAATTTTAATACTGCTTCAACTAGGTTTTTAGCTAACATCTTGCAGATTCCAAAGGTTTAAAGATACTGTGGATTTATTTCTAATAGAAAAACAGAAACCTGATATTAAATGATTATCGTCGCCATTAACATCCGGAGGACCTGCAAATGCGTTGACGGCCTTTTATAAAAGATCCCAAATCGTTTAGATTCAGAAACACTGCTAGTTATGGGGAAAATGAATTTTGTCTGAATGTTTTTTTATAAAATTTAAATAAATTAATATTTTATTTAATTTTAAGGATATTTAATTGTCTATCATGCACAATTTATTTCAGTTAGCCTAGCGTCATCTTTCGAGATATTCAAACTTTCTTAACCGACCCTTAATTTTTGTCCGCATTGATAGTTCGTTTTATATTTGAAGATATCCTTTCTTTTTCAGCTCAATCTCGGGTGTCAGCCGTGGAAATCAAATTTGATCGGTACTCTACACAATGTAGGCATGTTGATAGCAATGATAGCTTCGGGATGGATGGCCGATAGGTATGTTCTTGATGTAAATTACATCAGTTAATATAAAATAACTAAGTATATTACGTAGATTCCGGATTTGTACCATGGTTTTTATGATAAAATGTATATTTACGAGCAAAAACAAAAACCGACTTCAAATCTTAGGAATATTACTGTAGAATTAATACGAAACAGAATCCCTTTTTTTTTGTTAACGGGAAGGAAATCTTCAAAAAGATACCCTGCCTTCTGGGAGGAAGGCGGCGGTTGTGTGGGGTTTTTACCCACTAAAACCTCCCCGGTGGCCCTTCCCTCGTGCAAGACGCGGGGCTCCGGGATCTCCAGTGAAACGCACCGGAGCCCCTCTGCACTGTGCTCAAGGAGAGCACGTCCCGGGGGGGGGGGAGGTTACTCCCTCCCCCCCTGTGCCCTCGTAGCGCAAGGCTACATGGACCAGCCGATGTCGCTTTCTTCACGGGTCCACCTTAGCGGACGACAAAGGTCCGCACCCTTGTCGCCCAGTGAACCCGAGGCCCCTTTTAGTCGCCTTCTACGACAGGCAGGGGATACCTTTGGATTGATTAACAATCATTCTTTTAAATGATTTTAGGAGTTTCCTCGTACATTCCTCGCTAATTTCAGAGCAATTTTTCAAACAAAACATCTTTTCGCACGCTTAACTTGGTAAGCCGGTGAATGCGTTCCGAAAAGTGTGATCGGGCAAGGTGAATGGAAGTTAAGAGGGAGATATAAGTTAGTGAAGATAGAAAGAGAGAAAATTACGTTTCGTATATCACTATAGGCAAGAGAAGGCAGTGCACGAGCAGATTTTCTTTCCCTCTTGAAGAATCGTGTATGTATTATATTTTGTGTACGTATTGTACATATATTTGTATCTCCACTTCTCTTTGTTTTTAATGCTTACAACTATTTTAAGATTTGGCCGTAAACCTACTTTAATACTATGCTCGGTGGGAAGCTGCGTTGGTCATCTCAAGGCCTTCACATCTTCATACTATTTGTACGTGTTCATCGAAATTTTGGAAGCAGCAATTTGTGGGGGCACATTCACAGCTGCCATGGTGCTAAGTAGGTGTCAAACTTCGTATCTAGAATACAGGATTATTGAAGTGAATACTTCTTTAGCCGCATTAAATACTTTTTGGTAGGGAAAATTCTTATGGGGCGCACCCACCCCGTATGCTAATCTTGTATTTTGACATGGTCGGGCCGTAAAATATTTGAATAATAAACATATATATGATTGTTGCTCGCAGTGGCAATAGATGTGAAAAGCACATTGATGTTGATAGTTTTAATTTGATAAACATGATATTTCAAATTTTAATAATAAAATCAAGTCTTAAGATCTTCTGGAAGTTCGAATCTCACCTTGATCGTACCAAATAGTTTCTGTATTCCTATTTCTTGCGTACAAGAAAATCGCTTTGTATCCGATTTATAGCGATGGGCTCACAACTTTCCACATCCAGGGCGTAATAAGCTTGGTAAAAATAGAAAAGATATTGCTGTGTTATTTCCCCCGCTCAAAACGAAGTTTAAAGATAAGGAGAGTTTATTGTTAACGCCTTGCAAAACTAATTAGCAAATTATTCTTTGTAAGGTTTTAGTATGATTTTCGGCAGAAAGAACAACGTTTTCGAATGATGAATTTTGTTAATGAGAAATTTTAAGCGTCAATAATAAAGTAAAAAAATATTTATAATTTATTTAATGAAGATCTTCGTTATTTGTTAATTTCAGTGATTGAAATCGGCGGCACAAAGAATAGAATTCTATCTGGAGTCATTTTTTCGTATGCCATTTACATGGGAGAGTCTTTGCTCGCCTGTATTGCAATGTTCGTGCCATATTGGAAAAACTTAATCCGAATCATTTATAGTCCATCTATAACATTCATTTCTCTAATATTTCTTCTCAAAGAGAGCCCACGATGGCAAATACTGAATGGGAAAGCAGAAAAGGCGAAAAATACACTCCTACATATAGCAGAAGTCAACACCATTAATATAAATAAAGAGAAATTAGTAAAATTGAATGTAGAACAACTAAAAGAAGAGTTTAAAATAGAGAACTATGAACAGAGAGAACATTGGAGAGCTATATTCAAATCTAAAGAGATTATAAAGCGTGTATTGGTCGGGGCGTCCTGTAGATTCACTGCTAGCTTTGTTTATTACGGCTTGATGGTGAATTCCATTTACTTGCCCGGGAATAAATACACGAACTTCTTGTTGGCAACGGTGATGTCCTATCCAGGGGAGCTTTTAGCGATGTACTTGATGAACAAGGTGGGAAGGAAACTTCCTTTGATCTATGGCTATCTATTCTGCGGAGTGCTCTGCGCGGCCTCGTCTTGGGTTCCTGAAGGTATTTAAATTAATTCTAGATTTTAGCTTTTCAGCGCCATCTGATGTTAAGTGGCGTTGAACCTTCTAGAATATATGACGTCAAACTTGACGTCATATATTCTAGAAGGCTTGGCGCTAGTGACAAACCATTGCGGTTGGCGCTAGTGACAAACCAATGCGGTTTAAATAGCGTTAAGTTATATGTATATTCCCTTTACTGTAAAATTTTATTTGTAATAAATAAAAAAAAATGTTTTGGTTGACGCCTCTGGGCACTAGGGCCGCTACAAAAATAATATATAAGACGGTGTAACGAATAGTTTATCTCTCTTAGCATTAAAACGACACCGAAAACATCATCATAAAGTTATTTCTCCTAATTTTACCAAGTAATTTACATAGACAGAGCAAACAAACCTGTTTATACAGCTGCGTCGTAATTGCAATGCGTAAAATATAACCCATCTTGGTTCCTTACGTTGTATTTTACTACAGCCCTGGAGCTCTGGCATCGTAGAATAAGACTACGGTATCCCCTGTTTGTCGTAGAAGGTGACTAAAAGGGTTCACGGCGTTCAAGGGTTTTCGACAAGGGTGGGAACTTTATCATCCGCTAGAGTGGACCTGGAATGAAGGCGACAGTGGGCGTTGGGGAAGGATTTCAACCCCACCTCCCTCCCTCGGGACGTGCTCTCCGAGCATAGTGCTCAAGTGCGTTCCACTGCAGATCCCAGAGTAGGGGTACTAAAAATTATTCTAAACTGAAGAAGATTTTTTATGTTATCAAGGTAACGTGTTCAAAAAATTAAGCCACTCGTGTTTTATTTCTGGATGGATAGCGAATGCTATCTATAACAAACTTGGCACAGGTAGCTCTCGTACAAGGGTAGTTAGAACTTATTTTATATGATAATATATATTTTAACTTCTAGATTACTCCTGGCTTAAGATATCCCTATTGCTACTTGGCAAGCTGGTGGTTTCACTATGTTACACCGGGATGATCACATATATCATGGAACTGTTCCCCACCAGCGTGAGGGGTACACTGTTAGGAATATGTTCTTTCGCTTCTAGTGTCGGCAGCATGCTTGCACCGTTAACACCGGTTCTGGTAAGTTGAATATAGCATATACATACAATATCAACTGTCAACTCTTTGTATTAAGCTCTTTATCTCAAAGTCGACAAGAAGGAACTAAAGAGAGAGCTATGCTTGGTGTATCTCTATGAGATCGAATGCAAGTTGAAGTGGCAATGGGCAGGGCACATAGCGCGTAGAACAGATGGTCGATGGGACCGAAAAGTTCTCGATTGGAGACCACGGACCGGCAAGCGCAGTGTAGGACATCCACACGCAAGGACTGACGACCTCTTAAGGGCCACAGAACCAGCTGGATACAAGCCGCTTACAACCGGCCCTTTTAGAAATCGTTGGGGAAGGTCTATGTGTGTGATGATGAAGAAAATTTTAGTAATGAACTAAACAAATTAAAATATTATATTCAACCGAGAAGTTTCGGAAGGCCTAAGGCGAGGTAACTTATTAAAAATTTCCCCCGTTTTCCCCCAAAAATTTATTGACGGGGGATGTCAATAAAAAAAGAGGTATAACATTATACTTCTGCGCTTCTTCAAATGTTACGAGCCGAGTGTCCACTTAACATCAGAAAAACTATTTTAAAATTAACATATAAGTTATAATAAAGTCTGCTTAAAATTTTCAGAATATGGTGTCCGCCGTTCTTCCGCCAATGTTTTTCGGCGGCTTCCCTATCATCTCCGCGGCACTTATCTCACAAATGCCGGAAACTAAAAACTTGCCTCTAGTGGACACCATAGAACAAGTAGAGAGAGCACGGAAACATACGAGTATTTCAAGAAAGAAGAAACATGTACAAGGAGTGGAGAATCAGGGATTTAGATAAAAATGAAATCGTATAAATTAGCTTTGATAGATTTACACTGAGGTTAAGTTAAATTGTCCATCGAAAACAACAATCAACAATCAACTAGTCAAACCATCATGCGAAAATGGTTCCCTCAGAAGACGAGTACGCGTTAAGCGTTTCCCTATGTAAATCCTCTTGGAATGTGGAAGAATAATGAGAAATTAGAGGCTTGAACTTCATAACAGTACTAGTAAACAGTACCAATAATACTTCGGATAAACGAGTGCATTTACGAACATAAACAAAAACCGACTTCAAATCGAATAAAACGGTATTTATAACTCTCGGACCCCCTTTTTATATTTACGAAATATAATAGTATTAGAACTAATAAGAACCTAACCAAACTCTTATAAAAGTGCATTTTAAGTACATCCTTTCCAATAAAAAATGAATCATTATCATTATCAGATTCCATTCTCAGAACTGAAGTGATATGAAACTAGACTGAAAACACCAGCTTTTAAATAAAGAAAAATCGGTTCACCCATTCGAAAGTTACTAGGTAACAAGGAGTTGACAACCCCTCCCTTTTGGAAGTCGATTGAAAAGAGAAACAATTTTTATAATCTATAAGTCTATGAGATTATCGAAAAAGTAGCGTCAGATATCGTCTAATAACATCGTCTTGTAACATCTAGTAAGCTTCACGTTTAATTTCTTAAAATGTCTTTTATCCATATAAAAATATTGTTAACAGTAGGCTTTTTCTAGTAATAATCTAATTTTCCAAAAAAATTGAAATATGTCGAAAGAAATCTTACAGTAAGTAAGAATATAAATGACTACGAATACAAGACAATGTAATAATAAAGAACTACGTAGCGTGACCGTTTCTTATTATTATGGTTTCGATCTTCATAAGATATCACGTTTTTGTTCACGTTTTTAAATTGTAGTATCAAAAATAATTTTACCTAAAAAATTCGACTTAAATGATATACAGTAATATTTCAAGGTTCCGTAGCCATTAAAATTCCTTCTATGTCCTCTTTTACTTAGCCACAACAAAAGTGTTTGTCTCTTGCGATTTATCACATTCGGATGTTACGAAGCCATCATTTTTCTGCATCTGACTACCAGTACCATACTTCATCTATCTAACATCTCGTCCATTATAATGTCAAGCCACAAATAGGTTATGTTTAGTAGTAAATAGATGTTTTTTTTAATATTGCTAACAATATTTTTCCGCAAATATTGTTAGCATTATTATTTTCTTCAGTTCATGTCAATAGTAGAATTACGGATTCGAATCTACGAGCTTTTGCAGATCACGTCCTAATCCATTAGGATATTAACGCTTTTAATGATCGAGAAGAATTTATCGTTATCACGTAAATCTAAGAATACAACGATAGAGGTTTACAATTAATTTAAACTATAATTACAGTAGACACTACCTTTCAAAATTATTGAAACGATTTGACAACGGACTGTAGTACGGGACGGTACAATGGTAAGGATTTGCGCCAACATGCTATGCTAGGCCACTACGTAGGGACTACGTTGCTTCTACGACTGTAGACTTCTACGACGATGGCTACGACGGGTCAGTACCGTCCTATTTTCATCCAAAAACGGTGGTGAAAAGCGGTGGGAGCGCATTAGTTAACATTTATCTAATTAGATTGAGAATATGCGTGAAAATTTCGACATTGTTGTGTTGTATGGTAGAGAGAAAGCTGTCTCTGCGAGGACGAATGAAGTTTAATTAATTTTTTTTTTTTTTTTAAAGAAAGCTAGCAATATTTCTTTTTTTTTCAGAAATATTACTAACAATCTTGTCAACCATTCCAACTTAGCTTAAGCTTGTGCTAGCACATGGTTCACGGCAATTGTCGAATGGTGGATTCGAACCCACGACCTTACGATTCGCAGGCTGTACCCTAAACCATTAGGCTATTGACGCTTAATTTTAAATTTAATTTTTAATTTTAATTTTATTAAAAATAATTAGGTAACATTTAAGCTGTCAGTGTTATTAATTATGTCTCACAGCATATTGATATATTTCGATGTAACCAGCCGAGGTTCACAGAGGCTGACTATATATGTATCGAGGTGATAAATCTGTGAGGTGTTTCATTTCAGGTCATTTGAATTTTATTTAATTTATGTTAACTATTATTGTAATTATTATTATGTTTATATAATTAAGGATTTGTGTAGATTATAGCATCTAATTAATCTGTAATGGTGTTGTAATTTTTTTAACAAATAAATAAAAACAAAAAAAATCTTTTTTCTCCAGAGCGAGACCTTAATTAATTAATCGCCAAATCAAGTTATAAATGGGTCCGCCAAAGATCCATTAGTAACGTATTATCAATGGATAGTAACATATTATCTGATTCTCCACGCTTTTAACGCTATATAAAGCTCAAGTGTAGATCGCGGTCGTGTGAAGAAAACTGTTGTCATAATTGATCAAGCGCTGCTGTCATCTCGCAGCTGTGGACTCTGTAGAAACGCGGGCTATGATGTTAATTAGTCACGTAGCTAAGAGCAATCTTCTCAGTCTTGAGCAACCGTAAGGATAAGGTAGTCAAGTACTTTCTTAGAAAGTATTAAAATTTAATTTAGAAGCACGATACTATTCCTACTAATACGATAATTCTTCTTCTTCTTCTATGCCTTTTCCCTTTATTTGGGGTCGGCCCTCCTCGTGTTGCGGCGCCAAGACAGACGGTCCGTACCTCTAATTGGGCTCGCTGCATTTCATTGGCAACGGTTGTCCACCACGTGGCCTGCGGTCGTCCTCTGCCTTTCTTCGTATCTGGTATAGCAAGGGCCCTATGCACAACGTGCTCCTGATCACGCCTTATCACATGCCCATACCACCGCAAACGACTTTCCACCATTTTCTCCACAATGGGTGCAACTTTGAAGGAGCCTCTGATGTATTCTATGTATATGTATGTATATATGTATATATATGTATATGTATACTATTACGATAATTATACTACTAAATTATTCTAGCACGATTAAAATTTTATTTGTTACGGAACCCTAAAAGTAATTTATTTTCGTGTTGAATTTGCAAGTGCTACTAATTTACAACGTAAAGTTTGATGATAATTCGCCATCGGCTGTGTTGCAACAATTACATTTCATGATAGCATTCAGTGATAATTTTAAGTGCCTCAATTGCTTAAGAAAGGCGTTATCGAATTTAAAACAATTGAAAAAACGAAAACGTAACAATACATGTGAATGAATGAATTATTCAAGTTTCTTGTTAGACGTGATATTTACAATTATGACTAAATTTTAAATAGATTATTCTCCAGTTAAGTGCGCACATATTGTCACAATCGTAGCTCGAAATTTGGTATACTCGTAGAGGCGCAAAATAATCGAAACGCAATCTAAGATTGTGAACTAATGGACTCGCCAAAGAACGATTCCAATGAAAATGACGAAACGGCAATATGTGACATAATGTCAGATTTGGGTAGATTTCAGAAGATCCAGTACGTTTATTCGTTCCTGGCCACCCTGGTAGTTACAATGACACACATCAACTACGTATTTGTCGCGGGTGAATTAAATTATCGGTACGTATTCCAACCGACTTACCAGGGATTTCACCCAATACACCTCGACGGTATAATGCATCCTCTATCTTTCTCTCTTCCTAGTCATATATCTACGTAGTGATGGGGGACAGCTTTCCTAACTTTTGTTCTCTTCTTCGTTCTCTCTTTCTCTCCGATTACTAAGAGATTGCATTTAAGAAAAGAGCGATGTTTTCAAATATTTCTAACTAGAAATCGATAATATCTTTTGAATTTCTTAATTTTTATATATTCTTATTATAATTTTAGGTGTCACGTACCTGAATGCGAAAACTCGTCTTTGGTATTCAATCCCACATGGTGGCCCAACAGTACCTTAGACAAATGTTCGAAGCCAATACTCAAACAAAATGTTCGACAAACATGCACCAATGACAGTTTTACGGACACATACGAACAATGCTCAGAATGGATCTACGAAACCAATGACACCGTGATAGCAGAGGTAGGCTCGAATTTAAATCCAGTTTCGTTCTAAAACAGATATAAGCAATCCAATGGAGATTTTCAAAGCCTTTGCAATCACAGCTTCTATTATTTAAGAATAAAATATTACTAGTTTTCACACGGTGAAAATTTAACTTTCAATAATTATATATGGAAAAATTTCAAAATATCAAAAATAATATATCATAATTATATACCAATATGGTACATATTGGTACATAATTATTTTAAATATGACCCAACGTTTTTTTGTTTTATACAAATACACAGACTCACGGGTTGGCGACTTCCACATAGCACGATCCTGATACACCCTTTTTCTTCTTCATTCAAGCCCAAATTAAAGAAAAATGTATACTAAAATACACAACAATGACAAACAGAATGAATAATACAAATTGCATTAATATCGCGTAATTATAGAACCGGATTACACCGGCGTAACGACGTACCGTATGCATGTTAAAAAAAAGGTGGACAGAAATATCAAAAAAAGGGAGAGATGTAAAAAAAGCACTTGGTAAAACAGTATTAAAAACTGCAAATGTACAATTGTCTCGATGGAATCGTTTCAACTGAAAATTAGCGCCGGCACTATTACGGTCCCCTAGTCTAAGATTGTCACTGAATTTTCACTATGACCAACTACAAATCCATCGTCATCGTGCTAAATCATTATAGTCATTAATCAGATCAATTACATTAGTTAGATGCTCGCTACGCCCCGCGGTGCTACCCGCGATTAATAATTTTTTTTTTCTTAATTAAAGTAGCTTAAGTTAATCGTTATTAAATGAGCTACTATTAGTTTTAAAACCATAGTGGCACAACTGAACTATCTATGGGTCTGCTATGATTGCTGAAACACGCATTAACTAATATATCACTGAACTTTCATTTTGACACTCTGGGCACGGAACTAGAAAATTCATAATTTATAGACGAGAGATGAAATAAACGCTGGCATGCAAAATGTTTCATAAATTTTTGCATTTTTTTTTCATAATGAACTATACTGATCAGCGTGGCATCGTCTACAGTTTCGCTAAGTTTTGAAAAGTGGCACAGTTCTTAGGTCGTTTAGCCTTGTTGTGCAGTAACTAGGCGTAAGGACTTCCGAGAGGGGCTCGGCTTGGGCGGTTACTCTATTTGCGAAAGCATCTCGATCCGAGGGCGCCCGAAAGGGCCGAAGCACGGCTCCGTCGGTAGATTTTATCAGAAAAGTATCAAGACATTCAGTAGCTAACTAGCTTTAAATGCCACATCGGGAAGTGTTGGTGCTGGGAGAAAGAGTGGCAGAAAAATCGTATCGCGATAAGTTTATTCGCAACATCTGATGGTCCCGGTATGACGCTTTGTTAATAAAAATTAACTTTTACAATTCCATTTACGTTTTGCAATGCTTTCAGTTTGACCTCGGCTGCCAACCGTGGAAGGCCAGCATGATTGGGACCACTCGAAGCATTGGCATGCTCATAGCAACTATAATAGCTGGATGGATGACAGATAGGTTGTGTTAATAATTTATTTATTATTTTAATAAACAATTTAGGTTAGGTTGAGGAAACAGAGCACAGTGCAGAGAGGCTCCGGTGCGATCCACGTGAGATCCTGGAGCCCGTCATGCACCGAGCAAAGGGCCACCGGAGAGGTTTTAGTGGGTAAGAACCGAACATAACCGCCGCCTTCCCCCCAGAAGGCGGGGTATCTTTGTGAAGATTTCCTCCCCGTTAACAAAAAAAAAGTTTAGTAAGGAACTTCGTCAAAAAAAACTTCATCCAAATCCTTATTAATAACAGCAACTTGTTAGTCCTATACACGGCGGCCGATAGCGTGTGTCCAACTGACTGAAGACAAATGACGCTTTGACGAATTTTTATACTTTTTTTTATTTTACATAATAATTTGAATTACTTTTTTTATTTATTTTAGGTATTATGCACTTAAATAAAAACCAATCAGTAAAATTTTTAAAATTTATAAATCAAGTAGTTGCTTGATTTATCTTACAAGTATACTTTTTTTGTTGACAGGGGGGGGGGGGAGAGAATCTTCAACAAGATACTCCGCCTTCTGAAGGGAATAGGGGGTTATGTGTGGTTCTTGCCCACTAACACCCCCGGTGGCCCTTCCTTGAACCCGAAGCCCCTTTTAGTTGCCTTCTACGACAGGCAGGGGATACCATAGCATTATTCTACGAGCCCAGAACTATAGAGCTGATCTTACAAATATCCTATTGTATTGCAGATTCGGCCGAAAGCCGGTGCTGATATTCTGTTTAGTGGGTAGCAGTATAGGACATCTCAAAGCCTTTACGTCCTCATACTACGTTTATGTGATTATAGAGTTTGTGGAAGGGATAATAACCGGCGGAGCGTATACAGCAATTTCAATTCTAAGTAGGTGACGGAAAACTTATTTGTTATATAAAGTGTTAATGATATGTATGCATACTTTTAGAATACTTTGAACACTCCACATATGGGAAGCGCCGTCCTCCAATTTGACTAACCGTTGGCCCAATTACGCGTTTTGAACTTTACAGACATTTTGACGTGACAACGTCTTATAAATCGGTATACTCTAGGAGCCATTCGCAAAAAAGTTTGACTCATTGTCCCGTGATGTTACGTAAATTCTCCGTTACCTGTGACTGGTCGATTCGATCGGCTCGGAAATGGACACAGACAGCAAGATAGCAGCAGATTGAACACAACACAAATTGTCAAATATTCAATATTATAGGTATATGTATTTATTGGGGAGACCACGAGGCATTTGACACCGCCAAAGACCGCAATAGGTGGAAAGCGATCGTACGCCACATAATCCGTGGAGGTCACAACACTCAGCAATGAGGAGAACGACGCAAGGAGGAGGAGGATTATGTAATACACACGTAATTCCATGCCGAGTGCTCATTTTTTAAGGATTCCTTGTCACAAATTTAACGTCCGAGCGCCTTGCGCCCAGACACCTGGGATTTTTTTGGAATTTTTGAAAATCTCAACCTATAAGTACCAATGAGATATTAAGTCTTTAATTAATTAAGTAATTAATAATATTAAAGACTTAATTCCTCATTGAAATAAAATGACTTAATGCTGCAGGGACATTTTAAAACTTAAAATATCATATCAAATTTAAAAAAAGGTAAAAGTGAATGGATTTTTAAAAATCCATTAACTTTTACCTATGTATAATCATTTCTACAAAACACTTTATACATCACATGCATTTATTTTAACAGACATATATTTATCCAGTAGTTAAAGTTTTTTTTTTAATTAATCTATCACCTGCATTTCATTTCTCGTCTGTACTGTACTTTTGCAGTGTCTCTCCGCTAACACAATTGTTTCAGAATGAACGTCAGTCACAACGTCAATGCTGCATTTTTTGGCAATTTGTTAAATTTATATATTATTAGGAACGACCGGCATAACATTTTGAATAGGGCGTATAAGGGCGCGCGCGCACCCCGCACCCCGCATCCTCATTCGGGCGGCTCACTCGGAGCGGCAACATCGTTCAAGGGCTGCTAGAATTACATTCTCCTTTTCTTTACCTTTACTATTTTACTGTTGTGTTCAACCAACTTAGTGATTGTTACTTTGTTTCTCGAATAATTAACGATAACTTAGATTAGTTTAAGTGAAATGTTTGTTATGTAAATTAATATAAGACGTGAATTTGTGATACGTGTTGTCCGTTTCTTTACCGGCGCTAGAGCTACCTAACAATATATAATTTTTTATTTCAGTGACTGAAATTGTAGGAAAGAAGAAAAGGCTCTTGGCAGGTGTTATCTATGTTTTCGGTATATACTTGGGAGAGTCAGTATTTGCATTCGTGGCCATGTGCATTCCCTTCTGGAAGGATTTGATTAGAGTGATCTACAGTCCGTCGGTCATCTTCCTATCCTACATATACCTTTTAAAAGAGAGCCCACGTTGGCAGATACTGAACGGTAGGATCGAGGGTGCTAAGGAGACGCTTCTAATCGTATCAAAAGACAATAAAGTCAACATTGATAGACAAAAATTGGCAACAATGGATGAGGAAAGTCTGAAGAAGGAATACAAAGTAGACAATTATGGTCAAAAGGAAACTCTAAAGGACGCCTTTAAATCAAAAGAAATTGTGAAACGCCTGTTGATAGGCGCATTCTGCAGATTCTCCGCCTGTTTAGTGTACTATGGTTTGATGATAAACTCAGTATATCTACCAGGCAATAGATATACCAGTTTCATTTTGACGTCAGTGATGTCATATCCGGGCGATCTAATCGCGTTGTATTTGATGAACAAAATAGGTAGAAAGTTGCCACTAGCTTATGGATATATTCTGTGTGGTTTGCTCTGCGTCGCATCCGTTTGTTTTCCTGACGGTGAGTTTTTAATGCTTCTTAATGCTTTTTAATTAACTTGTTCACATAAAAAAGCAATGGCTTCTTACCAGGCGTTGCACATTCGTCGCAACTAACATATATTGTAGTTTAGATCTAAAATTAATCTATGTAAGTAAAATCTATAAATTTCGCCTAATGATTTAGCGTACGGTCTGCGAATCGTAAGGTCTTTCGAATCTACCATTCGACTATTTTTGTGAATCATCTCCTAGCTCAAGCTTAAGCTTAGAATGGTTAATAGAATGCTGGTGATATTTGTGAAAAATATATTGTTAGCGTATTTTTTTTATAAAGTGACAATGTATGTTTACAATATAATAGCAAAATATTTACAAAAAATATATCTGTGTCAAACCGTCGTCGCATAGCAGCGTGCCCAGAAGACTGGCAGCATTGCCACGTTGTTTGGCAGTGCTTAGCCTCTGTGCAAGTGTATAAGCCAGCCTTCTGGTCACCAGATGTCTCGACCGACTTTTTAGTTATCACATTAATTGTACATTACAATGTATAAGTAGCTTTGGGTGATAAGCGATAACGTTATGATGTGAAACAAGTAAAGCGACGACTGAACAACTTCGCTGTCCCGTTATTTTCACGTTGTGTATTTTCTGCAATTTCAGATTATAAATGGCTGAAAACAACCTTCTTTCTAATTGGTAAAATGGTGATATCGGGATGTTTCATTGGCGTGGTGACGTACACGATAGAACTCTTCCCCACCAGCGTCAGGGGCAGCTTGTATGGTATATGCGCACTCGTCGCCTCCTTCGGAAATGTACTTGCTCCGTTAACCCCTATTCTGGTGAGATAAAATATTTATTTTATGTGTATTTGTATCAACAAGTTTATAAGTAAAAGACAACCGACTTTAAATCGAATGAAACGGCGTAACGCGCGGACCGCGATTGCTGTGCCGATTTATTGATTTGGCTATTTCCGAATTATCGTAGGAATGTTACGAAATATAATTAATCTGATCCTAACCAAAATCTAATCAAACTACTATTGAAGTACAATAAATAATCTTTCCAATAAAAAAATAAGTAATCGAAATCTGTTAGCGTCCTATTGAATTATTCGTCCTTTTGTGGCATAGTTGATGCAAATTTAAGACTTATATGATTTCGTCGTGGATGATGTGTTAGAACTAGACCACATGGGAAGCACTGGTTTTAAAAAAAAAAAAAAAAATTAGGTTTACCCTATCGAAAGTTATGAGGTAATAAATAAAAGAGGCATAAAAAAACATAGAGACGAATTTAGGACCTCCTCAATTTTTGAAGTTGGTTAAAATAGAAGGTTCTCAATTCGTCTTTATATATTAGGTCGGGGAAAAAGTTTCTTCACATTTTTTGAGAACAAAATAAAACATATACATATAACAAATGAAAATCACACATTTTTCCCAATTTGAATTTGGAATTATGTTCTTTAAAATTTAAACTTTCAATGATACCAAAACCAGCCAGATACAAATAGTATAGACTTTTATTACAAGTTCATACATACTATAATGCGAAAAGACTTTTTCACCAACCGATTATTTTTGTTTGTACATTCATCACTGCGACGATTATAATCCCATTATGTAATTTTTTTTGTTAAATGGGCTTTTTATTTGATCGCCGCATGTTAATTATATCCCTAGTATATACCAGGGAACTCTTGAAAATCGTACTAGGTATTCCATACCAAACTTATTTAAGTACTTAACGATAACAAGTGGGAAGAAAAAATTTTTTTGCAAAAGTGAACCATTTTTGAGTTGTCTAGATTTGTTTGTCAATTTAAAACTCTTTTTTTTCTGATTGTCCCTCTTCCTCCTCCTCCCTCCGGTTATTTTTTAAAAACTAGTTTTTTTATCAATATTAATACAACAATTACTGGTCTAAATTTAAAAATGCTATAATTTTACTAACGCAAATAATCACGCCTACCATTTCCAGATATATTTACGTCGAATTACCAATAACATCGATTAACCAATAAGCCATATCAGCTCATTGTCCGGACGGCTGGTTGCATAGTACGCTAGCAACCCGAGTTCAATCCCGGTGCCGGCAACAATAAATTTGCTGTTCCAATTTAATGTGCAGATTTACAACGCGCTTGGCGGTGAAGGAAAACAATCTCGAAAGTTAACACATCGAAGTCTGCCAATCCACACTAGGTGTGCGTGGTGGACAATGCCCTTATACTCTATTTACAGAGGTCTGTGCCTTATGTATTAACGGATTTATCTGTTTTTTTTTTAGAAAACCGTATCAGTTGTCCTGCCATCATTGACATTTGGTGCATTGAGCATTATCTCCGGATTATTTCTTACTCTTACTCCGGAGACAAAAGATTCACCTCTTATGGATACCATAGGACAGGTGGAGTACAGCATGCAATTAAAAGAAACAAACAGAAACAATACAGATATAAAGGGACGAGATAATATAGGTTTTAATCACGTTGAAGTGTAATTTTTATTAAGTGTATATTTGTGTGAATCAATAAAGATATATTACGTATGGCTTCGAAATGTATTCTTGTCCAAAATACATCAGTGCTTGAAGTCGAAAATCTTCGACCAGTGTTACTAGTGATAAGATATGGCACAGAAAGGTAGGCTCTCACTATGGGCCTCATAAGAAAGCACAAAGTCGCACAACGAGCTATGGAGAGGGCTATACTCGAGGTATCTCTACGAGATCGTATCAAGACTGACTAGTTCCATAGACGAAAGTAACCGACATAGTCAAACCAACCGAGTCGTGGTTCGGCCCTCTCGGGCGCCCTGGGATCGGAATGCTTAGGCGTAAGTCCCTTAGAATATCCGTGAAATAGCAACCGACCGAGTCGTGGTTTGGGTCTCTCGGGCGCCCTCGGATGTGAATGGTTACGCATAATATAGGAACAGTCCAAGCCGATGAAACCCCTCACCGAAGGGATCGAATCGAGTTACTACCGATAGATCTCAATCCGGTTAAGAAGTCAAGGCCAGCTTCTCTGGCCAATCTGTGTAGTCCGTCATAATAAAAAAAAACCGTCATAGACAACCGTGTAAGCAAGTTAAAGTGAAAATGGGCAAGGCATATAGCGCGTAGAACAGATGGCCGACGGGGCCGAAAGTTCTCGATTGGAGTCCATGGACCCAGCGCAGTATAGTACGTCCACCCGCAAAATGGTCTGATGATCTTATAAAGGCAGCAGGACGCAGCTGGATGCCGCTTACCAACAGTCCTTTTGGAAATCTTTGGGGAGGCCTATATCTAGCAGGCAGTGGATGTGCCCCTATGGCGTTAGACAGAGACAGTTTTCGCTGTCCGCTTTTAACCAAGATTATTAGGGTCATATGTAACAGGTTTTTAGCAAATAACCCGAAAAACCTAAAAAAACTACAAATTATTGAGTCAGCCGACTGAGATTCGAACTCGTAGCTTAGTAATCAAATACTGAAGTAATTGTCTTTTACAATTCGAATACTAAAGGAAAAATATTCTGTTAATTTATTACATATATCATAGGTATGTACTTCAAATCAAATCATACGTGACCGATCAGACATTAAACGTTAAAAGTTACAGCCTATATATAATATGTGCCAATGCTGGGCACAGACCTTTTCCGTAAGGAGAGTATGCCGCGAGGACCTAATGCCTACTTGTCTTAGAATTTTTTTGCTAAGACATGTAGGTTTCCCCATAATGTTTTCCATTTTTTTTTTTTTTTCAAAAGAAAGCTAGTAATATTTTTTTTTGAGAAATATTACTAACAATCTTGTTAACCATTCCAACTAAGCTTAAGCTTGTGCTAGGACATGGTTCACGGCAATAGTCGAATGGTGGATTCGAACCCACGACCTTACGATTCGCAGGCCGTACCCTAAACCATTAGGCTATTGACGCTTCTGTTTAATGTTTTCCATTACCGCCGACACTGCGTGTAGTAAATCAGCACAATAAAATTACAACAATAAATTTATTAGTGCCGGCATCGGAGATCGAACTAGGGTGGCTAGCGTACTATGCAACTTGAGGCGAGCGCCCGGACACTGAGCTACAACGGCTCTACGTAAGTACTCCTTAACGAAAACGAGAACAAATATAGACGATGAACTTCGTAATATAAGTATGAACCTACGGAAATAAGCGTATTTTCGATTATATAATATAAAAATATACGGAAGAATTTAGTAATAAACCTATGAAACAAGCGTATTTTCGATTAAATAATTTAAATATAGACAGAAGAACTTCGTAATATAACTATGAACCTACGAAAACAAGTGTATTTTCGATTAACAATTTTTATTTTATGTGGAAGAAATCTAACGAAACGAAAAAAACATTATTTCCAACGGATTTCAAGGTAACATATCAATTGAGGAGTACGTACCGTGACCATTTTTAGTTTTTATTTCTCTATTTCTATAAGATATCACGTTTTTGTGCACGATGTTTCTTTTAATATATAATGATAAAATGTATACATTTTATCTGTTTAAATATATATGTGTCAGCGGGTAATTAAATTGTTAAATGAAGGAGTCACACGTTTCATGGTTCCGCAGCCATCATTTATTATCTATAGACACTTATTAATAATGGTTTTTCCAACAATTGTGTATCCATTGCAGTGACTGGTCATATGGCATGAATGGCGCGAAACACTACCCTATTGAATACCTGCTTGGAATGAAGGTATATACTTCAGTACTTATTCTACGAACAGGGCTACGGACCCTTCTCGTAGAATAAGGTTACCCTTACCTGTTGTACAAGGCGATTAAAAGAGCCCTCGGGTCCACGAGCAACAACGGCGATGTTTGTCGTCCGCTACAGTGGACCTGGGAAGAAGGCGACATCGGCTGGCCTGTGTCGCCTTGCATAGCGAAGGCACATGCTCAAGAGCACAGTGCAGATGGGCTGCGGTGCGTTCCACCGTTGATAACGGAGCCCCCCGGCCCTCGCCATGCACCGAAGAACGAGGGGGTTTAAGTGAGAGAGAAGGTCAATACTCGAAGGGATCGTGAAGGACTTGTTTTACGGGGTCACCGACTTGTGGGATGTGGATTTGACGATCATTGCCCCGATAATCCTTTTTAGTTAGGCTGTCGATAGCACTGCTGAAAATCAGTGCTGTAGCAGCGTTGCGACAACATGTTGAGACGTTGTCCACTATTGGCATCATGTCCTATTTTTCCGTTCCGTTCTTTAATTTTTCATCTTTTTTCATGTATGTTTTACGAGTATTTTGTCTGTAATGTATTTCTGTAGTATACTTATTACGATGCCAATAAATAAAATGTCTCCATGTCTAAATGTTTTTTAATTTTGTAAGGAAGTTATAATATCTTAATTTAATTTTACATTTAATAATATCAAAACTAATTTAAAATAAAAAAATAAAGAAAATGAATAAATATTAAGAAGTAAAAGTAATTTAAGATCGGCACATATAAAATAAGTATCATTAGGACTAGTATAATATATTTATTGTTACGGAACCCTAATAATTATGTCTTTATCTTTTTAATTGCCGGTGGAACTAACCTAACAACGTAAAGAAGGTTCACTAACAAATATTCTGTGGCCGGCTTATAATAATTACATTTTAATTGTGACGTCAGTGTTTACAATAAAGTGTTATTGACTTAATAAATAAACTAATATATTAATTGATATCTTGAAAATAAAAACGGTAAATAAACTACTTATTAATGAGTACAGTACGTAAGTAGTAAAGGTACTATTAAGCATTCATGTTATAGTAAATATAAGGTATTGGTAAAACCACAATTTAAAACCAAATTTAAACATTGTAATACGCATATTTTCCGCTTCGATTGGAAGTATTCTGTGGTGTTGATGGCTGTTTATTTAATAATTGTTATATTTTTTTACCTAACTTGCACCCAACACCTCTCATGGCCCTACCAACCTCGTGTTGATACGGGCCGAAACGCGGGAAAGTACGCGTGGTCTGGCCGTGTGGCCCCACACGTACCTTCTTGACACCCACTATTCGGAGCTCTCCCCTTAAAGGTCTCTACGACATACCACAAAGGCTCGCTAGATAGCGCCAGACGACTTTTCTAGCAGGTCCTTCATTTTGCCAAGCGTGTGCTAACTTGCATCCGTATTTTTTTCTTTTTTTTTAATGTGAGAAGAAATGCGTTTAATTATACGCACCGCCAGGGGTGTGGTGCGTTATGTCGGGCTCGGCCTACCGAGCCTACCGAGTAAATCCTCCCACGGTGAGCCGGCCTCCGCCATGGGGGATGGTTCCCTCCCAAGGTAGACTGGCTTTTGGCATTAAGTCCGCCTATTTGAATTCTTTTTATTGTGTGCAAATAAAGAATAAATAAATAAATCATTTTAGACCTATGGAGCCGTAGTCCAGTAAGCTCGTTATCCCTTTATCGAAGTTCCATCGACCCCATCTTGATTCCCCCCTTACTTTCAACCTGTGGAACTATCACTAGTATTGGTTCCGAACCTTTACGATCCAATATTTATATAAAAATATAATTCCATGTTAATGTAGTGCCGGGCGCGCTCGACTTTGGGTAGTCTTGGGCACCGCTGGAAATCAGTGCTGTCGCATCGTTGCGACGACATATGCTGAGACGGTGTCCAGTATTGGCTTCATGTCTTATGTACTATTTGTCCGTTTTTTTCTTTAACTGTATTTTTATTTATTTTTTTCTGTCTTTTTGATGTGTGCCAATAAAGAATATGTATATGTATGTAGACATACTATGTTTATTTGAGGACTTTAGAAACGACTCCTATCTCAAAGGCCTGTAACGCACCTGCAGCTCGTTCGGTGCTGTAGATATTCATGGGCGACGGTGATCGCCTGAGATCAGATGACCACTAAAATCGTTTCCCCTTTACCTATGTAAAAATTAATTCTTACAAAAAAAACTATTTAAACGTTTTTAATTCAAGGTCAGGTAACCCTCTGTCGTCTACGTTGAGAAACAGACACTTCTGTAATGGACGCTATTAAAAAAGAGGGTAATGAAAACGACGCGACAGTGATATGTGAAACAATGGAGAAATTTCGGACATTTCAAGTAATACAATACATTTATTCGACCCTAGCATCGATGGTCGTCACAGTAACTTTAATTAACTACGTATTTGTAGCGGGGGATTTAAACTATCGGTCTGTATTTGCATCTAGTAATTTATTGGTTTGGATTTAAAGACATAAATTCTCTACCCAGCTAGGTTTACAAATAAGTTTCCGCCATTTTGAGAAAGATGGCTTGGCACGAGATTTACGTCAGAATTTGCAGATAGTAACCGGCTTGGAAATTACTTTGTTCGTTCCAGAACAACATACCTCATTATCATAATATTAAGCAAACTTATAATAAAATAATGCAAACATTAGCATCATAGTTTTTTCTTCATCCAAATATGTCTAAATTTGAGCCAACTAAGTGTCAAACAAATCTGCAGCTGACCTAGAGTGGTTTTTAAAGCTGTGATTTAACATAAAACACAAAGTTTGCAGTGGAAGGCCAAAAATTGAGGAGGACAGAGATTTGTAGAAATAAATAGGGAAGATTCGTCTTCCACACAAAATGAACTTTCACTTCTTTGCAATTGTCGTCAGCGGTGTTTCCTTCTGGGTAATGAACCCAACCCCGCTGAAACCTTTCACACGTGTTTGACCAGTGCTACGTCTCACACACTTACCATGTTATAAAATGTAACCATCATCTCTGGTATCCAGAATATTTTCGCGAGCGCTTCACAGTTCAACGACCGCGAATTCCGCTCTTTCTATCACTGTACAACCTTCTTCACCACCAGAATATCTATGCCAATTCATTTACCTATACAACAACTACGCTCTGAAATAACTGGCAATTGAGATAAGGGGAGCCTCTGTCAATTAATTTAATTAAATCGATTTAACATGTACATCTAAATGTCTTCAATTGTATACTTTGATATAATGTTAATTATAATTTTAGGTGCCGTGTCCCCGAATGCGAAAACTCGTCTTTAGAATTCAATCCAACATGGTGGCCCAATGGTACCATGGATAAATGTTCGAAGCCACTACTCAAACAAAATGTTGGACAAACATGCACCAATGACAGTTTTAAGGACACGTACGTAGAATGCAAGGAATGGGTCTACGAAACCAATGACACCGTGATAGCAGAAGTAAGTTGGATAATTTAATTGTATTTTATTATTTACTCAATATTTTTTTGCAATAAATAAGAGTGTACAAAAAGACGTTCTAAATGCCAAAAAGCATTTTCTGCCAGTCTACTTATAGCTTAGAGAAAAAAAAAATACATATATATATATATTTGACACAAAGGCGGTATTCAAACCAGAACAATTAATAAAGCGTATTCGTCTCGTACTCGTCCCCTGAGGGAAGGACGAATTATATTGGGCACTCACCGACCAAACGGATATTGGCGGGGCTGTGGGAATGCTCTTCTCACAATCTAGGCAAGGCTCGTATTACCTGGAGGCCTTGGGGGCCAGAAAAACGTGCTGCCACCTCGCCCATCCAGTCCCCAGCAACGGATCAGATGTTTGGCTCAGCCGCCAACCAAACGGCTGCAGCAAGAGTCACCATCAATTTACACTGGGTATTGTTTTTAATTAATTTTATGAAAATTTTAAAGGAATAGCTTAGATTCAGTTCGATTACGAGTTTCCGCCTGGTTCCTTTGCAGTAAGTTCCTTGTTGTTATACATTATTGGAGAGCTATGAAAAGTGTTATGGTTTTTAAAAACATGCGAGCCAAGTTTCATACAGATTTTTTTGTTTATAAGGATTTAGTCGAGATAAATCTTAAAAAAACATTGAATTGATAATATCTCTGTTCATCTCGAATTTTTAAATTTGGAGCGATAATTTTTGTTTTAATATTATTTATTGGCAACTGTTTACTCTTTTTTTTTTTATTTCAGCTTGACCTCGGCTGCCAGCCTTGGAAGGTCTACATGATTGGAACCGTTCATAATATTGGTGCACTGTTTGCAACTGCTATAGCCGGATGGATGGCAGACAGGTTGTACTATTAATTCATTCACTTTTTAAATCTACCAGAATGTAGAAAGTAAAAACCCCGGTGGCGCCCTTCTTCGGTGTATGGCAAAGAGCTCCAGGATCTCCAGTGAAATGCACTGAGCTATGAGCCCCTCTGCCGTACTATAGAAACACGTCCCAGGGGAGGTTAGTCCCTTCCCCAGCACCCTCGTAGTGCTAAAGCGACACGGGCCAGCGGATGTCGCTTTCTTCCCGGGTTCACGGCAGCGGACGACAAAGGACCCTTGTCGCCCGTGGTACTGAGACCCCTTTTAGTCTCATTCTACGAAAGGTAGGGGACACCGTAGCATTATTCTGCGAGCCCAGGACTATGGGGCTGATCCAAACAGAAACCTGGTATATCTCCGGAAACCAACGTCTAAAATATTAAAAGAAACCTCTGACAAAAAAAAAACAAAATTGGTTATACAGATGACGGAGTTATGATTTCTTCGGATTCGGTTGAAATTTTATAAGCTTTTTAAGTGAAAAATGATAGTATTGAATTTCAGATATGGCCGCAAAACAGTGTTGATCATCTGCTTAGTGGGAAGCTGCATTGGACATGTCAAAGCATTCACCTCCTATTACGTCTACTTGATTATCGAGATGATGGAAGGATTGATAGCCGGTGGGGCATATACAGCAATTTCAATTCTAAGTATGTGACAAAATATTTTCTCTTGCACCAAAATGACGTCCTTTTTACCCATAGGAACGGGATAGTCAGAAGTGGTTACTGGTACTTTTCCATCCGTCCCATATGTGGCATTGCGCGAGCCAACAAGACGCTAATTCCATAACTAATTTTTTTTTTATATCACAAACAATCAAAGACATCCAATAAATGGAAATGATTCGGGAGAAAGAAGACAATGCCTGTTGATTAAGATATTGGTAGGTTTATGACAATTTATGAGTAAGTCAGTAGGAGAATTCAACGTCATCGTCATTTATGCTGTAGAACAACCACTGCTGGACATAGGCCTCCACCAACGACTTCCAAATGGCCGGTTGTAAGCGGCTTTCATCCAGTTTTTTTTTTACGAACTAACATAGTTGGCACAGAGAAGCTGGCCTTTACTGCTTTACCGGATTGAGAGGTGAAGCAGTAAAGGCCAGCTCTTAGGTCGCTTAGCTTGAACATCTAATTTCATCCAGTCGCCTCAGAATACCTTGTCCACCCAGACGTCCTACGCTGCGCATGTCATAAACTTTTCGGCCTCATTGGCTGCTCTACGCGCTATGTTTCTTGCCCATTGCCAATTCAACCTGTCTACACAGTGGGCTATATCAGTTACCTTCATTCGTCTTCGGATCTCTTTCTGATATGATCTCGTAAAATACTTGTAACTTCGGAATATATTTATAGATTCTTCGGATCGTTTAATGTTTAATACGTTTAAGTAACATTTAATTCGATATCGTATACTTGTGTTACATTTCAGTGATTGAAATCAGTGGGAAAAATTACAGGCTCCTGTCTGGAGTGGTTTACACCTTCGGTATATATCTGGGAGAGTCTTTATTTGCATTTGTAGCAATGTTTGTACCGTACTGGAAGAATTTGATCATAATTATCTACAGCCCCTCTGTCCTCTTCCTATCTTATATATACCTTCTAAAAGAGAGCCCGCGTTGGCAAATACTGAACGGGAAGATTGAGAGTGCAAAGGAGACACTTCTACTCGTATCAGAAGTCAATAAAGTCAATATTGATAAGCAAAAACTAGCAACAATGGATGAGGAAAGCTTAAAGAAGGAGTTCAAAGTAGAGAATTACGGTCAAAGAGAAACTCTAAAGGACGCCTTCAAATCAAAAGAAATTGTTAAACGACTGTCGATAGCCACGTTGTGTAAATTCACAGCCTGCTTTGTGTATTACGGCTTAATGATAAACTCCGTGTATCTGCCAGGTGACAAATATACCAACTTCATTTTAACATCACTTATGTCCTACCCTGGTGATCTAATGACACTGTATTTAATGAATAAAATTGGTAGAAAATTACCACTGGCGTTTGAATATATTTTCTGCGGCGCGCTCTGCATCGGGTCTGCCTTCTGTCCAGACGGTAAGTTTCCTATTTTTCGTACGCTTTTTACGCGACTTCAAAAAAAGAGGTACTCATTTTATCTGTATTTTTTTAATACCTGTGCATTCATAGTGCCGTAATTTATGAACTGATTTGGAGTTTATTATTTCGTTTGAACTAATTCTACTGTAATGTTGTGACTAAATGAGTTTGTTTATAGTGCTTTCACATCGTAACTATTCAACAGATCATCGTTAAATATTGCATACAGGGGGTTCAGAAAAGGACATTTTCTTCGCGCTTTTTAATGGCGGATACCACCACGGGACGCAGCTAGTATTTTATATATAGTAAATAGTTCGAAACGTTGCAATCAATGGCAGTAATATTCGTAAAAAAAGAAGCATATATACGAGTAAACACGTATATATGCTTTCGCTCTTTTTTATGTCGCCTCCTTCTGTGAGACGGTCATGTCCCAGGAGGCTGACGAGCGGGTCAGGGACGGGAGCGCAGAGGCTCCCTCCTTCCGTGTCGGGGTGAGCAGGAGGCGTTACAACCAACGCCTCCCCTTGCCGCCCCCGTAATCCGAAGCGGCGAAATTATAAACTTTTTAACTTTTCATTACTCAATTCAAGGGTGAGAAAGCTTTGAAAACTTTTTCACACGATCTGTTTTCTGCTTTTCTTTTCTTCTCCAGATTACTATTGGCTGAAGACCACCTTTTTCCTAATCAGCAAGATGATGATATCGGGATGCTACACAGGTGTGATCACATATGCCATGGAGCTATTCCCCACCAGTGTAAGAGGCACTTTGCTTGGTATTTGTACACTTATGGCCACTATTGGGTACGTGCTTGCTCCATTGACCCCAGTTCTGGTGAGTAAAAAGTCATATCTACTCTATACAAATAAATAAAATTGGAGTGTCAGTTTGTAATATTGACCGCTTTAACTACATGCATATGAATGTTTATACGATAAATGTATCAATAGATATAAAAGAGAGTGTGTGTGCGTTTGATCCGTATAAGCTTCGAAACGGCTGGACCGATTTCAATGAAACTTTCAGGGAATCTTCAGATTGACCGGGCGAGTAATCGTGTTAAAGTTTGGTGACGATCGGAGCACTCCTATGTTTGAACTGTCAAATACAGCTTTTTTTACTATGATGATATTCTATTGTTTTATAACCCAATTTTGTATTGACATGTGGTGTGTATATTTATGTCATTATGAACCATATTGAAGTACAATGGAGTTTATTGAAGTATAATAAAGTATACTGAAGTATTCAAGGTAAGTTATAGCGCCGCGAATGTATCCGTTTACTGATGCTGCTGATATATACATGGGTTTAGGGTTGATGATCTTCACCCGCCAAGAAGAGAATAAATACGGAGAGAAATCAATAATTTAAAATATTGTGAGAGTTAAATTAAATATGTACGTTAATTATTTAAATAAAATAAAGCAAAATCTAGCCCGGCGAAGCGGGCTGAGTACGCTAGTATACGATAAATATACCAAGACAACATTTTTTTAATTTTTTGCCTGTCGGTCTATTTGTTCCTGCTACTCTCTGGAACTGCGGGACCGATTTTGATGAAACTTTCACTAGCAGATAGCTGAAGTAATAAGGGATTAAATTGATTAAGTTTTCTTTAGAAAAAAATTAATCAAAGTATTTAATTGCCGACAACACCGAGGAGCGCCGCTAAATAAAAAATCCATTAATAATAAAATATAATATCAGTAGTTATATACTTGAGCGTTTATTTACAAAACATTCTTCAATAATATAAGTATACACAGATTACTTTTAAAAATGTTAAGATTCTTTTGCAACCGACTTAAAAAAGGAGGAGGTCCTCGATTCGTCTGTATCTTTTTTTTGGTCTAATTCCGACAATGGCATCAATGCGAAAACCTATTTAGTCTTAAATTTGATTGAAGTATGTGAGCTACAAATGTAGGAATAACTCAAAATTACGCAAACCGATTTCGATAACTTATTTTTTATTAGAAGTACCAAGAGTATGAGATTTAGGTTAGGTTCTGATTAATTCTGTTTCGTAAAATTCCTACGATAATTCGTAAATACAAAGAGGGCGTCAGCGTTTAACGTTTGATTCGATTTGAAGTTTATTTGTAAATGTCACACGAATTTCTATGGCAATTATTTTACCTATACAGCTATAAAACTATGGTATAGTCTGCCGATTGAGATTAGGGAGGCTTCGTCAACTACTGTATCTGAATACTTTCTACTCAAACAATGAAAAATTACAAACTGGTATATTTATTGTCGTTATATATATTCCATGTGTATGTATATTATTATATTTAAATAGAAGTATCTATTTATGTAAATGTAAATGTATATTTATTTATTTATATAATAGTTTTAAAACGCTATTTTCAGCGGCACTACCCTTAGTCTGCTCTTAACCACTAAAGGTTAGCTGGAAGAAAATGATAATTAGCATTAAGTTCGACTTTGTACAATTTATTTGGTGCAATAAAGGATTTATCTATCTATCTATATATCTATCTATCTATCTATCTATCTAAATATACTCGTTGTCCTAAGAATTTAGTACTTTGACAATTACAGAATACCGTGTCAACTATCCTGCCGTCGTTGACCTTCGGAACGTTGAGCATCAGCTCAGGAATACTTCTCACTCTCATACCAGAGACAAAAGACTCCCTCCTCATGGACACAGTAGAACAAGTGGAGCATAACATCAAACTGAAGGAAATAAAAAGGAACGAAGCAGATATAGCGGGGCGAGATAATAATGCTTTTATTAATAATGATGAAGTGTAGTTTTAAGTGCATATAAGTAATTCATATAACATAATAAGCTCTCACGTGCTTTTAACTCTACCGCAGGTACATCGGGAGACAGCTTTCGCTATCCACTTCAAAGATATTCCGTTCTTCTAATTGTCGTGATCCTCAGACGTAGGTAAAAACGACCCGAAGCAACGCCCCTTACATTATAGTAATCATTATTCAGAAAAGTTTTGGAGACGGCTTTATAAATAGACACGAGACCTTGACTCTGACATTGAGTTGTATTAAGCGTAGGTTCACCGTAAATAAAATTTTTGTCGGACATTCCTTCTTATTTTTAAAATGTTATAGTTAAGAAAAAGCTCTACCATTCAATTATAAAAATTGAAGTCTTTGATGCCCCTTAATATCAGGTGCATAAAAAAAAATATGCTTTAGAAATTAAACCAGCAGTGCCGCGCGACCCCCAATGATTATCAATAAAAAAAATGATCAGGTGAATCTGAAAAATTATTACAATGAATGCTGAAATATTATCGCTTGCTCTATGTTGCTTAAAAAATCTTCCCAGATCAAAAATATACCTTAACATAAAGTTAAATACACGTTTATTCCAACAATGCTACAACGATAAATAATTGGGGATCTTCAAGAAACGTGCGTACTCTTTCAACGCATCTGCAGGTTCTCAATTGTGTGGATGTTCATGGGCGACGGTGATTACTTAAGATAAGGTGAGCTGAACGCAGCCCCGTAATTATGGGCTTATAGAATAAGGCTACGGCTATCGCTGCCTGTCGTAATAGGTGACAAAAAGAGGTCTTGGGTTCACGAGCGACAAGGGTAGGCGGCCTTTGTCGTCCCCTATAGTGGACCCGGGAAGAAGGCGACACTGGTGGTTCCATGTCGCCTTAGCGCTACGAGGGTTCGTGACATGCTTCAGAGCAGAGTGCAGAGGGGCTCTGGTGCGTTTCACTGGAGTTCCTGGGGCCTACATGCCACCGGGAGGGTTTTAGTGAGTATGAGAGTTAGGTTATGTTCCGATTAATTCCGTTTCGTAATATTCCTACGATAATTCGTAAACACAAAGAGGGCGTCAGCGTTTAACGTTTGATTCGATTTGAAGTTTTTCCTCGTAAACATACTCGTTGTCCTAAGAATTTAGTACTTTGACAATTCCGAGTAAAAACTGTACGAGCTCGAGTTTTTGTTATAAAAAAAAAATTGGGTATTTCGTAAGCGAGGTATCGAAAGACGTGATAAATTTTTTTTTTAAACTGAGATCGGCCATACTATTACATAATTAAGCAATTACACACTGAAACGACTTCAAAGTTTATTTATCCAAATTATACTTATTTAGAAAATAATATATCTCTTGTACTAAAAATTTGTAATATGGGAAGTTAGTGTTGATGTGAAAATAATTCATTTATATTTATTAAATAAATTATTTTAACACATCAAAGACTTCGATTTAATCTAAAGTTAAACTTGTGTCGGAACACTAACTTTCCATAACAATAATACAATTTTACAGTTAATACTAACTAAAACAAGAAATATTTACAATATAATTTTACAAAAAATATAACTGTGCCAAACCATCGTCGTTTGGCAGTGTGCCCAGAAGGCTGGTGGCATTTCCACGTTTTATGTTGTCGTGTGTTGTAGTGTTGTATGTCGCAAGGTATAAGCTAGCCCTTTGGACACCAGATGTGTCGACCAACTTCTTATCTATCATATTAAAAAGGTTGTGTGCACTAGGATATAGGGAACTAATAAGAGAAAAATGGACATCGATTGCTGTTTTTGTTTATATCGCTTACTGATTTACGCTTATACTGATAAATTTTAGTCTTTGATATATAATATGAAATATCTACATTTTAAAAGTCCTGTTCCCATGTCCTTCTATTTTACTATGTATCATGGTAACCCCAGACGGACATGACTCGGCAATTCCCAACAGGCAAACAATAATGATATTCGGAAATTGCTTGAAAGTATTCACGTAGATAAATCGCTACAAACATCGTAACTCACAGTGAGATGATGAAGCTAATGGACCGTATTCAAGCCTACTCTTATCTCTGAATTTAATAGGAGCAAAAACAAACGAAGCCGCGGTAGCTCAGTGTCCGGGCGGTCGCCTCAAATTGCATAGCACGCCTAGCAACCCGAGTTCGATCCCCGGTGCCGGTACCAATAAATTTGTTAATATGGAATCTTGGTAACGTCCTGAAAAGGTCCATCGGGCACCAGAAAGAGAGGAAGACCAGCTGCCCGGTGGACAAACGACATTATGCGCGTGGCTGGCAAATAGTGGCCTTTAACCGCAAACGACAAAGAGACCTGGAAATCTCTAGAGGATGCCTTCACCCTCGAGAACGAGGGGTTCTATTAATAATTAGAAATTAGTATATTGTATATTTATAATTAGGTAATAAGAAATATAAGGTTTTTTTATTTTTATATATTTATTATTTATTTATTATGGAATCTTTGGCAATATGGAATCATGAAACAGTCATTCTTTATACAAGATAATACAAGTTACAAGAAATTTCCAAGATACCCAACATGGCTCTATCTATACTTATCTCTCTTTCTTTGGCTTAAAAATAATAATTCATAGATTAAACGACCCATACGAAGCGATAAGCTATCGCACGACTTACTAAGTCCACTAAGATACAAAGGCTCATTTGAGATAAGTCAATGGCGTTTCGTTCAGAGCAAAGAACGATACAAGTGTTAGGACAAGTGTTTATCACATTATAGTCTGTTTGTACTAAGATAAGGTAAGTGAAGACACACAGACACGACACTCCTCTGTGCTCTTGGAGAAAAGATACATTTATTTCTACACAATCCTAAGCACGTAAGGTAAAGTTATAAAGTTAAAACTTATAGAGAAGGCCTGTGTTTTTCAGTGGCATGTATAACGGCTATAACTTTTATCGTTTTTTTAATCGACCATTGCTCTATACAGATGGGTTTGTAACAGAATTGAGACGCACGTGCATTGCTAACCGAGCCAAACATAGAAGTATTTATTTATTATATAAATAATAATAATAAAATAGTCGTCTAAATCTCGAACAACATCGTAAGAGAATTTCGCTAGATGGCTGGGTCAAGGGTCAGATACAGAGGGCAGTACTCCTGGACACGGCACGCATCGTCAGGAGGTTTCTCTCTATGTCGCCCTAACCACCGGTTGCTTGGGCTCTGCTTCGTTGCCGGTGACACACTGGGTTAGGTTTTTATAATGTTTTTGTATTTTGTATGATATTTTTGTGTATTTTACTTTTTATATAAATATTATAAAAACTTAACTTTATTTATTAACTTAACTTAATTTTATTTATTCATTTTATTAAAATTATAATAATATATTTAATAAAAAAATATATATATAAATAGTATCGTTTTACATGGTTCCTAAGTTTGTGGAAGATTGGTGTCTATACTAGTTGTTTATAAGCGCAAGTCAAAGACAAGAAGAATCATGTTTATGCTTGAAATTTAATAAGGGAAAGGAGGAACAAGCACAGAGATATATAAGAGTACAAGATAAAATGTTCTAAAAAGAAGTGAACAATAAACAATCTCAATCGGTAATTCTGACACGACTGTTCTATTTGATTTGATTCTTGAGAGAATGTGTGGTGTGTATGTAGTATGCTTTTATATGCTTTATATGTTGTTTTATTTTATGAAGAGATTTTTAGTAATTATAAAGAATGACAGAATATATGATGTAATGCGGATGAGATTGAGCCGGCTGACAAGGCTGTTATTTCGTGTTTGTAGCGAGACTTCTTCATAGATAGTAATTTTATAATATCTCCTCGTTTTGTTTGTATTTAAAATTCAATTCCAGTTGACTTTCAGTAACTTGTGTGTAAACCTCACGATCGAAATGTATGGACAAGGTTTCAAACGTCCAAATTAAAGATAGCGGCCAGTGTTATTTGGTTGTGTTACGCAACTGTCGTGTGCGTTATGCGGTATTTATTATCTGTTGTAAGTAATATCGCAAATTTTTCTTTTATTTAATTATCTATACAATTAAATAAAACTAAAGTATCTGTTTGTAAAATTAAAATAACCGGTTTCTGCTACATGTCTATAAATGTATATACGATACATTTACCAAAATACATTTGATTTACAATGTGTGTTTGTCTGTATGTATATTTGTTCCGACTCATCTCTGCAACGGCTGGACCGATTTCCGCTAAAACAATATGGAAAATGAACGTTTATTTACATGTTACTTGTTAATTTTAGCTAGTTTTGGTAATCTGCTAATTCATTTATGCCACTATGGTTTTCTGATAATATTCGAAAATTCAATGGCCAAGGTCATAGGTATAAACCGACGTGAACCGTGCCCTAGTACAAACTTAAGCTTGCTTTTTTTTTTTTATACGTGTGTAACAAAATGCGGATGCACACCCCGAAGCCATAAGGGCCGGCGACGGCGGTAGTGTCGGGCTCCAACCGACTAAAAATCTTCACACGGTATTCCCCCATACGACCATGTATGTGGGGGTCACGGGATAACATCCCACAGTTCTTCCGCAACCCCCGGCCGTGCCCGTACTCCGGGCCCTACCTAGGAGGGGTGAGAAGCACCCCCCCTGAGACAATTACTACAATGCGGCGCGTCGAATACAAACGCGCGGCCGTTCCCTGTGGGAACCCTCTCCGAGGCGCCGGACCAACGGCCCATGTCGGTCGCGACGCCAGGTTCCCCGGCCTAAGGAGGCATTCGGCGGTCTTGTGCTCGACCCCGCCTGCTGGCGGTGAGCCTTCTACGCACTTCGACCGCGTCTTGCCTCCTAGGCACCCGCTCCCTTAGGCGTTCGGTCTCCCGTTTCTGCGACATAATAGAGTCGCAACTTAAGCTTGCTTGGAATGATTAACGTTAAGTAAGTTAATGATATTTGTATAAAAAATTGTATATATATAAAAAACAAACAACAACACAGATATACTTTTTTTTTTATTAGTTTAAAGAAAAATTAATAATGAATAGGAAAAACAAAAGAGAGTCGTAATTAGTGTCTTCTTATTTTTAAAAAGTTCCGCCCGGATATCAGCCAGGACCCGACTTGTACCGCTGCGTCCAAACATTGTAGGTGTATGTAGCGGTGCGTAACATTGCATTAACACATACAAATATTGTTAGCGTTCTTTTAAAAAATGAATAAAAAAACAGTAAAATAACGTTTTCCCCGGTAATATATAGAAAAACGAAAAAACTTGGGTTGAAAGATATTTCAATCGTCCACATTTTACGAGGTCATTAGTCATTAGGTTATTAGGTCCGATGTGCAAACATATAAAAGTTAGTGACCATATATGTAAGCGAAAGAAAAGGTGTATCCAGTTTGTACTATGCGGAAATTAGAGATTTCTGCCCACCCTTACTTCTTGTTACTTTTTGGAGACGCCCTGCGACGACAATTTTAAATCATCACCAAGTACCTTTGATTCGCAGAACAATGGAGAACGTCAAAGTTACTTACTTCAACATAAAGGGGACCGGGGAAGGCATACGCTTGCTGTTGGCGTACGGCGGCCAGGAGTTCGAGGACATACGAGTGAATTTAGAAGACTGGCTTCAATTCAAACCAAGTTTGTCATCATCATTTCAACCGTAGAACATCCACTGCTAGACCATCGGCCTCGTGCGTAATTATTTTTAAATTTACATTTAGAAACGCCATTCGGAGCACTGCCACTACTTGAGTTCAACGGCAAAGTGTACGCGCAGAGTCACGCCATCTACCGCTACCTGGGCCGCAAGTACGGGTTGGCCGGCGCCAATCTGGAAGAGGACCTTCTTATTGACCAGAACGTCGACTTCTTCACAGATGTGCGCATGAGTAAGTACATTGTACAAAGTTAATCACGAAATAAAACGATATGCGATAGATATAATAACAAAATACACTCGTGAGCTAAAATAAAGGGTCGGTTAAGAAAGTTTGAATATCTCGCAAAATAAAGACGCTAACTAACTGAAATAAATTGTGCATGATAGACAATTAAATATCCTTAATCTAAAATAAAATATTAAAAACATAAACTTAAACGAAAAAGGATATCTTACGTAAACTTGGATAATACAGTATTTTTCATTAAATTTTATTTGGATATTATTACATCGCCACATGGAGGCAACACTACGTACTAAAATTTTCGTTTAAGTTTGTTTTTTAATGAAATATAAATAATTTAATAAAAATATTTCATTTTAAAAATATTTAATTGTCTATCATGCACAATTTATTTCAGTTAGGTAGTGTCTTTACCTTGCGAGATATTCAAACTTTCTTAACCGACCCTTTATTTTTTCTCACGGCTATAGATATAATAACACAGTGAAGAAAATTCTTTTTTTATTAATTAAAATTTTTGAATTAAAAAATTATAAGAAATTAAAAAAAAATAATTGGGAGGGGAGAGCCTCGATGGTGCTTTCATTATTAATTGTGCAACAATATACCACTAGTGTGCACATAACACTAGTGGTATACTAACCACCGTTATGAGTTATTTACATTGTTTAAAGTTTGGACGAAGATGGACACATTGGATGCTGTTGAACACTATGTCGGCAATGTTGTACCACTATTGGTTTCCGATGGCGTACCGCGGCACGCCAATCCCTGTGACTGTGTTACCCTACTGTGTTTGTGTACCCTTTGACCCATTTGATTATGATGTAAAGATAATTGATACGACTGTAATAAATCGGTTTCATCATGAATTTACTGGCATTCAGCAGATTCGGAGCCCTGTTGTTTAATACCGTCGATATTTTAGAGGCATCTTTAGCTTATTGGGAGACAGATCAGAAGGTTAAAGCAGCCAAGACAGCGGACCTACTAAACAACCAGTACCCTATCCTGCTTCCCATGCTGGAGGGTATACTGAAAGAAAATAACGGATACTTGGCCGCCGGGAAGGTAGGAAGATTTTTCCCATTGAAAATAAACTAGTAAAGTAACACCATATTTATGTCACAGGACTTCCCGCCACGCGGCCCTAGTGCTGATTGACAAGCTTCACAAATGTTAGTAAATTTTCTAGAAATAGAAAACCTATATGTGGGTTTCTTCATTATGTGTTTCATAACCTTATGCGGACAGCTAAGTAATGGAACTCTCTACAGACACCTTATAGGCTCACGTACTCCCTCCTAGGCTTCAATTTCGCCGTATTTAGTATAAAAGAAAAGAAAAAACAGCTCTTAAAATTGCAACAAGCAATTTCATTGGTGCCGGCAACGGGGATCGAACTCACTTTGCTAACGTTGTATGTAATTTGATGCGAACGCTCGGACACTGAGCTAATTATATCTGTTTTGTAATAGAAAAATGAAAAAACGGTGAATAAGCAGAGGTCCATAATACTATCTAAGATACGTGAGCCAGAGCATTCTCCAGCACCACCTTCCAAAATCAGGCATATAAAAATAAAAAATAATAACATTAACTCACTGTATTTTATATGACCCTATCTTTAATAAAGCATTGTACTAAAGCGATAGCACTCTTTTTACAAAATAAAGAACATTAGAAAAGAGGACGGACACAAGTCTGTGGTTGCGCTTTATCTTCTATATATATATATAAGCGTCAATAGCCTAATGGTTTAGGGTACGGCCTGCGAATCGTAAGGTCGTGGGTTCGAATCCACCATTCGACTATTGCCGTGAACCATGTCCTCGCACAGGCTTAAGCTTAGTTGGAATGGTTAACAAGATTGTTAGTAATATTTCTCAAAAAAAAAAGAAATATTACTAGCTTTCTTCTTTAAAAAAAAATATATAAGAGAAAGTGTGTGGATATGTTCCATATAGGCGCCGAAACGGCTGGACCGATTTCAATAAAACTTTCAGGGAATCTTACGATTGACTTGGCAAGTAATCCTGTAAAGTTTGGTGACGATCGGAGCATTCCTCTTTTTGAACCGTCGAATACAGCTTTTATTTACAATGATACTACTACTACGGGTATGATATTGTATTTACTGATATGTACATGCGTGTAGGTAATGATCTTCACCCGCTCGAGAAGAGAATGGATACGGAGAAAAATGAATAAATAAAATGAATAATTAATATATAGTGAGAGTTAAATTAAATATTGAAATATGTAAGTTTATCGTTTAAATACTACAGTACTTTAGCTATATAATGCGTGGCCAAATAGGGTCCGTTGAAATCATCGAAGAAAAATACAGGGTTATCCTAGTAGAAAACGTATTTCGTATCTCAAGAATCTTCGAAGGTGGTCTGATGACGTTATAAAGGCCGCTAGAAGCAAGCCGCTTACAACCGGTCCTTTTGCAAATGGGGTAGGCCTATGTCGAACAGTAGTTGTCCTACGACTGAAATCATGGTGATATCAGATACAGTAACACTTTATGTTGTTTCAGTTGACATGGGCAGATTTTGCCTTCGCCGGTGTGTACGACACTCTAAAGGTGCTCGCGCAGATGCCGGATATGGATAACAGGTATCCCAGCTTCAAGAAGTTACGGGACACGGTCTACTCCCTGCCCAAGGTGAAAGAGTACTCCGAGGCAGCGCCAAAACTTCTGTTCTAAATAGTTTCAACATTGTTTAACTATTTGTACAACTTTTTATGTAATTAGTAAATAAAATTTTATATAAATTCTACTAATATATAATATTTAACTAACAGTATTTCTCATTTTTTTTCCTAAATTAACTACGCCAATACAGTTTCACTTGGCCTGGCCTGAAACTACACTCGTAAGCAAAATAAAGAATCGGTTAAGAAAGTTACGTAAGTTACGGTAATTACTTATTACGAAAAAGAAAAAAACATAAACTCAAACAGAAAGGATATCTTACGTTAACTTGGATAATACAGTATTTTTCATTAAATTTAATTTTTATTTAAATTTTAGTACTTAGTGTTGCCACATGGATAATGTTTTCATTAATAAAAAATACTGTATTACCCAAGTTTACGTAAGATATCCTTTTTCGTTTAAGTTTATGTTTTTTTTATGAAATATAAGTTAATTAATAGAAATATTTTATATTTTATTTCAAGGATATTTAATTGTAGCGTCTTTATCTTCCGAGATATCCAAACTTTCTTAACAGACCCTTTATTTTTGCTCACGTCTATATTTAGGGAGTAAATGGGCACAAAGGCCTCCAGGACCTCGACTTAGGCGTTACTTTATTGGCGCGATAGTATTTCGAGGGTGCCTGAGAGGGCCGAACAACGACTCGGTCGGTAGCTTTAATAGGAGCAGAAACAAAATATATATAGAGTGTAAATTTAACAATTAGTTGATTGATGGCATACCAATGGGCCAATCGTGTGTGTTTGACGTATTTGGTAACGATTGATGTGACTGGAATTGATCGGTTTCATAATGAAAAGTCGCTGGCTATCAGACTCGGAGCTCGATCGAAAAAAAAATGTTATTTCCCTCGATCATGCTGACTTGATGACAACAGCACAAATGACCCCACAAATATTATAATTACGCGCTGATCTGTTGCGAAATATATATAACTTGACCAATAAATATGTTTTATCAGAATGACACCGCTTTTCCTAATCTCTTGCGTAACATATTGTCCTTGCGTTTGATATGAGACTTAAAATTTCTCAGTGCAAATACTTTTCTTATAACTTTCCACTGTGTGAACCGATTTGGATATTTTTTTTTTATTTCAAAGTTTGGGTCAATTCTGACGATAGCATCCATAAGAAAAACTATATAAGTCCTAAATTTGATTAACGTTTGATTCGATTTGTTTTTGTCTGTCAAGTATATTTACGAGTCAAAACTCGTAAATATACTTGAACTATAAATAAAAGAATAAGGCTAGAATTTCGTATTATAACTATGATACTACGGAAATAACAGAAAGCGTCCGCGCGTTGCGCTACAACTTAAATATATGCTTTAATATATGATCTGTAACGTTAATATATGATCGGAAAGTCGTCTCCGATGGTATGGCCACATATACCGCAGGTCGCCTGACTATGCCGGAAATAAATGCCTAGCCCTCAATGTACAAGGCCCAAGACCCCGCGGCAGGCCCAAGAAACTCTGGCTGGACGTTGTTAAAGCGGACATGTTAGAGAACCACCTAACAAATGAGGATGCCGAAAACCGAGCAAAGTGGAGGAGACTAAGTTGGAAAGCGGACCCTGGCTGTAGGCCGGGAAAACGCTAGGCAGAAGAAGATATGATCTGTAACGTTCATAAATTTTAGCTTAGCCAAAATGATATGAGTTTAAACTATATGATAGCATGATGATGCGGTTTTGAAGTTTGATGTTATCTATTCTGCGCAATGCCTGATAACTACTGAGTATTAATAGGATAACAACAGCTGCTGATGTCCAAAACCTCAACGATTTTAAACAAACTTTGCAGTCAGTACAGTGAGGTAGTGCGAAGCATACACCTGACGGCATTCCTGATACATTGATTTATTACTTTTTGTGAGTTCTTTCAAACAATTTTTTTTTTTATTTTCAATCGACTTCAAAAGAGGACATTCTCAATTCATCTGTATTTTCTTGTCACCTCATAACTTTCGACTGGGTGAACCGATTTTGATGATTCTTTTTTATTTGTAGGTTGGTGATACCAGTGTGCTCCCATTCTAATTTGTTACAATTCTAACAATGGCATTAATTACAAAACTATATAAGTGTTAAATTTGCAGTAAGCACGTACGCGATAAAATGTGGACTAATATCATGCAAACCGATTTCCATGATTCTTTTTTTTTGTAAAGATTTATTGTTAGGTTCTGATTTATTCTATTTCGTAATTTTCCTATTCTATTTGAAGTCGGTTTTTGTTTTTACTCGTAAAGTTTGTGGTAATGGAATTACAATTAATTTTATATCATATTTGCTTTGAGATACGAGATACGAGCAAGGATACGGAACGCATTATGCATCATGTGTCAAGTACTTTATATAGTTTACAAGAAATGCTTGTTTTAAGGTGGGAGATAAACTTATAGTACAGTTTTATGTAGATCAGTGATTATCAAACTCATTTCTTTTATCATCCCCTTTGAAAATCAAATTTTTTTATACACCCCTAAAACTTATAAACCACAAGTTCATTTACTAATTTAGTTATATTAGTCGGTTAATTTTAATTAAATCAAAATTAATTGTAACTAAAGAAAAATTGCTCTAATTTTCCTTTATCCCCAAAACTTGTTACAACTTGATTGCGTACGGTGCGGGCTATCCTACGAAATCTATGTTATTTATTAAGTTTTTAACATCATACAGATAAGAAATATTTTATTCATTATTGTGTAGTAGGTGGGTTTTAAATTTAGTGAAATTACAAATTATATATCACCCGCCTAACCCACATCAACGCCCCCCATTTTTTCTGGGCTTCTTAACGACGAACCAAGAGGGGTTGGTTTCAAAAGCACGCAAAGGACGTTATCGCCCACTTTTAGCTATTCCCGTCCGCTCTAGTGGGCCCAGAACAGCAGTTCTGCCTAGGAACCACAAATACTAAGTGAATTCTATTCTATTGCGTTTACAATAAAAAAATGCATAAAATGAATATATTATAGCAACCTTATGCTTACGTATAAAACCTGTCACTCTGCCAAATTTCATCCAGATCCGTTAAGCCGTTCTGGCGTGATTGAGTGACTCATGACTAAAGAAGTCTCTCAGGAAGCATTCTCACATCGTTCAGAATCACACATTCACAATAATTATTATATTTTTTAACAAAAAACGGTGGAAACTTATTTGATTATTACGATAAGTTTTTTGTTTTCTCTATTCACAATCCCACCCTGTCATTCGCAGAACAATGGAGAATGTTAAAGTAACTTACTTCAACATAAAGGGGCTCGGTGAGGGCATTCGACTGCTGCTTGCGTACGGAGGCCAGGAGTTCGAAGACGTGCGGATAAAACACGAGGACTGGCCCGAGTTGAAAGCAAGTTCGTACACACGATAAACATAAGACATTTCGCTAAGGTTTTTCCTTTTCTATAGGAATAGGACAACTAACTTGCCAACCTTCGATAGTCGGAGAGGCACATAAGCTGCCCGTGAACAAGAATCACATCAAAAAGCTTGCAGGAGCATTTGAGTTTAGAATATCTTTATTTCTCTAGGAATTACAATTCACGTACTAGAAATATAAATTTAAATATATCTAGTTTTAATTTAAGTCCGAGAGCACTAAAATGTACGTGACACACCAAAGGTAAATAAAACAATAACGTACCCCACCAATGTTCTTTGTGAATACCTCACTTTAAATTACTTCATTTATTTTTAAGAATGTGAAATTTAAGAAGACATTTGAATGAGTGGAGCTACTTGCATTGTTTTATATTTCTAGGAAGCATTTCCCAGCTCCGTGACCTAGTCCTTGGTGCATATAAATACATACTCGTATTATTACCTCGCCCCGATATGCGGGTAGTTACCTTACACTTTTTAGTAAAAGTGATACGCGTATGTATTTATATCTCGGTTTAGATTATTTTTTGAATAATTATATTATATTTATATAGTTAAATATTTGTCTAAATGTATAAGTTATAATAATAATAGCCAAGCCGAGGTCGTATATCGGGGGCTGGTTAGCTAATACAGGTTCGAGCTAAGCGCCCTAAGAACTCTACCACTTGTCAATTCCGGTGCAACCATTGCGAATTGCTTCTCTGGCTAATCCCAGTAACTACGTACTCGTATATCGAACTCATGGCTGTGTGTGTAATGTTTTATTATTGGTTTATTGCATTTTGTATGCATAATTTAAAAAAATATATTAGCATTTTGCATTCCTTCTCAATAAACACTATAAGTGTGGGAAATTCCATATTACTCAAAGTTTTTGCTGCACATAATAATGGTACGTAGTAATGATATACTTGCTCTCATTAGCCACTCCATTCGGGCAGCTGCCACTGATGGAGGTCGATGGCAAGGTGTACGCCCAGAACCAGGCCATTTGCCGCTACCTCGGACACAAGTATGGTCTCGCGGGCGCCACCTTGGAAGAAGACTTACTTATCGACCAGAACATCGACTTCTATAATGATATTCGTATGAGTAAGTAACTTCAACAGTATACCCCGCCTTCTGGGGGAAAGGCAGGGTTATGAGAGGTTTTACTCACTAGAAACCCCCCCCCTCGGTGGCCTTCTTCGGTGCATGGCGAGGGGATCCGGGATTTCCACGCACAGGAGCCCCTCTGCACTGTGCTCTGAAGCACGTATTGTGACTCGGGACCAACAGTGTCGCATTCTTCCGGGTCCACTGTAGTGGACAATAAAGGCCACTCTTGTAGCTCGTGAACCTGAGGCCTCTTTTAGTCGCCTTTTACGACAGACTTTTACCATAGTCAATAACACTGGTATCTCCTGAGTTTCTTAAAAACTTTAAGCACAGAACTAGGCGGCTGTGAGGCGAAACGCCTAGCCCAATACAGAGCGAATGGCGGCGCTCTGTGCCCCACAACGGCGACTTAGAACTATAAGTCAAGTAAGTCACAGCAAAAGCAACACATAATATGAAAATATGACTTTGAGACATCAAAACTTCAAGCGTCGTAATCACATTAAAAACATAGGGACTTATAATCGAAACTAAAGCTCGATTAAATCCATAGAATCAATACTAAATTAGTTAATTTTGTATTTTTTTTATATATTAAAACCAATAGTCCATCAACAGAATGACAATTGAATTGTACTGGCTTCGCTCTCATAGATAAGACTGAACTAAAGAGAACAAATTAAGTATTTATTTTCGTCCATCAGTCGTTATAAATAATATTTTGTATTTTAGAGGCAACATTTGCGTTTCGGGAGACAGACGAAAAAATCAAAGCGGAAAAGCTCGCAGAACTCTTAAGCAAGGAATATCCGGTTCTTCTTCCGAAGCTGGATAAAATACTTAAAGAAAATAACGGATTTATGGCGGCCGGGAAAGTAAGAAAAATACCATTTGATTGTTGATTTTTAGGAGTTTCGTTCGAAACCAAGTTCCATTTTTTCGAGGACGCGTTCTGTCCGACACCGACTGAAATATCACGCCCACAAATCCATAATTATCTTTTATTGGAAAGGGTGTACTTCAAGAGTAGATGATGAGTTGATGAGAGTTTGATTAGGTTCTGATAATTCTATTTCGTGACATTCCTTCGTTAATTCGGAAATACAAAAAGGGCGTCCGCGCGTAATAGCGTTAATAGCGTTCCTTCTTGCTCGTAAATATACTTATGAAGTAAGATGACAATGTTTAATTTCGTTTCAGCTGACATGGGCCGACTTCGTCTTCGCGGGAATGTATGGCGCTCTCAAACTGATCTTACAGATACCGGATCTGGACGAAAAGTATCCCAGCTTTAAGAAGTTGAAGGACACTGTATACTCATTGCCCAGAGTGAAGGAGTTCAGCGATGCTGCACCACAGACTGACTATTAGAATTTTTGTATAATAAAAATAAACTAAAATCATTTACATTGGATTTCTATACATAGCTCTTATAATTTTAACCGACCAAGGTTTTGTTACAATTCGAATTTTAAAATTTACAGTGATAGCAGTCTGTTCCCGTATCATCGAGATCGATCACACAAAAACTTAAAACAAATAATAAATCCTCCTGTATTGCTGCACGCACTCCGGTAGTCTTAGGGTGTTATAATTACGAGTACTAAAGAATGGAACTCTTTGCCGAGGTCAGTGTTTCTGTGCCAAAACACACAAACAACAATACACCTTACAGGCTGCAGCCACATACATTCGCCTACACACATTCTGGCTGCGCGCAGCCAGCTGGCTGCCGTGCAAACAGGCGCGTTTTATTGGCTGCTGCAACTGAGATTTCGTGGCTACCTAGTGCGCGGGCTCCTATACAACGTCATATGTTTTACTGGCTGCCGCAGCCTGGCTGCCTAGTGCGCGCCCGGCCTTAAGTTCCAAAATGTCGTATTCGACTATATATTATAATACAAACGCTTGTCACCCGGAGGGATAGGATCTCTAATGATTTCTGATCACGAATTAGTACTAGAATGTTCCTGACACACCTTTTTCGCTTCATTAACGTCCATACATCTGAGCATACATAAGCATCTATTACTACTTCTTACTTAATTATTTCTTACATTCTTTTGGTTTTTACAAACACTAACAAAGTCTCTAGACACATAAAAACTGACAAAACCGAAGGATAAGATACACTATTCCAATCGTGAGCGACTTTTTTTGACTTGCGCACCCAAATCAAATGACATTTCTCAGACTATGGACAACGATAGACTAACTTATAACAGACAGTTACATAGCTTATATTTTCAACAGATTTAAAAAAAAAGGTCTGTATTTTTGTGTTAAATTTGTTGCCTCATAACTTGCGACTGGGTGAACCGATTTTGATGATTCTTTTTTTAATTAAAATGGCCATGGCTCAAATTCAATTTGGTCCAATTCTGACAGTGACATCCATGAGTAAACCGAGAAATGGACGAATAACTCAATATCACGTCAGCCGATTTGGATGGTTCATTTTTTATTGGAAAGGATGTACTTCGTTAGAAGTTAAGTTCTGGTTAAATTTATTTCATAATATTATTATGTTTGATTCGATTTGAAGTTAGGTCTATTCGAGCCATCGCAAAACAATATTGTTGCCTTGCAATTGACAGTGTGAGTTATAACATCTGCACAAGATATCTGCTACAGTGGAAGTTCTCGATTACGCTCTTGTACAGTGTACTATTGAACAGAAAATTCCAAATTATAAATACAATTCCGTTAACGGATAAGCCGATTTCGCTTACTTGGTTGATTTCTTTTGAAGCAAAGAAAACAATACTAAAATTGCCTGCATCCCACAATGACTTATTGATACGAACATAAGAAGGTGAATTCATGGATATAAAACAACTGAGTTTCTGCACATCACATGTATCTTATTAAATGTATTGTGATAATTTAATTTGTGGAGAAAATGCGGTCATATTACGATTGTTATACTAAAGTGACCTAAAAATCTGTCTTCTACTGTGCCCCTCATACAAGATACTCTATATGTAGAGTATATATATATATATATATATATATGAATATAAAGTAACATTCAACAAATTGTAACATTGAAGAATGATGCTATCTTGACCTTTAAAAATTTCGTAATAATTATAACGCTATGTCAAGTTCAAAGTAACTCTCTGTTTCATGGCTACTCTGTATAAATAAAATGTCCAAGGCCACCGACACTCAAAACGAACGGTCAGTGTGGCGTCTACTCAACTGTGTAGTACAGCCCGGCAGTTTCATTCAACGACTTATACCGTGTGGTGTTTCGGACGCGTCGTATTCCAGATTAACTGTTTTTTTGCTGTGTAAGTGATTTCTAATTGTATTTAACTTTCTTTTTATTATTATTAACATTGCTTTCATTCTGACCATTTTTAAATCAATTCCATGCTTATTTTTTTAACTTAACCAAAATTATTTTATTATGTATCTGTATTGATTTTTTCTCCATTCGTTCTTCGGTTCTTAGTCGGTTTGCCTTTAAAAATAGGTACGCCGTTTTTACAAGTTGTTATTGCCTCTTTTCGTGTATACGTTGCTTTTGGAGGATGAAACATGATATTAAATGTACTAAAAAAATAGGTACAATTTAAAATAATAATATTACACAAGAAAAGATACACATGATACAACAACGGTCTTCACTTTTATAGTCACGAAATGATAGCGGATCCTCCATAACGCCGATGTTTTTTTGTTGTTTGCATGCCTAATTACAATGTTTGGTATACACAGTTGTTTTGTTTTTGTGAACGTTGAAACATTTTAAAGATATTCATTTATTATCTTTCTATTTATTTAAAACATTATTTTTGTCTAACAGCAATGGATTACTACGACTAAATTAATATTTACGATAATATATTAACTATTACGATATTTTTTTAGTTTTCCTGCATACAAAAAGACTTCTTGATTAATAATTTTACTTGTAAATCTATACGATTGGCGACTAGAACTGAGTTATGTACTAAAAGATTTATACAAAATTTCAATTTAACGAGTTTCCGATGTTCAGTTTGGCTGGCGGCTTTGTTAAAACCCGGTGATTGCTACTTGTGACGGTGTCTGCGCCATTTTATCAATTGCGTGCATTTTATAAAAAAGTATAGAAAAAGTAAATTAGATAGTTAAATAAAAGATGCGACAAAGGTGTCTTAAGCATTCACGTTTATTTTCATGATTAGATAAAGGAAGCTAGGAACATGAAGCTAATATTGATATTACGCAAGATAACGAATAAGTACGCGGTATTGTAGAACTCGTATTTAACATTGGATGTATGTATGGAACATTCTTCTGAAGCATTTTCGTTATATACAATACAAATTAGTGGCGACTTAAGCAGCTAAGACGTAATACGTAATTTTTTAGCGTAGTTGTGACTTGAAGTCGACTATGGTTTTTACTCGTAAATAATTCATTGGCCAGTGACGTTTCATTATGAAACCGATCTATTGCAGTCATATCAAGTAACATTCCATCATTACCAAATACGTCAAATACTAACATACTATTGGGGTGCCAGTAGTAACCTACCAGAGAAAGTTGTCTTTGTCTACCCCGCTAGAATTAAAAGGACGTGAGTCTATTATTATATAAAATGCTCATTAAAACCTTCCATAGAACAATGCCGAAGGTAACAGTTACCTACTTCAATGTGAAGGGGCTCGGCGAGGGCATCCGCCTTCTGCTGGCTTATGGTGGTCAGGAGTTCGAAGACATCAGGGTGGAAAAGGAGGACTGGCCAGAGCTGAAACCAAGTTCGTACATAAATATAACGTCTACTAACGCTTTAAAAAATACACTACAGCTGCATTACGTGTGTTGTGGTGCTACTATACAATTTTGGTTGGTTTCGAGATTTTAAGCTTTTTTGCATTGGGTAGAAGGGGGTCATCAGGTTGTTGCTACAATGCCCGATGACCCCCCATATGCTGTTTCAAACTAGGTGTTGCTTGTTCGCAGGGATTAATATAGTAAATAAATAAAATATACTAATAAGAAATATAACAATAGTAATAATGTAATGTAATAGTAAAAAAAAGGGGGTGGGGGGTGTACTATAGGTATAAGTAAGTAAATAAAGTAATATAGCAGAGTAATAAAATATAATATTCATGTATATCTACAAAATATTGCTCTACATAGTAGCATAAAGTATTACCCTACGAAAAAATAATGGTAACATTATAGATGATTCATATTAAGCAATGAGGGTATATGATTCATTGTTGATCACGAGGTGTGTTTTATTTTATGATTGCATATACGGAATTACGTTTTGAAGGTTCTAATAGCATATTGGTGAGCTGAGAAACGTTTCCTTTATTTGTTTTTGTCATCGTACATACTATGCTCTTATTAAGCATTAGTTTCAAGTCGTTTTCCGATTGTCTTATTTCGAATACATTATCGTTGATATAAAAGGCGTATATTAAGTATTTATTAAGTTATTGACTTTTTCAACCATGCCATGTCGTGGTTGTTTATGTAAATAGTCGAGGTGTGGTTTTTTGAACCTACGACTTTCTGAACCTTTTTGACTTTTTTGAAGACCGAACCATAAACGATTGGTTTAAGAATCTCATAAAATTGTAATAATCTCTATATATTTTTTATAAAGTAGTACTTGGTAGTAATTAATAAGACGGGTAAAACGTAATCGTCGTAATATTTAATTTCGGAAAGACAAGTACAAAGTACAAAAGTTGGTGCGAAATTATAACGCCTACGATAATGTAATAGCAACACTTTGCTAATGTAAATAGTAAATAAGAGTTGAAGATGGTTTTATTTTTAACGGTTAGTTCGAAATTGTAAGGACATCTAGTTTTCGATACAATTGATATGATGGCTTGGATAATTTTCTAAAAAGTGTAAAGCCCATTGCTTAGCAGTATGGTCACATAGCGGACTATTACTCTCTTCACAGAGAAGGACTATGCACGAACACTTATCCTACCATCTCCCATATTGGGGGGTGGCACCTCGAGGTTATAAGGGCCGAAATGGGAGAGCACGTGTGGTCTGGCCGGTTGGCTCTATACGCACTCTTCTCAGTCAACCCTCCTCCTCAAAAGTCTCCACATTTATTTATACATGTTGTCTCACTCGAGGGCATTAGGTGACTCTACGGGTCCATCTCTTATGCTAAGAGTGGGCGAACTCCATGTACTTGAGAAAGTTGCCCTCCGAGGGGCCCAGATCACGGAAGTAGACAGGACGTCATGGTCTGACCATTTAACAATTTAACGCGCGAATGATCATACATTGGGCATCCAGAGCGCATGGTTACGATCCTCGGTATCCCACAATAGCAACAGTAGGACATCTAGGATACACGGTTATAATATTTCATTAATTAATTTTCAAGATCCTGTGCCGTCACCAATGAATTTGTTTGTTGCAATTTAAGTGCTGAAAACATCATAAATATATATGTAACTTTAACTTTAGCATCTTTTTTTATTTGATTTTCTGCTCAGAAACGCCATTCGGCCAACTGCCAATGCTGGAGATAGACGGCAAGCGCTTCGCCCAGTGCGTGGCTATCTGCCGCTACCTCGGCCGCAAGTACGGGCTGGCGGGCGCCGACATCGAAGAAGACTTGATCATCGATCAGAACATGGACTTCTTTAATGACGTACGCCTAAGTAAGTTAACTACGCTTAAATCTACTTAACTGGTAACTATAACGAAGGTCTCTGGTCTTATTTCTAAGTTATAACTATTTTCAACCGTCTAAAAAAGAATGCCAATCCCAAAAATCTGGGCGCGCGGCGCTCGAACGTTAAATTCGTGGCAACGTATCCTAGGTACGCACGTTATTCCAACAAAAGCGTTTAATTTCGCACGTGTTTCAGAGGCCGCGTCAGCGCACTACGAGCCAGATGAAAACATCAAAGCGACCAAACTGGAGGATCTCAAAAAGAACCATTACCCCGTCTTGTTCGGCAAGTTGGAGGAAATGGTTAAAGAGAATAACGGCTATTTGGCTGCCGGCAAGGTATGTTCAATGTAGGTTTTTCTTTATGACAGATCAGCCAGAGAAGTTGATCGAGTCGAGTAATGCTGATCTGCTCAGTCCAGCGCGTTGGGTCTTTTAGCTTTTCCATGTTGTCAATGTTTTTTCTGGCAATGTGACCAAAGAATTTTAGGATCCTCCGTAGGCGAAGTGTACAGTCAGAATGACGATCTAAGTAAACATTCCATAACGGCAACAAGGATTAATGTGGAAGAATTAAGTTCGTAATATAACTATGATATTTCGGAAATAAAAAAAGACATCCGCTAGCGTTGATGTATTCCATAATTTAATATCGTTGTTGCAGTTGACGTGGGCCGATTTTATTTTCGCCGGAATATACGACGCCATGAAAATGATTACGCAGATGTCGGACATGGATGAAAAGTATCCCAGCTTCAAGAAGTTGAGGGACACTGTCTACTCCCTGCCTAAAGTGAAGGAATTCGCAGAAGCAGCACCCAAAACTGACTATTAGATTTCCAATTTTATGTTATTAAAAAGTTTTTTGATTTGTATTTTATCGTTAATTTGATTTAAAATCATAATGATATAGCGTACCCCGCCCGCTTCGCCGGGCTAGACTTTGCTTTATTTAATTTAAACAATAAACTTGCATCATTAAATATTTAATTTAATTCTCACAATATATTGAATTATTAATTTCTCTCCGTATTCATTCTCTTCTCGAACGGGTGAAGATCATTACCTACACCCATGTACATATCAGTAAATACAATATTCTTATCATTTATACAAAAATATATCGGGCTCAAGTTAATGTCAGAAATAAAAGTACGACGTGTGGCTTTTTTGACAGTTCAAAAAGAGGAGTGCTCCGATCGTCACCAAACTTACAGGATTACTCGCCAGGTCAATCTGAAGATTCCCTGAAAGTTTCATTGAAATCGGTCCAGCCTTTTCGGAGCCTATATGGAGCATACCCACACACTTTCTCTTTTATATATATAGATTTATTTATAAAAGATAAAATAACCTTTATTATGCTATAAAATAACGAGGCAATTGATATTAGTCAAATCAATTATCATTACCAAATACCGGCACACAATTGGCGTCGCAATTGTACGGTATTGTGTTGTCATTGAACGTTCATTATTGTACATAATTTGATTAGCAGATTCAGGGTTCTGTTGTGAGATAAAAGTAATCAGTTATAATAATATATGATTGATTAAATCTTAATAAGTATCAGAGGTGAGCAATCCGCGGCCCGAATACAAATTTTCTGCGGCCCGCCAGAGGTTTTCAATCCTTCAAATCCTTTAATTATATTTTATTAAGTTACACTAAAATACAATATTTGTACCATCAAGTCTTATAATTTAAAATATCTGCAACTAAATTTCCATTCGTGAGGCTAAGTGTTATACATAATAATATAAATATATTTCTTGCCAAAATATTGTATTTAAGCTATATTTTGCCAAGAAATATTATATTTTGCCAAGAAATATTAATTAGACAATAAATCATTCATTGATCCATTAATGACTGCTCAAATGGGTTTTTTCTTTTTTATTTTACAGCAGATCTTAAGTTTTCAACACAAACAAAACCAGACTTAATAAAATCAAAATCCATTTTATCTGCAGTCGGACTTTTCTATAAATTTAGATCATTTAATTTTTTTTATTGTCCATCATTCTGTCCTTTTGATCGGAATATCAATTTTGCAGAATATTGCAGAAAAAGTAAAAAAGGTTGCTCACCCCTGGATTAAGACTTAAAAAGCTGCCCTTGACTTACTAAACTTATGTTGTTAATATTGATTTGAGTTAACGATATCAAAATGTTATCAAAAGTATGACAAATACATTATATTACTTATTCATATCGGACGTCTTATCGAATACGATAACACGTGGAATCATGCATGTGTCACACCTTTTTTTATCTTGTCGCTAAAACCGCTTGAGAATATTGTGTATTATTCGTCGTTCCCTCATTTCTGAAGATCGTGGTCTCCGCTAGCGAACCCGCCACCGCTATAACTACTACTACTCAAATAACAAGCATATTTACGAATAAAAACTGACCTGGAATCGAATGCTATTACGCACGGACGCCCTCTTTGTATTTCCGAGTTATCGTAGGAATTCTACGAAATAGAATTAATCAGTCCCTAACCAAACTTTCACTTATACTATTCCTAAAGTATATCCTTTCAATATGTGCAAATTTAAGACATATTATTTTCTCACAGATTCCATTGTTAGATATGGACCAAATTTTAATATTAATAAATGCACATGTTCCATACAAAAAATGAGAAAAAATATTGCAATTTTACTATACAATAAATACCCTTTTTCTTGTTAACGCGGGGGAATTCTTTTTACAAACCATCCTCCGGTTCCCTGGATGGGCCCGGAGTGATGTGTGGGACACAATAAGTACCCTAGGACAACGTAAAAGTATTTGCCACATATGTAAACCAAAATTACAGAAAGGCGGCCGCAATATCTACTGTATTTCCCTTCCGGGAAAACATCCAAATACAGTCAAATCCTCTTGGATATGACTGCATTTCCACCTAACATCAGGTGGGCTCGTGGTCGTGCATTTGCGTTAAAAAAAAACAATGATTCGTATTACTACAAGGAAGGTTATTTTTAACTGATATAATTATCAGTTGTATTAGATAAATGGGACACGCCTCAAAATACTAGTACATTTTTATTGGTAATACTGACTTGAGTTAAATTTTAGCTAAAACAAGAAGATAAACTTTTGCTTATTCATCATTGACACATGTTATCGGGAATGTTATCAACAATGTCAATTGTGCGTCATTGATTTAAAAACATAAAGCAGGGGCGTGGCGAAAATCGGAATCATTATTCTCTTGTTGCTATGGTAACATTTAGAGAGAACATTTTACACTTGCAACTCTGAATTCCGACTTTTTAGTTCCGTAAAATTTGAGTATAGACGAATTTATTTACCTACGTCTCTACGTTTACGTATATGTATATTGAATTTATGTATATTGCGGCGCAAGTCTACCGTCATTAATGTCTCAGATGTATACACTATTTTACCGTCCAAGCCGAGGTTACCCCTCACCGGGGGGACCCTTGTGTCGAGTTACTAGCAATAGAGGTTCAGGCTAAGCGAACTAAGAGCTATGCCACCTCTCAATCCGGTGAAGCAGTCAAGGCCAGCTTCTCTGGCCAATCTGTGTAGTTCGTCATTAAAAAAAAAATACACTATTTACGACGCATACATCTATCTACCTATCCTATTATATACTAGTGGTCGCCGTAAAGTCAAAATTCGACGTTAACCCAGAAATTGGGACGTTGAAATCACACATAATTTGCAGCTTGTAACTTATTCGGTGTATCTATCATTAGTCAATTAGCCGTTGCTAAGCAACCATGTAATATCCGGGTGTATGTGTGTTATCGAACGCATGGTAGTGTGTGTCATAATTTTTTAATTAAAAAAAAATTAACATTCTGCACTTCTCTGTATAAATTACAAGTGTGGGAAATTTCATACTCCGTCCGTTCGCGCAATTTTCGCAAGAAGGGATACAAAATTTTTGCTCACGTAATAATGATATGTGGTGCATATACACCGGGTATAAGGAGACCGCTTCTGAAAACGATGATAAACGGTAGTACTTATGACACTATTGATAATGGAACGATAAAAAAAACGATCCTGATTAAAAAAAATACGTTTAAACAAAACAGCAATGAAACACAAAGAAATAGCGCGAAAAGAAAGAATTCTTGCCGCTTTTTGGCGCCGCCGCCCCTCCTCGCCTCGGCATCCGTTCACCCAAGCATCAGCTGTTTTTGATTTTATGTTTCATTGCTGTTTTTTTAGTAAAATAATGTATTGTTTATAAAACTATCGTTTCAATTAGCTATACTAACACGATGAAGTATAAATAATAAAATGTATTAAAAATTTGTTTATTTTATCAGAGTCGATTTTTTCCGACCCATCATCAAAGGTGTCAGTAGTACTATCATCTGTTTTCGTTTTTGGAAGCGATCTGCCAATACCCTGTAGATATATATGTACTTATTTTAATATTTCGTTATGTCACTTGTCTTTTCCTTGATACTGCCAATGTGTTTTCCAATCTTTATTGTAAACAACCTTGGCTTGTGCACTGTAGCGACGCAAAACGCAATGGTCTGCAGCTCATAGCATCCATTGAAGGTCGTATGAAATCAGACCCGTTCGTTCATTCTCATCCATCCATTGACATTCGTAAGTGTATTTGTAGAAAATGTACGTAATTTTCTAACAAATGTTCGAAAACTGTAGACGCGTTTCGTACAATAACACTGATATTTGTCGCGAATGAAAGTTAAAAGTTAAAGTTACAGCCTTTATATATAATATATATGTCCCACTGCTGGGCACAGGCCTTCTCTGTAAAGAGAGTATAAGGGCATAGTCCACCACGCGGCCCTAGTGCGATATATCAGCACATAAAATTGCAACAACAAATTTATTGGTGCCGGCACCGGGGATCGAACCCGGGTTGCTAGCGTACTATGCAACAAGAGCCAACCGCCCGGACCCTGAGCTACCATGGCTCCTGGAATGAACTTATCTATAAATGTAGGAAATAAACACGCGATCGAGCTAACAATATTTCTTTTTTTTCCACAAACTTTACTAATATTCATGTTAACCATTCAACTAAGTTGTCGTCGAAGTCAAATGGTGAAATTAAAGGTTTTCCCCGGAAAGGACGTGTGCGACACACATGTCCTTTCCGGTAAATTCTATTTGCTTCTCTGACTAGAGGGGGTCAGAGATTGTTCAAGCTAATAAGTATTTATCTTCTTATCTTAATGATTTTCTTGTTGATAATTTCTACATTCTACATACATATTTTGTATATATATAAATATATTATTATATTACATATGGCAGCGAAACATGGGCCGTGACTCGGAATAACGTGCATACCATCCAAGTTGCTGAAATGAAAATGCTGAGATGGATGTGTGGCGTAACCAGGCGTGACAAAATTCGCAACGAATTTGTGCGAGGAAGCCTGGGTGTGCGCGACATTGCCGACAAAATGCAGGAGAGTAGGCTGCGATGGTATGGACACGTTAAGAGGAGGCCCTCCGACTACGTAGGGAACCTCGCGCTACAACTTTCCCTTCCCGGTCGAAGATCCAGAGGAAGACCCAAGACAAGGTGGGAGAGTGTGGTGTCACATGAGGGAGTGCAACATCGCCAAAGACGATGTCGGGGACAGAACGAAGTGGAAAGCAAAACTCGAAAAGCTGACCCCACCACCATGTGGGACCAATAGCATGGAAGAGAGAGAGATATTATATTATATATTATACTTATGTGTATATATATATATATATATTTCTTTGTTTTATTTATTTTCTCTCTGTACTCAATTTGTCCATATTTATTTTCTAGAATCACTAATCACGAGATTTACGTAAATAATTTATAAATGTATAATTAATAACTACCATGTGATTTGCAGACCGTACCCTAAACCATTAATTTTAATAATTAAAGTACTAATTATTAGTATTAGTACTAAGTATTACTAGAAATTAGTTATATTATTCTTAGTAGTAGGATACCATTTGGAGCCGTTGTATCCCAGTGTCCGGACAATCGCGTTAAACCGCATACGTTAGCAACCCGAGTTCGATCCCTGGTATGGGCACCAATGAAATTATTTGTTGCAATTGCAAATTTGACACTGAGCTACTATGGCTCTATCCAGAGCTATTTGCACTGCTCATCACTGCTTCTTCTCTATGACCTCTATATATGCGGGAGAAAGTGGGTCCGTCACTAATAAAAAATACATCGTAAAATTTTGTGCTTATTGTATACAATTTAATATTTCTTGTTTCATATTAATGATATCCAAGGTTAGAAATACTTTATCTTTATCTCATTGCAATCAGCAATGTCACCAAAACGCTACGCAATAAAATTATCATTATATAAAAGTGTCAAACATTCATGAAAGGCTCCGGTAATTTGGACACGTACTCCTTGATCTTAGGGAATGAGAATACGGTGTCGTGGAGGTTCTTGAAGCTTGGATACTTGTCGTCCAGGTCGGGCATCTGCAGCATGGCTTTCAAGTACAGATAGATGCCGGCGAATACGAAATCTCCCCACGTCAACTGTAACAATTTTTAAAAATTAGGTAACGAAGAAAATACTGATTTCTCGTATCTACGTAAATATTGCTCATGAAATAAAACTACTCTTACAGATGTTATCGCGTATAACATATTTAAAAAAAAGATCAGAAATATGTTTTTTTTTCACAAATATTATTAACATTCCGTTAACCATTCCAACTAAGCTTTACCTTTTTTTTCTTTGTTCGCGGGGAGGAAATCTTCAACAAGATATCCCCGCCTTCTAGGGGGAAGACGAGCTTATGTGGGGTTTTTACCCACTAACACCTTCCCGGCGACCCTTCCCCGGTGCATAGTGAGGGGCTCCGGGATCCCCAAAAGAACGTACCGGAGCCCCTAAGCAGTTTACACTCAGGAGATCACGTTTCGGGGAGAGGTTACTCCATCCCCCCTGTGCCCTCGCAGTGCAAGGCGACACGGACCAGCCGATATCGCCTTCTTCCCGGGTCCACTTTGGCGTACGACAAAGACTCCACCCTTGTCGCCCATTGAACCCGAGGCCCTTTTAGTCGCCTTCACAGTCAGTGGATACCGTAGTCTTATTCTACGTGCCCTGAACTACAGGGATAGATGCCCTACCGATTGCTACTTCAGCTTGCTTACACGGTGGGCTATTACCTTCATTCGTCTTCATATCTTCACATACTTGACATATGACCTCGTAGAGATACCCCGAGCATAACAATCTCTCTTTGTGCTACTTAAGCTTATATATTTTCGAAGTATTATATTGTTATATTATGAAGTTGTGGCGCCTATACTATTATTTTTTCTACATTCAATCAACAAGCATCCGATTCTTTTTAAAGCAGTGGGTACAGATATTAAAAAAATGCAGACGAATTGAGAACCTTCTTGTTTTGAAGTCGGTTAAAAACTTTTTTTGAATTTGAATTTGAATTTCAAATTTCTTACCTTTCCTAGGGCGAGATGTCCGTTGTTCTCTGCGATGATCTCGTCGAGCTTACTCAGCATTTGGGGATACTTGTTATTTGTGTATTCCTCGTGTTTCCTGGCTTTGGCTTCCTCGTCACGCTCGTAATACACCTCTGCGGCTTCTGCGTATACAATGATGGGTATAATTATATTCTGGCTGGAGAAATTCTTTGGAATTAGTATTGGTATCACACAAGTTTAGAGGTGGAATTTAAAAAAAAGAATGTTTTTTGTGAAATTTCTAAGGAAGTGCCTTATTAAGATCATCTGATGGTAAATGGAAATACAGTCCTAGATCGTAAGGTACACTAGCTTAGTAAATGCTTATTCCCCACCCACGTTGTAATAGGAGGAAAGACAGAAACGGGCAATGTATGCCTAACCTACGTCATTTTTTTCATCTAATATACTGCGAAAGTGTGAAGTAGAATCAATAGATGGTGTCTTAGAAGGGGGCATATATACAATGGAGCATATTAACCTAGATTAACGTAGAAATCTCTGCCATCCAAGAGACAGGCCTGACAGTCAACTGGTCTCAGAGTTGGCAACCTTCAGCCATTAAGAGGTACAAGAACATGCAATAGAAAAAGAGAGAGCCTCTGAGAAGAGAAAGAATTATCTGTAATGTTTTCCACTTACTGCAACGGATGTCGTTCAGGAAGTCGACGTTCTGGTCGATTATAAGATCCTCTTCCAAGTTATCACCGGCGAGCCCGTACTTGTGTCCCAGGTAGCGGCAGATCGCGTTACTCTGCGCGTACTGCTTCCCGTCGATCTCCAGTATTGGCAATTGATTGAATGGAATCCCTGAAAATAAGGTGGTTAAAAATAACAGGCCGTTTTAAAGACTTGGACTTAAAGGGGTATTAGTAGTCTTTAAAACATATCGACAATTCCACAACAACACTTCTTCATTCTGAACAATAGCGTGTCCAATGGCTTTTTTGTCGGGCAAAAATCGATATAGGTATAATCGAATAATAGAGGACGAGTGAATAATAAATGATTAGGTGACCCACTAACAACTTTAGGTTATTAAGTCGATATTGATTTTGATATAACATAGCTGGTTCAGTTTATGTAGCAGCTTTATGCAACGTATGTAATGATACACTACGAACATAAACTGTCACGTCGTTTTAACACTAGCGGGTGGACAGAGACAACTATCGTTGTCATATCTTGGAGCAGGTATATTACGTCCCGTTTGTGATAGGAGGTGAGCCTATGTTATGGGTTTTTTGTTTTGTAGTTATTTTTTCTCTCTCTATCAACAAACTTTTCTACACGAATTTTAGTAGTGTCTTAGTATATCTTCGGAATCCAAATTCCAATGAGACCTAATTGAAAGTAAGACCTTCCAAACAAAAAAAAGGGTGACAAATGGTGCAGTTACGAAGGCAAATACATAAAAAAATAAAAATGGATACGTGACTACTTTTCCGGAAGTGGCACTCACACTTAGTTTAGTTTTTGAATTTTCCTTACATTATGGAGTCGTGGTTCGGCCCTCTCGGGTGGAATGGTGGGAATGCTTACGCGTAACATAGTAACCGTCCAAGCCGAGGTTAGTTACCCCTCACTGGGAGGACCCTTGTGTTCAGTTACTAGCGATAAAGGTTCAGGCTAAGCGACCTAAGAGCTATGCCACCTCGCAATCCGGTGAAACAGTCAAGGCCAGCTTCTCTGGCCAAACTGTGTAGTTCGTCAACAAAAAATAAAAAAATAAGTGTACTTATGTACGCGCGTGAGGCATTATAGTTCTTTGGCATCATTAAAAAATAGTTTTTACTTGAAAAATTAATTAAATATTTTATTTAATAATAATATTTTCATTTGATAAATAAAATACATAAGTATAAATAACCTCAACAATATTGAAGCAATTGGAAAAGTATAAGCACAATTTTTTTTACTGCAGCTTGAAACTGTTACTGGCATCATTTTTTCATAACCCGCCTAAAGTATTACTTTAAAAATACAACCGAATTGAGGCCGTCATCCTTTTTTCCAAATGATAGGAATCGTGATACATATAAATGTACAATGATCGATGTTATAAATCGATGCTTTGCGACCTTTGTAATCGTATTGCTGTTGCCAACGCCCAGCGCGTCAGGAACACAGTGACTAAGTTCCTCAAGTCCCTGGCGTGATTGTGATAAATAATTTATATCTATTATAATCTGCTTACCAACATTTCATAGATAAGACTTTACTGTTCACACTTGTTTACTGAACAAATATATTTGCGTGTGAAAACAAAAACCAATTTCAAATCAAATCAAACATTAAACGCTTTTACGAGCGAACGAATGTATTTATGAATTATCATAGGAATACTCGTATAACGCAATAGAATTAATCACAAGCTAACCAAACTGTCATCAATCTACTTTTGAAATGCATCGAAATCAGTCGGCGTGCTATTGAGTTATTCGTTCATTTATATTTCTAGTATATTATATTCATTTTTAGTATATTAGTAGATTTCTAATATATTTAATAATTAACGCTAATTTAAGACTTATGGTTTTCTCATCGATGCCTTCACTGGAAGCACCAGGTTTCAAATAAAAATCATCAAAATCGGTTCACGCAGTCGAAAGTTATGAGGCAACAAACATAAAGGCGTTACAGCGTTATGTAGTGTTAGCGGTTCTAATTAATTTATATATATAAAAGTGAAAGTGTGTGGGTTTGTTCCATATAGGCTCTGAAACGGCTGGACCGATGTCAATGATACTTTCAGGGAACCTTCAGATTGACCTAGCGAGTGATCCTGTAAAGTTTGGTGACGATCGGAGCACTCCTCTTTTTGAGCTGTCAAACAAGCTATACGTCGTACTTTTATTTCTGACAATAACTTGAGCTCTATATGTTTTTGTATAAACGATAAGAATGATCTGTACATGTAGGTAATGATCTTCACCCGCTCAAGAAGAGAGTAGAAGAGAATGAATACGAACAGAAATGAATAATCATATATATTGTGAGAGTTAAATTAAATATTTAAAGCAGCGAAGCGGGCTGGGTACGCTAGTTTTGTATAAAGATTGTGAGGACGCACCGATGTGACGGTAGGTTCTTTAAAATAATTCCTTGTACAACGTTACGCTGTCTGAAAAAAAGTGTGTGTATCAGTTATTGGAATATTTCACCCACAAATTATTACTAATTATACGATCAAATAGACTGTGTGTGCGTGCGTGAGTGAGGGTGTGTGTTTGAGTATGTGTAAGCATGAGGGTTTTGCTGCTGCCGTCAATACTGTACTTTTAATAGATCTTGTGTATACTCATAAGAGAGACTTTGGTTATAAATATTATGTATGTCATTAAATAGGACATTATTCTCACTTGCTTTCAGCTCTGGCCATTCCTGAATATCAACACGGTGATCTTCGAACTCCTGGCCTGCGTAAGTCAGAAGCAAGCGACCGGATTCACCCAAACCTCTTATATTGAAATAGTAGAATACTGTCTTGCTCATTTTTGCTGCAAACAAGTACGTACAGTAAACACAGATTAATTTTAAGGTAATTTAATGAGCTAAGTTAGATAGGCAGAGGTTTAGAGGATCGAGCTAAGCGACCTAAGAGCTATGCCACCTCTCAATCACGTGAAGCAGTAAAGGCCAGCCTCTCCGGCCAACTGTAGTTCGTCATCAAAAGTATACAAAAAGAGGTAGAGGTGAAGTTCGATCCCCGGTGGTACACCCTTTGAATTTTTTTGTTGCAATTTTAAGAGCTAATTTACCGGTCGGTGGTGAAGGAAAACATGTGTTCGAATCATTCAAATTTTAAAATTAATTGAGACATGTAAAGTCTGCCAATCAGCACTAACGCTGTGTGGCAGATTAGATTATCTCTTTACAAGAGAACGTGCCGTGCCCAACAGTGGGACATGTATATTATTTATTTATTTAATCTTTATTTGCACAAAATAAGAGAGTACAAAAAGGCGGACTTGATGCCAGAAGGCATTCTTTGCCAGTCTATTTTAGGGTTGTGTAGAAGCAAAGTCACGGGGGCAAGCTTAGAAAATAAAATTAAAAAAAGTAAAATAAGACAAATATAAAAATATATTATATATGTATAAACATTAATACAAGCATACATAAACATACACAAATAAATATAACATATAGATAGATTATATACATATAGAACATATAAATAGAAGCTGTAATTTTAATGTTGCTTTTTATGTTGGGAAATGGTTCACCTCAAATGACATAATTAAAGTTGATAAATTTTAAAAGCCAATATATTTTTACTAGTAGATACAAAACACTTTATAAATACAAGCACTCGCCCGGCACGAAGGGTGAAATATTTTTTTTAAAAACTTAAAAAAAAAATCTTTAATTTTTTTTTTTAATTGTAATTTTTGACATTTAAAAGGTTGCCGATCCCTGTTTTAGGGCGTGTCTAACGATCCCACAACACACTTCCGCGGTATTAATTTTCTCTGTCATTCTTTTCTTTTCCATCACTTCTACAGGCATATGAACACTAGAGTCTCATTTAAATAAAAAAATATAATAAACTTACTTATTTTATCCTATAAGTATAAATTAATACTTGATTTTTTAATAATTAAATAAAAAAAATAACTCCAACCGCCGCATACACTGAACAAGCAAATACTGTAAACAAGTAACACTAAATTTAGTTATACGAGTATTTCGTCAACGTTAGATTACGTATCGTAATACAAGATAGTGTTGAATCTCAATATCGTAAAATATTACCAAATTATATTAGATAGATATTTCTTTTTTTTCCATAAATATTACTAACAATTCTTGTTAACCATTCCAACTTAGCTTAAGCTTGTGCTAGGAGATGCTTCACGTCAATAGTGGAATGGTGAATTCGAACCCACGATCTTACAAATCGCTGACCGTACCTTAAACCATTAGGCTATTGACGCTAAAATACTAAATTATGAGCAAAGAGGGACAGGCAGTGAATATGAAAATTGTTACAAGGGGAAAGAGTAGATTGAAAGATGATTGTGATGGGAAGTTGTGTTCAGACAGAAGTATGTGGACCTTGTCTGGGTTCTTCTGGAATAACTTGTTGGAGCCGTAATGCTGAACTACAGCGAGTCACATAATTTATTTCTGATGGTCACTATATTTCAATGTGTAGCGTATGTTAACGTCACCCCACTTGTTCTTTTAACTCTGCCAGAGCAATAGGGAAATCTATTGCGCTGCAGGTCCCAAGTTCGGGTAAAAGATGAGCGTCATGAATTCACTAATTTACCATTAATTGTAAATATCGATATACCCCCATTGTATACAACATGTCGTAATGTTAATAATAATAAATCTATTCCCTTAATAGCTCACATTCCACTGATATTTATTCCGGCATATTCTATGCAACTCAAATACATCTATCTATTCTAACATATATATATATATATATATATATATATGTAAGTATGTAATATATATATAAGTCCATGTTTACACGTCTATAACTGTTGAACGCAATATCCAAACTAATTATGCATAGCGTCGTTTTGTAGGTTATGTCAAGACCTTTCAAATTATGTATAGTATTGCTAGATACGAGCTCTGTAGCGCTTTGTACATAGCCGCGAAATTCAAAAGACAAAAAGGCGGAAGGGAGATATTTGACAACCTATTATATGATGACGTGCGAGCCATCGCATAAGCCTAGCAAGGAAATCTCGTATTTTATGAACCGTAATGTGAAGTAAAAACACGATTTATTTTTAATATAAATATATTTGTAGCAATCATAAGATACAATAACATTTTGTGCTTAAGTTATAAAAAACATACATTTGAGTAATAACTTGAGTAATATATTGTTATATTTCTGAGATAATGGAATACAATTAAAGCACTTCCTATGACACCTAAAGATTTAAAGCAGAGTGCACCTTATCGCCTTGCAATACGTGTCACATTACAAATGATTATATAAATGCAGCACTCTTAAATATTCATGGAAAGCTCCGGTGATTTGGAGACGTACTCCTTGATCTTGGGCAGTGAGAGCACGGTGTCGTGGAGGTTCTTGAAGCCTGGATACTTGTCGTCCAGGTCGGGCATCTGCAGCATGGCTTTCAAGTACAGATAGATGCCGGCGAATACGAAATCTCCCCACGTCAACTGTAACAATCAATAAGAATAAAGAAACATCTATTGGCAATCGAAAAAAATAGGTCTTTTTGCGTATGCAAAATTTCACGATTATTTTTTAATGATGAACTACACAGATTGGCAGGCCTTGACTGCTTAACTAGATTGGGAGGTGGCATAGCTCTTAGGTCGCTTAGCCTGAACTTCTATCGCTAGTGACTCGACACAAGAGTCCCCCCGGTGAGAGGTAGGTAGGTAGCATTCCGATCCGAGAGCGGGATAGGGCCGAATCACTACTCGGTCGGTTACTACTTCACAGATAATCTAAGGGACATTCAAAAGCTCAACTAACTTTGAGTGCCAATTCGGGAAGCGTTGGCGCTGGGAGAAGTGGCAGAAGAAACTCCAGCAACGCTCCTTACATCTAAGGGGTGGGGAATTTCATGATGATCGACTGAGTAGTTAGGGCGTGAGAGCTATTTGGCGATAATCGCTTACACATAAAAGATATATGCTGTCGCGGACTGTTTTGTAGGAATATTGTAGATAAACATTTCTATTACATGACGGAATTAATAGATGAAGGAATATACTTTATTGCATAACAATTAAAAAAATACATAAGGACAAAAACTTGCGTCTAGAAAGATTTTAGTGGGTCTGTGATCATATTTATATTTATTTGAATACAAAAAAAACACAAAATATACATATATATAATTACATACATATTTATCAATACATACACATAACATTAAGAATAAGAATGCATGAATATAATATGCTAAACATACAACAGATACCAAAATACATATATATTCATACAAATCTATATAAATAAAAGAGAAAGTGTGTGGGTATGTTCCATATAGGCTCCGAAACGGCTGGACCGATTTCAATGAAACTATCAGGGAATCTTCAGATTGATTTGGCGAGTAATCCTGTAAGTTTGGTGACGATCGGAGCACTCCTCTTTTTGAACTGTCAAACAAGCCATACGTCGTACTTTTATTTCTGACATTAACTTGAGCCCGATATGTTTTTGTATAAATTATAAGAATGATATTGTATTTACTGATTCGTACATGGGTGTAGGTATCTTCACCCGCTCGAGAAGAGAATGAATACGGTGAGAAATGAATAATTTAATATATTGTTAAAATTAAATTAAATATTTATTGATGGAAGTTTATTTTTTAAATAAAATAAAGCAAAATCTAGCCCGGCGAAGCGGGCTGGGTAAACTAGTACCATATAAAAATAAATTCATAAAAAAAAATAGTACTTATGTACTAAATTGTTAAAAGTAGACAAGGATATACTTTGTGGCAAATCGGACTGCTTCTACTGAAACATTTGCTTAAGAATTTTGTAGCAAGCATTGTGTCATATTCTCCGATGATCTCAAAGAATTTTTTAAAGAAAGCTATTAATATTTCTTTTTTTTTCAGAAATATTACTAACAATTTTGTTAACCATTCCAACTAAGCTTAAGCTTGTGCTAGGACATGGTTCACGGCAATAGTCGAATGGCGGATTCGAACCCAAGACCTTACGATTCGCAGGCCGTACCCTAAACCATTAGGCTATTGACGCTTGTTTGTGAATGCGAGTCGTATAGAAACTCAAAACGTTTCTTAAGATAGGAAGTGTAGGTATGTGGGCATCCCGGCGATGGTGGATGGCATTTTCCCGTACTAATTGCATTTGCGGTGACGTCACGTATAGTGGCGCCACCACCAACATTCGTGCTGATTGTTACATTAAATACAGTGCCACGCCTTTCTTATTTACTGCTATCTTTTATGTTATATAATTGCATTTCATTCACACATGTTCGCCAATTCTTTGCCAATGTTTATCGCTCACACACATAAATATGCGTCTCGCGTACACATACATACATTCAACTATTATTTTTACATCGTAATGTTGTTAACAAAACATTTAATTAATTCTTAAGGTAATGAAGAGTCGCCGATAAGATAAGCCGAAATACATTATTTCCGTGTAACTCCAACGGTTTTTGCAGCGCACGCAAGAATATCGGTCGCTATTTTTTCCTACTTATCGTTATGTTCTGGGCAATTCACATTATAGCTTTATAAATTATAGCCTACTAGCGTACCCAGCTCGCTTCACCAGGCTCGATTGTGCTTCATTTTATTTAAGCAATAAACTTACACCATTAATATATTAAACAATATATTAAATTATTTATTCTCTTTTATTCTCTTCTCGAACGAGTGAAGATCATTACCTACACCCACGTATATACACATATCAGTAAATACAATATCATTATTATTATGTATACAAAAACATATCGGGCTCAAGTTAATGTCAGAAATAAAAGTACGACGTATGGCTTGTTGGACAGTTCAAAAAGAAGAGTGTTCCGTTCGTCACCAAATTTTACAGGATTACTGGCCAGGTCAATCTGAAGATTCCCTGAAAGCTTCATTGAAATCAGTCCAGCTGTTTTGGAGCCAATAAGGAACAAACCTACACACTTTTTCTTTTATATATTTAGATTTGTTACTATGTTGTGAAAACCATATTATTGAAAAGTTTCATTAAAATCCATTCAGTAGTTTTTGCGTGAAGAAGCATTTAGTTGACTTCAATACATTCTTACAAACATTCACGTTTATAATATTAGTAGAATAAATACACAAAATATATTATATAGAATCTCTTGCTAGTGTGAGTGTGACAAGAAATTAGGCTCTTACATATACGAAACCTAACTCTCTCTTTCTATATTCACTAAATTATATCTTCCTCTCAACTTCCGTTCGCCTCATCAGATCACACTTTTCGTAACGCTCTCACCAGCTTACTCCCCAAGTCTTACTTCAAAAAATCATACCGAAAAAATTCACGATCCTGACGAAATCCCTACCTTCCCAAGAGCAAGGTGTCCGTTGTTCTCCTTGATGATCTCGTCGAGCTTGCTCAGCATGTAGGGGTAGAGGTTCTTAGCGAAGTCCTCATGTTTCTTGGCTTTGACCACCTCGTCGTTCTCGTAGTGGACCACGGCGGCCTCTGCGAGCGGACAAGCACGATACATGACATGGAAATCTTGGGCGAAACATGATAAACAAGATGACGAATTGGTTCAAACAACCGTGGTCTGGTACTAGTGGCAAACACAAACACATTATAATGCGACTGGCTACTCAGACCCTAACGGGAAGTTAACTACGTTTCAATCTTCAATCTTCTATAAGATGCCTTACGCAGCGGTTATACAAGACTTTTAGTCACTAAAACTCCCTCAGTAACCCTCTTCGCTACATAGCGAGGAACTCCGTGATCTCCTAACGAACGGATCGGAGCACTGTGCCATCAAATACGACCCGGGAAGTTTCTCTGTCCCCCAGCACCCTCTCAGTGCTAAGGCGACATGGGACCACCGGTGTCGCCTTAGCACTTGTGTCGCCTTCTATGTAGCAGGCGACAAAGGACCCCACCCTTATCGCCCGAGACCCCTTCAGTTGCCTTCTACGATAGGCTCATTCAGCGGCCTCCATCTAAGCCGTGACAGACTTACCATATGCTATCCTCTTCTTTCCAAATAATTATTAAACAAAAAAAAATCAATTTTTTAAATTCATTTCAGCGCTTTAAGCGCACAATCTTTTTGTAGTCGGTTAAGATAAAAGACCAATATTTAAATCGGAGAGAAAAACGTAAACAAACTATTCCACTGTTTCTATAATCGGTTCCGACCTGAAGGGTTCCACTCAGTCTCGTTCTCATCCATCTCGTGTCAACTTACTGCTTCGAATGTCGTTGAGGAAGTCGACGTTCTGGTCTATGATGAAATCCTCCTCTAAGTTATCACCGGCGAGCCCGTACTTGTGTCCCAAGTAGCGACAGATCGAGTTACTCTGCGCGTACTGCTTCCCGTCGATCTCCAGTATCGGCAGCTGACCGAATTTAACCTCTGGGAACAATGTTAAAAATGAGCGCCACCGTGATACTTCAACAAAGAAATCGATAGAAAAAAAACCCATTCGGATTGCTTGGAATTGGGAATTCACATTACGAAAAAGTACACACCTAAACCTCTTCCCTTTCAACCGACTTCAAAAAGGGGTAAGCTCTCAATTCATCTGCATGTTTCTTTTATGTTTGTTCCTCAAAACTTTTGACTGAGCATATTTTGATGTTAATTTGGTTGCATTGTCAGAATTGGACCAAATTATCCACGAGAAAACCATACAAGTTCTAAATTTGCATCGCTTATGTGCGCCACAATTACTCATTTATTACTGGAAAAGATGTACTTCAGGAGTAGTTTGATGAGAGTTTGGTTAGGTTCTGATTAATTCTATTTCGTAATATTTCTACGATAATTCGGAAATACAAAGAGGGCGTCCGCAAGTATACAAATAGCGTCTAACGTTTGATTTGATTTGAAGTCGTTTTTTGATTTTGCTCGTAATTGTATATTTTTTAAAATAATCCTAACAATATGTTTTTTTCACAAATATTCTTAACATTCATGTAAACCATTCCAAATAACCGTAGGCTTGTGTTCGAACGGTGGATTCGAACCCACGACCTTATGATTCGCAGACCTCTCCCTAATCCATTAGGCTATTAAGGCGACACAATTATTTACACACTTGACTGTTCATACAACATTTATCTATTGCTATCCGGTCATACAATAATATTCATTCAATGTACCGCTGTTCGCTATTGTACGGAACAGCCATCCTTTTAAGCGGTCATCATGTTATTGAAAAACGCCAGTCACCGTGACACGGAAATCGATGAATGAACAACAAGCCATGTGTCCATTATGCGCCTTCTTGGTAGTCAGTATTTCTTGTTTGTTTTTTTACTGGTAATTTTATCAATTACGGACATATGACATTTTTTTGTAATAATTATAATAGAGAAACAATAATCTATTTATATAAAAAGTAAGAATGTATGTTCTATATAGCCTTCGAAACGGCTGGACCGATTTCAAATGAAACTTTCAGGGAATCTTCAGATCGACCTGGCAAGTAATCCTGTAAAGTTTGGTGACGATCGGAGCACTCCTCTTTTTGAACTGTCAAACAAGGCATACGTCGTACTTTTATTTCTAACATTAACTTGAGCCCGATATGTTTTCGTATAAATGATAAGAATGATATTGTATTTACTGATATGTACATGAATGTAGGTAACGATTTTCAACCGCTCGAGATGAGACTGAATACGGAGAGAAATGAATAATTTAATATATTGTGAGAGTTAAATTAAATATTTAATGATGTAAGTTTATTGTTTAAATAAAATAAAGCAAAATTTAAGCGAGCTGGGTACGCTAGTATAATGCTATACTTAAAGAGAAAATTGGTGGTTGTAATAGTTTTGACACAAAAAATTATGAAGATTAGAAACACTCAATAGTGGACACACGACAAATTTATGTGTTGTTTTTTGTGATAGAGAATATAACTCTAGGGTGAACGCGAAATCGATTAGCCCTAAAAGTGTTGATGCATATAAAATAATATTATTTAAAACAATTTATCCCATAAATAATCGATTTGAATTCATTATTTAAGCTAACAACACCACTTTAAAAAGACTAAGGTCAAGACAAAACTAATTAAATCATGGCGGATGTTTTTGTCGTACTTTTAATTATCCGTGGGTTTATATAATTATACTAAATCATAAAAACATTTTTTTACTAAAATTTGTCCGTACTTGATAAAATTACTGTCTTTTTTATTCAGGAAGATTTTTCTAGAAGAAAATATCGTCGTCACGCTAATATAGCAAACAATTTATCACCTGATTGTTTGCGACACAATGTTATCTAATCGCCATAGTAACACGAACATCCACATTATTTCGAAGTTTATACTTTATAACATTTTTAACACACTTCGAAAAAAGTTTTCAATTAGTCTGTAGTTTTTTTTTATATTTGTGCACCAATAGCGCCGTCATTTATGAACTACTTATTGATTTGAAGTCGTTTTACTGGTATTGATATTTTAAGAAAGAACTTACGCTGATTTGCAATAAAAGACCACGATGAGATGGTAGTTTACTCCTTTTTCCTTTCAAAGAGGAGATGAAAATTACAGAAAATACTATATACTTGTAATTTATCTCATTCTCTCGCGGATGTAATACCATTTATGAATATATTTGTTTCTTTTAATTTTAATATATTTGTTTTTTCGTTTCAACGGTGCTTAAAGTTTCACTTCAAAATACAATGCTCTGAATTTCTGAAATCAATCATCACATAAGTACAACACTCACTGGGCTTCATCTCCGGCCATTCCGCCATGTCCACACGATGGTCTTCGAACTCTTCGCCCGCATAAGCCAGCAGCAGACGGCAAGATTCCCCCAGAGCTTTGACATTGAAGTAATGGAATACGGTCTTCGTCATGTTTCTGATAGAAAGTACAGGAGATATTTATTTTTACCATAAACAACCTGAGTGATCAATGAATAAATGATTACAGTATTTATTAATCATTTTAATTTAGTCATAAAAGTAAAAAGAAATTGTGACATGAAAGTGCCATACCATTTAAATGGTGTACAATTTAAGTAGTTGTAGTGCAAATTAATTATGCCTAAACAAGAACATTATAACGACTGTGGTACACCGACAAATGCTGTCAGAGCAGATGACATGTTTAAAACGAAAGATCTCTGTGGAGCCGACAACCTTCACAGCTGTTAATAGATGCGAACTAAACACGCATCATAGTTATAGTGATGAAATTATTTAAAGTTGTCAGTTCATAGCCCTATATGTAGCCCATATTAAGCAAAGCTAGTTAAAAAAATATTAGAAATTTTAAATCAATTTCCCCATGCAACTGTTAGCTACGCTAAATTGCTTGGACCTAATCTAGATGTCTACTAGGATGTATCAAAATGAAATTAATTCTGGATTTTGACAATCGCATATTATCATTGTTATTTAAAAGAGTTAAAAATAAATCTACTTACTTTATAAAGAGAATACCGCAACAAAAGTTAAAGAAAAAACTATTCAAGTTATGCCGGCTGACAACGCACTGGACGCCAAAGCAAACAAATGTGTTTCTGGTAATTTAATCGTCGTTCCATAGCGGGAGATTTGACCTTGGGTGACGTACGCGTAAGCTTCGTAGTGTTGTCAGATCGCAGCTATTTTAAGTACGTATGTTACTGCCAAAGGCTAACAATAAAACGACTCAAAATATAGCCTTTACATATATTATTCTTACAAAAACATTGACACGGAACGCAATGAATAATTTTGAAGTGATACTTTTTCATTCGAGAGTGGGATAATAATTTAGTTAGCACAAGTATGGATACGAAAATAATAAATATAGTTAAATCTCATTATATGTAAAAGTAAAAATAATAGTTTTTGTTAGCACCAATATATTGTTAACAAATAACATACAAAAATGTTAGATAACTTAAACTTTTGATCCTCGCGTCTTTTCAAAAGCAGCGGGGTAGACAGAGATATCAATCGCTATCACCTTTTCAACGAGCTTATCATGTCAAGGTAAGGGGCACACATTTTAGCGTGACTTTCTACTTAATAAGTCAAAAACGTAAGTCTTTAGTGCAACCAGGTAGCCACGCAGGATACCCCTACAACAGCTAAGCTATAAGTTATAAAAATGTTTACGTAAGAAACCAAAGAAAGGAACATTTTTCGTACTGATCTGCTATATATACGAATTCCCGACCATAAGTTCGTAAAGTCGAATGCTTATCTATTAAGATAACACTGATTTCAAGATAACTAACAATTATAACGAAACAGCTATTGTGACAGCTTTTATAGCGGTTTTAACACGGGAGCTTTTTATTTTGATCAACATTATCGTCAAGGCAATAAATAACCAGCTTAATCTTTTTCTAGTAGTAGCGGGACACTTTGAATCTTAATTTTCAACGGACTTCAAAAAAGGAGGAGGTTCTCAATTCGTCTGTATGTTTTTTGTTTGTTACATCATGTGATCCGATTGATTCTTTTTTTATTTGAAAATTCCCATGTGATCCAATTCTGACGATGGCATCCATGAGTATAATATAAGTATTGAATTTCTCTCACACAGCAGTGATTACTTGGCATTGACGGGTTTGCCTCTTTTCCTATAAAAATAAATCGGCTAAACAATAGTGGTTCACATACTGATACTGGCTGATATAAATACTCAAATTGCAATTCGAAACATAAGAAATACAGTGTGTCGCCCAATTAAACCAATTCTTATACAAAGTGGAATAATGTTTTAATAACAGACAATAAAGAATTATTTTTTTATTAGACAAAATGATTCATTAGTTCTGTTGTGATCATAAACTATGTGCCTTCCGTAGCTTCTTTATACTGTTCACACCAATGTTCTGGACTTTTATTGAATGCCTGCAATGTACATAAAAAAATATTGGCATAAATTAAATTTAAAAAATGTTTCAACCCAACAGGGCTAGAAAGATTTAGCATTAGGTTCCCATTATTAACGAACTTTTTAGATTAAGAACAAATACAAAATTCAAATAGAGTTCACCGGAAGACAACTTAACAGCTGAACAGCGGTAATAGCACTAAACTAAACAGTTGGGTCTTACTGTATACATACATTTTATAAAGTTTTATGAAAGAACTAGGTGCACAAACAGATGTTATTTTCAACCGACTTCAAAAGGAGGAGTTTCTCAATTGATCTGATTTTTTTTGTTTATTACCCCACAAATTTTGACTGAGTGAACTGATTTTGATTTATTTGAAAGCTGTTGCTTCCCATGTGGTTTCTGATTTGGTCCAATTCTAACAATGACATCCATGAGAAAACCATAAAAGTATTTTCATAAAAAGTTGCATCAAGTATGTGCCCCACAAATGGACAAATTACATCAATATGACAATATACTCAGTTTTACACCGTCAGAAAACCATACTGGCACAACTAGCACATTACTTAAAGAAGCACAAGTTGTATGAGATCATTCATTTTGATAATTGTAATAGCAGACATGGTGACAGGCTACCACTGTTTTATAGTATTATATAATTTTTGTGCATCCCATTTTTAGGAAGGCTTGTGAAACATAACTTCTAAATCAGTTATAGACAAATGGACACTTTTAACCTAGTTCTTCGTTTTTTAATTATAATGTTATTGATGACATACTAAAAATAAAAATTTTGTCAAGTTTAATACATACCTGTGCCATTTTGTTGAGAAGGAATATTTTTGGTACTTCTTCAATAGCCCTCTGTCCCCATTCAAACACGTTTTTGGCTAATTCGCCATCTCCAACCTTGAATAATGTTTGAATTATTAGCAATAAAAACAAATGCTGAAGGAGAGCCAAGAATTGGAAGTAACCATTTTATGAAGTGTTTATTAATAACTGTCTCACATTTGGGATTTGTCTTGTTCACCAAGAAGACATACAGTTTAACATATATTTTGAACAAGGAATACATGAGGATATGGTAGTCTCTCATTCTATCACATCAAGAATCGTCTCTCCACGATTTGCTTTCGCCGAATGCTTCCTTTCTTTGCATAGTTCGCCCTCAACTGGACAGCCTTGAAAAACTAAACATGGTTGGCTATGAAGAAAGATAAAGCAGAGGCAGAGTTCCCACTAGTTGGACGGACTCTATTGCAGTAGTTATCTGACTGATGGTGGCTATCCACCTGGCCCAAAAAAGAAGAGTGGGAAGTGCTGGTTAAGAGCAGCTCCCTTGGTGGTCACAATACTTACGAGCCGAGGAAACGACAGAGAAAAGACATTCTAATATAATAGTCCTGCAAATCATGCAACAGCAAAAGCTATTGTGAAGCTATTAAACAGTATTCTTGAACTTACTTTGGTGTAAAGCAAGTACATTTGTCTTGTGAATGTGCTAATTAGGGCTTTGCGACCAGCATAATCATTGTCTTCCAATAAGCCCGATTCCCCAAGGAATTTCCACATATCATCTGTGAATAATAATCGGCGTATATTATACCATACTATTTACATGAGCTTAATATATAAGCAAGATCCGCTTCAACACATTTCAAAAGCATCGATTTTTGCTCTTTCTTTCAGCCTAAATATCTGGGGATCAGCATGGTAAAAGAATATAGATAGTAATTATAGGGAACATGGTTGAATGCTGCCATCTGCTTGGGTTCCTGTGATAAACAAAATGAAATCTGCAACCAAGTACAGCACTTCAAGATTCATTTTACAGCATTGTTAGATGCTTGGTAGTTCAGATTATATTCTGAAAATCCATAAGAGACAGTAGCTAAATAAAATAGTGGCAGGTATATGGCAATCAGTTTATATACTTGGTACTTAAGTTCAAAAAGTTAAAGTTACAGTCTTTGTATGTGTCCTGCTGTTGGGCACACACACTTTCTCTGAGGACATAGACCGCCACATGACCTTAGTGCAGATTGGCAGACTTTGCATGTCTTAGAAAATTTTTCTAAATCTAAATGTTAATACATTGAAGAGATTGTTAGACAAAATTTTCTAAGACATTTAGATTTTCTCACAATGTTGTCTTTCACCGCCAAATGCTTGGTAAGTCAGCATAAAATTGTAACAACAAATTTATTGGTGTCAGCACTGGAGATTGAACTCAGGTTGCTACTGTACTATGCAACTTGACTCAGAGTGGTATATTTTTTACAAATAATTAATATCAGCTAGCATCTTAAAACAACTATGACATAGCACAAGCACATAAATAAAATCAGCTAAAGTTGTTTGACTCAAAGAGTAATACTATTTTTTTCTAATGAGACAGCAGCTTTAAAATATATACTGCAATACCAGAAGAAACAAAGTCATTTTGATCTTGGGGATGTCAAGTGTTTGAAGTGTGTGAAGTCCAACAAACCTTCTTTGACGGGTCCCCCAGACATGTATATGTGAATAAGAACTGCCACCAATAACCTCCGTTGCTGCGGGTCTGCAACACTTGGGAATATGGAGTGGTTTTCTTCATTTAGTACAACAATGTACTGTATGCCAGTCTTTGCTTCCACCTGCACCAACTTATAACCGTAAACCTAGAATATACCACTGGAAATTATACAATTAATTAAAAAAAACCTACAACAATTTCATCCCAACCACCTGTTTAAATCATTATCAATTATCATTGTTTGAAAAAATCCCAAAAGTTATAAAGTAAAATGATCATGATATAATTTCTAATCTAGGAGTTAATAAAGAATTCTTAAACGGCCTATTAGTCCATGAATATATGAATACATAAATACCCGATCACACACTTGATTATTATAAAAAAAAGGACATCAATAAGAAGTAAAGATTAAGTACAGAAGAAATGAAACAAACCGTTTTTAAAACCTTATTTGCTTCTACTATTACGGAACTAATTTGATTAGACGGTGTTTCGCAAACGTTTTGCAAATATTTTGAAATTTCCGCTCTTTTGATGGGAATTTTACTCCCTTCCCGGGAGAAAACAAATCGAACGCATTCTTTTATAGCTCTTTCCAGTACTACATTATCTTCTACTACGCTGGATCGATTTAATCGACTTTGTAACATAATGTAAGTTGACTCCTATCAATTCAATATATTTTATTATTTAAAATCTAATTGTATAATAAAAAATACCAATTTCAAATTTGACAGAACTTTTTTTCAAAGATTATGTTATGAACAGTAAGTCAATTGACGAAATTTTAGTCTATGCGCTTGCGTAAAGTGTCGGCTTAGTATAATATCTTTATTCCAGTATGAAATATTAAAGTTTGCTGTGTATGAAATAATGAATCGGTTAAATGTTCAAAAGTTAACAAAAGTCCTTAAATCGACACAATATACAACAAAATAAAATATCGAAAGTTTGAGAGTGTGGTATTCAGGGGAATGCCTCCCTTTTTATTATTACGCCTGTTCTTTATTCTTCCAGTGTCATATATTATTATACGCCGCCGGTAAATAGAATTATCACAGAATATAAGATCGAAATTAAATTTTAAAATAATTTTCTCTTCTAAAGTAGTTTTGTGTTTATATGGCGAGTACAAGTCGCCACAAAAGTGCCGAAGATATCATAATTGTAGTTTAGCACTTACTTAAAAAAATGAAAATTAGTCATAGGAGTTCAGCATAAGCGACCTAAGAGCTTCTATTTTTTTATTTAACATGGGAGGAAATGGGTTTATTCATACTCGTCGGAGGCGGATAAGTTATGAAGGGCTCGGCCTAAGGGCCCCTACCGACTAAAACCTCCCATGGTGAGCCATCCTCCGCCATGATGGGCGAGATGGAGTTGTGTTAACATTCACCATCTCTTCCCGGCTATAGGCCCGGTAAGAACAACCAGGCCTCCAGCGGCTGTGGGAGGTAACCCTGCTAAGAGCTTCTATATAGCCTAAGCTCTCTCAATATAGCCTAATAAAGTCTAAAATATTTGAAAAGGTCATGGGGAAAATTTTATGAATATTTTGTTTTAATTGATCACAATTGTCTATGTTAGGGTATCATCCGGGATTTGTTTGCAACCATAATGTAACGCATCTATTGCTGTTCTTGGATTTCATTGCTGACATCACTCGACATTTGGTGGTCTTGTGAAAATTAAAAGAAACATATTGTTATTTACTTACTATTTATTGTTCAGTTTAAAAGTCTTCTTAGTGAAAGAATCTTCTCGGTTGTTCTTTACTTAAGGTAAGATATCAAACGGTGACTGCATAAATACTCGAATTTTATTAAAAATCTTGTATTTCTTTCAGTCCTGACTCATTTCTCGGTTCATGCAAATGCATACGTGTTATTCATTTTTGAATACTTCCGACTTTGCGTTATACCAATGAGTTCCAAAATTGGTGACACTTGCAGCTCCTCTGGTGTATTCTCGTTCTCGGGCGAAAGAAACCCCTTGATTGTCATCTTTGGTTTTTCTTCTACAGTACATCTGTGCTATTGCAAGAAAAATAATTTGCTGTTAATTTAAATTATGTATATGTAATTGTTATTATCAACTATTGTTATCACATGGTCATATGCTTTATGTTTTGATTATTTTGTTACAATAATCAATTGAAATATAAAATTTAATAATAAAAGGATTGTTTTCCAAGTTTTAAATAAGGTGATTTGAATGGAAACAATTTGTAGTCCCATGTTCACAACTGTAGAAAATAATTATTTATTTAAACAACTTCAATGAGTTATTCATAGTATAGGTTTTGATACATATTTTGATCTAATATTAGTCACAACAGCCCAATGATATTCATTTATATGATTTGATAGTCCAGCTACAAAACTAGAGATCTTGATTCTAATATAGTGCCTTTTGATTACTAATATAGACCTTGCTTAACACCTATTACATGTCCTACTTATTCTTTATATTTCACACAAAACTTTTTATGACTAGTAAAGGCTATATTGGATAATGCAGTGATATATTTTTTATATCATGTGTTAATTCATGATTGGTTTTAGAGTCGAGATGTTCCATAAGCATGCACATTTCAACCATTATCTGAGGCAGCAAGGCCTTATCAATCAAATATATGCAGCGATGAAGAGTGATGATTATTCTAATGTAGTTATGGCTGCCATGGATGTACTTGAAAAAGCTGATGGCTACCCACAAGTGCCGAAGGTATATAAATGTCCAGCTGAATCTGACAGGTATCGTAATAAAGGCAATGATGCCTTTAAAGCAGGAAATTTGTCAAAAGCACTTGAATGTTACAATAGAGCACTTATGTATGCACCAAAAAATTCCAGATGTATGAAGCTAGTTTATAGCAATAGATCTGCTATTTATTTTAACATTAAGCAATTTTGTGCTTGTAAAGCTGACATAGAGATTTGTTTTCAACTTGGTTGCCCATCTGATATTATCAGCAAGCTCACCAAAAGATTGGAAGAAGCAACAGTACTAAGTGAATATGAGAAAATAGCTATAAAACGACTTGGTATCTACTGTCATAAATTTTTTCAGTTCGATGTTGACCGTAATGCTCAGATACCTTGTGCCAGTGCTGACATAGAAATTCTGTCAAACAACGGCACCAAAAAGATAGTGGCAGCAAAAGATATTAAGATTGGAACTCTTTTGGCATTAGAACCATCCTATGTATGCTGCAATGACGACGAAAATACTGCATTTTGTTGCCATTATTGTCATAAAATGTCATTAAACTTGATTCCTTGCGAAGGTTGTTGTTTTGTTTTGTTCTGTAACAAAGAATGTAAAGATCTTTGTCTGGAAGAATTTCATAACATTGAATGTCAAATTATGGAGTTGATTGTACTCACAATTTTTAGCCCAATGGCAAAATTAATGATAAAGGGCACATTAAAATTTGTTAAAATGTGCAAATCTTGGAAGGAGGTAAATACAGCTAGTAACTGCACTGGTTCCAATAGGATGCGTGTTAGTACAGTAGAAGAAACTTTTGATGTAAAAAATAAGTTATCTGTACTTAGTTACAATGATGATCAGCTCTTTATACATGGAAACATGTATGTCTATTGTTTTATCTGTGCAACAATAATTTATAACCTTGAAAAAGTTCCCTCTTTTTTGCCTCGTCTGTTAGATGAAAAGAAACTTGCTAAGGAGGCTCTTGGAAGACTTATGATGTATTTTTCATTACATGCTATACCAACACAAGTCAAACTTACTGTATCAAATAGAAACTTAGCTTTGACTTACAGACATCAACACATAAATCATGGATGGTATCCTTTCACTGGTAAATTGCAAAATTCTTGTACACCTAACGTAATTGTTTTAAATTTAAATAAAACAGCTGCATTGATAGCGATACAACCAATTGAAAAGGGATCAGAATTGACTGTTTCCTATTTGTAAGTATATTTCATTTAAAATTGTTTAGTTTTTTATAGCTAATTGCCTCTAGTATCAAACCCAAAATTATAATATTGCATGGGATTGGTAGGAAACCAATTTAAAAATGAGCTAAAAATTTTCTGAATTATGCTGGAACATCAGTGATGTGTGGTGGTGTGTTTTGAAGCTTGCCACAATACCTGAAGAAGAAGTGCACTAATTGTTTACATAGCTTAGATCCTTGTCCGTCATGAAGCCCGCTTTTTACAGCAGTTTAACTTACACACTTTGTCATTGGCGAAATCTACATGGAAACGCCATAAACAAAAACAATCAATCAATCAATTGTTTACATAATTATATGTATGTAAGGACAAATAACCATTTTGTTTTATTTACAGGGGCCATTATTTAAATGAAGACATCAAACCACACATAAAAAATTGTTCATCATTTAAAATGATTGGAAAAGTGTGCAAATGCATCATATGTAATGGAAACTGGCAATTACAAAGCAGTAAGTCTTTGCTAACAGAAAAACAACTTAACTTATATAGAAATAATTTTTTGACAGAGAAAGATAACATAAATTTAGGAACATTGAATCGCGTCATACCTAAAATCTGTGAAGTAATGACTTGCTTAAATAATGTACCTTTCTCTAAGGAATATCAGAATGTGTATAAAGAATTTGATAATTGTATGTTAGCTTGTGAAGAATGTGTAGCATCTAATGTTATTCTAGGCTAGATAGGGAATATGAATATGTTCTTTCAGAGAAATGCATAAAATGAGAGATTAAATTATAAGGGAATTATGAAAGCTTCTCAATAAAGTGTATTAACAATCTCAACTAGATACTCTATAATTTCTAAGAATTCCAAGCTTTATGATACTGTTACAGCAATACCACAAAATATAATGACTACTTAACTTACAGAAGTACTACATAGCCTGTGTTAGGTGTTGGAAAATATATGTATACTTTAAAACATATCACTTACATATATATATTGTAATGGAAATGGTCATTTTTATACTCATTGAAGCATTGTTGACACAATGTTCTTGAGCCCAAAATTTGTTGCCCTAATGCAGCATTTTTTAAGTGTACTGTGTAGTAGTTGAATTATCCCCAAATTACAATAGCATAACGCAAGTCAAAGTATACATACCCATGATACCTTTTTTTTTTGTTAACAAGGAGGAAATCTTCAAAAAGATACCCCGCCTTCTGGGGGGAAGGCGGCGGTTATGTGGGGTTTTTACCCACTAAAACCTCCTCGGTGCATAGTGAGGGGCTCCGGGATCTCCAGTGGAAAGCACCGGAGCCCTCGCAGTGCAAGGCGACACGGGCCAGCCGATGTCGCCTTCTTCCCGGGTCCACCTTGGTGGACGACAAAGGCCCCCACCCTTGTCGCCCAGTGAACCCGAGGCCCCTTTTAGTCGCCTTCTACGACAGGCAGGGGATACCGTAGACCCATGATAACCTAATACGACTTAGATTAAGAATAAAAATTGTATAATTCAACTTTCATAGTTTTGAATATAAAATTAATATCAATTTCTTGTTTTATTTTTTTTACCCATCAGTATACGCTACGTACTTTTTGCCCGGAAAGTCTAAACTTCAGCTCGATCTGATGCTACTAACTACTAAAAGTTTGAGATCTACTGCTGGCATACACTATCACCATATACTATAATTTTAGTATAATTCCCTGTGGCACTTTTCCAACGCTTCTAGTATTATGAAGTGAACCATTTCGGGAAGCGTTGGCACTGGGAGAAAAAGAAATCGAAGAAACTCCAACGACGTTGCTATCATTAATTGGAGAGAATCTGCCTGGAACACGACGAAAACGCAAATATGTATTATGTCACACAACGGCGAGAGTGGTTAAAGTAGAACGCTACAAAACCGTTGCACCCTTATTCGACCTTAAACTTTTACTCATATTGAATTATAATATGCTTCACTTCAATGATAATGTACTTTTGTCGGTTCCTACTTACAAAAAAGATTTAAGAGTACAGTACTATACTATAAAGTTACAGCCTTTATACATGGCCCACTGCTGGGCGCAGGCCTTCTCTGGAAAGAGAGTATAAGGGCATAGTCCGCCACGCGGCCCTAATGCGGATTGGCAGACTTCACATGTGGTAGAAAAATTTTCTAAGGCATGTAGGTTACCTCACGATGTTTTCCTTCACCGCCGAGCGCGTGGTAAATCAGCACATAAAATTGCAACAACAAATTTATTGGTGCCGGCACCGGGGATCGAACTCGGGTTGCTAGCGTACTACGCAACTTGAGCCAACCGCACGGACACTGAGCTACCACGGCTCCATACTACTACTATACTATACAAGCTAGCAACTCATCTGGTCTTAATTGACCATGTCGCCAACAACTAGCGACCAAAGGGTTGCACCTACATATATATTTATATAAGAGAAGAGCTTATGAGTCCTCTAAAAGAAACCTCGGCATAAGCTATGTTCCACACTTCATTCTGACTTGAGGATGTCAGAGAGCTGAACCAAAATCAGATACTTGGTAAATAATTACGGTTAAGCTTACGTTCTAGGAGAGTTTTTGAGATAACCTTGTCGATGTATCTAATAAATATTCGAACGTTATGACTATTATGTGTTAATTTTTTTCAATATATTTTTACAGGAAATTGTTGATTTTAATTGTTAATCATAAGCCGAGAGAGACATATACTGAAGACTTAGTACATGTCTCTCTTGGCTTATAATTAACAAGATTCCCAATTAAAATCAGCGATTTCCTGTATTGTATAATTAATTCTATTTTTATGAAACATTTTACTTTCAATGATGTTTAAACTTGAAATGGCCAAAAAGCCTAGAATCTAAGGCAGTACAGTATATAATATGTGTATGGAGTTTTTTTGTTATCAGTTTTTGAACTTAGGTCAAAATCTGACAGCATTATTTTTAATCCGTCAGATCGAAGAGAAAACAAGACGATCGCGTTCCTCAGACCTAATGTTACAATAGTCAATACCATTTTTTTCTTTAAATAAATTCTGGACAAAAATCGACTGTGTTCAAAATGGCTAAAGCTGCAGAACCTCCAAAGGAACGCTTCATACCCAATGCACTGAAATTCGCCTTTGGTGGTCTTGCTGGGTATAATTTTTATATTATTTTTTATCCTCTTCCGTTATGTATTCGGGGATCAATGTCAATTTTTTTATCAATGAAAGTATTATTTGAAATGAATAGAAAACTAAATTTTTTTGTTTAACTATCGCGTAATTTCATTTTTAAAGTAAGTAAAAATCAAGTGGTAAGCAATCATGGCCATTCGCATTACTATAAAGCTAAAAATTTAATTCCCTTTGCTAATAACCTCCAATAAACTATAACATTTTCCCGATCTTTTTAGTTATGTAATGGACAACATTTTTTGTTTGTACTTTAATAATAAAATTTATTTTTTAATATCATGTTTGCAAGTGAGATGTTAAATGATTAAAGAATTGCGTGTTAGGGAGAAATATTAAGCTTTAAAGAATATTTTGACCTAAACCAAGGATTAACCATGTAATCCATTAATGGTTGCTGTAAAAGTAAGCAATTTTGGAAGAGATCACTAGAAAAAAATTGATATAAAAATATGTATGAGTATTTTTCACAAGGAAGTGCAAAATGCTGTAAATCTTTTATCTGTCTCTCAATTTGTGAGCCAGACAAATTTTGACAGTGGTGGAACCATTGTTGTGTAGTGTCTGGTTGATAGAGAATAACCATAGCATCATCTTTAACAATTGGTCTGGTTTCCCTTACTATTTTCGTCATTGCTATCTTTATTCTTTTCTACCTTGCCTTACATGCATTTTGGAGGCAAAGTACTTTAATCTTGTCTACTTGCTTGTTCACCACAGAAATTAGTATAAATTTTTGTATATAATGTACTATTATTGCAATAAAAATATTTTTATTATTAAGTGAAAGCAGACAACACTCGCATATTCCAGTTATTACTGGCATCATTATATAGCATTTTTTATTGTTTAGTATATATATATATATTTTAGTTTGTAAGAAGTTTTGTAAACATAGGTGCTCACTTGACCCATGTTTATATCAACTAAAGTCTAACAATTGCAGAAGATTCCCAAAATTCATTTCTGTTATTACATAATATATTTTTAGTCTAGATTATTGGCATTAGTCCAGATTTGTACATTGCATTTTTCATTTATTAATAGCATAGCTCCATTTCTCATTTTGTATATGTGATATTTCTATATCTTATTATCATGATGGACAGATGACAATACAATTTTCTTTCCTATACAACTAGGAACAAAGATGTGACTTTTTGTATTAAGTGTCACCACTGCCGATGAATTATTACAACAGTAAAAGAGTAGAAGGTCAACCTTTAGGAAGGGTTAAGTAATTGGCTACCTCACTCACTACAGAAGTAGCATATTTCTGTTAAGTGGCATTTCTCCAACTATGCCAGCCTGTAGATAAAACAGGCAAAGCTTTTGCAGCAGCTCTACCTTACTTATAAATAGTGAGATAACATGAGATATCAATTGGGGAGTAGTTGCAGCTTGCATTCATTAGACTAATGAACTCAGTGAAGAATGGTAATATTGCAAAAGTCTATCAATGAAACTGAATCCATCTGCATTCTGAATTTTTATTCTGGGCGGTTTACCTAGTTTATTTTCATATAGTTATACTTCATATAGTCATGCAATCAATTTTTTCCAACTAAAAAGTGAAGAAAAACTGTTAAAATTTGAACATTAAATTTACAATAGACAATTTTTGCAGTATGGCAGCAACCTGTGTAGTCCAACCTTTGGATCTGATCAAGACCAGGATGCAGTTAAGTGGCGGTGGAAGGTCCAGTTTTGCTATTGGGGGGGAGATTGTGGCAAAGGAAGGGTTCATGGCATTGTACACTGGTCTATCCGCTGGTCTGCTGAGACAGGCAACTTACACCACTACACGTCTCGGAGTCTACACCTGGTTGTTTGATTCATATAAACAGTATGTTTTTATAAATATTATTTTAGTATATTTTGTAGACGGATAATACATTAAGTTGTCTGCATATGGCGACGCAAATTTAAGTCTCTTAGACATTTCATGTTGGAATTTGACAATTTTAGTTTTTATTGGTCTTCAAAAACGAGGAGAATCTCAATTCGTCTGGATTTTTTTTAAAGTATTTGCATTTTTTTAAATTTATTTGGACCTATTATTTTTCATTGAAAGGATTTGATTCCAATTAGGGCCCATATTAATTATGTTGACATAAAACCTTGCGGGCCGAATACATTTCCCTTAATGCATTTGCAGTCATAGTGGAATAATTTCTGGATCAATTTTGAAATTTTATTTTTCATTTAAAGGATTTTATTCCAAATAGGCCCTACATTGAATTTTTTTGGCCCTGAGGGCCGAAGATATACTAAGGCACATACACTTCCCAAAAATCTTAATTGTATCGTATTAAGTACCCAAAATTAATAAATATTGATGAAATTCGAAGAAAAATCACGTGAATACGTATGCGCCACGATTGGCCGCCATATTTGTGACGTCATAATGTTAGAACAATTTCATGACAGTACTGCTTCAGGCAGTTCACGGTATTATATCTGTATACTACAATGAGTGACTAACATTATGACGTCACAGGCGCTCGAGTTTGTTCGCGAGCTGTCGGGTATTGGATTTAAAATTGTTTTTTTAATTTGATGTAACATTTAATTATTGCAAAAAAGAAAAAGTTTTGTTAAAATTTATAGATAATCTATCCATTTATCATAAAAAAATGTTCAAATAATTGGACACTATCGATTTCATAATACACAATGATAATCATTAAAGTTACATCATTAGAGATACGCATTGAAGCGTGCTCGCGGCATGATTCTAATTGCACCAAACAATACTCGTACTGTAAACAAAACAATTACTGGTAACTATTGGTAACTGTCGTAAGCATCTCATAAAGAAATTCAAACGATGTGAGAGCTTTTTTATGTTTATTCATTTATAAAACGTAACTCTTGTACCGGAGCGGGAATATTTTAAAACTGTGTGGTCGCAATGTAGTTATACTTGTATTAGAATTTACGCAACGCGACGCCATAGATATACCCCCTGTATACAGAGGAAAAATAGTGGGTTTGATTTTTGTTAAAAGAAAAATTTTTTACGCTTTCTTATAGCCAGTGCGGATTAGTATTTTTTTACTCTCAATTTGGTCTTGGTTATCGTCGAACAAGGATTTTTAGGAATAACTATTTCAAAGTCTAGGCAATACCGTCAAGTGTTCGGACCTCTCGGTTCCAGCTGAGACGCAGGTCATTCAAAAGTTCCCTAGAATAGGGTACTGCTTAAAGCTAGCTAGTAAGCTGATGAATGTCTTGATACTTTCCGATAAAAGCTACCGACCGATGGATCGGTCCTTTAGGGCGACATCGGATCGGAATGCCGAGGTCCCCTCTCCGTGTCTCCGGTCCATAAAGAGGTTCAGGCGACCTAAGAGTTATACAAAAACTCTTGAGAATATTTAATTTCTACTTTCGTTTAGAGACCTTATAAGTTCTGTCATGTTGTCTCTCTGGCTTTATGATAATATAATTTTAAGTGTGCGAAATAAAATAATATGTATTAAAAAATAACAGTACGTTTATTAAGGGATTAATCATATGTTATTATTATTACGATATATATATATTAACATTGTTATATATCTATTATTTGGCGGGACACTTTTAGAATTTCGTGGCTGATAAAACTGCCGCGGCACTGTTGTTTGGAATTATTGCTGTAGAGTTTCGTCACAAAAAAATTATATCAAATGAGGTTTTTAGTCGACCTCCTTGCATAATTTTTTTTAATATCGAATATACCACGCGGCTAGTGCATGAATGGAGAAAGAAATTGCCCAATCACAATATTATCATGGTGATAACAGCTTACCGATTAAACTGCTTAGAGTAATGTACTATTGCAGTAACAATACCGCAGTTAAATTTATGATTCATAGTTTTCACGCCTAATATTACGTACGAATACTTTGTTTTTTTTAGAGTGAAAGGGGCAATGGAGCAACGGCTCACCTGATCTTAAGTGATAACCGTCGCCCATGAACACTCAACACGGGAGGAGCTGCAGGTGTGTCACCGGACTAGAGAAACAAGTAGGTCTTCCAATCGTTTTAGAAACACTGCCGGTGACAATTAACTCTACAGCTTGATAGTGCATAGAAGAAAGTTACGCTAAAATCGTACGGTCGTGGAACGCCAATCATCGAAATGGTGTCGATGGATGGCGTTACACAACCTGGACGATGGATTTTGGATTTCTGCCGAGATGTGTGGTAATGGAAATCGGTAGCTGAGATTATTCTGAACAATTCATCAGAGCACTCCCCGTGGTGAATGCAGGGTAGATCTTTACAAGTAAAATCAAAGACTTTCAAATTAAATTTTGCATTATTGCATACGCTTTTTAGGAGTACTCTGGTATATTTTCGAAACCCAATCCTGTACCATCAAAATTAATATGGAACCTAATTAAAACCAACAGTGTCAAACACAAAAGAATCCAAATCAGTTGATGAACGATGGCGGTATGGCACAAACTAAAAAAAGCAATACAGATGAATTGAGAACCTCTACTATACATATCCATAGGTTACAAGTAATTCAGAATCGTTTTTTGCGACGAGCCACGGGTGCGCCGTGGTTCGTACGTAATCGTGAGCTCCACGTTGACACAGGGTTACCGACAATAGCCCAATTCTTTAAGCAGGCATCTCGACGGTTTTTCGAGACTGCCACCAAACATTCTAACAAACTTCTTGTAAGTGCCGCCACTTATAAGCCTTCCTATACTAAATTCCGTCGCGTCGCCCGGAGGCCGAGACACGTTCTTGACGATCCGGACGACGCGATTACCAATGCACAGGCTAGATCTTTACAAATCTTCAAAGCGTCCATTCGCGACCGTCGGAGGTTGCGAATAATCCTCGCGCGTTACCGCTATTTTATGGGCAGGCCTCACCCCTTAGATGCTAGGAGCGTTGCTGGAGTTTCTTCGGCCACTTCTTCTCCCAGCACCAACGCTTCCCGAAGTGGCACTTAAAATTAGTTTAGCTTCGAATGTCCCTTAGATTATCCGTGAAATAGTAACCGACCGAGTCGTGGTTCGGCCCTCTCGGGCACTCTCGGATCTGAATGCTGACGTGTAACATAGTAACCGTCCAAGCCGAAGTTACTCCTCACTGGGGGGAACCTTGTGTCGAGTTACTAGCGATAGAGGTTCAGGCTAAGCGATCTGAGAGCTATGCCACCTCTCAATCCGGTGAAGCAGTCAAGGCCAGCTTCTCTGGCCAATCTGTGTAGTTCGTCAAAAAAAAAAAAACCTCTACTATTCTTGAAGAACGTTATAGATAAGTTTAACATGCCGCTGTAAATGTGACCATTTCGATGTTTACACTATTTCATAATAATACTAAGTGACAACGTCACGGACACAGCGTGCGAGTGACCCACTTGTTTGTTTGTTCACTGAGTATTTTAATACATACATCGTGTCTGGACTTTATCACCTTACTTTGTCGTAACCAGATCGTTCTATAACGAATAAGACGAAAAACGAGTACATATATGTTTACGAGTAAAAACACAAATCGAATCAAAAGAGTAATTTATATTTTCCATGTACGTAAGAATACAAATCTGTAATATGAAGTGGTTGCCCTTTGTCTAGGAACGGGGACAACCTTGATCTCACGGTTGGATAATTAGTTTGCTAGACTGTCGTTGACTTTCCTACCGATTGTTGTTTGGGTCAAGGGTACATCAAGTTTTATTGCCAGCTAACAAATAATCTGTTCAAACCCACTTGAAAAGAGGTGGTTTCGCCTCGCCCGATCACACTTTTCGATTCGCATTCACCAGCTTACTTCCCACGTCAAGCGTGCATAAAGAAGATTTACTTCAAAAAGTCGGTTTTTGTTTTCCCGGGGCCCTTCCTCGGTGCGTGGTGAGGGGCTCCGGGATTTCCAGTGGAACGGACAAAAAAAAAGCACCGAAGCCCCTCTGCACTGTGCTCTCCAAACAGCACGTCCCGGGGAGGGAGGTTACTCCCCCCACCCTGTGCCCTCGCAGTGCAAGGCGACACGAGCCAGCCGATGTCGCCTTCTTCCCGGGTCCACCTAGGCGGACGACAAAGGCCCCCACCTTAGACGCCCAGTGAACCCGAGGCCCCTTTTAGTCGCCCAGTGAACCCGAGGCCCCTTTTAGTTGCCCAGTGAACCCTAGGCCCCTTTTAGTCGCCTTCTACGACAGGCAGGGGATACTGTAGTCTTATTCTTGACTACAGGGATGTCGTAAATATACTTGTGTACAACGCGACAGGGCACAGACAAAAGATCGTAAAGTCACAAGTCGATGGCACTATAACGTATGCGGGCATGTAAATGAGACAGCACGCTCGTAACGTGACCGGTCGGCCGGTGGCATTATATAATTTATAATGAGAAATGTAAATATACTCTGATAATCGCGGTATCAGAATAAACTTACACTTCTCTGACGACACTCCAGTTGATAACGGAAGCAATAATTGTATATAGGATAGGTAATGGAAAGACTTTAATTGCTTTTTGCTCCACTTTTCCATCAGAGTGCAGGTTTTATGCAGTTCTCCATTAAAGAGTCCTTGTTTCCGCAGATATTCATGTCAGTAGCCTTTCGAAGTCAAACTTATCTACGCACGTGGTGAATGCGTTTTGAAAAGTGTGGTCAAGCGAGGCGAACGGAAGTTGAGTAGATTTAAGTTAGCGAAAATAGAAGTTACTTAAGTTATTGTCTGTATCACACTGTAGGAGCAAGAGAGAGCAGAGCGCGCGCACATTTTCTTTCTTGAACAATCGTGTGTATATAATACATGTGTACATATATAAAGATATACAGGCTTTGAAATTATATCCTACGATAATTCGGAAATACGAACGTCCACGTCCAATCCAAACAAGACGTCCGCGCATATAGATATAGTGAGGAAAGATATTCATTAATATTTTCACTCATTTAATACGATCATTCAACATAGTTCGGGTGTCATCGTATTCTGATAGAATTCCGAGTTTTCCCGAAGGAAAATAATTTCCGTGAAATAGCTACCGACCAAATCGTGGTTCGCCCCTCTCGGGCGCCCTCGGATCTAGTAACATAGTAACCGTCCAAGCCTAGGTTACCCCTCACCGGGGACCCTTGTGTCGAGTTACTAGCGATAGAGGTTCAGGCTATGCGACCTAAGAGCTATGCCACCTCTCAATCGGGTGAAGCAGTCAAGGCTAGCTTCTCTGGCCGATCTGTGTAGTCCAAAACAAAATTTTTCTTTTTTTTGATTTTACTCGTAAATATGAAATGATATATATATTGATATATATTGACTTGTAGTTTATCTCCTCTGTCGTTTCCTTCATTGCTGACGGTCGTGTTACTTAGTACTAGTTGTGGAAACGTAATTCTAGATCCCATGGAGGCGCGACACCGGGTTTCATAATGAAGGCGGCGCTGGGCGTGGCGGCGGGATCGTTCGGCGCGTTCGTGGGCACGCCGGCGGAGGTGGCGCTCATCAGAATGACCGCTGACGGCCGCCTGCCAAAGGACCAGCGCAGGAACTACAGGAATGTAGTTGACGCACTTATAAGGTACGTTTCTAAGTAGTTGTTCTATATTTAGATAAACATAATTAGCGCGCGAGTTGAATGCAGAGTTCAGGAATGGGATAGCGATGTGACTTAATTATAATTATCGATGACAATAATGTTTAATTTTTAATAATTATTTCAGAAAACAAAACATTAAAATGTAATAATTGCACATTTCGTGCTTGGTTGGTGAAAGGATCTCGCATAATCACACTGGAGTCCGGCATACTCCGGATAAATTCAGGGTCCCACAGTCAGTCTATTACACAGATGACTGTGACGACGCCACAGGAAGACTGGTGACAAGGGCAATGTCCGCATCAAAAGAAAAAAATAATAGAGTACAACTTAAAAATGGCCACGAGAAACAGGGACGCAACGGTCGCGGAGAAACTAATATCAATGCTCCCCGTTAGTCTTCGACGCGTGAATCAGAGCATTCTCCAACACCACGTACAAAAATCAGGCATTACAAAGACAAAAAAAATATGTAGTAACTGTAGAGGTAGCACTTTTATTAATAAAACGATATTAGAAGAGAGCACGGACACAAGTCCGTGGTTGCGCTTTATTGCGGCCACCGGTTAACGTGATTTTGAGTGTCTGGGATCACATTCAATGTGGCTCACGTGTATTATGTTTCAGAATTATCAAGGAGGAGGGTGTTCCGAAACTCTGGCGTGGCGCCACTCCCACCGTTGTTAGAGCCATGGTGGTGAACGCGGCGCAGCTCGGCACCTACTCGCAGGTAAACAGATAAAGGTGGCACAGACGGGTAGGGAAATATTAGGCATCTACAATGCGCCCAGAGAACGGTGGACATGGAGAATATATAATAATAGACTGATAAACTGACGCCGCCTCGACCGCCCTACCTCGCGGGTCGGCGTGTGGTTCGCTCCACTGTGGGGTGCGGCCCTGGCGCTCGTAAGCGACTACTGAGCCCCCTCGCACGACAAGCCGAGAATCCTTCGAGGGGGTTCATCAATAACCTACACTAAATTACCTAATAAATAACTTATCATTAAATATACTAATACATAAAATATACATGTATCCTAATTCCGACTAATGATAATTGATAATGCTGCGCTAGCAAATTCTTAAAAGCACATAGGGAGCTAGCAAGTCGAATGGAATTAGGAAGGGTTTTCCACAGTCTAGTAGCCTGCAATGTGAATGACTTCCCATAAAAGTTTGAGAAATGAGTAGGAATTTTATGATTAGAATAGGTCATAAAATATATTCATAACGCTAGCTGATTAAGGTCTAAGCTCCTGTTGCCATTTTTTTTTCTATTAAAAAACTCTTAATTTTGCTATTGAAAAAGTACCTATTAACCCAAAATTTCGTGGCATATGCCAGGGAAAATAGAGTGAGGAAATGTGGTAGTATATTTTCTAAGACATGTGAAGTTCACCAATACGCTAGAGCCGCGTGGCGGACTATGCCCTTACTCTATTCAATAATACTCTATCAACTAATACTTTTCTTTACTGAGTAAGGCGCTGGGCGCAGGGCCCAGCAGTGCTATATTATGGCTGTAACTTTTCACTTTTAAAGTATTAATTTGTTTTCCAGGCAAGAGAAATGTTCGTCGGCAAGGTTCCGGACGGCATCATACTGCACTTCTGCGCGTCCATGGTCTCCGGTCTGGTCACCACCATCGCCTCGATGCCCATTGACATCATCAAGACCAAGTATTTATTTTTTTCCTAAAGATTCTTCGACCACCGTTACATGCCAACACATGAGATCACAGTCTGCTGTGGTAGCCCCGGCGTCATGCGCGATGATCGGACATTTTGGGGTTTTGTCCGTGCCAGTCCGACATAATCCGACCATCCTGAAGGGCACACGAAGGTTTTTCCCCAGTAAAAAAACGAGTGTGCTTTAGATAAAACTTTAGACCACACGGATGAAGTAAAGCTTCTTTGGCTCCATCTGTATGTATAACGTATACAAGATCGTTCAAGAAAGCACATTTTTATTACTGTGTCTTTGATATATGAAACGTCTCTATTTTCGTCTTCACTATTTTATATCTCCCTCGCAGTTTCTGTTCGCTTCTCGCGATCACACTTTTCGTAACGCACTCGTCAGCTTACTCCCAAGTATGTAAAGAAGTTTTAATTCACAAAGGCCAAACAATATCTATGATGGGCGATAATCATTTCAAGTTTATATTTGTAAGATGTCATTATTTACTAGATTACCAAATAGTAACAATTTAAACGGTATTCGAGTGTCACTGGTATGCTATTGAAAAGCCATTGGCATAACTGAATTAACAGATTATCAAAACTAGCAAAAATCGACAACCATGACGTCACTGCACGTTCATTTTTACACAGTTGTAATAGCAGACTTGGGGTTCAACGTAGCTAGAGACACTAAGTTATGAGCTCACCAAACCGAGCGTACACGAAAGTACTTAAAAAATTAGTTTAAAATCCTCACCCAACTTTGACAATTGCAGGGTACAAAATGCGGCCAAGGGCCAAAGTCAGTACGCTGTCGTGGCGAACCTCTTGGCTAAAGAAGGAGTACTATCATTATGGAAAGGTTTCCTGCCATACTACGCTCGATTGGGACCCCATACAGTGCTCGTCTTCATATTCCTTGAACAACTCAATTCCGCATACTTTAGATATTCATAAGCCAAACTCTTAATAAGCATAACGTTTCCTTAACACTATTTCATAATATGTTAAAACGGTTCATTGAGCTCCGAGTGTCTTTACAAATGCAATTCTGTTTTAGATTTAAAAAAAAATCAAATATTTAGCTTCCATAGTACGGTCATTATACGCCCCGAGTCTGCTATTCGTGTCAGTCATCGATTTTATATTTGATAGTCATTATCACCCTAATTATTAAAACATGATTGTCGTGTTGGTACGCCATCGGTAAACCATAGTAGCACCAATATACTAAACATGCAAATATCACCCACTATCATGCCATTGAACTGTCTGTACACAATTGGTTAGCAGACTCGAGGGCCAGGTTTTTGTTTTCTGTAGCGGAGTAGACAGAGGCAGCTGTCACCTGTTCACCAAGTGTCATTATTGCTTCTTTCTTCCTAGGGTCTCTTATGTGGTCCATGGTGACATTTGGGAATTTTAACATCAGATGGGATTAAAAAAAATTGTTTACGAAAGAAACCGAATATCGGAAACTTATTGCACCGAAAATTCGAACCCCAACGGTAACATCGATAGCCTAATGGCGTTGGTTCTGTTTCTATATATATGTATATTTAAATCTATCTTTCTATTAATTGCACTAAAATTTAGGTATAGGTCTCTATAATGTTGAAAGTCAGCCCTAGATGGCGTTAAAATTTACCAACTTTTTTAAATTAACGTATTTTTAATTTTTTTTAATGATTTCACATTTCCACTAATTGATAAGATTTGATATGCGAGATTAAACTTGTGTAGTATTTTACAGTAAAACTGTTACATGACTTAGTAGTAAAAGATTACTCATAAAATACTATGAATATAACGGAACGCATTAATTACAGATATCAAATTATTATGGAAATGTTTGTCATGTCACAACGCCCGGAACAAAGTTATATATAATCTAATTTTGTTTAATTTAATAACTTTTGGCGTACTAAAGAAACAACAATTTATTTAATGAGACTTTTGACTATGTTCCAAGGTGACAATTATATTTTATATTCAAATCCTGTCAGAAAAGGTACATGAAGTGATACACTACAATCTAGCATTATTGACGATTGGGATTTCAAAACCCAGCTAGTTTGTACCATTTTTCGATTCTCGGTCTCTTAAGCACAAAAACATCAATGTCTATGGTTCACTTCTTATCTATGGGACCTTTTTTACAGTTACAGATCTACAAAGTAAAGTCGTAGAACTCCGATTGTTCAAAAAGAAAGTGTGCATAGTCACGATTTATGGACGATGCAGGTTTTTGTCTATGGCACCTAGTACTGTCTCTGTCTAACTCGCTACAACTGAACAGTACAAGTGCGAAAATGCATAATAACATGTCAAATTAAATATAACGATGAAGGCTCGTATGAAACGATATATTAGATCTGACGGAAAAATCCACATAAACACAGTTCGCGATCATAAAAGAAAAAAAAAAAAAAAAAATTGTAAAACTTTATGACGACGCTCGTCTACTTCTAGCTACGTTTTGTATGATTTACATGAGTTTATATGCTATTTATTTATTTTACGGTGATATAATATGATGCTTTCTCGAGAATGTCACTGTAAATAATAATTTATGGTAACATTACTGGATAGAGTAAAAGTGATATATCTCATGTAAGGGAACGTTTTTATATTTTTATACAACCTGTAACTTTTGTAGCTAGAGGATGTTGGTAATAAAAATCGTTTAATCGGTACATTTGATTTTTACTTAAAATAAATTATTAAGATGTATAATACATACTGTGTTATAATTGTAGGTTTTGTGGAATGAAATAGTCCAATAACTAGTACACTCGATTTATTGAGACAGCGTAACGTTGTACAAGGAATTATTTTAACGAATGCTGTGACAACTGCGCGCCCCGCCATCTTTTTTACAAAAGATAATTAGAAGTCATATTACGAACTAATAAATTTAAGTTATTGTTTAAAATGCAAAGTTAATGTGATGGACAACTAAATTATTAATTATGAATTAAAAATACAATAAGGTTCAGTAAATCACTAAGATATCATTGGAAGTAGTTATTATGCCTAACAATCGCTGGGTGCCATGTGTTGCCAGCTAACAAATGGTATGGTATAATAGTTTTAATCTTCAAAAAAATTACAACAACCTCGAGTGTGCTATTTGCCAGTGGTGTTTCTTTATGAAACTTGTTACATTCATATCAATTATCATTCCATCATCACCAAATACTAACACACGATTGTCGTACCAGTTGCCATCGATAAACCAGAGTGGCACCATTGAATTAAAGCAAAAATCGACTATTGTGATGCCAACGAATGTTTATTTTGTACACAATTAATTTATCAAATTCAAGCGTCAAACACTACTAACGGAATAAAAGCTTTTTGCAAAAAACTCAAATTCTCTGTACGGTATATAATTTTTGGTGTGTCATTTGAAATGTAACGGCATATATGGAGAATGTCATTAATGTGTAATGTCATCAGAAAACCATTGTGGAACAACTGAACTATGATGTCAGTGAGGGTAGTTCCTCCACTATTGGAATACCAACTAAGTATAAGCTTGACGATGGTTCACGTCACTATCGAATGGTGGATTCGAAACTTCGACCTCACGTTTCGCAAATCAATAGCCTAAACCATTAGGCTATTGAGACTGATATTAAAAAAGTTTTAAATTGTTGAATTTAGAAGATATACCGTGGAACTCCTTAAAATCATTTAGAAGATTTTTTGTGATGAACTACACAGATTTAGATTAAAGAAGCTGACTTTTACTGCTTCACCGGATTGAGAGGTGGCATAGCTCTTAGGGGTCCCCCGGTGACGGGTAACCTTGGCTTGGGCGTTTACTTTTACGCGTAAGCATTCCTATCCGAGATTTATAGAAGAATGCTTGTTGATTTAGATCAGCTACGTTATATACAGAGTTTTTGGTTATTCACCTATATCCGTTAGGAGGGGTGATAAGGGCATTATACAAAAGTGAACCATTTTTGAGATAATAATTTTGATTTTTTTTATTTACATAGGGTATTGGTTTTAATATATTTTATAGAAATTTTAAAAAACGAGCTTTAAGTTCGGTTGCAAATTTCCGCCTGCTTTCTTTATAGACGCTTTTTTTTCAGTTTTTTTTAGAATAAGTTCGTAGTTGTTATGCATTGTTGGAGAGCTAAGAAAAGGGCGTTTTTAAAATAACCTGCCAGACTATTTTCATACATTTTTGGCTATGAGGCATTTTAGTTGAGATAAATCTCAAAAAAAATTGAAATAGTGTGGTTTTTCATCTCGCATTTTTAAATTTAAAGTGATAATTGGTGTTTTAAATATTGAAAAATAACCAATAGTGTTTAATCGTTTTTATAAGTCAGATGAAAAAATGAGATTTAAATTGATGCTTTTTTAATTTTCATTTTTGACTTCGAAAAAGCAGTATAACTTAAAACTTGTTCACTTTTGCATAATGCATTATCATCTCATAATAGATATACGTCGCCAATAACCCTGCATAATGCTCAAACTGCGGCGAGCCGAGTTTACGTACGGGCCATCTATATTTAAATTAATATATTGTCAGGCGTATTTTTGCTGATTATTAGATTTATTTTCATATCTTTTCATCTTGCAGGATTCAAAACGCTGCCAAAGGTGAGTCGCAGTTAGCTGTGGTGACCACCATCTTACGCACTGAAGGGATACTATCCTTGTGGAAGGGTTTCTTGCCGTACTACGCTCGCTTGGGACCACACACAGTGCTTACCTTCATATTCCTCGAACAGCTGAACACTCTGTACTTCACGCTAACATAAACCTTAATTGCTTATGACGTAGAGTCGAGTGTTGCAAGGTCGTCTAATTAATATTCAATATTCCAATGGTAGCGACTCTCCGACTGAACATAGACAATTTATACTAATTACATTATAAAAGATATTTATTGTAGAAGTGACAATTATTTTTCTTATATTTAAATACCGTAATAAGGCACATTCAACTCTGCTGTCATAAGATTAAAGTATATTTTTGTATGACAAAACTGATACTGATAGATTTAATACCCGAAAAAGTTTTGTATCGAGCTTCTCTATAAATACGGTATCGAATACCATTGCTTCACTATACTGAAGTATTTTTCACATGATAAATGTTACGAAGTTGTTAAGATTCTATTACGTTTAAGTTTACTTTAGAAAACAAAACAATTTGACTATGAAATGCTCATATGTAAAAGACTTAACCCAAAAACTCTATGGGTAACTTGATATTGAAAACTACCGTGCTTCAATTAATTGCTTAAAATAACTTGCTTGTTAAATAGAATAGTTACCAAAGATTTCATTGCATAGAGGCCATTACGAATGAAATTTGTTTTGAAACTCGTTTATCTCACTCCTTCACATATGTTTTCCTTATTCCTTTCTCTATCGTATTATCGATATAACAGCAAACTATCAAAAATGGCGCCAATAATTGTTACATTTTAATCTTTCTGTCAATCTGAAACGTAAAAAGATAATTCATGAAAAATTTTTGGTACTTCGCCAATCGCAGTGATTGAAGACATAATAAACCAAACCAATAAAAGTGAGGGCCAGTGAGAAATAGCCAATCTATAAGATTTGTAGCTTTGGTCTATTTATAATCTCATTTTGATACTATAAATTTATCGATAGCTCTTATAGTACATCACTAGTGTTGTCTTTTTGTAATCCAAGCATCAAGAATGGTCCTACGCAATATATAAACTTCTTGTTACCATACCATAAAATCTTAATAAGAAAAGCCCTTTTGAATTGCACAATATATTTATCAGTTCCTAATGTTGCCATATGATAAAAGAAAAAAAATCGCACAAAAGAATAATTAAGTCACACGGACAATAAATTACACTTAATTGTTCTATGTTGCATGTTCCATAGCGCAATCTTCGACATATGAAGTAGAAAGTCAAAGCTTCGATTAAAAATGTTACGTAGAACGTACATTATAGATTTATTTATTCTATTTATTTACACCATTAAAATAATAGGCCTCATTAGGTTGCATTTTTAGAAATTTTTGTTGTTATTTTTATCTGTGGTCGTTTCCATTTCCCGCCATCTCACATGGAAAATACGTGTGTTCGAAAATCTTGTGTAAATATATTGTTACACTATTTGGCTTCTACGTTCAATACTTATTCAATTCCATCAAAGAACTCCATGTGATATAACAGTAAAGTGATGAATTTGATAAATCTATATTTTTTTAAAGTGGTAGTTTTATTTTTGTTTGTGACTAATCTTAGCGAGTGGATATCGTTAATAAAGTGTCTTTGTTGTTTTTTGTATTTTATTTCGTAAATCCCTTAAATACTCACCTTAAATATATTCTTAAAATTGGAAAATTCAGTTTATTAGAATATGTGGATACCGAACAAATCAGAATACATAGAGATGAGTCTTACTAGACTTCCTTTGTTTTTTTATCGAAAAGATTGCCACATAATGAGTTTAATAAAATATAATAAAAATAAAAAGGGAAATGAGAGTTTTGCGTGTGACTTTCTCCCACGCACTGTCAAATTGTGGAATCAACTGTCGCCAGCGGTGTTTCCGAAAGTTTACGATTTAGGGTCGGCAACGCACCTGCAGCTCCTCTGGTGCTGTGGATGTTCATGGGCGACGGTGATCATTTAAGATCAGGTGAGCCGTATGCTCGTTTGCTACATTTCATATAAAAAAAGAAGATACTATTAATTTGAGTGTTTGTGAAGAGAATAGTGTGCGAGGGTGTATGTGTGTGTGTGTGTATTAATGAGAAAGTGTTTATATTGTGCCAAAGTTTTGAAAAACGGAAAAGTGAGGATAGTTTATTTTAGATTACGAAGAAACTTTTTATTATTATTAACTTAAACTTTTTATTATAATTGTTTTTTATTTATTTCATAAAGTTCATAGTTGAAAAGCATAGTTATACATAAAAGTTGAACATGGAATATATATATAGGTTCAGGTTAAAGCGACCTAATAACCTCTCAAACTGGTGAACCAGTAAATGTGAGCTTCTCAGGCCAATTTGTGTGGTTCGTCACAAAAAAAGGTGAAGGACATGTAATATTTTATTTAAAAATTAAATTCTATGATTTCTCATAGAATTTAATTTTCTATTAGCATAAATATAAGAAGTTGTTATACATTATTAGATTATTAAAAATGCAGTTGTTCAATTTTTAACTTCGTTCTTACAATACACGTGGCTGTTTTGTGTTTGCGACATAATCGCGTTAGAAGATGTGACGCGCATTTGTGCGCTGATTTCTATTTTTCAAGGCATGTTTACATGCGTCTTACAGAACCGACACGTCCATTATTGAAGCCTACAAAGTACGTAAACAAACATTGGCACTGAAAAATATTAATAGATCATATTCAAACGCCCACGATTTAATTTCAAGGCGTGGGCATTCGAGGGCTTTTATTTTGGACAACGCTTACACAATTAGACATAGACATTTATTTATTGGCATTACAATACAAAACACATCACAGACTGAATATAACACACATTAAAAAGAATGAAAATAGACAAAACACAGTTAAAGTTACACGGACAAATAATACAAAACATATGATGCCAATATCGGACACCGTCTCAGCATATGCTGTCACAAGGATGCGACAGCGCTGATTTTCAGCGGTGTCGCATTCTCGTTCTAAGTTTATTAAATAACAATACATATTAAAAACAGTAAAAGATTCATTTACGAATTATTTCCTAATTTGCTTGGGAATCTATACAGATAAATAAAACTGTAGTGTCTGCTTATAATATTAAAATAATCAATTTTCACTACATACTTACAGTACATATACTACAATAAAATTTTTACCATTTTTGTCCGTCTGTTTTTTCCGGCTAATCTCTGAAACGGTTAGATCGATTTCACGGGACTTTCACTGGCTATCTTTCAGTGAAAGTCCCGATGATGTAATAAGGAATAACTTTTATTTTAGAAAGATGGAAATAAATAGTTTTTAATCGCGGTGCGCAACTAGTGGTTATTGAAAAATGTTAGGATTCATTTTAATAAATCCAGCAGTGGTAGGAGCGGGAAAATACCATTGCCTCACATTACACTGCATATCATGATATGAATGTATATTAATTACTTGTATGTCAGCAAGCGTCAATAGCCTAATGGTTACGGCACGGTCTGCGAATCGTAAGATCTCAGGTTCGAATCCACCATTGGACTATTGACGTGAACCATCTCCTAGCACAAGCTTAAGCATAGTTGGAATAGTTAACAAGAATCTTAGTAATATTTTCTAAAAAAAAAATATTGCTAGCTTTCTATTAAAAAAATCGTTCGGTAATTAAAGATCTAATCGTATTAACTATTCGTAGAAATGTTGGTAACGTATCTGCAATTACTCTGATATGTGTTTATGGGCAACGGTGATGAAACATCAGGTTTGCCAAATGTTATTCTGCTCATTCTTTGACATTAATGCGCTTCATGTCGTCTTTTATGAGTACACGAGCGACAAGGGTGGGAGCTATTTTAAGGGTAACTTAATAGAAATTTCACATCAACGCATTTTCTCCGGGCGTTGTCTTGGAAGTTTTGTTTTATGCCATCTTTAATAATATGTCTACTACGCGCAGTGAGTGAATTACCACAACCTTCGTATTGAATTAGACAAATTAGTTAAAGCTAATCCTATTTGGTGGCCGAATCGTAATCTATACTAATAAATGGGTAGACGTTTTTGTGTCACCTTTAACTGTTAAAACTATAGAAAAGATCACCATAATACTTATTCTATAATGTAGTATTTCGTTTTTAGTATATATAAGATTAGGTAGAATATGTCACATATTATTTTATTTATTATCGAATTTGATTAATTAAGTAAATCAGGTTTAATGTAAAATATATCTAATGAAACGAGAGCGGGTTTTTAATATGATAATGTGCCACTACTCAAAAAAAATAAATCTATTTATTATTCAAATCACGTAGATTTTAGTAGATTAAACAAAATCTACGTGATTTTAGTAGGCTAGTTTGTTCACTATTCATATTTATACAATTTCCTAAGCCCCTTACTGCGTGAGTCTATTAGCGCGGTCGGGAAAAAATTAAGAAGAAAAAACCTTACTGCATTTGCGAAGCCGTGGTAGCTCATTGTACAGGTGGTCGCCTCAAGTTGTATAGTTACGCCGGTACCAATAACTTTGTTTTCTCAATTAGAGCTGATTTACACATTGACATGCGATGAACGGTGATGAAAAACATGACGAGGAAACTAATTTTTTTTCGAACTACACAGATGGGCCAGAGAAACTGGCCTTGACTGCTTTACCGGATTGAGTTCTAAGGTCACTTAGCCTGAACCTTTGTCGCTAGTAACTCAAGATGTGGGTCCCCCCGGTGAGGGTAACCTCGGCTTGGGCGGTTACTATGTTACGCATAAGCATTCCGATCCGAGGGCGCCCGGGAGGACAGAACCACGACTTGGTCGGTTGCTATTTCACGGATAATCTAAGGGACATTCAAAAACTAAACTAACTTTGAGTGCCACTTCGGGAAGCGTTGGCGCTGGAAGAAGTAGCCGAAGAAACTCCAGCAACGCTCCTAACATTCTAAGGGGTAGGGCCTACCTATAAAATAGCGGTAACGCGCGAGGATTATTCGCAACCTCCGACGGTCGCGAATGTACGCTTTGTGGATTTGTAAAGATCTAGCCTGTGCAATGGTAATTAAATCGACGGAATTTAGTAGAGGAAAAAATAATTTACCTATGTGTTAGATCATTTTCTAAAACGTGAAGTCTGCCAATCCGCATTAGGGCCGCTAGGACTCACAGAGAAAGCCTGTGCCCAACAGTGGAACATATGTATAAGCTGTAACTTTAATGCATTTGTGGGCACATCTTGATAATACAATATACGATTTCGTATTTGAAATCTTGTCCACCAAGTCATTACTCAGTATACGTTGCGTATATAAAACTTATATAAGAACTCTATGACTTCGTATCAAACGGATCATAATTATTTAATCCAAACGCACAACAAACCAGATGCGTCCTTACATAGTATATATTGAGTTAAGAGTGAGATACATTCGCGCTGTCGTCTTCACAGTTAATACTCTGACTTGAGGGGCTTCAATTAGTCTCCAATAACCATATCGACATATAGCGTCCTGACTTGCCGCCGATATAACGTCAAAGTCAACTTCTAAATACTTAAATAACTAGTGTTGGACGGGTGAAAAATATCGATTTAAATAATTGTGTGTAAAATCGACTTTAAATATTTCAATCGATTTTTATTGTAAACTATTATTATAGTGCGTTGTGTCCGATGTGAACTTATGCAGTCTAAGGGCTGATAGATATTTTGATGGTATATACATTCGAGCAATTAAAATTTTATGTGATTAGACGTTTCACAATGTTTAATCTGTACCAGCATCTTAAGGCGAATACGGAGTCGAGGGAGGGGAGGGAGTTGGAGACAACTGGTCACGACAGATTTTATCAGGAACGGTCCAGGTCTGGCTACAGGAAGAAGAAGCGGCGTGCAGCTTGCAGGCGAGCGCAGTCGGCCGCGGAACTCAACCCGGAGTCCATAGCTGCTGCGAACAAGAGGAATGCTTTCAGGATGCGCTCTGTGTCTACTGAGCGCGATGACAGCGAAGGTATCATTAATCGTGTATCATTATACGCAGGATGAATGGATATTTTTGGAAAATTCATTATCGGATTCCTCGATTTTTTATGAAATCTTGTCACGTATCTTCAACGATACGCATCGGTACCTCTATGAGATATGCCCAAGATTGTCTTGGGAGATCCTTAGCACTAGCTCGACCACTAATTTGCTAAACCAATTGTGTACTAAGTGAACGTTCATTTGCATAATAGTCGGCTAGGTTTTAATTCATTGGTGGCACTATTGTTTACCGATGGCGTGCCACTGGCACGATGACAATGTATTTGACAACATTTCATTCCGAAACCGATCTATTACAATCATATCATTTACCATTTCACCGTAACCAAATATATCAAATACCTAGCTCACATACTATATGCCACCGAAACTCCATCGGCAAACCACAGCGGCACCAATGAACTAAAAGTCTACTAAAAATAGCAAACATGAACGTTCATTTTGTACACAAATGTCTTTTCACACGTGCAGAGGAGAATACAGAACGGACCCCACTTGTGGCGCATAAGATCGACTCTCTCGCCAAGTTGCTGTTCAACAAATCCCTGATGGGCAGCAGTTCGGGCAAGTCCTCGCCTTCCGAACCTTCATCATCTCCCAAGTAAGTTAATAGACACGTATACAAAAATAAGCTCTCACGCTGTGCCGGCGTTACGACCACTAGCCACCCCGGGCAAGAATATCATTGCGCCCAAATTTCAATCGTTTGTTGAATTAATAATTTTATATTTACTTAAGCGTTACTCACAGCTAGCGCCTATGTTTCTTATTTATCCTTATCTTTATAATTTTCCCATGCATCCCACCGATCGCCGCATGAAATTAGGCGTCCTGTCGCCTCTCATCTCTTCCCTTTAACCCTAATTGGTAGACAGTAAAAGTTTTCACCAAGCTGATTAAGTCCCATATGTGACAGGGGTGAATCATATGCCAACGTGCACAATTTCTTATTACCGTAGTGAAAACCGAACAAACATGTACTCGTATAAAAGTATATACAGAAACGGACTTCAAATTAAATTAAAAAAATGTTCGTGGAGCAATTCATTAAAAAATATAAAGATATTTCTGTGTACAGGACCGGTGAGCGGTCATTCGAGAGTTCCGTTGCATTAGCGATCTGCACGGAGTATCTGTCGCAGACTTCAAGGTAAGGAATACTCTAACCTATATGGGACAGTGCATGAGCGTCAGCTATTTTTAAGTCCAACCTTCAGTGACATTCAGTTTAGTGGATTTATGTGATTGACACTTAATTCACTAACGAGCACGTGTTATGATGCCACCGTGCCGGTACCGTTCTGGCTCGAAGGGCCAAAGTTCGGAGTTGTCCGAAGCGATAGACTGCAGTTTATTTCTGCCAATATGGCCTTTCTACTAACACACAAATATTGTTTCAATATCAACGAATCATACACTTAAATTAAAATTACTTGTTAAATTAATAATAATTGGCAAAATGACAATTGAATTGTAATATGTAGGTGTAATACTGAAATGTCATTGGTCGTAAGGCTGTGATACAAAAGAGTTTTACGCTGTGAGATTTGTTGGATTAGTAACTATGTATACGGTTTTACTTTCAGGTACGATTTGATGTCGCAGCTGGGATCGATCGGGTCACGGCCGTACAAGCACTGGTTCGCGATACACGACAATTCTATTAAAACTGACAGGCTCATGTCATTGGTAAGTCGTGTCAACAATAACAGGGGAAATATTATAAACATGAGTTTTACACATTCCACATTATATTTTTGTTTGTGTGTGACAGTAAATCTAGTCTTATACTATATTTAACTAGGGAATATGTGGAGCGCCGCCCACAGGAAAACGTAGTTCGGTGGTTTGCCACGAATTTGTGAAGCTAGCCCAATTACGTATAGTAAGAAAAACCGACTTCAAATCAAATCAAAAGTAACGAATTAAATAATGATGTATTAAAATGTAATAATTAAAAGGTGGACAGCTGAGCCGTGGTGGCTCAGTGTCCGGGCGGTCGACTTAACCCAAGTTCGATCCCCGCTGCCAGCACCAATAAATTTGTTGTTGTTTTAATGTAGTTAAATTTTATGTGCTGATTTACCACGCGCTCGGCGGTAAAGGAAAACATCGTGAGGAAACCTACATGTCCTGGAAAAAATTTCTATGACATATGAAGTCTGCCAATCCGCACTAGGGCGGCGTGGCGGACTACGCCCTTATACTCTCTTCACAGAGAAGGCCTGCGTCCAAAAGTGGGGGGTTAAGGGCTGTAACGGACTCTCAAAAGAGCGTATATAAGAATTTTCTTCTGATATATATAAATATATCCGTAAAAGTAAATTCTTAAGTAAATTCCGAAGTAAATTTTTATAAATGTAATAGTTTTATGTCCTCTTAATTTGGGCGCGTATATTCTCTTACGTATCCCACATTTGCGTCCATTGTCGTTAAGTAATACTTAGTAAATTTTAAAATCAGTTCATAAATTATGGCGCTCTTGGTGTAACGATTTGAGAGCCTCCTCCTTTTTTGATGTCGGTTAAAAAGCACTGATCCCACGATTAAAAGACGATAGATAGAGAGACCTTAAATTGTTTCAGGTACCTTTAACTAATAAATGTCCCATCGAAGACACCGAAAGCTCGCGTACGCTTATCTTGGAACTGTTCCGAGCGCTACACCACCCTTATATCTACCCCGTGCTGGACATGCAGCTATGCAGCGGACACGCCCTCACCATCACACCCTTCAACCCAAAGGGGAGCTTGAAGGATCTAATTTATAAGGTTGGTCTGATCATCGGGTAGATGGAGACAATTGGACAGAGCTCCGAGTCTGCTAATTCCAGTGACATTTCACTATGAAACAAACCTATTACAATTCCATTGTCAACATTCCAAAAAGCGTAATCTACTAATTTCATATTTTGATATATTAAATTCCATTGAATTATTTGATATTGACTGATTGAAATGTGTCGCCATATTTGGAAGATATCAATATATACGAAATTAACGAATAGCAACAATTGAGACAATATTGGAGTGTTGTTGCGCCATTGTAAAATCATAGTGGCACAACTGAACTAGCAGATTATCAAAACAAGCGAAAAAATCGAGCTCACTTAATTGCTGAATGCATCAGATCTGCAATTTAACTAAAAACTGAATTTGCGTATAACGTTTCGTAAAAACTACCCGTTTCGGAGGAGCATGGTAACTAACATTGTGACACGAGAATTTTATATATATGTCGATGCTCACTGCAACTGTCGCTCTCTTATTAGAGTACATGGAACGAGGAGTACTCCAAGAAGTACAACCAGAACGGTACCGGACTGCCTGTCTGGCAAGTGGCAACCTTCGGCCGCCAGATATTGGAAGGTCTTCTCTTCCTAAAGGAGAAGGGCTTCCCTCCTTTCCGTCACCTGCACTCCGGGAACGTTGTGGTACAGAACGGTGTCGCCAGGTATTCCTCTAATGTTGTTAAGTAAGAGGTCTTAGATCCGTAAACGAAGGTAACAGACCGCCCACCGTGTAGGCAAGTTGAAGTGGCAATAGGTAGGGTTTGTAGAACAGATGGCCGATGTGGCCGAAAAGTTGACCACGGACCGGCAATCGCGGCGAAGGAGGTCTGACAAGGTGGTCTGACGACCTCATAAAGGCCGCTCGACGCAGCTGGATGCAAGCCACATACAACCGGTCCTTTAACAAATCGTTGGTGGATGCCTATGTCCGGCAGTGTGTGTGTGTATGTTCTACGGAGGAGATGTTGACTTGAGACACTGGAGGAAGTGGACATGGGGGAGTTCGCTATCTAGTAGTGTAATGGTGTCGGGAAGGCACGTGCAGTGCTCCTGTGCGCTTTCATAAGGAAAGGGGACAACTAGAGCTCCACAACCAAAGACGAGGTTCGACAAGAACCGACGTTGGAACTACGGTAGTGTGCGAAAGCGTCCCCGTAGTTCCGGCGGGCTTTAGTCGGTGTGAGTCCAACAATCTGCGTAGGCATTTCCCCGCGTAAAAAAGGGACTCTGGAGAGCTATCTATTCAAGTTAGACTCCACTTACGTGGAGTGACGTAGGCACGGCTTGCAGGATATCTGGTCTGGAGAATACGTTAATCGGCGCCCTACCGCGCTGCCCGCTGCTCCTGGTGAGCGGGGCGGAGCTCGCGGAGACCCTGTCGCTGGGGCACGTGCTATTCGAGATGTGCGCCGGCACGGAGACCAACATGGCCCTGCTGGCCGACCTGGCGCAGACCTACCCGCATGTAAGTGATGACACCTAAACACTATCCGGCCATGAACACGTATTTGCACTAACAAGAAGAAATAAAAATCGGTGCGAGGAAAGATACATCTTTGGCATCATTAAATAAATTAATATTAATAATTATTAATAATAGCTGTCTAAACCAGTTACCATAATACTATAAAACGCGCCTTAATAACTATGCAGCTTCAACCTGTTACTTTTGTGTTAATGTGCGCGCATTTCAAATTTTCACTCATCATTTTTCCATAAAAATCGCGCCTTAAGAAATATAACTTCAAAAACCGAGTTTAAATTCAAACAGATATCAAAGTTCTTCCTTTTTCCATGACTTTTCTAAATTGTACTTCTGGTGGAAAACTTTCTAAAATATAAATATAATCTAAGAATAAAGAAAACATGTTATAAAAATAAAGGGATGCATTACCGCTTATGCCACACTCCCAAATACTCTATTTACTGAGAAGGACTGTGCCCAACAGTAGGACATATATAGGCTATGACTTAACGCGCGGACTCTCTTCTATCGCTGTATATCAATGGTATACTATAGTCCCGGTGGTAATAGACGCTAACATACGCGTTTGTCAGGCCGTGGAGCTCATCGAGCAGATTTTCGGCGCGCGCACGCCCAGCCTGCACGAGCTGCTGCTGAGCGAGCTGTTCCGCAAGATCGACCTGCGCGAGATGAAAGGCGCCTGCCTCCCGGTACTACTATCACATCTTTGGAGATAGATTGATATACAATTATTATTTATACAGATTAAAAAAGTACAATCAATCTGAATAAAAACTAAACTCAACCTAAATGTGGGCAAGAGTGGCCTTGCAAAAAAATTAACGATATTTTCCATATCGTAATTTCATTGTATTTAAGTAGCCCAAAAAAAAACTGCGGCACAGATTATAAAATTTTAACTAGTGCTGACGTGTGTAGGGTGTAATAACATCAGTGGCGAATTTAGTCTAAGGCCCAGGAGGCCCAGGCCTAGGAGGCCCAGCCCTAGGGCGGCCAAAAGTGACGGCCAATCGTGACAAAAAATCATTGATGATAACAAAGAAATAACTCAAAGTACGTAAATGTTCTAAATGCCCGCGCACAATATGGTGGTTGCTAAGAAAAGCTTGGTTGGTTAACCAAAATAATATTATTTACAATTTTTGTGTCTGTCCGTCTGTTTGTTTGTTCCGGCTAATCTCGGATGTATTAAGAAGTAACTTAGACCTCCACCCTTGTCGTCCGTGGACCCGAAGACCTTTTTAGTCGCCTTTTACGACAGACTTTATTCTATAAGCCCAGAATTACGACGCTAATTACTACTTACACTAAGGTTATACCAGGAGTGGGTGAAGAATTGACAGGAGAAACATTCTTCATACATGATTCTCTTAGGTCACTTAGCCTAAACCTCTGCAGGTAGTAACTCGACACAACTGAGTCGAGTTACGGTTTACCGGTTACCGGTGAAGAGTAACCTCCTCGTGTTAGTGACGAGGAAGAAGTTATTTAATTGATTGTGTGTTTTTTATTGTGATATGTCGGCAGAATTTCAGTCAGCGACTGTCGCGCTCATGTCTGTGCTTGCTGGGCGAGGTGGCTCGGCGCCAAGGGGCACGTGCCCGCTCCGGCCCCGCTTCGCCCCTCACTCCGCCAGCGCGCAGGTAACGCACTCATGCATACATGTGTATATTCTCCCCTCTCACATGATAGTATACGAATAGATCAGCATGTGGTAAAACAAGGAGTACCGGCGTAACAGCTCACGTAAGTGAAGTAAAAGTGATCGTTTTCTTTAACTCAAAAAAAAATCCTAACATTCTTGACCTGACGGTAAGCCCGACTCTACTGGAACAGGTTCCAGTGTCCTGCCTCCTAAACCTCCTCACACACCGGCAGATTTTTATAAAATAGATTCACCGGCGAGCTCTGAGATCTCGGCTCTACATGCGCTAAACTTATAAAGAAATACAAAGAACGAAGTTCTGGCGCCTATGTTCTCTTTCTTTTACATACGTACTCCTTGTCGTTCATTAAGTAGTTGCCTAGTCTAGGATTATCATAAAACCTATTCGATTTCTATCCGATTTTAGGAATTCCCTCGTATACGTTAACCATAAGGCGCAACGTAAACATAATTCTTAATATTTTCAGGAGATATTTTCAAGCGGAGCAAGACGTCACCGAGGTCTGGGAGTGGTGATTCTCACGTTACAAATGATGCAATCAAATTGTAATATTTCGCTTTTAAATAAAATATATTATTATAACTATATAAGGTATTGTCCATTCCTTTCCTTTATTATTTATATTTGCATAAATATGTCAATTCTCCAAGAAGTGAGCTACATAGACTGTCAACAAGCTGTCTTCGTAGGGTTTTCGAATTCTTCGGTCACATTTCTAGGAAGATTTTCTGCAAAAATTTCTTCACATTGGTAGCGGAAAGCTGAGTCACCGAACTGTGAGATTTGCCAAGTGGTGGATGATGTGCACCAGATAATGGGGAATGTGCTAATTATGAAGCGAAAAGAAAGTCATTAATAGATAGCCTTAAACTGAGGGAGCAACATGTGGGTGCCTTCTTAATGCTGACCCGACCTCAGAGGGAGCGAGGAAGCTGGTGGCTATGGCCATACAACATTGATGACTTTCTTTCTCGCTTCATGCGACCGATGTGTATATTCTTAGGTTAGGATATGATGGGGCTGACATGTCCAAAAGGACAAAAATCCCCAAAAAATAAAGTAAGAAAAAATCTAGGAAAATGATACTCTGGAAACACTCCTGTAAGTGGGAGTCCTTGTGACCATAAGGAAGACAAGAGGGAGGAGCCCTATACGCTGGACAGACCAGATCCGAGACAACACCAACACGAAAGTCCACGAGGCATTACACACTGCCGTAGACCACAACAGGCGGAAAGCAGGATTGCTTTCGCTTCATGAATTACAAGACATAATTCATGAAGCGACCCACAGCAGTGGGGAATAAGGCACGAGGAGTATTGGTATGACTGTGATAGATCGGTTCCATAATGAAACGTCACTGACAAATAGCAGAGGCGCAGTGATCATAACCGCTATAAAGAAACGGCAGTAATTTAAAAATAAAATGTACGAAAATAGTGTTACACAATTCTTAAAAACGTCTTGAATTATATAAAAGAAAGAAATTATATATATAAGAGTGAGTGCACCAAATCCATCCCTGTCACCTAAATCTAAATACATTAGTAATTACACGTTATTACAACTATTTCACGCTATTCAAAGTATCGACCTCATTTCAGTGTCGTTTCCTCATTCTTAATGAATATTCTAAAATTCGAACAGATAAAAAATAAATTTATTTAAAAAGTTGGAAAACAAAAAAGTACGTCAACTTACAATTGATATAATTCAACGTGTGACAATGTTACAAAATCTTTGTATATCTTCAACAATAGAAAATCGGTCGTTTGCGTAATAATACGGTGTGTATATAAGCGAGATGACTTCGTGAAATCGGACATTTGCATTCGAGTCAAGTATGAAAATATGAGAAAATTGCACGTGGTGATATCTAACACGAAGAAACATGACAAAAGAAACACCAATACCTAGATATGCGAATTTTATCCTCGGCGGCTTGAGTGGGTGAGTTCCTTATCATTGTAAAAACTTTTTATAACCTAAAAGGTTAATGACCTTTACGTATAAACTTACGTATTAATTCATTTAAGGGCAACTAAAACTAGTAAAAAGATCGTGGACGTAATTATATATATTATAATATCATAAGAGATGATGAGAGAGGGCTGATGACATTTTCTTATTTTGGTAAAGATGCATAAGCACAAAAGTGTATACAAGAATTTCCATTTTCCTTACCTGATGAGAGAGAGTACTGCTACATGGTAATATGGCTATAATGCAGGAAACCCATAAGATTAAATTCTTACTAAAAAATCGATCGATGACGTACCAGAAACCTGGGTTTGATTAATCGTGTTTGAAAATTCGAAACTATAGTAATTAAATCACCCATTTTGAATAATATTCGTCCAAGAGAAAATGCTTATAAATACTTACAGCCATTGGATATAGTGCTTGATAAGATTAGGAGCGTTGCTGGAGTTTCTTCGGCCACTTCTCCTAGCGCTAACGCTTCCCGAAGTGGCATATAAGTTAGTTTAGCTTAGATTGTCCCAATAGATTTCTGTTAATAAAATATCTACCGACCAAGTCGTGGTTCAACCCTTTCGGGCGCCCTTGGATCGGACAGCTAACGCGTAAAGCGGAAGGCGGCGGTTATGTGAGGTTTTTACCCACTAAAACCTCCCCGGTGGCCCCGGGGTAGTTTCCTCGGTGCATGAAGAGGGGCTGCGGGATCTCCAGTGGAACGCACCGGAGCCCCTCTGCACTGTGCTCATGGAGAGCACGTCCCGGGGGGGAAGTTACTCCCTCACCCCCTGTGCCTTCACAGTGCAAGGCTACACGGGCCAGCCGATGTCGCCTTCTTCCCGGGTCCACCTTAGCGGACGACAAAGGCCTCCACCCTTGTCGCCCAGTGAACCCGAGGCCCCTTTTAGTCGCCTTATACGACAGACAGGGGATACCGTAGTCTTATTCTTGAGAGCCCAGAACTACAGGGCTGAATGGTAACCGTCCAAGCCGAGGTTACCCCTCACCGGAGGGACCCTTGTGTCGAGTTACCACCTAATAGAGGTTCAGGCCAAGCGATCTAAGAGCTGTGCCACCTCTCAAATCCGGTGAAGCAGTAAAGGCCAGCTTCTCTGTGCCAACTGTGTTAGTTCGTCATAAAAAAAATGGATATAATGGCCGTCCTTTCCAAAAATAATGAATTCAGCAACATCCTGACAACTAGCGGGTTTTTATTTTTCTAAATTTAATTTACACTCTTGGCCATATTTATCACACAATTATTAACAAGAGCACCATGTTTTGTTAAAAGTTAAAAATGATCACTTGCACAGATTATAAATCACCACTAATGATATTTTACACATAACGTAATGTAAAATGCAAATGATTTCAAAATATCACTTATCACAAAAATATAGTCGCTTCTTTCTTCTACTCAATTGACATGGAGAAATTAATAAACGCGGGAGAAATCGACAGTTAAGTAGCAATTTATTCTCAGCTAATTCATAAAAGTGTATTTTATAGTGATGCATTACAGGAAAAACGTAATAACTTTTCTATTAATAATGATACTTATTTCAATTTCAGTACCATACCGTAATAGTTAATTGATTCATGATAATTTCCGATATTTATTTTTCTTATATTATTTATATATTTTGATTTAGTTTTTAAGTTATCGGAATATACATGTAATTCGAGAGAGCGTAGTAAGAATTGTTTATTGCGAAATGTTCAATTATTGCTGATACACAGTATGTTAGCTGCGACCGTGGTGCACCCAGCTGATTTGGTGAAGACCCGCATGCAACTTCTAGGACCGAGGGTCAAGCTCTCCACTTATAATGTGGTGAAGAGGATAATGAGGAAGGAGGGTGGACTGGGTTTCTACAATGGACTCTCGGCATCGCTGTGCCGACAGGCGACCTACACCACCGGCAGGTTCGGCTGCTTCTACACACTGCTCGACACATATAGAAGGTAAAAGAAATAGTCATCATGGATTAGGAAACCATTATGACATTTGGCTTAACTAAATAGTTTGAGGCCTGTGGGAAATACATCATGGGACGCTTCCGGCCTCCATGAAGAATCTGAACCAATAAATATTTTTAAACGGCTTCAATTTTTTTTAATGGTATACCTCATAACATAGACATAGACATTTATTTATTGGCATCACAATACAAAAACACATCACAGACTGAATATAACACACATTAACAAAGAATGAAAAATTGACAAAACACAGTTAAAGTTACACGGACAAATAATACAAAACATATGATGCCAATATCGAACACCGTCTCAGCATATGCTGTCACAAGGATGCGACAGCGCTGATTTTCAGCGGTGCCCGGCACTACCTAAAGACGTGCGCGCGCAATACTACTTTTATATGGAATATTATTACACAGACAGTAAGAGTATAATATATATGATACATAAATAAAACAGTTGAGATTAAAATATATTTTATACAATAAAATAATAGATGAAAAAATTTCATAAATATTATTGAGTCAAAAATAAGCTAAAATAAATAATATGATAATTAAACGTATAAAGTTTAAATTATATAATGAAACTTTATACAACACGTTCCTTATGTTTGAAAGGATTTGGTTTCAATTAAGTCCCGTATTGATTTTGTTTCCACGGGATCTTCCGTTTCGAAGGTATACCAGGGCTTCCAGAAATCTTATGGAAGAATGCTTGTTGATTGTGACATTGTTACAATCCAAACTTAGTAAGTGCTCCACGAATGTGGAAGAAGGGAATGTAATATAATCTTCTTAATATAACATTTTTTTGTAGGAAAAGGGGCAAACGAGTTTACGGCTCACCTGATCTTAAGTGATCACCGTCACCTATGGACATATGCAACACAGAAGGAGCTGCAGGTGCGTTGCCGACCTTTAAGAAAGGAGTAGGCTCGTTTCTTGAAGATCCCCGACCGCCTGACCCGTAATCGTATAGGTTCGGAAATACTGCTATCGACAATTGATTACAAAAGTTACTAGTATGTGAAAGAGTCTCTTAAGAGTTACTCCAGAATGGCACGGTAGTAACCATGAAGAAGTGTTGATGGAATTTGCAGTTCTGCCGAATAGTGCGTTTATGGGTGTCAGAGCTTGTTATATAATGTTAGCGTTGGTTTTTCGATAATACAAGTCAATTGTACCCCTAGCAAACACGGCACGCCGAGTTTCCCCGTGAAAATGGCTCTCGCTTCGATCTCAGGAGGCGTAGGCGCGATAGTTGGCAACCCAGCGGAGGTGGCGCTCATACGGATGACAGCCGACGGTCAGATGCAGCGCGAGTTGAGGAGGAATTACAAGAGCGTGTTCGACTCCTTGTTCAGGTTGGCAGGAAATTTTATTTCAAAATACTTCCTATTTAGTTATAGTTTCCATTATTAACATACGTTCCATAAATCAAACTTCATCTATATTTATCTGTCTATATTATCCGTTTTCGTCGAAAAGCACATATCCTTTCTCTTCTTTAAATTATCCTCTTGATTCCATCTACTCCAATTTATCTTAAAGAACGTTTTGATCCACCTTTCCGATCCTCTATCCTTACGTTCCTCTGAAACCCCTAAACTTAAAACTCCTATTCATTCCTCTAACTTTTATGGAAAGTCATTCGCATTGCAGGCTACTAGACTGTGGAATACCCTTCCTATTTATTATATTCCATTGGACTTGCTAGCTCCTATTTGCTTTTAAGAATTAGCTGCTATAAATGACTAATTGATTTTCACTTTTTATTTGGATGTGCTAGGCGTGTTTTTAGTTCTTTGAACTATATTGATACATATATGACGAATAACAAAGGCAGTAGTAAAATGTGTGTCCTATGCACGATAATGGGCTGCTTTCCTAAAAAGCTTGAGAGCTGTACAATTCGTTAAAAAGCAGATAGTGAATGCCATTTCTGTCTCGTAGAGTTGACGCTAAAGCTTATTTAGAGTGCAATAAGCCGCACCTAGCATTACTTTATGAAACACGTGTATTCTTCTTGTTACACGCTACACATGTTCAGGATTGCGCGCGAGGAAGGAGGCTGACACTGTTCCGCGGCGTGGAGTCAACCGTCACCAGGTCGATGATAGTGAACGCGGCGCAGCTCGGTGTCTATGCGCAGGTATTCAAACAACCTTCAAAAGATAGCTCGCCTTTTTTGAGGTCTGCTCACTGTTTTAATAATCTGTGCATTGTGTGGTGCATGTGCAAGTGCATTGTGTGCTTCTCCGGGAATCCTGATCGTACCCAGCATGTCCCAACGGAGGAGTTCCACCCTAGAAACTTCTGCTTATATACGTCGGTTTTAACGCGTATGCGTTAGCGGAACCGAAGTTAAGCGAACTGTCCCCGTTTTCCGGGAGGTTATGTTGGACCCGCATCGAATAAAACCCCAAGATTTCATCATCGTATGTTTGCGGGGATATGCGAACGGTCTCGCACAATCAGCTTCTTCGCCTATGCCTGACATTCCGGGAAGATCATTCGATGAAACAAAAAAGGGACATAAAAAAAGACAAACATAAATAGGATTTAACCTGCGAGACTATAAGATAAACCACCGTATATTACCTTATTTTAATGATTCCTATTTACATATTTTCTTTACTAGAGTACTATTGAGGCTATGAAGGGGCGAACACAAACACCCATACAATGCTGGGTTGTGTATGTGTTTTATGGGTCGTCGTATTACTAAACCGAAAAGGCGTCGTATATATAATTCGGCCCAAGCGCTTCGTATGTATGTTAGTATCTCTCTTGCAGTCTACTTTTCTGAAGTTTCACTTCTGCCGTGTCTGAATCACTTTTTTTAACAAATACAATATAGAGATATTATATCATATCGCAGGCTCGTGAAAAACTGACGCCATCGATGGGCGAGGGGATAAAAATGCACTTTCTAGCGTCCATGCTGTCAGGCTTCGTAACGACCGTCGTGTACTTGCCTGTCGACATCGTGAAAACCAGGTACGTTTGATTCGAGTTGCCATATCATCCAAAATCATAACCATCAAATGATACGGAATCTGTACTGACTCTTTTAACACGCCTATAATAGCTACACCTGTATTTTTAGTTTGTATGACTCCTTTGAACTTAATTTTGACTCACTTTGAACGGACAGATTTAATAAAAACATTGTACACTTATCAAGAACCGGTGACAATACAATAATTTGATAAATTTGTCCTTTTTTCCTGATCCAGGGTTAAATAATCTATGTTTCACTTATGGTTCGCAAAGTAATGACATTAAAACATGACATCTTTTATCCGTTCATCCTCAGTCAGAGTTTCTTTTTTATGACGAACTACATAGATTGGCCAGAGAGGCTGGCCTTGACTGCTTCACCGGATTGAGAGGTGGCACAGCTCTTAGGTTGCTTAGCCTGAACCTCTATTGCTAGTAACTCGACACAAGGGACGGTCAGAGATTACAAGATTAGACAACACTACTTACAATAGCAAATTCACAAAACATTTATATCAAAACAATACGTTGAACAAATTCGCGCCATCTTCAGAAAATCACTTCTGGGAACTCGTAAAATTGAACAAAAGATGCTTGTTGTTAGTGGAGTGGAGATATTTCTATTTCGATTATAGACTTTAAAAAAGCAGGAGTGTTTCATACGAATTGGCTGAATCGATTTTGATAATTCATTATTTGAAAGCTATTGCTACCAGTGTGTAATAGTGGTTCCATTTGATTTCGGACAATTTTGAAAGTAGTTTCTTCTTCTTTGTAGTTCCCTCATTTGTGAGGATCGTGGTCACTAGGGCCCCTCAAATGAACAATCTGCCTCCATCGGTTTCGGTCCGAGGCAGCCCTCACCAGCTGGTAGGGATTAGGAGAGGAGATGGCACCTTTTACTTGGTCAGACCATCGTGTTGGCGACCGGCCTCTTAGACATAGACATAGACATTTATTTATTGGCATCACAATACAAAAACACATCACAGACTGAATATAACACACATTAAAAAAGAATGAAAAATAGACAAAACACAGTTAAAGTTACACGGACAACTAATACAAACTTGTTCTGTTGCCTTCTGTATTGCCAACGATAACCAGCTTTTTAAGGTTGCCATTCCCTCTACGCATTATATGCCAGAAATATGACAGTACGCGCTGTAGACACGTAGTGGACAATCTGGTCTTTATGGCGAGCTGGGAGAGAATAGATACATTTGTGCGCTTGGCAGTCCACGGTATTCGTAGCATTCGCCTCCAGCACCACATCTCGAATGCATCTATTCTCTGTCTTTCTCTTGCTCGAATTGTCCACGTCTCGACTCCATACAGAAAGATCGTGTTAAAAATATTGTGTTACGGTACAATAGTGTCTTTCTATTGCAGGGTTCAGAACGCGGTAGAGCCCACGAACCAGTTGCGAGTACTGATGGCCACTGTCAAGAACGAGGGTCTCCTTAAGCTCTGGTCTGGCTTCGTGCCTACCTACACGAAGCTCGGCCCGCAGACTGTACTCTTGTTCCTATTCCTCGAACAACTCACCGACTTGTATATCAAAACGCGTAGTATACCGTATAGTGATTTGAAATAACTTGCCTATTGTTGTGTTTGCGACTTCTAGCGCACTCCCTGAAGAGGGTATATAGATAAAATTATAAAATTGTATAGAAAACAGTGTATAGCATTATGTGAAATGGCAAAATTGACTTGACATTGAGGACATGAAAAGAGTGTTAGAAACAATCAAGGTCCTTAGAATGGATTCTGTGAGTGACGGCGTGATGGGGCGACGGCCCAGGGCGATTGGATAGTGGTGGTGGGATACAGCCGAAAAATTTTAAAATTTAAAACCTAAAACAAAGGAGCTACAAAACTTTCTACGTCCACGTCGTTAGCTCTGGGTAACGCTAAAGGAAAGACATAGACATAGACATAGACATAGACATAGACATAGACATAGACATAGACATAGACATAGACATAGACATAGACATAGACATAGACATAGACATAGACATAGACATAGACATAGACATAGACATAGACATAGACATAGACATAGACATAGACATAGACATAGACATAGACATAGACATAGACATAGACATAGACATAGACATAGACATAGACATAGACATAGACATAGACATAGACATAGACATAGACATAGACATAGACATAGACATAGACATAGACATAGACATAGACATAGACATAGACATAGACATAGACATAGACATAGACATAGACATAGACATAGACATAGACATAGACATAGACATAGACATAGACATAGACATAGACATAGACATAGACATAGACATAGACATAGACATAGACATAGACATAGACATAGACATAGACATAGACATAGACATAGACATAGACATAGACATAGACATAGACATAGACATAGACATAGACATAGACATAGACATAGACATAGACATAGACATAGACATAGACATAGACATAGACATAGACATAGACATAGACATAGACATAGACATAGACATAGACATAGACATAGACATAGACATAGACATAGACATAGACATAGACATAGACATAGACATAGACATAGACATAGACATAGACATAGACATAGACATAGACATAGACATAGACATAGACATAGACATAGACATAGACATAGACATAGACATAGACATAGACATAGACATAGACATAGACATAGACATAGACATAGACATAGACATAGACATAGACATAGACATAGACATAGACATAGACATAGACATAGACATAGACATAGACATAGACATAGACATAGACATAGACATAGACATAGACATAGACATAGACATAGACATAGACATAGACATAGACATAGACATAGACATAGACATAGACATAGACATAGACATAGACATAGACATAGACATAGACATAGACATAGACATAGACATAGACATAGACATAGACATAGACATAGACATAGACATAGACATAGACATAGACATAGACATAGACATAGACATAGACATAGACATAGACATAGACATAGACATAGACATAGACATAGACATAGACATAGACATAGACATAGACATAGACATAGACATAGACATAGACATAGACATAGACATAGACATAGACATAGACATAGACATAGACATAGACATAGACATAGACATAGACATAGACATAGACATAGACATAGACATAGACATAGACATAGACATAGACATAGACATAGACATAGACATAGACATAGACATAGACATAGACATAGACATAGACATAGACATAGACATTTATTTATTGGCATCACAATACAAAAACGCAAAAGCCAGATAAAATTGTTACTTGTAGACATGTAAATAACTTATTTAAATAAATAATAACTGCACCCTAGATTACTCCATTATGATCATCAGATGTTATTTTAAATAATGCTAAGGTTTTTTATTAAATAAAATAAAATAGCCTTTATTTGCTACTACAAAATAACATGCACAACACATACAAAACAACACGAAAATAACACTTTAAATAGGCATAGGCCTCTCCCAAACTTCTCCATCTTTGCCTATCCCGTGCTATCTGCATCCACTGGGATCCACATATGTCTTTGAAGACATCTCTCCACCTGTAATGTTAGCGTTGGTTATTCGTTAATACAAGTCAATTGTACCCCTAGCAAACACGGCACGCCGAGTTTCCCCGTGAAAATGGCTCTCGCTTCGATCTCAGGAGGCGTAGGCGCGATAGTTGGCAACCCAGCGGAGGTGGCGCTCATACGGATGACAGCCAACGGTCAGATGCAGCGCGAGTTGAGGAGGAATTACAAGAGCGTGTTTGACTCCTTGTTCAGGTTGGCAGGAAATTTTATTTCAAAATACTTCATATTTAGTTATAGTTTCCATTATTAACATACGTTCCATAAATTAAACTTCATCTATATTTATCTGTCTATATTATCCGTTTTCGTCGAAAAGCACATATCCTTTCTCTTCTTTAAATTATCCTCTTGATTCCATCTACTCCAATTTATCTTAAAGAACGTTTTGATCCACCTTTCCGATCCTCTATCCTTACGTTCCTCTGAAACCCCTAAACTTAAAACTCCTATTCATTCCTCTAACTTTTATGGAAAGTCATTCGCATTGCAGGCTACTAGACTGTGGAATACCCTTCCTATTTATTATATTCCATTGGACTTGCTAGCTCCTATTTGCTTTTAAGAATTAGCTGCTATAAATGACTAATTGATTTTCACTTTTTATTTGGATGTGCTAGGCGTGTTTTTAGTTCTTTGAACTATATTGATAGATACGAGTATGTAACGAATAACAAAGGCAGTAGTAAAATGTGTGTCCTATGCACGATAATGGGCTGCTTTCCTAAAAAGCTTGAGAGCTGTACAATTCGTTGAAAAGCAGATAGTGAATGCCATTTGTGTCTCCTAGAGTTGACGCTAAAGCTTATTTAGAGTGCAATAAGCCGCACCTAGCATTACTTTATGAAACACGTGTATTCTTCTTGTTACACGATACACATGTTCAGGATTGCGCGTGAGGAAGGAGTGCTGACACTGTTCCGCGGCGTGGAGTCAACCGTCACCAGGTCGATGATAGTGAACGCGGCGCAGCTCGGTGTCTATGCGCAGGTATTCAAACAACCTTCAAAAGATAGCTCGCCTTTTTTGAGGTCTGCTCACTGTTTTAATAATCTGTGCATTGTGTGGTGCATGTGCAAGTGCATTGTGTGCTTCTCCGGGAATCCCGATCGTACCCAGTATGTCCCAAAGGAGGAGTTCCACCCCTAGAAACCTCGCTTTTATACGTCGGTTTTTAACGCGTATGCGTTAGCGGAACCGAAGTTAAGCGAACCGTCCCCCGTTTTCCGGGGGAGGTTATGTTGGACCCGCATCGAATAAAACCCCAAGATTTCATCATCGTATGTTTGCGGGGATATGCGAACGGTCTCGCACAATCAGCTTCTTCGCCTATGCCTGACATTCCGGGAAGATCATTCGATGAAACAAAAAGGGACATAAAAAAAGACAAACATAAATAGGATTTAACCTGCGAGACTATAAGATAAACCACCGTATATTACCTTATTTTAATGATTCCTATTTACATAGTTTCTTTACTAGAGTACTATTGAGGCTATGAAGGGGCGAACACAAACACCCATACAATGCTGGGTTGTGTATGTGTTTTATGGGTCGTCGTATTACTAAACCGAAAAGGCGTCGTATATATAATTCGGACCAAACGCTTCGTATGTATGTTAGTATCTCTTGCAGTCTACTTTTCTGAATTTTCACTTCTGCCGTGTCTGAATCACTTTTTTTAACAAATACAATATAGAGATATTATATCCTATCGCAGGCTCGTGAGAAACTGACGCCATCGATGGGCGAGGGGATAAAAATGCACTTTCTGGCGTCCATGCTGTCAGGCTTCGTAACGACCGTCGTGTACTTGCCTGTCGACATCGTGAAAACCAGGTACGTTTGACTCATATCAACCAAAATCAAAACCATCAAATGATACGGAATTTGTACTGACTCTTTTAACACGCCTATAATAGCTACACCTGCATTTTTAGTTTGTATGACTCCTTTGAACTTAATTTTGACACACTTTGAAAGTACAGATTTAATGTAATCTACACTTATCAAGAACTGGTGACAATACAATAATTTGATAAATTTGTCCTATTTTCCTGATCAGGATTGACAGGGTTAAAAAATCTATGTTTCACTTATGGTTCGCAAAGTAATGACATTAAAACATGACATCTTTTATCCGTTCATCATCGTTCAGAGATTTTTTTCTTTTTTTTTATGACGAACTACACAGATTGGCCAGAGAGGTTGGCCTTGACTGCTTCACCGGATTGAGAGGTGGCACAGCTCTTAGGTCGCTTAGCCTGAACCTCTATTGCTAGTAACTCGACACAAGGGACGGTCAGAGATTACAAGATTAGACAACACTACTTACAATAGGAAATTCACAAAACATTTACATCAAAACAATACGTTGAACAAATTCGCGCCATCTTCAGAAAATCACTTCTGGGAACTCGTAAAATTGAACAAAAGATGCTTGTTGTTTGTGGAGATATTTCTATTTCGATTATAGACTTTAAAAAAGCAGGAGTGTTTCATACGAATTGGTTGAATCGATTTTGATAATTCATTATTTGAAAGCTATTGCTACCAGTGTGTAATAGTGGTTCCATTTGATTTAGTTAGTTCGAACAATTTTGAAAGTAGTTTCTTCTTCTTTGTAGTTCCCTCATTTGTGAGGATCGTGGTCACTAGGGCCCCTCAAATGAACAATCTGCCTCCATCGGTTTCGGTCCGAGGCAGCCCTCACCAGCTGGTAGGGATTAGGAGAGGAGATGGCACCTTTTACTTGGTCAGACCATCGTGTTGGCGACCGGCCTCTTGTTCTGTTGCCTTCTGTATTGCCAACGATGACCAGCTTTTCAAGGTTGCCATCCCCTCTACGCATTATATGCCCGAAATATGACAGTACGCGCTGTAGACACGTAGTGGACAATCCGGTCTTTATGGCGAGCTGGGAGAGAATAGATACATTTGTGCGCTTGGCAGTCAACGGTATTCGTAGCATTCGCCTCCAGCACCACATCTCGAATGCATCTATTCTCTGTCTTTCTCTTGCTCGAATTGTCCACGTCTCGACTCCATACAGAAAGATCGTGTTAAAAATATTGTGTTACGGTACAATAGTGTCTTTCTATTGCAGGGTTCAGAACGCGGTAGAGCCCACGAACCAGTTGCGAGTACTGATGGCCACTGTCAAGAACGAGGGTCTCCTGAAGCTCTGGTCCGGCTTCGTGCCGACCTACACGAAGCTTGGCCCGCAGACTGTACTCTTGTTCCTATTCCTCGAACAACTCACCGACTTGTATATCAAAACGCGTAGTATACCGTATAGTGATTTGAAATAACTTGCCTATTGTTGTGTTTGCGACTTCCCCTAGCGCACTCCCTGAAGACGGTATATAGATAAAATTATAAAATTGTATAGAAAACAGTGTATAGCATTATGTGAAACGGCAAAAATTGACTTGACATTGAGGACATGAAAAGAGTGTTAGAAACAATCAAGGTCCTTAGAATGGATTCTGTGAGTGACGGCGTGATGGGGCGACAGCCCAGGGCGATGGGATGGTGGTGAAGGGATACAGCCGAAAAATTTTAAAATTAAAAAAAACCTAAAAACAAAGGAGCTACAAAACTTTCTACGTCCACGTCGTTAGCTCTGGGTAACGCTAAAGGAAAGATAAAATTATTAATCCACGTTCACATTGTATAAAAAAAAATAACATTCGATTTTAACTTCCTTAAGCGGGCGCTACAATACAAAAAACGCAAAAAGCCAGATAAAATTGTTACTTGTAGACATGTAAATAACTTATTGAAATAAATAATAACTGCACCCTAGATTACTCCATTATGATCATCAGATGTTATTTTAAATAATGCTAAGATTTTTTATTAAATAAAATAGCCTTTATTTGCTACTACAAAATAACATGCACAACACATACAAAACAACACGAAAATAACACTTTAAATAGGCATAGGCCTCTCCCAAACTTCTCCATCTTTGCCTATCCCGTGCTATCTGCATCCACTGGGATCCACATATGTCTTTGAAGACATCTCTCCACCTTTTAAACGGTCTTTCTTGTTTTCTCTTTTTTTCTAGTGGTAGTCGTTTTGTCCACCTATTGTTTTCCATTCTACGTACATGTCCTGCCCAGTGCCATTTTAGTAACCTTAGTCTTTTCTGTGCTTCTACAATTGTAGAAGATTTTTTTATTAATACAAATTAATAACATACCATTAACACCTGAGTCCCTAGTCTGTTATTTGCCAATGACATATCATTATGAAACCTATTACAATCTAATTGTCAATGTGCTAAAAACCGTAAACTAATAATGTTTGAAATGTATATTTCAATTGAATTTTTGAAGTAACACTATTTTCCTGACTGTGATGACATTATTTTCCAGTTATTTTATTGTAATTATTGTATTTGCAAACAATTAAAAACTATTTTGAATTATGCCAAAGAAGAATAACTTCTCATGCGCGTACAGTACACACATTTATTTGTACTGTATGACATTACTAAATCACCACAAATGAAACAATTTTTTTTATACTTTCTAAGCAATTGCTTGACAACGATCTAACTTGATGTTAAATGGAGATGCAGTCCTGGATGGTAAGGCGCACTAGCTTAGTAAATGCCTATTCACTCTACTCTTGAAAATAGTGGGTATTATTGTAATCGGAAGGAAGAACAGACGCATATTCCAGTCCTTTGCTGTACGAAGAATGAAAAACGAAGCAAAACGCTTCGTTCGGGTTTGACGGATGTTCACAACAAAAGGATGAAATCCCCCAGTACGTCTAGAAGTCCGATGATGGAAAGGGGATGGGGGAATTAGATCATGTAATTCCTGAGCACACTCTCCAAAATGCAATCTGTAGAAAACCGAAAGGCTAGCAATATTACAGTGTCTGAACTGAACTGAAGTAGCAGATTACCAAAACTAGCAATAATCGACAACGGTGATGTTACTGAGCGTCCATTTTGACGCAATTGGTTTAGCAGACTCGAGGTTCAATAGTATCGCTATAAAATTTGACAAAAAAACAGCCCTGGAAATAGTATAGGTTTAGAATAAAAAATTACTACAAACAAACAGTCAAGTTCAATACTTTATTTATAACACAGCCTAAAATAATTAAAAATTATATGTCCATTGTTGTATATACTATAATGATTACTACTAATACTAAATATAGATATGAAAAGTAACGCTGAAATTTATAAAGCGTACTTTGCCTGTGTTCAGACTTAGCATAATAGTTAAATCTGCATTGAAATTTATAGTCACTTGCTGTGCTTATGCTGAGCAAATGCTTAGCTAAGAGTAAGTCACGAAAATCGGAGACTCGCCGAATGCATACATAATTCTAGGAATATTTTGATATGTTATAAATTTTAGAGAGATGTTTAAACTTAGAAAATAAATTAATGTATTTATTATGGTTATTCTTTTGTTTTGTCGAGGTTTTTAAATTAAATAATGGATTTTGAACCGGAAACGAACCGAGATGAAGAAAGAAAAGACATTAAAAATGTTGGAGTTTGTTTTTATAAATATTATGTTTTTAAAATACCAAGAATTACCAAGATTGCGCGAATAGGAACGTTTTACGTATTATCTTAAGCTCTAGTTTAGTATGCACTCAGTGTAAGCTTAGCATAAAAGACTATAAATTCGAATTAATAATTACTACATACATTAATTGGAAATAACAATAATCAAATTTTGCTAATTGCGTTATCATTCTATTATTATCAAATATGTCAACATGACACATGTTTGGCTGGCAAGACTGCATTTAGAAATCTCGACCACTATGAGGTCAACGTACATTCACTTGGTGGTATACCAGAAACATATACAGAAACAGTCTTTGCTGTACACTTTTCACCAAGCTTATTAGGGTGACAGGTGGTAAGCCAATCGCCATACACCGTGCACAAACTTTTAACAAATGATTTTTTGTAAATAAAAAACCGAAAAAACAGCAATTCATCGCTATAGTTGGCGGCAAATAACTCTGGTACTGACACTGCACAAAAGTCGAAAATAAGGTCTCATTAGGCGGACATCCGCGTGCGCTTATTATCTCTCCTGTGGTACTCTGCCCCGCGAACCAATACCATCGCTCCTGGTGTACAGTCGCAAAATTTTATGCTAATTGGCTTTTGTTTCCGATAATTTGAGTTTTTTTAGACTTTATTTTATTAAGTTGTGTTGCACAGTATTTTAATTTTATTAATTTATTCGTTAATTTAAATATTGAATACGCCAATATGAAAAGTACAAACAAAAACACAATTCGTTATTAGAACTGAACAATTGCGTGCGCGACTGTACACAAGGGCAGCACCCTTCCACTTTTTCGCTCATCACTAGAGTTATTTGCAGCGAACTTTACAAATGGCCTGCGGTTCGAAGCCACGACCGATCGTACGTCGATCCGTCTAGCCACTGTGCTATCACTGCTGGCATTGGAATGTTATATCAATGTTTAAATAAATTGAGCATTAAAACGATAATAATTATATTAAAAGTAATTGCGTATACTTAAATATATTTGGCGTGTGACCGTTATATAAGATAATGGAATAATTCAAGATGGCGACATGGTGATGAGGAGAGCAGATGTTCTCGTGTAACACCTGCGACTCTTACTTCACCCGTACGCCACCTCCTCCACGATAGTTTCCCAGGAGTCGGTGGACTCTGTCTCCCATGAGCCCTCATCATCATCATCCTGATCTCCAAATTCATCGTAATACGCGAGCTGTAAAAGCATAAAAACCTTATTTTTTTTTAAATATAATATATATTAGTAAATGGAGGTGCCCTTTTTAACCGACTTCGAAAAAGCAGGATACAAAACATTTTTTTATGACGAACCTGATTGGCAGGAGAAGCTGACCGCAACAGTTTGACCGGATTTTAGAGCTCTTAGGTAGCTTAGCCTGAACCTCTATTAGGAGTAACAGGGTGGAATAGCCCGACAGGGAACCATACCAGCTTGGACGATTACTCTAATCGCGTTTCCATTCCGAACCGAGGCCGCTGAACAGGGCCGAACTACGACTCGGTCGGTAGCATTTATGGAAAAACTATTGTAACACACCGCTGCATACACCTACAATGTTTGGTAGCTGCACAAGTCGCATTGCTGACCGAGACTCGGGCGGGACTTTTTAAAAATAAGAAGACACTAATTACGACTCTCTTTTGACGTGACAACGTCTTATAAATTGATGAATACTGGATGTCATTCGAGCAGAGATTTGTCTGAGTCAGTAAGTCAGTCGTGAGTCTCTAACTCCATCTGTATGCATACGTAATGTATGCACGAATGTTCAAGAGAGAATGACAATGTGCGCGCGCATTGTTTTCAAGTCTAAGATATACGGAACGTAACTATTTTTCTACCTTCACTAGCTTACATCTCCCTCTAAACTTCTTTCTCACCCAATCACACTGTTCGTAACGAATTCACTAGCTACTTCAAGCCAATCGTTCGTAAGTTACTTCTAAACTTATAGAGCTCGAAATGACACCGTTAAGGTTACGTGTAATTAATTTTACCTCGTTCTCATGAAGCCGATGCACCGTTTGAACTCTAATCTGGAACATCCAGGCGCGCCCCAGCACGGCCACCGTGCCGCTGAGCAGGAGCGGCATACTGTACCGGCAGCGCCACGCCAGGTTCATCAGGAAGATGAACAGGCTCTTCCTGCCGGCCGTCATTGTCACTGCGATACAATACCAATAAGATTCTTAAAATAGCACCAGGTAAACTTGTAGGCCGTTAATTCCGGTGGCCTGTACGACTATGATAATGGACTTCACTCACTTACAATGACCAATCTTTATGTTGGGTGTACAACACCTAACACGTGACGTCAGTCGCATGCGCGGCATCCTGGCCGCACGTGCGACGTGCTAATTACTTCTGTGCATTATACGGAACAGTCATTTAACATTCTAACTTAAGTTATCTTTAATATAACATTTAACATATAAACAACTTTCACTTGCAAACTTCGCGCCCCACACTTTATAAAGATCAAAAAACAATCTACTGTCTACCCTCAATTCAAAAATATTTACAAAAAAATAATTTAGTATTGTATATCAATCGTTGTAGAAATCGTTCGACAGTGTTTCGGTGCGTACATAGTCATCATAACACATCAAAATTATCTAATTTTTAATTTGCTTTGTTAGAATTAATTTTGTAATGTTTTCATTGTTTCAACAAATATGTTTTTATACTAGTATAGTACCTGGGCAACTAATTTATAGAAAAACATTAGAAATTATAGAAATCAAAGCCGAACTATACTTTCAGTGGGTTAAAAGCTATTTTTTTTTATTAATGACGAACTACACAGATTGGCCAGAGAAGCTGGCCTTGACTACTTCACCGGATTGAAAGGTGGCATAGATCTCAGGTGGCTTAGCCTGAACCTCTATGGCTAGTCAAGAGCTATGCCACGGTAAAACTGCAAGGACAACTCTATGTATTTTGATCATAAAATAAAGCAAACTTGGCTAATGAAACGAAATTTAACTTGCTATCCCTGACATCCTGATGCAGGTCCTGAGTATAACGAAAGGTGACAAGTTTAGAGTGCGTTCTGCGAAACCAAAAGGATTGAAACTCTACATTCGATTGTTTACGTGATCTCTTAAGTTCCTTTGCCCCTTTAGCAGTAAAAAATACATGAACCATCTCGTGACTCATTCTAGAATAAAATAAAAATTGTTTAAAATTTTTTAAAGAAAATATTTTTTTGATTAAGGGAATTTACTATTGTAAGTAGTATTGTAAATCTCTGACAGAGGGATACAAAATTCCCTTCGAGAATCATTAATGTTTTAATTCAACCATAGATGGCGCTGATATAAATGAAAGATTAACTATTTTCTCCTGGCAATCCTGATCGGGATATTGAGAAAAATTAATCAAATTATTGTATTCTCACCGGTTCTTGAAAAATGAAAAAGTTTAAATTTAATCTGTCTGTTCATTGTGGGTTAAAAATGAGTTCAAAAGTTACATACAAACAAACATATAGAAGAAGCTTTATTATAAGCGTATTAAAAACGAAGTATATACGCCAATTAATTTACTCCAATTGAACGCTACTGAGTTTGATATCAACAATTGAGTTGTTAATTACTCACTCATGTAAGGATAAGGAAATACATTAAGATAATATATGAAGTAACAAAGTGTTACAATCATTAATACATGTTGCAATACAGACTGATCTTAAATCAATCATTTCATGCTTTAGAAGTAGTCTAGTTTGACCCTTATTAACTCTATCTACCCCGCTAATTGTACGCTACTTTGATGTAGTTAAATTTAAAATCTTTAACTCTTTGGAATTTTCTAATAGTGAATTTCGTCTTGGGTTGCAACTCTAGGCGAGATGGCATCATCAGATAGCATGTGGGTGGAACTGAGGTATTTTGTGCCTATGGCACAGTATAATACGCCTGGTAAAGGCCTAGTGATACACTACACCGCAGACACAAGAGGCCACCATTACCGTCCTTGTAACAAATCTCTGCTGCCTATTCTCATCTTCCATATAACATGTCAACTTTTGTATATTTCCGATCAAATAACAGGATTTGAAATTAGTTTTAATTGGAAAAGGTACAAAAGGCTTGAAAAAGCTATATTAATAATAAATGATCACCATTGTCTATGAACACCTACTGCACGAAAGGAATTGCAGGTGCGATGCTGGCATTTGAGATGAAAGTTATCTGTTTCCTTGATTCAGTATGACTAAAGGTTTATCCTAGTCTTGTGAACACTGAATAGATTGAACTCAGAATCCTACAGATAATTTTAACGGTATATTGAGAACAAAAATGAATAAGGAACTTGAATTAGTTCTCTCATATCACTGTAATAGATCACCCGAGGCAGAGAAACTTAGGTGAAGAATTAATCACTTTGAAAATAAAAAACTATTGTCTTAATTTGTACCTCACATTAAGCTATTAAGTTAGACTATTGTGGTAGTATATCTCCAACTTACTGGGCTTTATCTAGTAATAATTTGTATGAAGCTTTCAAAGTTCCAGTGAGGGCAAACTAATACCAATTATATAAACTATATCTGTACCAATGTCGCTAATGTAAATATTACTTCTAATACAGATAATAAATAATACATAGATTAGATAAATTCAGAGGTGAAGGATAAATAGATAAAAAATAGAACTAGGAGAATTGATGTAACAATGTATGAATGTAACTCATATTATCTTAAAATGTAAAGGGTCATTGAAACACAACATAGATTAAAGCAAGCATTTATTGTTAATATGAATTGCATTCATAGATTAGTTTACAAATGTATAAGATTATAAGTATACATTTACTTCAGAAGTTTCCAAGTATTGTAGTGTTTCGGGCATAAAGAATTTCAAAAATTACTTAACCTTACAACATGTTTTTCAATATATATATTCTTATAATTACACCGTTGTTTAACATAGTATGTATTATATTTTGAAACAAAATTATGCTATACTAGAATATATATTAAAAATGTATGTGGAGTTCCCAAATATTGCAACGATATAGCTCCTGGGTATACATAACTTGGAGACCTCTGATTAACAGCTAATGGAATGTTAGTAGGAATGTTAGATACACAATTTTTTAATTAGATATAAAACTGTCATTTCAATGGCCCACATGAATAATCCGGTAATATGCTATTAACCAGTTTTTAGTGTTGTCTTAGTTTGCAAGTAATGGCCATAATACACTCAATCGTTTTTATGATAATTTTGCCAATAAGACTTGTGTAAATATAAAATCTTATGTGTATAACAACAATAATTTTTGAACAAATACTATTGTGATATGTTACAAAAATATTTGTAGCAAGATTGGAAGCATTGAAAGTTGTATTTTATTCAAATAAAATGTTTAATACCATTTGAATGGTAAACTATATTTAAATTAAAAATGATTCGGTAAAGAAACGGTAATAAGATTGTAATAAAGCATTACTGTTTAATGCAAACATATGAATTGTTTATTCATGTAATTTGTGTTTATAATTTATATCATTACTGACCAGAGCAATTCTATATCAACATCTTTGAAGTTAATTTCTGAACATGTCTTCATAGATACATAAATATTAATAAAATAAAATGATATTAGAAAAAATTAGCTTTCATTTGACTTTTCAATTTTTTGATGAGTTTTAGAGAAAAAAATGTTTTTGTTTCTTGTTTGAAATAGCAAATTTTCTATTACCAAATTATTCATCAGGGCCAGCAATGTGTACATTCATAATAGTTACCATTACACATACCAAACATTTAACACTAATTACAATTAATTGCTGAGATACAAGATAATAGAGATTCTAAAATGGTTAAGTAATTAATATGAAAGCTAATTATTTTTCAATTAATCTTTTCTTTCATTCATCATCAAAGTAATCAACATGTTCTCCGGGTGCAAACTTCCCAGCTTGGAGCACTTTCATACATTTCTGAGCTGTCATTTCCGGCTTTAACAGCACACCCTGATCTTTGAATGATGTAAACACATCCTTTAAATTGTCATTCACCGCCTCTGCCAGTACATAGTCAATCATAGCAGTCTCAACTGGCCCTGGTGAGTAATTCAAAACTCTGATATGTTTTTTCTCACCAGCAAGCACCTTGAAATACATTTCCCTTGCTGCTTTGCCGCTGCAATAATAAGCCATTCCGCTCATTGGCTTAATAGCGCAAAGGGAAGTTATATTAACAATTATAATTCTGTCCTCTATAGTCTCAAAAATTTTAAGGAATTGTGTATTTAAAGCTATAACTTTAAAAACATTCAGATCATAATATTGTCCAAGTTCATTAGAGTCTTCCATTCGTGAAGTTTCAATGGCCAAATTACCTAGGGAACCCACATTGTGGAAAATCAAGCAACTGTCAAAATCCTTCACCTTATAACCTTCAATAGAACTTTTAAGAACATCACTCATCTCCTTTACAGAGGCTTTGCCTAAATCAATTGACTTATAGATGACATCAACATTATTAGTCTTGCACAGAGAGGCGGTCTTAGCCAATTCATCTACATTACGTGCTAGCAATAACATACGCGACTTGGGTCCTAAGAGCTTTGACACCTCAACTGCTATTGCTCGACCTATACCTTGAGAGGCACCTGAGACAATGCAGTAAGTTAGACCAGACAAATCAATGCTACATGAAGATGCCATTGTTACTTACAAGATTATGTAAATATAATTTTATTAATCCTTAAGCAGTTTGTGATCTTCAGTATCTCCAATAACAGGATCTAGGTCGCAGCCCTCTCGCAACAAGCGGTTGATGCAATCAGCTCTATAAGCGGATAAATTTTCAACAACCTTGTTCTTTGATTTGACTGCTTTGAGTTTCCGTTCTACAAATGAAAAAATGTATAATTAGCAAATAAAAACCTCCAAATTTGCCAGATATTGCAGTTCTAACAAAATTTCTGCAACAAATTCCAGTTGTCTAATAAAACCACTCAAAAATAAAATATCTGCCATATTATTAAATCAAAATTCTGGACTATTGCACAGAACAAGTACAAAGATTCAGATAAAGTTATTATAACATTTTTCCATTTAACAATTAAAGAATTGATGACACTAATAACTAAAACTCATTGAATAAATTGAAGATGTACACAACCTTCAAAATAAGAATCCAAAGTGTTAATAAAATATAGATTCTAACTTAAATTGTATGTGAACCCTGATAACCTAATTATATACTCTATATAAGCGAAATATAAACAATGAAATTATCAAATTGTTCCATACCTAGTACAGCAAGATATTCGGTTGAATCTGACAGCTTCTCGAAACGTGCAGCGGGCTTGAAATTATCTTCAAATTCAAATGCTGTAGACTTGCTTATAACTTCACAACCCCACGGATCCATCAAACTCTGTAATGAAAATACTACAACTTGTTTAATGACACAGAGATGACTTATCTGTTAGTATAGGCGTTATCTATTTTAATAAAGTATATCATGTTTAATTAAGAACATATTATATAAATGCATAACACTTTACTTACCCAGTAGTTATGAGACCGCTTAATATTAAATATTACTGGTGGGATTGGTAAAATCCAACTATTGTGTGATTCAATCTAGATGAAACTAACACGGAACTTACTCTACCTAGTCCTAGTCTATGAGCAACGAAGAGGACTAGAAGAAGATTGACAGTAACATTCAATAATTTTTTGTAATTTATGGCTTGGTTACAAGACCTTTAAGCCAAATCTATATTTCACATTTCGTTACAATTGATAAAATTCAATAATATTGTGCAATAGAACAGATTATAAATAATCAAAAACTTATATTTACTCGATGGAAAAATATCGATATTCAGGAGTTTTAAACAAGAGAACTATATTACTATTAAACATTGAATACTTAGGCGATATATATTTGACTTTGGGTATAATATTTTAATTAAAATTAAATTATTCTAGCATATTTTTATGTACACAATGCAATGAAATCCAAGGCTTTTTTCTGACAAACTACACTGATTTACCAGAGAAGCTTTTTGACGAACTATACAGATTGGCCAGAGGATAAGGATTAAGAGGTGGCATACTAACTCGACATAAGGGTCCCCCCAGTGAGGGGTAACCTCAGCTTACTTAAATTCGCCGATATTTATGGTCGTTCACGTGTTTTGACTGATAATTACTCTAACGAGTGGTCGATCTCACGCGGACCAGTGAATCCCGTTGATTCCTTTATTGCATCACTACTCATTCAAACTATTTAGCATTTATTTTTTATTATTATTGATATCTTTAATTTTCTTTCACAGTTGTTAACGAAGAAAGAGTGTGAGCAAAGTTAAAAAATCTTTTACTTTAATTTCTTCTTCAGTTAACAAGAAAATAGTCTGGTCGAATGCTGTGTTTTTATCATGTTTTATTTAACTTGTATTTGTAAGTATTAACTATACGGGATGTGTTAAGTTTTTTTAATATAAATATAGAAAAACGAGGCAATGTAATTTTCCTACCCAGAGCGGTGAGCAAAGTTGCAAGCCAACATGTTTGCTACCAAATACAACGTCCTAAGTTCATGCTCAATTTATTTATCCTAAGTAAAGAAATGTCTTAGATATTTACATTTGTGAATTATTTCAAGACCATTAAAGATATCTTTTTTTAGTCGTTAATAACAATGCGAATAATAAATAATTTAATTGAATATATAATTTATACCTTTAAAACTAATAAGTGTCTAAAAACTACATGACAGTAATGCTTCAGGATGTAATGTTTTTCAAAGAAGGTATTAAGATTTATTAGTCTGAAACCTATATTTTTGTCACAAACTATAATTTTGTATTACAAGTTAATTCCGATAAGTTGACAGATGTAATTCTATTGTTTTTTGACACTGGTTAAATGAACCAAAGTTTAACGTGGATCTGCGGTCTTTCTCAATTCAATTAATTTAAATTCAAGAAATTAATAAACAAACAATTTCTTTTTTATAATTGCAACGCTATTCTGTTACCGATTAGTGAAACAAGAGATGGTATAGGAGGTATTAAATTTTACCAAGTTTTAAAAATATTTTGTCGTAGATATGTAATAAAAAAAAATTCAGGGCTGACAGCCTCAATTATCGATAAAATCAAATAGAAGTGTCTATTTCTACTATTAACACACATAACCACTTTTTACTACATGCATAAAATATTTTATTTTAAATGCTAGCAATTTTTTTCACAAATATTTTTAACATTCTTGTTAACCATTCCAACTAACCTTAAGCTTGTGCTAGGGGATGGTTCACGTCGATAGTCGCATATTGGATTCGAACCTACAACCTTACGATTCGCAGACCGCAGCGTAAGCCATTAGGCTATTAACGCTTCTGTTGAATGTATAATCTCTGGAACGGCCTGACCGATTTTGACGGACTTTCACTGGTCGCTGATGTAATAAGAAGTACCTAACTACTTTTATTTTAGAAATATATACAATAAATCATTTTTAATTACAGATAACGCCGCGGGGCGTAGCTATATAGTATATAAAGGAAGGAGAAAAAGAATATAGGCGCCAAAGCTTCGTAATACAACCATGAGCACGAACATTTAAAAAATTAGCAAAAATTTGAGAACCTCTTCCTTTTCTTAAGTCGGTTAAAAATAGTGCGGCGTGTACGACTTTACGTCCCGCTTTCGTTGATGAAGGCTTTTAAGATATTACGAATTCATAACATAGCGCGAACTCTCGTGTCGCTGTGACGTAACAAACGCTCTGGTGACGCTACGCAAGCCGGAGCCCAAGTATCGCACACTGAAGTATCAAGCTCAAGTACTTTACTCAGTGGGCCGCGTACTCCAAATGCTTTGTACATAACTCCACTACATGAATAAGCTTTAACACAATGCAACAAGGTCGTTAATCAAACCATCGGAATAAGTTGTTAGTCGTAAAATAAAAACAGATGATCTAATGTAAGCTCTGTATCATGTACACCAAGTGCTAATTTGCAATGAACGAGTGTTAGTGATAAAAGCAGTTTTCACGGAGCTGTGAGCGAACGGTCGCACTAGACGCAGCTGCCCCTCCTTCCCGCGTCCCGCTGCTCTTCCCTCCCGCGCCCCTTTGTCACCCCGCGCGTGTCGCCTTTGCAAAGACTAAAAGGAAAATTGTTAATGTATTTTATGGATAATGTTTTTCGTTGACTCTCAGAGCGCATTTTAATTAATGAGCTGTAGCCTATTTTGGCGTTTATTGCAAACAAAGGATCTTCGACCTCTGAGAGGCTGGTAATAAATTTATCGGAAATTTAATTTAATATATATTATTACGAAATATGTCTTTTATTAAAATGTTCTCTTTCCATTCTAGATAATAAATTTCTAGGTAATAAAATATTATTATCTATTTGTATCGAATATGGCCTTCCCATATGGTGAACTATTTTTAGCTTTGAGCTGGGTTTTACACGAACGGCACATTTCGTTTAACGAGATATTCACTTTCTTTGCATCCTTTATCAGTAAAATTATTTTAAGAACTTTTAGTATATTACTTTTCGGAAACTCCTAATTGATATACGATTTCAATGTTTTGCATATCACAATTGTAACAAACGTGGCAATATCATGATGAAGAGACTATAAGTACTTATTGAGATAATGTGAAGAGATAAAAGTGTACTTAGGACTATGAAATACCTTATTCCCAACAACACTATATTTGAACTCTTCACGTTCAAACAACACATGATAGCCTAGTGATTTAGTGAGCTACGTCAGCTTTCAAACCTGAACACGAAAAACTATACATACTGGTCTTTGCTCCAGTAGAAATAGATACCTCGATAGTACAGAGCTAAACGGTTTCGTAACGGGAGATCTACCAGTACGAGTACAAGATTTATATGGCAAACTCACCCCAATTTCAATTTAGTGATAAGCTAGAAATAATTTAACTACATATTTTTGTTTGATACTATATTTGTAGTGCTAACAATGTTGATAATAAACTGCAATTGCTAGTGCTTGTTCTGAATAATTCACGGCACTAGTTTAAGGAATCAATTACTAGGTCGTTGATCTGAAATGACCTCAACACTAAACTATATTAAGTACATCATTTAAGATTTTATTCTTTTATAATTGTATTATATTGTGTACTGAGAATGTTTAATCATTATGTTTTACATTTTCGGAATCTTGTAATTCTAATTTTTGTTAATTCTTACTTTTATTTTTAAGAATTTCCAATTATTATAAATTATTATACCACTTCTAAGATTATGTGTTCAGATTTTTTATTTTAGTAACATATTCCTAAATTTTATACGTTATGTTGTAACTACTAATAATAATTGGGTCTGTTTATCAAGCTCGGTTATCACCTACTAATAAATCGTAACGTTTAATCTTTGCTCAGAGCAAAGCGAGGCTCGCGCCGCCATTCTGGATATTTTGACGGGAAGGTCGGTCACGTGACGCGGTGCGGGGGGGCATCGCGGGACGCGGGGCGCCGGCTAGACTCTCCAGTAGCCGAGCCATCCGTCTGCTGCTTTGACTGCGGCCAGTCGCCGGATTCCACGCCCCCGTCTCAGGCGCTCGCACAACACGTACCGCGCCGCAACGCTCCGGCTCTTTTCCGATCGGATTGCTTCGACTCATCGAGAAGTGAAGTGTGCACGCCGGATAGATTTGGAATAGAATCGCGCGACAGTTATGTGAGATTCGGTTCGCGTATTTTTGCACGGTCGGGCGACGGGGCGGGGACGCTGCGGCCGGGCGTCGCGGCGGTCGGCCGGCGTCGCGGCAGACATGTTCGCGCCGCGGGCGGAGCGAGTCGCGCGGGCCGGCGCGTAGGGCGCGGGAGATGCGCGCGAGCGGCCACGAGCGAGCATGGATGTAGTGACGCCGCACATCAGCTCCGTGCTGAAGACGTACCAGGCCAGCGCGCCGCGCAGCCTGCAGGGCCCGGGGCGAGGACGGGCCGCGCCGCACGCCGCCCCGCCGCCGCCCCCGCCAGCACCCGCCGCGGCCCCCATACTCCTCGCCGCCGACCCGGTGCTGGGTGAGCGCGGCGAGACGCTGCTGGAGGGCGAACCCATCTCCTGCTTCGGCGTGGGCGGGGAGCGACGCCTTTGCCTGCCGCAGATCCTGACCTCGGTGCTGACGGACTTCAGCCTCGAGCAGATCAACCGCGTGTGCGACGAGCTGCAGATCTACTGCTCGCGCTGCACTCCCGAGCAGCTGCACGAGCTGAAGTCAACGGGAGTGCTGCCGCGCTCGGCACCCTCGTGCGGCCTCATCACGCAGACAGACGCGGAGCGGCTGTGCGCGGCGCTGCTGCACACGCCGGCCGCCTCGCGCCCGCACAAGCTGCCCGGCTTCCGCGTCTACCACGAGTGCTTTGGGGGCGCGCGCGGTGTCTGCGCCCCGGACCTCGCCCTGGTGCAGTGTACGGAATGCCGCGCGCTGTACGGCCCGCGCCGCTTCGTCTGCCACTCGCACGCCACGGAGCACCGCACGTGCCACTGGGGCTTCGACTCGTCGCGCTGGCGACGCTTCCTACTGGTGGCGGATGAGGAGAGCGAGCGGGAGAAATGCTCCGTCTTGCTGGATGAGATGGCTGCGCGCGACCACGCCAAGACTCACGCGCCCCTTAAAAGGAAACAGGTCAGTTATTGCAATACTTATACATATTGGCATTAACTTTACAGCTTGTTACTTGAGATTATTAAAACAGCTCAGGAGTATCGGGAGGTCATATTTCTAATAGGGGTAAGGACACGTACAGCGAAGACACTATACAGGCAACATTCAAGGGTTTGTATATTATGTGGTATTGAGAGCAGGCCTTAAATGGGGTATACAGTCGTTAGCGAGGTAGACACAGTTTCCGTTGTCCACTTTTCACCAAGCTTATTAGGTCTCGTATGTTGGTCCAACGCTATACACAAGTCGGAAGTTTTTGTATTTAAAAAACCGAAAACACTGCAACTTGCACTTCCAAAATCGGAGAATTTATTTACAAGTGTTTGAGGTGTTTAAGGTACGGTCTGCGAAATCTAAGGTACATCGTCGAACGTAGGTTCAAATCCACTATTCGACTATTCACGTGAACCATCTCCTAGCACAAGCTTAATTTATTTGTAAAGGTTAACAAGAATGTTAGTAGTATTTGTGAAAAAAAAATTGCTAGCAATCTTATTACAAAAAATTTAAAAACGTCGGTTTGCATGTTTATATTCCGTAAATATTCCAAACTGTGTAAATATATTCTAATAAGACGTTTACTTTAAAGAGTTATAATCTAATAAGAACTTTGAAGAACTCGGGTAATTTATAAGAACTTTAAGAGCTTTTATAAATTACCCGTGTTTGCTAAACCAATTATGTAAGAAATAAACGTTCGTCGGCATAATTGTGAATGATATTTGCTAAACGCAGTAGTCTTCTAGTTCATTTGTGCCGCTACTGTATACCGACGGCGTACCACTGACAAGCCAATTGTATGTATATTAATATTTGACATATTTGGTAATGGTGGAATGATAATTGATACGACTTTAATATCGGTTTCATAATGAAATGTCACTGGAAAATAGTAGACTTGGATATTCGTGTACTACTGACACCACAATATTGTTTTAAATTATTATTAATAATCCAGTACATACTGGCATATTACAATAATGTATCTATATATGATAGATTACAATAAATTAATCAATATCAAATAATATATATTTTTAAAAGAATGCAAAAACCAACCATTCTAACTAAGCTGAAGCTTGTACCTAGGAGATAGTTCACGTCAATATTCGAATGGTGGATTCGTTAGACTATACCCAAATGTTTCGCAGACTATACCCAAAACCATTATTAAGCTATTGATGCTTTAAAATTGAATTGAAAATTACATGTAAAAAACGAAGGCTTCACACGGGTGAAGTAAAAATATTTTTTAGCTCCATTTGTGTGTATGTATAATGTATAAAGTATCATATATACGCGATTGTTCAAGAGAGAAAGAAAATGTGCGCGCACTCTTGCTCCTAAAGTGCGATACATAAAATATACGTAACGAAGCTCCCCGATCACACTTTTCGTAACGAATTAACCAGTTTACTCCTGAAGCGCGCATAAAGAAGTCTTTACATCAAAAATTAAATTTAATTGTATATAAGTATTTAATTGGTGTGGCATTAGGTAAGTTTTATAGTGAAATGTCATTGATAGCAGACTCTATGCTCATAATGAACTATGCCCAGAAATTCTTGTATCGAAATTTATCAAAATATCCGTGATATAGCAACCGACCGAGTCGTTGTTCGGCTCTCGGGCGCTATCGGATCGGAATGCTTACGCGTAACATAGTAACCCTCCAAGCTGAGGTTACCCCTCACCGGCGGGAGCCTTGTGTCGGGTTACTAGCGATAGAGGTTCATGCTAAGCGACCTAAGAGCTATGCCACCTCTCAATCCGGTGAAGCAGTGAAGTCATGATGAACTACGAGTATGTCCAGTAATTCTTGTATCGAAATACGTCTTCTCGGAACATATTTTTAGTCTAATTAATTAAGTAAAACACCGTTGCATTACATTCTTATAACACCGCTTAGCATAATAAACACATTAGCCGGTGCGCGTGCGGTGGCTCTGAGACAGTAAATAAAATTTTAATTGTGGCAACCTTCACATATGCTTCTTACGCATCAAGAGTTATTACATAGTTACACCGTAAATAGTATTAAATCATTTCATGTTTAGTGTGAGAACGATATGTTATTACTGCATGCATACATCAAACGAATTAACTATCATCATGATGCGAAGTTAAGTAATCTGCACGCACGACTTTGGGTAGTCCTAGGCACCGCTGAAAATCAGGTCTGTCGCATCTTTGCAACAGCATAAATTGAGACGGTGTCCAATGTTGGCATCGTATCCTACATCCTATTTGTCCGTTCTGTCTTTCTTTAACTGTATTTTATTTTATCTTTTATAATAGGTTGTCAAATATCTCCCTTCCGCCTTTTTGTCTTTTGAATTTCGCGGCTATGTACAAAGCGCTACAGAGCTCGTATCTAGCAATACTATTCATAATTTGAAAGGTCTTGACATAACCTACAAAACGACGCTATGCATAATTAGTTTGGATATTGCGTTCAACAGTTAAAGACGTGTAAACATGAAGTTCACTAACGCTGAAATTCGCGCTATTTTAAAGTTTTCCTTCGTTAAAGGCAAATCCGCTAGAGAAACTTTATTATGTTTCATATTTCGTTTGTAATGTATTCGAATGATGCCTATAAAGAATATGTCTATGTCTAATTCTCAACTCTTATTAGCGTCAAAAGCCTAATTGTTTAGGATACGTCACGTCTGCAAAATCTGGCGTCGTGGTTTCGAATCTATCAACCGACTATTGACGTGAACCATCTTTCATCATTTTACAAAAGACGGACAAAATTTCGGAATACCGGAAGAATTCAAAAATATTTGTAAAACATCCAGAAATTCAGAAAACACCAAATTATAATATAATTTAGACATTATTATATATGTACAAAGGCTGTAACTTTAACTTAACTTTAGTAAATATGACTAATAAGTATATTTACGAGTAAAAACGACATAACCGATTTGAAAACGAACAGGAATATTACGAAACTGAATTAATCAGAACTAAACTGTCATCAAACTGCCCTTGAAGTACATCCTATACAATTACATCAAAAATGAATCATCGAAATCGGTTAGCGTGATATTGAGTTATGGACGACATTTGTGGCGCACATACTTAATGCAAATATAAGACTTATATTATTTTCTCAAAGATGCCATTGAACAAATTGGACACACCGGAGGCATCACCTTGCAAATAAAAAAGAATCATCAAAATCGGCTCACCCAATCGAAAGTTATAAACCTCCTCCTTTTTCGAAGTCGGTTAAAAAAGATTTATGAAGGTCATGGGATATATAATATATATAATAAATATTATAATCCATTCATGTGTTTATATCGATTGTAAGCCGATTGAAGAATAGTGCCGCTGTATTTTTATTTAATGTTCAAATCCAATGGGACTCATCCAAATATTTTATTTAACAGAAAAAGTACCTATTTTATTATACGGATCATGACAAAAGATTCAAAGATAAATAGTTTACATATGATATTTTTTAAACGAATTGTTTATTCTACATTATTATTAATATCTTTATAAATCATTACACAATATTTTTTTTATAATTGTACAAATAGATAACATCGTGTGTCACAAGTATTTAAATGTGCTGCCATACATGATATAATTTCCGTTGGAGTTTCATCGGCAAAAAAAACCACTCTTCTCCCAGCGCTAACGCTTCCCGAAGTTACACATAAAGTTAGTTAGCTTTTGAATGTCCATCCGTGTAAAAGCAACCGACAGAACCCTGGTTTAGCCCTCTCAGACGCCCTCGACCGTCCAAGTTCAGGTTACCCCTCACCGGGGGGACACTTGTGTTGAGATACTTTCGTAGAGGTTCAGCTTTCGGGCTAATCTGAGTAGGTTCGTCCAAAAAATAATTCCTCCATCCCCTTTCCACGTGGGATTTCAAGACGAACTTCAGGATTTCACTTTTCTTTCTGGATTTCTTTTTTTCTCCTCGGTGCATGGTGAGGGGCTCCGGGATCTCCAGTGGAATGTACCGGAGCACTGCGCTCAGGGGCTTCGGTCAGCAAGTCCTGGGGAGCGAGGTTAATCACTCCCACCCTGTGCCCTCGCAGTGCAACACAGGCCAGCCGATGTCGCCTTCTTCCCGGGTCCACTTTAGCGGACGGCGAACGCCCCCTTGTCGCCCAGTAAACCGGATGCTCCTTTTAATCGTCTTCTACGACAAGCAGTATATACCGCAGCCTTATTCTACAAGCCCAGAAGTACAGGGCTGCTTACAGGGCTACAGAACTGAACTACAGTGCTTTCCAATTTTGCAGCAGAGCCGAAAATCTATTTCAAAATAGAAAAACAAAGAAATGTTTAATGCGGTATCATTATTTTTTTCTTGGTATCTATCTATACATCTTTGACATGGTTTTGCTGATCAATTCTATAGCACTGTGGAGGAAAATTTTTGGCATTACCGCTTTCTTACGTATTACTTCCGAATTCCGAATAAACATTAATCTTTCTTTAACATTAAGTCGGCCTTTATGTTCCACTTTTATAATATATTTTTTTTTTAAATAAAAAGCTATCCTATGTGAATGAAATGAATATAATAAGCCTAGGCTTGTGTTAGGTCAGAGGTTCTCAACCTCGTGACCGCGGGCGCCATGGTGCCGATAGATGGAACGATTCGTATTAGCTCTACACCACTATTGGCCACCACCACCACACTATTCGACACCAACTGATTTTTTTTAAACATTAATTAAAAATGTGAATTATTAATATGTTTTGTAAATACATTTCTCTGGGTGTATGCAATTTAAAAAATAATTTTACTATTTTGAAACATTTTTGTTTATTATTCATTTAATAAATTATGAATATAAGAAAATAAATGGGAAAATGAGAAGTTATGGAAAGAGTTGGTCGATTTGAAATAAGTAGTGTCCGCCACTCGAACGATATTTTCGAATGTGTTCTAGAGTACATAAAGGTTAGGAACCCCTGTGTTAGGTGATGGTTCATGTCTATTGTCGAATGGTGGTTTCGAACCCACGACCTTTAACTAAACCATACGCATTACGACTATTGACGCTTCAAAAATTTTTATAAATCAATAAAAGGAGCTAGGAAGTATTTTTAACGCGTTTTTTTAAATCTTTCTACCGCGTTTGGTTTTGCTCGTATCGGACACTGGCGCCGGAAGTAACTGGCTTTGTATTCACCACGATGGAACAACGGCCGTAGTGGGGCTTCCCTACCCTAAGCAAATCTAACCTGTTTAATATCCGCTCAATGATTTTTTGTGCAAGTTTGCAATACGCGTCTTAGAAATAAAAACGATTGTAGAATAACATTGCTAGTGTATATACTTCTCTCTGTGCTCTGTTTAGTTGTGATCGACGCTTCTCCTGAAGAGTAAAAAAAGTATACTTATTGTGCGGAAAATATAGATAATTGGTTACGGCACGCCGTATACCAGGAGCGGGCAAACCGCGGCCCGCTATTCGTTCGCAAACTCTCAAGTATTTATTATTTATGAGCAAAAACAAAAATCGACTTCAAACGTTAAAAGCTATTACGCCCTTTGTATCTTCCGAATTATCCTAGGAACATTACGAAATAGCATTAATCTGAACCTAACTAAGCTCTCATCAAACTACTCTTGAAGTACATCCTTTTCAATAAAAATTACCATGGAAATCGGTTGGCGTGATATTGACTTATTCGTCCATTTGTGGCGCTCATATTTAATGCAAATAAAACACTAATATGGTTTTCTCATGGATGCCATTCATTGGACCAAATAGTAATAGAACCACGTGGGAAGCTTTCAAATAAAAAAACAATCTTTAATATCGGTACCCAGTTAAAAGTTATGAGGTAACACACAAATAAAACATACAGACGCTGAGGTCCCCGCTCTGCGGCGCTTTCGCCACGTTACTTCCTAAAGAGGTCCACACTAAGCGACGAAGACTGCCCGATTGATCAACCTAGTATATTCTGAAAAAAAAAAGAACATTTATAGTCAACAAGTATGGGTGATACTTATTCAAAAAAAACCAAGTAGACCCATCGAAAATCAAACCTTACAAAGCTTCGGTTAGGGTAATAATTTAACGGTTAGTTAGGTTAAAAATTAAACGTGTAAAGAGAAAATAAAACAAAATATTAATAAGTTAAGAACTTTAAATTCACAAATGCTTTGTGCAAAGAGGTCGACATTGTTAGATTTTACGTATGTGTTAATTTCTCTAATTAGTATATTAAGATGCGTATTTTAACTTAACATAGAGAATCGAGATTATTATCGCCGTCTGCACCCGTATTGCGATAAAACAATTGCTTATATTATATATTATTATGTATTTAATAAATTGTGAATATAAGAAAATAAATGGGAAAATGAGAAGTCATGGAAGGAGTTGGTCGATTTGAAATAAGTAGTGTCCGCCACTCGACCGATATTTTCGAATGTGTTCTAGAGTACATAAAGGTTAGGAACCCCTGTGTTAGGTGATGGTTCACGTCTATTGTCGAATGGTGGTTTCGAACCCACGACCTTTAACTAAACCATACGCATCACGAATATTGACGCTTCAAAAATTTTTATAAATCAATAAAAGGAGCTAGGAAGTATTTTTAACGCGTTTTTTTAAATCTTTCTACCGCGTTTGGTTTTGCTCGTATCGGACACTGGCGCCGGAAGTAACTGGCTTTGTATTCACCACGATGGAACAACGGCCGTAGTGGGGCTTCCCTACCCTAAGCAAATCTAACCTGTTTAATATCCGCTCAATGATTTTTTATGCAAGTTTGCAATACGCGTCTTAGGATTAAACGATAGTAGAATGAGATTGCTGGTGTATATACTTCTCTCTGTGTATGCTGTGTTTAGTTGTGATCGACGCTTCTCCTGAGGAGTAAAAAAAGTATACTTATTGTGCGGAAAATATAGATAATTGGTTACGGCACGCCGTATACCAGGAGCGGGCAAACCGCGGCCCGCTATTCGTTCGCGAACTCTCAAGTATTTATTATTTATGAGCAAAAACAAAAATCGACTTCAAACGTTAAACGCTATTACGCCCTCTGTAGCTTCTGAATTATCCTAGAAATATTACGAAATAGTATTAATCTGAACCTAACTAAGCTCTCATCAAACTACTCTTGAAGTACATCCTTTTCAATAAAAATTACCATGGAAATTGGTTGGCGTGATATTGACTTATTCGTCCATTTGTGGCGCTCATATTTATGCAAATAAAACACTAATAAGGTTTTCTCATGGATGCCATTAATCGGACCAAATAGTAATGGAACCACGAGGGAAGCTTTCAAATAAAAAAAAATCTTTAATATCGGTACCCAGTTAAAAGTTATGAGGTAACACACAAAACATACGGACGCCGAGGTCCCCGCTCTGCGGCCCTTTCGCCACGTTACTTCCTAAAGAGGTCCACGCTAAGCGACGAAGACTGCCCGATTGATGAACCTAGTATATTCTGGAAAAAAAAGAACATTTATAGACAACAAGTATGGGTGATACTTATTAAAACCAAGTAGATCCATCTAAAGTCAAACCTTACAAAGCTTCGGTTAGGTTAATAATTTAACGGTTAGGTTAAACGTGTAAAGAGAAAATAAAACAAAATATTAATAAGTTAAGAACTTTAAATTCACAAATGCTTTGTGCAAAGAGGTCGACATTGTTAGATTTTACGTATGTGTTAATTTCTCTAATTAGTATATTAAGATGCGTATTTTAACTTAACATAGAGAATCGAGATTATTATCGCCGTCTGCACCCGTATTGCGATAAAACAATTGCTTATATTATATATTCTTATGTATATAATAGCGGAGATTATTCTTATCTGTTGTTATTAAACGAAATGTCCTCCTGAAGGTCGACGATTCAAATAATGACACAGATTAATCTTTACAATTGTTATTCAGATACGAAAGTAAGTAGAAAATAAGAACGTTATAGAAGTTTTCTCATGATATTTCTTTTAAGGATCAGGTTAAGGTTCCTAAGGGAGCTAAGCCGTCATTTTAAATGCCGGTGAAATTGTAGAGGCTTCCTGGCCGATAGGGGATGTAAACTACAATTCATCCTGCGAGTCTGATTTCATTGGTAGATATACCTAGTGGTAGTTATAGTACGGCCTGCGAAACAAGTGTCCGGAGGTTCGAATCCACCATTCGACTACTGACGAAATAATCTTCTAGTACAACCTTAAGTTTAGTTGAAATAGTTTTTTTAGGAATATTTCAGCCCTGTAGTTCTGGGTTCTCAAGAATAACTACGATATCCCTTGCCTGTCGTACAAGGCGACTAAAAGGGGCCTCGGGTTCACTGGGCGACAAGAGTGGGGGCCTGCGTCGTCCACCAAAGTGGACCCGGGAAGAAGGCGATATCGAATGTTAGTAATAATAGTTATATATTTATTTATTTTACCTCCTGACCTACAAGCTTAATGCGATATTGCCCGTTTTTCGAGTAAGTTTAGTTTTACTATAATTGAGTGTACTTATTTTAAAATGTAATAGAAAATCTATCTAACTATATATTTGTAAAATATGTTTTACATTTGTTATGTAAAAAAAAAAAAGAACATTTATAGTCAACAAGTATGGGTGATACTTATTAAAACCAAGTAGATCCATCTAAAGTCAAACCTTACAAAGCTTCGGTTAGGTTAATAATTTAACGGTTAGGTTAAACGTGTAAAGAGAAAATAAAACAAAATATTAATAAGTTAAGGACTTTAAATTCACAAATGCTTTGAGCAAAGAGGTCGACATTGTTAGATTTTATGTATGTGTTAAATTCTCTAATTAGTATATTAAGATGCGTATTTTAACTTAATATAGAGAATCGAGATTATTATCGCCGTCTGCACCCGTATTGCGATAAAACAATTGCTTATATTATACATTCTTATGTATATAATAGCGGAGATTATTCTTATCTGTTGTTATTTAACGAAATGTCCTCCTGAAGGTCGACGATTCAAATAATGACACAGATTAATCTTTACAATTGTTATTCAGATACGAAAGTAAGTAGAAAATAAGAACGTTATAGAAGTTTTCTCATGATATTTCTTTTAAGGATCAGGTTAAGGTTCCTAAGGGAGCTAAGCCGTCATTTTAAATGCCGGTGAAATTGTAGAGGCTTCCTGGCCGATAGGGGATGTAAACTACAATTCATCCTGCGAGTCTGATTTCATTGGTAGATATACCTAGTGGTAGTTATAGTACGGCCTGCGAAACAAGTGTCCGGAGGTTCGAATCCACCATTCGACTACTGACGAAATAATCTTCTAGTACAACCTTAAGTTTAGTTGAAATAGTTTTTTTAGGAATATTTCAGCCCTGTAGTTCTGGGTTCTCAAGAATAACTACGATATCCCTTGCCTGTCGTACAAGGCGACTAAAAGGGGCCTCGGGTTCACTGGGCGACAAGAGTGGGGGCCTGCGTCGTCCACCAAAGTGGACCCGGGAAGAAGGCGATATCGAATGTTAGTAATAATAGTTATATATTTGTTTATTTTACCTACAGGCTTAAAGCGATAAGACCGCTCTTGCTCGAGTAAGTTTAGTTTTACTGTAATTGAGAGTACTTATTTTAAAATGTAAGTAGTAGAGAATCTATCTAGCTATATATTTGTAAAAATATGATATATTTTTTTTTACATTTGTTATGTAAAAAAAAAGAATGACTACACAGATTGCCCAGAGAAGCCGGCCTTGACTGCTTCACCGGATTAAGAGGTGCGACAGCTCTTAGGTCGCTTAGCCTGAACCTCTATCGCTAGTTACTCGATACAAGGGTCCCCCGAGTGAGGGGTAACCGCGGATAGGGCGGTTACTATGTTACGCGTAAGCATTCCGATCCGAGGGGCCGGTTCACGGATAATCATCGGATAAGGGACATTCAAAAACTAAACTAATTTTGAGTGCCACTTCGGGAAGCGAAAAAGAAAAGAAATGGTAGCACCAAAAATACCGTTATAAAATCGACCACACCGTAAACCCTAAACATATATCGGTTGATATTTCGTTATCTACTGTTATTCAAATGCCTAAGAAAGTCTGATTGTATTCTTGGAAGAAATTTATACTTCTACGCAGCCATAGATAAGGTATATTAAAACTTATCGACATTGAAAAATAGTTCTTACTTCATAGAGTATAAGATTGATAATGCACGATATAGACGTGTCTGTTCTTTACATTGTAGTTTGTTGTGTCTGCGGAGTATAGGTACTCACATTATCAAGTGACGCGTAGCGAAAACAAGTTTATCGGTTAGATCAGGGGTCACCAAACCACGGGTCGCGAGTCATCTGCTGAGAGTTACGTGCCGCAACAATGGAACTCCTTTATATATAATTGTCAACATTTTAAACGTATTTATTAAACTATCAAATTTCCACATTAATAATAATAGTAATAACATGGACACGGCACGCATCGTCTCTAGGTTTCTCTCTGTGTCGCCCTAACCACCGGTTGCTTGGGCCCTGCTTCGTTGCCGGTGGCACACACTGGGTTAGGTTTTTTTAACGTTTTTGTATTTTGTATGATATTTTTTTGTATTTTACTTTTTATATAAATATTATAAAAACTTAACTTAAGGTATCAAAATAAATAAATAATAATAAAGCCTTTATTTAAAAAATAAAACATCTACAAAATTTTGGTAATATTATTAGTATTTAACCTACTATTACTATATAACGCCTGTCGTACAAGGCGACTAAAAGGGGCCTCGGGTTCACTGGGCGACAAGGGTGGGGCCTGCGTCGTCCACCAAAGTGGACCCGGGAAGAAGGCGATATCGAATGTTAGTAATAATAGTTATATATTTATTTATTTTATCATATAACAGCAATACATCAAGAGCCTTAGAGGTAATTTATTAAAAACTTACTGACCTTGTTTCAGAGATTCACTTTTAAAGGGCTTTTCCTGCAGCATAACTCACTTGTTCTAAACTGTACACTTATTATCTATAGAGAGAGTACTCTCCTTTTTATCCTAAATTTCTAGTATATGCATCTCTTTCAAAGACGGAAGCGGAAACGGCCTTGGTTACCGACAACCGATAAAAGTATAATACTTTAGTTGACTAAACTAAAGTACTTTTATATTAGTCAGTCCATTAACTTAGTATATTTTATAGATTATAATATTTAAAACTAAATTGGCATTTAGTAGGACTAACTGTCGCTAACACGACCTTTTTCGTTCTCTCACTGCTGAAGATATTGACGCAGATATGCCTCAACATGCTGTTAGGAAGCCGTCGCTAAATGTCTTCTTAAAAAAACTACTTGGTTGCACACACAACTTTTATTTGTAAACAACTCTGACACCCGAATCCTTGATTGTTAGAGAGAACTTAGCTCCGCGAGATTCTGATTTAGACTGCTGCGAATATAATGTAAAACTTTACAAGAGATCAAATTGCTGACTTAATGGAATAAAACAGCGTCGTTTGGAAAGGTGCTAAATGGACTTTGTGTTCATACTATTTAGGGTTGTAACAGTGCGCTCCACTCCGCATATGACCAAGTGGACTGCACGTTCCATGCTGCATCCTGCCGCGTTTATAATGGTGTCCGCGGTCTGCCGTCCATTTTACCTAACATAATCTATTTCTCCAGATAACGCTTTGAAGACCGCATGATGTGTCCAAAGCACCTGTGGGCTCATTGGCGACAGATTTCGGAGAATCTTTCCAAGACCGAGGCAATTGGCATTAGTTGGAAAAATAATGAAAACCATTACATCACCCTGGCAACAATCTTGGTCTTAAACTTATCATAATGATAGACTGCGTGATAAGATAAATTGGTTTAAAAATGATTACATTGTTTGGTTTGATAACATAATTATACCATTATGTAAAAGGAAAAAGTATATATTTTAACCCGACCTCAAAAATAGAGGAGGTATGGTATGTACGATGGCGTCTACTCAGCTTTCAAACACAGTTCATCCAAGTTCACAGAATATCGTGAATACTGATTTTCAATAGAACCATGAATACATACAATTTACAACACACAACTTCTTCATAAATAAAAAACAATAAAAAATATGTTATTTTAAAACGTTTGTGTGTTGTTTAAAATGTTTTACTTTTTTTCATGTTAATTTTGTTGGCATAGGACATTGGGTTACAGAGATACCAGTACTCCTCCATAAAACACTTCCGTTATATACTTTTCTTACGGTTTTATGTCTCACATTTTATTCAGTTCTGTCGTGCAAAACCCCTATCTCCTCCAAGCTGTAAGGAACTTCTGTCAAGTTTAATAATAATAATGATTCGGCCTGTGAAAACTAAATTGGCATTTAGTAGGACTAACTGTCGCTAACACGACCTTTTCGTTCTCTCACTGCTGAAGATATTGACGCAGATATGCCTCAACATGCTGTTAGGAAGCCGTCGCTAAATGTCTTCTTAAAAAAACTACTTGGTTGCACACACAACTTTTATTTGTAAACAACTCTGACACCCGAATCCTTGATTGTTAGAGAGAACTTAGCTCCGCGAGATTCTGATTTAGACTGCTGCGAATATAATGTAAAACTTTACAAGAGATCAAATTGCTGACTTAATGGAACAAAACAGGGTCGTTTGGAAAGGAGCTAGATAGACTTTGTGTCCATACTATTAAGGGTTGTAGCATTGCGCTCCACTCCGCATATGACCAAGTGGACTGCACGTTCCATGCTGCATCCTGCCGCGTTTATAATGGTGTCCGCGGTCTGCCGTCCATTTTGCCTAACATAATCTATTTCTCCAGATAACGATTTGAAGACCGCATGATGTGTCCAAAGCACCTGTGAGCTCATTGGCAATTGGCATTAGTTGGAAAAAATAATGAAAACCATTACATCACCCTGGCAACAATCTTGGTCTTAAACTTATCATAATGATAGACTGCGTGATAAGATAAATTGGTTTAAAAATGATTACATTGTTTGGTTTGATAACATAATTAAACCATTATGTAAAAGGAAAAAGTATATATTTTAACCCGACCTCAAAAATAGAGGAGGCATCGTATGTACGATGGCTCCTCTATTTTCAGCTTTCAAACACGAAGTTCACAGAATTTCGTGAATATTGATTTTCAACGGAACCATGAAATAGATACATACAATTTACAACACAACAACTCCTTCGTAAATAAAAAAAAACAATAAAAAATATGTTATTTTAAAACGTTTGTGTGTTGTTTAAAATGTTTTACTTTTTTTCATGTTAATTTTGTTGGCATAGGACTTGGGTTACAGAGATATACCAGTACTCCTCCATAAAACACTTCCGTTATATACTTTTCTTACGGTTTTATGTCTCACATTTTATTCAGTTCTGTCGTGCAAAACCCCTATCTCCTCCAAGCTGTAAGGAACTTCTGTCAAGTTTAATAATAATAATGATTCGGCCTGTGAAAACTAAAATTATAAGCTATACTAACAAATAAAACCATCTACAGCAATAGACCGGATATAACTTTATTAGACAAACAGAACAAAACAGTATCTCTTGTCGAGATTTCAGTATGCAATACTAGAAAATAGGAAATGAAGATGAAATACGAGAAAATAACTAAATATACAATTTTTCCATATAAATCGAAACGCAGTGGTAAGTTAATCATGTCCGGACACACAAACCTACAACTGATTAATATATTTTTTTTAAAAGAAAGCTAGTAATATTTCTTTTTTTTTCAGAAAACATTACTAAAATCTTGTTCACCATTCCGACTAAGTTTAACCTAGTGCTAGGAGATGGTTCACGTCAATAGTCGAATGGTGGGTTCGAACCTACGACCTTGCGATTTGTAGACCGTACCCTAAACCATTAGGCTATTGACGCTTCAAGTATATTAATCCATTTTCATTACAAGTGCTTGCCAATCAATAAAAATAAGCTTTAATCGGTTAAACAGACCCAACACATAGAAATTAAGCGCACAATAAACAAATGAGATATTGTAATAATATATATATATATATATATATATATATATATACAATATTTATTTTTAATCTAAATTTGAACATAGTAAAAGTGGACAAAAAGGCGGATATATGGTTAAAAAAACGCCGACAAGCTCAGCATGATCTAATAATACCCAAGGAGCTGGTATTCTGCAGCAACCCTGATGATTCTCAGAAACAATCGATGATTTTTTTAACAAAAATAAGAATATCATAAACGATACGAAAACAAGGGAAAAAATATACAAAATATATTGTATTTAAAATAGAATATTAAACAAAGCAGGAAGAAACAGAACGCAGTCAACCAAAATTTTCAAAAGATAGGGAACAATACATATAATATTGATAATGGAGTAAGCGATTTTTTTAAGTGTGCCGCAATAATGAAAGGTTGATAATTACCGGTATAGAAAATAACAATATCTCTGCCACTGAAATGGACGCGAGTTGTAAGCAGGGCCAATTATTCACGGATCGGCCGCTCTCCTTCTGTCGTTCATTAAGTGTGCATTTATAACCGTGTTCCGTGGAATAACAATGTTGTACGGGAATACGCGAGCCACGCACAAGACGGACGAGAGAAAATCTCCGATGCGCCGTAATGTGTATAATGTGCGATTTAGAACATGGACTGCACTTTGAACCATACTTCACAGTATCGCATGTGAAAACTTTTCTGTGTTTTCTGTGAGCTAATTAAAACTATAATTATCATATGTATATCTGGATCTCGGAAACGGCTCCAACGATGTTCATGAAATTTGAACGTAACCCACATTACCTCATTTTGGTGAAATTCCAAATAGTTTACGCCATTCAAGGTTGTCAGGTAGTTCTATTGGTCTTAAGACTTTACCGTTTAAAATGCCGGTTCGTATATTTATTTAGAATTGATATTGGGAGTTTTCTGTGCGTAATAAATGCGTATTTAAAGTTTGCCCACTATGCAAAAAAAAATTATGGCGAACTACAGGTGAAGCTTCTCTGGCCTTGACTGCTTCACCGGATTGAGGTGGCATAGCTCTTAACTCGCTTAGCTTGAACCTCCATCGCTAGTAACTCGACACAAAGGTGCCCACGGTGAGGGGTAACCTCGACTTGGACGGTTACTATGTTACGTGTTAGTATTCCGATCAGAGGGCGTCCGAAAGGGCCGAACCACGACTCGGTCGGTTGCTATTTCACGGATAATGAATGCAAATTGTGGTCAATATTTTACGAAGAATGTGGTTTCAGCAGGAAAAAAAACCACTACTATCTCTGTCTAACGATAAAAACGTTACTAAAACATAATTAACTCAGACCACTGTAATTGTTTCTTATACCTTAACTTAGACGAAACATTAATGAAATTGATCATCTTTTGCAAATAAAACGAAATAATATATTATTTTAATTGAGAAATTGCACATATGATAGCATTTCAGAATCCCGATAAAATCGTCCATCTTTTGATAACACTTGCCTGCACAGCTTAGTGTATTTTTTTTACAGTACTAGTAATCAAAATTAAGTGATAGTAAACTTAGAGTACATTTATCAATGATATTTATTAATTTTTCCCGTCTTTCCCCGTGTACCAGGTTATTGTTATTTTCTAGGACACCTGTTTATATGCATGCCTTAATTATTATTACAAACAGTTATTAATATTTAAAACAGACACTCCTCTCTCTCTCTTCGTTGCTATTATACCAAATGGTTGTTCCGATCAGTTTTCCACTTCGCTCTGTCCCCGGTATCGTCTTTAGAAATCGTGCACTCCCATCATGTCTTTGGTCTTCAAACAAACAGACACTAAAATTTTATTTATTTGTATAGATAAGTGTTTATAGCGAGCTATTGTAATTTATTTTGTTCGCCTTCCGCAAGTGATTAGTGGAACAGGCTTCGGGCGGCTGGGGCGGTTTCTTGTATATTTCTTTCGGCGCCAGACCTGCCTCTTCCGTTGCGAGGCGCCATTCTATAACGCTTGCAAAATATAGGAAAACGGTTGTTTGAATTCCACTAGATGTATTGACATTACAAATTTTTATATTTACGCCGATATCAGACAAAATAAACGAACGTACATGTTGATAAAATATAATTTCACGCAGGCGAGTGTGGTTTAGAACACATGACTGAAGTAAAACTTCTTTATCTTCATCCTTATACATATACACATAGACATATTCTTTATTGGCACAAAATATAAAACACATCAAAATTACAGAAAAAAAATTAAGTTAAAAAATACAGTTCCAGAAAAAACGGACAAATAGGACGTTAGATATGATGCCAATATTGGACACTGTCTCAGCATATGCCGTCGCAAAGATGCGACAGCGCTGATATATGTTTCATATATGTTTATATATGCATAATATATACACGATTATTCAAGACAGAGAGGAAACGTACGCGCGTATTGCTCTCTCTTGCTCTTACATTGTGATACAGGCAATGTGGTGCAAGCCGCACCTGTGTCTTCTATCTTTACATACCAAACGTAACTATAACGTAACGTAACATGTCTGTTCCTCTCTCTCTCTTGCCCCTACAGTCATATACGCTATCTCTCCTTGTATTTCTAACTTCAACTTCCCTTTGCCTCGCCCGATCACATTTCGTTCGATCGTAATATATTCACCAGCTTATTTACCCCAAGCCTAGTATGCGTTAAGAAGTTTTACTTCAAAAAAAATATTTTTAAATAAAACACAGAGAAAACAAGAACCTCCTTTTTGAAGTCGGTTAAAACACACTTCACTTATTAACCGTGCACAGCGTGCGTGGGCGCACAGCGACTGTGTTGAGTCATACAAAATTAAAGCGACATTTGAAGAAAAATTCTTTGTTACACAAGTTGAAGCGACAACCGAGCCAAGGTCGCTTCAACAGTCGAAGGATGCAGCTGCCTTTGATGTTTGATCGCTGCTTTGTGGTAAGAGGAAAACACGGGCATATGTTCGTGTGACACATTTTAATTGTGTAACACCTGCTCCCAGCACAGGGCTGGACTAAATTATTGGTGACAGATAGATAGATAGATAAATCCTTTATTGCACCAAAATATATGTACAAAGGCGAACTAAATGCTATTTAGCATTTCTTTCTACCTAGCCAACAGTGGTTAAGAGATTTTTGACGAACCTATGCAGAGAGACCAGCAAAACTGGAAAACATAAACTTGTTCAACGTTTTTTTATGGGGGAATAAACTAGTGCTTGACCACGATCCCGCCTGGTGTTAAGTGGTGATATAGTCGAAAGATGGTACGCACTAGTTTAGTAAGTGCCTATTCACTCCACTCTTGAAGGCTCCCCACGTCGTACTTGGACGGAAAGACTGACGCCGACAACTTGTTCCACTCCTTTGCTGTGCGCACGATAAACGATGACTCAAATCGCTTGTGCTGTAATATTATATGATTTATATAAATTAGTCAAAATTCCATTTATGTATATCGTCCTAATGGTACGCATTAACAACTGACGGAGTCGTGGTACGGCCCTCTCGGGCGCACTCGGATCGGAATGCTTACGCGTAACAAAGTAACTGTCCAAGCCGAGGTTACCCCTCACCGGGGGGACCTTTGTGTCAAGTTACTAGCGATAGAGGTTCAGGCTAAGCGACCCTATCTATGCCACCTCTCAATCTGGTAAAGCAGTCAAGGCCAGCTTCTCTGGCCAATCTGTGTAGTTCGTCAAAAAAAATGGTTTGCATTTAACGGCGTACGTTTTTCGCTTTATACTTCGAAGATGCTTCCGGTACGATATTCTTTGGAGACCACCAAAAAAAGAGCCAACTGTTCCAAAAACCGTTCGCGCCTGCTAGTTCTTTTGTATTGTGGAGGTTCAGGAGCGTGGGATCAATCAACGTGGCTCCAAGCCCGCCATTATCACTGAATTTCCATCACTATCTACCAAGTGTAATTCAATTGTCATTACGGCAAAAAAATGTAATCAACTAATTTGATAATGATTAGATAAATTACCAAATACTTACAATTGAAACTATATTCGAGTGTCATAGAAAACCATAGTGACACAACTGAACTAGCAAGATTACCGAAAACTTGTTTTGAGAGATTTTTGTTTCCCTTAAAGGACTTTGGAAGACTTACCGGATTTTTCATAAAAATAATAGTAATAATGTATACATTATCCTATTGAATTTTGAAATTCAAAAATCAGTCGTATGTTCTAAATTCCATTCTCCATTTCCCATAAAACCTCCTTCCTGTTACTCGCAAACTAACGCCATCTAGCGGGCCTCTTGCGAACCTTGTAAAGTGAACGGAGTTGCATAACCGCCGCGCCTGCCGCCTCCGCCAATAAACGCACAACGGCCTCACCTTCCGACTGCTTGGTCAATGTTACTTGCGATTATAATCTGTGATACGTTAACGCTCGGTCTCTTTAACTGTATGATTTGAGCTAATATGACAACTATCTTTATAATCTGTGGCGGACGTGGTAATAAAGGCAACCGTCCAATTGTTTTGTAGTTATTACTTTTGTCACTTTGAATCTTATTTTTAGCGTGAAAATGTTAGGAAGCTCCGCCAGAACCCCTCAAATTACTCATAATATGCGAGGTAACCTTGGCTGGTTATACTGGCGAAAGGAAGAGGAAAATGAAAAAAGCTTAATTTGTTTTTCTCCACAGATTCAATAGATAATTTCGATATCAGGAAGTCAATAACAGCCATTACCGGAACTGGGGATAATAGATTGTTATTCCTCACAAGAATTTTTGCTTTCTGATGAATGGAATTAATTTATGTCGTCCTCATTACATCGAGATTAAAGATTGGAAACACGTGTAACAGATTCTTGTTTATCAGTTACAATACTTATGCTTTAAGATTTTAAGTTATATGCAATATACCTAAAGAACATATACTTCGAACTACTAATATCTATTGCGTCTTCTTTTTAAACAGTTAATAATAACATTCTGAGATAACATTAAATGTTTAAGTGACAAAACAACTTAGTCCTGTCGTAACCACTTTCGTAACAGAAAGCCTATCTGCTAAGCAATTGATTTACGATGGTCGTGGTTTAAATTCCTAGCCATTTTGTAATTTAATAATACTATAATTATAATATTAAAGTAAATTTATACCCGGTTTATGGTGATAAAATCACACCTAAACAACTGAAGAAGTCAGTTGTGATTACCGTCTCTGTATATTACGTAAAAAAGTTAGAAGGAATTTAAATCTTATTTATGGCTTTGTGAACCGAAATTGACTTAAAACACTTTTTTACGAGCGAGAAGGGACAAGCGAACAAGGCAGTCACGAGATGTTAAAGTTATTTATATATTATTCTAATATTTACGCGAATAGTAACTCAATGAATAAATCTACTGTTACCATAGACGCATAAATGGAAAGGTTTAGGCAACGCTTAGTAGCAAGTAAAGGCTATTTTATTTTTACAACTATGACAAGGGAGTAACAAACGCCTCTCCACTCCCTGAAAAGCACCGTTAGTAAAGTGTTCTTAATTTAGGAATTCATACATAAAATTAAAACGCGATAAACATTGTAAAAGTAGTTTTATTCAATTATTTATACATTATCTTTTATTAAAACCACGGCGTGCGATACTTGTAACGAATGGAATAGTCATTATTAAGGCACCAGACCATTTTCCAGACGCGCTCACGATTCGTAGTTTACATAAAATTAACATTCCGCGATTATCGCACTGCGAGGTCAACACGTCAATTTGCACAACATAAAATAAGAGACTTAAAAATAAACCATTTAATATGCTGACAATACACTCCGGCGCATGCAAACCATCCGCAAGTAGAATGTATTACCTGAAACAACATTTACTTTGCATTAACCTAACATTTAGAGTCGCACGCCAATTCGCTTCAAAATGGCGACCGTTGATTGCCTGTTCAATGCAGCCGGTTAACATGTTTACACCGCGATAGTGATAACCTACCAAATCTGAGAGCGGTGTCGCCGCGAGACAATTACCAGTAGAATTGTTTCTACTTAATTTAGCGGTATAGCACGGCTGCCTAGTAACAGCTTCGCGCGCTTTTGTAGGTACGTTTTTTTATGAGCACGCGCGGGCGACATGCAGGCCAGAGTGCTTTTAGTTTTAGTGGCCTGTACTTCGCGGAATGAGCGTTATATTTCGCAGAAAAATGTTTTTAGGAACTATGACTATTAAAGCGAGCGGACTCCAGATAATTTACGTATATAGAACTAAGAAAGTACATGTTTTCACATCTTTTTCTTAAGTGTAAAAGGTAATAAAATTGTTATAAGCTGCAGGCAAAGGCCAGTAAACTCATAAGGCCACTTTATCTTAGACACAAGTAAAAAGAGTTTGAAAGCAGATAAAAAGGTAAAAGAAAAAAAATTGGAAATTAAGAAAAATCTTAACCACTGCAACGGTTTCTATTGTAGAACTCTGCGTTTCGCTCGGTTAGTGTAAACGTCCTAATTTTCAGCCCTGTAGTTCTGGGCTCTCAAGAATAAGACTACGGTGTCCCCTGCCTGTCGTATAAGGCGACTAAAAGGGGCCTCGGGTTCACTGGGCGACAAGGGTGGAGGCCTTTGTCGTCCGCTATGATGGACCCGGGAAGAATGCGACATCGGCTGGCCCGTGTCGCCTTGCACTTAGAGGGCACGGGGGGGGGATTAACCTCCCCCCACGGGACGTGCTCTCCTTGAGCACAGTGCTCCGGTGCGTTCCTCTGGAGGTCCCGGAGCCCCTCGTCACGCACCGAGGAAAGGGCCACCGGGGAGGTTTTAGTGGGTAAAAACCCCACATAACCGCCGCCTTCCCCAAAAGGCGGGGTATCTTTTTGAAGATTTCGTCCCCGTAAACAACAAAAAAAAGACGTCCTAACTTTTCGTAATATAGGTTGGCAACACTCACTAGGGATCACTTGGCAACGGAACAGCCGCGTTACATGTTTGACACGATCTCCTATTAAAAATGTCAATTGTGTCACAAATGACGTTGACATGAACGGATTATACCCGCCACGTATAAGCTAGGTAGAAAGAGCATAGTGATAGTGACACTGGTATATCCCGAATTTAAAGGAGGGAGAGCTTTTTTTTAAATTTAACAATCTAAATCCATTTATAAAGAGAGGTCAGCATAGCTAAGCGTATGAGTTTCGCCTTGAAAGTAATTAGATTGTGCGATATGAGTGTTGTCATTTTTTTGGTGTGGTGAGGCCTCGTATAACTTCAGTATGAAATAAAAACAAAAAAAACACTACATACACTTTTTTCCTCCTTTGAGTCCATTTTACTGTTTTTTTTTTCTAATGAACTACGCTAATCAACCAGGGCCCCAAGTCTATTTGCCAGTGACGTTTCATTACGAAACCGATCAATTACAGAAATATCAATCATCATTCCATCGTAACAAAATCAGTAAAATACTCACACACCCACGATCGGCATGCCAGTACATGCCATGACGTATCGTCATCGGTAAAGCATAGTGCCACCAATGAACTAAGAGACTAATAAGTCTAGCAAATATCGACCACTATGATGCCAATGAACGTTCATTTTGTACATAAATGCTTTACCAGCTTCGGCAATCCTGTATAACACGACCCGGACATAGACTGAGTTGCCGTGGCTCGTAAATATTTTTATATAAAAAGAGGCACGTGGAGAAGAATATTTCTACGTATTTTATTTTATATCTACAAAATTGCGACAAAATTTCACGGGAAACCGGCTAAAAATACAGATCGTGAGCGACAAACAACTTCGTCGTCCCCTAAAAACTGCCCACGCATAATTAAGAGCTCACAGATAGGGTTTCAATGCCACAAAAATCCGTGTCTCCACTGTCGTCAAAGAACCCGTATATTTCTAACCGACTTCAATAGAAAAGGAGGCACTGAATTCGATCTTTTTAATGATGGGATGAAACGACAAAACTTAAGGTCGGTAAACCTTCTCCTAGCACAAGCATAAGCTTAACAAAAATATTAATATCACTGACACCAACTCAAATAGGCTTCTATTTATAAGATATTTAATTGTCTTGCATGCACAATTTCTTTTAGATACGTCTTCCGAGATATTCAAACTTTCTTAACCGACCCTTTATTTTTGCTCACGTGTATATTTAAGTCATAAGTTTGTGAATACACGGAATACGAAGTGAAGCTTGTTCTCCCAAGTATTTACTTGAAATAAAAGATATTCCTAGCTTCTCTAACTACGGAATAAGCTAGTGCTCTGTTTAAAAGCCTAAGAAAATGTTCAGCACGTAATAAGTAAGGCTTTGGGTTTTGTGTCACAGTATCATTTTCTGTCCTATGAGGATGATATTTCCTATTAGAAAATCCTCTTAAATAAACATTACAACTATATTTACAAGCAAAACAAAAATCGTTGTCAAATCGAAACGAACGTTAAACGATCACACGTGGACGCCCCTTTTGTACCTACGAATTATCGTAGGAATATTAAGTAATAGAATTAATCAAATTCTCATCAAATAACTCTTGAAGTACACCCTTTCCAATGAAAAATAATTAACCGAAATCGGTTGGCGTGATTTTGACTTATTCGTCTATTTGTGGCGCACATACTTGGTGTATATTTAAGATATATATAATTTCTCATGGATTCCATTATCAGAATTGGACCAAAATTAAATTATAAAGGAGACCACGTGGATAGCACCAGATAATCAAAATCGGTTCACCCAGTCCAAAGTTAAACAGTACATGTAGTAACAAACATAATAAATAATAAAAGAAAGAGTGCGTTAAAGTTACAGCTTTTACGAAAATTGATAACTTTTTTACCGAGCTAGGTTCTAGATTTGAATTCACGTACTAAAATTCTATTTTGAATGCCGTTTCCCAAACCATTATTGGTTATAGACTTTCGATTATTTGAACTCGACTTGAAATCTCTTTGTTGCCACTGAATTTTTCCCGTATATATCACTAGGCACGGCATTTTTTATTTCCATGCCGACGCGCCGAGCTAAAATTATCATCCCGGGCCACCCCACTGGCCCGGTTTTCGCAACCCGTCGGAGGCCGTAGTGGTGTGGGGTGCATGCGTCTGGATAACCCCCCGACCGCCCCGCTAAATAATTACATCATGCTTTCAAGAGGTCAATGTCAGTGGAAGTCGATTTACGTCAAAATGTGCAGCTTCAACTTATATTTTCTAGCGGATTAATCGTTTATCGTCCGTACTAATGTCTTTAGATCCATATGAAATAGTACATAAACTGTTCTATATTCACCTACATTGAGGATTTGGTGGGAATGACGCGGGCAAACTATTTCAGAAATTATTTTAATTATAATTTATGTAAAATTTCATAAGTAGTAGAATGGTTTTCCCGCGTCTGTTCCCTTCGATTACAATGTGCGTGTTTTAAAAGTACAGTGAATAGGCATTTACGAAGCTAGAGCGTATTAACATCTAGGACTGCATTTCCACTATTCCATTTAACATAAGGATCGTTGTCACTTACTAAGAAAGTACTATACTAGTAATTAAAAAACTATTTATAATTAAACCATAATTGAGATAATAAAGTTGTGATCGTATTTATTTTCCAAGTCGATCATAATGACGATTAGATTTTCTAAATATATTGGACGATATCAACGAAAAGAAATATCAACAATATAAATGACACAGATTAAAAATGAGTAAAACGCAAATGAGCCGCCGCCCAATTGAATTTCATTTTATATTTATCCTATATATAATATCGTAGGCATGTGTAATAGTTTTGTGGAGTGAAATTAAAAATATCCATTGGATTGCGCAACTCAATCGGGCGGGAGGGAACACGTCGGCAGTGGAGAGCCGCGAGAGGGAATTTGACATCTCTAATTATACGTTTTGGCGCGTTGACAATCCGCCCTCCGCGAACGGCACAAATAGCCTTAGGCGACGGAAAGAGTTGACCGGAGACGGCTTTTGCCACAGCTATGGTGATTCGAAGTTTTCTTGTTTGACACGCATTCCTCATTTAACACCACCGACCCTTCTCCACTAATATTTTATCTATTTCATATAACTGCCCCCCTCTTTTCACATTTCGTCAATTTCAATCGACCTAAAAAAAAACGACGAAATTCTAGATAAACTGATAATAGTTGGGAACACCGCAGGAAAAAGATCAGACAACAAGGTGGTCCGATCAGGTAAAAAACTCGTCGTCCTCCAAATTTTACACTGCTGTAAGAGACGCGCTGGACAAAGGCGGTGGAGGCAAATCATCCGCTCCAGGTGCAACCCTGATGGTGACCACGATCCTCAGACATGAGGGACCGACACTAGAGAGAGAGAAAAACCGTCTTTATTTTCATTTTGTTTAAAGTTAAAAGTTAAATATGTCCCACTGTTGGGCGCCGGCCTTCTCGGTAAAGACAGTAAAGGGCACAGTGCGTGCCTAGTGCATTGACAGACTGAATATGCCTCAGAATTTGGTAAATCAAAACTGAAACTTGGAACAAACTCGTAGATCCGGTATCGTCGGGGATCGAACTTGAGTTGGTAGCGTACTTGACCACCGCCCGGATACTAAACTAAATAACTAGCACGACTAATAAAACACGTTATATCATATGCAAATAAAAAAAAAATTAAAATCCACCATTATTTATTTTCAACAATCAGCGGAATTATAGTTCATCAACGCATGTTAAAAAGTTCCTTGACCATTTTATCTATATACAGAAGATACTAATGTTATTAATGCGAAAGTAATTCTGTCTGTTGTGTTACACAATCACGCCTCAACTGCTAAACCGAATCAAATGAAATTTCGTAGAGAAATAGTCTAGAGCTTGGGAAACGACATAGGCTACTTTTTAATGCGAAAGCAATAGTACAACGTAAAAGGTTGAAATAGGGGATTAAATTGTGATAGACTATTTGCAATAAAAGTATTTAATTTTGGTACCTTAGAGCTTTAGGGTTTTTAGTGTTTATTTCTTATAAGAATAATTCACTTATTTGAGAAAGTGACAATTAATACTACAAATTAGTATACATATTTTCGAGCATCTACAAATAACATAACACTAACATAACCGCCGAGGACAAAAAAATTTATCTTATTATATAGCATATACATTATGAGAGGAAATAAAAATAAAGGTAAAGAATTGTTTACGGAATAGGTAAATTTGGATGTGGCATGTGTTTTATTTGTAAAATAAGTAACTTAAAAAAAAGTTATCGAAAGTCACCATTCCACTCGTACTATATTGCGGGTAGCTCCTTTTTACATATTTGTCTCTAGCTTCCCCTCGCGCTATTACCTGCGATTAAAAAATAAGTTCTATTTTGTACGCAAAATTTCATGATTTTATTTATTTGTTGTGATGATTTTAGAATTAATCTAAAATTCTAGAACCCTATGTAGACTAAGTTACTATTTATTACAACAACCATTTCATATCAGTGAAAGTCTCGTCAAAATAGGTCCACCTGTTCCAGAGATTAACCGGAGCAAACGGACAAAAATTGTAAAAAATGTTGCATGTAGCGCCGGTTATGTTAATATTAAAAACAGATACTGCTATTTTATTTATTTGTATCGATTTAACGCGTAGACAAACAATGCGAGGGTGTACGGCTATCGCGCGTGTTATAAACCGAAGCAAAAAATGTTTCTCATCCGTCTGTTACGAAGAGAAGTCACACCGGCCTGTTACAATGGCCGCCGCGTGTTGTTTAATTATTCAGGCGTTACACACACGGTGCATCGGAGGCTCCGCGCGTGACGTCACCCGCCGGCCGCCATGTCGTTGCGCCGTCTGCGCGGGCGCATCACCCTCCCGCGCGCCCCGCCGTCTGACGGGTGACTGACCAGTGACCTTGTCATTGCGTCTCTTTCAAACGCCCGAGCGCTCGTCAAGTGCGAGCGGGATAGAACATGCCCGCGTACGAATTAGTTGTTTGTGCAATAAAGGCTCTCTTTCTTATTTATTTAAACGTCCTTTTTTGTAATTTCGCCTTCTTAATATACGCTGAGTGCGTTTTGTTGTGGCCAAGGGTAACGACCTTGCGAGCTATTTATTTAATAGAAATCTGACGTTTTCACTTCGGCCTTATTTTATGTATTATTTAAAGTTATTGTAACTCCTTAAACTTAGGTCTACAAAGACGTGCTTAATGCCTTAATTCCATTCTATACCAGACAATAGTTCAAAAAGAATTATATTGGCAGGTGTAATCATCGAGGATAAAGTAACAGACAACGATATATTATTATATATATATATATATATACAAGTACAACATAATAATAAAGACATACAATATAAAAAATAAAATCATTTTTTTTCATAAAAAATTACAGCATCATTTCACTCCAGCCAATGCGATAAAGTTAAAAAACAAACAAAATTGAATAAAAAAGAACAAAGAAATGAATAGAACGATATTTCCTCTTAAGTAATGACGGCTAACTAATCTCCTTCATCATCTTAAAAATATACCTTTTCGTTGCTGCTCTTTTGACAGCATACAGTGATGTAAATTTACTTTACATCTGATGTAGATTTTGGAACTAGACTAGAGAAATGTATGCTTCGGTGTTTCGGACATATTGAAAGGATAACTGAGGAAAGAATGATACAGTAAATTTATAACGCGGAAGAGTGTAATGGGGTCGGTTGAGGGCGCCAAAAAGGGGGTACATATATCTGACGGACTGACGATATATCAAGAGAGAGTTAAGTAAGGAGTACCTTTAACGTATGACCGATGTAGGATTCTTTTTTATGACGATCTACACAGATTGGCCACAGAAGCTGGCCTTGACTGCTTCACCGGGTTGAGAGGTGGCATAGCTCTTTGGTCGCTTAGCCTGAACCTCTATCACTAGTAACTCGACACAAGGGTCACCCCGGCGAGGGGTAACCTCGGCTTGGACAGTTACTTTGTTACGCGTAAGCATTCCGATCCGAGCGCGCCCCAGAGGGCCGAACCACGACTCGGTCGGTTGCTATTTCACGGATAATCTATGGGACATACAAAAGCTAAACTAACTTTGAGTGCCGCTTCGGGAAGCGTTGACGCTGGGAGAAGAAGTGGCCGAAGAAACTCAACAACGCTCCTTACATCTAGGGGTGGTGCCTGCCCACCTACCATGTGTCTAATTGGATCGTAAACAATTGAATTACATGTCAATCGAATGGAATTACCAATACAATTTTTTTTACACTATTTTTTATTTTTATTTAAATACCTGCTGATACAATCTATCAGTACAATTATAATAATAATTTCCATCACAATTAAATAGTAAAATGTATATTTATCATTAAACATATAATATTATAATATTAATAAATAATGATATTTAATATTTATATAATTATGAAAATTGAAATTTGAATGGAACACTAATTAAAAGAAAAGATTTAATAATAAATCGACGTTGTTTTTTAAACTATTGTAAATGAAATAAATGTTTACAGATAAGTAATGAACTATAAATTATTAAATAAAACCTTCTTTGAGTCACGCTTCGTCTTGTGGTATAATCACCATCTATACTTTATGTAATTTTTGCAGTCAAGTATAATAAAATTTGGAAAATATACATTAATATACTACTATCATTCGTTTCTAAAATATTAAATGTTAACTTGATTTATTATATTTATTTATTTATTATTTTACAAAATCAACGGCTTACGAGTTATAATAGATATTTCAGTCACGTATTCAGGATCTAAGCCTTGATAGATTTACATTATATAAAACATTTTTTTTCAGTGTTAACTAAAGATGTATTTCGTATTAAAAAAACAATAAAAAAGAATTAAACAAATTATTAGGAAATAAAAATTATATTACCTGCGTTACTGTGTGTGAGTGTATATGTGTATGTGTGATGTGTGTACGTTGTGTATATATTCCTGTGTGTCCTGTATCACGAATCTTTAATTAACCCTGGTAATGTCATCAGTCAAAGTCTGTATAATTAGATTTTTAAATTTTATTTTTATTATAAGTTCCTAACACTGTGTTTACATCGGAATATTTTGTATAATTAGTATTTATTATATATAAATTAAATTTAATCAAATTCCTGGAACGGGCTCAGTGTCGGTCGCCTCAAGTTGTGTAGTAAGCTAGCAACTTGAATTCGATCCCCGGTGCCGGCACCAATGAATTCGCATGTTACCATTTTAAGTCCACGTGCTCGATCTCCAAATATATCGTAAGGAAACTTGCATGCCTTAGAAAATTTCATTGACGGTAAGACGTTTCTAATCATGTTAATTATTAGCGTAGATTTGTTTTGACTCATAAACGCATTTGTTAGAATTTGTACGGTATTTCTACATCAATTGATCAAAGGCAAATGTAATAGACGGAACACGTGGAAAACCTACAGGGAGTTAATAGGGGACCGGGGACCGAAGGCCCGGGGTCGACGTCCCGAGAACAGCTGACGGGCGCGGGACCGCCCGGGGCAACGAACCCCCCGGGGTACCATAGCGTCTGCTATCTAGTTGGTCGATAGCAGACACATCTCCGCGTTACCCTGCCGCCCCGGTACTTTACTATATTGCAATGAAACGAAATGCGACTTAGTTTCATTATACTGCGCTGTAACACGTATAACTAAGTAATCTAGTTGCACAAACATAAATATAATACAGACAAAAAAAATTAAAACTTGAAAACTTCTTTGTAATATAATTTATTTAAAGTTAGTTAAAGTTACAGCCTTTATATATATAATATATATGTCCCACTGCTGGGCAGAGGCCTTCTCTGTAAAGAGAGTATAAGGGCATAGTCCGCCACGCGGCCCTAATGCGGATTGGCAGACTTCACATGTCGTAGAAAATTTTTCTAAGACATGTAGGTTTCCTCACGATGTTAGCCTTCACCGTCGAGCGCGTGGTATCAGCACATAAACAACAACAAATTTATTGGTGCCGGCACCGGGGATCGAACTCGGGTTGCTAGCGTACTATGCAACTTGAGGCGACCGCCCGGACACTGAGCTACCACGGCTCATAATTTATTTAGTTTAACAAAGTCCACAGCCCGGAAACAGCTGGTATGTCACATTTCAAGCCACATTCCAATCACATGGCGGCCGAGAGTATCACCAAGCTTCTTTAAACATAGGTCGCTTAACTTGAACTTCTATTCTTAGCTTTTAGCTTAATTCGATACGGGGGTCCTTACGGTGTCATTTACGCGTAAGCATTCCGGTCTAAGGGAGCCCGTGAGGGTCGAACCACGCCTCAGCTCTTGTAACTCTCAAGCCACCAAATGCCACTTTGGCAAGCGTTGTCTTCGGGAGAAGAAGTGGCCGAAGAAACTTCAGCAACGCCCTTACAATGATTATGGTGGAATTTTCTGTAAAGCGCGACTATAACAAGTATATTTACGGGTAAAAAAGACAACTGACTTTGACTTGAATAGAATTCAACGTCAAACCCTATCACACGCGGACCTCTTTATGTTTTCGATTGATCGTAGGAATATTACGAAATAAAACTTAATCAGAACCTAATCAAATTTTCATCAAACTACTCTTAGAGTACATCTGAATGAAAAATGAATCATCGAAATCCGTTGGTGTTTTTTGAGTTATCCGTCCATTTGTGGCGCACATACTTGATGAAAATTTAACACTTATATGGTTCTCTCATGAATTCCATTGTCAGAATTGGCCCAGCTTTCAAATAAAAAATGAATCATCGAAATCGGTTCACCCAGTCGTAAGTTATGCGGTAACAAACATAACAAAAACATCGATTTGTTTTGAAGGAGCACAACTGTACAACAAAATACCCGCACACGTCAAGTGGGTATACACACTTAGCGCATTCAAAAGGCAACTTGCTAAATTTCTCAACAATAGCTAATCGTCTCCAAGCAAATGAATGCGTTAGGTGACTTCTTCTTTCGTGTGACAGCGAACTTATTGTTTTATAATATTAGTTATTTATTGTTCTCCTCATGTAAGTGACCTGTAATGTCTAAAGTGATATTAAAGTTTCTTAAATCTAAACCTAAAAAATTACACCGAATTGAGAACCTGCTCCTTATGAAGTCGGATCATTATCCACATGTCCCCATCGCTTCCGACACATTGTCCGAATCATCAACGAAACTTAAAAGAGCCGGTCACATCTTTAATGAACACAAGGAATGAATCGGAATCAACACAATGAACATTTAAATATAATTACCTACATGAAACGGACCGCTCTAACGTACACTGTTCACGATTTTTTTTATGACGAACTACACAGATTGGCCAGAGAGGCTGGCCTTGACTGCTTCACCGGATTGAGAGGTGGCACAGCTCTTAGGTCGCTTAGCCTGAACCTCTATTGCTAGTAACTCGACACAAGGGTCCCCCCGGTGTGGGGTAACCTCGGCTTGGACGGTTACTATGTTATGCGTAAGCATTCCGATCCGAGGGTGCCCGAGAGGGCCGAACCACGACTCGGTCGGTTGCTATTTCACGGATAATCCAAGGGACATTCATAAGCTAAACTAACTTTGAGTGCCACTTCGGGAAGCGTTGGCGCTGGGAAAAGAAGTGGCCGAAGAAACTCCAGGAACGCTCCTAACATCTAAGGGGTGGGTAAACTGTTCTCGATGATTACGTCGTACGGGTGTTGAGGAGGCATTAATTACGAGTGTCGATATATAGTGATAGGCTCACCACTCGTCATATGTTACACGTACGGGTAGGACGTGGTAATGTTGACTGTATGTTATAATGAAGAAAAAGAATAATTGCTGTCTGTCACACAACAATTATTCTGCGTTTCAAAAAAATTGGGGGCCAAATCTCCTTGTTTAGTAAAGTAAAACTACCTTTCATACTTTTTAAATATATATTTATGCCAATAATGTGCTTACATCTCCTTGGAGAGTTTGGGTAAGTCGGGTTTTTATGTTGTGCCAGGGCCGCACTTTGTCGACCATTGCATTATACAAAAACTAGTAGTAACATCCACAATCGAATGACTACGTAGACAACACACAGACTACGTAGAGACATTTATGTTAAGTAAAACTATATATCTGAAAATAACGATAAGGTACAAAATATGTAATAATATTATTTATTTATTTATTTTTTATTTATTTAATAAGGTTTTCCAACAGTAAGTACAATTATACATTGCTAATTTAATATGTCCACAAATACCTTGTAATTGCCTTACTAATTATAGGAAAACACAGCATTCACAAATACATACAACGTAGTACAACACTGCTTAACTAATTTCTAAAAGGAAAAATTTACTAACAAAGGAAATAAATAGTTATGATTTTGTTTTAAAAAGTAAAAAAGTAGAAAAAATAAAACGTTAAATTTTAAGGCCTACGTTAGTTACATATTTATATTATTTTGTATAACATATACTACGAAAACCGTCTAAACTGAACAGCATTTTTTAATAAGCTTGAAATATATTTAAATAGCCTATTAGCATATTTAAATGCGACAATTCGCTTTAAAACTTGTTAGTATTTTTTTTTTAATCGAAGATCGCTTGCAATTTAGTATGTAACAGGCGTATTCTCGATAGCGGATAACGAATAATTAACGATGCGTTTAACTTACAGAAGCGAGCAAAAAGCTAATAGTAATGACCCCCTAACATGTCATATTAATAAATGTTCGCGTTTTAAGCGTTAATGTAAGTTACGACGCAGTGCAACGAACTTTAAATGTTGCCAGCTATATTTATGTTAATTAAGAATATTATTCCAAATTCGAATTTTAAACTTGATTCGGGCAAATGTTAATTTTTGTCGTTTGACTAAACGCTTGCAGATCTAGACCAGTGCTTTCCAACCTTTTTTTTGTTATTGTACCCCTTAATAAAACTTTACATTTATGACGTCTTTTTTGTGACGAACTCTGATTGACCAGAGAAACTGGCCGCAACGGGATTTGAGAGATGGTAGAGCTCTTAGACCGCTTAGCCTTAATATCTATTGGGAGCAATAGGCAAGGACGTTAGAATGGGTTACTTTATAGCAATTCTATCAAAGAGCGCCCATGAGGGCTAAACCACGACTCGATCGGTAGCATTTTCTAAAGACTTTTCATTAATTATAATTGCCAGTGACGTTTAATTATGAGACCGGTTTTTTACAGACATAGCAATTGTCATTCCAGCATTACCAAATACAAAAAATACACACAACGATCAGCGTGCCAGTGGTACGCCGTCGGTAAACCATAGTGGTACCAATGAACTAAAAGACTACTAAAATAGTAAATATCGACAACCATGATGCCAATGAAAGTTCATTTTTACACAACTGGTAAGCAGACTCTGCATGGTTATGTGCACTACAGGTTGGGAACTGCTGGGCGGTAGCAATATTAGATAACACTTTTACAATGGTGATTTGAGTAAACTAGTCTATCAATTAAGTGCTCGGGTGATAGAGATCGGGCGCGGAAACATAAACATAAACCTATCTTGCATATTCGTTTCTTAAATATACAGTAAACAAATAACACTACTAGAACTTTTTTAATATACAAAGACAGCAATGCCTGTTAAAATATAATATATTTATATTGAAAAAGAAAATTGGCAGACATAGATAGGGACTTGTGTACAAAGTTTCGGAATTTCAAAATGTTTAAATAAAATTATCGACATCAATCTGGTTTTACACCCAACAATTATGTTATGTATACAACCAGCAATTATATTTTTTTCCATTGTACTAAAATTCTTGTTAACCATTCCAACTAAGCTTAGTTCACGTCAATAGTGGAATGATGGATTTGAAACCCTACGTTTCGCAGATCGACGCCTGTATTTATATATTATTTAAATATATACTTTGACTTGAGAACTTCATTTTTTGAAGTTGTTCACAAATTAACTAAAATAGTGGTATAAAATGTCATCTTTTTTCTTTTGTCTAACAAAGTGCTGAAGAAAAATCCAGCATCGAGGTCTGCGCTCCACGTGTCGTAGTTTAGTATTGCCATCCATGAAAATATATAGACGGGGGACGATGAACTCTCGTATAGCTTGGATTCTCATCTTTAAAATGTTTATCTGCACTGGCATCATATAATAAATTAAATGTTAAATTAAATATTCACAAACGGACGCAGTGTTGTTTTGCTTTTTATTGCCAGCTTTATTAGAAATTTACCCGGTCGTGACACACGCTAGATATTTTAGAGATCCTTTGACATAAATACGTGTAATTTATAAAATGTACTACAATAGCAGTTTATTTTTTGTTCACGGGTGGGAAATCTTCAACAAAATTTTCGTCCCGTCATATTTTTGCTTGTTTTTTGCCAATTAAATAACGTCTCAATATCCTGCCTAAAACTTATAACTAGCTGCGCGCCGCGGTCTTTCCCTTTAGAATATTAAATTTACTACAATAGGATTACAATAGAAGTAGCCTAAGTTACTCATTATTACATCTGCTATCAGCGAGTGAAAGTCTCGCCAAAATCTAGCCGTTCCACAGATTAGCCTTTTTTTTTTGTTTACGAGGAGGAAATCTTCAAAAAGATATCCCGCCTTCTGGGGGGAAGGCGGCGGTTATGTGGGATTTTTACCCACTAAAACCTCCCCGGTGGCCCTTTCCTCGGTACATGACGAGAGGCTCCGGGATCTCCAGAGGAAAGCACCGGAGCCCCTCTGCACTGTGCTCAAGGAGAGCACGTACCGAGGGGGGAGGTTACTCCCTCCCCCCCTCTGCCCTCGCAGTGCAAGGCGACACGGGCCAGCCGATGTCGCCTTCTTCCCGGGTCCACCTTGGCGGACGACAAAGGCCCCCACCCTTGTCGCCCAGTGAACCCGAGGCCCCTTTTAGTCGCCTTCTACGACAGGCAGGGGATACCATAGTCTTATTCTTAAGAGCCCAGAACTACAGGGCTGTCCACAGATTAGCCTGGACAAACAGACAAACATTGTAAAAAAAAAATGTTATTTTGGTATATGTACCGTATATACATATGCATGTAGTACAAAGCGGTTATTTTAATATTACAAACAGACACTCGAGTTTTATTTATTTGTGTATAGATTTTAAATTTTAACGCAACACTAGCAACAGATAATGTAATAAGACGAGAACTTCTTGTACTTCGTGAATGCATGTTTGTTTAGATGGTTGCAGTTATATTCTGTGAATAAAACTAAAGGGCGATGCACCGTGGAATCGTGGCATTAAGTTGCATTGCATGTGCACAGTTAACTTGTATAATTTAAAACCAGCAATATAAACTGACCTTAAGGTTACAATTCTTTGTTATAAACATGCAGTGTGCATTAAAATATTAAAAAATCTCTCGTACGACGCGGTGCAACGAACCTTCGCATTATTCCACTTATTTTTATCATGTGTCAACACGTCGCGTAATTCTTCTTAAGGCTTTTTTGGCATTTTAAAAGTATATTTTTATGATAATACGTTTTATGGACAAGTTTACGACTTAATTCGGACAATAATTTTGGTCGATGCATCGTTTAAGTGTCAAGGAGAGGTAAATACAAGGTAAATACTACATTTTTTTATGCATATACACGATTATATGGATCATGAAATTGATAAAGTTTTGTAAAAGCTTTGGCCAAGCGTACAATTGAGTATCCTACGGTCTGGGGTACGAATCATAGACGTTTTGTACCATTGAATTGGATCCATTATTAGCATTCTTTATATAAATCTGACATTCACTGAACCATTTGTCCTATGTAAATGTAATAAGACTAGCCGTGGCCGCTGTCTCCGGGCGGTTGCCTGATGTAGCATTGTTTGTTGCAATTTTAAATGTTCTTTTTTTAAAAAGAATGCTAACATTATTTCTTTTACTAATATTCTTGTTAACCATTCCAAATCAGCTAAAGCTTGTGCTAGGAGATGGTTCACGTCAATAGTCGAATGGTGGAATCGAGCGACCGTACCGTAAACCATTAGCCTAATCATTTACCGAGCGCTCGCTTGTGAAGGAAAAGGTCGTGAGGAAACCTACATGTTTTAAAAAAAATTCCAAGACATGTTAAGTCTGCCAATCCGTACTTATGCCGCGTGGCAGACTATGCCCTTATACTCTCTTTACAGAGAAGGCCTCTGCTAAGCAGTGCAACATAGAGTATGTAGGCTGTAATTTTAACTATTTTTAACTGCAAATACCCCCAACGTATAACCGGCTTCTTTGTTTGGAGTCACGATTTAAATTTGTAATTTTTTTTAAAATAATACATACAAAATTTTCTACCAATGTGTGGATACGGTAAAGAATGATGTGGCTAAATAAACTCTAGCAAAGCTCCAAATAATTTAATTAAACTTAATAAAAGGTTATACAGCTAGAAAGATCCACTAATCTGTTACATATATGACTTTCTAGATTTAGCTGATACGGTGACAGCATTTAACCATCTCTGCCTGTCGCAATTTATATAACATACGCAATAGCTTACCTTAGAGCCACCGATGCTCATTATTTTAAAATGCATCCCCGGCAACCGGTTTTAATCGTCCACACTTTAATTACAAGCTTTTTCCTTTACGCACCCCTACGTTTCAAGTGCTTGGGGCGCGTCGCCGTTGTCATTAAAAGGGGTGAGCAGAACTGTAAACAGTGCGTATGTAGTAAACAATTGCCTAAGGACTTGCACTATATACTAGAGCTGGGGTAGCAACGACCTGTAGTACATACAATATGTACTTTTATGACATGTGTTGAATATTCAGTATGAACTTTCTTTGCGTAACTTATATCATAGGTATATTATGCCATGTAAAGATAGTATTGCGCGCGCACGACATTGGGTAGTCCGAGGCACCGCTGAAAATCAGCGCTGTCGCATGACATACTTTTGTTCACGCGGGGAATCTTTTTATAGACCATCCTCCGGTACCCTGGGTGGGCCCGGAGGGATGTGTAGTACTCGGCCTGGGCAGCCCCTACCCACTAAACCTTCCGCGAAAGCCATCAGCCGTTATGAGCGGGGTTGGATCTGTCAGCGACAGGACAGTCGCTTGACATACTGCGACGGTGTCCAATGTTGGCATCGTATTATATTTGGCCTTCCTTCTTTTAGGCGTTCTTTATTTATTTTTCTTTCATTCTTATTTGCTATATGTTTTATATAATAAATGAAAAGTCTTTGTCTATTACCAAGTAGAATTAACCAGAATAGTCAATAGCCCAATAGTTTAGGGTATGGTCTGCGAATCGTAAGGTCGTAGTTTCGAATCCACCATTCAACTATTGACGTGCACCATCTCCTAGTCCAAGCTTAAGCTTAGTTGGAATGATTTACAAGAATGTTAGTAAGATTTCCTGAAAAAAAAAGAAAGAAATGTTGCTAGCTTTCTTTAAAAAAATATCTGGAATGGGTGGACCGATTTTGACTAGACTTTCATAGGTAGATGATGAAATAAGGACTAACTTAGGCTAGTTTTATTTTTAAAAAAATCGCGGGTAACACCGCGGGGCGTACCCACTTATTTATATAAAACCATATATTAGCGATAGTGATCATAACGTACCAAGAGTTTGCGTGTTCAATAAATTACACTTAAACATAAGTTGGATAACCCTAGCTATAAATTTGAGAATCAAATTATCTTCTCGATGTTCTAGTATTCAATTTATCACAGGTCATCCAGAGCATGTATCGTAAATCTCGTATATCATTATAGATACTTTGAAGGCATTAGAAACGAGCGGGAACGTGCACATTTATTATCACTTCTTTATAATAAATAATCGTGGTTTATAGGATAACCAGTTTTGGTGGTATGCTGGATCAAGGGAGCACCATAAGTTGGTACTGAAGAGATATCACCGGATGGCACCTTTTAAGTGCATTTCAATTACCTAAATACGTCCTTGGCGTCCTGGACTCTACTAGACATCGACATTTTATTTATTGGCATAATATACAAACATTACGAACTAAATATAATACACATTCAAAAAGAAAAAAAATACAATTAAAGGAAACGGACAAAGGGACATGATGCCAACATTACGACACTATCTCTATATGTGCTGTCGCAAGGTTGCCACAGCAACCACTACAACTTGGGTAGCGGTGCTCGGGACTACCCAATGTGGTGCGCGCGCAATACCTCCTTTAAATGGCATTTATACAGTCTGATAATAAATATATATTACAATAAATATAATAGAATAGATGTATATAATATATAGAGAAATTAATAATGTTTATATAAACCACAATCGACATACAATTAAACCCGAACTAAGCGCCTTGCTTCGTCTTCCATTATTCATACAGCAAAGGACTGGAATATGTTCCGCGTCTGTCTTCACCTCCAACTACAATGTGGGTGCCTTTACAAAAGTAGAGTGAATAGACTAAGCTAGGGCTCCTTACCATATAGAACTACATTTCCACTTAACATCAGGAGGTATCACGGTCAAACACTTGCTTTGAAAGTATAATAAATCAGTCTTCGCCGAGAAGGGCGGAAAAATCCCGACAATACTTTAATAAAAGTTTTCCAGCGGAATTTTCTAAAATTTCTGTGTCCTGCTAATTTAAAAAAATATGGTACATATACTTATGGATATGGGTTATAAAGGAAAAAAAAATTGATTGCCATAGATGACAACGAAATTTTTCTTTTCATCAAATTATTTTTTAAGGTATAAATCAAAATATGCAACTCTTTGTAAAGTTAAAAGGCTGTTTAACCTATATAAGTCCCACTCTAAGGCACAGGCCTTATGTGTAAAGATAATATAAAATAAGGGCTGTAAAGAAAAGTAAATCGTTTCATCGTGATGAAATAATTCGGAATAATATTTGCACCATTTTCTACGTGTCGTATAATTTTGAATTACCAAACGCGTCATATGAAATCCTAACAAACGGTAACGCTATTCGTTCCCGCCAAAAATAAGCGGCCATTATTCTAGAGTGGCCGTTTGACAGATCTGGATCGCGTGCGCTTTGGCAGCGCGGTAACGTTCCGGAATTTATCGTTTTATTCGTCTAATTTAAAAAAAAAGTTGTTTACGAATTGACTACAAATAACGAGCTATTTAAATCACATCGGTATGTCTAAATGCGCAAGTGCATTTCTTGCTTGTAATTGAAATTAAAAAAAATGTGTCGCGTACAGACTAATAAATGTTTATTGTTTTTCACGTTGCTTGGAAATGGTGTCATATTTTAATGTTTTCTTTGCATACCGAAAAAGATTCAAGAGGTAGAAAATGTTAAGTGATCACTGCTTAACATTCAGAACAGAGGAGTTGATAGATAGATAGATACATCCTTTATGCACCAAAGAATATGGCTTCCAGCTAACTTTTAGTGGTTAAGAGCAGGGTAGTGCTGCTAAAAATAGCGTTTTTTTAAAACATACATACAACATATTATATAGATAAATAAATATACATTTACATAAATAGATACTTCTATATAAATATAATAATATACATACACATGGAATATATAATATATAGAGAAATTAATAAAGTTTATATAAACCACAATCGTCATACAATTAAACCCGAAGGAAGCGTTTTGCTTCGTCTTCCATTATTCGTACAGCAAAGGACTGGAATATGTTCCGCGTCTGTCTTCTCCTCCAACTACAATGTGGGTGCCTTCAAGAGTAGAGTGAATAGACTAAGCTAGGGCTCCTTACCATATAGAACTACATTTCCACTTATCATCAGGAGGTATCTCGGTCAAACACTTGCTTTGAAAGTATAATAAATCAGTCTTCGCCGAGAAGGGCGGAAAAATCCCGACAATACTTTAATAAAAGTTTTCCAGTGGAATTTTCTAAAATTTCTGTGTCCTGCTAATTTAAAAAGTTGTTTACGAATTGACTACAAATAACGAGCTATTTAAATCACATCGGTATGGCTAAATGCGCAAGTGCATTTTGTGCTTGTAATTGAAATTAAAAAAATGTGTCGCGTACAGACTTTAATAAATGTTTATTGTTTTTCACGTTGCTTGGAAATGGTGTCATATTTTAATGTTTTCTTTGCATACCGAAAAAGATTCAAGAGGTAGAATATGTTAAGTGATCACTGCTTAACATTCAGAACAGAGGAGTTGATAGATAGATAGATAGATAGATAGATAAATCCTTTATTGCACCAAAGAATATGGCTTCCAGCTAACTTTTAGTGGTTAAGAGCAGGTAGTGCTGCTAAAAATAGCGTTTTTTTAAAACATACATACAATATATTATATAGATAAATAAATATACATTTACATATAAATAAATAGATACTTCTGTATAAATATAATAATATACATACACATGGAATTTATATAAAGACTGTAAATATACCAGTTTGTAATTTTTCATTGTTTGAGTATATAAAAGTATGTAAAAGTATTCAGATACACACGATTTAAAGACATTAGTTGACGAATTTTTCTTTTCATCAAATTATTTTTAAGGTATAAACCAAAATATGCAACTCTTTGTAAAGTTAAAAGGCTGTTTAACCTATATAAGTCCCACTCTAAGGCACAGGCCTTATGTGTAAAGATAATATAAAATAAGGGCTGAAAGAAAAGTAAATCGTTTCATCGTGATGAAATAATTCGGAATAATATTTGCACCATTTTCTACGTGTCGTATAATTTTGAATTACCAAACGCGTCATATGAAATCCTAACAAACGGTAACGCTATTCGTTCCCGCCAAAAATAAGCGGCCATTATTCTAGAGTGGCCGTTTGACAGATCTGGATCGCGTGCGCTTTGGCAGCGCGGTAACGTTCCGGAATTTATCGTTTTATTCCTCTAATTTAAAAAAAAAGTTGTTTACGAATTGACTACAAATAACGAGCTATTTAAATCACATCGGTATGTCTAAATGCGCAAGTGCATTTCTTGCTTGTAATTGAAATTAAAAAAAATGTGTCGCGTACAGACTTTAATAAATGTTTATTGTTTTTCACGTTGCTTGGAAATGGTGTCATATTTTAATGTTTTCTTTGCATACCGAAAAAGATTCAAGAGGTAGAATATGTTAAGTGATCACTGCTTAACATTCAGAACAGAGGAGTTGATAGATAGATAGATAGATAGATAGATAAATCCTTTATTGCACCAAAGAATATGGCTTCCAGCTAACTTTTAGTGGTTAAGAGCAGGTAGTGCTGCTAAAAATAGCGTTTTTTTAAAACATACATACAATATATTATATAGATAAATAAATATACATTTACATAAATAGATACTTCTATATGAATATAATACATACACATGGAATATATATAACGACTGTAAATATACCAGTTTGTAATTTTTCATTGTTTGAGTAAAAGTATTCAGATACAGTAGTATACAGATTTAAAGACATTAGTTGACGAATTTTTCTTTTCATCAAATTATTTTTAAGGTATAAATCAAAATATGCAACTCTTTGTAAAGTTAAAAGGCTGTTTAACCTATATAAGTCCCACTCTAAGGCACAGGCCTTATGTGTGAAGATAATATAAAATAAGGGCTGTAAAGAAAAGTAAATCGTTTTATCGTGATGAAATAATTTGGAATAATATTTGCACCATTTTCTACGTGTCGTATAATTTTGAATTACCAAACGCGTCATATGAAATCCTAACAAACGGTAACGCTATTCGTTCCCGCCAAAAATAAGCGGCCATTATTCTAGAGTGGCCGTTTGACAGATCTGGATCGCGTGCGCTTTGGCAGCGCGGTAACGTTCCGGAATTTATCGTTTTATTCCTCTAATTTAAAAAAAAAAAAAAAAAAAAAAAAAAAAAAAAAAAAAAAAAAAAAAAAAAAAAAAAAAAAAAACAGAAAATTAAGAAAGAATAATGTAATGTTGAAATATTTCTCATGGTACACGCACATTAGCAATTCGAGTTCGATCTTCCCCGGCGGCCATGTAATTGTTTGTCGATTTTAAGTACCGAATTGCCATGGTTTCGTTGGTGAAGGAAACACGCGGTGGTTTAGGGTATAATAAATAGGAATATGCATGCGCAAGAATATACTTTACAATAAAAATAACCTGTTATTGACATAAAAAAGCGCGCCAAATCAAATCTCAGCGCGACAATGATGATTTATCCCTAATGGGAAAGGCAAAAAGACTTTAGTCCATACAGCCATTATACCTAGTTATTTTATTACATATCTTGAATAGCAGAATTTTGGTAGTTTTAAAGGCCGAAGCCACGTCTTCATTGTTCTTTATCACAAAGTTTAAATGACATTTCTTTTTTTTTATTATTTTTTTTTCTTAAAAGTCAAAGACAACATATCGCACGCATCCTGAGAGAATAGTAAACACTACTAAAGCAGTTATTGCCCTTTACCCTATATGACTCAGTCGTGTCCAGTATCCGAGATGAGTAGTTCCATTGTATTGTCCTATGTAGACAACTCGACAGTAATACTCCTCTGCTCTGCAGTATACCTTGGTTTCGTATGAATAATTCTTTATCGGAATTATGCTAACGAGCTATTTCCCATTCCTTTTTCTTCGTAAGTGCTATTGCACGTGTTATTTGTATGGGGAGCACGTATATAGCAGAGTTATATTATCTGCTAATTATTTTGTCGTTTGTCTAACCTATATAAGGACGGAGATAAAATAAATATTCTCAGCCATGTACTTTTCGAGACAAGCCAGGCGTAGCCCTCCGTCTCTCCCCAATATCCAGCTTCTCGGTAGTCCCATTCCTGGGTCACCGAAACTAAATACCTCGGTGTACTTCTGGATCCGAGACTCAGCTTCGGACCGCACGTAACTCGAGTTAGGAACCGGGCTGCCCACGTAATGGGCCGCCTATATCACTTAATCAATAAAAAGAGTAAAATGTCCCTTCGTAATAAGGTGACACTCTACAAAGCAGTAATACGTCCCGTTATGACGTACGCGAGCCCGGTCTTCGCGCATGCCTCCCCGTCATATTCACCGACTCCAGGTTATCCAAAATCGTTTTCTGCGACGAGCCACGGGTGCGCCGTGGTTCGTACGCAACCGCGAATTACATAGCCGATACAGGGCTACCGACGATAGCCCAATTCTTTAAGCAGGCATCTCGACGGTTTTTCGAGACTGCCACCAAACATTCAAATAAACTTCTTGTGAGTGCCGCCACTTACAAGGCTATCCCCACTTGTAATTCAGACGCGTCGCCCGGAGGCCGAGACATGTCCTCGACGATCCGGACGATGTGATCACCGTTGCACAGGCTAGATCTCTACAAAGCCACAAAGCGTCCATCCGCGACCGTCGGAGGTTGCGAATAATCCTTGCGCGATACAAGCACTTCATGGGGAAACCCCACCCTCTCGATAGGATTAGGAGCGTTGCTGGAGTTTCTTCGGCCACTTCTTCTCCCAGCGCTAACGCTTCCCGAAGTGGCATATAAGTTAGTTTAGCTTAGATTGTCCCAGTAGATTTTGTTAATAAAATAGCTACCGACCGAGTCGTGGTTCATTCCTCTCGGGCGCCCTCGGATCGGACTGCTAACGCGTAATAATGGTAACCGTCCGCCGAGGTTACCTCACCGGGGACCCTTGTGTCGAGTTACCACCTAATAGAGGTTCAGGCTAAGCGATCTAAGAGCTGTGCCACCTCTCAAATCCGGTGAAGCAGTAAAGGCCAGCTTCTCTGTGCCAACTGTGATAGTTCGTCAAAAAAAAAAAAAAAATATTCAGTACAGTCGTTGAATAAACTGTGTCTAATAAAATAGGTGGAAAATACTTTGGAGGTTTTCATAATGTTTTTATTTTAATTTTCTTGCATAAACACAAGTTTTTACGAATTATATTGTGGTTCAATTTGATTTTATTTCTGATGTTTTGAGTTACAATTATCACAGTCTCACTAACTAAAGTGCTGCTTGATGGTCAATCTCATAATTGTTTTAAAACTTTCGTTTGATTTTATTTATTTATCTAATTGTATTTGTTCTGTTCTACTACATGTTGTTACTAAAATGCGTGTAAATATGGGACGGCGCGTTAAGTTTTAGCCACATACTAGATGTGCCTAGTGCCGATATTTTCATATGTAAAAGCGTTGTACATTCTAGAGCTACGTCGAAACATAATCGTAACAAAGAGCTCTAGGCATGTTACTCGGGCACCGACGCGCCGCGGTTGCGTCACTAGTGAAATCAATGGTGGCGGAGCGGCCCAGTTGTAAAGTTGACCTTGGTCGCCGGCCGCCTGCTCGCCGCGCTCTCTTGATAACAAAAATGCCATATTTAATATTGCCCGCACAGCAACACTGTCGAAAGTTATATCTCATCGATTTTACTCGATCTGGTGTTACGGCTTAATAGTGCAACACTACTTCCCGCTAATTTGATCAATATTTTTAATCTGTGGCTTGCGTTAGCTGCAGGCGTTTGTTTGTTGGTAGTATGTTCACGCACTACCAACAAACAAGTTCTAGCTAATATAATTTACATGTAAGAATTTATTTTCAAAACTGTGTTATTTTTTAGATTACTGTTATTAATTTTGACGTGACGTTAATTTATTCAAAAAGATAAATTGATTTCACTGTCATCCAGTTGATTTCCAAAACCGGATTAATAGACAGACATCTAGACCAAAAACGTGAAATAAAAGCGAAAGTTGTGTTTGTCTACCCCGCTAGGCTTAAAAGGAACGTGCGATCTTGAAATCGTTCACTATAACAAAAACAATTACACGTTTATTTACGAGTAAATACAAAAACCGACTTGAAATCAAATCAAAAGTGACGGAGCAAACACTAAACTTTACGCGTAAATCCTCTCTTTTACTTCTAAAGTATCAAGTTAAATTTTAAAATGCTTACCTGTTTCTCTTCTTCTTCCACATTCGTGCTCTTCATCGCTTAGGATAATTTACGTTACGTTTTGGATTATCATAAACTTTAATCGCTATTTCGCAAGGGCGTCTTCTTTGTATTTTAGAATTATCGTAGGAATATTACAAAATATAATTAATCAGAACCTAACTAAACTCTCATCAAACTACCCTTGAAGTACATCCTTTCTGATAAAAAAATGAATCATTCAAATCGATTGGCGTTATGTTGAGTTATTTGTTTATTTGTCGCGCACATACTTAATTCAAATTTATGACATATGGTTTTCTCGTGGATGCCATCGTCAGAACCAAATTGAAATAGGCTCAGCCAAATTTAAAAAAAGAATCATCAAAATCGGCTCAACCAGTCCAAAATTTTGATGTAACAATCATAAAAAAACAAACTACAGTCGAATTGACAGCCTCCTCCTTTCGGTCGGTTAATAACATAGTTCGATTGGTAAAATTTTTCTGTTACAAAGGTTGAGGGCAGAATAGTTGACGTGTGACCGTGACGTAACGTAATGGCATGGCCGTTACCATTTAGGTGTGTTGTTTCGTTCGTAGTCTCCCATCTGCATAGGTGCCCGTGCTCGACAGACTGCATACCGCAACTGTGTGTATTTGACTTGTAAATTGCCGCTTGCTTTTTTCAAGGCCGTTCATATCAGTGCGCAACGTTTGTCTACTTCGCTATTGTATAATATCGAACATAACTAGCTTTTTCTGGCGGCTTCGCCTGTAGTTATTGCTTGTTAATATTATATACGACGCATAAAGCGATTTTCGAAGACTTGCCTTCTCACCGTTGGGCTGGTCCATAAAACTTAAAGTCGCACAATAAGCGATGGAAAGAGCTATCTATGGTCACCATTCCTCTAAGGAATCCGAAACGAAGAATTTTGTGTTATCGACATAGCTCTTAAAGTCAGCAAGTTGAAGTGGTGATGTTCCGGCCACATTAGTAGAGTTGGTGACGATAGTGAAGGAAAGTCTTGTAATGGCCGCGCATGGGTCCGGAGTGCAGGGCGCCCTCTCTCCAGTTCGACTCACATTCTTTTAAGGATAGCTGGAAGTGGCTGGATGGGAAAGCGAAGGATCGTATATGGTGGATGGTATTGGAAACTCCTATTCCTAGCAATAGAATTAAGAAGCTGATAAAATTTGGTGGATGAAACAGTTAATATAAAGCCAAGACAGTATTTTACCATATCAATGCTCGTTTACAGTGTTAGTGCTTTTGTTAATTCCAAAATATATTTCGTACGTACTCAATAAAAAACTTTCAAGTTTCGAAATTTCGGCCCAGACTTATTTAGTGGGCTAACCTACACACTCGGTCGTAAAATAACATTATTCAAAACGGATGCGTTGCGACCTCGCTTCGAATCGTAAACACAAAAAGTGTAAAACGAAAACAATAAACGTGTCTGCGACGCCGAGAGCCCATCTGAGGCGAGTCTGGCAACATAGCGATGCGCGACCAAAACTTAAAGGCGGCTCATTGTTAACGCAATTAGCATACCGGGCCGGTAAACAAACTCGGCCGGGTAATACGTGACCGTGGGCGGTCAACGCATTAATATGTGCGCGCGGTCACGGGGTCGCCGCACCGCGTTTCAGAGCGCATGCGTTCGAATTTCAAAATGGCGACCCGCGACGGCGGCGTGTTACGCGGATTTTATGTATATGTTATAATTTCGTGTAATTTATATTCAATACGACAGCGGCTCCTAGATATGGTCGGTATAGCAGGCGACCGCGCTATGTTCGGGTGCTGGGATGGAATACTGATGAAAACAGGATGCGACTGCACTTTGCATACATGCATCGCCGACGGTTTGTATTCATCTAATCCAGAGTTCCCCAAACTTTTTTGTGTCGCAGACCCCTTGCCATGTTTTTCCGAGTTGGGTACTAACCCCTACTTACCTGATATTGATTTCCTGTAAATTTCTAATTGTAGTGAAGTTTAGTGTTAAAAACTTAAAGTAAAAACACATGTGAATTTATACATTTATTAATTGAATTTAAGTTAAAACTACTCAAAATAAAATTTTGTATCTGTTATGTAAAATATACATAGCATAAAATAAACTATAAATAAAATAACCTAAGCAATAAGTCAATATTTTTAGTGAGAAATAGGTAAATGGGTACTATCAGTGTATTTGGTGAGATCCACTATTGTGGACCCCCATTTTCATTTCATGGACCCACAAATTTTTTTCGCTGACGTAGATCCCTTACAGGTTGTCATAGACCCCTAGGGGTCGATATAGACCACTTTGAGAATCACTGATCTAATCAATATAATACCGCCGAGCGCTTAACGCGAGGGCCATAGGGTCCATGTCTTAGCGCGTTTAACACCTGCATTCAATTATTCAACCGCTGTTTAAATGAATAAACAAGTCGTCCCTACTTTCTTCGTACTCTTGCATCCATATTTATGTATAGATTATCATTGTGCGTGTAACTAAACATTTTCGCGCTCCGCATCTCGACCGTACGTTAGCTATTCAATTGGTTTTATGAGAATTAATTAGCACAGTGACTCTAAATATTAAATACGTAAAATTTATCTCGGTATCAGTTACCGTGGCGAACGCTTCTTGGAAATGTTGAGTTTATTCGCCTTTAACGTAATAATAGAATTGACAGATGTGATCATCTTAATCAATGTGAGCATCATCACTTAAGATCTTGTGGCTGTTTGATTTTTTAATCCTACTTTAAAAAAGGACCTTGTTTTTTCGACAGTGAACTTGAGGCCCCTTTAGTCGCTCTCTACGACAGGCAGGGGATACCGTAGCCTTATTCTACGAGCCCAGAATTACAAGAATGAAACCAACTCGTTTTTTTTAATTAACGGGGAGGAAATCTTCAAAAAGATACCCCGCCTTCTGGGGAAGGCGGAGGTTATGTGGGGTTTTTACCCACTAAAACCTCTTTGGTGCATGGTAAGGGGCTCCGGGATAACGCACCGGAGCACCATCTCCTAACACAAGCCTACGATCATTTGGAATGGTTATCAAGAATGTTAATAATATTTGTGAAAAAAATATTCTTAGCATCCTATAAAAAAATGTGCATAATTGGCTTAGCAGACTCAAACTCCTCAGCTAGCAGGACCTATGAACATGAAACCTCTTTAGTATAGTATGTACGCCACTAATACTAAGAAGTATATATATGCAAAATGGGTATACATTAAAAATGGCGCGTAAGAAGTTATTCTTCTTTGACAAATAAAAAATTACAATAAAATAATTAAAGGAATGGATAATATTGTAACTTTTACCCCTCACCGAGGGGACCCTTGGGTCGAGTTACTAGCAATAGAAGTTCAGGCTAAGCGACCTAAGAGCTATGCCACTTCTCAATCCGGTGAAGCAGTACCAGCAAGGCCAGCAGTACCAGTAAGGCCAGCTTCTCTGGCCGATCTGTGTAGTTCGTCAATAAAAAAAAAGGATAAGGATAGTCAACACAGTTAATAACGTTCAGTTTAAAGTTGAAAAATTAATTAAATATACACTACTACACTACACACTCTGTGTTGAAGTAAATAGCATCGAGAATGGCGCCAAAATGCCAGTTACTTATAGTACTTGGAATTGACAATTGAGTTAGTTGTCTAGTTTTTTTTTATAAAATAAAATCTTAAGGTTGTCACACATTCAATTTAATATTTAGCCGTGACCAAAAAGGGTCGGCTAAGAAAATTTATAAATTTTATTTTTATTTGAATTCAATGAAAAATACTGTATTATCCTAGTTTACGTAAGATATCTTTTTTCGTTTATGTTTGTGTTTTTTAATGAAATATAAATAAATTTATAGAAATATTTTATTTTATTTTAAGGATATTTAATTGTCTATCATGCACAATTTATTTAAGTTAGCTAGCGTCTTTATCTTCCGAGATATTTAAACTTTCTTAACCGACCCTTTATGTTTGGTCACGGCTAAATATTACATTGAATGTGTGACAACCTTAAGATTTTATTTCATAAAAAATAACTAGACAACTAACTCAATTGTCAATTCCAAGTACTATAAGTAATTAGCATTTTGGCGTCATTCTCGATGCTATTTACTTCAACACAGATAAATAATAGTCCCTGACCCGATTGATATAGAATTATGATATTACAAATGGAATTGTGTTACTTCCTATTTGTTACAATTTAAAGCACGCTGATATCCATATTGTAAGATTTCATAACATTTTGTAGTATAATGAAATCGTATTTCTAATACGCGAAGAAAATAAACTAATTTTTATACTTATATAGTTTTAGCAATACTAAATAGAAGACCTAGGGAGTAATTCTGTATAGTTTTAACACTAATAGCGACTTCGGACGGCTTCCAATACCAGTCGGCTTGAGATTACTGTTTTGTTCGTCTGTACAAGCGACTTCAAAAAAGATGGAGGTTATCAATGTTGTGTTACGTTTGTATTTTTTAAAAAGCGTGAACTCGATAACATTAAAATTAGTTCGTTTTATTTCAAATGCTATAACTTCGCTCACTTATTACCATTTCGCATTTGGTTTTTGGTTTCTGGTTTTTTAGTTTGCCCCCAAAGTTGTTATTGTCTATTTATTATCTGTTTATTTTAATTCACGATTATGGTATTTAAAAATAGTCGCAATTTTCCGCTGTAATGTAAGAGAATTTAGAATAGAATAGAAATTTATTTGGAACTTACAAAGCATACAGGTACAAATAAGTTCTATAATAGCCGCAGTATTACAAACTTTATCGCAGCTATTAACATCTTCAGAGAATTTAGTATAAAGTTCCATAATATTTACTATTAAAATTTTATTTAACCGACCAAGCGGAGGGGCACTTGCGCCGTGTTGCGCCCAACAGAAGTCCAGACTATAATATATATATATATATATATTTATTAATTTTGTAAACCCTTTTGTCTATCATATGCCGACAACGAATCTTGGCGTATTTCATACACAATGCGCAGAGGCGCCGAAAGTCTAGATACTGATCGTTGTTGGGACCACCGCGGTAAAAGATGGCGCGGCAGTTCACCAAAGTGGTCCGATCAAATAAAAAACTCGTCCAAATTTCACTCTGTTGTATGAGGCAGGTCATCCGCTCTAGATGCAACCCTGATGGTGACCACGATCCACGAGAGAGAGAGAGATTATTCCCCACATCCCAGCGTTATACCCAGAGTCTATTTATCAAGGGTTTAAGTGCAAAAACTCTGTAATTTATTTACGAAATTCTTTGGGTCGCCTGAGCATATTTGTTTTGCACGGGTTTTTCCATTATTGCGACGAAAGCTTGGACAATTCCATGCACAAATACATCGACGTTATTTGCGCTTCACAGAGTAATGTGACCCGTATGTTTGCCGGCTCCTGTTAATCTGCTGTATAATTCAAAGCATTTACATACAAGTTCCAGATTTAATTGGGCAAATGTTTGCTCAAACGATTATATATTTGGCATGTCTTTTGAGGCACTTTCTTTAACAATTGATACACTTGAACGTCAAGTTTGTACTACACTCGTGAGCAAAAATAAAGTATCAAGACGGTTAAGTAAGTATGAATATCTTTGAAGAGAAAGAAAATAAAATAAAATATTTTTATTAATTTATTTATATTTCATTAAAAAATATTTTATTTTATTTTAAGGATATTTAATTGTCTATCACGCACAATTTATTTCAGTTATCTAGCGTCTATATTTTCCGAGATATTGAAACTTCTTCTTAACTTACCCTTTATTGTTGATCAGGAGTGTAGTTGTCAGTTTAAAATTATTTTAGATGTGACTTTGAACGACGGAAGAGGAGAAGGGAAAAGAAAATTTCCGTTGTAATCGCTAGATATGGAGACAGTACCTCTTTAAGTTTGACCTTTAACTAAGAAATGTATGCAGATAGTTCATGTTAATAGACAAACGGTGGATTCGAACCTGCTTTACGATTGGCAGACCGTACCATAAACCTACAAGGCTGTTGAAGCTTTTATGTTAAAAGTGTAAAAAGTTAAAGTTACAACGTATATAATTTAATCCACTGTAAATAGTATACGGGCATTGTCCGCCAAGCGGCCCTAGTGCGGATTGGAAGACTTCATACGACTTAGAAATTTTTCTACCACATGTAGGTTTCCTCGCGATATTTCTTCAATCAGACAGACAAAAATATGTAACAAAATGGTATTTTTTTTTAAGGAAAGCTAGCAATATTTCTTTTTTCTTCCTGAAATATTACTAACAATCTTGTTAACCATTCCAACTAAGCTTAAGCTTATGCTAGGACATGGTTCACGGCAATAGTCGAATGGTGGATTCGAACCCACGACCTTACGATTCGCAGGCCGTACCCTAAACCATTAGGCTATTGACGCTTCTATATATGTACCGTATATACATTTTATTATTTTAATGTTCAAAACAGTAACACCAATTTCATTTATATGTATAGATATGTCCCACTGTTGGGCACAGGCCTTCTCTGTAAAAGTGTAAGGGCATAGTCCGCCATGTAGACCTAGTGCGGGATTGGCAGACTTCGTCTGTGTCTTAGATTTTTTCTAAGATATGTAGGTTTCCTCACGATGTTTTCCTTCACCGCCGAGCGCGTGGTATATCAGCATATAAAATTGCAACAAACAATTTACTTTTTTGCTGCCGCCACCGGGGATCGAACTCGTATTGCTAGTGTACTACACAACTTGAGGCGACCGCCCGGACGCTGAGCTACCACAGCACCATATCTTTATATTATTAATTAAATATTGTTTATCTACAATAAATGTCTGGCAGTCGGTCTGTATTTACGAGCTGTGTTGTACGAAGCGGTCTTAGCACCAGCCACTTATTTACGTCAACATAATATTTATTTATGAAGCTACAGATAACTGGCGACCTATTTACAGCCCCCGACTATCTGTCCGTCGGTTTAATGGAACAATAACGGCTTAGATCACATTGCGTGTCAGACAATTCATTTATTTTATACAAAGTGGCATATAAGTATATAGATATAACTTTATTGTAAACCACAAGCTAATTTATGAGCAAATACAAAAACTTCAAATCAATTCCAACGATAACGCCATTATACGTGGACGCTCACTTCGTATTTCCGATATGTCGTAGGAATAATACGGAATAGTATAATTCAGAACCTAACTGAACTTTCATCAAACTACTCTTGAAGTAAATCCTTTACAATAAAACAAACAAACGTGATACTGAGTTATTCGTCCATTTGTCGCGCACATATGTACTTAATTCAAATTTTAGACTCATATGGTTATCTCTTGGATACTATTATTAGAACTGAACCGAAATGGGACCACTTGGCAACCGTCAGCTTTCAAATAAAAAAAGAATCGTCCAAAGAAACATAATGCGTTTACATTTAGAACTTCATCCTTTTTTGCAGTCGGTTAAAAATCGTGCCGGTCCATTCAGTAGCGCAGTGATTGCAGTAGTCCTAAATTACCTTACATTATACGATAGTAGATTAGTTGTACCATTATTAAAGCAGACAATGATGTTTACGCTATGTATGTGTACGCATTTACTACGCACTAAAGTCAACAGTCACACCCTTCTGTGGGGGGAGTTCAACAACCTAGTACGTAAGCGTCGGCCCCGACCCCTGATAGCGGGGTCTTATATACACTGATAATGTATCACATAGCTTAGACCTTTCCACAGTTGCATGCGTATATACAACACTATACCAGGGGTCGGCAACTTTTTGAGTCGGAAGAGTCAAAAATTACAATTTGCAAAATTTCAAACTTTTTAAAGAGCCAAAATTTTTATCCCACCAACAATAAATAGTACTTGCACAAAGTTAGTACTAAAGAGCCGCATGTGGCTCGCGAGTCGCGGGTTGCCGACCTCTGTTCTTTACTAACCCTCTGTGACTCTAATTTTTAGATATATTTTCAAAAATTAATGAGTAATGTATACTATAATTCTATAATATAAGGCTACGGCACTGATAATAGTAGAAAACTTTTTTTTAATAATTTAATAGCATTAAAATCCCTGTATAAAAGCAGCCCACTTTACCTTAATAACTTAAATTTAATTTCACTACACACGTTTAGAGGAATAAGGAATCTATCCATCTATACATACAATTAAATTAATAATATAATTAAACATATAACGACTTAATAATATTAGGATAATAATCAAAATAAAAATGTCCTGTACCCACCGTCATTTGTGAACCGATTTTTATGTTTTTTTTTTGGTGTATGGCGATGGGTTCATCACCTGTTACTTTTCGGGACTAATACGCTTGGTGTAAAGCGGGCAACGAAAGCTTGTCTGTCTACTCTGCTAAAGTTAAAAGGACGCGAGAGCTTATTTATTTATTTTATATTTAGATCTATATGTATTTATTTATTGTTACATATAATTATTAATAATGTTTTAATTTTTTTTCTCTAAACTAACACCAGTTACTATGTTTCTACACAACCCCAAGAGAATGCTTTTTGGCAATAAGTCCGCCATTTTGTACTGTTTTATTTTGTGTCAAATAAATCAAATAAAGATTAAATAAATAAATAAATAGATTTACGGGTTGGGTAAAGTCATAGACAAAATAAATGATGGAATTTGATGTCATTGGCCGCCGAGATCTCTGATGAGATCGTTTTACTCTTTCACCACTCCAATTCCATTAATAATATTATCTAAAAGGATTGAAGCGATGGCAAGAATATTTCTAACGTAAATAACATAGTTAAAATCTAAAACCGGTAAAACCCAACAAAAGGCGAACGTTTAGTCGAACTGGTTTCAACGTCTGTTAATCATTCGTGGTTCGGCCATTTCTTTATGTTGCCACGCACCACCACTATAAGATACAACCTAATAAATATGTTAATAGCACTTTTTGTTATTATGCTAATGATTTATCGCGTTGTAACATGTTTTTTAAACTAAATGAAATTAGCTTTTTAAATGCTATATCGTGGATTAGCACATTTAGAAAATTTTATATTGCACGATGAAAAAATGTGTTAGGATTTTGTAATATATTTATAATAAACCAGCGTACCCAGCCCGCTTCTTTGGGTTAGATTTTGCTTTATTTTATTTAAAAAATAAACTTACATCATTAAACATTTAATTTAACTCTAACAATATAATAAATTATTTATTTCATTTGAATACGGAGAGTATTCATTCTCTTCTCGAGCGGGTGAAGATCATTACCTACACCCATGTACATATCAGTAAATACAATATCATTCTTATCATTTATACAAAAACATATCGGACTCAAGTTAATGTCAGAAATAAAAGTACGATTTTTGGCTTTTTTGACAGTTTAAAAAGAGGAGTGCTCCGATCGGCACCAAACTTTACAGGATTACTCGCCAGGTCAATCTGAAGATTCCCTGAAAGTGGTCCAGTCGTTTCGAAGCCTTTAAGGGACAAACCTACACACTTTCTCTTTTATATATATAGATATTATACTTAACAAAAACCAACTTCAAATCGAATTGTTAATCAGATTTAAGACTTCGTTCTCTCAAGGTGCCATTGTCGGAACGTAACTGGCACTTCTCGTGTGGTCCACGAGGAATGCCAGTTAAGAAAGAATTATCAAAAATCGGTTCACAGACTCGAAAGTTCTGATGTCTAACAGCGTATTGCTTAAGGATGCGGTCTGTGATACATTAGGTCGTAGGTTCAAATCCATCATTCGACTATCGATGTCAACCATCTCCTAGCTTGTTGGGGATATATAAGAATGTTAATAGTGTTCGTGAAATTTGTTAAGATTATTAATTTTAAAAATCCAAAAGTTGTAGATCAAATGAGCATGATGTGTCTATGAAACCAAAATATTACAGTTCAAGTGTCATTGTCCCAAAATTCTAGTAATACACTTTTTTGAAATGTAATTTTCGATTGATTTTTTTGTTTATTTGGTAGTAATTTAAATGTATCGGCTTATTTGGAAAATGTAATTACGTACGAGTTTCACAAATAGCTACATTTTAAACAATATTGGAGTATTGTTATGCCTATATATTGGAGCATTATTGGAAAAATGCAGAAACCAGCAGATAAGCGAAACTAGCGACAATCGACAACGGATGCCACTGAACGTACATTTTGCTACAATTGGTTAAGCAACTTTTGCATTTGTTATTTGGTAAGTTCAGTAGACGTTTAGTTTCATTGTAGCTACGGTTTACATTGGCGTAGGCAGGTAGGCGGTAGGCTGGCACGCGAATCGTGTGTGTTAGTATCTGACGTATTTGATAATAATGGAATCTTAATTGGTATGCTTGAAATAGATAGATAGAGGTTTCATAATGAAAAGTCATTGGCAAAAAGCAGATCCTGGGCTCAGGTGACAGCCTAACATAAGTAGTCGTCAATGATGTAGAGTCACACACGTCCTTGTATCTCTATGTGGGTAGACAGAAATATTAATGTTCGATTTTCAACCGAATTCAAAAAGGAGGATTTTTATGTTTGTTATCGCATAACTGACCACTGGCTGGACCGATTTTGATGATTCTTTATTTATTTGAAAGCTGGTGATTCTTATGTGATTCCAATTAATTTTGGTCCAGTTCTGACAATGGCATCCATAAGAAAAGCATCCTCCTCATTGCGTTGTTTCTCTCGTTGCTGAGGGTGGTGACCTCCACGAATTATATGGTGGACGATCGCTGTCCACCTGTTGCGATCTTTTGGTGTGAGAAAAGCATATAAGTGTTACATTTGCATTAAGTATATATGTGCGCGATAAATGGACCAATAACTCAATATCACGCTAACTGACATCGAAGATTCATCTTTTATTGGAAAGTACTGCAAGGTCAGTTTGATGCGAGTTGCGGTTAGGTTCTGATTAATTCTCTATTTCGTAATATTCCTACGTTCATTCGGAAATACAAGGAAGGCGTCTGCGCGGTAATAGTGCGTTTAACGTTTCATTCGATTTGAAGTCGGTTTTTGTTTTATAAACTAAAAAAAGCAGTTCTTAATTAGCTTATTACTACCCTGACGTTGATTATTCTATTAATAGCATCATTATTGGACTATCGGCTATGTGGCAACAGGGATATGTATATTCGTAATATATTCATTGCATTATTTTCAATTATCAACGTTTTGAATAAATTTTGAGTGTCGTTATCACATTGTTATCATTTAACCGAATTAAAATTAGTTAGGAGTGGCAATAAAATGTATTATTTAACATCGTCGATAACCGAACTCGACGGCTTAAGTGGCTGAATGCCAATATCGGATTGAATTAAACATGCGGACGAGCGCTTGTTCCGTTTCACATGAAACGATAACGATTTTTAGTGTATGTCCCATGGGTTTTTTTTAATTATTTTAAAAAATGAGTAAATAGAATATTAACACTCGCACACTTCTCTCGCAACATACACAATAATATATAAACCTTACCTTAACTACCTATAACTTAATAATAAAATAAACCCGGGCTTAGGTACAAAATCTCTCAAATATGTCTCTAGCATGGAGATGTGATGTACTGAAAAGGAAAAGTGTATATAAAAAAATGTGTATGCTTATATATGTGTGCAAAATGTGTGTGTTTTTGTAAAAGTAAATAAATATTTCATTTCAACTGCATTTTACCCCTCATCGGGGGACCCTTGTGTCGAGTTACTAGCGATAGAGGTTCAGGCTAAGCGACCTAAGAGCTATGCCAACCTCTCAATACCGGTGATGTAGTCAAAGCTGTCTTTTTCGGCTATTCTGTGTAGGTTCGCCATAAAAACAAAACTGTTGCATCTGCTCTTGCGGCCAGTTATATGCGGTAACTTGTCACTGGACGCGCGTGACGAGTATACTTCTTTGGCATCATTAAAAAATTGTTTTAACACAGTGAATAAAGTTCAGTTTTTAATTTATAATTTTAAATAATAAATGTATTATTTCTTGTTTAGTTAACATCAATTATATTGCAGTTCTTGAAAAAATATATAAGCACAATTTTTTTAACATTACTACAGCATCAATCAAATCATTTTTTCATAACGCGCCTATATTGGTTCATTTGTCCCACACATACTTAATACAAGTCTAACACTTATATGGTTTCCTCATAGATGCCATTGTCATAACTGTACCAAAATTAGATGGCATCACATGAGAAGCACCAACCTTCAAATAAACAAAGTGAAGGTTTGGCGTTTCTAAATCGGTTCACCCAGTCGAAAGTTATGAGGTAACAAACATAAAACAATATTCAGACGAATTGAGTCTCCATTTTTGAAGTCGGTTGAAAATTATAAACTCTCCAATTCTTGAGCCTCTGATAGAAAAAAAAAAACGCGTCCGACGTTTGATTAGAGTTGCGCAATAAATTTTTTTACGATCTTTTGATGGGTTATATTTCGTCGGTGCCGGCGGGCGGCGCGATTTAGTGCCGGATAGCGACGCCCGTGTCAGAATCCTCTCACGCACTCCGCGATCTGAGATATGTTAATTTTATTTCACGATTTATTGGTAAAAGCCCACCAGCGACATGGGGCGTTTTCTTTTCAACCAACTTCAAAAGGAGTAGGTGCTCAATTCGTCTGTATTTTTAATGTTTGTTACGTTGTTATGTCATTCGCTCCAACATCCTCACCAATCCTTCCGTTACAAATATGTTTTAATACTAAATAAACCATATAAACATGTATACAATTGCTCCGAGTGTCAGTAGATGTGAATACCACCATAAAGTTGATTTGATATTTTAAATTATAAGTTTGTACGTCTATCGGTAGTCCCAACGGCTGTCAATTTTTCATTTTATTTCTTATTAATTTATTTATATACGATGCGGTAGCTCGCCGGGTAAGCAAGTTGAAGTGGCGATGGGCAGGGCACATAGCGCTCAGAACAGGTGGCAGTAGTCCAGCGCTGCGGTCCTGGGCTCGTAGAATAAAGCTACGTTATTCCCTGCCTGTCGTAGAAGGCAAAAATGGTCCTCGGGTTCACTGAGCGAAGGGTGACGCCAAGGGCCTTTGTCGTCCGCCGAAGTGGACCCGGGAAGAAGGCGGCATTGGCCGGCCCATGTTGCCTTGCACTGCGACGGCACAGGGGGGGAGCGAGGATTAACCACGCCCCGGGATGTGCTCTCCGAGACTACTGTGCAGAGGGGCTCCGGTGCGTTCCACTGGAGATCCCGGAGCCCCTCACTATGCACCGAGGAAAGGCCACCGGGGGTTTTAGTGGGTAAAAATCCCACATACCTTGTTGAAGATTTCACCACGTCAAAATAAAAAATTAAGTGTTTACAATAGTTTTTTGTCAAATAAGATAAAGTTACATCATGTATATTATCGAGCACAAACCATTTAAAGAAAGTATAAGCGCATAGTCCGCCACGTACACCAAATGTGTTATTAAGTTTTTTAAATATAAACCGCCCAGTCATTTTTACTACGCGATTTATAGATACTAAATATGTTAACCGCCAGGTATATAATGATAAAAATGTAAAATCGTCACTAAATCACAAATTGAGTTGTAAAATCGAAAATAAACCAGCTAATGTTACGTTCAAAAGCATTTTTTTTTTGGGGAAAATTGACACTTTAAATGTAAATCGTATTTAATATATTTCGAAACGATTTTGCCATTTGATTGCAATAAAATAAGGCGAATATTTGACGACAGTTGGAATGTTTGTCACAAATATCGATCTATCCTGCTGAGAGACATAAAAACATTTGCGTATTGGTAACAACCATCGTAGTGTGGTGACTGCTGTGTGAAATATATCGATAAATAAAGAATTAACGATATTCCCCATAGAACTTCTACAAGTCTAAATGACTTTTATATTAGAATATAATTTATTATATTTATATTTTTTTATTTTAAATTTATTCTCATCATAGAACGGGTGCTTGTGTCAAAACACTCCAGTTCGAAAGTTATTGAATTTTTATGTTCTGAATTACCTCATGCTCTGCGTATTATTAAGCTCAAAATTCAGCTTAAAGATTACTTCGTAAAATGAACAAGAAATTAAAAAAAAATTAAATACAAGCTTTTAGTGTTTGTTACTAAAATGAACTAAGAAATTCGAGTCAAATGAGCCCAAACTCAATGGGGTTGCGTCGTTTATTTAACAAGGTACTATAGTCACCATCCATTTCCATCAACAGATCAGCTCTATGTCAGAATAAAATTGTATTGTCATCCGATCTAAACATGCATGCAAAATTGCAACTCAATCGAAAACCGGGAAGTGGATCAAATTTACATTGCAAAATTTGATTACAGTACCGAAAGACAAAGAGACAAACTAAATAAAAGCACGTAAAAAGCACTCAAGACTTATCCGTAGGGGATAGGTGGATAATACAGATTTCCATTTCACAAGATCCTAGCACTCTAGCTTCTTTTGAATCACTCTTCTTATGGTGCTTATCTTAAAGTGCCTTGAAGGATGTGTCGATGAGCTGCCTTCATACCGTTCTCGAATCACTATTGTACACAGTAGATTTAGATTCGGGACCCTAGTTGCTCTCAACAGAGGTTCGGACTAAAAGAGCTCTGCCACCTCTCAAATCCGGTGACTGTTACGGTCAGCTTCTCTGGATCAATTCATCTAAATCTTTGTAATTTAATTTAAAACTATCATACTGTGTTAACGAATCGAATTTTATAGAATTTTAATTTTTTTTCAGGTAATTATCCAATTTATCCAACATACGGCAAAGGCGTTCCAAATAAAAGGTGAATATTATTATAATTTATCTTGAATATAGTTACATCACGTCTGTATAATGCGGTTAACCAGAAAACCGCAAACGATCTAAAATATCAGAACATAAAGTTAATTTCGTCAAACAAAAAGGTGCTTGGCACTGTGTATGAATGCTGACATTACAAAAGTTACGTGTGACCTACCGTATAGACCGCACCCAACATAGTGAGAAAGATTCTTTCTCACTATGTCTCTCAGTTTTTCTTTCGTAATTTTTTGTAGCTATAGTTACTTAGTGCCGTAGGGGTAAGTCGCATCAGCAGTCCAACATATATATAGAGTAGTAAGTAATACGCAATTCAAATATTCGCTATAGTTTTATTCGTATATATTTTCAGATTTCGATTGCATCCCTCTCACACGCAGGTTATTTACTTAGGTACGAGAGGGACGTTAATGACATAAAATTTTTCCAACAAGCTTTATTTTGTTGTATTTTTAATTATGTTTTAAAGTTGAGATAATGTTTAGTTTACTAATGACAACTACACAAAAGTGAGCATTTTCAAAGTTAACATAATTATCATTTTAAACTAACTTGGTCACGGACGTACTTAAAAATATCGGGATCTCATTTAGTATAATACACTGGTAAGGGTAATATCCCGTTTTAAGTAATAATTGTTTTTTTGTTTATGGCGTTTCCATATAGATTTCGCCAATGTCGAAGTGTGTACGTTAAACTGCTGTAAAAAGCGGGCTTCGTGACGGACAAGGATCTAAACTTTAAGGAAGTATTTGGTTGCTGCTGAGACAATTCCGCGCGATGCTCACTGTTGATATGTCTAAAACAATAGAAACAAACACAATATAGTTAGTTGTTTAAAAGACAGACAAACTAAAGTCTAATGTTATTTTTAACGTTAAATATAATTACTAACATTCTTGTTAGGTTAACTGTGGAATGGTGTTCCAACTAAGCTTAGGCTTGTGCTAGGAGATGGTTGACGTCAATAGTGGTGGATTCGATAGTGTGTGTGTGTGGACCTTACGATTCGCAGACCGTACCCTAATCCATTAGTATTGCCGCTTCTAAATACATATATAAAAGGTGTGAGATTACCCGGCACAAACAGACAGACAGACGGACAATAGTTGTAAAAAATATTGTTTTGGTAGATGTACCCTATATTCATTCATGTAGCATGTAACAAAAAGCGATTATGTTAATATTACAAACAGACACTGCAATTATATTTATTTGTGTATATAGATAATAAGACAGATTGATGAAAGCGTTATATATTTGTGTGTGTGTATCTGTGAGATTGAAGGCGTTGTTAATTAAATACAGTTTCAGTATTTTCGTAATTCAGCCTTAGGAGCCACTTTATGTTATTAAAATTTTAAGTATATTTTGATATGTCGTAGATTAGATATTCTGTCCTAAAGAGTAGCGCAATTGTCGTAGGTCGTTGACACCGGTTCGTCCACCCCTCGCTAAATGCGAGCCCACCTGATTTACTCTTATTGCGGCCTATTCCCGCCACGCTTAATCCCGCCTGACATTTTCTGCAGGAGCATTACGACCAGCTACCGGTTATTTCTGACATTCGCCGCTCGTTCACCGCCAGCTCTTATTACGGTACACGCTCCAAACTCTGTACGAGGCTTATACAAACTGTCGCTTTTGATGTTAATAGATGATTCGAGAAAGGTTGCGCCATGTTACTGTCTCACGCGCGTGTATGTCGGTATTGTGTTGACACGCACACATGCGTAGACGGACACTCTGAGTTCCTATTTGTAGTGTGTGATTAAGTGCAGATTTGCGCGGGAAATCGTAACCACAGATAACAAACCGCTATTACGAGTTCGATTTACGCATTCTACATTAATACAATTTATAATTATTACTTTAATATCAATAATTTCCTACTAAATATTGTCATAATTTTATAATATACAAATGATAGACACATTTATGTTATTTGATAAAATATATTAACAGTTTGAAATATCTGTACTAATAAAGGGCGAGACATAGAGGTTTTTATTAGCTTTTACTGAAAAATATAGAATGTGTACCATAAGATGTAGCGTGTATCATAGAAGGTTCTATTGTTTTATTCTATTGTTGATTACACATACATGACTAAAAAAAATTTTAGGCTTTGTTAAACACATGCCGGAAGATATTTCCGTCAGTTATTCCACATTGAAACATAAAGTATTTTGAATACAAGTAATAAAACATTTATCGAGGTGGAGAAAGAAATTAATGTCTCATCACTTCTGCACTTCAGTCAAGTCACCAATTGATTCAAAAGCACAGCGAACTTTAAATGCTTGAAGATAACCAAGATAAGTTCCGCTAGCCCCGACCATAGAATATAGCATCGCCATAGACAAAGGTAAGGCATTAGACTGAATGTTGATGTATCAATAATATTATTTACTTGACAATAATGACATCTTTTAAATATGGCGTTAAATTTCGATCAATTATTTAATAATTTTTAACTTAGTGGAGTACATTTTTAGCACAATGTTGATTGTTATAGCACAAATCTAGTCACAATAGCTGACTTGCGACCCAAATGGCTAAATGCCTTGCAAAAGCAGTCGCACGCGCACGATCTTGGACAGTCCTGGACACCGTTGAAAATCAGTGCCAGCTTTGTTGACTGTGTCAACTATCCTTTTCCAGTCCTTTACTATTTTATTTATTTTAATTAATAGCATGCAATCAAAAACTTTTTTTTAATAATCAAAGTAGTATTAGCTGATGCCAAAGAAGTATTAACTTCTCACGGGCATAAATCTACATTCCTATTTTTTATTTTTCTTTCTTTTTTAATATGTTTCATGTTGTGTTCGTATATGATACCAATAAAGAAAATGTCTGTGTCTCATATGATCACGCGAAACGACAACCAATTGTATTAAGTGCGTGTGAAATACTATTCCATGTTCAAAAGAAATACGGTAGTACAAAACTCGTCGCGAGTGCGGCGACAGCGACATGCCCACCTGTGGGACGTGTGGGATCTATTACCGGCCACTGTCAACCCGCCAGCACTTGGCAATTGTCCAGCCTCTACTGCGTCTAATATTAAATATCAACATTGGCGAATTTGAGAATGGTCAAATTACGCACGTATTGCTTCGGGATAAAGTTGAGAATCGCTCGGTATGTTGCCAATGGCAGCTAGCAGGTGTGGGTGAGTAGAATTAATACATTTGCATTTGAAGGAACGTATAAAGCGGTCTAACAAGCTTAGGTTCGTTTCCCAGTGGCCGTTAGTCATTGTAGACCGATATGTGAATTCGTTGCATCTTGTTTTAATATGATTTATTCAGAAATAAAGTGAATTTGTTATGTTGTAGTAGAGTGATGAGATGGTATAATTAATAAATTGATTAATTAAGCCGGCGCCTTTTTTTGACGATCTACACAGATTAGCCAGAGAAGCTGTCCTTGACCGCTTCACGGGATTTAGAGGTGCATAGCTCGTCGCTTAGCCCGAACCTCTAACGCTAGTAACTCGACTCAAGGGTCTCCCCGGTGAGGGGTAACTTCGACTTGGACGGTTACAAACCGGCGCCTAGAATATTAGACCAACTGGTGGATTTCTCTAGGCCACACTTGGCCTAAATTACTCTGAATAAAGATCAAGCGGAGACTGAAAAATATGCCATAATGTTGAGGTGAGATCGAAACCCTTTCGAATAAAAATCAATTCATAAATGAAGAAGCTATGAGTATATTTACGAGTAAAAACAAAAAGACTTCAAATCGAATCGAAAGTTATTACGCGCGAACGTTCTCCTTGTATTTCCGAATTATCGTAGGAATATTACGAAATAGAATTAATCAAAACCTAACTAAACTCTCATCAAACTTAGATTCTTGATACGTCAATAGCCTAATGGTACGGCCTGCGAATCGTAAGGTCGTGGGTTCGAATCCACCATTCCGCCGTGAACCATGTCCTAGCACAAGCTTAAGCTTAGTTGGAATGGTTAACAAGATTGTTAGTAGTATTTCTGAAAAAAAAAGAAATATTACTAGCTTTCTTTTTTTAAAAAAAAAATAAATATTTAAATAATAGCTTGAGGAAAAAGTTTTTGTTCGCATTTTTTAAGAAAATTCATATTAAAAATCCTTTCGTATAAAACATGGATCAACGAAATAGGTTGGCGTGATATTGAGTTATTCGTACATTTTTCACACATTTACCTAAAGTAATTTTTAGACTTATATGGTTTTCTCCTGGATCCCATTGTCAGACCAAACCAAATTGAAATGGGTCTACACGGGAATAACTAGCTTTCAAATAAAAAAGGATCATCAAAATCGCTTCATCCAGTCGAAAGTTTATTTATTTATTTAAATCAACAAAAATTATAACACCATTACAGATAATCCAATATGATGTTATAAAAACTCAGTTAAATATATATTTTTAAAATTAAAACAAATAATAAGCTGTTTAATGTATTGACAATAAATATATAAATATAATAAAGTTATACATACAGACGAACTAAGACCGTTTAAGTTGGTTGTAAATACCCTGCGTTTCTTGACGTCGGTTAACAATGGCGGTAGTTCATATTTTGTGCAAGTATCACCTACAATTGTGATCCTGCAAGTAGCACACATTCTGTATGCACCGCAAATGAAACAATCATGGTCACGAAACGCATGCGGTCGTATTGAAAACTACCGCAAGAATTGTGCAAAGCGGACGGGCCTTTGACCTCACATTTGTACTAATGTATTGTGTATCTATGGAACGTTTACTCAACGATGCCTATTTTAATCTGTTACTCATCTATTGACATTCGATGATTTTTTGGCACCTACAAGTCAGCGAGTACTAATTTCTTTGGACAATTCAAAAATAAATTTACGCGCGTACACCCTCTTTATATTACCGAATTATCGTAAGAATATTACGAAATAAATTCAATTAGAACCTAACCAAACTTTTATCAAACTACTGTTAACGTGCATCCTTTCCGATATAAAATTAATCATCGAAGTCGGTTGGCATGATACTGGCGTGAGTTATTCGTCCATTTGTGGCGCACATACTTTTTTTTTTGCTAACGAGGAGGAAATCTTCAAAAAGATACCCCGCCTTCTGGGGGGAAGGCGGCGGTTATGCGGGGTTTTTAACCTCCCCGGTGGCCCTTCCTCGGTGCATGGTGAGGGGCTCCGGGCTCAAATTTCGCAGCATTATTGGATGTTCTTCAGAAGAACCAGTAATGCTCCACATCACCGTGGGGACCCTTGTATCGAGTTACTAATAGAGGTTCAGACTAAGCGACCTAAGAGCTATGCCACCTCTTAATCCGGTGACGCAGTCTCCAACCTCTCTGGCCAACTATGTAGTTCGTCCCTAAAAAAACCCCATTAGTATAAACCGTAAAATAATTTAAGCATGTAATTTAATGTGTGAATGTGTGGTGGGAATGGTAATGGAATCGAGAATGCAGTTAGTCAGACTAACTGCATCTCGATTCCACCTGATGTTAACTAAATATCAGACTGGATCGTGGTAGAGTGGTTCGAAAGAATAAAAACAAAATCAGGTTGCTATATATTAAACGAAACAAGCTAAAAAAATTAAGCATTTATTTCCCTTGTCGATTATATTTCACTGATTAGAATTTAAAATTACTAAAAAGCATGAGCGAATGGTATTCAAAAAAGATTCATAATTTTATTTTATTCAAATTTTATATAATTTTAGTAAACATCTAAACTGTCTAATCATTTTTTATATACGATTAGTCGTTGCAAAAAACTAATGAAGATATAACTTTGGCTAATAGAATTAAACTAATTTTATTACATGGCCGCTAATTGATTTGTAAGACTGCGTAACGCGGCAAAATAAACAAACATGGCGTCGGTGCACGGCGTTATTTCTTTTTTCTATTAGCTTAATTTCTCTTGGCACAAGCGTCGCCGTGATTCAGCCTGCCACCTGAATTGTCGGTAAGTTTTTAATGTGAACGCCTAGTATTTTACGATTTTCGTTAATGACCCGTGACTAATTATTTGCCGTTCGAGCGTTGAGAACTATTATTGGCAACTATTCTTTGAGTTTTATTTCGGTATCGCTAATTTCGTTAAGATCTTGCCAAGACACCTTTGTGATTCGCTCTTACCTTGAATGGCGGCTAAACGGAATATAAAAAATGTCAGTTGAAACACGCGGCGGTTATTTTACAATGTGACGTTCTCCTTCAATTTTTGAATTCAGAATTGATTATTTTTAACTAATATTTTTATTGTCAGATATGTAAAGTCAGAAGTATAAATTACGCGATAATGATTTTTTTTTCATAAATAATACTAATATTCATGTTAACCAACTGAAAATTTATATCAATAGTCGAATAGGGTATACGAACCTTCGACCTTGTGAATCGCAGACCGTACCGTCAACCGAGTTAGTTCCAATTAGATAAATTAATATTCAAAATACATAGACGACTAAGAAACACAGACCACTAGACTAGCGCTGAAAGCGCGTGGGAGCTTATTTTATTTATATTTACTTAAAACACCTCACCACAAAATTGCATGAGTAACACGATTTTATGATATAGGTGACAAAAAAAGCGTTAAAACCGCTGTTAAAATTCACAGTAGTGATCAAATACAATATACCAACTGGGCTAATTTGGAAATTTCATCAAAATCTGTCCAGCATATTTTTCCAGCATTGATTGAGATATTGGTAGGTTTATGACAATCCAAGAATTACTCCTTAACAACGACGAGCACAAAGAGGAAAGAGATTATAGGTACTAGAACTTCGTTATATAGCTATGATACTTCGAAAATAAAACAGTGGCGTCCGTGCGATTAAATGTTTAATCCGTCAGTGATTTGAATTTTAGTCGGTTTTTGTTTTACTCATTAAAAACGCGGAAGAATAAGTAGAATATTATTACCAAATTAAAAATTAAACAACACCTAACCCCTCTACTTACGACTCCTTTTCTACTCAAAGGATCACTTCTTCTCTTTGTTCATAGAAAAATAATACTAAAAAAATCTCCCACCATCGGCGTTTCTTACGCATGTGTTTGTAATATTTAAATTTTATGATTTACATCAAAAGAACATCGATCGAAACTACAATAGTACGCACGATACGACGCCCGAATTGAAATTGAAATTTACTCTTAAATATTTATTACTTAACAATAGGGTTGTCATCGAACAATAGAGGAGCTATTTTAAGAGAGCTAGGTTAAGAATTAAGCTTTTTTTCAAAACGTTCTCCTACCATAGTTATTTATGAATGTTTTATTATAATGAAGTTGACACAGCGATAAACTTCGTTTGGTGATTGCTGTCTGAATATAATTTTATTATTTAAAAAAAAAAACTATGTGTGTTTTTCATTTACGACAGTAGCGAAACTTCAGAAAAGTAGCAAAAGAATGCGATAAATATAGAGTATCCGGAGAATTAGAAGTATTAAGAGGTTTATTATTTATATAAAAATTACCATATAAAATTATTTTAAATTATAATGCAAAATATTCCATTACATATATTTACAAATGTTATATATTTTATGACACATATTATCCAGATTTAATGTTTTCACTTTGAGGAAATGACAAGAGAGGTGTATGACAACTAAAACAGACAACAAATGAGTAACTAGCCACAATTTTTTTTTATATATCTACGAAAATCTTCATGCAAAAAAGCAATTGTTAATGGCGAGGAAACTCATTAATGAATATTTTCTTTGTAAAAGTTGGCGCAAATTTCGGAAAAATCTTGGCCTACCATCTAAGAGGTTCACGAGCGAAAAAATTAGAGAAAAAAAGTTGACAAACTGGCACATAACGCCGTAAAGCTTAAAAAAATATCACCATATATCGCATACACAAGTCATCAAATGTTTTCTTAAAATTATTACACAAATGTATCATAAAATTAAGCTATCGTGTTGTTAAACTTTATAAGTATGTTTTAAAAATATTCCGCCATTAAACCATTAATTTTGAATAATACCTTTGCAAGCCCTATTTACTCAACAACAAAATATTGTGACAAGCCGTTATTGCTGCTTATGCAACAACCGATCCTAAATATTTGGATATAAGGACTACAATTGATTGTGTCGTTTTCACTAATATAATAGCTGCGTGTCAGTTTGTTTGTATGTGAAGACTACACAAAGCACGTGTGATTAATGTGGTACAAGCCTGTCTTATGACGTCAATTGACGTGCTTGTGGTTGGGAATATGGTGTCCCATATGCATTCTCGACACATGAACATGAATTTTCTAATGTTTTTTTTTCTTCTTTTTTTTGGAAAATAGAACCCGAGTGTTATTAACTTAATCTTGTTATTGCTGATTTTTATAGTATTTATGCTTTTATAAGTTCGATATTGTGTATATCTGTAATGAATTCTTGTAGTGCCATCTCCTAAGGTCGGCTTTAATTTTTGATACAGCGTCACGGAACAATGATCCTGTACTCATGTTGAACTTAAAGTTGTGTCGTGTCGTTCCTAAAGTTAGGTCGTCGTCTCTGCAATCGATCTTTGAAGTTTTTACCAAGCTGCGTTTGACACATTGTGTTTTCCACTCTTCCGGCGTAGAGTCACAGAGTAGATCTACCGTAATTTATCAGAATAAGGGTAAGAACCGATCATAGGGTAGATCAAAAAATAATAGTAAAATTATTAAAAAAAATCTTTTAAAACTAATTAAAGAGTAGGTAAGCCATGCAAAATATAAATTATTTCCCGCGATAGTCGATGTTCCGCGCGTTCAATCGAAGTGATTTGAGTCAACGTTCATCGTGCGTGGCGTCAGTCTTAGAGTGAATAGGCACTTACTAAACTAGTGCGTACCATCTTTCGACTATATCACCACTTAACATCAGGTGGGATCGTGGTCAAGCACTAGCACTAATTACGTGTGCATGCGCCGTCGTCCCCGCCATTGTTCCTACTACCTGTCTCCAGGACTAACTTATCCAGGAACTCTCCGCTGTCGCGCGCGGTTGGGTTTGTTAATACCATCTCACTGCACTTTGATATATTTTGTTGCACAGAGTCTGTGTTTATCGAAGCTGCCTACAAATGCGTAGAAGGTGTTTGACTCTATTATATTTATATATTATTGTCAATACATAAAGCAGCTTTTTATTTGTTTTAATTTTAATAATATATATTCAACTTTTTGTAATATCATATTGGTATTATCTGTATGGTGTTATAATTTTTATTGATTTAAATAAATAAATAGTTTATACCCAATAAAAAAGCGTTTCTTTGAAATTAAGTGATGTTCGCAACAAAAGCATGAAATCCAGCAACGCGTGATGAAGTCCAATGATCATGTAATTCTGTAGAAAATCTGTATGTTTATTTCGAATAACCAATATAGAGATTTTAAATGCCTCGTGGTAGGATAATCCAACCCCAATATTCTGCTAAGTCGTGGTTCCCAATTCCCATTCGTGCAATAACAGAATCCGTTGCAGGCCCAACATCGACGGACATTTTCTTATTTATACGTTTTTTAAACTAAAAATGCTCTTCAAATCACCCGATTTACGAATGAATAAAGCTTGCACAAATAAATTTACTTTTATAAATTAATAAAGGAATTAAACAAATCTTATCGCTTCAATAAAAACCCGTCAACTTATCTTAACCGGGCGTTAACGAATTATGACGTAATGTTATCTGCCAGCAGACGCAACTCGATTACCAGTTTAAGGGTTAGACATGTTGGGAACGTTTATTGCAATATCACTTTAAATTGAATTAACTTTTAAAGAGCGTTCCGGAGTGGTGCCGTTTTTTAAAGAAACCATTTAAATGAAGCTCTTCAAGTAGGACCGAACAATAAGAGTATAACAAATATGATACATGAATAAAACAGTTATGAGATTAAAATATATACAATAAAATAATAGATGAAAAAAAAATATTACAACTTTTTTTTTAATAAAATTTCCTTACGATATTTTCCTTGACGGCCGAGCGCGTGGTAAATCAGGACTTAAAATTACAACAAACAAATTAATTGGTGCCGACAACGGGGATCGAACTCGGGTTGTTGTACAATGCGACTAGGAAAGAACTTTAAGAAAGTATTTAGCCCTTACTACTACCGATTGTAAGAAACTGTGCGGTGGCATCTGGGTTGATCTACAGGAGACATATCTACCACTGGTCCACTACCAAGTAGTCGTTGTTTATTCAATATTAATCAAGCCTTGTTATTGAATTATAAGATTGCTTCTAGGAATACTGTATGGCGGTACGCTTTCGTTCTGTGTGTTTATAAAAAGTTTCCATTGTTCACCGGCGAGCCGGTGTCGTGTGTGTGGCCAGAAAAAAGGCACACATTCTATTTTATTTTAATCGATACAATATCACCTATATGTATCTACCAACTACCGCGTAATAAATATTACGCGGTAGATGCATCTTGCAGAACGTGAAGTAAGCTGGAAGTTTGTAAACTATACACCTCGAGTTCACTGGGCGACAAGGGTAGACCCGGGAAGAAGGCGACATCGGCTGGCCCGTGTCGGCTTGCACTGCGAGGGTACAGCGGGGGAGGGAGTAACCTCCCCCCCGGGAAGTGCTCTTCTTGAGCACAGTGCAGAGGGGCTCCGGTGCGTTCCACTGGAGATCCCGGAGCCCTTCACCATGCACCGAAGAAAGGCCATCGGGGAGGTTTTAGTGGGTAATAACCCCACATAACCGCCGCCTTCCCTCCCAGAAGGCGGGGTATCTTTTTGAAGATTTCCTCCCCGTTAACAAAAAAAAAGTTTGTAAACTGTCAATCTAGTTTACACGTCTATTGACACTCCGAGCAACAATTATATAGATGTTTGTTTATATGGTTTATTTATTATTCAAATATGATTATTGCTTTATATGGCAGAACAAGTGGCAGAAGAAACTCAGTGACGTATTAAACATGAAACGCTTCTACGCATGGTTCTTTTTTTTTACGACGAACTACACAGATTGGCCAGAGAAGCTGGCCTTTACTGCTTCACCGGATTGAGAGATGGCATAGCTCTTAGGTCGCTTAGCCTGAACCTCTATTGCTAGTAACTCGACACAAGGGTAACCTCGGCTTGGACGGTAACTATGTTACGCGTAAGCATTCCGATCCGAGGGCGCCCGAAAGGGCCGAACCACGACTCGTCTACGCACGGATGCTTTCAAAATTGTATTAACATTTGTTTTTCAACCGACTTTATAAGAACCTCCTTCTCAATTCGAAACCATAGAAGTCTTAAATTTGCATCAAGTATGTACAAATGGCCCAGTGAACCAGTAACTCGATATCACGCCAACGGATTTCGTCGATTCATTTTTATTGGAATGTATTTACTCTAAGAGGAGTAGTTTGATGAAAGTTTGGTTAGTTTCTGATTTAGTTTGATTTCGTAATATTCCTACGATAATTCGGAAATACAAAAAGGGCATCCGCGCGTAAAGCGTCTGAAGTTCGATTCGATTTTTTGTTTTTAATCGTAAATATACTAGTATCCCTTAAATCTTTAATCTCTTGATGATTCAGTGCATTTTATTCTCTCCTATGGTATATAATTTAGGTACAAATGTCAAATATATTGTTATACCGTACACACGTGTATGATTCTACGTTCGCGGCCGTGGATGGCCCGTATCACGCACGTGGACGCCCCGCGTCATGCATCGTCAGGGAATGTTGGCGACACTGCCAACTGGGCAGAAGCTCTTTTGAACTTGGAAACGCACGAAATTTATGTGCGACCGTACACTTCGCCTATTTGTGTCACTATATTTCTTAATTTTTTTATAATCCGAGAAATAGCGTAATGTTAAGTATGTCAAAGCCGGTTGTTAAGAAGAAGAATTTAGTCAAAGGCGATAAAAAATTAAATTATCCATATTTTTTGAATTAAAACTTCATTAGGGAAGTAAGTGGGAGAGTGATCTGACGAGGCGAATGGAGGTTAAGTGGGAGATATAAGTCAGTGAATCGGGTTGGGCAAGAGAGAGGTGCACATATTTTTTTTTCTCTTGCGCAATCGTATAAATATATTTTTTTCTGTATATATTAAGCATATATCTATATAGCCGTGAGCAAAATTAAAGGGTCGGTTAAGAAAGTTTGAATATCTCGGAAGATAAAGACGGTAGCGAACTGAAATAAATTGTGCATGATACACAATTACGTAAATATCCTTAAAATAAATTAAAATATTTTTATTAATTTATTTCATTAAAAAACAGTCTTAAACGAAAAAGGAATTTTAGTACTTAGTGTTGCCTCCAATAAGTACTAAAATTTAAATTTAAAAAAAAAAATATGAAAACTGTACTTCAGTATTATACAAGTTTACTGTTACGGGGACGGGTCGCTCAGCCTGAAAGTCAATGGTCCCCTCGGCAACCCTTCCACTACATTATCCGTAATAGAGATTCAGACGTTGTAGAAAGAGACCTGACAATTGTTGGTTAAATAAAAGGAAAGTTGTGAAAATGCTAATAACATAAAAATAATACTCACAGATTATTTATAATAAACACTTCTTGATTTCATCTGGCAAGAGACAGGCGGACGTTCTATTCTTAGGTAAAAGGCACTATGTTTAGGCACTTAATGTAGGTAACCAAAGCTATTGGTAAATATTCGAAATTGCTTTGATTTACTTTTACACGTGTTTTCGAACGACGGTCGATCGGTTAACATCCGATGACCCACTTCACACCGGAAAAATCGTGTTAATTAATAACTTTGGTGTTCACCTTATAATTTAAATGGTAAATACAGTTTGTATGTAAGAATTTGTAAGATAAATGAATGCTTTAAAGAATTTTGAAACTGTACAATTGATTCGGTTGGCGCGAGATGAGAGGCGTCGCTAGCCCGGATTTCAAACATTTTATTGGCCACAGTGTTGCCAGTTTTTACGACTGCACATATTTCGCGACGTATGCCGTTTATTAAAAGTACCAGCGGGAAGAATGCAAAGCGGAGTTCACAGCACGTAATTATTTACATTGTAATATCCGTTTTGAAATGTTTGTCATTTGACAAAGCCGCCATAGAAGAATGGGGAAGTGGTTTTGCTTACAAGTAGCAGGTCCCCTGGTTAATACAAACGTATCAAAATGAACGATAATTGGCATTATAGTGTTCTATATTTGCTGTGTGCCACTATAGTTTACCGATGGCGTATCACTGACACTTTAATATTGTTTCAATTGTTATTATTTGGTAATTTAGTATATATTGACATCTTTTAAATATGCCGTCATATTTCAATTAATAATATCAATAACAATATGTAGAGAAAAATTTAATTTTCTTTTTATAAAATGTTGTCAAATGTCATCATGTCAACGAGACATTTGAACTTATAAAATAATTAATATAGAATGGGGATAAATATTGTAAATAATTAACATTAAATGTCGTTTTTTATAAAAAGAAATTCAGCTGTGTTTATTTATTAATTTAAATCCTATCTTATAAATATATAAATACGATACTCTCAGGTCCATTACGTGGCGAGACAGCCAGAGATCCCGTACATCTACTTAGTACAATTCTGGGACACCTCTATCACACTTTTCGTAACGCTTTCATCACCTTTATGGGAGTAATCAAGCATGTAAAACGTAAAGAAGTATTACTTCAAAAACTAAGTACAATCAAATCGCTGCTCTATGTCAGCGCGAATTTTTTTGGCCAGCCGCGTGTGTTGTTGCGATGAACCGGTATTTAGTTTTACGATTTTTTTACAACACCGGCGCCATCTTATTCTGTTGATCGTCAGCGGTTTTTCTCCGAAAGCGTATCACCGACAAGGAATGTCTGTGAGGAGGGCGACTAACGAACTATCTCCGACGGCGGCCGAGGCCAAATTTTCCACATGCCAAGTTCCACAATTCCTCATCTATGATCTAATTCTGGAAACAATTTTCTACGGTTAGAGAGCGGTTAATCACTTTTTCCGCAGAAGAGCCTGCCACTAAATAATTGCAATGCAAAATGTCTTCTTTTACTGTCACATTTAGGTTTCATCACGATGTTTTCCTTCACCGACAAGCGCGTGGTAAATCAGCACACCTATGTTTGCAACAAACTCATTGCCAATCTACATGTTACAAAATTTTCTAAGACAGGTGAAGTCTGTCAATCCGCACTAGGACTATGCGGACTATGTCCCTATACTCTCTGTACAGTGAAGTCCTGCGCCCAACAGTGGGATATATATGTGACTTGCAAACATAATTATTTTATATATTAATTATTAAATATAAACTTTGTTATATGAAGCTATAAACTGTATTTCCATTAACCGAACGTCCCGACCGTTGAAAGGCGAATTCATTAACTTCTTCTTGTAGTGATCAGACGCCGCGCCACGCGCTCCTGTCCTATTCCGAGAACTGTGTATCTAATCACACGCATGTTTTTTTCTCATTAGTAAATATAAGAAATAATCACAATAGACCAGAGGTCGGAGTCTGTGGCTCTTTGACATCCTATGTATAGTCCTTTTTTAATACATTTTGTTGCGTTTTCACTTATTTTCGACCGACTTCAAGAACGGAGAAGTTTTTTTATTCGTCTGTATGTTCATTATCTTTTAACTTTAGACTGGGTGAACAGATTTTAATGATTCTTTTTTTATTTAAAAGCAGGTGCTTTTGGTCCAATGCTCACAATGGCAATCATGTAACAACCGTATACAGTCAGTCTTAAATTTGCATTAAGTATGTGCGGATAACTCAATATCACGACAACCGATTCCAATGATTTTTTTTATTGGAAAGGATGTACTTCAAGGGTAGTTTGAGGTTTTGGTTAGGTTCTGCTTAATTCTATTTCGTAATATTCCTACGATAATTCGGAAATACAAAGAGGGAGGCCACGCTTAATAGCGTTTGATGTTTAATTCGAATTCAAGACGGTCTTTGTTTTTGCTCTTAAATATACTTGTTTTTTTTTGTTTCACAGTATTACTAACATTCTTGTTAACCGTTCCGAATAGTCGAATGGTGGATTCGAACCTATTACCTTACATTTCGTAGACCGTACCCTAAACCATAAAGCTATTGACGCTTCAAAATTTTCCAAATTCACGACTCTTTGGATCCTTAAAGTGGGTGTTCACCCTTTGGTAAAAAGTTTGCCGACCCTTGCAATAGGCGCATGCATGGGAGGTCCAGTCCATCTCCAAATGTGGAGGCTGAGGAATCAGAATCAAATTGTCGTTGGTTTGAATTAAACCACTAAAACAGGTATAGTCTGTTATTGTAACCGTCTTTTTCTGGCCAACTTCTTAGAGAAGGAGCAGATTGCCTTTTGCTGTTTTTTTTTCGTATTTGATTATTTTTACTTGTAAAAATATTTTAATCCCGCTTCAAATTGGAGACTTTTCAATTCTTCTGTATTTTTTGTAGGTTATTCTTATATATATATATTGTGAAGGTAGTGTTGCGCGCGCACGACTTTCGGTAGTCCTGGGCACCGCTGAAAATCAGCGCTGTCGCATCCTTCGACGGCATATGCTGAGACGGTGTCCAATATTGGCATCATATCTTATGTCCTATTAGTCTATGTTTCTTTAACTGATTTTTTGTCTTTTTGATGTGTTTTATATTTTGTGCCATTAAAAATATGTCTATGTCTAAATATTTTTTTTATCAAATCTTTACTTGTAAATAGTTTAATTTCAATAATAGTTGTTAATTATAATAACTTCTAATTTCGCAGATTTATATAATATTGAAATTATAAAAATACAAACGGCATCATCGTTCATATAAGAAAATTAAATTCCAAGCTGAAATAATTCTTGGCAATGTCACCATCAAACATCGTTTGGTGACCATTGGCTACTAACCAACTATTCAGTGACTTTCCGTAATGAAACGAAAGCGGGAATAATAATATATTTGCCTCATGGAAAATGAATCAATTTTTTTAAAATGTGACAATCTATTGGACAGATGAATGAAGCTTTTCGTGGAATCCGATTAGTCACAGATATGAATCTGTGCCATTGAAGAAATAATTTGATTCAATTCGAAATTCAAAGGAACACAAACACTTCGGAAAATAAATCGATGTTTTGAGTAAATACAGTGGACCCATTAAATTCAGTCATTAAATAAATTTATGATCATTTCCGAACGTACCGTGTATTAAATAGAAACGTTAAGATTTAATAAATAATTATTAATCACTTTTTTTTTAAATTACTTGTTTTAATTACTAACTTGTAATATGGACTGTATTATTTTTTTTAAAGATGAAATAAATAAACGTTAATTTAAATTTCTTTTCGACAGTCTGTAGTGTTAAAAAAATACCGAAAAAACTATAGCATGGTTTTTATTGGTGTACGGAACATAAAATTAATGAAAATCTATATTCAATGACAAAAACGCAAAACACGTTTTAAGAAACGGAGGGAAACACGGAACAGATATTGCTATTTGATGGATAAGCTAAGAGTTTTAAATGATGAAATTTTGAGGTATTCTTAATAAACTTAAGAACCGAATTGATATCTTTCTTATTGTTAGTAATTTATGGTGAGCTGATTTAAAAAAAAATCGACGTTATATTGCATGTATATGTAGCATTATATATATTAATTCAAAGAAAGCGTTGATAAGAGATTGACACGACATAGAATTCTCGAGAGCGCAAAGGGTTCGCGGGCGGGCAACCTCCAGGCGTGCGGATGTAAACAAAGCCGTAAAAAATAATGGCGCCAATTGGCCGGTGTTGCCAACATCACAACACGGTGATTAGAGCGGACCCGTGTGGTGTCACGTACGCGAAATTGGACGCGTTCGCCGTAACACAGTGGTGAGAAAATTTTCGCACGCATTATCACCTACTGGTAGCATACATACTATTAAAGTTCAATGCTTTAAGTAATGTGAAGTTCCTTTCATGAGGATTGTCAAGTACAATTCACCCTCTAGATTCCCTTCTTTATTCCTGAGGATAAAGCTCACCGTTAGGGTTCTATCTTGGACGGATGATCTGCCTCTACTGGTTTTTGCCTAGCTCTTTCGATCTCGTAGAATCTGAAGACCAAAAAACATAGTAAAACTTTAGCTCCACCTATTGGTTTGTATAATTTTAGTGATTACAATTAATACTATGCTCATTTAATATACACACAAACAAATGTATTACTAATTATAGGAAAACACAGCATTCACGAGCCGTCGTAGGTCAGTGTCCGGACCGTCGCCACAAGCTGCACGGTAAGCTAGCAACCCGAGTTCAATCCCCGGTAACAGCACCAATGATAAACTCTGGCAAGGACAAAATTCTAGCAACGCTTTTATCAGTAATATCGGAAAGCTGACCAATGACGCGTGAGAAACGCCGATCAAAAACAAAGCAATAAGTAAATATTATGCTCGCACAAACAGTGGAATATTTTATACAAAGATGCTATTATTCGATATTCTATTCTCAAGCGAATGTCGTCTTTAAGAGCATTGATTGCGGGCTCCCTATCAGTTTCAGCGGATCTAAATGTCGTACTCTCACAAATGTTGGTTTTTAAATGTCATCGGAGGTCGATGCGGCGGGGTATCGATCTAATTGACTCTAATGGAGAGATTTACAGTACAGTCACGCACATGTTTATATGAAATGTTATTACTTTATATGGTAATAGACTCATTGGCGCGAATGTGTTCCAGTTAATTATAGTCCTTCAAAAATCTGAGGATAAACTACCTGAGATGTATTCTGTGAGTTCGTTGTAATTCCCCATTCACTATATATACCCTCGATAAATTTAAAGCCTCCATTACTTGAAACTTCAATCTCTCTATTTCAATACAAATTATTTAATACTATCGACTTTTCGGCGTCACTAATCGTCATTGAGATTTCATTAAAACCGATCCTATAGTCGCATGAATTGCCGTTCTATCATTACCAAATACGTCAAATATAATACTAAATATATGAGCCGTGGTAGCTCAGTGTCCGGGCGGTCGCCTCAAGTTACATAGTACGCTCGCAACCCGAAGTTCGAGTCCCGGTGACGGCACAAATAAATTTGTTTGTTCCAATTTTAACCTGATTTACCACGCACTCGGCGGTAAAGGATAACATCGTGAGGAAACCTACATGTCTAAAAAACTTTCTACCACGTATGAAGTCTGCCAATTAGCAATAAGGCCGTGTAGCAGACTATGTCCTTATACTCTCTTTACACCGAAGGCCCAACAGTGGGACGTATATAGTGACTTGTAATGTCTTGAGTGAGAATAAAGTTTCTCTACTGAAAGGTAGTTTGTATTTAGGTACAAAAATTTTTAAAGTGTATTTGTTATTGCAGGCGACTGTACTAAGTGTTCTATGTTTATTAGACAGCGCTACTTATATTGGTGATATAAGATTACTCTTAAGCTTCCATTACTCAATGTAGCTTAACCTTTACTAGCAAGGCGGCGATGCATATTTTATCTTTTAGGTGACAGCTTAAAAAACAGTAATTGTATTCGTGTTCCGATGTTGAATGTTTCGGTTCTCACACCTTCGAGTCCAATTGACATCGCACGTTAACGGTTAATTTGTTGAGTTATTTTTTTACCGTCCAAACCGAAGTTACCCTTCACCGGGGTGGCCCTTGTGTCGAGTTACTAGCGAACGTTCAGGTTAACGACTGCGACCTAAGAACTAAGCCACCTCTCAATTCGGTGAAGCAGTCAACGCCAGATTCTCTGGCCAAACTGTGTAGTAAGTAAAAAAAATGACTTAAGACTAACAAGAGTTTTAATAATATTTGTGAAAAAATATAGTTAGCTATCATTTAAAAAAAAAATACCGGCCTGGTTGCAGATATCTGACGTCGCTTTGGCATAACCTGTACTGTACGGCTTGGGCTGTTACTAAATCGCGTTACCTATCCGACCACGATGCGGTCGGCACCTTTTATAGGTAAACTATTTGGTAAACGTATCTCAACTTCATTAGAGAAAAGTCAATAAACATTTGAATGCAAATTAAAGCCCTTTCACACCGGCAGCTAAGGCACGCTGCACACGCTCGGGTATAACAATTAAGGATGCGGAGACATGAGCAAAATGCTAAATAAATGCGTAAATTACAGACAAGTTGTAAGCATTACGCTGTTACCGCCCGCGCAATTTGCCTCCGCTGTGTAACCGCGCAGTACAAAGTAGCGAACATGAGTATCATATTAAAGGTGATTTCCACTGATGACAACTGTAGCGGTTTCTATTTGTATGAAGTATAACGTAATAATTACTTGTGGCGTCAGTTGCCGGTGTTTCCGTACCGATACGACGTCAAGGAAGCTCTCTCAAAGGCCGCCAATGCCTGCAGATCCTCCGGTGCTATGGATGTTCATCGGCGATCATTTAATATCAGGTGAGCCGTAAGCTGATAAGGCCGGCATGAAATCAGTACGATCATCTCTTTTTTCAACCGACTTCAACAAACGGAGGAAGTTCTCAATTCGTCTGTATTTCTTTATGTTTGTTTCCTGATAACTCTCGACTGGGTGAACCGATTAGGATGATTCCTTTTTTGATCTAAAGTTGGTGTTTACCGTGTGGTCACATTTAAATTGGTTCAATTCTGATATCTCTATATTTCTGATTCTAACATCGATGAGAAAACCATATAAGTCTAAAATTTGTATCAAGTGTGTGCGCCACAAATGGACAAAAAACTCATTATCACTGCAACCGATTTCGAAGAGTCATATTTTTATTAGAAAGGATGTTCTTCAAGAGTAGTCTGATGAGAGTTTGGTTAGGTTTTGATTAATTCTATTTCGTAATATTCCTAGAATAGTTCGTTAATACAAAGATGGCATCCGCGTTTTTTTTTTTACTGCTTCACCGGATTTAAGAGGTGGCACAGCTCCTAGATTGCTTAGCCTGAACCTCTATTAGGTGGTAACTCGACACTAGGGTCCCCCCGGTGAGGGTGGCATCCGCGTTATAAAGCCTTTATATATGTCCCACTGTTGGGCACAAGCCTTCTTTGTAGAGTATAAATACGGTCGTCCGCGTAATAAAATTTATCGTTTAATTCGATTTGAAGTCGGTTTTTGTTTTAACTCGTAAATACACTTATGCTAAAAAAGGTATTGTAGTTATTTCACGAAGTTCTGGCTCCTACACACTTTCTCTTCTTCCATGTAAGTGTTTGATGTGATTTAGGCGTACAATTATCATAAACCTATTTAAATTTAATCACCAATTACTCTTCTATACATTTTGTAGGAGTTTTCTTGTATATATTCAGAATTCAAGGACCATATGCCAACAAAATTATTATGGGACCTAATCAAAATTAAATCCTTTCAAACGAAAAAGGTTAATAGATGGCGCGACGAGGGCACCAACATTTAAAAAAAACATACGAATTGACAACCTGTTTCATTTTTAAGTCATTTTTTAACGAAACTATATTTTTAAATTTTCATTAAGTTACAGCAGAAGTTTAGTTTTTAAATGTTGCTAACTTTCAGCGAACCGTTCGCGCAGTGGCAGCGCAGTTTAAGTAGGGAGCGTTTCCAGTAAGCTATTACTGTGTGCCTCCCGCATTAGCCAGCTCTTCTCGGAAGCCCTAATGCCCGCCACTGAATGTCAGCCGCGCTGACATCCTGCGCGCCTCACGGAAAAAATGTGAAACTATTGCGAGAACTTAAAATGCTAAACCACCGTTTAATTAATATAGTAAATTACTGTTTGAAGTTAAGCTTCTTAATGCACTTTTGAGTTGGGTAGTAAGTTGGTGAATGCGCGACAAGAGCGTTACAAAAAGTGTGATTAGGCCAGACGAAGGCAAGTTGAGAGATATAAGTCAGTGAAGATAGAAATATACACAATGAACATATATATATATACATAGATATAGATGGAGTTCTCAGTACGTCTGTATAATTAATATTATTAAGAAACCAAGAATTTATTGGCAATTTTTAAAGTCGATAACTAATTTTTTAATCATATTAAATATATACCTATTTAATTTCTTTTGATATAAGAGAGGGACAATATTTACCCAAATGTCTAGTTATATCTCACACTCCACTCACTCTCCAGACACTCCCTATTTTATTTTTGAAGTATCGTAACAATATATCGAACTTCTGGTGCTTCTATTCTCTTTCTTCTTATACATTTGCGAGCGTTGTCACTAAGCAAAACTTACCTAGTGTCATTAACCTACCAATATCTCAATCAACAAACATAATTCCATGCGATTTTAAGGAGTTCCTCGGCATATCTTCGCAACCTAAGGTCATATACCAACATAATTGATATGGAACCTTATTGATGTCAAACTCTTTGAAACAAAAAAAAAACAAAATCGCCCCCTTAAATGTATAAGCATTAAATAAAAAATGGCAGTTATAAGAACTGCCAATTATTCAACTTCCATGTCGATAGAAATGAAAATTTATAACTTAAAATGTACCAATTTAAATTTATATTTTCATAATGTCTAAATCAAAATTATGAACATCAATCTGGTTTTAACATCTATTAACACTCCGAGTCACAATTATTTATAGATGTAGTGCGAAAATTATTTGTTTGCTATACTATGAGCCGATATACCCGAACTGTCAATTAATGATCGTATTTTATGAGTGACATTTTCATTTTCATCTGGAGCTATTTGTGAGAGCACGATAAATACGAACTTTTCCAAAAATAACGAAGGAAAATCTTTTCGCACTATATCTATACATATTTATATGGTTTCTTTATTATTATGCCATCTAGCAGCTTTGGACTCGGTGGACAGGCGGGCTAAGAGGCTATTTGGTGACGCAGCTGAAACCAATCTGCTCAGTCTTGAGCACAGGCGTAAGGTAGCTAGCCTTTCGGTTTTCTACAGATTGCATTTTGGAGAGTGTGCTCAGGAACCACATGATCTATTTCCCCCATCATCGGACTTCTAGACGCACTGCGGGATTTCATCCTTTTGTTGTGAACATCCCTCAAACCCGAACGAAGCGATTTGCTTCGTCTTTCATTCTTCGTACAGCAAAGGACTGGAATAGTTTGCCCGCGTCTGTCTTTCCTTCCGATTACAATGTGGGTATTTTCAAGAGTACAGTGAATAGGCATTTACTAAGCTAGTCCGCCTTACCATCCAGGACTGCATTTCCACTTAACATCAGGTGGGATCGTAGTCAAGCAATTGCTTAGAAATTATAAAAAAAAAAAAAAATTAAAATTATATTACGGGCTGTACAAGATCACGACAATATAAGATATACAGATATAATAGATACACAGATTTTCAGAGGGGAACGTAATATGTCTCCTCATTACTTCGTAGATTTACGCGACACAACTTCGTAATCTATAGATCTAAACTTACCTTTCCCCTCTTATCACAACAAATGGAACAACAGATATTAGTCTATGGCCGTCCGGTTCTCGTTAGGCTTATCTGCACTAAGTCCCACGTAAATTGTCTATGGTCTCTCTCATTAACCCAGTGATGCAGATCATAGACCCACTTCCTTTTTCCTTTATTTATCTGTGGTTCTTTCGAACGGTGGTATCGTAATCTACATTTATTAAAATGGTTTTATTTGCATAACAGTATATAAGCGCCAATAGCCTACTAGTTTAGGGTAAGATCTGCGAAATGCAAGGTCATACGTTCGAATCCACCATTTGACTATTGACGTGAACCATCTCCTAGCACAAGTAATATTTAGTAAGTAATATTTGTGGCAAAAATAAATAAATAAATTTCATTTTTTTTTATGACTAACTACACAGATTGGCCAGAGAAGCTGGCCTTGACTGCTTCACCGGATTGAGAGGTGGCATAGCTCTTAGGTCGCTTAGCCTGAACCTCTATCGCTAGTAACTCGACACAAGGGTCCCCCCGGTGAGGGGTAACCTCGGCTTGGACGGTTACTATGTTACGCGTAAGCATGCCGATCCGAGGGCGCCCGAGAGGGCCGAACCACGACTCGATCGGTTGCTATTTCAAGGATAACATAAATTTCATGATACATGCGGCGATCATTTGCAAATATTTGTTGCATTTAGTTGTGGTTTAGGAACCACTCCAAGTTCTAATGACAGTTAGGTGTTACTAATAAATTTTTTTCAAATATTACTCTTTAAATATCGTTTACTGTGAAAAATAGTTTTTGGCTAACATGTCAATACTGAGTTAATAAGTACAAAATTCGTAAAATAGTTATTTCAATTCCTTGTTTTTCCATGTTATACGATATTCGTAATCAATTGTAGCAATAATGGACCTAAGTGAATCCATTTTCTATTAAAGAAAAAAAAAATCGAAATCGGGTCATAAATTACATGCACAAACACATTAAAAAAATCAAACGAATTGAGAACTTATTCCTTTTTTGATGTCGTTTAAAAAGAGACTAAGCGCCTAAACTTCGTAACATAACTATGTCCTTTGTATGTATATACTTTAGTCCGTTACATACGTAAGAAATTTATTTATAGTTAAATTCGTTTTTAGCGTTGATTTGATTTGAAGTCGGTTTTTGTTATTACCCGTCAATATATTTGTAACTGAAAAAACTATTTATTTATTTATTACACCAACACAATGAACATTTTTAACAAACAATACATAAAACAGTGAAAAGTTGTGAAGTTAATGCCATCGCAGTTATAGGCGTAGACTGCAAGCAATTAATTGGCGAGTGACAATGTAAGATAAAAATAAAAATAAAACTAAATTTGAAATTAAAAATTAACTAATAAAAAAACTATTTATGAATTTATTTATTACACCAACACAATGAACATTTTTAACAAACAATACATAAAACAGTGAAAAGTTGTGAAGTTAATGCCATCGCAGTTATAGGCGTAGACTGCAAGCAATTGATTGGCGAGTGACAATGTTAAGATAAAAATAAAAATAAAACTAAATTTGAAATTAAAAATTAACTAATAAAAAAAAACTATTTGTAGTTTAGTGAATGTTTATACATACTTATACTAGGAAAAAATTATTAACTTCATAAATTATTAAAAAAATATTAAAACTATTAACATTCCAAAGAAATATTTTCACAATTCATGACATCGTTTTAAACCATTAACATATTATAATTACTAGTAATGAAAGTCAATAGACAATGTGTAATTTTTAATACTATACTTACGGGAGATAAACATAATGTTGAGAGCTTAAAATTAATAGTATTGTATAGATTATATACGCAAGGGCCTTTGCGCGTACACATCAATATTGAAAGTGCGTACTATTCATGACCTTCCGTGTCCACCCCCGCTCGTCTAAACTTAGCGCGATAGTTCCGCCTGTTTATCTTCCTGCTGTCTGTACGTCATCCCACTCGTGCCTGCAAGGCTTATTGTTGTTCTCTTTTGTTTCATATTTCAATCTTTTGGGTTACATAAATGATTATGGACGTTTTTATATATAAATTCCAAGTAAGTTACAGTTACAGCGCACAGGCTAGATCGCTAAAGCTACTCAAGGCGTCCATTCCGAACATAGATATTTTGTGGGAAGGTTGTTAACTATAGGATTAGGAGCGTTGCTGGAGTTTATTCGGCCACTTCTCCCAGCGCCAACACTTCTCGAAGTGGCATATAAGTTAGTTTAGCTTAGATTGTCCCAAATAGTTTCTATTACTAAAATAGCTACCGACCGAGTCGTGGTTCGGCCCTCCCAGGCGCCCTCGGATCGAAATGCTTACACGTAACATAGTAGCAGTCCAAGTGGAGGTTACCCCTCACCGGGGGACCCTTGTGTCGAGTTACTAGAGATAGTGATTCGTTCTTAGCGACCTAAGAGTTATGCCACCTGTCAATCCGGTGAAGCAGTAAAGGTCAGACTCTCTGGCCAACTGTGTAGTTCGTCATAAAAAAAAGTTGCAACCTATGTATCTATATATGTATATATATGTGTTCCACAGTTGGACACAAGCCTCCTCTCTGAAGAGAGTACAAGGACGTAGTGGTATAATAATCCAAGACTAGCCAAGGTCATCATAACGACAACCAGCATGTATATTGTACAAGCAAGAATAAAACATATTTTTTCGCACTCTCACCTTTTATAATAGAAACTTTTATGATTTTGACTTATTTCATAACTTTTCAAAAACGTTTAAAAAAAATCTCCTAGTTAAATTACTGCAGTATTGTATTATATTTATATATATATACATATATATGCTGTTTTCCTTTCTTAATTTTTACGTATAGAGGTTTAAATTTGATATTAGTACTCGTATAAGAAATATTGGGTACTCCTTGTCAATATTTAAAATTATTTTGTGTAACTTATTTTATATTACAAGATTGTTTGTACTAAAATAAATAATAAAAAAGAAAATATACACGCCAGAACTTTTTAATATAGCCATGATACTTCGGAAACAAATATATATATTACATAGTATACGAGCAAAAACAAAAACCGACTTCAAATCGAATCAAACGTTATTACTTGTGGACGCCTTCGTCGTAGGAACATTACGAAATAGAATTAATCAGAACCTAAACAAATCCACATAAAACTAATTTTGTAGTAAATCTTTAAATAAAAAATTAATTATCGAAATCGGTTCACGTGATATTGAGTTATTCGTCCACTTTGCACATATATGATGCAAATTTAAAACTTAAAGATTTTCTCATGGACACCATTGTCGAAACGGAATTTATTGAGATCCCACTATAACCACTGGCTTTCACATAAAAAAAGAATCATCAATCAGTTATTATTAATGGTCAATATTGTTTATGGTCCCAAGTATAGGGAAAAAAATGATTTTTTTTCTACTTGAAAAATCTGTCTATCTATTTCTCTATGATCAGTCTTTCTATTAAAATAAATTGCGTAAAGCATTGATGCATCAACTTTGGCAGCGCAGTTTACCGATAAGAGATCAGTGTTATCTTAAACGCGTCTCCCATTTCAGGCATACGAGCTTGTTTTCAAACAATACACCGTACATACTATATAATACGCGATTCGTATATATCACTCATTGTGGAGCCAAAATTCATTGATTATCCAAGATATATACTACTGGGAATACTATAACGCGCACGCCTGGTTCTAAAGCAAGCGATTTTCACCTTTACACTATTGAAGTTACGATCTATCTCGTAAAGCAAGTTACTTGCTTACAGTTCCTTCATCTGATAAAGGATTTTCGTCGCTATGGTTATAGTTGCTCAGTCGTTATTTCCGTGAAGGGTTTGTTTGTTCGAAAGTTTGACCTTGGCTGTTCAGGGTAGTTAGGTGTGAGCCCCCTACTCGTCGGAGGGGGTGTGATGCGTTGGCTGACTGTTTTGTCGCTGTTTTGTAGGTGACGTTTCTTACTCCATTGTTCTTTGTTGGGTGCCAGCCAAAAGGGAGATATTTTTGTGAAATCGGTTATTGATCGAACAAACAGGATGTGATTCAACATTTTATAGTGAATGAATAGTAAAACGCAAATATATATATATATATATGGATAGTAAATAGCAAAGATTTGTGTGAAGTAGACGTTATGAATTGTGATACACAATGAACGAGCGACGCGAACAGGAATCATTTGAAGATTAGCAAAAACCGACTTCAAAAAGAAAATTAGGAAATATAGCCGTGAACAAATGTAAAAGAGTCGTTTAAGACAGTTTGAATATCGTGGAAGATTAAGACGCTAGCTAACTAAAATAAATTGTGCAGTAGGCCCGTTTGTTGAATGTCTCCAAATCGTACAAATTTGGAAACACTGCTGATAAAAGTTGGTTCCACAGGTTGTACGTGGTTATGCGAAAACGGTCGTAGAACACCAACCATCAAGGTGGTGTCGATGGAATTTGGAATTCTGCCGAGATGGAAATTGGTAGCTATGGTAAATGCGATAGAGAATGCAAAGAGCACCGACATCTCTTTGCGGACCTACAGGGTCAATCGGAAAGAACCTGATTGTCGATGATTCGAGCAGCTCTACGCATGACAAGGTCAAAAGGAAGAAATATTTATGGTACCTGATAATGATTGGGGCCAAACTAAAAGTAGTGTTATCCAAAACTACGTTCGTTGTAAATAAAGGATTAACATAGGGGTTTTTGTTTCACTTCTCGCGGTTATGAAATTCTAATTATGGGTGAATAGTATTTACAAATGACCCGATGGAAGATGTCGTGGATGGCATAGAATAAATATTATCAATGTGAATTCCTACGACGCACTCTAGTGACGTTTGTTTTGAATAATTAATAACTTTTGCCGCATTAATTATCGATTCCTTTGTCTGATATTGTAAATTGTTTACGAATACTTGTCAGGGCGTTATTATTTACTAGTATATTACATACGGAAAATATACAACTACACAATAGTTATCTGTTTAGTCCATTCATTAATTTAATAATGCAAAATTAAGACAAGTATATTTACGAACAAAAAAAAACTGATTTCAAATCGGGCACACGTTAAACGCTATTATGTGCGGACGCCTTCTTTGTATTTACGAATTATCGTAGTATTACGCCAAAATAGAATTAATCAGAAACTAACTAAACTCTCAAACTAATCTCGAAGTATAGATTTAGTGAGAAATTCGTAATTTTTCGGAAAGTTCATTTTTATCGTTCTCTCTGAAGTAGCTCCATTTTATTGGATATGAAAATGTCACTCATTCAATACGACCAGTCATTGACAGTTCGGGTGTCAGCGTATTCCGGTAAAGATCCGAGCTTTCCCGAAAGAAAATGATTTCTCACTACATCTATACAAAAAAAATCCAATAAAAAAGTAATCATCAAAATCTGTTGGCGGGTTTATTTGTTGAGCATTTATGGCGCGCATGATTGATGCAAATTTATTACATATAATTTTTTTATACTTATATGGTTTTCTCATGGATGCCATTGTCAGATTAATGAGACTACACGGGAAGCACCAACGATAAAATTAAAAAAAGAATCATCAAAATCGGTTCACTCAGTCGAAAGTTATGTGGTAACTAACATAAAAAAAGACATATAGACAAATTGATAACCTCCTTTTTTGAAGTCGGTTGAAAACGTCGTGCGTTTCCCAGAGCTGTCGGAATTTCCTGTGAGTAGATGTATCGGAATATGTGTTTCTTTTCACAATATACTTGTTCACGTGAACTTTTTTTATTCCGAACCTACGCTGTTTGTCCTGAGAAGGTGAGGTCGTTTAGCCTGAACTCCTATTGGGTGTAACACGGTGGAAAGTCCCGACTGGGAACCTCGACTTGTACGGTTACGGTCTAATTACGTTAGCATTTTGATACGAGAGCGACCGAGAGGGCCCAACGATCGATCGGCAGCTTTTATCGAAAGACTATCCAGACATCTAATAGCTAACTCGGGTGCTTACGTATTAACGCCATCTCAGCTACAGATTTGGCTGACAGTTCGTGTTTTTGATACAATATTTCGCTCCTGTAAAAATATTCAAACAATATTTGAAACCAAAAAAACGGACTTAGTTACCTAATCAAAAGCTACATCTAAGCGATGACGTTTATACGTAATTACCCTAACTACTATTTTGCGTCGATATTTTGGCACCGTCACATCTTCCACAATCTTTTGTTGAGGTTCGAGCGGCCGTTGGAACCTCAAGCGGCGCAAATATAGGTAAGTTCATATTTACAATAGGTTTCGTATTTGAGCCGTTTGGAGTAGAAACTTTGAGTCAGTGGGGTCCTAGTGCACTGCACTAAGAAATTGGTCGACACATCTGGTGACCAGAGGGCTGGCTTATACCTTGCACAGAGGCTAGGCATTGCCGTACAACGTGGCAATGCTACCAGCCTTCTGGGCACGCTGCCAAGCGACGACGGTTTGGCACAGACGTGTTGGACACATATTATATCCTAACTACGTAGTTTTAAATACAACTTCGGAACACGCTGGGTAAAGAAGTGGCCGAAGAAACTCCAGCAACGCCCTTAAAATCGATTATGACGAAACACATGAACTGAATATGTATTAAGCTTTACATTCTTCATCTGATATGTTAAACAAATGTGTAAAGAAACCAAATCAATTGTATTTCGCATAACCTCAAAACCATTTGTCGAACACGAGCTAGTATTGTTACGACGCCATTTAGAGCCGTAGCAGATAAAAGCGAGGAAGGCCTCCGTTGTATCTGATATACGTTTGCTTATCTGTTAGCCAAATATCGCTTTTCACCTTCGCGTGTCATTGTTGTAGCGTCTTATTTAAATTACATGAACACGTGGCCGCTATCCGATGTCATCTAAGAAACGTATGTGTTGCCACTGTATAGATTCTGAATTGATCATCTTAGGCAATTGTATTGTTATTGAAATGTTTTGTTTGCTACTTAGGTTTGTTAGGTTGTTATCACTTCGCTATTGATTTTTTATAAAAGAGGGCAAACTTGTTAACCTGTGCTTCTAGTTCTCGGTGCCATTTTATTTATTACCACTTTTTATTTGAAAGTTGATGCTTCTCGGGCTCACGATGGCATCCATGAGAAAACTATAAACGTCTTAAGAAACCATTTGTGCGCGACTTCAAGGGTCGTTTGATTAGAGTTTGGTTAGGTTCTTATTAATTCTATTTCGTAATTCCTACGATAATGCGGAATACAAAGAGGGCGTCTTCGCATAACAACGTTTAACGTTTGATTCTCATTCCATTCTCAGTCCCAAAAACTCATGAATATATGTCTATATAATATAATATATATGTTTTTAATATAACATTCAATAGATATAATCTAAACAACACGAAGTGTAGTCAATATAGGCGGACCCATAAACCAGCTAATTATAATTACGGCGTATACATTTTATAATCTATGCATGTAGTCTGTGCAGAATTAAATCAAATAGTCTGGACTGGTATCCGAAGCGAGAACCTCTCAGTTACGTGCCGAGCATTCTAATGGAACTGTACAAAACGTTTCTATTATTTAAAATTATGCGCTAATTAATTATAAACAAATTTCGATATATGAAAAATATCGATATATTCATACAATACATCGCGTAGTATCGATACAATATCACGATATATTCTATCGATATATTTTTGGCCTAGCCACTACGAAATCGATGTCCGAATAACGTTCAGCTTTAAAGTTTTGATTTTTTACGGTGTTCTCTTTTAAAAAACAACAATTAGTCTTTTTTTAATGTTAATACACATATTAACATGCTTAATATACGTATTCATATATAAATTGAAAAGGCAAAATTCCCGTGATGCATTTAATAACGAATCGACGTTTGAGCGCGCGCGTATAAAATTCGCGCCGACACTATAAAACCTGATGAAACGCTTTGCTTTGAGACACGATAAAATAAACGATAGTATACTCATTCAAGAATGTGGTAACGCTGTAAACACGTCTAGCGGCGTAATCCAGTAATGAACGCGCTAAATCAACACACGACTATTAATTAAATAACCAATGATTCGCCTGGAACGTTTGAGGAATCCGCGCCATTTCATGTGCGCTGTCAAAACACGCGCGCGTTCATTGACAGTCAATGCAGGGTTGCCAGTAGAAAATAAACAGTTTCCACTGTAATCGCATACACATCATTTGTTTTGTGTATTTTAATTTTTTTTTGTTCTGTTATATAATATTAAAACAGTATAGTTTTATTTCACGATAAACTTATTTTATAAACATTGATATGAGTCGTATCGCTTAGTCGGTTGTAGAAATATCTGGAATATATTTATTTAAATCTTGAGTTATAACTATTAAAATGCTCCTGCATTGATGGAAGCCATTCAGGTTTTTTAGTAAATAAAAGCTGTATTCAAATATGTATAGTTCAAAAAGAGGATTGTTACAATATTTGACAGTTTAAAAAGAGGAGTCCGATCGTCACCAGACTTTACTGGATTACTCGCCAGGTCAATCTGAAGATATCCTGAAAGTTTCATTGAAATCAGTACAGCCATTTCGGAGCCCATAAGGATCAAACCCACACACTTTCTCTTTTATGTATATAGATATCATTTGATATTACTCGTAAATAAACTAGTCTTGTTTTAAATTGCTGAGGGACGCAATAATCTTTTACATATGGTTTACCTTTAGGTAATTATCGTAATAAGGTTCGAGTTAACCCTTTTTTACTTGAGGAAACGTCTAACGTATATATGTATGTAAACGAGTGTCGGGCTTACAGTAACTGACACCCCAAGGTGTTCCACCACCTTCGTACGTTGGCGTTAACCCTAAGTCTATGTTTACGGCACTGTCATGTTCCGCTTTAATGGATGTTCGAGATGTTTTGTCTACGTCACGCCTGCGCCGGTTAATTTTATCGCCATCATCAATTCAGTTCACGGCTCTACGTGGATTTTTGAAGTTGAATAGATAAGTCTATATACGAACATGATTTTTAAGATAGTCGATCTTACCACGTCTCCTTGCAGTCATACCATCATTCCATCATTACCAAATACAACACACACACGATTGGCGTGCCATTGGTACGCCATCGGCAAACCGTATCACCAATGAACTAAAAGACTTAAACTGGCAAATTTTGACCACTTTGTTGCATTTCATTTTCTATACAATTTGCTTAGCAGACTAGGCACCTAGGTGTTTCGACTCTCTTGAAAACCAGTGAATGAATGTTAAGAACTTTACTGTTGGGCACAGGCATTTACTGTAAAGAGAGCATAAGGGCATAGTCCACCAGAATTTTTCTAATCCATGTAGGTTTCCTCACCATGTTTTCCTTCACCGCCGAGCTCGTGGTAAGGACAGATATTGTGCTGAAGTACTTTATTGACCAATTTTTCCCTTGCAAATGAAATTTCTTACACCTAATCGTGAATATAACATTTTTACACTTTGATTAACGATATTTATATAATATTTTCTCATTAGCTCAGACTATGTGCAAGTAATACAACCCTAAACATTTTAAAAGAAGCTCAGTCAATTTATCACATGTCATCTTTAAATATATTTAAATGAGACCTTTTAATATATATCAATAAACTCGTTTAACGTATTTGAATACGATTTTATATTTGAATTATTTTGTAAAATATTAATTACATAATTATTTTACTTTTTTTATGTGGCCATTACGATCAAACGAATTGCGGCTTCGACACATCGTGTTTTAAAGCTAAAAAAACGAGAGTGCTTTAAACCATACGACTGAAGTAACACTTCTTTAGTTCCATCGATATATTTATATATGTATGATATATACACGATCGTTTAAGAGAGAAAAATGAATGAATGGAATGTACGCGCGCATTGCTCTCTCTTGCTCCTACAGTGTGATTCAGACAATAGGCCTGCACTGTGTCTTAAGGGTTCCACACTTTTCGCCTGCAGTTTCTGGTCGAATCAGGCGGCCTGCCGTCCAAGGTGTATATCGCCCACCCACTTAAACCTGTGAGATAACTGTGAGTGTGTGGTCTATTGCGATTAATTGACAGACTAATATCGGTCGGCGGACTGTAAATGTGTAGTACCTTTTAGATATACGAAACGTAACTGGCTAGGAGAGAATGAGAGAGAGAAAATGTGCGCTCGCACCTCTCTCTCTTGCCCCTACAGCAATATACGAAATGTAAATCTTTTTCTATCTTCACTAACATATCTCCTTCTCAATTTTCATTCTCCTCGCCTGATCACACTTTTCGTAACGCTCTTAGCAGCTTATATTACCCAAGTCAAGTGTGCGTATAGAAGTTTCACATCAAAAAATGTTAATGCAAAAACAACATCGTTTTAGAGGTAAATAAAGCTGTCATTAATATCCAGGTTCATTACGTAGAATGAAAATACAAGGGGCGCCTTGTGAACAAGAACGGAGTCTGAATTAGTCGCAAGTAGGTCGCAATGTCGGCGCCCCCACCAACTCACGTTTGACCCTAGCCCGCCATTGACGTGCCACCCCCTCAGTGTTGCCAGCTTTATAAAACGAAAAATAAATACTTTCGCGAGAGGCCTGTGTTTTTTCGGTACGGTGTCTTTTACTTAAATCTGATTTGTTTTTTAATCTATACAAATAAATAACATTGGTGTGTCTGTTTGTAATATTAAAATAACGGTACATTTATCAAAATATTTCTTTTTACAATTTTTGTCTGTCTAGTCTATCCCTTTGTTCCGGCTAATCTCTGGAACGACTTTACCGAATTTGACAGGACTTTCACTGGCAGATAGCTGATGTTATAAGGAGTCACTTAGTCTACTTATATTTAAAAAATATATATTCGCGGGTAACACCGCAGGGCGCGGCTAGTCGTAAATATACTTGTTCCTATATTAACACACAATACACATCAAATAGTTTATATCTCGTATACAAATGTGTGTATTAGATCAGAGATTGGAGATCGATCCGACAACCTCGTTCCGACCAGGTATATCGAAGTATGTTGGCTAAGCATTGGTGCGGTTCAACAAAAACTGGCCACGCCGTACACATTCAGTAACTGGTCCAATCGGGAGACACGGCTTTTTCCCTATACCTTCCTTGTGTATATCGCTGCCTCAGGGATGTGTCGATAGGCATAACTTGAACTCACCTCCAAATCGAATTTAAAAATTCTCTTCCCGTAACCGTAGAGTAACGTTGTAAAGGAAGCAAGCCCAAATATATATTTTTAATATTTCATTATATAATATAAACTTCTTTATACGTTTAATTAATATATTATTTTATTGTATATAATATATATTAATGACATAACTATGTGTACATGTATCATATTTATTTTACTCTTATTGTCTGTTGTCTGTATAAATTCCATGTAAATGCAGTGTTGGGCGCGCACAACTTTAGGTAGTCCTGGGCAAAAAAAAAAAAAAAAAAAACTAAATTTAAAACTATACATAGTCCGCCACGTGACCATAGTGCGGATTGGCAAACTTTACATGTCATAGAATTTTCTCTAACACATGTGGGTTTCCTCAAGGTGTTTCCTCATGATGTTATGTAGGGAATCTGGCACTACATTCCCGTTCAAAGATTCAGAGGAAAACCCAAGAGAAGGTGATAGTATATAAGGTATAGTGTCAAGAGACATGAGGGAGTGCATGATACCCTAAGACAGAACGAAGAAAGCTGACCCCACCACCGTGAGGGATTAATAACAAGGAAGAGAGAGAGAGAGAGTGCTATATCCAATTTTAAGATGCCCTTCAAATCTCGTACAGAAAATACGAAGTATGCAAACCTGGTGTTGCTAACCGCCGGCATCATTTACAATGCCCCGTACAACATAACCTAAGTATACTTTTGTGCAACATCATGCGTTACGTAAGGCAGGTGGGCGGGGCGGGCGGCCGGGTAGGGGGCAGACGGCGCGCGTCATAGCCCCCCGAGCTGGATGTAGGTCGCGGCCGGGCGCAGACGACCCCCAGACGCCGGCCCGCGCGCCGCCCCTCAATCATGCCAACACCAAGCCCGACACTGGTTTGGAGACATCATCGCTGTAAAAGTCTTTGTTATAAAATCTTTTATTTGTTCGTGTTCTTTGGCTCATTCCGGCTCATCTTACCTTACTTAGTGTCAAATTGAATAATGAACAATATAATTAAAACCCCTCAGATGATTGTTGAAGTAAAACTTTTTTACGCACGCTTGACTTAAGGAGTCAGCGGGGGAATGCGTTTCGAAAAGTGTGATTGGGCGCGGCAAACGGAAGTTGAGAGGGATATGTTACTAAAAATATAGAAGAGAGAGAGAGTTTTCCTTTCATATATCTAAAACACAGTGCAGGACTATACTCCGTATCATACTGTAGGAGCAAGAGAGAGCAGTGGCGCGCATTCTTGAATTTGATTTTAATTTAAAAATTTCTCAATTTCAGATTGTGGAGACGGTAGTCTGCAAGCCGGAGCCTCCAGAGTCACCGCCCAAAAAGGCGCGGAACGATGACTACAGCTACGCGATATACCTAGACCCCTACGCTCATCTCCATTACCGGCCTGCACCGACGTTCAGGCCCTGGGGGAAGACCGAGCCGGCACTGCAGCACCCTGAAAGAGTCGTCAGGGTAGCCGACTGCACTAGGTTCGAACGGGACTTCCAACCCAACGTCGCTTTAAAACCCTTAACTCCCCCGGTTGATGACGTGACGTCATCGACCTCCCCGCCACCTCACAGCGAATCAGAAATAACAGCAAGGCTGTTAGACGCAGAAGCGAGACTCGCGGAGCGTGTGCGGAGGCTAGAGGAGAGAGAAGCGGAGGTAGCTCGCCGCGAAGCTAGATTAGAGGAGAGAGAGAGGGAGCTAGACAGGCGGGAGAGGGCGGCCGGAGAGACGGAGTCGGAGAAGAAATCAGAGTTGAACGCGTCATCGCCAAAGCGAGAGGAAGTGGAGCCGCCACCATGTTGACCCGCGCGAGTGATCACGAGGATCACCTCCGTGACGCGTTACGAACGCTCAGTGACATTGCGTCTCCACAGTACAAAACTTTGAGGTGCTGAATGATTAAAGAAGGAAATGTAATTTCGTTCGGAAACGCCATGTGTTTATACAATAAAAGAAAGCCTAAATTGTAATGATATTACCCAATCTGTGGCATGTTGTAATAATGGTGATGTTGCGAATTTTAATGTTTATATGTAATACTATGTATGTACTGTAGTGGTGTTCGGGAATACAGCCGTCATATCACTAAAGTGCATTGGTTCAGGAATTCATGGAGTACACAATAGATAGTTGGAGGACAGATAGAAAATAGATGTACATAAGTTCATATCAAGTACAGTTTTGAGAAATCACTCGTTATTTTCTACGTAATTGTCATTTTTTCCTTGTAGTCTTTTCGATGTGTGCCATTCTGAAGGCACGTCCGTTGCCTTCCCATATAACCTCACTCTGTGCTTTTTATAACAATAATTAACAAAATACTCAAGATAAATATAGTGAAATAGTCAATAAAGCCTAAAACCATAAGCATAATTTATACAGGGTTATTATTAAGTTTTTTTACACATCCAATGTATTACACAGTTTTGTTTTAATACACCCAATCATCGTTACAACAGTATAATACAAATTAAAATAATTTCACTTGTCATACTACGTACATAAAATAATTAATAACACTGATAAACATATCAGAAATTTTGTACCTCATTACATAAGTAATTATGTAACAGACGTTTTGCAATTTTATATGTTATGTTCTAACAAATAACTCTGTATAAAACCTCAGCCAAACCAAATAATAATACGATAACGTACATGACATAAACTTGCATAATTTCCGTACAAAAATCGCACTTAAATAGGCATCATAGAATAGTTTCCTATGTTATCATTTTTAACTATTTTATTCCTTTAATACCTAACCTATTCTTATTTTTAAATTTATTTTACATTCGGAAAAGTTCTCCATGGAATTATTCTGAGTTAGTGAAATTAAACAAAATTAACATTATTCCCATAATGGTATTTGTGGCAGCTTCTAATGTTCAAGGTCATGTCAATTTTATAGAAGACCATAAAGGTACGTAGACTATCTCTATCGGGAATGTGTGTCTTACACAAAACAAAGAATACCAACGCCGATGTTTTTCAAACGTAATTGTTGTGAAACTGGTGATTAAATTAAGGTCTAATATAAAATAGTTTAAAAAATTCTCGTTTGACAAATTTAAGGGTTCAAACCCAAACTCTACCTCATTGTACATAAAATAATAAATTATTCGGCTAAAGTAAGAAAGAATTTCTCATTTATTACAATTTCATTTGGCGTCAGGATTTACGAGCAATAATATAAATTTTAGTAATTTAACGACCACTGCCTGTACTAAATCTAGGTAACGGTTTTCTGTCTATATGTAAATATTAAAAAAGAAGTCAAACGGTTGTATGAACAAATGTCTCGATTTCGATGTAACCTAAACATCTTCACACATTAATCATCACAATTTGTAATGGTATATTTATAGTTTATACGTTTTTAAGCATTTTATACCTCTGTACTGTAACTCAGACGACATAATCTATGCCGCATATAGCCGTAGCCTTTGCCAGTACTAGTGCATTTTGTTTATTGTTTGTTACTTATTCTTTGCGACTGAGCGGATTTTTTTTTACTTTTAATCCAAGTAATTTATCTTTGACAATTTGTTTATTACGTTGCACATGGCAACTTAATACTTCACATGTGTTAATTATCCGTGTATTGTAATAGTTTTAATTTGTGCCAACTTTTAGGGCACTTTGAATTAATCCAAATGTACAGAAACGAGCTATGTGCTTTAATAATTTAGTGCCCTAATTATGAAGACAGAACTTTTGTTAAAGTATTCGTAATATTTGATTTTAATTATTTAATGTATCGGAATTAATGGATTTTTTGTTTTAATGACCATTTTAAATTGAAGCAAATTGTTTGACATGGATCTAAGAAAGCATTGCATAGACTTCAGACATGTCATAAGACGTTTAAACTGTAGCTTTGACAGTCTTTGTACTACATTTAGAATGGAGATATGTATTTAAAAGCATTGAATTTGGTGAAATACGATTTCACGTTTTAAAACTGTTTATATATTTTGCAAAGCTCAAACATGTATCTGTATTGAATTAATACGGTTTTTTTTTATTTTAATATTTTAATTCTTACAAAGAAATTCTATGTTTCGTTGTAGTTAGTTGTTACTAAGATATTCTTTCGGTTCTAGGTTAGGTCGTATCTCTAGTCAGAGACGTTTCGAGAAAAAAAAATTAAATTACCATTAACTTTTTAATGTTTTATAAAAGTAGGCACCACAGGCGAGTGTAATAAGAATAACTTATTTTAAACGATAAAATTAGTTTTTACTAGGAACGGACTGCATGTCGTTATGTATTTAAGGTACTAAGTTAGGTTTAATGAAACTTTTCTGTCTGTACCGTTGTTGGACACGTATTTTGGTGCTATGATATTTTTGGCTTGGCTAACTTAGTGTTTAATTGTACATATAATATCATTTTAGTATTTATTGGCAACTACTTTGGTTCGGTTGATTTTTAAAAAATAAGTTAAATTTAAAAAAAATTATCTGTTTTATCTAAAAGAAATGGCTAAGCCATTTTCACCTATTGACTATAGATACAACTCATTTTGTAATAATCTGTCATTCAAATTTAATTTTGTGAAGTTTTTTTTTTAAAAAAATAAGGCCTGTTGATATGGTCTGTGAATTAAGAGAGTTGTGTCTATGTATTAGGCTGTTAACTAATATTACGCTTTAATTATTACTGTAGGTTGTAATATTGTATCGATAGAAAAGTTTCAAACATCTCACTGTCTTGTTTTGAATATTACAATGGTGCTAATAAACACGAACACTATGAAAGTTTAACGTACGCATCTAGAAGTGTATATCGGTACATTTTAATAACTTAATATTTTAAAGTCTCATTTTTTATTACAACCTGCATAGTCGTTTAATGGAGCTGGCCGGTACAGTTTCACTAAAATTTGATAGGTGTCCTTAGTTCGCTTTATCTGAACCACTAGTGGGAGTAATTCCCAACAAGAGCCTCTGAGAGGGACCTCGGTTTTGATATAGCATTTAGATTCGAGAGCATCCGCGAGGGCCTAAGCTCGACTCTATTGAGGCTTTTACAGAAAATTGTCAATACATTTAAATATTCTGAAAGTCTTATTATCTTAACCTTTCAGTGTTAACGTATTTCCTATCTGTGGACATTGCTGGGCCTTGTTTGGAAAAAGTCAATAACTTGAAATTCAATTTATTACAAATCGGACTGTTAAAAAATATTTTATAAGATTTAAACAACTAAATGAATATCTTTGAATGCCTACTGTCGACGGCGAGCGATTGTTTTTTTATCTATACATTGTAACACATAAAATATTGTATATCAGGGGTTCCCAACCTTTTTGTACTCTTGAGCATATTGTAAAATATCGGTCGAGTGGCGGGCACCACCTATTTTTAATTGACCAACTCCTTCCATAACTTCTCATTTTCACATCATTTATTTTCTTATATTCATAATTTATTAATAAATAATAAACAAAAATGTTTCAAAATAATCATATTATTATTCTAATTGCATAAACCCCGAGAAATATATTTACAAAAAGTAATAATTCACATTTTAATTTATTTTTAAGAAAATAATCAGTTTGTGTCGAATAGTGGTGAGCACATACGAATCGTTCCACGGACACGAGATTGGTAACCTCTGCTGTACATGAAACGAATGACCTTTTTTTAGGAAGCTACACAGATTAGCCAGAGAAGCTGACTTGTGGCGTAGCTCTTAGGCCGCCAAGCCTGAACCTCTGTACCTAGTATAACATAAAGGGTCCTTAGGTGAGGGGTAACCTCGGCTTGGGCCGGATACTTTTTACACGTTAACAGAGAGACTAATTTCCTATTTAAACTGATGAGTAGTCGAATTTAGAAGAGGCCATGGTATCTTAATTTAGATGCGGACACCTTAAATTGTTTCACTGACTTACGACGGAATCTTGTCACTGTTTATCCTTCTAGTATACACGCAATGCCTGTCATTGGATAATATATGAATATTAACATTTCTAACAAATACGAGTCCATATATGTACAAGGTAGTAACGGTACAAGTTTAATTTGTTCATGAAAGACAGTGAGATCGTTATCTTGTAAATATAATCTTACGGTTACGGTACGGAGAGATGAGCGAAAGGCAGGCTGTTCTAAACCCTTTAAAATGTAGATTAAGGCGCGAATGAACCTTCGCTCCATATTATAATACCAAATCAAAATAACACTTCGTTTTAACAGTGCCGGTGCTATAAGAATATTGTCCACTTAAGAAATCAACGCGGTGTGTTAATTTTTAGCTGAATCAATGGGAACGTGGATTAATTATTTTAACTTAAATACCCAGAGCTAACGATTTGTATATATGTCTTATACCTCCATGTTTTTGAAGTTTTACTTCTTTAGGCGCGTTACGAAAAAAATATGTAACAGGTTGCAACTGCAGTGAAAAATATTCATATATAATTTTTCAAGTGTTCCAATATAATTAAGGTTAACTATCAGTATGTATTATTAATTGATATAAATTAATATGTTATTATTTAATATAATATCAGTTTTATCAACAATAATAAGCAAAGTCCTAGGAGAGGACATGTATAATAGTAATAGTTGAGAAACAGCAGACCAACCAAACAATTAGGGTATATTATTATTATATGTATATAATGTATGCCAGTTGCTACTATATAGATACATGTATCGATCTATATAGTAGCAATTGGCATGTGGCATTCTTTTCCTTGAAGTCTCAAGACGGAATGCACACATACACCGGCTAAAAGCCGAGAAAAAGTGCTTTATTTATTTAATATTTCAAATTTAAACTAAACTTGATACATATTGATGATTATCCTTTTCCAGTCCTTTTATTATATTATTGTAATTAATTATTTGTATTCAATTAAAAACTTCTTTTAATGATGTCAAAGAAGTATATATAAGGCCCCATGATATTTGCTATCCATAACGCCGGCACTGATTTTAAAGTGCTGCCATCTATAAATTGTTTATGTTTTATATACAAATGTAATAGAAGTACTTAAAATAGTATTAATGACATATGTCCTTTTCAAACAATACTGTATTTGGAGAGTTGGTTCATTACGCGAAAGGTGATTTGCCAGGGTATATAAGCATACTCCTGTGATCTCAATGTATGTTTGTTTCATTAAATATGTACATTAACAAAATAAATAACTGTAGCAGTCGCAAAATTGTTTCTAACACAAGCATAAAAAGTTTCCCCATTTTTGTGTATGCCACCTTTCGGTTCATTACTCATTAATTAAAATAATAAGAATTTTATGTTAATATATTGTTCTCAGTTTATGTGCTGATATACCACGCGCTCGGCGGTTAAGGGAAATATCGTGAGGAAACCTAACTGTCCTGGAAAATTTTTCTAAGACATGTGAAGTCAATCCGCACTAGGGCCGCGTGGCGGACTATGCCCTTATACTCTCTCTACAGAGAAGGCCTGTGCCCAGCACCTGCACATATATAAAGGATGTTACTTTAACTTTATATTGATCAGCAACTACAAAGTGAAAATATTTACAAATGGCAATAAACATATTACTTATTTATTAGACTGAATAAAGTCTTGCCAGTTAGAAAGTTTTTATATATATATATTTTTGAAATTATCATTTGAAGTCTTGCCTAACAGTTGGTACGTTTATTTTTAAAACTGATGTTATGATAAATGTCACACAAAATATGAATCAGATAAAATATATTAATGAACATTGATGAGTTAATGGATACGAAATACGAAATAAAACACTAAAGTACATAGATTAAACAAGCGAATGAATAAGATTTGGCCTTTAGACGCTATCGCTAGATCTAAATAAAGTTGTACACTAATCAAACAGATAATAGAAGATGTCTGCAGGTATAAAAACTTTCTCCCAATCAGATTGAAACTAAATGTAGTAATAAATGTAGAATTAAGGGCGCCATTTATGACGCAATTAAAAACAATTAGATAGTTATACGAAGGACAGGGAACATAATTTCCACTTATTCAAATAACAAGAGACCGCGGCGATAGTATTAACATACAAACTAAACCTGGCAAATACTGAAAAAAATCTAAGCATCTTTACAAATAACAACATCTACGTGACATCGTATATTAAAGTTACATATAGTGACAAATTGTTCCGTTTTTAAGCACAGACAAAAACTAATACATCGATAGTAAAAGTCAAGAGCGGGTTTGTTATTTGCCAATGACATTCCACTATAAAAACAAATTATTATAATTCAGTTGTAATGGTCCAAAAAGTTTTTGATTGATTTTTTGACAATTGATTGAAATGTATATCAGCATATCACAGCATTTGGAGAAGTCATTATGTACAAGATTAATAAATAGCAACAATTGAAATATTATTGATTGAGAGTTATGCCAGTGGAAAACCATACTGGCACAACTGAACTAGATTAACAAATTATGTCACAAAGTTCATTTTAACAGAATTGGTTTAGCAGACTCGGGGGCTAGGTTGCTTTTCAATTAAGTTAAAAGCCATTAGAGAAAAAATAATTATTTCTTTATCTGTTAAAAATTTAAATAACGGTATCGAATTCAATGAGAATAATTAAAACATACGTACAAATTTCATACACATACATAATAAATCTATAGTGTCAAGTATAGTTGATGTTGCCAAACTTTTTATTTAATCTTTGGGTGTACATAAAATCTTAAAAAGCAATTCTCAATTCCATGTTTCGGAAATCAAATTTAATGTAATGCCGGAGGTGGTTAATCTGTGTCGTCATTTGTATGATTTTGAATCTGTATTCGCCCAGTTTTTGCGACTGTATGTTACCTGTGGTAATGAACTACCGCCAATGAAACGGCTTGATTATGAATTGTGTGTGTTTATATCAGAAATTTTTCGTTGCGGCTTAATAAACTCCTTAATTCCAACGAAACGTTCCTTTTGTATGTTTTATTGGATTGCATCGGTTTGACAACTTTCTATACACCCAGCAGTAACTATGACATATTTTGCATATTATAAAGTACCTGATAGATTAGTCGGTTAAGATATATATGAAATAATGTTCTGTTATGCACACACATGTTCGTAACATGTGGTTTCGAAGTGTGTTTTTACTTGAAAATAAATGCTTGATAAAGTACCTTGTGGAGCAATAAAACGAAAGGATTTCCATATAAATGTTTTATTTTCTCCTGCCTAATCACTCTGGACATCGTGGTGTTTCCCTCCCGATCAATTTAAAGCAATGTTATCTTTCAGTCGTTTTCATATCACAGCTACGTTGAGTTTGTTACATTACAGTGCAGTGGTACTCAACCTTCTTGTCAAAAGATCCACAAAAAAAGTAAATAAAAATAATTTTTTTACGGTACGGTTACGATTTCTTGGGGTTTCGCATGTTACAAATTGTGTGAAACGTGTATGAACGGATTCATAGCGTATATTTATGGTTTAATTATCAGTTGGGTCATCCATATAAGCCCGGCGGGATGGGTATCTCGGTTATAGAAAGGTATGATTGATGAAAATAAATTAACATGGTATTTGAAATAAAAGATATACAATGAATGTGAACTAGACCTATTAAAACTTGATCAGAACACCAAAATGTTCCAAATTTCCTAGTCCTATAATATGATTTCTTGTACGAGGGATGTCTCTTCGAAATTTAGTCGTTTCAGTTAACAACGCATATATACTTGCTAAGCTAACACATTAAGTTAAATGAATAATTTAAAAAATACAGACGTATGGATAGCGTACTCCTTTTTGGACTTTCATAATAGGGCTTAATTGCGGTCTACTAAATGATAATATCAAATTTAATTGTAGCGTCACTCTAGATTATTGGTTATTAATTCTACTGACAACGTCAAACGTGGTACAAAGAAGCGGTAATTATTATGATATAAATGTAAGATGGATAGTGTGTCGTTTACGCTTTTGGGTATTATAAGTAATTTTTAATTTCGTCGGATTATAGTGGAATCAACTTTTAAAAGTAGATGGCGTTGTATTTTTTATTTTCGTTGTCCGTTAAAAAATAAATGACAACGAAATTATCCGTAATAACAACAATTTTAGTATCCTATAAAATGAAAAACGTTATGTCAAAGAGATTCCAGCTCTCGTCTGTCATTTCGAAGTGGTAGCGTTATGGTATTGGTAAAATATATAAGGTGTACATTTTAAATACCTACCTATAATTGTTTGTAATTTCTTCTTATTTTATTTATTACGCATTAAATTAGATTAAATCAACACTTTGTGCTAGACACCACCTTCAGCAATGAAGGAGACGACTAAGAAGATGAAATTAAATAACAAGATCGTCTTCATAAGTTATTTAATATGACAACACTTGACACGTAATAATATTGGTTTCGTCGGTTTCCATATACAAACAACTGATACGCAGATAGAAAAGGCATTCACATATCTCTGTGCGACCGAGATAGCTATAACAGTATGTTATGTTACCGACATTACACGAAATGTCGCCATTCTATAAAATGTCTAGGAATTGTACATAATGTAAACGAACGTAAGGAAAAAAAAGGCAATATATAAAATATGATAATTATTATATACTCTCCTTACGCAAGCATGTTATTTAGTGAATGTATGGAAAAAAGGTCCTGATTTTTATTGGCGGGGCTATGTACATCTTTTCATCTGCGGACCTGTCTATGCTTGGTATCTTTGGATAGCCTATGATGCAGCTTCCTCCACAGGTTTCTTCACCAGGGTCACTAAGCCGTATCCGTCACCTGGACTATATTTATTTATGAAATTTTTTCATCTATTATTTTATTGTATAAAATATATTTTAATGTCTTAACTGTTTTATTTATGTATCATATTTATTATACTCTTATTGTCTTTATAAATTCCATGCACCGCTGAAAATCAGCGCTGTCGGATCCTTGCGGCAGCATATGCTGAGACGGTGTCCGATATTGGCATCATATGTTTTGTATTATTTGTCCGTGTAACTTTGTATTGTGATGCCAATAAATAAATGTCTATGTCTAAATACAATGTCTGGTCGTTCCATGTAATATCAGCTTTCGTACATTACCTACGCACTATTTACAAGCAATTATTTATTTCAAGGCAAGCGTTAGCGAGCTGAGCTCTGTATTAAGTTCTTTTAGTAAATTTAAATGTGTTCTCGCGTACTCTAATCTATTCGCAGTGAAGATTAGATTAATACACTTAAAAATATAAGTTATTTAAATATAAATTATTTATCTAAATTGCTTTATTTTTCGAAACTATGTATACGAAAGTATATGCTGTGGGTGTTGGAATGACGAATTTCGTGAAACCAAATGATACGAAAGATTATCCGACATCGGTAAAGAGGCTGTAGTGAAAGCTCTGACGGACGCGGGTATCTCATATGATATCGTGCAGCAAGCTGTGTGTGGGTATGTGTACGGGGACTCTACTTGCGGGCAGCGCGTGCTCTACCAGGTCGGCATGACGGGCATTCCGATCCATAACATCAACAACCACGGTGCTACTGGTGCCACTGCGCTCTTCCTCGCTCAACAGCTCGTCCAAGGTGGTTCAGCGGACGTTGCTCTAGCTCTAGGCTTTGAAAAAATGTCCACAGGATCACTCCCGACCACCGCGTTCCCCGACAGAACGTACCCGTTAGACAAGCACATTAAGAAAATGCTGGAAATGGTATCAATAGAACGAGCACCGATGGCCGTGCAATGCTTTGGAAATGCCGCTATAGAACATATGAATAAATATGGAACAACAGCAATGCAGTTTGCTAAAATTGCCGCTAAGAATCACAAAAATGGTGTGAGAAATCCTCACGCGCTTAATAGAAAGGAATATTCGATACGTGATATATTGAATTCGAAAAGAGTGTTTGACCCTTTAACCAAACTGCAGTGCTGTGCGAACTCTGATGGGGCTGCTGCCGTTATTCTGATGTCAGAGAGAGCTGTAGCACATCACAAACTTCAATTAAAAGCAGTGGAGATCCTCGGCATGGCAATGGCGACAGACACTCAGGCAGTTTTCAGTGAGAAAAGTAGACTGAAAGTGGCAGGATATGACATGACTGCACTAGCAGCTGAACGGGTCTACAGGAAAACCGGTGTCTCCCCCGATCAAATAGACGTGGTGGAACTTCACGACTGCTTCTCTAGTAACGAGCTGATCACATACGAAAGTTTGCAGTTGTGCGAAGAAGGGAAAGGTGGACAGTTTGTTGATTCAGGGGACAACACTTATGGGGGCAAGGTTGTGGTTAATCCCAGCGGTGGGCTTATAGCCAAGGGCAATCCGATTGGGGCGACAGGTGTGGCGCAGGCCGTGGAGTTAGTGTGGCAGTTAAGGGGTGAAGCTGGCTTGAGACAGGTCAGTTTTCTTACCATTTTCAACCGACTTCAAAAAAGAACGATGTTCCCAAATCTTGTCTCTATATATTTTTATGTATGTTATAATGTATAACTTTTAATTGGGTTGACTGATTTTGTTTCAGTTAGATTATTTTTCATTATTTGAGTAGAAAGTATTCAGATACACGCGATTTAAAGACATTAGCTGACGAAGCCTCCCTAATCTCGATCGGCAAACTATTCCATAGTTTTATAGTTGTACAGGTAAAAGAATTGCCATAGAAATTCGTGTGACATTTGGAGAACGTTAGAAATTTGTTATAGAACGTTCAGCGTTTAACGTCTGATTCGATTTGGAGCTTTTTTTTCTTTTTGCTCGTAAATATTCTTGTTTAATATCCGAGGCAGATTGTTAAATATTTTATTGCCGTAGTGTTAACAATTTTGTTAGCCACTTTATTCGTCAACTAAACGGTGAAGATTTCCAGTAATCCTTGTATATATTACTTCTGCTTTTTAAAAAGATAGATATGGTGTTTGATAAAGCGAGAAAATATACGAGTAAATATATGAAGACATATAAAGCAAAGTCTATAGTTAAGACTATAAGACTTTACTAGTTTTATATAATTAAAGTTACAGCCTATATATGTATATATATATATTATATACTAGCGTACCTGCTACTAGATTTTGCTTTATTTTATTTAAATAATAAACTTTCATCATTAAATGTTTAATTTAATTCTCACAATATATTAAATTCTCTCTGTATTCATTCTCTTGAGCCTATATGGCACAAACCCACACACATTCTCTTTTATATATATAGATATGTGCCACTGTTGGGCACAGGCTTGGCAGGCAGGGCTTCTCTGTAAAGAGAGTATAAGGGTCCGCCAAGAGACCCTAGTGCGGATTGGCAGATTTTACATGCCTTAGAAAAAAATTCTACGACATGTATGTTTGCTCACGATGGTTTCCTTCACCGCCGAGAGCGCGGTAAATTCTTTTAAATATTGGAGTCGCGGCTTATTATTGGTAAAATGAAACAAAAAATGTATATTGTGTATTGTTTTTATGATATATGTGTAAGAAGCCGATTACCTTGACTGAGCAAGTACATGTCAGTGGCAACTACACCGGCGTTACTGAACATGACAGCATAAATTACTTCGAATACAATCATTATAGAAGCGCATTTCTTACGTAGAAAGAGATAATCGAAACGATTTAACGATCCTCCTTTTACTGAAGTCCGTTGGAGACCTTTGACTAAATTTAAAATAAGTAACTAAGTCTAAAATCCTGGTTGCTCATTCAATAATTTTTATGATTTGAAAAATACTTAAGTAAATCGTTCCAATCAGATTCCTTATTAAAGTTATAGAGTTAATGATCTAGAAATTGAAGTAATTCGACTGAAGCAACTGACCTAGACTTCGGCTCAGAATGCAATCACGAAAAGAATAACGCCCTAAATCGAGGTTCCCAATCAGGGACCTTTACATCTAGTTACACCAATAGAGGTTCCGGCTGAACCGACCTAGGAAGGGCGGCGGCTCTATTGGTTTATCCTAGTTCCTACTAGACCATCTTTCAAATTCCGGTGAAATTATTGCGGCCTTCTAGAAAACCGGTCGTGTCACGTCATCCTGGTTTCTATAGCAACCGACAAAATGTACGTCTTGATACACAACCTCCTTTATGCGTGTGCATCATGACTCTACAGTATATACGATTAGCCATTTTATTTTATTATCAAAAACAAATCGATAAGACAAATAGCGATGCTAAAGATAACAACAGTTTACTTGTGTATACGTTACTGCATTATTACACTAAACCCCCGTTACTCAATGGGGTCGGCGGAGATCATGGATGTTGATGTTGTTATTATAGAATATCAGGACATGGTCACCACGCTGCTCGGAGCACATTGGTCTTTCGTGTGTTAGAGAACTTTACCAGTTAATTTGCACAATTCTTCACGAAATATGCCGGCACTTCGTATCGAATACTCGTTTAGTTGTCGCACTATGCAACGTAGCTCTACTGTGTAACTCTTACTTAAAACCGAGTCTTAATTACATGAGAAGAAGAAAAAACAGAAAAGTTTTTATTTTCACCGCTTCACAGTATAATTTTGACAATACAACAACTACAATCATGCAGCCAGTGCTTAAAAAATTAAAATCCTGTTCTATAGTATTGCAGGATGCTTTCAGTTTCCTTAATATATTTTTAGATTTTTACATACACCTATAAAAACATTTGTTAATCATTTTCCAGGTGCAGAATGCGAAAATTGGACTCCAACACAATTTGGGGCTCGGTGGAGCCGTGGTGGTGGCCATTTACCGTAAAGGTTTCAACAACCATCACCAAAACGACAATTTAAGTCACAATCCTAAAGAGTTCAAAGTATACAACTGTTTAAAAAATCTCGAAGAAGCGATGAGGAACAATGTGGAAAACCTTGGCGATATTCGCGGGATCTACGGGATTAAGGTGAATGGGCTCAACGGTGCAGAAGGGTACTGGGTTGTTAATATTAACGAAGGTAAAGCAAAGATTACATACAAAGGCGATGAAAGACCTGACGTCACTTTTGTGGGTAGTGACGATCTTATAGCAGATATTATATCCGGCAAGCTCGACACTCAGATAAGTTCCATTCAAACGAAGGTGGAAATACGTGGCGATGTGCCTCTCGCTCAAAAATTATGTCGATTCGCATCCGATAAAATGAAGTCGCGTGCAAAACTATGACAATATACTAACTATAATAAAGTAATTTTATTTATTTTATTTGTAGTGTTCCATGGCTTTGTTGAATACTTTGTTTAGGGGCCTTTTGTGTTTTAAATAATCTACGAATACATCACTTTGTTTTACCGCCATTTAATTTTATTTAAATTTTAATTAAACCATCATAACACCGCATAACGCTAATAGTCTAATTGTAAAGGACGCGGTCTTCGAAACAAATTCAAACCCATTAATCAACTATTAACGTAAACTATCTAACACGAGCTTAAGCTTATTTGCAAGGGTTAACAAGAATGTTAGTAACTCGTTTAAAACGTGTAATTAAATTGAAAGATGTATAAATATATTAAGCTTTAAAAGACATGGTCGATTCTAATAAGTAACGTCAGTTATAAAATAATCTATATGTCGGCGCAAAGATGATGTTCAAACCTCGAACAATTAATAAATACCACAAAGTAGGGTACAAAATAATCGAATCTGGAATCAGATTTTATCTGTTTCTTTGTTTTTCTATAACTCAAGAGACACCAATCATAATGTAAAATTTGAGTACAGTAAGAACTTGCGCATTTTATAGGCTAATTTTTTAAAATTGTTTTACAGCGCCATCTATGAAACAATTTCTGAACTAACGGACCAATTTGATCCGTATAATATTTTACTGGTCACATGAACTGAAATAGTTCGTTAGGAAATATGCAAAACATGGCAATTCTTTTAAATAAACAAAAAAAATAAGATTTTTGATGGAAGGCAGGATGGAAGAGCGATAAAGAGGAAATTATTACAAGTATATATATGGATTAAAAGAAAATCCGACTTCAAATCGAATAAAAATATTAAGAAATAGAATTAATCAGAACCAAACTCTCATTAAACTACCTTTGTAGAACATCCTTCTCAAAAAAAATAAAACATTGACATAATATTGAGATATTCGTCCTTTGTCGCGCACATACTTAATTCAAATTTAATACTTATATGGTAAATTGGACCACACTGGAAACACTAGCTTTCAAATAAAAAAAAAATTAAATCAGCCAGTTCGAAGTTATGATGTAACAAACAAAAAAACCTTGAGAACCTCATTTTTGGTAGTTGCTTGAAAAGAAGACAACACTTGCCGGCTTGCCGCATACTCAGCGATAGGATTGTAAAGAATGGCTTAGGCGCTACCACTCCTAATACTCCCACATCATCATTGTCATTTCAGCACGTTTAGGACATCCAACGTGGCCGGTTGTATGTTAGTTACATGCGCCCTTTATAAGGTCAGACTACCTTGAACAATGTCCTAAAACTTTTCGACTCCATTGGCCATCTATTCGGTAGTCATCTTCACTTCATCCTGCTAATCCGTTGTGCTACTTCGGTTATTTTCGTTCGTCTACGAGAAAAAGAGAGAGATAGAAAGAGAAATCCTACGACTAGCCCTTTCTATAGCTCGTTGAGACTTTGGCGAATATATATTATATAATAATTTATTTATTTCATCCAGGAAAATTTACAGCTATTTAAGACTTCTTATATAATTTACAGACATATCACTAGTTTAGCAGATAGCAAGTTTTCACAAATAAGTTAGAAAAAAAAAACTAAAGATCCGCAAACTTTAGGTAACACAGGATTGGAAAATCGCATCAGGGTGCCGCAAACAAAACTTCACCAAATATACTTATAAAAAGGTTTCGCATGGAGGCATCACTAACGTGAAATAGGTCGACCCGAACGAAGCGATTTGCTTCGTCTTTCATTCTTCGTACAGCAAAGGTCTGGAATAGTTTGCCCGCGTCTGTCTTTCCTTCCGATTACAATGTGGGTATTTTCAAGAGTAGAGTGAATAGGCATTTACTAAGCTAGTGCGCCTTACCATCCAGGACTGCATTTCCACTTAACATCAGGTGGGATCGTAGCCAAGCACTTGCTTAGAAATTATTAAAAAACAACTAACTAACTAACTTACAAAGGTTCTTGAATTCGTCACATGCTCTAATAAAACAGCTATTAAGCATATACTTTGCATTACTAGGCGGAGTATAGAATGGACAGTTGAATCGTAGACTACGAGAAGGGATAAAAAAGTGCAACTTGTTAAGAAGTTCAGGATCCATGCGACTTTGAGCAATATTTGATGTATATTTATCACTGTAATACTTATGTTATTTACCGTTATGACAATGTTCATCATGTTTGTTGCTTAAGGAAGGAAAACTACGAATAAGGACATTCTGCCATGCCGCCATCATTGTCTACGTAAATTTGTTGAGATTACATCCTGTTTACGTACGCAGGTCTAATGGAACATCTATTAGCAATTTGTTATCTGGAATGGTGCATTGCCGACATTCTTCAACCGAAAAAGACGGTTTCATTTTGTTGGTTGTTTTTTTCTATACTTTTTACTCCCTAATACATTTTTAGCGTAGACTTGATTTAACAAGAACATCGCAATCGAGCAGTTTAATATAATAAAAGTATAATAGAAGTGTTTAAAAAATCTGTGAAACCTAAGGTTGTAACAAAGAAAACAAAAACCGCTTTTTATGTCTTACCCTTGACTGTTTCTGACATCCACAGGGCCGGATTTAGGGGAGGGGAGTTCATCCGAGGTCAAAATCCCGGGTCTCCACATGAGAGGACCTCCCCAAAAAGAGGCTTCGAAACTTATCAAAAAAAGAAAACTATGCACCGTTGCTGTTTGTTTCAACTGTTATCTTATTAATTGAACTATTTGGAGGATTTCTTGCCATTGCATTTACAAACAAAACAAGTATTAGCTGGGAACACCTGACACCCAGCGATTGTTATGCATAATAACTACTTTCAAGGATATCTTAATGATTTACCTGAACCTTATTGTATCTTTAATTCCTAATTAATTATTTAGTTGATCGTCACATGAACTTGGCATTGTAAACAATAGTTTAACTTTATTAGTTCCTAATCTGACTTCTAATTAATTTTGTATAAAGATTGTGAGGACGCGCAGTTGTGTCATTCGTTATAAATAATTCTTTGTACAACGCTACGCTGTCTCAATAAAGTGGGTGTATTAGTTGTTGGACTATTTTATTCTACGAGACCTACAAATTATAACACAAGCAACGATTTTGTCTTTTATGCTTCGGGCTTGATGATGCCAATGAACGTTCCTTTTGTACACAATTGGTTTAGCAGACTACGGCCCCTGTGATAGCAAAGTACAGAAAAATATAGTTACTTACGTAATGTACTTTGATCATGGTGATATTATATATCTCACCTGCAAACTTTATCTATAACAGATAAAGAAAATTATTCACAAACGAGTATATTTAAAAGCAAAAAAACAGTAACCTTAGTGTAGATTTAATTAAAGACTTTAATTAAATCTACACTAAAAATTCAACATATGGTATTGTTACTATTGTAGTTTGACTTAGGATTGCCATAAACTAAATCTCACTCACAAATCCAAGGTTAAATGCCAACATAATTAACACATAATATCTTTAAAATACCGTGTATCGGATTACTTTCTAGATTTGTTTAGGAGTTATCCATGTAGGAATAAATATACCTAATTTTATTAATCTATTAGCTGACCCGACAAACGTATTGCCATGTAAATTGTTTCTATCAATATAGTAAGAACATTAAATAACACGACGATAAACCTCTTAATACAAACACCATTTAAAAGCCGTTTTTCCATTACGAAACAAGCAGTATTTGAATATGATTGACATTTATGATATGACGTATGGTCTGATTCTAGTTGTAATTCGTTAGATGAACAACTGAACGTCATTCCAGTCAAACGACGTTTTATAAAAAGTGATTTTAATAAAGAAATCTTTTATTTTATTTTATATACAAACATCTGTCAGTACCAATTCAGAACCTTCGTAGACTAATGCACAACACTTAGATGAAGATTATCACATGATTAAATGCATAGTTACGATTCCATAAAGGACATACGGACAAACATTCATTTTCATATTTATCCATATAACATTATTATTATTATTTTTAGCGGCACTACCCTTACTGTGCTCTTAACTCCTAAAGGTTAGGTTGAAGGAAATGCTTAATAGAATTAAGATCCCATTTGTACATATATTTTAATGCAATAAAGGATTGATCTATATGTCTATCTAATTAATCCAATTTGAAAGTAAGGCTTGTTAACCAAAATCGGTTCATAAGTGGCGGCGCAAATGTTGAAAATATACACAAATATTGAAAAAAATACTGACGAATCGGTGTCCGTTAAAATTTTTGAAACTTAACATTACGGTAAATTTTACGTTACACGTTACAATTTTACGGAATCCTGATTATATCTTATCTCACCTTATTTATCTCAACACATTGTTATGATGTTGATGACTGTATCGCACGTTATCTACAGCAAAATAAATTTGGCAAAATTATTCAGATTGATATAACCGTGCGACTGGCCGTGTACTTATTTTAAAAAAAAAGAACAATAAAAAATTAACGATGACCAGAAAAGTGTTCGTTGTTGGTGTCGGCATGACGGATTTCGTAAAGCCGAGCACTAACAAAGACTACCCGGAGATGGGCAAAGAGGCGGTAGAACAAGCTCTGAAGGACGCCCGCATTCCTTACGACGTGATACAGCAGGCCGTCTGCGGCTACGTCTCCGGCGACTCGTGCTGCGGCCAGCGGGTCCTGTACCAGGTGGGCATGACCGGCATCCCCATATACAACGTGAACAACAACTGCGCCACTGGATCCACTGCGCTCTTCATGGCCAAACAATTCATAGAAGGCGGCCTATGTGACATCGCGTTGGCCGTGGGCTTCGAAAAAATGGCGCCAGGACCACTGGGACCGGGAAACTATACTGATAGGGTAAGCCCTTTGGGCAAGCATCTAGAAAAAATGGCGGAAATGGCGGAATTTCAGAAGGGCGTCCCTCACACGCCTCAGTACTTCGGTAACGCTGGTATTGAGTATATGAAGAAATACGGGGCCACTGAGGTGCACATCGCTAAGATCGCAGCCAAGAATCATCGTCACGGCGTCAAAAACCCACGGGCGCAGGGCAAGAAGGAGTACACGGTGGAGGAAATACTAAATTCTAGGAGAATTTATGGTCCGTTAACCAAATTGGAGTGCTGTCCGACCAGTAACGGAGCTGGTGCGGCCGTTCTCATGTCAGAAGCGGCTGTTATCAAATACGGACTGCAGCAAAACGCCGTGGAGATCATCGGCATGGAGTTGGCCACTGACACGCCTGGTGTCTTCAAAGAGAAGAGCTTAATGAAGATAGTCGGGTCCGACATGACCGCGATGGCAGCTGAACGACTGTACAAGAAGACAGGAGTGTCTCCAAAGGATGTAGACGTCGTTGAACTTCACGACTGCTTTGCGACGAATGAAATGATAACTTACGAGGGACTGCAGCTGTGCGGGGTGGGCGAGGCGGCCAAGTTCATTGACGCCGGCGACAATACGTACGGGGGGCAGGTTGTCGTGAACCCTAGTGGAGGGCTCATCGCTAAAGGACACCCCCTAGGTGCCACTGGTCTCGCTCAGTGCGCGGAGTTGGTGTGGCAGCTGCGCGGGGAGGCTGGAGAGCGACAGGTGAGCTCATTAGTTTTTATCCTTTGACTATTAAGGCTTTAGATGCGGCGATAGTGATGGGCATACACGTTTTATTTTTTACACGACATGGGCCAGCCGATGTCACTTTCTTCCCGGGTCCACTTTGGCGGACGACAAAGGCCCTCACCCTTGTCGCCCAGTGAACCCTTTTAGTCAAAAGGGATATCGTAGCCTTATTTTACGAGCCTAAAACTGCCCAGAAGCAGGCCCGTCGACGCCATCTCCGAACAGGAGCGGCCCTATTGTTAGGTCTATGGCAATATAAGGCCAACTATAACAATGTAACAAGCACGAATGTCAATAAAGAGAGTAACTTAACTATGATACTTCGGAAACAAAGGTTTGTTTGATTTGCTCATAACCTACTTTCGTAATAATCAATTTTTTTATTAAGACGTTAATAGCACGGTCATAATGTGGTTAAAATATTTCAATTTTCCCTTACTACCTGTCCCCAGCACGATCATGGTGAACGAGTGGACAGTAATTCATATGTATCGTGAAATTTATTGACAAAACTAACCGGACATTGAATGCGCGAGTCTATTACACAAACGCGATAATATTCTGCATTCAATTTATCGCTGTACTTTGATCCCACATATAAAAGATAAACCCAATATATTTCTCGTATTTAACATATATCTAGAAGAGATAAAATAAGTCTATACAATAACAACATATCACCTAGAGGCTACCAAAGTGTACCTAGTAATGCTTTCTATTTACCCTCTACGTAAACTCCGATCTGGGGCTCGACTCTGCTAAACCAGTTGTATACAAAACGTTCATTGGCATCATAGTGGTCGATATTTGCTACTTTTAGTAAATATTTTGATCCGACTTCAAAAAGGAGGGGGTTCAATTCGTCGATATTTTTTTTATTATTTTTTATACTTGTTAAGTTATGAGAACTTGAAGTGTTAATAGCCTAAAGTTTTAGGGTAATATCTACGAATCGCAAGGTCGTGGGTTAGAATCCACCTTTAGACTATCTTCAGACGTGAACTATCTCCTAGCACAAGCTTAAGCTTAGTTGGAGTGGTTAACAAGAATGTTAGTAATATTTTTGAAAAAGAAAATTGCTAGCTTTCTTTTTTTTTAAAAAGAAAACACTTTTGACTGGGTAAACTGGTGTTCACTGTTCTAGAAGTACGATGATAAAATGTTACGTAAAAAACAAGGACTAATTCTTCCGACTGTGTTACTTGATCTTTTATCGTCTATGTTCTTTCGTTTAATATTTGTTTTCTCTAAGGTGCCACGAGCGAGGATTGCCCTGCAGCATAACCTGGGTGTTGGGGGTGCAGTCGTGCTGGCGATGTACCGGAAAGGTTTCCAAAACGCAGCATCCAATAACGTTGCAGCCCTCGAGAAGATCCGGGAAGACGTCTATTCTAAATTATAAACACTGTTCAATATCTTATTTGTCTCGCACGATTAAATAAATGCATATTTCCGAACAACACTACCCGGGTGTTATATGTTTCTGACTTCTTTATTAATCAAAGAATTTCTCTGCTAATTTAAGAAGTACTAGCTTCGTCCGGTGTTACAGCGTTGCGTTAAAAACTATTTATATTCTTTTTTCTTAAAAATTTACATCAAAAGTTGCGTCAAAATCGGTCCAGCCGTTCCAGAGATAGTCGGAACAGACAAAAAATGGTTTTGGTAGATGTACCGTATACACAATTATACATACATTCATATGCATGAAGTAAAATGCAGTTTTTTTTAATATTACAAACAAACAAGCCAATTTTATTGATTTGTATATATGTATATAAAATTACTCGATGAAGAGAGTCATTGACCGAACAAGCAAGGGTTAAGAGTTCACAAAGTGACGTGTTCTCGTTAGATAACTTCCAATGACTATAAATTCATTTAAACAAATCGAATTTAAGGCATCTTTTATCCATAAATTGTCATAAATAGCTAATATTTTGTTAGTTGAAATCGGAGAGAAAGACGCTTTCAATCTATTCCAAGTTGTCACTGTTTTCTCTGGCAACGTGACCAAAGTATTCTAGGATCCTGCGTAGGCATATAGTGAACAGCCTAGTTTTAATCTAAGTTCACTAAGGCTATAATTTATAAAGCGTACTTTGACACTGTTCAGGCTTGGCTTACTTTACTAGTTAAGTCTGCATTGAAATTTATAATCGTTTACTGAGCTTACGCTGAGCAAATGCTTAGCTAAGTGTCACGTCACAAATATCGTTGACTTACCGAGAATTACCAAGAATATATTATGCGAATAAGAACGTTTTACAAATTATCTTAAGCTCTAGTTTAGTATGCACTCAGTGTAAGCTGAGCATAAAGGACTATAAATTCGAATGCTGAGATTTCACTGAGCTGAAAACCCACGAAGTTTGGCCTAAGCCTAAGCAAAGTCAAAAATACGCTTTAAAAAACGCTTCAGCCTAAGGATGGACACGTTGATAGGATGCACTGTCCATGGAACCCGTAACTTCCTTCCCCAGCGCCACATCTCAAAACATCAATCGATCACGATCGGCTTTCTTCATGTCCACCCTGTCCTGTGTCTCACGTCTCCGCTTCGGAGGCGAATATAGAGAATACACCAACAATACAAAAATATAGCTGATATCAAAAATTATACATGGATCTACACAACCACTCTGTACACGAGACAATGCAATTCATTCATCTCACGGCGCCCATCCCATATTCTAATTTAATAATAATATCGCGAAAAAAAATTGGCAATCAAGGTGGCAATAGGGACTGTCGATAGCAGTGAAAACCTAACGTTAAAAAATGTTTAACTATAAATTATTAACAACAATCCTTATGGTCACATCTATTGATACTAAAACCAGAAAATTTATAATTTTTTTAATAATTTCTAAGCAAGTGCTTAACTACGATCCCACCTGATGTTAAGTGGAAATGTAGTCCTGGATTGTAAGGCGCATTAGATTAGAAAATGCCTATTCACTCTACTCTTGAAAATACCCACATTGTAATCGGAAGGAAAGACAGACGCGGGCAAACTATTCCAGTCCCTTGTTGTACGAACAATGAAAGATGAAGCATAGCGCTTCGTTCGGGTTTATAATTATATATTTTATTAAATATATTTTTTGTCAGACGGGTTTTGCCAGATCATGACAACATATAAATACCTTTTTTTCCTCTACCAAAAAGTCTCGAAGCGGCTAAAGAAGTTTTCAGTTCAAAAAAATAGTAAATCATTATTCAATGGCACTCAAGTTAAATATAATATATTCATAAATGGCCGTATCTTCCTTGTACTTAGCTTCTATCCGTTGAATTATTTTTCCTTGTATTTACGTAATAGTACAAACGTAAGGAAATATCGAATGAATAAATACAAAGTTATCCGACGATATTTGTATTCTACTTTGTTATAATACAATGAGCTAATGTAATTATAATACTAGTTAGGCAGTAGGCCCAGAAACGTGATCTCTCACTATAGGTCTCATAAGCAAACTGAAAGTCGCTCAACGAGCTATGGAGAGGGCTATGCGCGGAGTATTCTCTACGAGATCATATCAGAAATGAGGAGATCCGTAGACGAACGAAGGTAACCCACATAGCTCGCCGGGTAAGCAAGTTGAAGTGGCAATGGGCAGGGCACATAGCGCGTAGAACAGATGGCCGATGGGGCCGAAAAGTTCTCGATTGGAGACCACGAACCAGCAAGCGTAGCGTAGGACGTCCACCCGCATTGTGGTCTGACGACCATATAAAGGCCGCAGGACGAAGCTGGATGCCGCTTACAACCGGTCCTTGTGGAAATCTTTACCTGTGTCCAGCAGTGGATGTTTTACGGCTGAAATTATGATGATGATGAGGAAGTATTAGTATAGAGGAAAAATTAATGCCGCATCATTGCCCTCCTGCATTAGTCCACTGCTGTACAAAATTCACGTATAAGATAAAACTATATTAGTCCCACTGCTGGGCACAGGTCTTCTGGGTAAAGAGAGTTATAAGGGCATAGTCCGCCACACGGCCCTAGTGCGTGTTACCATCATCATGTCTTAGAAAATTTTCTAAGACAAATGGGTTTAAATTGGATCGATAAACATGGTATAACCGTTCCTTCCTTATTATATATTTGTTATGACTATTCTTTAAATTTTTGCAAGAAAATTATTATCAAGGCTGTCTGTTTAACCATGTTTAACATATGACGCGTCTGTATAATTAATGTTGACCTTTCCGGTGTACAGTTTCAAACAAAATGTGTGCATAATGGAAATTTACATAACATTTCTGTATAGCGTTATATCAGATAATGAACATGTAATACTAAAACGCTGAGTCTAGTGACGGCCTATAACATAATCATAATCTCTCACGTCTTTTTAAGCCTAGCGGAGTGGACAGTTACAGAGTTCCCTATGGTGGAAGCGAAGGCAAAAAATTTGGGTTTCTTTCCGTCATTAGAATAAAATTCACACAAGGATTTTCTCCAATTCTGACTCGTCGTCAAGAAAACTAAATATCCATCATATGCATCAATTATTTGCGCCACAAATGGACGGATAATTCAATATCACGCCTACCGATTCCGATGATTCATTTTTTAATGGAAAGGATAGACTTCAAGAGAGATCTAACTATGATAAGAATTTGGTTGGGTCCTGATTAATTCTATTTCGTAATATTCTTTGGATAATTCGTAAATACAAAGAACGTCTATCACGTTCTTTGTATTTACGAATTTTTCGAAAATGGAAATACGAAAATTGATTATATTTTCGAAAATTTACGAAATATCATACTTACGATAAGAAGTTCTTACGCCTTACCTTTTTGTACCTTACCTATTCATGTCGGTTTGCATTACTTAGCTAGTTATGGATCATCATAAATCAACCATCCAGATCCGTTCTGGATCCGATCTGTACTTTAACATTTATAACATTAGAAGTAATATACCTAATATTATAAATGTGAGTTTAGATAGTTTGAATATTTTTTAGGGACTTTTGCACTTTTGGGCATGTCAGCACCATCATACCCTAAAATTGGTAACACACATCGACCGCATGAAGCGAGAAAGAAAGTGATCAATGTTGCATGGCCATAGCCACCAGCTTCCTCGCTCCCTCTGAGCTCGGGTCAGACAACAGTATTAAAAAAGCACCCACATGTTGCTCGCTCACTTTAAGGCTATCTAATGACTTTCTTTCCGCTTCATATTTAGCAAATTCCCCCATTATGTGGACATGTTCCACATCTTCCACCACTTAGCAAATCTCATTGGCAATCTTTAGATGGACGATGTTTAGACGGATATTATCACGTTAGTTGTTACCAAATTAAGAGCCTACTTGTGTAATTAAGATAAAAACGAACCAATATCTTATACTATTAACCACAACCACATTAAGTTTTTGTGGTTTTATTGAAATCAGTTATTATAATAAAAACTTTAAAAATCAAATACCAACTTAATAAATAACTAATTAAACTAAAAACCTAAGTCTTTAAAACAACCACAGATATTAAAGCTGCCGTGGAATTATTTACCTGTTTACCGGTGTAGAATAAAAATAAAAGTGACGTATCTTCTTATACGTGTCTCTTAACCACAAATAAACCTGTCAATACCTTATCTATTGCAGTACATAGGTACAGTGCACCATAATATCGCACTCGGTTGGTTATCGTCATAAACAATTAGTTTATCTACTTTAAATACCACATGCGATAAAAGTATTTATTTTGATATAAGGATCGATTTGTTACCACCAAATGTGCGATAGATATAAATTATCAATTATATTTATAATTCACTTTAATGGCGATAGTGGCTTACATTTTTTGTAGGACTATTTACAATAAGAATTTCTACCAATTATTATAACTGGAATTCCAACGATTTTTGCGGCACACGTCAGATGGCACGTTTATTTTATATCGTTATATTTTGGATAATTCACACTATATCTTTTAAATTATAGCCTTTGTGTTAACTATTATTGTTAAGTTTCAATAATATTCTTATTAACTTTCGCGTTTATAATATTTGTAGGAAGTAGGAATGATTTAACCTCCTTTTGTGGTAGTATATAACTGAAGCATATCGAGGCATTCTAGACTTCTAATACGATGCCTCCAATACTTGTTAAATTTAAAATTCATCGATTGTGTTTTACCTTTTTATTAAATAAAGTCATCACTGAAATTTGTATAAAAATATTTATTAACGATACAAATATTATTTCTTTATATAAACCCTCTCTGGAATGATTAAAACAAAACGAAATTATACATAAACAATTACTCTTAATTATTCTACAATATAATGTTGTCATTGCAAAATAGTTAACTCTGTAACAAGAATGTGTAAAATTAAAACAATTACCTCGAAGATTCAACGCAGTCCCATAACCCAAAGTAGCACAGTTTCGTCCTCTCGAAAACCGGTTTTGTTCTACAGTTTCGAGCGTATGGTTTCAATCCGGCCAGCCGCAGACCTTTGTAAATCAGTAAGCTTCATCGCCAGGCCCATGTTACCTTGAATCTTGATCTTGCCCTGGAAGAATGCCTTCTGTGGGTTCAGTTTACCGGATATGAGCTCAACGACATCGTCGTCGCTAATAGTGAAGGTAACTTCAGGTTTCTCCTTGCCATTGTATGTGATCTTGCCTTTCCCATCCTTTGCGTTCACTACCCAATACCCTTCGGCACCGTTGGGACCGTTTCTTACTTTGAAACCGTAGATCCCTCTGACCTTTTCAATGAGGTTTTCTTCATCAGTCTGCATCGCCTCTTCAAGGATCTTCATGTATTTGTAGACCTTGAACCCTTCTGGGTTGTCTGTGATGGCAGCTACCTGGTTAGGTGAGGCATTCTCAAAACCTTTACGGTACATTGCAATAACTACTGCTCCACCGAGTCCCAGATTGTGTTGCAGGGCAATCCGTGCGCGCGGCACCTGAGAAACGAACACATGAATTAATGTTTACCCATCCAAAGTTGATACAAAGGAAAATAAATTATCACAGAATAAAAAACATTACAGTTAAGTGTACAATTGCAGAATCAACTTGTGTTGTTGTATGGTGATTTTATTATAACAGTTTTGACTTTGAATTCATTGCCCAATACCTTATCTTAGAATTCCAAAATATTGGTCAATTGATTATAAGCTAAAGCATTTATCAACAATTAAAACTTGATAGGATCAGGGTCAATCCTTATTAATTGTTAAAAGATAATATAAGACACAACCAGATTGAAAAAAAAATACCTTATAGTGGTGTCGGAAGTATCAAAAATACTGTAATGAATGTAAGAAATAAAGCATTTGTTAGATTTATTAATATTCTCAAGACTAAGAAAACAATGATGCAATAAAAGCTATTAACTGTAAAACAATACATACACAATTTGCAAGATGATATTTGTACAATACATTGGGTACATAGTTGGTTCAACATTAAAATTTACCTTACTGTATTTGATAGATTATGATGCAGAAGTGAGCAACGGGTTCGATAGAGGGCGCCTTAGAAGGATATATTGACAAGATTGGCGACATATTAAATAGTTTGATATATACACGATTGTTCAAGAAAAAAAGAAATTGTGTCTCTCTTGCTCCTAATGTGTAATCCCTCCCTCCCAAGTTCCCTCTCAAGTTGCATTCCCTGGATCACACTTTTGTAAAGCATTCACCAGCTTACTCCCAAAGTCAAGCATGCATAATGAACATTTACTTAAAAAAGTATCAGGTTTACATTAGCACCAATATCCACTTCTTTATTATATGGGATATTAATGAAGTGTTTGTGTTACTACATTTTCATGGTGAAGACAAGAACAGCCTTCCTTACATTTTGTTTCCCTATTCCTACATCAAATCTATATCAATTACTATATTGTTAGCTAACAACACAAGGCATCTTGTGATTGTTATGTATAATTACTACTTCCAATGATATCTTAGTGATTTACCCGAACCTTATTATATCATCATAATTAATAAGTTGATCATCATAATAACTCGGTAATGTAAGCAATAATTTAACTTTATTAGTTTGTAATCTAATTTCTAATTAATTTTGTATAAAAATTGTGAAGACGTGCCGTTGATAGTATTTGTTAAAATAATTCCTTGTACAATGTTACACCGCCGTCTGAATAAAGCGAGATTATTAGTTAATGGACTGTTTCATTCCACAAGACCTACAATTTATTACAATATCTTACTATAGCCATGCTATGTACCCAATTTTATGGGTACTGTTCATGAACAAGTGAAATCTGCTTCTTCCTTCTAATATATTACATTTCAAGTAACTACCCACTTTGCAGTTCTAGTCTTAATTTTCAGGATTGTAAATATTTGGGCTTGACACTTTTTTAATCTAGTTGTATATATAGTATGGACATATATAACTTTTAACTTTAGAAACCTGAGGTAGGTTTCTATAAATACAAATTATATTGTGTATATTTTACTACAATTGTTAGATTGACTATCTTGTTGCTTTGTTTAGGATAAAGACACACATACTTGCTACTCCTAAACCTATAGCAAGTTTATCTAGTTATATGTCTCATTGATATAAACCTACAAGACACACTCCAACATGAAAACATTAAGACTCTGAATACATCATAAACAATGTGAATGATATAATAATAAAGTTATGCACAATATGTTTACAAAAATCACAATAAAGCATACACCACTAATTTGGTTCCTTGAATACAAAACACCAATGAATTCAGATTGATGGATGGGATAAATCTTTTCAATTTATAAGCATCATATGTTGAAAACTAGCCTGTAAAGTGTATATGTCAAGCACTACAATGCCATGAGTTTGATAACACTATTTCCGATTACAGCGACAATCATCAATTATAACACAAACCTGTCTATCCTGCGCCTCCCCACGAAGCTGCCAAACTAACTCGGCACACTGTGCTAGACCAGTTGCCCCAAGGGGATGGCCCTTGGCAATCAACCCACCACTAGGGTTCACCACAACTCTCCCACCATATGTGTTATCCCCTGAATCAACAAATTTGCCTGCCTCACCCTCGCCACATAGCTGGAGACCTTCATATGTGATCAGTTCATTTGCAGCAAAACAATCATGCAGCTCCACTACATCCACTTGCTTTGGTGATATACCAGTCTTTTCATACAATCGTTTTGCAGCCAGAGCAGTCATATCAAAACCAGCTACTTTCATTAGGCTATTTTCTTTGAAAACGGCAGCTGTGTCAGTTGCCATTTCCATGCCAATAATTTCAACTGCTTTATGCTGGAGGCCATATCGGATCACAGCATCTTCAGACATAAGAACTGCTGCTCCAGCACCATCACTAGTTGGACAGCACTCAAGTTTAGTTAACGGACCATAAATTTTTCTAGACTTTAAGACCTCCTCTACTGTGTATTCTCTACCATTCTGAGCTCGAGGATTTTTTGCGCCATGACGGTGATTCTTTGCTGCTATCTTTGCTAGATGCAATTCAGTTGTTCCATACTTCTTCATGTGTTCAATGGCTGCATTGCCAAAATATTGGGCTGTCATAGGTGCTGCAGCGAGGTCAACCATATCAGCCATTTTTAATGTATGCCTATCTAGTGGATTTGTCCTGTCTGTAAAACCACTTCCACCTAGAGCACCCGGCATCATCTTTTCAAAACCCACCGCCAATACAACATCAGCTATACCACCTTCTATGAACTGTTTAGCAATAAACAGAGCGTTGGAACCGGTCGAGCAATTATTGTTCACATTGTAAATTGGGATGCCAGTCATGCCAACTTGGTACAACACACGTTGACCGCAAGTCGAGTCGCCAAACACGTAGCCGCAGATCGCCTGCTGTACCACATCGTACGGAATACGAGCGTCAGTCAGCGCCGCTTCCACCGCCTCTTTACCCATTTCTGGGTAATCGTTGTCAGAGCTTGGCTTGACAAATTTTGTCATACCTACACCAACAACGAACACTTTCCTACCCATTGTTTAAATTTTCTTTATAATTAATTACCTCTAGAAAGTACGGATGAAGGTCCGCGACTGCAACTACGAAGTTAGTGAAAACTCTGGTATAGTCCGATTAGACTTTGAGCCTCAATCCGATTATAAAAAAAGACACAATTATTACTTTAAATATTGAGAAAAGAGAATCAAATATTACACAGACCACGGGATCATACGGCGACCAAACTCTAAATGCGGCGATCAATTTCCGTGTGTGTCTAATTAACACAACACCCCGTCAATGAAGTGTAATATCTACTTTATACTTACTTTACAATGACAAAGGAGTTGATAAACTTGTTTGTGAAAGATGTACGGAATTTGAAGTTTGACCCCAATTCAATATTGCCAGGTATAAGAAGCAAAACACAATGTAAAAATAATTTTACGTGATTGCGTCAGATCAGATATAAATATGGAGGGATAGTGCCGCTAAATATAGCGTTTTAAAATCTTATTTGGAAAATAAATATACATTTTTACATACACAGATAATGTGTAAATAATATACATAACCATATCTTTCTATTTCCGGGAATGCTTAGCATTAAAATAAAATAAAAACTAAAATTAGCTTTTGTTAGACAAGTGTACATGGGGACCTAAATTTAAAATATATTTAATACTATAATTAATACGCACACCTCAAATTGAACTATTTATCATGTGGAAATTGAACATAAAATATTCGATTCTTTGACAGTGATAAAGCGAACACTTAAATCACTGCAACAACTATGAATTTAAAAATTTAAAATGGTTATGAATTACAGCAAACTCTCGGTACATACTACGTAATTTATAATGATGCATTTACACATACACGCGCACGATATTAAGGAGGAGTAGGCTGTCTATATAAAATATTATTTTAATGATCTTGCTAAATGTTAGTTAAATTACGGTATACAATTTAATTTGAAGGTTCAAAATAAACATATCCGATGATACTGGTCATACATAATGACAGAAAGGATTATGAAACATTCGAATCGATTTACAAAAATGCCTATAGTAATTGTGATTTTAATCATGTGACAAACAGCCCACGAATTTACAAAATTTAATGTAAATTTATAATGTTATTTTTAATATCGTTTTACAAAATTTAGTTGGATTCACAAATTCTTGTCGTGATTCTGGGATAAAATGGCTTTAGACAAGCAAAAGATTTTAAATGAATTAGGTAGTGTAATGAATCAACTTCAAAGTGCGGACTGGTAATTGTCCTTGTATACTATTTTTTATTATTTTCACTTTTTGTTATTAATATTATATTACTTTTAGCGGTTGTATGGGAAAATTATTTAATAATACAAATTCTTATGCTCCGAATATGAATAATCCCACTCCAGGGTCTGGAGATAATAGGCATGGATATAGCCACTGCCATGGTTATAACCAATTCAGGTCAACGTGTACCGAAGAACCCTGTTCAACCATGGCTTCTCGGCATATGAACTATCCATGTATGGGTCGTTGTAATCCCCCAAAATTGTACTCTGATACTTACCAATATCTAAACACGAACCTTATGCAACCAGTTGTACAAGACGTATATAACGATTTAAAAACAATAACACCAGATAACACAATAATGAATAATCAGTTAGGAAATGCTCTATTACCATCTCAAGGACAAACTAATATGCAACAAATGCAGAGCAAATACGGCACAAATTCTGAAAACGTAATGAATCCCATAAATAACCACGGGGGTCCCACGGGTGCAGTAGAGAACGCAATGGGAAACTATGTAAATGGTGCGGGAGCTCAGATGGGAGGCCACATGGGTAGAATGGGAGGTGACATGAATGGAGTGGGAGGCTATATGAGTGGAATGGGAGGCCAAATGTCTGAAATGGGCTCAAACATAGTAAATATGATGTTAGGTGAACGGAAAACTAATGTAAATAACAAACCAGTAGAAGGTAAATCGTTAACACAGCCCATGCTTATTGATGCCCCACAATCACCACATGGACAAGTAGGAGTTGTCCCTATACCAACTTATAATACCCATCAAGCTGATGATGCACAATTGCATGCATATAATCAATATCATCAGAGTAATCAAGGAAATTTAGGAAATCAAGCTTACCAAATGCAAGTTCCAAATCCAAATAAGCCACAAATTCCTAATGTTGGTACTAATCAGATGACCTCTAAGCCCAACGCATACGGACAGCACACCCTTGGTGTCAATAAATTTAATGAGATGTTTCCTGGCGTAATGCAAAATACTGGCGGAGACTTGGGTTTCGATCCCATGGCGATAGCTGTACAAATGAATCCAGCTAACCATAAACAGGTTGCTTTTGATACTATGCAAAAAATAATGAACGGCAATAATGCTGGAATTAATAAAACATCAAATCTTGGGAATTCAGAACAACCACGAAATGTGAATACCTCACCCATCGACAACTCGATGCATGCTAACGTAACTCCAATTCAACGAAGTTATCTCCCTACTGATCAATTAAACACAACATCACATAGCCATCATGGCATAAACCAGCAGATTAACCAAAATCAAAAACAAGAAAATTATCCCTACAGCAGAGAAATTGAACCACAGCAGGTTTATACAGCACTCACATCAGTACCAGAAAATAATCAACAACCTTTACAACAATATCAAGGTCGAGATCAAGAATTTATGCAACAACAATCTTCATATCTAACAAATGATCCAAATATTAATGCAAACAATACATTAAAAAACCTAGCACCAAACAGTGAAGAAGTAATGAACCATCAAAGAGCTAGAATGCAACCCCAAATGTTGAGATCTCAATTCCATCCGGAGCCTGTTGCAAAAACATTTGAAATGGAAAAAGACCCAATTTTTCCGGCCAATATTTCACAAAACCAATCTTATTCGCATATGAAGCGCCCTACAAATTATACATACAATACTTTGGGTCAGCCAATTGAAATGCTGTCAGCAAAGAGTTATCATAAGAGAGATCCAGGTGGCCCTCAGACATTATCCCCCCAAGATTTCCATGTAAATAGTAAGCCTGATTCAAGAACAAATAAAAGTGTTAGAGCTACTGTCAGTAAAACATCAATAATGGGAAATAACCCGATCGGTAGAAGTCCAAGTAAAAGTCAATTGCAACATATTTATAACAAATATAAAGGGTCTCAATCCCTTACACAGCAAAATGTATACGGTAATAATGAAGGGGCTTCTTATTCAGACGGTAAGTTAAATGTAGCTCAGCAACGAACAGGACGAGTTCAGCCGGATAATCAAGTGGTAGTTGAAAAATTAGGTGGGGATACATTACCAAATAATTACGTTAATGACGATGCTATGAAAAGAACTGAACAAATTAACGGGCAAATCGGAGATGCTTCTGATGCCAACAAACGTCCTAACAATGTACAAGAACATTCGGTACGTGTTTTTAATTTGATATTTGTTAGATTAAAAATAATAAACTCTCACGTCGTTTTAAATCTAACGGCGGTAAGTTTTTATTTTATACATTTAATTTGTTTTTTGTTCTGTTTGTGTATGTGATAGAATTTTCTCAATCCTTTAAGGTTGTAAAAGCTTTCGAGCTAAAAAATTCCAACAATAATCTCTTTCCATCACTATTGCATAAGAAAAATATAACTTACTAAAATGTATTGTAACATATCGTATTTGTCATCTTCTCTTCACAGGTGAGGGCACAACGTAAAGCTAGAAATGGCCTTCAGGACGTTGTTTATACGTCGTACCCTACTTCAACGGCTTGGTCGTTCCACGGGAACACCCGTCCAGCGTTTACTGTTGGATCTTATACCAGAACACGATTTTAAACATGTTTTGTCATCAGTGTTTTCTTGTCCTTTAATTTATATATTTATTAATGTACCCGTTTCATTTGCGTTGTAAAATAAAAAGACTCCTATTCGTGCTTATAATTATTAAAATCTTTGCTCTTAAGCTCCCGCACCTTGATCCGTTTGTAGTGATGACTTAACCATCTAATAAACATAAAACAACTTCAAAATGCACGGTATCCTTTGCGAATTTCTCTTTAACCGTTTTTTTTCTAGCTCAAGATCTCATAAACATTGTGATATCTTAAATGTTAAAAAGTAAGCTCTCACGTCCTTTCAATTTTGCGCTTTTTACTGTGTTCACGTGTCAAATGGGACGAGCCCATTGCAAACGTAACAAGTAATTATTTCTATTAAAAAAGACAAAAGACCGCTAACGCTCTTTTTACACATGGACATTTATTTATTATTTTAATGGTTTGTTAATAATTGTACATCATTTTAATTATAACAATAAAAAATTATAATTTAAATTTTGGAAAGTGTTGCAACTATATCGAATCGAATTTGCTTAGTGTAATCGTCATCAATTTCACAGACTATTTTAATATTCACTTTATTGTCACAGACTGTAGAATGTACCACAACGAATGCTTGTTTTTGGTTTGTTGTGTAGACCTGTAGTAGACTTTCAATTCGTGATTTTGCCAGAGATTTCGATTTTTCTAAACGACATAAAGTTAGCACACCACAGCACGAAGATTAATGGCAGTTGTGGGTCTTTAAGTATTTCCAATCAATTTGATTTACCTGTGATTTTTGTTTAACTGTCCATATTTCTAGACAATGGCTCTGTTTGGTTCTATGCTAGGTGAATTGGAAGATGATCCGTTTTTTGGGTGAGACATCATTGATTTTTTGAAAATTATAATGTATGTTAATTTTTGAAATATAAAATTCATGCGATTGTGTTCGAAATTTGTACATGTGGTGTCTGAAGTTAACTGTACATAACTATGTTCAATTTTAAATCGGTTTAGAAGAAAAAGTAATCCACTGCAAAAACGAAATGGAATTATACCTCATATTTTATCTAACTAATAAAGTGTAAGCAAAAGTCCGACATGAAAGTTAAACGAATATATTCATTTGTACACCATGTTAAACGTATTGTAACGTATCTTTCAGTATTTACTTACCACATTTTTATTTATCTATTTTAAATATATGTTGCTTCAATCCTTAATGAACGACTATCAAGAAAAGATGAGATTGATGTCTATGTAATGAGTATCACCGGGGCGCTTAGTTGTATCGCGATTGGTTATAAATAATATCTTCATTTTGGTTTATCTGTTTGCAAGTCTGTAAAGTAAGAATTTTTTTTTCTTTATATCATCTCGAAACTCAACGGTGGCATCAATTGAATAATGGAATTTGTTATTAGTCCATAAATGCATCTTCATTCTTCTATGGCCTAGGATGCAGAGGATTGAACTCTGAATGTTTGACTCTACAAACTTAAAGTCGCATAACGAGCGATGGAAAGAGCTATGCTTGGCATCTCTCTAAGTGATAGAATCCGAAATGAAGAAAACCTGTAAATCTTTATTATCTTAATGGAGAACAAAGGTAGTTGATATAGATCTTAAAGTCAGCTAGTTGAAGTGGCAGTGGGTCGCCACTCTCATGGGAGAGGAAAGTCTTAGAATGGAGGCCGTGCATGGGTCCGAGAAGCTTAGGACGCTCTCCCTCCAGATGTAATGACAACCTTATACGGATAGCTGGAAGTGGCTTAATGCGGAAAGTAGAGGATTGTACATGGTGGAAAGCATTGGGGAGGGCCTATTTCCAGCATGGATAGGCACAGGCTGATGATGATGTTAAGTATATTTGGTTTTCCTTATAGAAATGTGTGGGCTTTGCCACATAGCATTTAATTCTACCCTCAGAGGGAAGAATCAATGCTGAGCTATCAATTTAATTTACAAAGATTGACAAAATGCACCGGTGAAATATCTTGTGTTGTAGATTTTTACTAGCATTTATGCTGCTTACAAATTTAAAATATATGTGATAATTTTGAAGATATCATCCTTTACTAAGTCCTCATAAGAAATTTTTAAATATATATATAGTAGAGAATAGCCCACTTAAGCATACAGATAGGGAATATATAAACAAAGGACAATGGTATACAGTACATAGTGTTTGATGCTTAATCCATCACTTGTTTTTTTGAAGCTACTTGTAAATATACTGCGCTATAATACAATTGTGAATTTAACTTTGATGCTTGTCTGTTTCAGATCACACATGAGAAACATGCGACACATGAACAACATGATGAACTCACTGTTCTCCGATCCATTCAGCATGATGGGTGGTGGTGGGCCTCTGGCCATCACTGGCCCACGTCATGGTGGAGCCATGATGCCATTCATGCCACAGATGCTACCCATGAATAGAATCTTCACAGGCAACAACTGTACGTATTTGTTTTATACTACTGTCTCATTATCAATCTCTTTTTAACAGACTTCATAAGAGGAGGTAGTTTTCACTCGTATCTGTTTTTATTGGAAGTTATACTTCTTTTGGCGCGTTTTGAAAAAATAATGACAGTAACAGGTTAAAGCTGCAGTGGAAAAATTGTGGTTATATACTTGAAATATTACGTGCAATATAATTGAGGTTACCATGCCTTATGTATTATTTATTGATGTAAATTAAAATATAATTTAATATAATATTAATTATTTTATATTACAAATTTAAACTGTGTGGACTATCCTTTTCCAGTCCTTTTAACAAAACAAAACTATTTTTAAATGATGCCAAAGAAGCACAACTAAGCATGCACCAATTTTTTTTTTAACATTTATGTACTTACAGTGCTGTCGATTCTGGAATAATTTTGATTGTGTTTTTATTATAAAGGGTTTGCTTTCTATTAGGTCCCTTAGGTTAATTTCGTTGGCATAAGACCTTGGGTTTTTAGATATGATAGACTTGAGAGACTAAAATTAATATAGAAAAATGTTTTTTATTGACATACATGTATGTTTTTGACAATCATATACTACGACAAAGAATTTGGAAGAGAAAAATTTATCAGAACTTCGTAGTATATCATATTTAGGATATAAGAGAGAGTGTCTATGCGCTAGCTTTTATTCCGCCACCGACTGTAAGAAGTTAAAAAACACTTTAAGTTTTTACTCGTAAATATATTTCTTATAAAAATATTCTTTCCAAAACTAATCTCTCCATTCATATCTCTGTTCTAAAAATATCTTGGCGCTAAGTTTAGTACCTGTTGCCGGATGTATTATGTTCGTGGGATTCGGGTGGGTGTTCCTGGCATCTAAATAGTGGGATGGGTCATGAGTCCTATGCCGAGAGTATGCCAACAATTAGTGTGTCGTCTGATTCATCACAAATTGTACATTTCGTTTCCGACTTCAGCTGATATTTAAGGAAAAAAGATATTATTATTAAATCGTCACTTGAAATTGCAATGAACAAATTCATTGGTGCCGGCACCGAGGATCGAACTCAGGTTGCTAGCGTACCACGCGTACCATGACTATATATATATGTATATAGATATACTAAATTTATTTATTTAATACATTTACATATAAGACACATTAAGGAGCAACTTAAAAACCTATTTTAGGTTGGTCTATATGCTCAACAGTCACTTCTCATACAATTACTATAAAATATTACCAATTGACAGTGAACAATCCGTAACACGTCGTCACGAGTTGTTGTGACCATTTTTTGCACACACACACATAGTACTCGAAGACACGTCAATGTGTGTGAGTGATTGATAGAGGCTGCTACTTGTTTAGGTGTATGTTACAAAGATATATTTTTTAATTGTTTTAATATGTTTATTATTACTGCCTTTTTTTAGTTATAATAAAGTAATATTACATACATATATACATGTAAAAAAATATAAAATTTCAATTTAATAATATATAACGTGCCATATGTTTTCTGTTTATTGTTATTAAGTCATATTTCAGTTTCATAATAAAACGTGGTAAAAATAATATTAATAAAGCCTAATCAAAATATTAAATGATGAAATAGACTGACAGACACATTAACACATAGCGTGAATGTAGAAACGTGAAATTTTAATAACATTACATGTTGGTTGGTGGAAAATTATGATCGTTTTTAGCATACATAATGCTAAAAACGACCATAATTTTCCAATGACGCCAATTGCTTGTTTACGGTCGTTGTCGAAACAGAACTGTGGAACAGGCAAGTATAATTTTTTAACCGACTTCAGAAAAGGAAGAGTTTTTATGCTTGTCACCTTTCGACTGGATGAACCGATTTGGGTGATTCTATTTTTATTTGAAAATTGGTGCTTCCCGTGTGGTCCCATTTCAATTTGGTCCAATTCTGATAATGGCATCCACTAGGAAAAGCATGTAAGTAAATTAGCATCAAGTATGTCCGTCACAAAAATAGTCGAAATCTTTCAAATAAAAAATAATCATTCAACTCGACCCAATCGAAAGTTATGAGGTAAACATAGAATCTCCTCCTTTTTTAAAGTCGGTAGAAAAGTGGGGAACATGTTAAACATCTCTGTACCTGCTTCCAGCAGACATGGACGGAATGAGCTCGGGCAGCTCCTTCACTAGCAGTACCTTCGTGATGTCCAGCGGACCCAACGGCAAGCCGCAGGTAATGTATTACTTACCATACCAACTCCATGCATCATTAACCGGATCACGGCAATTGAACATTTTTTATTTATTTATTGTGATATTATTCTGTACAGGTTATCAGCTCTTCTAGCAGTACTAAGATCGGTCCCAACGGCATCAAGGAGACACGCAAAACGCACCAGGACTCGCGCACCGGCACCAAGAAAATGTCTATTGGTAAGTGTTTATATTATTGCATTGCAGTTAGCTTGGAATGTATTGGACACATTGCCGGAACAAACAGCGACAACTTGAATGTTGGCTCACAGGCCAGGATATAGCCCCCCGAAGGGTTCTCGGCTTGTCGTGACGGAGGGGTTTAGTACGTGGTGGTAGTGGCGGTTACCCCTTATTTTTTTGACCAACTCCTTCCGTAACTTCTCATCTTGTCATCTGTTTTCTTATATTCATAATTTATTAATAAATAATAAACAAAAATGTTTCAAAATAATAAAATTGTTATTCAAATTGCATACACCCAGTATTTACAAAGCGTAGTGATAATTCCCATTTTTAATTAATGTTTAAGAAAAAAATCAGTCTGTGTCGAATAGTGGCCAGCACATACGAATAGAATCGCGCCATGGTGCCCGCGGGCACGAGGTTGGGAATCTCTGGATTAGGGGTTGGTAAAATACGGCAAATGTGCTCTCGTTATGGAAGGTAGACTCGAACTGAGCTTAAAGCTAGTCTAATCATAAATTTAGTATAATAATGCCGACTAGGACACTGATGCAGCCCTAAAGGTAACATATCGTATTGTAGGGGTATTACAGTACGATATTCGTAAACAAGTTACACTTTAGAAAATAGCGGCCTCGTGTTTCATTGATTTGAAGTGTTTTTTTTTACTAATAAATATACTTTTTGACTTGTAAATAGTGAGGTCATGAAATTAGCAAATTCGCTCACACAATGCCTACAGTTGGTTGTACATATTTGCGATACGCTAAAATTTCGACGACGTACATTGTTTGTGGGTTACGTCATTCCTATTGTTTCACACTTCTATTATACATTCAGATTAAATTTGTGAAAAATTATAATTAATTAAAAAATAATAATGCTCTCATCTAACGATATTCAAGATACTCTTTGTTACATCAGCTATCTGCCATTGAAAATCCCGTCAAAATTGGTTCAACCATTCCAGAGATTCGCAACAAATAGACAGACAAAAGTTGTAAAAAGTGTAGTTTTGATATATGTACCGTATATACATTGATATGCATTTAGTAAAAGTGGTTGCTGGACCCAAAAGATATCCAACGAACGAGTACTCCAGCGCGTCGGAGAGACCCGCGAATTGTTGCAGAACGTCAAATGGAGAAAAGTCGCCTACCTAGATTGTCTTGCGACACGAAAGATATCAGCTTCTCCAAATAATTACGATGGGCAAAATAGCAGGGAAGAGACGGACGTAGGAAAAAGTCGTGGTTGCGTAACATCAGAGAGTGGACCGACATTGCCAGCTTCGAACAACTATTTCGCTTGGCACACGACAGTAATAAGTTCGCTGAGCTGACGGCAAACCTCCAGTAATGGAGAGGCATTTGAAGAAGAAGAAGAAGAAAAAGTGTTTATCTAAATATTAAAAACGGACACTCCAATTTATTTATTTTATTTTTATTTAATCTTTATTTACACATAAAAGTGTACAAAGAAGCGGACTTAATGCCAGAAGGCATTCTCTGCCAGTCTACCTTAGGGTTGTGTAGAGACAAATTCACTCTAAGATATTTTTGATTTGTAGTATAAATTGTTGACATGTGACATGTATACGTGTGCAGGTCACCACATCGGCGAGCGCGCGCACTTGATCGAGCGCGAACAGAACTACTACTCCGGCGACGCTGAGGAACGCCAGGAGTTCATCAACATCGAGGAAGAGGAGGCAGAAGAATTCGACAGGTAAATAAATCTCGGAATTGTTTGTTTTGTGCCGAAACACAGGCACGTGTGGTCAGCCTGTTTGGCTCCACCTAGACTCCCTACAAGTTCTTTATCAAGGCCTTACCTTCTCCCTTTAACTCTCCTCCTTAAGGCATTTGATAGTACAATAACACACTACCCTAAAACATATGTTTATAAGGTTCATTCGGCACCTCACCAAATGACGCTGTTTTATTTTTCATGTCAGCAATTTACTATCATGAACAGTTTTTACATTTATTCGATGCAGTCGAATTTAGAATCTCGCGGAGCTGAGTTCTTTAAATTGGGCATTCGGAAGTCAGAGAGATAATCTATATATGTATTATAGAGAAAGTGTGTGCGTATGTTCCATATTTGCTCCGAAACGGCTGGAACAATTTCAATGAAACTTTCAGGAATCTTCACATTGACCAGGTGGGTAATCCTGTAAAACTTGGTGAAGATCGGAGCACTCTTTTTGAACTGTCAAACAAGCCACACGTCATACTTTCATTTCTGATATTAACTTGAGCCCGATATGTTTTTGTATAAATGATAAGAATGATATTGTATTTACTGATATGTACATGGGTGTAAGTAATAATGTTTACCCGCTCGAGAAGAGAATAGAAGAGAAATGAATAATTTAATACATTGTGAGAGTTAAATTGAATATTTAATGATGTAATTTTATTGTTTAAATTAAATAAAGCAAAATCTAGCGCGGGGAAGCGGGCGGGGTACGCTATTAATTAAATAAAATGGTGTGTGCCGCTTAATATATATCAGCGGCGCCAGGCGACTCTTCCGCCATGAGCTTATGTTCTATTGTAATTGCAGGGAGTTCCAAACCAAGGCGGGCTCGCAGATGCCGCGTAGCCGCGCTGCCGTGGGGAGGATCACCCACGCCGCCCACCCCGCGCACCTCGCACACCCCGGGCACGCCGTGCAACTCGCTCTGCCCGCGCCCCCGCTGCCATCGCCCCCAATGTCAAGGTAACGCACGCAAACACATTGAAGGACACACACTACACTCACAGTGTACACATACAAAATATAAAACACATTAAAAGATAATGAAAAAAATGCAATTGAAAAAAGGACATCTTGCCAACATTGGACGCCAAGGCTGCCACAGCGCTGATTTTCAGCGGTACAATGGACTAGCACCCAATGTCGTGTGCCCGTAATACTACTGTTACAGGGCATTAAAACATAGATAAATACTTTAATAAGGCAAACATGTTCCATCTTACACTTCATCTTTGCCTTTAATCATAATAATATTTTATTAAAAAAGAAAAAATACAAAGACTGCTTTGTAGCTAACCTTTACAAGGACCTTTAAAAATTAAAAATGTATGTTACATTTTATTAAAAGATATATTGTAGTATATGTTTGAAGTTCGACTGGGATTCGAAACCGCGACCATTAGATTGTATTAGCCATCGGGCTAGCATATAAAGACTCCATCATCTCCATCACCTGACACACTCGAAAGGTCTGTTTTTAAACAACTATATCTTTGTAATATTCCTATTTGCTAGTCTTTGTTGTGGTATTGGCATGTTTAAGTGTACGATATATATGTACTAGCTTTTTGTAGCACCTGGTAGCTAATTTATTCGCTTTTTTATATATTTTTATTATCTGAAGAAGCCAATGTACATGGTATTGTTACTATCCCCACGAATTATATCAGGTATCATTCTCAAGGGTCTATAGGTTTTGGACAAAGGAGCATGGTTCAACTGACCTTAAGTGATCCCGACCGTATGCTACTGAAGGGGAAAGGGGACGCAGAAGTGTAATATACCTCGAATTGATGAAGCGTCAATACCCTAATGGTTTAGGGTACCGTCTGCGAATCGTAAGGTCGTAGGTTCGATTCGACCATTCGATTATTGACGTGAACCATCTCCTACCACAAGCTTAAGCTTAGCTGGAATGGTTAACAAGAATGTTAGCAATGTTTTCTGAAAAAAAAATTGTATTGCTAGCTTTCTTTAAAAAATTAAGGTCGAATTCTGTCGTGGTACTTCCCTGATCGTGCTGATCTATTCGTGGAACAGCACAACCCGCTGCATGCATGGCCAGAACGGGTGTGCACTACTCCCAGGTCCAGCAGGCGTTCGACGTCTGGTTATTAAGGCTTTGAGCTGGTACGCTCGTTTTCTACTGCTATAAATAAAAGAGATGGGATGCCTATTTCGTTACATACATCGGTTTCTGAAAATCGAATCCCAAAATCATATAGATTAGAATAAATGTTTATTTATTTGGTCACACATTGGGTTTTAAATAACATAATACTAAACAGAGATATATGAAAAGAAAATAAAGGGACTTAAAACAAAAAACAATTTGCAAAAAAACATTGCGAAATTTTATCTATATTTTCTTGATTTTTCTTTTATTTTTCTGACTGGTCTATGTATAAGTATTTAAAAGTATCCACGAAATGTAGTATTTTAGAAGATAACAAATAACGTAAAATTAAATAAATCAAACAAATATATATATATATATATATATATATAGTATCTATAGACATCTGTAGTATCTATAGTCGTTCCAATAAATAGAATATAATTATACTGTAGTTTGACGCAAACAAATGGGACGGCGCTCAGCGTGTCATTATGGGATCCCATAACACTGGTTTTCAGCGCACCTTTGGATCCCCTACACTGATAGAATATGGATGGATGATTGAATGATTAGGGGCCCATTGTCCAAGTGGCTATCTGTTAGTGGTTAGGTAGCAATCGCTTGGTAGTTAGAGCGAGGTACGTTGCAGCGCGGAGCGAGGCCGCAGTATACGGCCCGCGGGACGCCGCCCACTGCGCAGCGCCGCCAGCCTGCTCGCTGCGCCCCCGCACTCCAGGTACGCACGCATACATAGAGCACGCAGAGATAGAGCACATGGGATGGACATCGATACTACAACTGTCACCAAACATTCTAAAAAATTTCTTGCAAGTGGCGCCGCTAATAAGCCCGCCCGGAGGCCGAGACACGTCCTCGACGATCCGGACGACGCGATTACCATTGCATAGGCTAGATCTTTACAAATCCACAAAGTGTCCATTCGCGACCGTCGGAGGTTGCGAATAATCCTCGCGCGTTACCGCTATTTTATGGGCAGCGGCCCTTAGATGTTAGGAGCGTTGCTGGAGTTTCTTCGGCCACTTCTTCTCCCAGCGCCAACGCTTCCCGAAGTCGCATTTAAAGCTAGTTTAGCTTTTTAATGTCCCCTAGATTATCCGTCGCTAGTCGTGGTTCGGCCCTCTCGGGCGCCCTCGGTTCGGAATGCTTGTGGAATGGAGTGTAACATAGTAACCGTCCAAGCCAAGGTTAGCCCTCACCGATGGGGGACCCTTGTGTCGAGTTACTAGCAATAGAGGTTAAGGCTAAGCGACCTAAGAGCTATGCCACCTCTCACTCCGTGAAGCAGTCAAGGCCAGCTTCTCTGGCAATCCGTGTAGTTCGTCATTCAAATTAGAATTCTTTTATGGCGCGATATCAGCTTCTCCGGCTGTTATTGACTGTGTTTCAGACTGTAGTTCACACAGATTGGCCAGAGAAGCTGGCGTTGACTTCTTCACCGGATTGAGAGGCTCTTAGGTCGCTTAGCCTGTTTGCTAGTAATTCGACACAAGGGTCCCCCCGGTGAGGGGTAAAGTACAGTAATGTATTTTATATCTATATATTACTATAAACTATACTAACGTTTTACGTATACGTTTCATTTAGCTATGATGGAGCGTAAATAATGCTAACAAAACGTTTTAAAATATGATTTATTTGAAAATCAGGATCGATTTTTTCCCATCATCAAAGGTGTTATTACTACTATTCGTTTTCGTAAGCGGTCTCCTTTGTATAAAACCTTGTATATACATTTGTTTTGCGGTTGCTTAGCAATGGTTAAGTAAATAGGAATAATGTTGGAATACTGTTCTATTCACCTAATAAGACACCAGCCACTAGGAATAGTCAAATTTTCCAATCACTTTATTTTTAAACGATTTCAAAGAAGGAGGAGGTTCTCAATTCTCATTTTAAAACTACGTCAATTTTAAACCGATTTTGGAAAATCTTTGCATTTTTGAAATTACAATTTCAATGCCCATACTAAGCTCCGATGGTGTATCAAAATAGAAAACTGTTATATCTACCCACTCTTCGTTGGCAAGAGCTTGAATGTTTATATTTATGTTATCTGAATTATTATGATTAATTGAGATAGAAATTAAACAGGTGATATAAATGTCCTTTCTATATGTTTTATCTCTGTGTTATTTTATTAATATGTCAAAATAACTAAAAATTGAATATTTAATTTCTTAATACTAAGCGACTAATAAGTTAAATTGTCCAACATTCCTGCTTCACTACATTTAATCAAATCCAATACTATAATAATCAAAATTGCAAAATTAATAATTACAAAATCTTAATATTTAAAATTACAAACAGTAACATTAAACATAGGTTAATATTCGAAATTGTAATATTAAATATTCCCAATTGCAGATATTGGAGGAGGCGCTACTACTATTAGATATATCGTAATATAACTATTATTGCATATTTTGTTTGTTTGTACGCTGTATATAGGAACGCATTTTATTAGTGTATTATCTATTAGCTTTGGCAATTATTGCATGTGTCGTGTGTAGATTCTTCTCAAGTTGATTTTTTGTGTAGTGTTTACCTTTTACTTGACATCAATCACATATGTCCGCCTAACGACGATACATTTAAATGTATTAATGGTTTCGATGTATTTATTGTAAATATTCGACTAAGAATTGCATTTTTTTATCACAATCACTCGCATATCGCTAACATCAATATTGAATCCTGAAATACAAAGTTTTTGCATAATTACAATTCTTAGTCGTTGTTACAATTTTTAGTCATATTTACAATTCTTAGTCGTGTTTAATTTGTATTTACTTTCCAGCACGGGTGTTCGCAATGTATACGGGCACTCTCAACCTCAGCGGCACAGGCACAGGCATAACAAATCTGCCCACCGCTACCCGGCTCCTGACAACTAAACGGCGACCTCCGGCTGAGAGCGATGGCGACTAACTATTGTAAAACTCAAACGGTTACGTATCATTCATAATTTTATGCGTTTAACTGTTACGACTACGGTCTACATACTGCAAATGACGTTAGGCGTAATTTGCGTCTTAAATATGTGAACGCAATCGTTATGCAAGCTAAAAAAGCTGTCAAAAATATCAATCTAATAAGCCGAACATAACTAGATATTCGTCATCTTTTAGACAAATGAAACTCAACTGCACAGTTTTCTACCAGCAAGCGTTAAATTATGTTGTTGTGCGTTTCACGTGCGGTTTAGTGGAGGGCCGTAGTCTACAAAAATTATCATTCAATGGATTTTTATATAGTATAAAAATTTAAAAAATACCTAAGGTTTATTTCAATGTGTTTGAAAACTAAACACGATTCTGAATTTTAGTTATAAAAATTAATAATTTTATTTAATTGGATAAAAATAATGTAAAAAATATGTTACACTTTGCAAGTTATAATTTTGCTTTTAAATTCCCGTCATACACGAAAAGTTGGGTAATTTAAAATCAAACTGCCATAAAATTCGTAAAATGTTTTTTTTAAGTGACATATTCGGATACATTTAACCGATTATTCGTTTCCCATTAATATCCAGTAAAAAGAGAAAATATAGGTTTAGTTATAGATTCCTAACTTCAATGAATAACGTTATTTTCCTAATAAGTTTGAATATGAAATGTAGTTTTATAATTTACATGTCCATTAGTCGCTATCGCTCCGTATCTAAACAAAACCCGTCTTATTACAAAACAGAATTCTCGCGTCTATTGTGTGTTAAGATTTTTTTTTACAAATTGCATGACTCAGCTAATTGTGCATTGTCTATGGTACTTTTAAGACTTTGATTTAAGAAACATCATATAATTGTAAGAAGGAACAGCGCATCATTATATTTACAAAGCAAAGCTAGACTAGAGGTATTTTTAAATTTAATTGACCCATTGGGTCTTGCTTGCATTTTGAGTTCCCAATATCGAATACTTGAGGTAACTAGACCAGAGGTCGGAATCTGCGGCTTTTGAGACATCCTGTGTATGGCCTATTTTCATACATTTTGTTGTAATTTTCCGACTGTTTATGTCCTAATGTGTGTCCTTTTACTCAATTCTGGTTGACTATCAAATTTTGGCTCTTTGGTAAAAAATAACGATCCCTGCACTAGGCTTGTTGTTACATAGTTCATCGTTTCAAAATAAAGTTGATTAAAAACGGACGCCTTTCGACTTACGATCTGATGCCAATATTAAAAACGGTCGGTCTATGGGCGAAGCTGTCGCTGTCTACCTTGCAAGGGCTTGAGACGTGAGACCTTGGTATAAACCGGAGCTTAACTTTTGTAATAAGACGGCATGGATCTATTTATGACTTTTCTGACTGTAATACAGAGCCTTCTTCGAGAGTAGTATTAAAATGTTATTTAGAAAAAAAATAACAATGGTAAGAGTGAAAAAAACTCTTCATTTGTGTTTGATTAGGTTATAATTTAAACTTAGGTTATATTAGAAAATTTGTGCCCGGTGTATGGCGATAGGCTAACCTGTCACATGCGAAACCTAATAAGCTCGGTGAAAAGAGGACAGCAAAAGCTGTCTCTGTCTACCCCGATAGGATTAAAAGACCGTTAAAGCTTATTATTTTTTATTTTATTATATGTCTTTTTTAACTGAGCAGCTGGGAGGTTAATTTATATTTCTAGTGGCATATTTCTAAGACAAATTGTTTTGACGTGGTCTTACTTGACCACAGTAGTTTTCAGTATACAATATGTTGTGTAATATTCAATTTCGTATAAATAGGTAGTAGATCTCCGAAGTCCTAGGGCCCCAAGTCTCAAAACTAGATCAGTTAGGCCATTATAGATTTTCAATGTACCACTGATGCTGTAATATTGTTTCAGTTGTTGCGATTTGTTAATCTCTTACATAATGACATCATGCCGATACAATTCAATCAATTAATCAAAAAAATTCAATTGAAATTTACAAGTTAATTACTGATTTGGAACAATGGCAATTGAATTGTAATAGGTTGGTATTGCTGTGAAATGTCATTGGCAAATAGCAGACTTGGGGATTACATAAACTATCTCTATTACACAGACAGAAATAAATATGTTTGTTTTGTGTAATTTCTGGACAAGTCGTTTGGTTAATTCTTTCTCGAACGTTATTAAATAAATACGCTTAAAATTCACATTCGACAGTGCCAATAACACACGTAATTGACTTATCTGACATTTGAGGCTTTAAATGCCCCCAATAGGGAAAAAAAATCACTTTCCAAATGGTAACTGTATAGCGATAAGACCACACTCTACCTCTGCCTATCATAATTGGATATAAGGTGTGAGAGCATAGATCACATTGTATCATTGATGTACCGAGTAATTTTTTTACATGTTTGAGTACCAAGATTATTAAATCAACTTAATAATTAGCGGTTTTCTGTCTTGATTTTCGATAAAGCATATAATTTAGTTTTATCTTGACTCTGGTGTTATAAGAATTCAATAACTATAATTACAATTGATAACGATTTCAAAATTGAACTTGCTCGCTCTGTTTCTATCATATTTATAATGTGACCAGGGCCGGATTTAAAGGTCTGGAGGTCCCGGGCCATAAAAGACGCCCCCCTATTAGCCACAAATTATTTTCGAAATAAATTACCAATTTTTGAGTTTAGATTTTATAGTAATTAAATTATTTATTTTGAATTAATTTTTTTAAAAATATAATTTAAAAAAAGCCTCTATTGTGAGTACCCTTAAATCCGGCCCTGAATGTGACAACACTTTCCCACCTTCTATGTTGGAGTTGTGTCAACCCAATAACGGGTATTACTGTCTACCCATTTTTTAATAAAATATAATTGAGTTTCAATTAAGCTTAGATGTTAGTATGTATAATATTTGATTTGTTACATGAACTTTAGGGCCCCGAGTTTTCTAAACCAATTGTGTCAAAATTCAGTGACATAACAGTCGTGCCACTATGGTTTTGGATTGGCCATTGATAGTCCAATATTGGTTCTATTTGTTGTAGTACATGATGACATCTTTCAAATTTTCAATTATTTGACTAGTTTACGGTTCTTAGTATGATGAAAATTGTATTGTAATCGGTTGGTTTTATAGTGAAATATCATTGGCAAAGATCAGTCTCGGGGGCCATGGTTTAATTGAGTTCACTAGTGAAACTGATGCAATTAACTCTTTCCAATAATTGTAAAGTTCTTTTTTCAAAATAAAGATAATTTATAAGTGATACATTCACATTGTACTTTTTTAATATTATAATTGCTACCATTCAATTAGATGTAATTCTTTGTTTGTTGCTTGATTGAATTACATTTTTATGGATTTTCATAATATTCTAAATGTCGTAGTTTCAAATTTACTCATAAATTTTAATCATAGACAAGTATTTAAGACGTAAAAATAGCTTTTAATGTACGTAAAATAATTCGATTTTCCCTGTACGTGTCTATATAGAGCCAAATTGAAAACTTGGGGTAATATTCCATAAACAGTTCTCGTATTATTGCTCTTTTTCCATTTAAATCAACTTTCAATGTGTAGTCGTAATTATATTTGTACAAGTCTATTTGATGTACTACATTAACGTCAACGGTTTAAATATATTGACCTATGTATCTATTTATATTTACATCTGGCTACATTTCATAGAGGCCAGGGATAAGATTTAAGTTACGTATAGTAAGGCTAACAAGACCGGTCAATGTTACCAGGTCATAAAATCTCATTTTTCATTTCATCGCATCTGTCTACGCGATATTTATTACGCACGTTAGCGTTCCAGCGCCAATGGAATTGTTAATTGTAATTTTAGCGCCGATTTACCACCGCCGATAACTCGGCGATGAACAAACAATAATACCAGTAAGTAAATAACAGTATGATCAAATGTTGGTCAAATAAATTTGAATAATGGTTTAGTTGACATCCCGTTTCCCGCGTAAACATTTTGACAGCTTTGTTTTTTAAATAGTGTAAACTGTAGTGACTGCTGTCGTTTAGATTGTCTTCTCAATGTGTAAGTATAATTATTATATTTTTAGAAGTATGAAATATTGATGTTAGATTCAAGGATAACGACAATTTATTCTCGGTGTGATTGATGGAAATAAAACAGTCGATACTGAAAAGTTTTTTTTTTTAATATTTTTATTTCTCGTAACTTTGAATATCCATGTAGCAAACATACGAAATTATACTCGATTAATTATTAAGATTAACACTTGATCGCATTCGACAATATATTGTAGAAACATTGGTATTGGATTTATTTTTAATGACCTGATAAAATATAGTACATAGAAGTTTAGTGAATATTTCTATCACCATTCCAGTATATTGGAGTGGGCAAACAGTCTAATAATTTAACATTACGTTACTCGTAATTTTGCAAGTAAATACTAATTCTAAAATTTGTAATGCTACAACATCTAAAGACGGCGATAGACATGAACATTGACTCGATGTGTCTTTACAAGACGAATATTCGGCTTGTCAGTACAGCGAGCCCTCTGCTAAACCAATTGTGGAATGAACGTTCATTGGCATTGCTAGTTTTCATAGTCTTTTAGTTTATTGGTACCACTATGATTTACCGATGGCGTACCACTGCCAATTCTATTTTATTTTTTGGTAATGATGGAATGATGACTAATACATTGGTTTATTAACGAAATGCCACTGGCAGCAGATTATGAATCATCATATCATATGAAATAGCAGACTCGGCCCCATATCTTTAATGAACGCCTAGCTGTCAGCTTTTTGGCGAATTCCTTTGGATGTACAACTGCTAAGCACAGTCGAGCATGTATTCGTCGCTAAGATTTGGATGTACCAAAATAACGAATTCTCGAGTGAATGTTCATGTCGGTCGCCAATTTAATTTTGTACTCAACTAATGACTACAGAGAATGACGTGTAAAAATAATTTATTATATCACCATAAATAAGGGCCTCTGTCCACTGACACGGCGCGTTTCTTGTAAAACTAATATAATACAGTAGAATCTCTATGTATAAGACGTCAAAAGATTCCAATTATAGAGGTACAATTTGTACAAAAAGGGCTGATTATTTCGATCTGTTACAGGTTTGATATTTTGAGTAATGGAGGTTTTTTGACTTATTAAATGATTTTTCAATGTACTTATGTAGAACATCGTAGTTATATAATAACAAGATTTCGATATGATAATACATAGCGGCCAGCCATACCTGTAAGAATTGATTTATTCATGACAATTTCTCGTATTTTATTATTAACATTTAGCGCTATATGCACATAATTCGAGTTCTGTTGTTACATATTATTAGTATAAATTGTTGGTGTCGATAGTCTCCTGATACTATAAGGTATAAATAACAATATATCGCCGTGCTTTATGACTGATTACAGCTGTTAACCTTTACCTGTTTGAAAGGCGACTGAGCTCTAAGACTGAAATTTATAAAGCGTACCTTGACTTTGCTCTGGCTTAGCTTAGGCTAATCTTGCCTGAACGCATACTAAACTAGGGCTTAAGGTAATTCGTAAAACGTTCCTATTCGCGTATGTTCTTGGTATTTTAAAAACATAATCTTTATATAACAAACTCCAAAATTTTTTTAATGGCCATTCTACCTTCATTTCGGATTGTTAAAACCCATTATTTAATTTAAAACCTTGACAAAACAGACAGAACAACTATAGCCGACATAAACATGTCTGTAAAATTTGTAACATCTCAAAATATTCATATGTAAGTATTCTGTAAGTCCAAGATTTTCGTGACTTACACTTTGCTAAGCATTTGCTCAGTAAACGACTAAAACCTTCAATGAAAGTGTCAAAGTACGCTTTATGAACTTCAGCCTTAGAGCGTTCAGAACATACAAGAGTAACTAAGCAAGAGTCCTCGAGAGGGAACCTTTGCTGGGGTCGGTACTCAATTCTCCGAGACAAGATTAATACAGGTTACAAATGAGGATGAGACTACATTTGTATGTTATAGTGTTGCCAGATGATTCCCTGCCGTGCCAGTGGGCGCTGTCCCTTGCAACTATGCATATAAACATATATGAATATTAAACAGCCGTTACTTGTAAAGCATTCACCTACCTTGTGTATTTACAGCGAAGGTAAATAATGCCGAGTATGTACACAAAGTATATCTAATTTGTTAAACGATATCGTAGACCTATGTTTAATGAATTACACATCTACAACTAACGTGAGTAATATAAAATTAGTATATAATTTTCGTTGTAAAATTAAACGCACAGCAAACATTATTACATTAGTCTATACCAGTGGTGGGCAAACTACGGCCCGCTGGCCAAATCTGGCCCGTTAAAGCATTTCATCCGGCCCGCCAAGACTTTAATATTTTTGATGTGTTATAGTAAAATTGTTTCTGTTTTATTTATATCATTAGTGTTTATAAGGTTTAAAATCTTAAAAAATTCTCGGTTTGTTTAAAAAAAAATTACAACATCGTAAATTTTACGTAAAAAGCCAAAAAAAATAATTGCCATCAACAATTTCTGTAATTTGCTTAATTATGTTTTTATTAATTTGTTAAGCAGATTTTATAAATCAAAATATTATTTCCGTACCAATTTTGGCCCCTTTTAAAGTATTTTTTTACAATTTGTGGCCCGCCAACCAAAAAGTTTGCACACCACTGGTGTATACTATATGACGTTCCATTTCTCTACAATATAATTTATTTATTTATTCAGGTATACTTTAAGTCCCTTTATGGTAAATTGCTTTTATTATGTTTTTTTTACTATCACAGATCATCGGGAATGCTAAAGGCAAAATTGTGTATTGCGGAATTCTTTATGTAAAATCTATAAAATACATATATACACATGCTATATAACAAAACCAAATAAAACTTCGTATTTAAATTTGTCAAATAATCGTGTATTCAAATAAAAAAATGAACCAATAGGTATAATGTCAAAAAGGAAAAATTAAGTACAAGCTGAAATGTGTTAAAAGAATAAATCTTAATAACTAAAAAAAAAGGTATCTCTACCAAATAACCCATTACCGATTCAATATAAGCAATAGAGAATAATAATAGACGGGATAAAAAATTCTACAAATTATAAGGCAAATATAGAAAGAAAATTAGGAGGCGTCGTTGGTATTGCCTCCATCTTTTGTGGCGGCCATTTTGTCGTCGCCGCCATTTTGTGACTGTCAGAGACACAGGCGACAGATGTCGTCGTTAATCTCGAGGACCTGGTCGATAAACGTTTGGTTGGACAAAACCTCGGCCAGTTTGCAGATGATGTTGCGCAGTTCACCTTTCTTATAGTTCATCTGAGCGTTGCAGAGCTCCACTTCCTCTGACACTGAGTTTGGTATCTGGGAACATCGCAAGAGTGAAAGCATAGATTATAATCAATCACGTACAGTCCATTTGATGTCTCGCCGTTCTAGTTTGTACCATGTGTACAGTCGTGCACGCAATTATTCAGCTACAAATTACGAATAAAGCGTTTTTGTTTTACCTTTTTATATTGTCAAATCAATTATTTAAAATAACACAAATAAATTAATAAAATAAAAATTATTCAGAAAGCGACTGTACACCAAGAGCGAGGTGTGGTGTCTGTGCGCGGGGCAGAATACCACAGGAGAGACGCTTCCGAGAAGAGAGCTTTCTAGATCTCCAGCAGAACACACCGATGCCTCTGCACTGGGTCGAAGCACCTCCCAGAGGTACAGTTTCTTCCCCCAACGTTGGGAAGGGTCTACGCTAAATGGTATAGTTTCACCGAGAGGTGATAAAGCGCTTGACTAGCTCAATCTCTATCTCTGTAGGAGTAATCCAACGTGAGGCTCCCCGGGGCTAATGCTTGGGCAATACTCTTCGTGATAGCATTTTGATGGCACCAGTAAATTTTAGGTGCGTTGCTAACTTTTTTGCATGAAGAGTATTCTGTAAGGTCTTAGGGTTTCTCGATTGTCGGCGTGCAATAACAGAAGTAGGTTAAGAGTCTTATCTGAGCTGTTTTTATTAGACTTTTGGTTCATTGGTGATGGTTTACCATTGGCACGCCAATCATATGTTTTAAAATCCATTTTGTTTTATAATATATATATGTAATTAGATTATGCAATATATTGTATATAGAATAACTTATAAAACAATTCAGTTACTCACTGCGTCGGGATCAATGAAGGCGTTGAACTTGTACTTGGTCTTCTGCTTCTCGTTGCCGCTGTCGAAGAACAAAGTGAACTGGGCGTCCTTGCCGCGCCCACCGACCGGGAAATACAACCCGGCTATCAGGTGGCCCTTCTGGTCTCGCGCGAGAAGACTCCTGGAATTATATACTGAAGGTCACTCCCGTGAAGAGATTATGTGGACATCCTTCAAACCCGAACGAAGCGCTTTGCTTCGTCTTTCACTATTCGAACAGCAAAGGACTGGAATAAGCTGCACGTGTGTCCTTATTTCCCTCCGACTACAATGTGGTTATTTTCAAGAGTAGAGTGAATAGGCTTTTACTAAGCTAGTGCGCCTTACCATCCAGGACTGCATCTCCATTTAACATCAGGGGGGATCGTGGTGAAGTAGAAAGTGTAATAAACGGTACATTCATAGCAGACTGCAATGGTACGTAAATTTGACTAATTACCAAAAAAAACGTAAATTTTAAGCTTGCATCCGTTACTAAACTTATGTGTTAAAATTGCTTCAAACAATTACATTAATGTCGCCACCCGGGATACCCGAGGCCCTTTTAATCGCCTTTTACGACAGGCAGGACATACTAAAGTATTCTAGAAGCCAAGGACTACAGGGCTGACGTAAAGTACAGTTGTGCTAACTCCTTTGACCAATTCAATCCAACCCGCTCACCTGAAGTTGTAGACCAGGTTCCGTCTCTCGGTGACATTCACGCCGTCCAGGTACGGCCGCGCCACGTACACCAGCGAGGTTTGACACTTGACCACCGCGCCGCGCGTCTCCCTCTCCCGCCACTCCACATAGCTACCGTTCAGCGGGCAGAATGCGTAGCTGTACTCTTTGCGGCAGTGCGTCTCCTCCGATTGTGTGAACCAACCTTTACGGTACAAATTTAATCAGTCACTGTTATAATTGTAGACAGTAAATACACTCTTTATTGCTCTCATTAACATAGGTACAATCAATTTAAATAAAAATTAAATTTAACTTAATCCTACCTATCGGGCACATATAGGGTTACTAATCTATAAATGTGCTATGAGTGGACAAATATAAAAAACTACAAACTAATTGAGAACCTCCTACTTTTTCATGAAGTCAGTCGATAACTCACCGGTATGCGGGTACGCTCTATCCGCCATGACGGTGACAACCCTGGGCACGTGGTACCCAGGGTCGGCCAGCAGCACGCCGGGCCGGCCGTCCACCGTGATCTGCGCGCAGACCATCACGTGCTCCTTCTCGGCCGCGACCACCGAGCCCGGGCCCTCCCCGCTCGTCACGTACTCCCTCACGTCCACCACCGCCTCCTCGCAGGAGACGAGCGCGGTCGCCGCGGCGAAACCTCTTTTCTGCTTGTCCAGACTCCGCCAGCGTTTCGCCAACTCGATCCCCAGCCCGACGCAAGTGTGCTTCCTCGGGCGTATGGGCGGGGAGTATTTCCCAAATAGTTCTTGCAGCGTTTCGCTCGATTTCTCGAAAGCGTCGTACAGCGAGATGAAGTTGCTCACGGAGTCGTAGTTGTCGGTCAGCAGGAGGCGCCGCAGGACGGCTTCCGCGCGTGTGACGAGGTCCTCATGTTCCGGTGGTGTGAGGGGCAGCGGCGGTCGCGGGGGGGCCCAGCGGGGGCCGGGCAGCGGGTTCAGGGACTCCGGAGCGAGTCAACTCGGCCATTCGGAACCCCAACGGCCGACCGTCGGCGCGACCGCCTCGGCCTCCGCCCCCGCTTCGACCTCCAAACCGCGTGCATCGTCTTGAGCTCGCTCGGTGGCGGCTTCGCCCTTCACGAGCGCCTCACGCTGCCTCTCTGACACCAATGATGATAATTTTTCACGCTCTGTAAATATAGATACACAGGTTTAATTATTGGTCACATATACATGCAAACGTTCATTAGTTACTATACAATACTGGAGACCCAAGCCAAACAAAAAGACATTTTGTAAAAAGTATGTTTTTACGTTAATAATTTACCTTCTTCATGGTAATCGTACAGTTAACTCACCTTATCTAGTTGCCTTTTAATGTGACAACCAATGCTGATTAGCCAGAGATGGTGACCATAACAGGCAGAGCTCCTATGTTTTAAGCCTGAGCAACACGGCGCAGGAGCCCCCGAGGGGAGACCTCGGCTTGTATGGTTACTCCAATCGTATTGGTACTTTGGCCCAAAGGCGCCCGATAGGGTCGAACCACTACTCGATGGGTATTTTTAGCGACAGACTAAATACTTTGGGTTAGCGATGGGAGAATAAGCGGTCGAAGAGACCCATATAAGATGACTCGCAACCTCTGCCTGATCGATTGTCGTTAAGTCGACCAAGTTCTACCCAACATCCGTGTATCTACGATCTATAAACGCAATAATTTGTTGAGAATGTTCTACTGACGGATACACAAGAATAAACATTAGCTCACAGCCTATATTACATTACGTTCATTGAACGTTTATAGTTCATGATAAAACGCCATTATGAGCGAACACATATCCGGAGTGCCCATAAAGCTTGCGTCAGTCACGCTAATCTCGTGAAAACCAGTGACGTCAAGTTAATAAGTATATTTACCAGTAAAAACAAAAACCGACTTCAAATAGAATAGGTATAATACGAAATAGAATTAATCAGAACCTAACCAAAATTTCATCAAACTTCCTTTGAAGAATTCTTTACATTTTTTCCAATAAAACAGAATCATCGCAATCCGTTGGTACGATATTGAGTTATTTGTCCATTTGTGGTGCATACAACGTGGGAAGCAACAGCTTTAGAATGAAAAATTCATCAAAATTGGTTCACCCAGTCCAAAGTTATGAGATAACAAACATAAAACATACAGACGAATTGATAACCTTCTTTTGAAGTCGGTTGAAAACCAACTTTACGGCCGACATAGTGATGGAATTTGCAATTTAAAATTCGTAGTCGTTTCGTGTTGTCCTTCATAGTCATTATAGCTAACTTAAATTACTCATGGATAATTAAATTACATTTTGTTTAAATAAAACAACGTTATGTCTTGTTGATATTCAAAATTCCCGGTATATAAATGGTAAATTGTAGAAAGTATATAAAAAAACAGCAACAACACGTAAGTCCGGTGTTGTCAGCGTCTAATAAGTCTTGAAAATACGAATAATTTCTTATCAACATAATACGTTATTGTCAAGACAACAAAGGTAATGTAAAACTTATCACAGCTAAAATCTTACACCGAATGATCACACCAATGATTATATAGTACTTCAAGTTTCAAATTAATAAATTATATATCTACAATATTTTCTCCTACAAGGATAAAGGTACAGAATAGAAACGATAAATTACACATAGATCGCGATGTTACAACACTACCAACTAAATTAATATAAAAATAGGTCCTTAATCATCAGCTAATTATCCTAAAGAAATTAGCTAATGCGGAAATGTTGTGGAATGATAATATAAAACAAAACTGCCTATAAAATTAATTACTTTATAATCTATCTGTATCACTTCTTTTGTCTTTGACACTTGACTCATTTTAAGTGTGTCAGAGATTAGAACAAATAAAAGGCAAATATTGTAACGTAAATGCCAACCGGTTGTTTTTTTTATATCGTAATAGAGGATTTCCGGACAGCGTTTAAGTTTTAATATATTAATAATCGATTCAACTAATTGCAAAGTAGCTCGGTCATTATATATTATTTTATAAAAAAAATAAAACGATCCCACGCTAGATTTAGAAATACAGATAAACAATACTACTCATTATTCTAAAATACATATTTTGTCTTAAAATAATGAGTGGTGTTGTTTATCTGTCATTTGCATAGTTAAAGCTAAACAATGAGTGTTATTTTGTTGAAACGAACGTTGGTATGGCGCGAATAAGCATTATGTGGAACAATGTACATTGTACATTAACCTCGAGATAATTATTTCCGGCACACAATAATCACACTTAAAACAATGGGGGTGGAGTCAAAATCGCTTACGTTATTAGTTCCAGGAATTTCACTGCAATGTCTTTGTGACCAGTCAGAAATATTATATTTAAAAATGAAATTGGACTCCTGCATTAATTGCCATATCTTTAGCGATATATTTTGTATTTTTTATAATAGTTTTCCACAGATTATCTTACATTTTATCTTGATTTACTCATAAAATTACATGCAGCTACGATTTAAAATTACCTATTACTTTATTAAAAAGAGTTACGTCCTCTTAACTTCTGCTTATTTTACGTTAAAAATTGATTTAGCAGTGTCAATTCGCAATATAAACAATAGAATTACATATTATTTAAAAGGAACGCATTTCTATGCATATTTAAAAAACACATCATTTTGCACTCCTCTATATAAGCTACAAGTGTGGGAAATTTCATAATCCTCCGTCCATAATGAGTATACTAGATATGTAACACTATCAGAACTCCTTGTCGATGATATAAAAAATAAAATAAGCGCCGATCCGCGCAATAATGATACTTCTATTCATATCAGCTAGGCTCACATTGCGATACGTCACGGTATCGCGCCATAAAATGGCGTCTATATTTCGGAGGGAAAGACAATCCGCAAATGAGGTCCGAATATAACCGTTCACTGATATTGACAGCGCGGCGGTCAGCTGTTACTTGGAGTTTTGGACATTGATTTGGCGTGCAACAAGTCACCGTTTTACACTTCTGTTATGGTTTCGACCACGTAGTATTTATACGGACCATCGTAATTAACGTAATATTTTAATATTGTGTTATTTCTACTTTCTGTATGTATATGTTTTTCAACGTTTAATGTTAATAAAAAATGCTTTAGAATACACGACTAAAGTAAAAATTCTTCTTCTATACTATATTAACGATTTTTCAAGAGAGAAATTAAATGTGCGGGCGCACTACTCTCTCGCTTCTACAGTGTGATACAGACAATAGGCCTGTAGTGTCTTACGACATACAAAACGAAATTTAAATGACAGAAAGAGAAAATTTGCATCTCTCGTACGTCTCTCTCCTGCCCATACAGTATTATAGGAAACTTTTTCTACCTTCACTAATTTATATCCCCCGGTCACCATTTTGGCATTCACCACCTTACTCCCCAAATTAGGCGTGCGTAAAGTTTTACTCCAGTAAAAACTTTTGTCTTAACGAGAATAACAACCTCGTCCTTTTAACCCTAGCAGGGTAAACGGAGACAGCATTTCGCTGTCTGCTTTTCACCAAGCTTATTAGGTCCCATATGTAACAATTTTTTAGCAAGTGTTTTTTTTTTGGTAAATTAAGCCGATGTGAAACGATGTCTAGTATTATACATATATAACTAGTATTATACATTATAATATCCTTTTGAACAACGCTGAAATACTGGCAACCTCTTGAGCTAATTATTAAATAATTCGCGAAATATTGGAGTACATTATTAAAGCTGAATGTAGCAGCTTTAATAATGTACTCCAATATTTTAAATCAAATGTTTTCTTTCTTCAACTTAAAACAGCGAATATAAAATCTATTCTAACAAGAAATAAAGTTATACTATATTATCCCAAATGACGTGGAATGATATGGAATTACAATATTTATACTTCAAGCTGGTTATGCGGGCAGTTTTAAAACGACACAAATCATGTTGCTTACATAAACGTGTAGATGTGGGTATTGCGAAAAAGGTGGGTAAATTGACATTTCTTTTGCGTATTGGACCCGTGCTAAAACCCTGTCACATTTAGGATACGCCGTGTGGATAATAGCTATTCGCTTGATAGCGATTATTTCCTAATTAATAATAATAATCTTGTTAACTATTTCAACTAAGCTTGTGTTAGGAGATGGTCCACGTCAATAGTGGATACGTACCTACAACTTTACGTTTCGCAGACTGTACCTAAGTTACATATTAAGTTACATTAGGCTGTTAGCGTCTAATTAATGAAAGTGATATCGGAAATTCAAGAGTGGTGCTTAAATTTCGTGGATTAAAAATAGATAAATATTGTAACAGCCTATATATGTACACGATTCCTATTCTTCCTTAAGGGATATTAGGGCATAGTCCGTCATGAGGTCATAAAGCGGATTGGAGATCTTGATTACGCTACCTCCATTCCTAGATTTTCGTCCCCCATCTGCCGTCACTGATACGGCTGTACTACTTATACCTTCGATGCTTTTCTATAACGCTGACATGGTAAATCAGCAGTTACAGACGTGCATCTGGAGACAGAGCTAGAATGGCTCGAAACTGTATATTTTTTTATACCATCACAGTAGCGAAAAACGTTCATATATTGTCATAGTTTTAAATACCACGCAATATATCCCAGTCTCAAAGTTCAGTTACCGGAGTTTCCGGTGGCACTGCGCTGAGTTTTAACGGGGCTTCGGTGAAATGTGATTCACCAAGAATTTTAACGTTGCAGTAATCGTAAACATGAGAGCGCCTCGCTCTAACGTTTACACAAAGCGGGCACGCGATGCTTGTGAGTCAGGCCGTGATGTGACTAAGACATAGCAGACCAATTAGGGGACAGAGATCACTACTGATCACCAGGCATCATACAGCATTGTTCGGATTTGAGAGTGTTCTTTTGTACCGGTACGATGGGAATGGACAAAACCGTGTACGATAACTCTGTCTCGGCCTACGTGTATTTACTGCTTGAAATAGGCCTTCCCCAATACCTTACACTGTACACAATCCTCGCTGTATCCAGCCACTTCCGTCTATCTTTATAGGATCGTCGATGCATTTGGAAGGAAGGCGCGACCTCCGTTCCAAGACTCTCCTCCTCCATCTGCCGTCATGACACGGCAGATGTGGCCGGCCATTTCTACTTGCTGAATTTAAGATCATTCCATCATTACCAAATACATAGACATGTATGATTGGCGTGCCAGTGGTGCGCCATTGGTAAACAATACATGGCATCGTAGTTGTGGCTTTGAGGTTCTTAACGCAATTTAGAGACGAAAGCTGGAATACCTAGGGCATATAATGCGCAATCCCAAATACGATTTGTTACAGCTCATAATCCAGGGAAGGGTACAAGGGAAAAGAAATCCGGTAAGGAGAAGAACATTTTGGTTTAAAAATCTACGCCAGTGGTTCAATAAGAGCACACGTTCTTTATATCGAGCTGCTGTGTCGAGGGTCCAAATCGCCATGATGATCGCCAACATTCGGTAGAAGACACCAAGAGAAGAAGAAGAAGCGGCATCGTACATAATGAACGTTCATTTTGTACACAATTGGTAAAGCAGATTCAGTGTCCTATTCTACTGTATAGCTAAATGTATAAACTCGTATTACAATATACTTTACATAACGTAAAACGTATAGGCACTATAAAAACAGAAGTCGTGTGCGCACATATTTTAAAGAGATAACACGTATTATCAGGGACCTTGACGACTTACCGAATGAAAGTCTTGAGATTAAGAATAAAAAAGAATAATAATTTTTGACTAGGTACGTCAGACACATAATTATTTAAATATTAAAATTTATTTACGGTCACAGTTGCAGGTTGAGGGCTTCTGGCGTGGCGCGAGTACATACGGAATGGGCTGGAAAACAGCACTGTGTGATTTGTGTCATATGGTACACCTTTTCTCATTTTTTATAAGACCATAGATTTTTGTTATTTTTCTTTAATTAATTAAAAAAAATATGCTTTTTTATTCCACTATATGTATTTTATTTAAAAGCATCTTACTTTAACGGAATACTATTTATATCAACGAATGAAAATACCTTATACTATATTTATACAAAATAATTTCAACTAGTGTAATTAGTCCTACAAATAATCGTATATAATAACTTATGTTTAGTATTGGCGTGTAGTGTGTAAGGTTGACATTTGTTTGCAGGAAGTTCTTAGCTGTCCGTATCACAGGTCTATGACCTAGCACAGCGGCTAAATTTAGTGGTAAGAATAACCCTGTATCGCTTTGCATTTGTATTTATTTTAATTTGATATGCTATTGTTTAATTTATTTATTAACGAGGTTTTTTTCTATTAGAAAATATCGTCCTCATAGGACAACAGATATTATAAAAACAAAAGCCTTACTTATTACTAAATAAACATTGTCTTACAATTTTAAACAGTAGGATACTGTTCTTCCGTAGCTGGAGAAGCTAGGCTACTGTTACAAAACCCGACATCCCTGCGGCTAATCTTAAATTTAGCTAACAATTCAGCTCTCAGAGCTTCGTTCCTGGCACATTCCCTCAGTACGTGATGCACGTCCTCTATAACTCTACAAACATCCACGCAGTTTGGTGAAGTATTCATTTATGTTTCTGTGTAAACGTGCGTCGGAAACGTGGAAGAATTCTAATACGCACCCTCGTCGGAAAATCAATAATTTGTGCGTAGTAGAAGCGCTGGGGTCAGTTAAAAGTACTTAACGAAGAATACGATTTTATACTCTATTGACCATAGATACAAGTATCACAGAACATGTATATTTTTTGAAAAATCTATTGAGATACGAGACGTCTTCGTAACTTACCACGCAGTCGCGCTTCTGAATTATTTCGATTTTGCCGGCTGAAACCACGCCCATAGAAAAGGAATTGTTTCATTTTGTATTTCCTCCTTTAAGGTAATGGCAGTCTAGTAGCCAGGAATTTTATCAATGTTGCCATGGAAATAAACCAACACAGGTTTATTCCGTGGCATGTTAACAAGATGTAAAATTTTGTTTGTAAATTTTTAAATAATGCTTTATCTGCATTGATGTTTCTACAATAATAATTAAGGCTCAATATTTTTTTTTAATGACGAACTACACAGATTGTCCAGAGAAGCTGGCCTTGACTGCTACACCGGATTGAGTGGTGGCATAGCTCTTAGGTCGCTTAGCCTGAACCTCTATCGCTCGTAACTCGACACAAGGGTCACCCCGGTGAGGGGTAACCTCAGCTTGGACGGTTACTATGTTACGCGTAAGCATTCCGATCCGAGGTCGCCCGAGAGGGCCGAATCACGACTCAATCGGATATTCCACGAATAGCTCAAGATAAACGAAGAGAGAGAGCTTGTCGAATTAAATTAAAAATAGCACTTCAGCTTACACGTTGGGCTGTGTGGATTACCTTTGTTGGTCCAAGTTTATTAGGTGCCTTATTTGATATATGTGGCGATCTCATCGCTACAGCGTGCAATTAAAAAAAATATTTAAAATTTAAAAAGAGTAAAATTTTAACAACTAATTAGCTTTTAGCAACTAAATAGCTTGCAAGCTATACGAAAGAACACGCTCGCAAGTACTCAAGTGCACGCTAGAGTTTAGTTCTGTAGTAAGGAACACTTCACTTCGCCTAGATACGTGAAGCCATACTAAGTCTCATAAGAATGCCCTCTTGTAGCCAAGTATGCTACAACGAACTCGCAACGGGGTCGCTGACACAATAGCCCACATCTTGGTCACGTGGGCCGACTTGTGGCCAAAATTGGAACGAGCAATTATCGTGGACCTTGCACCCAACCGCAGAGGCTATTTAAACTTACCTTCACCAAGTGAATGCCTAAAACTTGATACCGACTGTTGATATCCTTTCTAGTATATTTTACAGCTCGACTGATCAACCACATAAAGCATGATTTCTAGGTAGCCTAACTTTAACAAGACTCCTTCAATATATTATGAAAAAAAAGTGTGCTTCTGAGCTTCTTTAGTTTCATCTATATAATTGTATTGTTATATATGTATAAAATGATATTTATATACGATTGTTCAATGAAGAAAGAAAATGTGCGCATGCACTGCTCTCTCTAGCTCCTACAGAGCGCTTGAAAGCACGTTGTGTTGCCAGATGGAGTTTGTTTTAAAAGCATCCAATCCAGTCTAGTAATAGGAACCTTTGTATAAATTGTACTAGTTAATAGGTACAACTTTAATATTATGCTCTCGAGCTCGTAACTCTGATGAAAACGTAGGATAGTAGTTGCAGGAGAGTGAGCAAATACGCATGCAGCAAACTTGGATGTATGTGTGTAGGGTTCATAAACGTCCGCAACATCAGGAGAGAAAGAGAAGTGGGTTGCGCTACCCTATCTCACTCATTGGTTGAAACAAAATTATATATCAACTTGAAATCGGAATTACTATTAAAACTTCACCATTGAGGTGTGGCCAAGCTCTTAACTTAGCTCAAGAAGCTGCTTGCTAGCTTAAGCGGACGTCATTTCATCGTCCGGATGTTTGTGAACGAGCAGTCTCTAGAAGACGCTTTTTTTTACGAACCTTCACAGATTAGGCGAGAGAACCTGACTTTGTTTATTGGGCGCGACAGTTTCACCGCATTAAGAGGTTATATAGCTAGCATAGTAAGTATTAGAACTCTAACAGACAAAGTCCACCAAACTAGAGTGTTGTTTGTATAAGGTTTCTAATAATTATTAAATGTAATTTATAAAATACTACTCTATAGTGCAAACAAAATTATAGTCTATAATTTTGTTTGCACCATAGACTAGAATAAATATCTCCGGTAGCAACATAAAACAGTGCAATGTGTCTAGATCAGGTTATAAAATACGTTATACAGCGAACATTAGACAATATTACTGCACTTTGACTGCATAGTTGGTGCAGTGGTTTGAGTTATCACGTCGCTACTGCGTCGCGGGATCGATCCGAGCACGCTGCACGAGACTTTATGGCGCCGACATATTCTACCTACAACTAGTCTTTCTCTATACTACTCTTGATATTCAAAGTGAAAGAAAATGGCCTGCGTATTCCTTTGTATCCGAAAAAATGATTAATGAACACAATTTACCGCCTACGTGGACGCATGTAGGCTTAACACTTGACCTTTAAATGTACCGCCCACAATACGTTATATATTCTACCTCAATGAGCGTAGGCATTTTGCAAATTACAACGACCAAAAGCCCGAGTTCAATGAAGGTGGAGTAACTCTTTTACACGCGAAGGGTCGATGAACATTAATACAGGGGAAAAAAAGCAGACGCGTTTCTGGTTTGCTGGGCTGCTGTGATAAAAAAAGGATATAGTTGACATTCAAACGAACCTTCATTGTAATTGGGGTCGAGGAACCGACAAAACATAAAAACGAAGAAATTAAATAAACATATGAATAACTTTTAAACAATATAAAGAAGTCCGTTCGAAGTTTTAATGTTTTTTTTATTTTGAAAAGTACACTTTTATTTACGTCTAACAAAAAAAAAGTTTTACCGAACGCGTAAAATATGTTTTTTTATAACTATAAGTGTGTTGCAAATTAGGTTCTAATAAAAAAATAACTTGACGATGGTTAACTGATTCCAAAAATTTATCTTATGTGCCTATTAGTGAGACAATACATAGGTTGCCACTACCTGTTTATTTTTAATTTGCCACCATTAATTTTTATGTCACCACAACAGTATTTAAATAAAATTAATATTCTAATTGATCTTGTAATCAAATTTAATTATGAGATTACGCGCGGGATCATAATATATTATTTGAAATAGTCAATTACAAATGTCAATCCGCGGTTGGCGTAAGAGAAATCAGTAAATAAAAAATGTCAACTTACTCTTGCCAATGATAGTTTGTGTATCTATTAATATATGCCCACAAAATAATTTGAATGGAAAAAATAACGAAACATTGCTTCATGTTTATACCTTTATATGTAAATATTACAATTTAATGGAGGATTTCTATTATATATAAGTATAAATAGCGAAAGAGTAACTATGTTTTAAAATGCCGCATAGGCTATCAAGTCTAAGCGTGAAATAGGTCAGCCAAGCATGAAGCCAAGTTTTTTACACGGTATATTCTGACAATTGAACACGAAGGTTTGTTGCCACTGCAGGAAAATGCAAATTATTATAAATGTATGTATAACTGTACTGTAACAACGTCTCTCAAATAAATCGCCCAATATCATGATTTTTTGTACAGGCAGAATTAAAAAACGTAAATAAAGGTATATAGGTATACCATAGAAAACAACCGATACTAATAGTCCATTACAAAATAAAGTAATGATTTAGTGAGTAAAATTTTACTTCCACGTCAGTTTTTGACATTTGATAAGTATAATTATTGTCATGTTATATTATAAATTTAAAACCATATATAATTTTATTGTTTAAATGCCTTTATTGGAAAATATTATTTTTGCAATATTGTAACAAATAAAGAAAAAAAATCATTAAACATGTTGCGGATATACATAACGTCATATTGTTTCATAAATCGAAAGCATTCCAAGAGATTGCAGCCCGATATAGCAGAATCGGTAAAGTGATCTTGTTTATGCCTAACGCAAAACAATTTTTATCCGCAGTTTTTCGTGCGTTCATTCTAACTCCTTGCGTACACTCCGCATGTTCACGTTCTTTTTAGAAAATAATACAAGAAATAATTATTATTAACACGAAAAAGTTTTTAAACATGAAATAAATTATTATAATAAATATTTACTCACCCATACAACGGCTAGAAGCCAAATAAAAAAGAAAAATAGATCGCTGCCTTTCGGGCGCGCTCTATCCGAAACGCTTATCCCTCCGACGACAAACACAAACTGATCGTTGTTCTCAGTTGTAGCCGCGGTATTATAGTAGCGTTCCTCACTGTAGTGATGCGTATCGAATAGCGTTTCAACTTCGTTATAAATAGCTATAACTCAATACGAACTTCAACTGTTTATAATACATATTCCTAATTCTCGCTCTCTTTTTTCAATAATATCTAAGAATTTACGTTTTAGAAAAGGTTTAATTTGGTTCTACATGCGACAGAGAATGATATCAAAGATTTTTTTGTTTCTTAAGAAACCGAACTAATTACGATCAATATTATCTGGCAATCGAACCTCCTAGACCGTAAAATCGGGCGTTTACCAATTACGTTATTTTTGCATATACTATCCATGAATTGTACAATTTATGTAATAACATGTCGCGTATGGTACCTCAACCAACTTCTATTTATTGCTTTCTTTATTCTTTATTACTACTTTTGAAATTGGAGAGAAAGCTGTTAAATTTATTTGCATTCATATTAGTTAAATTGTCCATTAGATAGCATCAAGCTATATTGTGGAAAATTTGAATAATAATGACTAATAGCATTTAGCAAGGAGTATTCAGCTACATCGCAGTAAAAATAAAAACGAGGCGGCCATGTTCATTGCGCATGCCCTCCACTCGTACGCCCAGCTGACCACACGTTAGACAGCCGCCGATGCATTTTTCATTAACAAAAGGGGCAAGTCTAGACTAGGAAAATAGATTCCTTGAAATGAGATAGCGTCATCTAAAATACTATTATGATAATTAATAGCGATAAACAAACTATTGATTCTGCTTGTTAGTGTTACACGCGCCGTGCAAGTGTTGTTTCACGTTCCATGAGCACGTGATTGAGGCTTTATCGTATAATCAAAATTTGTTTAAACACATTATTTTTTGTAAACATGTAAATTACATAAAACGTGTTTGTAAATCGTGTTTGAACACGTGATGCGGCACTATTATGTCTTATCAAAGTTTAAATTAGATTTGGAATGAGTTTTCGATTAACAATACAAGACAATATTAGGATCATTGTTATTAATTTAAACATAGAACTGTTAGCAAAGTTATTATTTTTATTACTTTTATAACAATAACTAATTATATTATCTGTCTATATGATAAAATTAAAAACTACAATCAAGATATAATATTTTCTTTCTTTCAACTTTTAGTAAATATGACACTCCATCACCTAAAAATCTATGTGTTAATAATTATAAGAACATGCCTTTCACAGTGATTAGATAATCGGTATGGTACTATACTATATTACAATGGTAATATGTGAAAGCGTGCCTTTCTACGATTGTGTCAACCCATTCGCATTACAATTTGTGGTTGTTGAATATACTATTTTGAAAACACCATTTATGTATTATTTTTACGTGACACTTTGCTATTTCAGTAGATGCAAGACTAAACTCTCTTGGTTAAAAATTATTACCATACACGTTTTTAATCTATGACATTCATTTCTTTTCACATTCTTTAGTTTCATTCTGATAAATTAGCAGTTGAAAACAATTAAGTATTATGTTTTCATTTAAAATAACATTAACATTGTTAATAACGTTATCGTTAATTAATTACCTTCCACAAATAGCTTATGCTGTCATGTATTTAATTAATTGCCTATGATAAATTATAAAATGGCGATGAACCTTTCACATTATAACAAACAACTAGCTGTCAGTTTTAAGTTTAAGCGCCATATTATCAAGGTTGTTACGTCAACTTACGAAATATTGCATAAATGAACTGAATTTAATAATATTGATAAGCCGTATCAGTTCATACATAATATGCATTACTAATTGATTACAACACAAGTTAAATGTTATATTGAAGTCAGCATTGTTTTACGTGAATACATAAACAGTTTTATATCTTTTTTCTTTAATTCATAAGAGGATAGAACAGCAAAGCAATAACTAGGTGTTAAGTGTATGCTTCAAATAAAGAGTTGAAAGAGCAAGACAATAAGCAGGCATTAACTCCTACTCGTAAAAATAGACCAAAAAATTCAAAGTTGTTGAAATTCTGCTGTTTTCATAGAAGAGAGGAAACAGTATCTCTGTTTCATTTCCCATCACGAAAGAGAAGAAGGTAACGACTTAGACACTGACTACATCTTATTCTTGGCAAATTTACCAGATTGGGGGGCTGCCAAGTTCTATTAATTGCTTCAATTAATAGCACAATACCGGCCTCAAGTGGAGGGATGTTATTTTTACATCTGTATAATATAACTCAACTTCAACAAATATATTTAGGAGTCAAACTCAAAAACATACTTTATACGCTAAAAACTGACGTACATATAAACGACAGTGACGCATGCTATCCTTTATTTCTAAAGTATCATAGTTATTTTATGGAGTCAGGTTGCCCGAGTGGTCTAAGGCCCCAGATTAAGGCTCTGGTTCAAGGTAGTCTTGAACCAGAGCCTATAATTATTCTTCAACGGCAACAAGTACGAATATAGCAGAAAGAGAATATAGGCGGTTGATCGTCGTTAAATAACTATTATACATTTTTTTTTTATAACTACACAGATAGGCCAGTAAAGCTGGCCTTGACTGCTTCATCGGATTGAGAGGTGGCATAGCTCTTAGGTCGCTTAGCCTGAACTTCTATCGCTAGTAACTCGACACAAGGGACCTCCGGTTAGGGGTAACCTTGGCTTGGACGGTTACTATGTTACGCGTAAGCATTCCGATCTTACGCGGAACATAGTAATCTGTTGCAAATATTAGATGTTGTCGTACATAATGATGTCCTTATATGAAACCATATATATATATATATATTGTTAAATTCGTTATCGTACCCAAATACATATACAATGGTGAACTTAATGCTATTTAACATTTTCTTTCAGCTAACCTTTAACCTTTGGTGGTTTATTGCAGGCTAGGGTTAGTGCCGCTAAAATAGCGTTTTAAGATTCTTATTTAGAAAAATAAATACAACCATAGACCATTGGTCGATGGTTATAAATTAGTAGATCATAGAGTGATAGAGATTTTTTTTTTTTAGAGGCAATTACAATGTAACTGTAAGCCGGTTATCATTGCGAAAATTCAGTGACAATAACAGGCTTGGGGTCCAGATGAAAGGGAGCTCATTTATTTCTTTTCTCAAAAGTAATATTCGATCTACGAAAGGAGTACTAGAGTAGTGAGAGTTGATGGAAATGAAATGAAAAATCTGATTAATCTTATATTTTTTATTTCCCAAACTGAGCCGTTAGTGTCCCGTTTTATTCTACCAGTGAATGAACGCATCCTAAATATCTACCGAAATACTAAGACATGAATACTAAGCTACAAAGGCACTACGTTTTCACGCAGCACATCTCTATGTGAAGTTTCTACTATGTGAAAAGGTTATAATATGTGTTATTAGGTTTAGTTGCCCGCAGACAGCTGGACGATGCGGTTGTTGACTTCAAGCAGCTCCGTCATGTACTCCTGGTCGGCCATGATGGTGGCCAGTCGCTTCAGGATGGACAACAGCTCCCCATCCCTCAAACGCAGCTGGTCGTTGCACTGTTCCACCTCACACACCACTTCGTCTGGTATCTGGTGAAAGAAATGAGTAATTGTTATGTGGAGAGATCGAATCAAGTAAAATATCGTACACTTGACAATGGTAAACCAGGTAAAGATCATATCTGTGGTACGCCATTGGTAAACTATAGTGGCACCACTGAACTAGTAAATTAGAAAAACTAGCAAAAATCGACTACTGTAATGTCATTGAAAGTGCATTTTGACATGTTAATTACTTTAGGCGGAATAGCTCAGACTGCTACTCGAGAGGGCAGAACCACGACTAATCTGCTTCAATCGAATTTCTAGAAAATAATAAATACTACTAACATTATAATAACATTGCCTTGGTAACTACAAGGTAAATATCTAACTTGTTTTATCGCTTTAAAAGAAAATCTTACCTTCTGCAATTCTAAGAACGTGTCAAACTTCAACTTCTTCCTTCGTTTGCCGTTAGTGCTGTCGAAGAACATGGTCAACTGTTGATCTTTCAGCTTCAGGGGAAGTATATGCCGGCCGATAGATGACCCTTGGGATCCCTGGCGAGCAGACTCCTGAAAGAAAGACGCGCTATTGTTAATTGAAGAAATAGATCTAATAGGACAATTCCCGTCTATAGCCAGTGCGGATCTAATATCAAATAGCTGACCCCACAAACGTTGTTTTGCCATAAATATAAATTGTTTCTATCAATATAATAACAACAACAAATTAGACGACGATAATCCTCTTAACACAAGCTATTTGAAAAACAGTTTTAAATAATTTATGATATGTCGGATGGCCTGTTATTCGTTGTCCGAACGTCATACCGATGAACTTAATATACAATAACCTCGATACGGGTTTCATATTTGAACCGTTTGGGGTAGAAACTTTGGGTCTGTGGGGTCCTAGTGCACACCACCTTTTTAATGTGTTAGGTAAGAAATTGGTCGACACATCTGGTGACCAGAGGGCTGGCTTATACCTTGCACAGAGGTTAGCCGCATTGCCATACAACATGGCAATACTACCAGCCTTCTGGGCACGCTGCCAAGCGATGACGGTTTGGCATAGTTATTTTTTTTGTCAATATTTTGTTATATCTATTAAATTGTAAATATTTATTATTATATTTAGTTAGTATATGTTATGTTTATAAATAAATAATAAAGCGAAGAGAATATATACAATCTGATTTAATAAAAAAACTTTTATTCAGTACCAACTGAGTAAACTTCGTAGGCTCAACGGACATTCATTTTTATGTTTATAATTTGGCAACGCACCTGAAATCCCTTTAGTAGGTGTTTAAAGGCGAGGGAATCATCATCAGGTGATCAACATGCTCGTTTGCCCTCTTTTGTTAATTAAAATAAAGTTATGAATATCTACCTCAAGTCCCAGACCAAGTTTCTCTTCTCAGTAACAGCGACCGCGGTCAAGTATGCCCTGGCGACATATACGAGCGATAGGCGCTCCTTCACCACGCTGCCCCTGGTCTCCCGCTCGTGCCACTCCACGTAGTTGTTGTTCTGGATGTTGAGCTGATAGTTGTACTCCTTGCGGCAGTGCGGCTCGTCGCTCTGAGTGAACCATCCTAGTAGAAGAGAACAAATGAGATATGAATTACGCATAGCAATTCTTAAATAATGTTTACGAGTAAACACAAAAACGGACATGTTTGAAACATGACGGATAAACATTAGATGTTACTATATGCGGATAAACCCGTGGTAGCTCAGTGTCCGGGCAGTCGCCTCATGTGTTAGAAAATTTTCTAAGACATGTAAAGTCTAGAAATACGTACTAGTGCTTCGTCGCGGTCTATGCCCAACTCTCCCTTATACTCTCTTTACGCAGAATGCCTGTGCCCAACAGTGGGTCATGTAAATAATACACCGGCTGTAACTTTAACAAAACTGTGACGCGCGGACACTCTTCTCGGCGAGTATCAAAATATTACGAAATACGACTATATTCTCTTTCTTTTTCACATTGGAGAGAAAGAGTACTTACTTAGTCTTAGATTGTCATAAACCAACCGATATTTCGATCAAATAGCATCAAATTAAACATACATAAAAAATACAAAATCGATACATAAATGATGGCACTATGAAAACACAAACAAAAAAGCAGAGACTAATTTTTTATCTCCTTCACTGGCTTTGCAAGCGTTCATTTAATATTGGCTTTTATTTTCACACGTAAAAAAACCTGGAAATCTATGTCTTATAGTGTTGCTCTTACCAGTATGTGGGTAGCAGCGATCAGCCATCACCGTCACCACACGTGAAATATGGTAGCCCAAGTCCGACAAGAAGACGCCCTGTCTGCCGCCGATCCTAACATGAATGGCAACCATTACGTGGTCTTTCTCCGTCTCGATAAGGAACCCTTGAGGACCAGGACTCGATGTAGTGTAGTCCAGTAAATCCTGAATGTTCTCGTCACACGACACCAGCATCATAGACTTGGTGATCCCCGGGAAATCCTTTTCCAACACCTTCAAACGTTTCATCACCTCCATTCCTAGACCGACGCATGTGTGCTTATGTGCCCGAATCGGTGGATTGTACTTCGGGAAGAACTCGGCTAGAGTTTCGTCGGGAGATGCCATATACGAGTCATATAAAGTGAGAAAGTTGTTGACGGAGTCATAATTCTCGGAGTCTACTAAACGGCTCAGTATCGCCTCGGCTTTGGCGACCAACTCCTCGTACTGTTGGAGGGAGAGGTGCAAAGCCGGGCGAGGGGCCCCCCACCTCGGCGGTGGCAGGGGATGGTCCGCCGGCCATTGGGGACCATGTTTCTGGAGACCGGAGCCGAGTCAGCTCAACCACTCAGCGCCCCAGCGGCCCATAACGCGGCGTATGGCACGCTCCTCGCTGGAGGTGGACGCCATCTCAACTGGGGCCTGCTGGAATACACCGGCCCCTGTGGCTCCCACGCCCTTCGACGCTTCCGGAGACCACTCTTTTTCCTTACTTAACGGTTTTATATTTAACGATTCTGTAAAAATAAAGAAAAATACGATTATTTTATAAATATTTTAAACGCGAAAATGAATACATATTTGTCACCTAATAACGACTGAACGGCTCGAGAGATGTAGATGAAACTTAGCATAGATATTATATTATATAGATAAAACATAGTACCTATGTTTTCGTGGTTTTCGTTGATATTGTGATAATGATTTCTGCCTTTTCTGATGACGGGACGATATTTTTTATTTAAATGCAATTAAATTCACTAACGATGTCATATGATGAGGTTCCTACTCAGAAGTGCTTTGCCTCCAGCGAAGCGGGAGGAATTAGCTAGTATTTGTATATATTTGTCGTTATCTCTTTTATATCAAAAAAATCGTCAGCGGATACAAGTTCGAGCTGGCTAGAATGATTAAGATCGGAAATCTAATCCGAACCATATGGCTGGAGCCATTCCTATAAATAACAATAATAAATCGTTATTATATGATGTTTCCTATAAGAATACCTTTTGCCTATAAGAAACAAAATGTCATAAGTTAGTACAGGCCTTACAAGATAAGGATTAGAACCCGGTCTGTCAGATCAATAGTCAACCAGCATTTTGACTATCATAACTTATGTGTCATGGTTAAACCCGAAGTTACAAATAAATTCGTTTATCCTCAATATTATACTTACATATTATCCTTAACTGAATTCAGAATTCAATCATTAACGTACAATTAATAACTATAACTAACTATACTGTGTTTAACTGTTGATTTAGATGACAGGTAGATATTAGGTGGCCAGTGGTGGTTCTAACTGGGTTAAGCAACAGCAGAATGGGGCGATATAGGCAGTTAAGTATACTCTATCTGATTAAGTTTGACCTGGTCACACGAGGGGGTGGAAAGTTGACGCAAACGTTAACTACGTTTGCGTACGAATGACGCAAACTGTAATATCCAGGCGTAGTCCAAGTACCGTATTTTTATAACTTTCATGGAATTATGTACATGAAATATCAATAATATTCCCGATAAACATCGAAAATAGATATTTTTGCAACAATCTCTAATGGAATGTAACCAATCACCGACGCCATCTTATGCAATTTGTCGAAATAGCCGGATCAATGAAACAAAATGGCGCCCAAGGTCATTGGGATGTCTCACAGATATAAAATAATTAAAAACTAAATGTAAAATAGTCTATCATTATATGTGAAATAGATACATTTAAATTATTAGATATATGTACTACACACAAAGGTAGGTACACAGCAAATTGTAAGAATTACTATTGTAAACAAGCAGGTACATGTATTTAATGGCGCGTTATAGGAAACGTGGATTTGATTGGGCCGCACGTGACTTGCACGTTTTTATACTCAATTCACGGCTAGTTCAATAACCTTGAATTTTCTCGCAAAATTAGCGTTCTGGACGTAGAATACGATCGGCAAGGTCAAACTTACTTGATTTAATGTTTAACTAATAATACATTGGTAGTTAAAAATGAATAAAGCAAACAACAGACCAATTAAAATGACTTAAATGCGTTGAACTTACGACCTATCTCATGAATACAAATGATAAAAAAATCTTTTAAATAGCAAAAGGGCGTTTGAATACTAAATATAATATTAAAAAATTGGAAAAGGATTAACATATCTGACACAAAATCACTATTAGCTAATCTTAGTCGTAAACAGTATGATGTTTACGTATTAAGAAGTAGAACAATTGTTAGGTATCGTAAACAAATAAACAAAAAATTGACATACCCATTTCTCTGGCTGTAAGCCGGGGATGAACTGAAGATGTACTCTAAGAGAGTCTTTCTTTGTTTACCTCTAGAAATAAACTGGTTCATTCTGCGTTCGCGCGGCGTATATAAACCTTCCTTTCCGTACGGCTTCCTCTCCCCGCATGCCTCACGTTACCCTCTTTCTGCGTCATTCACATTCCGCGTGCATGGCTGTGTGACAGCGTGGCTTGTATAATTTAAATATGTGTGTGAGTCACGGCGTCAAAACAAAACGCACACACACATAACTGTTTACACTGCAAATGGTGCCAATACATTTGAATGTGAGCGAGGTTTATGCAGTAAAATACATTACAAGAATGAAGTATCATGGTTTCATACATTCATACATTCATTCGTATTATAGGCAATTAATGTACTAGCGTCGCATGTAGGGTAATACGGAAGTTGTAATTTATTTATCATGATGGATATGACGGAGATTATAAGAATATTTGAACTAGTAGTTCTATGAAATCAGTAACCGCGCGCCTTGGACATTTGACACCAGCAATTTGAGATTCAGAATAAGCTAAGAGATATGCTATCACTCAATCCGGTAAAAAAGCAATTTATACTAAGTTTTCGTTTCAACTGTCACGGGAATATATGAAATTCATTGGAATGATAGTGGCGCCATCTGTCAGCACCTACTCGGAAACCTCCGTAGACTCATGCAAAACATTGCTGAAGATCATCACATGATAAAGTGCATAGTTTACGAAGCCGTAAAGAACATGCAGGCAAACATTCATTTTTATATATATATATATTATATATATATATATATATATATATATAGAAGAAGACGACGACATACTACAAGCCAGATATGTATTTTTAATTTTGTGAGTTTTTAATCCACTTTAACGTTGAAAAGCAAATTAAATGGAGGTACCGAGCACACTAAGCACCGGCTATTTATTTTATGGCTTCATCGTTTCGGGCAATTTCAGTGAGTGCCCTTAACGTCCGTTCAATGGTTGGGTGACCTTACGTGGCTCTAGAAGTACAGTCGCATGCAACATAACACAGAAGACAGTTTCTAAAATTATAACCCATATCCCTTTTACTTAAAGACCACAACTGTTCAACGTGAATTGTCCACACGACTGTACGGCTTCTGACAAATATAGTTCAAATCGATATTAAGGTGTAACAGAACCAGGCTTCAATGACAAACTTCGGGTCGATATATCGTGTGACCATTATTCCTGTGGGATTATGGAGAAATAGTTTTAACAAATTTAATTTCCAAGTCCTGTGGCGACTGAATATTTTTTCTTTCTTTCCTTTTTTTTCAAACTATAACCCATTTCAATCTAATTCTTAAAAAAGGCTTACATGAGAAAAACATATAATTTTGCATCCAGTATGTGCGGTACAAATGGACGAATAACTCAATATCACGCCAACCGATTTCGATTATTCATTTTTTATTGGAAAAACTTCAAGAGTAGTTTGATGTGAGTTTGGTTAGTTTTGATTAATTCGTAATATTCCGACGATAATTCAGACATACACAGAGGGAGTCCACGCGTAAAAGCGTTTACCGCGCTTCCCGAAGTGGCACTCAAAGTTAGTTTAGCTTTTGAATGTCTCTTAGATTATCCGTGAAATAGCAACCGACCGAGTCGTGGTTCGGCCCTCTCGGGTGCCCTCGGATCGGAATGCTCACGCGTAGCATAGTAACCGTCCAAGCCGTGGTTACCACTCACCGGGGACCCTTGTGTCGAGCTACTAGCAATAGAGGTTCAGGCTAAGCGACCTAAGAGCTATGCCACCTCTCAATCCGGTGAAGCAATCAAAACCAGCTTCTCTGGCCAATCTGTGTAGATCGTCATAAATAAAAAAAAAGCGTTTACCGTTTGACTCGATTTGAATTCGGTTTTTCTTTTTGCTCCTAAATATACTTGTGTTTAATATAATTTAATCTAAAACAGGTTATCAATTTAATATTAACTAAAGTAAGTCGGTTTTTGTTTTCACTCGTAAATACAACTTTCTCTTCTGAAGTTGAAGAACGAATGAATGGCTGTATTCAATTCGATATTGTCCATTAATGTCGAAATTTAAACACACCTTATTAGAAGTGAAGGCGTGGTGAGGCCAATAGCACGTGGCAGTTTACGGGCCCGGCTCCCTGGAACTGTGACGTACTTAGTTGGAAACATGATTCACAGAAACGAGCCGTGTTATCGGAAATGGGAATTACGTAATGTTTACCTTGAACCTGCACAGATGTACAATCGAGTCGTAAATTACTCTCTTGGTAACTGATTTAGAAAAAGGAAGAGTTCTCCATCCGTCTGTATGTTTTTTATTTGAAGGCTGTTGCTTTTCAGTGTCTTCCAGTTCAATTCTGAGTGATCCATGAGAAAACCATATAAATCATTAAGTATGTGCAAACAAATGTGCGAATAACTCACCATCCCGGCAACCGATTCCGATGTTTCATTTTTTATTGGAAACGATGTACTTCAAGAGTAGTTTGTTGAGAGTTTTGTTAAGTTCGGATTATTTCTATTTCATAGATATTCCTACGATAAGTCAAACGTGTGTTTTGATTTGTAGTCGTTTTTTGTTGTTACTCCTAAATATTTATGTATAATTAGCGACTTCGTGCCGCAGTTTCTAATCTATCTATATGATGCAAGATGACTTCTGATTGATGGGTATGTATAAATAGACACACACAATAAGATTCTGTCATCAATCCCTTTGTTACCAAACTTCACAGGATCATTAGGCCAATGTGAAGATTTCCTAAAAGTTTCATTAAAATCGATTTAGCCGTTTCAGAGTCCCCAAGGAACAAAGGCAAAAGACAGATTGACGTATTCGTAAATAAGTGGAAGCGAACTGAATTTGAACTATCAAACACGCGTTACAAGAATTCAAATCAATTTACAATTCAATTGATGGAATTGATCTCGACTAAAGAAGGTGGAATAGAATTCTGTTGCTATCATAAAAAAAATAACCTTATCTGTCTGTATCAATTCAAGTGGAAACGTGGGGATTTATTATAAATGTTGATAGCCTATCTCACGTAGACATAGACACCTGTATCGTCCTTTGATAAGAAATAAAGATGGGCTATATGATAAGTTGATCAGAAGAATTATTCGTTATCATCACGTTGTCTTATGAAAACGGCGATAGCTTAACCACCGGTCTGACGTTTGAGGGTTCCAATCGCAGCCGGCTTTAAATTCGCTTCAAATTTTTGACGTACTACTCAGATTGGCCAGTGAAGCTGGCCTTGACTGCTTTGTGAAGCAGTCAAGGCCAGCTTCTCCGGCTTTAATAGGTTGGCATAACTCTTAGGTCGCTAAGCCTGAACTTTTATCGCTATTAACTCGACATAAGGGTCCCCCCGGTGAAGGGTAACCTCGGCTCGGACGGTTACTATGTTACCCGTAAACACTGCGATCCGAAGGCGCCCGAGTGGTTCGAACCAACCTTGTCGGTTGCTGTTCCACGAATAATCTGCCTAAAAAATATTATCTGTCAGGTGTGAGGTTCGAACCCACGCTTCCTATCGGGAACTAGAGCTTAAATCTGGCGCCTTAGACCACTCGGCCAACCTAACTTAGCTTTTTTTCCGGTTGCGCATTTCTTACCACATCAAAAAAAGAACGGTGAAAAGAGGATAGGATTGTCGAGCACTCTATTCAAATCAAACAATTAACGATGTCTATACCAGTATATAGTATAATAGCAGCGCTCTGCGGTGTTGACCCGCGATTATAAAATATTTTTACTTTTTTTATATCTTGTATGCAAAATTTAATAAAGATCGTTTAAGTAGTTAAATAATAGAAATGGAATAAAATAAAATAAAATATTTATTTATATAAAACACACACACACACATACATTTTGCAAAACTGATGTACATACACAAATTTATTACATAAATATTATTTTTCATATACATTTTTCTTTTTCTGATTTTCGGTACACATCTCCCTGCTAGACATAGTCTGTATTAGGGAGATATTGTACCTAACTTCGAGTTTATCTTAGGAACTAAATATTAATAATTTATGTGATTGAATGTGTTTGTAGAGAGAATAGTGTGCGTGCGTGTGCCAGAATAAGTCGCAGATTTTTTTAACTTTTGTTTGTGTTGCTAGAACAAATATTTTATTTATCATTAAAATTTTAGACGTGTCTGGCGATAAGAGAGATGAAACATTGAACTGTTTCTCTTCGAGCAAACATTACACCCCTATATTAAAGTAGTAGAAGCAGCATCTATCACGCACGCAACAGTGGCATATTTCGCAACAGAAACGTTTGCGAATTATAGGGAAAGTGATATATTCTGAACCCATTATACCTCTCCCTGTGCGACCCCATCCTGTCCACAGGGAGGGTGCCTGGCTACACCCCCAGTCGACGCTCCCCTATTACCACACAGGGGACTCAGTCCTACTGCACGTGTAGTCAGTTGAAGCGATACTAATTAATTTAACATACCACAATCCTTTGTGAGTAGAACTGACTTCCGCACGATTGTGCCTCGAAAATGTGCGACAACGTGACCGCTCGCTGGAAATAATAACATGTTAATAGATTTTTAGCGACTTTGTTAACTTTTAACAAGTATAGTACGAGCTTAAACATAAACCGACTTCAAAATGCATCCAACGTTAAACGCTATTATAGTAGTAGTGAGAAACGATTTTCCTTTGTAATTTTTCGGAAAAGTTCGTATTTATCGTGCTCTCTCAAATAGCTCCATATAAAAGGATATGAAAATGTCACTCGTTTAATACGATCATTCACAACAGTCCGGATGTTATCGTATTCCGACAAAGATCCAAGTTTTTCCGAAGGAAAATAATTTCTCAATACACGCGGACGCCGTATTTGTAGAATCTCTCATTGTCAGAATAGGACCAATTTGGGAATCACCAGCTTTCAAATAAAATCATCGAATTCGGTTCACCCAGTCCAAAGTTATGAGGTAACAAACATACAAAAGAATTGAGAACCTCCTCCTTTTTTAAGTCGGTTGAAAATACCTTCCGTGCCAACGACATACTTACACTATACTAACTATACAAACCTACCGATTATCTATATATATAAAAGAGAAAGTGTATGGGTATGTTCCATATAGGCTCCGAAATGGCTCGACCGATTTCAATAAAACTTTCAGGGAATCTTCACATTGATATACGTTTGCAGTTTGGTGACGATCGGATCACCCCTATTTTTGAACTACTATGATGAAAATCTATTGACACATGCGTTGTGTCAAAACATAATATAATAAAGTATACTGAATTATATTAAAGATAATAATTAAGGATTTTGAAGTATCCAAAGTTATAGCGCCGCGAATGTATCCGTTTACTGATGCTGCTGATATGTACATGGGTGCAGGTTTCTGTTCACCCGCTTGAGAAGAGAATGAATACGGAGAGAAATGAATAATTTAATATATTGTGAGAGTTAAATTAAATATTTAACGATGTAAGTTCATTGTTTAAACAAAATAAAGCAATATCTAGCTCGGCGAAGCGGACTGGGTACGCTAGTGATTAAATAAATTTGATACGTTTAAAGAATCTGTCTGTATTTATCTCCATTTTGATTATGTACATCGTTGCTAACTGCGCAGTGCTCTGTGTTTGTAAATAATATGCTATCATCGGAAAAATACCAGTGTGAAATCTCTGGTTATCTCTGGAACGATTTGCTATAAACATGCAGACGGTAACGCATTTATTACGAATATAATAAGGTTCAAAATAAAAATTAGTCGCCTTGCAATAAAGTACCTGACGTAAGCCAATACACGGACAACACGCACACAATTACAATTATGACACTGATGGCACACAAATGAAATCGCAATCCATGTCTCTCACACATGTGTAATGACTCGAAATACGTGCAATGTATTTGTGAATCGAGACGATGATTTTTCGTGAATTTTCTCGGATGACGTAGGTAATAAATAATTCGCGACGATGAAATATTTTAATAACTAAACATTTCATGTTACAAAATTGCATGATGCTTATGCGACTTAGCTAGTTCCAAATAAGCTTAAGTTTGTGCCAAACGTCTTCTAGGTTCAAGTATATAGTTGAATGGTAGATTTGAAATGAACCTAAATCTACCGTGGGATTCTTTCGTAAGTAATCCTTGCTAAAATAGGCGATTAACACGATAAGCTTCTCAATAAATATACAACAAAACTCATTTCAAATGGAATCAAACGTTAAACTCTATTACCCTGGTACGCCCTACGATACTTTGTGAATACAAAGAGGGCGTACGAAATGGAATTAATCAGAACTTAACCAAATTCTCATTAAACTTCTCTCGAATTAATCCTTTCCAATAAAAAATGAATCATCAAAATGGCGGTCATACTTGATGCAAGTTTAAGACTTTAATGGTCATGGATTCCACTGTCAGAATTGTATCAAATTTGAATGAGACCACACAGGAAGTATTGGCTTTCAAATAAAAAAAAGAATAATGAAAATCATTGCATCCAGTCGAAAGTATTGCGGTAACTAACATAAAAAACGTTCTTCTTTTTTGAAGTCGGTTGAATATTGGACAGCGATTGGAATATCTGCTAGTATCGAAAAAGCGTAAATAAGTCACACCCGCCACCATGCCTCACAATTTTAAACCGTATCGTTCTAAGTTTACAGTTCATTCTTTATTTTCTTGGCAACAGTATTCAAACAAGCTAAGGGCGGATAAATATGCCTGTCCCTCGACACGCGCTATCCACACGGAAATGTCTAGACAGGGGTAGCAGAAGTGGGGGCAGAGTTTCTAAGTAATTGTGTGTCATTGGCAGATTGGCTGAAAATTGGATACGGGGAGTTAAATGATGAGGGCTCGCATAGTACATTCCACCCCTATAATAAATATTGTGAAAATAATTTGAAAGAGCTGTCTAATTTGACATTTTTTTTGAAGTTGGTTGATAATAATAATGATTTATAAATTAAATAAAAATAAGTAATAAAAATAAATTATCTGTCAGGTGTGGGGTTCGAACCCACGCTCCCTCTCGGGAACCAGAGCTTAAATCTGGCGCCTTAGACCACTCGGCCAACCTGACTTGTTGTACCAGAGCGAAATATAAGGATTAGTACAAATGTTGGTTCTATATATATTTTAATATAATTTGACAGTGACAGTTTAAAGTGACAAAATCATAAGAAAAGTAATATGAAATTATGATAATATATACAATTATTTTGTTATTTGTAGCATAAGACTGTTGATATTTTTTGTTAATTTAAATAATCTATGTAACAGAATTAATTTTACAAGTACACATAAATCGTTTTGACAGCAAATATTTTAAAGCCATAACATGTATTAAATACTTTTCAGACGACTATGTCATAGTTGTATGTGTTACAGCAATTTGAAGATAATAATTTAATTTGTTATAACTTTTATCGCCTTACATTTAAACATTGAAATGGTTAACCGTCCAAGCCGATGTTACCCCTCACCGGGGGGACTCTTGTGTCGAGTTACTAGCAATAGAGGTTCAGGCAAAGCGACCTAAGAGCTGTGCCACCTCTCGATCCGGTGAAGCAGTCAAGGCCAGCCTCTCTGGCCAATCTGTGTAGTTCGTCATAAAAAAAAACATTGAAATAGAGACGTGAAAGATCGACGTCATTAGGTCATCAAGATCATTCAAGATTGTACTTAATATTTTAACCAGGGTCATTGGCCTAATTCAGTGCGAGAAGGTTGCCGAATAAATATTTTAAATAAACGCTTCACATAACCATATAGCTTTTAGTATACTTTCAAAGCAAGTGCTTAACTACGATCCCATCTGAAGTTCAGTGGAAATGCAGTCCTGGATGGTAAAGCGCACTAGCTTAGTAAATGCCTATTCACTCTACTCCTGTAAACAACCACACTGTAATCGGAGGGAAATATAGAAGCGGGCAAACTATTCCAGTTCTTTGCTGTACGAAAAATAAAAGATCCACAACAAAAGTAATCCTGCAGTGCATCGAAGCTCGACGGTGGAACGGGGATGGTGGAATTAGATCATTTACATCATATCTACACATACTTTGGCAGCGTCTGTCTTTTTTTTTGTTTTTTTTTGGACTTACTAACACAGTTGGCACAGAGAAGCTGGCCTTTACTGCTTCACCGGATTTGAGAGGTGGCACAGCTCTTAGATCGCTTAGCCTGAACCTCTATTAGGTAGTAACTCTACACAAGGGTCCCCCCGGTGAGGGGTAACCTCGGCTTGGACGGTTACCATTATTACGCGTTAGCAGTCCGATCCGAGGGCGCCCGTGAGGGCCGAACCACGACTCGGTCGGTAGCTATTTTATTAACGAAATCTATTGGGACAATCTACAGCGTCTGTCTTTCCTTCCGATTACAATGTGGATAATGTTTCAAGAGTAGACTGAATAGGCATTTACTAAGCTAGTGCGCCTTACCATCCAGGACTGCATTTCCACTTCACATCAGGTGGGATCGTAGTCAATCACTTGCTTCTTAGAAAGTATAAATAAATGTAATTTCTGAACTAGTTATGAGTATTACAAATTCTAGAAATTCGGATGAAACAACCGGTGTTCTCCGGCATCCTCAGATCAAAATGCTATCGTGAATTTAGTAACACCTCACATCGAGGTTCCGTCGGGGAGCTTTGCGCTGAAATACTCCGATAGCCGTTCAGGCTAAGCCACCTAAGAGCTATGTCACCTCTCAATCCGGTGAAGCAGTGTCGGCAAGCATCTCTGGCCAACCTGACTAGTTCGTCAATAAAAATATAAAAACGATGAATGTCTTACTTCCCAAAACAAAAGGCCTACGAACCGTTTCTAATTCTTTATATAGTAATTGTAATTATTGTCCAATGATTTAATTTTTCGACCTTCTGTAAATAATCAGAATAAACACGTATTCACACACACACACACCCTTATATAAATATTTATTTCTAACTGAAGCCCCTTAAACTATTCCCCGTCTGCTATGTCCCGTCAAAAGTCGGTTTAATTATAGATAACACAGAAGTAACATTATCAATAAATATAAGTCACAATTTCATATTATAATTAAATATTTATCAACAAAATATTACAAAAAACCAAAATTTAGTGAAAATACTATTTTATTAAAGTATATTGGGACAAAAATAAATTTTCTGTCAGGTGTGGGGTTCGAACCCACGCTCCCTCTCGGGAACCAGAGCTTAAATCTGGCGCCTTAGACCACTCGGCCAACCTGACTTATACGGATGGCGGATAAATTATTATTCACTAATTTACAGCCAGTATTAAGTTATGTAAATTTATTTAATCTAAATTGAAAGCAAATAGTAATTTGCAATAAGTGATTCTTTTATGTTAGACTCGTTTATCATCAATTTAAGTTTCTTATCTTCTATATTAACAAATGGGAAGACGTTGTTTTTGTTTTTACAGCAAAAACTACACAACGCATTCATGATACTTATAACATAAGATGCAGCGTATTTCGGAAAACGTTTTAGTATAATATATTAAATTATGGATTACCATGTAATGCAAACTACGATATAATAATTAAGAGTTAAAAATAGTGCTGTTACATTATAAATTCATTTCATCGACATATAATACTTTTGTTTTTATTTAATTTGATGTTTGATGAATTAGTTATAAGATTTTTAAGCTTTATAAATAGAAGAACCACAGTAATACGTTTTTGTTTATGTCGTGTTTTGCATTTCAGTAAAGTAGCGCCATCTATTAAACAATATTACTAAAACAGAAATTTGGAAAGTGCATAGAGTTACAACTAGATGGCGTGCAAATTAACCTGTAAAGATTAAATTAACAGAACAGTAAAGTCCTAGTAACAACATTTTAAACCATAAAATTCATGACAAATGGAATTATATTGTAAGCATTTATATCAAAGGAACATATCTCTTAATTCATCTTGACCAATAAACATAGTATACACAATTTCTCAAGAAATATACTGCAATGTACGATATATTGCCATAATTCACGATATTGAAATTTCCCGCCCGCTGTTCCAGACAACAATACTTTACTATTAAAATTTACCGTTACGACGACTGTGGCAGGTGAATGAAATTTTATGCAACATACAACGTAATCAATTTTTCAATCCAAAATCCAGCATCCACTGGACATAGGCCTCCTCCAAGGTCTTAAAAAAGGACCCAGCGGCTAACACCCAAATGCGTCCTGCGGCCTTTATGAGGACGTCAGACTACCTTGTCGGTGTACATCCCCGCCGCGCTTTCCCGTCCGTGGACTACAAACGAGAACTTTACGGCTCCATCGGCCATCTGTTCTACAGGCAATGTCCTGCACATTGTCACTTCAACTTAACAAAGCTAATCTGCTGGGGTTTATTATTATTGGTTATATTCGTTCGTCTACGGATCTCCTCATTTTTGACACCGGAGAAAAAATAAAGCCCTCTCCAAGTTGCGCCTTTGAGCCTATATATAGGGCCCATAAGGAGAGACCGCGTTTAGCTTAGAATGTCCCTTGGATTTTCCGTGAAATAGCTACCGACTGAACCGTAACGCAGTAACCGTCCGGGAGACCCTTGTGTCGAGTTACTAGCTAAAGAGGTTCAGGCTAAGCGACCTAAGAGCTATGCCACCTCTCAATCCGGTGAAGCAGTCAAGGTCAGCTTCTCTGAACAACCTGTATAGTTCGTCACAAAAAAACAGTGTTCAGCCATAAGCCGTCATTGGTATATTGCGATTTTTGATTTTTTAAGTGAATTTTAGGTTAAACATTTTTTTAAATTTATACCGTCTTTTATAACTTAAGACATAACTTTTTTTTTACTTTAAAAAAAAACAAAATTTAGGGCCATTGCATTTTGTGTAGTAATTTTTCACGAAAAAACCATTGTGTACGCAATTTTTCAGCCTCTATGGTATTCAAATATGTGAAATTGACGTTCGCTTTGTGCGAGAACACAATAGCGACTGCATCTGATAAAGTGGGTGGACGTGATGACCAGTTTCCGCTCTATTGTCATCTGAATATATGGGCCGGTGACCTCTCTGCATGCAGACCGTTGTCTTACATAAGAGAGAGTAAGGTTAGCTTATGTTAAGGGATTCAGCCCTCTAGTTCTGGGCTCTCAAGAATAAGACTACGGTATCCCCTGCCTGTCATAGAAGGTGGCTAAAAGGGGCCTCGGGTTTACTGGGCGACAAGGGCCCCACCCTTGTTCCTTTTCGTGTTTGTCGCCTTGCCTTTATCGTCCACCAAGGTGGACCCGGGAGGAAGGCGACATTAGCTGGCCCGTGTCGCCTTCGCACTGCGAGGGCCCCGGGAAGTGCTCTTCTTGAGCACAGTGCAGACGGGCTCTGGTGCGTTCCTCTGGAGATCCTTGAGGTGGTGAGCCATGCACCGAGGAAGGGTCACCGGGGAGGTTTTAGTGGGTAAAACCCCACATAACCGCCGCCTTCCCCCCAGAAGGCGGGGTATCTTTTTGAAGAAAAAAAAAGGGATTCAGCTCTAGATCTGGACTCGTAGAATAAGGCTATGGTATTCCCTGCCATTTCATGGAAGGCGACTTAAAGGAGAACACGGGTGACAAGGGTGGGGGCCCTTGTCGTCTTGTGTTAAACGCTATGACGCGTGGACGACCTCTTCAATCGACTTTAAAAAGGATTAGGTTCCCTATTCGTCTGTATGTTTATATTTGTTTACCTCATAACTTTGGACTGGGTAAATCGATTTTGATGATTCTTGAAAGCTGGTGCTTCCCATGGGGTCACATTTCAATTTAAATCAATATTGAACCCATGAGAAAACCAAATAAGTCTTAAATTTGCATTAAGTATGTGCGCGTCAAATGGACGAATAACTAACAATAACACGCCAAAAGATTTCGATAATTATTTTTTATTTGAAAGCATGTACTTCAAGGTTAAGGTTCTGATTAATTCTATTTCGTAATATTCCTACGATAATTCGAAAATATAAAGAAGAAAGTCGGTTTTTGTCTTTTCTCGTAAATATACTTTACGTGTTTCCGAATTATCGTATCATATTATATCAATTATAATACCATGATTACCAAATATGTTCTATACTAACACATACATGATTAGCGTGCTAGTGGTACCCAACCAATGGACTAAAAGATAACTAAAAGTAACAAATATGACCACTATGATGTCATTGAACGTTCATTTTGCACACAATTGCTTTATTACACCAAAGACCCAGTTGTCAGTTGTCAGACTGGAGGTGTGTCGTGTCAGTTATTCTGATCAACAATCAGGAAACATACAGCAAAATAATAAAACACTTTCAATTTAAAAGTTCAGTCTTTACTGTAAACGTAGAACCAAAGTGCCAAGAGCGGCCACCAGGGCGGCGCTGTACCCCACCGCACTTGCGGAGTTACAATCGTCCGAGAAACACTGGCAGACCGTCTCCAAGTGGTCCTCGTTATCAGCTTTGTAGCAGTCGCGCCGGTGCTTGACCCAGCCGCAGCCGCGCGTCACGCGCACCTCCGCATCACGACCCTTGTGGAGAACTGAAAATGTGCATCAGGAATTAATTGGTCTTGCACAATCACCCCAAATCTTATACTGTATATATTCTACCCGACTGTACCCTACAACAATTACGCTCCAAGTCTGCTATTTGCCAAAGACGTTTCATTATGTAACCGATGAATTACAGTACATATCGATCATTTCATCATAACACCGTATGTATATAGCGCGATAACCTATTTATGTTATGTGCTTGTTGATATCGATGTTTTATCAATGTCGGAAGCTCAGCTAAGTAAATAAAAATGTTAAATTATACTTCTAATTATTATTATGTATAAACAACCACGGTATCTCCATTCAAATGTAAAGAGACTGTTTAACTGTCTTGAAAAAAGGTGGAGAGTCAGAATTCGTCAGTTTTTTAAATGTCTAACTTATAACGGTATCAATAGTCAGATCAATAGCTTAGGATCTGTCAAACATGAGGGCGTGGGTTCGAATCCGCCATTCGACTATTGATGTGAACCATCTCGTAGAACAAGTTTAAGCTTAGTTGGAATGGTTAATAAGTATGTTAGTAATATCTGTGAATAAAAAATTGATAGCATTGTTTTAAAAAAAATTATAAGGAGGTTTTTGAAATTGCGTACTTCCTGTAGATTGTCATTGTGTCCAAATGTTGGTTGCCCGGGCTACGGTTCTACTATTTGCGGATGAAATTTCACTATGCGACCAACCTATTACAATTGAAATTGTGTACACACTGTGCGTAACTCCCGAAAAATTTAAATTAAATTTTTTTCTTTTATTTTATGAATATTCAATATTCATTAATTTATTAAAATGTATTGGCATATATGGAAGATATCGAGAGTAACAAATAGCGACAATTGAAACAATATTGGAACTTAAGTTGCCATTGGAGTACTATAATGGCACAACTGAACTAACACGTTATCTATGTTAAATAACAAGTGTAATAGCACTCAACTACTAGTTAAACAGAATTGGGGCCGTATTGTTTTATGTTAAATATATATAATTATATAGCCAACGTTTATATATAATATTTAGTACATCAAGTATCAAGCAGAATACGAACTGGTTTGAACTATCTTCCTGCAGAAGAACTCCTTGTTGTCTGCGGAATGGATCCCGACGTTGCAGTTAGCCGTGCCGAGGAACTTCATCACCGTCTCCCGGTCGTACACCGTGGGGTCCAGGCACATGGAGTTGTTGGCGCTGTTGCATTCGTAGCACCGGATACTGCTAGCTGAATGACGCAATCATTTATAAAATAAAACACACAAGTATGTTTACGAGTAAAAATTATACGGCTGAAAATTTAACGCTATTTTTTTAAGGACGAATGCAGTTGGCCAGAGAGGATGGCCTTTACTGCTGCACCGGATTGAGAGGTGGAATAGCTCTTAGGTTGCTTAGCCTGAATCTCTATGAGTTAGTAACTCGACATAAGGATCTCCGAAAGCGAGGGGTAACCTTGAATTGAACGCTACTCGCCCTCTCCTTCATGTCCGAAGTATCATAGTTACGAAGTTCTAAGGGCTATATTCTGTTTTTTCTTCTACATTTTTGTATGTTGACATTAATGGGTTAGATACTCTAGATTTACCTAACCCTATCTAGTTTTTAATTGAATCCGAAAAATAATGCTTTTTCGGATTCAGTATGACCTTAGTAAAATAAACAAAACAAATTCACAAGCCGAGGTCCCCTCTCGGGTTCCCTTGTTGTAGTTGCTTGTACGTTACCTGAAGAGGATTAAATTTGACTATGAAACCAACCTATTACAATTCAATTATCTGATACGCACTTTTCAAGTCAATGTTATTATAGTATCGGCATATTTGGAAGATGTCATTAAATACGAGATTTAAAAATAACAACAATTGAAACAATATTGAACTATCAGTGGTACGCCATTAGAAAATCGTAACGGTACAACTGGACTAAATTATTAAAATAAACAAATATTGGCAACTGTGACGTCACTGAATAATCATTTTGGAACAATCGGTTTAGACTCTAGACCCTAACAACAGTATCTTCTGTTTAAAACCGGTAAAATTGAATCCTGGGTCAATAGCATAGTTCATTTCAAAAAGAAAAAAGAGAAGATAGATAAACGACGTTCAAGTTAATTCATTTCATTTCATTCATTTCTGCTGCGTAATTACTGTGTCACATTTATTGTTAATAACTGACATTGTTCCTGTATAGTATATTTACAGATGATACCAATAAAACAACAACATTATTTTAAGTACTGTTATGAGAGTAATTTTCATAATTTGTGGGACTAATGTTATTCTTTCGTTGATACACCAGCATATTTAGATCACGAGTACATGCTAATAAATAACTTATGTGAAATAAAACAGATATCACGGGTCACATTTAAATGATAAGCGATATTTAAACAATAACAATAATTTGTGGACATTCAAGTAAATGCGTAATGCGTCTTAACATTTGGTTGGCAAGAAATAACAATAAATTATACGAAATGTTAGTAAGAGAAAACAATCAAGTAATACTTACCAAAATCAATATAATTAAATAGCAATACCACAGATAATATCGACTTTAACAACATTTTTTAAATATAATTTATAATCTGTAATGTAAAGGTCAACGATAGTGGCGCAGTGGCGACAGAGACAACCATCAAACTGTTGCAATCATTCAGTAGCCATTCAATAAAGCATCGGCTTATGTTAATGCGACCACAATACAAGGCCTTATTCTGGACAATTTTTAGTCTGTGGGTTATGCTCATTATGCCTATAATTCTATCAAAAGAAATAAGACAACATTTATAACATAACTAGCGTACCCAGCCCGCTTCGCCGGGCTTGATTTTGCTTTATTTTATTTCAACAATAAACTTATATTAATATTTAATTTACACACAATATATTAAATTATTCATTTCTCTCCGTATTCAATACAAATGTGGGTTATAAACAATAGATTATCATCATTGTAAATAAAAGCTGACAGTACAAAAAAAGTATTGCTCCGATCGTCACCGCACTTTACAGGATTACTTGCCAGGTTAATCTGAAAATTCCCTGAAAGTTTCATTGAAATCGGTCCAGCCATTTCGGAGTCTATACGGATCAAACCCACACACTTTCTCTTTTATATATATATATATATATGTATAGATAATTTATTACAAATTTTGTTTCTTATGCTTAATTATGTAATAAAAATTTTTTCACTGTCCGATTCTTTCCTGCATTTCAATCAAAGTCCAGGAGACCAACTCGTAAAACCGATAAGCAATATAGAGGATAATGTACCGAGAACTGTCACTTTGACATATTCGAAAACATTTCCCGCGTTACACATATCGCCAAAACATTGGCACACCGTTTCCAAATGATCTTTGTTGTCAGCTGTGTAGCACGCCCGTCTGTGCTTGACCCAGCCGCAGCTTCTTATGACTCGAAGGTCGGGAGTTTTTTCAGGATGCAAAACTGTAATTACGGTTTGAGAAATTTATTTCCTTCGTAAGAATAACAACAGAATCACTTAAAATAAATTACATAATGATGTAGTAAATCAGGGGTTCCCTATCTTTTTGTACGCTAGAGCACATTGTAAAATATCGGTCGAGTGACGGGCACCACCTATTTTTAATCGACCAACTCCTTCCATAACTTCTCATTTTCACATCATTTATTTTCTTATATTCATAATTTATTAATAAATAATAAACAAAAATGTTTAAAAATAATAAAATTATTATTCAAATTGCATACACCCAGAGAAATATATTTACAAAACGTAATAATTTACAAAACGTAGTAATGATTCAAATTTTTAATTAATGTTTAAGAAAAATATCAGTCTGTGTCGAGTAGAGAGAGAGAGAGCACATACGAATCGTTCGTTGGTTGGGAACCTCTGATGTACATGATTAGATGAAGAAGACAAGAAGACGTGAAGAGTACAGTTTTCAAAATTTTACAATTATCCCTGTATACATGTATGGTTAAGAAATAAATAATAACAGTAAATAACATTTGAAATGGACTTTTTTCTTATCTATCTTAGTATCTCTAATACATTTTTGGAAAAAATGTATTAGAGATACTGTTCGCGCTAAGCGTTCCGTCTTGTCATCTTATAACTCACCTTAATTTAAAAAGGTCATTAACCTTCCGTAATTGTGCGGATAATATCGACTCTCGATCATTCGACTAGTATTCAACGATTACACGTACTGACTACCGGCAGAATTTTGTTTTTAATTTATGTCAAATCCCAGATATTTACAGATACTAAGATGTAACTGTACTACTTTAGACATATTAACATTTTAAATCATCGCACCTATATCGCTCTGGTAACGTTTGTCATGTTCAGAATAAGGTTCTTGTTACACGCACTGTTAACTTTGGACGCGTACGTTCCATTCAAACATGTGAATTAGAAGTATGATACGTACATACATTTAACATGTGTTTACAACGGATGTACCTCATTGTCTAATTTGAATTTAATACACTGGACAATGGACATATATTCTTACACTACTGTATAACGTTTGTAATTGAAGATATTTTAAATGAATCCCTTATCAATTGAATACTAAGAATTGATTTCGGTTCGGTCGGTCTCTGTATACCCTGCTAGGGTTAAAAGAACGCAAGGGATTATTTGAGAGCTTACTCGTTTAATATGCAGAAGGCAAGTTTCCTAATTGAATAATCAAATAGATATTTATTTTATTATTTACAGTTATTATTGTTACATGCAAGTATTAAAGTATAACTTTAGTTATTTATTTGCTAGAGAAGATTCTGGTTGTCATAGGAAAAATTGACAGGAGAAGACTTAGAGGTCGAAGCTCAAAACGCCTGAATGATCTGATCCGCTCTAGTATCGGTACCTCGGTTAGCAATGTAGAGCACACACGGCTGCAGGGGAAAGTGGCTACACAAACGACAGGCTGTTCCCGCGAGATGGTAACGACTCTCATTGAGGAAACCGATGCTGAGGGTGGCATTCGAGGACCGGAGGGGGTCCGTAAGGTGGAGGGAAGCCAAGCGCGGTGTCCCACAAGGATCGGTGTTGGGGCCGATTCTGTGGGACATCGGCTATGACTGGGTCCTGCGGAGTCGCCTCCTCCCCGGGATGGGTGTCATCTGCATAGCAGCTCGTATACTCCCGGGGAAAGGAGTTTAAGGAGGCGGCGCGGCTGGCGGAGGTGGGAGTGGGCCTCGTCGTCAGCCGCATAGAGAGGTTAGGGCTTCGGGTCAAGTTGGAGAAGACCGAAGCCCTCCTCTTCCGCAGGACGGGGCGTAAAGGACCCCTTCGGGTGCCACCCTCCTCATAGGAGGAGAAAGGGTGAGGGTGAGCTCCCAGATTAAATATCTGGGACTCACCCTCGATGGAGGATGGACCTTCGGACCCCACTTCGCACAGTTGGGGCCGAAGGTCCTGAGGACGGCAGCCGCGCTGGGAAGACTCCTCCCGAACCTCGGAGGACCCAGCGCGGTGTGCAGGAGGCTGTACTCTGGGGTCTGTCGGGTATGGCCACGTACGGTGCCCCCATCTGGGCGGGTGACCTGAGCCGCGGCAACCTGTCTCAGCTGCGCAGGGCGCAGCGGGTTGTCGCGGTCAGAATCATTCGGGGGTACCGTACGGTCTCGTGGGCGGCAGCTACCTCGCTGGCCGGCGATCCGCCGTGGGAGCTCGTGGCAGGGTTCTCGCCGATGTGTCCGACTATGTCTCGGATAGGAGGGCCCTCGGAGAGAACCCTTTGCCAGAGGAGGTCCGGCGGATCCGTCGGCTAGAGAGGTGGCACTTTGCCGAAGGTGGGAGGAGGACCTGGCGCATCACTCGTACGGTATCCGTACGACGAGTGCTCTGCGCCCGGTCCTAGAGCGTTGGATGCGCAGAAAGCGCAAACCTCTCACCTTCCGTCTGACGCAGGTGTTCACGGGGCATGGGTGCTTCGGGGACTACCTGTGTCGGACGGTCCATCGGGAGGCCGATGAGCGGTGCCATGATTGTGGTGCTGCGGTGGACTCTGCCCAGCACACCCTCGAGGTGTGCCCGAGATGGGCAGCGCAGCGCCATGACATGGTATCTGCCATCGGTGGTGTAGACCTGTCGCTTCCGAGCCTCGCTCTTGCGATGGTCTCGAGCGACTGGTCTTGGACGGCGGTCGCCTCCTTCTGTGAGACGGTCATGTCCCAGAAGGAGGCTGACGAGCGGGTCAGGGAGAGGAGCGCAGAGGCTCCCCCCCTCCGCAGGCGACGTATCGGGGTGCGCAGGAGGCGTTACGAACGCCTCCTCTTGCCGCCCCCGTAATCCGAAGCGGGGCCAGGATGGGTACCTGGCCCCAGCATGCTTCGGCGTCGTCGGGACTTCTGAGTGCCGGAGAAGTCCCCTTTGAGGATGAAGTCCGGTCTTTGCCGGGACCGGCCGGTCGTTGGGGTGTCCTGTCGCTGACAGATCCGGGGCACCCCGCTCATAACGGCTGATGGCATTCGCGGAAGGTTTAGTGGGTAGGGGCTGCCCAGGCCGAGTCCCACACATCCCTCCGGGCCCACCCAGGGTACCGGAGGATGGTCTATAAAAAGATTCCCCCGCGTGAACAAAAAAAAAAAAAAAAAACCGATGCTAGGAGAAGTAAGAGTAACTTGTAAACTTATCAATGAGATGGATTGTTCTGAAAATTGATGATATAAAAATATAATATTGAAACCACTTACTGGTTTGCACCATTTTTCTGCAGAAGAATTGGTCGCTTATTGCATTTGGAAGGGCTTTTGCACAGTCGACCACAGGTATAATGGCGTGCATTTTGTGCAGATGCATATCTAAACACGCCGAATTATTTGCACTGTTACAGTCGAAACATTTTATCGCGTTACCTGGAATAAAAAAAAATTCAATGAACATTAATTTTTTGAGTAAAAAAAATAAGATAATATGCGGAAATATAGAGCTATTAACGCTGAAACGTTATAATATATACTTACAAGAGTTAGAAAGAAACATTGGCAAAATAAAACTAAATAATATTTGATTTCCATTTGTTATTGCCATTTCGTAAGTTCCTTTTAGTTTTTGTTCGCAAAAATGTTGTAATTATTTATTGCTATTCTAATTATTAAGGCGTTTTATCTCTATATAATAGAGTTAAAAATTATTAATTAAAAATTTTAAAACAATATACATTATTTATTTTCAAACGTACTTCGTTGTATTTCACTTGCAGTCAAACGTAAACTGTCTGAACGTGAGCTTAGACGGGGATATATAACTCGGTCCCTCATTCTAATCTCTTTGACACATAAAGGGGTAGAACTGGATTGGTTTGGTTTTGTGCGTGAGTCTAGAGTCGTGCAGAAAGGTATGCGCCTAAGGAAAAGGATATATTAATAAAGCAACACATAACTGGTGTGAATCAAGCTGTAATTGACGTAATGTAGCTGAATAATTCGCTAAGAACTAGGAAATTCATGTTAGAAATAGGCAAAATATCTTTTTATTTGAAATCAACTTTCAGTCAGGTTAGATATTAAGAAATTCATCTGCAACGGTTCCTTCTTAGAGACAGGCGTAAAATATTAACCTCCCTCCCCGGGACGTGCTCTCCGAAGAGCACAGTGCAGAGGGCCTCCGGTAATCCGTTCCTCTGGAGATCCCGGAGGCCCTTACCATGCACCGAGGAAGGGCCACCGGGCGAGTTTTAGTGGGTAAGAACCCCACATAACCCCGCCTACTCCATAAAAGGCGGAGTATCTTCTTGAAGATTTCCCCCCGTCATCAAAAAAAAGGACGTACCAAAGTCTGTTAATTGCCAGTGACGTTTCATTATGAAACCGACCTACTGTCATTTCAATTATCATACCATCATGACCAAATACGTCAAATACTAACACACATGTTACAACGTTTACAAACAAAATAATATATATTATATGTATGACACATATACTATTATATTATTAACAATAAAAATTCGTTAATATATAGGTATATTTGTACACCATATAACAACATATTCAAAAAGAGAGATAGCGCTTACGCACAGGTTTTTAAAGGTAGAAGTAGAAGCGTCAATAGCATAGTGGTTTAGGGTTCGGTCTGCGAAATCTAAGGTCGTTGTTTCAAATCCACCATTCGACTATTGATGTAAACCATCTCCTACAAGCCTAAGCTTATTTGACCATTTCAACAAGAATGTTTATAATATTGGTGAACAAAAACATTGGTAGCATTCTTTGAAAAAAATTACTGTAGGCGCAAGAGAGAGAGGTCCTAGTACAGTTTTCTTTCCTTCTCTCTTGAACAAATGTTTAGATAGATATAGATAGAGCTAAATAAGTTTTACTTCAGTCATGTGGTCCAAGGCACACTAGTTTTTTTTTATCCAGTCCATGAGAGCCGCCGGCATATAATGGTAGCTCACGACCCACTCTTGGACTGGAGGAAGCGGCGTGCGGCAGATTGGCAGGATAACCTGCGTCCCGCCAATTGATGCTCACGAGACTAATCTCCTTGTACAGTGCGACGACATACTGACGCTCTTAATTTATTTTTTTTATTAATTCTTAACACACTTTAAGGTTCATAAAGGCCTAAGTGTCATTATTTGCCAGTCAACAACAACAAGAAAAACAGATAACGTGAATATATACCGAATGTCCCATGAATATGTACTGAGTGTGCCTAAAAGTGTTTTAAAAGACCCCCATTTCCAGTTTTCGTTTGAGGCTGTATGTACAAAAAAGATATTTTTGTTTTTTTTTTTAAGTACCCTCGAATAGTTTACAATATTCAAGAATAATTTTTATAAATTTAGTTACAAACCATTCAGAAAAAGAGTTGTTTTCTTAATACTTTTTCTCGTATGTGACAGGTGATGAGGGCCGCTAGGGTTAAAAGAACATGATCTCTTCATTCTTATCTCTTCACTTGTACAAATATACACTCAGATATTCGAACTCGCCATTTGAATCGTCATCAAACCCTAATGATGGGAATCAACATGTCTTCTGCCCGTGCGCAGGATACCGGGTAATTTAGGTGAGACAGACAGCGGCCCGGCGGAGCGGACTAGTTCAGCACACATTAAATGTATTATCTCTCATCAAGGAAGTGCTGCCTTGAGTCCCGCCCACTTGGCGAGCACTCGGCATACGTGCACATTCAACCTAGATTCTTAGTTCGAAACCGTTTATAACTGATCACGAAATAGAAAGAGGTTCTCAATTAATCTGTAATGTTGTGAAACTGCCTTACGCACGTTCAAATAAATTTATACAGGTTGTCCCGTAATTCATAGTCCAACCGTGAATGGATAGTAGGTGACTATACTATACCACCCTGTACTATATGTTTTAAACATTATTAAATTTCAAATTTTAATAGTAAAACTTTAATTTATTAGTTTTCACTTCTTTCAATTATAAAAGTCACTGAGAATGCAAACTGTTTTTCCAATTAGATCATTTGGTCAAACGACAAAGGGCGCGTCCTACGTGACCTCAATGTGGGGTAATTGAATTGGATCGTATGTCAATTGAAACAATGGACAGACACGCATTTACATACACATATCTATATGAGTACCAGAAATAGTTTTGTTTGTATTGATAACTTTGTTCTGATAAAATTGACTAGATTTTAACTCATACATCGACATAATACTAGATATAAAGCATAGATATTAGACATAGTCTTCATGTATTAGAGTAGATCTTCAGAAGGGAGCCCACCTTTTAGGGCTAATCTCCTAGCGGCGGTTATGTGAGATTTATACTCTCTAAAACCCGCCGGTGGTCATCATCTGTGTATTATGAGGGGATTCGGGATACACTGGTGCCAACGTATCAACCAAAGCATCTGCTAGGGGATCTCTTTCAGCAACGTCACTGTGCTAAGGCAAAACGGGACCACTTTATTTATTTTTACTTTTTTAATTAGGAAAAGAAGCGAACGTGCTGACTAGGCTGACCTGATCTAAAGTAATCACCGTCGCCCATAAACAGCAACGTCAAGGAACAAGCAACGGAAGACCTGCAGGTGCGTTGCCAGCCTTTGAAAAAGGCCGTTTCTCTAAAGTTCCCAAGTCGTATAAATTCCGAAACAGCGCTGATGACAATTAATTCCGCAGTTTGATAAAGCCTGGAAGAAAGTTACGCAAGAAACGCACAGTCGTGGATCGCAAACCATCAAATTAGTGTCGATGGAATTTGGAATTTTGTCATGTGCGGTAATCAGAATATTAAAAAGATGTTTATGTATGTTTTTTTAGGTTACAACTTTAGGCACCCGCCGGTCAATATTCTTTTCCCAGAATTGAATACCATTGCGTCCAACCGTCAAGCAGGTCCTTTGTGATGCCTTTTGTTATCAAGATCAGTGTCGGCGCTACCGGTGTAAACTGTACATAATGGTTTATTGTATGCTAGTGGATCGAATCCAGACAGAGCCAGTGGTTAGCAGTGTACTGCAACTCCTTGTTTAATTGGATTCGTTTGAACGAATAACCGCCAGAATTATAATTCTGCTCAAAACTAGAGCTTACGAGCGTCTGCCATTAAACTGCATACAAAATAGAAACGTCTTTTTTAATAATTTTCATATGTCTCAACAGTGTCACATTAATTCAGTTTGGTATAGCTTATTGAGGTCTGGGCCACGAATACCTGTATTGCACAACCGGTAACATTTAGAGAAGGATCTTCGACCAAAATATCCTTATCAATTGCCAACCGACCGCACAATACGTTAACCAATTTACCGGTGTATTACAGCAATTGGATAAACGTCGCTCACCGTTGATTTAGATCATAGATATAACATCTGAACGCGAGTTAGTACCACCTAGTTTCAAGCCAGTCGCATTGTGAGCATTCCCGCGCGCGGTACAGGCCGGCGGGAACCGGCGCTAGCTCGTGCGACTATCCGAACGGGTGTCAAAATGGCGCAAGTGACGCTTTGCGTTTTGGCGGTAATTTGTAGCTTGCTTCACCAAGGTTTGTGTTGGCTGTATTATGATCAATTATGGGTGTGTTCGGTGATTTTTCTGATCGGTTAACTTAGTCGAGCAGTTACTTTGCTTATTTGTGCGATCCATATTTTGATACCAAACTTGAAAACCAACTGTTTGTTATTGGGTCTTTTGTAAGTTTAACTAAGTACATGACTGTGCTTCCGATTTCAGGACTTGTGAAATGTCTTGACTGATGTCACGTTGCAATTTTGTTTTAAGGTTATCAGAGAAATTGTGGTGTCAGGCATGATCTTGCATTTCAAAGTCGGGGGTTGTATACTCCCGGAAAAGCAAGCATCATGTTCATTTTGTCATATTTTTCGTGCTTGTTAATCTTAGTTTTTGAAGTAAAACTTCTTTACACACGCTTGACTGAGGAAATAAGCTAGGACGAGGCAAACGGAAGTTGAGAGGAAGATATAAGTTAGTGAAAATAGAAAGAGAAATAGTTCCGTTTAGATTAAAGTTCCACTGAAAACCAGCTCGCGAAGATCTTGTCTTCGTGACTTAAAGCTGAGTGGAGGCTATTTTCGTTCAGTCAATTGTAATAATGTAGTTTTAAGCATCTGTCTCTGTACCGAATTGTACCTTTCTTTCTGGCAAGAGAGAAAGGTTTTATTCTACGAGCCCAGAACAGGGCTGACACTTGGAGCCCTAGGGTAATCCAATAGGCCAGCTGAAATCTACACTGAACATAAGACTATGATGACCTTAGTTACTGTGTTTCGGATGGTTGGGAGATCGGACCCTGGTAACACTGGTTTTACATTTCTATGTTTTGCCGTACATTACCAGGCATCAGGCCTTCGGTCTGATTTGATATGGTTATTAATATACCTACGCTCACTCTATTCATAGTTTCGCGAATGACGTGCAACACTGATCGCTCCGATGGTTTACCTTCAGAGCCGAAATAAACTTTTTATAACGAAACACGAAGTAGCTATATAATATTCTGATAAACAGTAAACAGCGTAAACACAGACTATAACTACGCAAGAGATTTTCTCCATCATCGTGTTCTAAATAATTAGGATGGGTATATTTATGAGTAAAACCAAAAACCGATTTCAAATGGAATAGGAATATAACGAAATAGAAATAATCAGAACCTAATCAAATTCTCATCAAACTACCTTAGAAATACATCCTATCCAATAAAAAAAATAATCATTGAAATCGGTTGTCATGATATTGTGTTATTCGTCTATTTGTCGCGTACATACATAATTCAAATTTAAGATTTATATGGTTTTCTCACGGATTTTTTTTATACTAAATAGGCTCACGTTTGGCTTCTATCTTGCTTGATGGAAGGCGAAGATGAAGCCTAGGATGGAGCACAGCCTATAAGGTGTCTGATCACATTGGACTTAAAGGTGTCCAGATTGTACCCGTGAGGAAAGACTGAACGCGGCAGAGAGTTCCATTCCTTAGCCGTCCGCATAAGGAAGGTGGAAGCAAACCGCTTCGTGCGTATTGATGGAATGTCTACGATGTAAGGGTGGAACTGCTCGCCGCACCTAGCGTTCGGTGATGGAATGGGGAGGGGGGCATTAGGTCATGCAAAAACTGAGAGGCTGGCCACTCGTCTACGGTGTACGAGGCTCTGAAGATTTGCCTCAACGAGCGAGTCACTGTCAAAAACCTTGACCAAATTGATATGGGACCACAGGGGAGGCGCGAGCTTTCAAATATAAAAATCGGTTTACCCAGTCAAAAGTTATGAGCTTACAGACATAAAAAAAACATATAGACGAATTGACAACTTCGTTCTTTTTTAAGTCGGTTGAAAAACAAAGAAATTCTTTAAATTCAGTGACGGATTAAACGGTCTATCTATATTCTCTTTCTTCTTCTATTCGTGCTTGTTGTCTTTCAAGGAGTACCTGACTTGGATAGCCATAGACCATCGAGTATGTCAATCGACACGCATTTTACCAAATACTATTCACATCCATTTAAAGACGTTTTTAGCCATATAAACATTACATCGAGGAATTGTTGGATAGTCTTTTGAATAATACTGGACTTCCAAATTAATAGATCACTCGAAAAACGATAGCTAGTTAGCTGAATTTTCATTTTCAGTTAATTTATTACAAATTACTAAGTTATAGAGGTTCAGGCTAAGCAATCTAAGAGTTATGCCACGACTCATTCCGGTGAAACCGTTAGCTTCTTTAGCTAATCTAATAGTTATCTATTAAGCACTAAGATCTCGGTAATAAAGGTAATGAAACCAAATATTAAACTTTTCTTACTAAAGTCAGAAATATGACAAATGCATCTAATCAATTCGAACCCATTTGTATTCGCGATAACCACATAATGTGAGGAAGACATTCGTCAACGTGTATAAAAATAGTTACCACAAACAGCCTTAGAGTGGTTAATTACTAAATGGGATGAGTCAGGTTGCAACTGTTGTTATCACAGTCTGTAGCAGTCTAGTGCTTCTCAAATATCGTATTATTAAAACTTTGATATAAGGTTTTTAACTGGCTTAAAAAAAGGTGGAGGTTTTCAATTCATTTGTGTTGTGTGTCAAAGTGTCCCAATAGGTCCCATGATAGTTTTATTGGCATTAGTTGGTTTTGTTGGCAACAAAGATGTTGCATTAATAAAATCGAGGCCCCCGAAGGAGTCTTAAAAATACCTTGGGTACTGAAGATATACCTTTTTCTTTTTGTTAACGAGGAGGAAATCTTCAAAAAGATACCTCGCCTTCTGGGTGCATGACGAGGGGCTCCTGAATCTCCAATGGAACGCACCGGAGCTCCTCTACACCGTGTTCTAGTAGAGTAAATCCGGGAGGTGGAGGGGGGCTTACTCCCTCCCCCACTGTGCCCTCGCGGTGCAAGGCGACACGGGCCAGCCGATGTCGCCTTCTCCCTGGGTCTACCTTGGCGGGCGATTGAGGCCCCCACCACTGTCGCCCAGTGAACCCGAGGCCCCTTTTAGTCGCCTTCTACGACAGGACTGAAGATATACCTGGAAATTATGTCATATAACAGACACAATCCCTGGTACTAATTAGGTATATATATGTATGTATAAATAATAGATCAGTGCTAAACTTAGGCTTAGGGCTGTAGGGCTTTTTAAGAACTTGTTAACTACAGTTCAATGTCTAATCACTAAGTTTAAACATCCTTAAGTCATTGTCTATGTTGTTATTCAAATCAACTGTTTGCATTGATTGTTTGTTTTCTTAGTAATCGCGTTGTTTGCGTTCCCTTCGTCTGTTTGCAATGTCATTTAATCGTCATTAAGTCCTCATTATGATTGAATTGTTGGGTCGAGTCAGTCAAGATTACGTCTTTGTGTGTAATTAACTATTTGATAGTTGAAGTCTTTGAATGGTAGGAGTATAGGGCGCCCTCCCTCTAAATGGATCGTTCGATCGATCTTATAAAAATAGCCGGACAATTTTATATGAAGGGTTACACAGGCTTACTTGTGATTTTTCTAGTTTCAACTTGCATAACTAGTTCGTCGATTCTGTACGTCACTTAGATCCCATCCCAATTAAAAGTATAGTTTACGTTCTCCGCAAACCTTAATATCCCGACAACTCTAGCTCAGCCTATGATACGAGATGCAACAATTCTGCAAAACTCAAACGTCAAGGGCGGACAATTTAAGTTTCTTATCAGGCCTTCTTTTAAATACTTATGTCATTGTCTAAAATGTTATTTGTCTTTCAAATCAAATGTTGTTTTCTTACTTATCGAGTTGTTTGCATTGAAATTTTTAATTAAAATTGGTGCGGCCACCGACGAATTGAGAACCTCCGCCTTTTTTGAAGATGGTTAAAAAGTAACCCATGTGCTATTCCAGGCTATACTCTATTTGTGTGCCAAATTTCATCCAGATACATTAAGCCGTGCTGACGTGTGGAGTAACAAACATACATCCATCCAACCAACCTTTTACATTTATTATATTAATGGTATTCTGCATACACTACATTGAATTTTCTAATTGCACGTTTATTACGTTAAAATAAAAACGACATTTGCGCAGCACTAGAGTGCTATACTCCGAGTAGCGTTTTATCTGACACTGATTTGATTTGGAGTCGAGTGCTGTTTTTACTCCTAAATATACTGGTTTATTTATTTTTAGACCTTAGGCTAAGTTTTTACAATATTTCTATAAAAATAAAATACATAAAAATATCATACAAAATACAAAAACATTATAAAAGCCTAGTGTGTGTCACCGGCAACGAAGCAGAGCCCAAGCAACCGGTGGTTAGGGCGACACAGAGAGAAACCTACAGACGATGCGTGCCGTGTCCATGTGTACTGCCTTCTGTATCTAACCCTTGACCCAGCCATCCAACGAAAGTCTCTTAAGATGTTGTTCGAGACTTTACGCTATGAGACCGTTTGCAGAAACGACTATCGGGACAATAATCGTCGAATCCACATCCCACATGGCGGTCACCTCGTGAGCCAAGTCGAGGGGCATTGTTTTTATAATTGTTTATTGTTATAATTTAAATTTGTTGCAGGGCTGGCGATCGTGTGTTACCAGTGCAACAGTCACAATGACTCGCGGTGTCTCCTGGACAAGTTGCCGGACTCTCTGCGGCTGCCGTGCACTGGCTCCAAGGACACCCTGTGCCGAAAGATCACCCAGGTGGTGGAGTTCGAGATGAATGGCATGCCCCCCTGACAGCCGCGTCATCAGAGGCTGCGGCTGGGTTGAAGGCACCAGCAAGGTAAATAGAGCTACGGCTACAGTAACGATTGCGGGTAGTTCGCCATTTCTGATCTTTAATATATAAAACAAGTATATTCACAAGTAAAAACAAAACAAAGGTGTGCTCAAGACCACACAACTGATGTAAAACTTTTTTAGCTATATCTATATCCGCGCCTATATATATATATAGAAATGAATTTTTGTCTGTATGTCCTTTATAGAATGGTAAACTATGATCATGTGATGATCTTAAGGAAAGTGTTGTGCATGAGTCAACGAAAGTTTTTGAGTTGGTACTGACAGATGGGCCACTATCATTCCAATGAATCTATATATATAAAAAAAAGTGTGTGGGTATGTTCCATACAGGTTCCGACAAGGCTTAACCTTTTTCAATGAAACTCTTAGGGAATCTTCAGATTCTGGCGAGTAATCCTCTAAAGTTTGGTGACGATCGGAGCACTCCTCTTTTTGAACTGTCAAATACAGATTTTATTTACTATGATACTACTATAACTGGTATGATATTGTATTTACTGATATGTACATGGGTGTAGGTAATGATCTTCACCCGCACGAGAAGAGAATAGAGGAGAATGAATATGGAAAGAAATTAATAATTTAATATATTGTGAGAGTTAAATTAAATATTTAATAATGTAAGTTTATTATTTAAATAAAATAAAGCAAAATCTATCCCGGCGAAGCGGGCTGGGTACGCTAGTTTCATATATTGCCGTGACAGTTGAATTGAAACGAAAACAGCAAAAGAACAGCGAATGTCCCCCAATATTTGTGCAGTTGTCTCAAAAGTATCATAGCTATATTACGATACGTCACCGAACGATCATTTTGACACAATTGGTTTAGCAATGTCGGGCTTATAATCTTTTTTGTAACATAAGTAGATATACATACTCTGTATTTAATCTTCCGAGTTTTTCTTTCTTGCGGAGATGGGTGTTAATAACAGCGGCATATTTACTTTTTATTGTCATATGTATTATATCATACTACCGCGGTCGTTATCGAACAAATTTCCACCAATATACTTTTTTTGTTAAGTTAAGTAATTTCCTTCGCTTGTGCTGGGGCCAATTTTCGCAAGACAAATGTTTAATGGAGGTAAATCTATCAGTTTGTAAATTGTCCACAGGGTCCTTGCTACCAGCGTTCAGGATTTGGAGGTAGACAGGAAGTGTGTTCATGTAATGAGGACGGCTGCAATTCTGCCACCGTACCTGTCGGAGCAACCACGCTGATGTTACTCACCTTCGCACTGCTGAAATTTTAATCCTACGTAGAACTACAGGTATAACTCCCTCGTCCAAGGATACTGGATTGTGTATTGAATTATTAAAAGAAAACTAGAAAACATAAATATGTAAGCACAAATGATATAAAAGCTGATGTTACAATAATAGACAAGGATTATATCAACGTCGTCACTTATGTTCTATTTATCTCGATATCGTTAGATGAAATTGTTATGATATGTACCCATATGTGTTCTAGATAAAGCGATATTAGTAACAGACAAATTAGCAGTACATCCTTCATAGAAATATGTCGACAGTACTCTAATATACTTCTCAACGCGTTAATTATACGATAATTATAACTAATCGTACCTTGGTGGAGAATGTTAATTGATGTAAATTGACCTTATTAGCTTTATTGTTGTGTTTGTAATTTGTGAGTCTATTTATTAAAAGTTTTTTCATCAATTCGACTTTTATTTACCAACGGACAAAACTTTGCAAATTGAATTCTTTTCAATGTAAATAACGATATGCATAGTTTGATATAGGTGTCTCAGGGAACGGTGGTAAGTCCATTATACATCTTACATTTAAATTTTTGGGAATAGGAAACTTCAATCTATATTAGGAGAACAAAATCGCAACAAAATCAACGAAATAAATTGCATACTTCCTTTGAACGATACAACGAGGCGCGTCCTGTGTCGGATGACTCAATTGAACGTCTCTACATATATTCTATACGTACATTTGATGTAGAGCTCTTGATCAACTGTGTGTCAAGAGTTTTGGCTTCAGTCTTGCGTGGTAACGGGGTTGAGTAGAGATGGGAACTTGGGCCATTGTATTGTTCATCTGTGGACTTGTCGAATATGGTATGTAATTTTTAACTTTTTACGAGACAAATCAATATAGCATAATAGCAAATGAAAAAATAAAGTTCATATATTATTTAGTGAAATTTTGTTATTTTTTACAGTATTGTTGATTTTTAATAAATAACAGCATATATTTCAATTTCTATTTTCATATTCAACAATATTTTAACGAGTACGTTATATTTAAATAAGGTTGGCTTACTTGATAAAATGTTCGGAATGAAAGTAGTTTTCCTAAGTATATTTGAGTTAATTTGTGGTCAGTGACTAGGTTCCCTGGTTTAATTTTAAAGCTTGTATATCTCGAGTTTCTTTCCTGGTAAAAAAAATATTCTCTAGCTTACTAGTGCTGACAAGAAAAAACTAATAAATTAAAGCACTCACGTCATCGACCCTAAAGGGTAGATAGAGATTACGGATTTCCATATTACATGGCACTCCTCTATCGCTTTTTGCACATCTGTACATCTTCGTTGACTTCGAGTACTTCCGACGTCAGCCTTTTTGTTGACGGGGAATTCTTCAAGAAGATACCCCGTCTTTTGGGGGGAAGTAAGCGGGGTTATGAGAGGTTCGTACTCACTTAAACCCCCCCGGTGGCACTCTTCGCGGCATGGCGAGGGGCTCCGGGATCTCTAGTGCAACGTATTGGACCTCCTCTCCACGTTCCGGGGAGATTAAATCTTTTCCCAGCACCCGCGCGACACGGAGCCACCGGTGTTGCCTAAGAAGGGGCCCACCGCACCTGGACGACAAAGTCCCCAACCCTTGTCGCTCGTCTCTAGTCCCTAGTCGTTTTCTACGATAGCTAGGGGTTGCCGTAGCCTTATTCTCTCCACCCCCTCGAAGTGCTCTCCTTGAGCACAGTGCAGGGGGCTCCGGTGCGTTCCTCTGGAGATCCCGGAGCACCTCACCATGCACCGAGGAAGGTTTTAGTAGGTAAAACCCCACATAACCGACGCCTTATTCATATTTTATATTTATAAAAAAAAGCCTTATTCTATAAGTCCAGGACTGACGTCACCCTACTTTAATAAATGCTCGCCGAAGCTCTTTTAAGCTCTAACGTGAAGTCCCGATTTGCATCTCCTTAACCATTTTTTTACTAACCGTAGTAACTAAACGACGGTTCTCTACTGCGTGATTGTACAATTACATAATGTTTATGATAAGGATTATTTATAATAAAGACAGAGCTTTATTTATTTTAGAAAAAACATAAGCAAAACATACATAAACATTATTTAACAAATTATATTAATAACTAGACAAAAATTACATTATACATAAATTATTTATATACAAATATAAATAAGGAAAATAGCCAATTTAACAATCGACTTTGTTCGGAAGAAGGTTCTGCAGCTTAGACCTAAAAATAGCAAGTGATTTGTCCTCTAAACGTTGTTGACTCTTAACTTCCAGGGTCCGCGATAATGTGCTACGAATGCAACAGCGCGACGAATTCGTACTGCGGCGATACTGTGCTCCCTGACAACTTGAAGAGGAACTGCTCTGAACACGACCGGGGTGTTACCCACACCCTCTGCAGGAAGATCGTCCAGCACGTGGAGCACGGAGTCAACGGCAGGATTCCCGAGAACAGGGTCATACGCAGCTGTGGCTGGGACGAGACGAAATACAAGGTTATTCATATATAAACTACAAGTACGAACAAAAATCCATCTCAAAACAAATCAGCGACGTATGTATTTAATAATAATAGTAAAGCATATTTATTACCATCCTTTTCAAAGAAAAATACATAAAATGATGAGGAAACGAAAAAGAGGAGGGAGAATCCTACCAAACCTACCAAATCTTGGAAAAAAGGAACCTATCAAAATCAAGAAACATTCTTCAATATTGATTTCAAATTAAACAAAAGCAAAATTCAAAATAAATACGATTTGACAACCCCCTTTTTCATTTGGTAATTATATGATTGTTACAGGGGGTGTGTTACCACAGAGCAGGGTATGGAGGCAGACAGGAAGTGTGTTCTTGCACGAGTGACTTCTGCAACGGCTGTCCAGGCATGATAGCGTCAGCTGCTCTTCTCGTCACGACTCTTCTTGCTTACTCCGGGACAGTCCTTTGTCAATAGTACATGCAACCACCGAGAAATTATAAGCAGTTGTCAATTTATTTGCGTTAAATAAATGAATAAGTGACTTGGATTTATTTTTTTGGTCCCTTATGCTTTCGCACTCACGTATTATATATCTTTCGCCTCTTTAACGAACACTTATCAAAATACATCTTACGATTTGCATAGGTGTCTTGTGTGTAACAACCTTCTTTGCTTACATGCTTCTGCTAATTATGGTTTCAGGTACTAAGCAGCATTAGCATAGGATCTGAATCAACTACATTTCGAAAAGACCGTTTAATCGTTTGAAGAACTACATTCGTTCTTTTGGATTGGATGGATTCAGGACTCGTTACAGAGAACTGCGGTAGGAGAGAAGATATGATCGAAATTAAAGCAATATATAATATTATATATTTTATCTATACATATTATAATGATCATGATGTATGTAATCGAAATTATTTAATAGATTCTTTAAATACATTTTAGGTTCAATATAATCTGCTACTCCTATGAAATGATACCGACTGTTACCCGTTATGAAATTGTGCTTCGCGCAGAAATGTGAATTTTTAATGTAATTATAATGAATCTTTATGAAGTTCCATTGCTATGCATATTGGCAGTCAATTTGCTTGTTAAAAGCAAAATTCGAATGACATCCACCCCAGCAAACAATTGAACATGATCATATGGTTGGTTTCAGTTATTTGGCAAGTCAGACATTATTCAGTACAAATCTAAGATCAACCGTGATTTTAGACTTCTAAAAACGTTTCATTTATTAGAAAATAAGGAAGATATAGCATCGCACAGAGCTAAATCGAGTGAAATCATTCCGACTAATTCATAAGAATAGATTATTTTTTTTAAATTGCTATATTTTTGTCAGCCGAGTTGGCTTTAAGTAGATAATATTCTTTAAATTTGAACAATGTTCTGATATAATCGAGACCTCCTGAATAGGAACGAGGTGACTTACAAACGGTGAGTGGCTTACATTCTAATTTGATAAATTTCTATAGTTATAACGAAAATTCTTACGTAATATTAACAAAATACGAAAGAGACAGCTCCTATACATCGTATTAAAGTTATTGTCGAAATAATAAAATGTCTCAAACACACGATATTTACTTTTGAAAAATTATTGATTTTTGAGTAAATTTTCGATTTTAAGAAATCGGGGGCCACCTAGATCTTATTAAGATGTCAAATCAAATAAAATTTTAACAGAAAGATGTAATTTAGATTTCCATATATATATCATATTAAGGAATAAAAAGGACGCGTAGAATATCGGTAAAAACTTGGACGTCGGCGTTAAAAATATTAATTGGCAATTAAAAGGTACAGATCCTACAATAATGATTGTTAGAAACTGTTTAATTTAAGCAAGTCTTTTTAAATTTTGTTGCTACAAGAGTTTCAGGCCGATTAAAATCGTAATTAATTTGATTTAAATTGATTTACATAAATAGGAATAAAATATTGTAATCAATGATTTACATTCATTTCTTTACTATTTCACAGGACTTTTCTTTATACTTTTATTGTAGGGAAATTTGATTCTCACACATGAAATAAAAATAGATATGATTAATAGCCGTGGACGGTTCCGGAAAAAAGAAAATATTTCGATTACCTTAATTAAAAATCGCCAACAAGGTTTTTAAAAGGGATTTGTTTTACCCGGCAAATGAGAATAGAATAAAGGAATGGAGATAAAATCTCCATACCCTTCGGTCTCTTATTATCCCACTCCTCTGGCAACGCAGCTACAATTTCTCTAGTTTTTCAGATGCTCTGCTATACTCATGTCGTCACGTAACATTTGATTACGCCCTTGTTCGATTGATTTTAACGGAAAAGAGATAGTTTGTAAATTAAACATCGAGCATTGGATCTATCCACCTTTGCTTATAAGGTGCATGCCTCCATCCTGAACACCCTCCTTCGCGTCCACGGAACCTTTCAGCGCATAGCTCGGCTTTCAAAAATACTGCATAAAGGCTTAGACTATAAGGCCCGCCATCGGTATATCCCATCCATCGGCCATCAGATCTCTTCTATGGGTCATTTTATTTGCTCGTTCTTTTCTTTGGTAGAAACTGTTATCACTTCACCGAGCTTTGATATTTGTTTTGAAAAAAACTGCATCTATACAATTAGAAAAAAAAATATTTATTCTTGATTAGCTATGGAAAAGTTGATTCTACAAAAAATTTGTCTTTTTTAAGTTTCATATAGTTTCCGTTGATTGTAATGTCTTCTAGGATAAAAATTTCCCTAAAATTGCATAATGTACGTAATTTTAATATTTTATTTTTATATAAGAACAATCGGGTTTACTGCTTATCTGACCTTAATTGATCACCGTCGTCCACGAACATGGTCACGGTGCCTTCAACACAATAGGCTCGTTTCTTTAACAAACAAGATAGTACCAATCGAATTTGGAATTCTACCGTGATTTGCGGGTAATGGAGATATTATATGCTCCTTTTAACAATAACATTAAGAATATATTATCAATTTGCAGTGATTTCAAAGCCAAATGCAAGATTATGTCAGCGAGGGGTCAAATAAGCCAGGTGAGTGCCGTGCTGGGAAAACGGATAATGGCAGGGCCGCCCAACACCACGGCGAGGGTTACCAAGGACCTTCGCATCAATACCCCTTGATGTCACAAAAGAGTTATAGTAAGAAATATTTTATTACATCAACGTTTAGCGCGCTGATTCACTTAAATAGAGATTCAGGCTTCAGGCTCTAACAAGCCACTCTCAAAAACTATAGATCTCAGAAAATATAGCGGACTTCTTGCAGTTACCGAAACCCACACCGTAAGTCCTTCTCCAAAAAATCTAGAAGGATTGTTAGGCCGAATGACTACCCAGACTTTATTATGTAACATTGTCGCTCGAAATGGACTATGGAAAGGACTAAAGGATCGTATCCGGAATAAGGTCATTTTATAGAGAACTAGCGTACCCAGCCCGCTTCACTGGGCGAGGTTTTACTTTATTTTATTTCAACAATAAACTTACATCATTAAATATTTAATTTAACTCTCACAATATATTAAATTATTAATTTCTCTCCGTATTTACTACTCTCTTCTATTCTCTTCTCGAGCGGGTGAAGATTATTACCTACACCCATGTACATATAAGTAAATACAATATCATACCCGTAGTAGTAGTGTCATAGTAAACAAAAGCTGTATTTGACAGTTCTAAAAGAGTAGTGCTTTGATTGTCACCAACAGGGTCATCACTTTACAAGATTACTCGCCAGGTCAATGTAAATATTCCTTGAAAGTTTCATTGAAATCGGTCCAGCCGTTTCGGAGCCTATATGGAACATACCCACACACTCTCTTTTATATATATATAGACTAGGGTAATGGACTTAGCAAATTGAAGTAGCAATGGTCCAGCATATCAGCCGTAGAACGCAAAACCGTTGGGTGAAACGAGTTCTTGAATGGAGACAGTGAAAAGGCAAACGCGAAGTAGAACGCCTTAAGACTTGGTGCAGCGGCGATCTTCGTAGGACGGCTGCCAGGAACCGGATGAGAGAGGCCGAGGATCGTGCTCAGTGGCATGCTTTTGGAGATACCTATGGCCAAGCAATGGACTGTTGCAGGATGACAATGATTATTATATGATATTTTAATTACGTAAGGGGGTCGTGAGTGATTAAAGATTATTTTAATGCGTCGCGGACTAAAAAAGGTTGAGAGCCGCTGCACTGGACTGGCGAGTTAAGGATACGCATTCATTGTATTTGAATTATTGAGTTTTGATCTCACTTGTAACACAGATATATAGTAAATACTAAAAAAAAATATGCATGGACAATGTCCGACATTATAGATAGAACAGTCACACACGCTCTCATACGCAGAAACTGTGAGACAACTTAGGATATAAGAGACCGAACGACCGATACCACTTAAACAATAATACACATAAGCAATGAATATAATTAATGGCTGCGCATGATTCTCTCATAAGAGATATTGGTACGACAGAATTACACAAAATCTTATACCATTAGAAATAATATGTTACTGTCTTACAATAAACATATATTTTTTTAAGAACAGCTCAATGTACGTTACATTGTAGCAACAATCAAAACAAAACGAAATGATTTAAAATTAATTTACTGGTAATTTTTTTATTTATATCATTGTTTGACGAAAGGTTAAAAATTATTTATATAAATGTAGATTATACTTGTCAACACCCTTTTCTTCTCCTCGATAACACAATTTGCAATTATTTAGGCAACTGGCCAATAGATATATTTATTATTTTGCTTATTACCTAGGTTGTACCAAAGAATTACCTGAACAAAATACTGGAACCTATTGTAGGGCTGCATCTGGAGTATATGAAGCGTCGTCTTCTAGTCAGCAGTACCAAAATCCAAGGTAAACAAATAATAAATTCAAAAGTTTATAGGAATTAGCTGAAATGTCTGTTGATCATTGCATTAATCTGCAGACTCTACTGAGTAACCATACTATTAAGCAAGCCATATACCGACGTGAAGTAAGGTTTTCTACAATTAAGTTCAGCATGATGAGTGCGGTAGTCGAGAAAACGGCTTCAATGTACGGGTTTGTCGCACGGGTGGTAGTGATTCATTTCCAACTTACTGTCGTTTTGCTCGTTTGCCCCATTCTCCACACAAATAGTAATAAATAAATACCCATAAAATAGTATAATCAATGAAATATTGCAGGTACAGTAATCCCTCAGTCCCAACATTCAGTTCACCGCCTAATTCACCTTTAGTAGGACTCGTATTTGATCCAACTTCCTCGAGCTATAGCGGCCCGGGAATGATGACAGATCGTCTAAATTCTGACAGACGCTCTCAAACTTCATGGACAACTTCTAATCAAGAACCGATTGGTACTGGAGCCAAAAAGAAGATCGTAAAGAGTCAGGACACAAAGAATATTTATAATACTGATCTTCGTTACCACGAACGGTACAAAGATAACAGTACCGAAAAAGAACGAATAAGAAAACAGGATAAAACTTTAACGTCCGATTCCACTTCGAGTCTAGACTTTTTTCTCGAAGGCGAACGAATGGTTTCAGAACTTTGTAATATACCGGATCCAAATTCAAACACAAGGAACGATGGTGGCAATTTGAAACAGAATATCAAAGTTAATCAAGAAGAGGACAAGAATAGTCGTTGTGGGTCATCGGAGGTTCTTTTAACAGCCTTGGATAAAATTGTTATACACGATCAGATCCCGAACCAGATCGTCCAATTAGCAATAGAAGCCTGTACCGATGCTGAGAATATAGCAATTGCACACCATAACAGACCATGCTTCAAAAATATACATTCTATTTGCGCGAAAACTAGATCTAACGTTCAGAAACCAGATAGTGCTGTGGCTAACTTACACTCCCAAGGTATACCATGGGTTATAAAAAACTTTATTTTCTCTTTTGTGCGCATCCTCGACGGTTGGAAAGGTGTTAAAGAACTGCTCAGTGAAAAACATGACACCTTCTCTAGGATTGAAAATAAATACTATAGCCCTAATATAAGAGAATGCTTTGTGCAATGGCAAGCAGTTACCAAAGAGATGTTGACACATATTTATAAAACTTTTAAATGCTTAGATCATGGATTTACAATGGAGCAGAAAAGTTTTACTCATAATTACTATGCTACAAATTCAGCTGCTCCTAGGCATCAAAATTCAAATAAATTTCAACCAACTAAGCCACACGTCAGTACTCCGAGACCAGTCAATGTATCTCCACAGCTCTATAATGCAATACAACCACCGTGGATTCAAAATCAAAATCAGGTTGTATCTCAAACATTCAGCGAAGGGCCATGGCCAGCTCGATCAGGAGTAACCTATAAAAAGTTTCCTGTTGTTCCACCGCCGAATACTCACAACTTTTATCCTGTAAGCGATCAATCCGATATAGACACTTATCAAAGAAACCAATTTAAATGCGACCCTTGCAATGTCCGGGAAACGAAACCTCGACAATCCTGGACAATTACAAATATGCCCGACTTTCGTGTTTTAGAAAGTATGTGCTATGCCGATCAGAGAGAACTATATAATCAACTTAAACATAAAATGGACGCAGAACTTGGTAAGGCCCCCGGACAACCGGTATTGGGGAATTTGCCATGTGATGTGATGCAACGTAAGGATTTAGATCTTAAAGCAAAGATGATACCATTAAGTCATGTTGAGAAAACTCTAATACCGAGTATGGCATCGACTAGCGACTTAAGAGGGTGTTATGTTCAAAAAAATAACAGTTGTGGTGACACAAAGGAAGAGACTGATTTTTTTGCGGCGTGGGGTCAGATGGTTCAAAAAGAACCCAATGAATTTATAACTCATCATAACCACAACATGCAGATTCCATCTAATGTTGTGATTCCTAATAATATATCTGGCCCCGCGCAATTTATTGACCCTGAAAATGATGAGTTTCACGAAATTACTAAAGTTTACATGAAACCAGGTAGCTATAAAGTCCCTATAAAACCTGCTGATCCAATAACACCTTTCGGTCTGAGCAATACCCAAGATGTAGCCTACGATAGTTGCGTTGATGACAATGCGGCATTGAAAATGAAATTACCATTTCCGCCAGTAACATTGGCGCCACAGCCGAAATATAATATGGAATCATGGCCTTGCTTGATACCGAGGCGAAATGATGATATTTCGGGCGATGACCAAAAGACACTTCCCAGACCAATATTGCCTGGTCTGGACTTAAGAACTGTTGAAACTCTAGACGTCTTATCAGCTTTGACATCAGATCGTGCATGGGAAGCTGCAAAACAATCTGTACCAAAGTTTGTGGACCTTTTACAAGAGGGCTCCAAGTCCGATACCGCTCGATTATATGACGCTTTAGGTCTAAGCGCCAACGACGAATATTCAGATGATTTTAAAGATGGTAAGTATAAGGTGGAGAACAGCGAACCTTGGTCATCTGAATTACATTCCCATAAATTTATATTGAAATCTTTACCCGATTTATGGGATGTCAACAAGCTTAATCCAGCACAAAGCGAATGTGTTACTCAGTCGCGCCCTGAAAGTGATTCAATAAAGGTTTCAGACCAGGAATCTAAGCCATTTGATGGAAATGATTTCATTGAAGTACCTGTAACTAAAAATACGGAAACAAAAGAAAATGTCCGTTGTCCTAGTTTTGATCATACTGGTAATTGTATTCGAGACGACAATCAAAAGAAGTCTAGTGGAAAATCTAAGGTAGCCGTATCAGGCATGTGGTATCATCCTAAGAAGAAGAAGCCACTGCCTCCTTCCATGTTAAAAAAATTTGAAGGTATTTTAAAAAAGTTCTCGCAAATAAATGAGGCGACTTTTATTCAACATGATATGGACATTAAAGTGGTAAGGAAAAAACTATATCATATATTTTTTGTTTTTCGAAAATTCTTAACTATATTTGTATTTACTTTGTAGGCCCCAAGATTTTATGAAGTGGTCAAATATCCAATGTGCCTTCACGATATATCTACTAAACTTAAAAATTCTTCATACAATGATTATGATCAAGTTGTCCAAGACTTCAGACGCATCTTTAATAATGTTAGAATGTATCTGAAGGTAGTATGATTCGTACTATTCCAATGGCTTGTTTATTTTAAATAACTTATTAAATTGCATATATCTCTGCAGACTTATCCAGATACAGCTATGAAGAAAAACGTAAATAAACTTTCAGCAGAGTTTGATAGAATGTTGAATGAAGAATTTCAAACGAAAGCTGAGTCCAAGTCCAAATCGCAAGACGCTGCTGAAACTATTGATACTTGCAGCAAAAAAACTGATAGAGATAATATTCCTAAAAGTCCTGAACATAATGTTGAAACTGTGAGTACCAGGAAAGAGTCGAAGTCCAATACAGATACCAAGAAGTAGACATTGCATTTTTAATAAAGATTAAATATTACCAGTTTAAGTAAATTTTAACAGTAGAAGCAATTTCGTAGATGGTTCTTATGTAGATTATTTTGGAGATGTATTTTATTTATATTTTTATTTCCTGACGAGATCTTAATACCATAATATAAAAAACTAATCATTTATTAACTGAAAAATAGTTCGTAAAATTTTATACAATAACAATGGTTATTTTATAAGGAATCTAGTCACTCGTTGATATTTTAAAAACAAATGTCAGTGAAGTTATCAGAACTTAGAATTAATAAGATTATTAATGTAATTTGTAAGTGCTTGCCAATTTTTCTTTTTGTCTTATTACTTGCATTTCAAGATTATCATTGTGATATCTTTTCGATTATCACATGATGTTTTTTGTATTTCTTCCTTTTCTTACTTTCTTGCTCAATAAAAAATATCCCTTTTGAATGCAGGAAACAAATTTATGTTTTGTTCTGCAACCCTTTGCACGTTTTCTTTCTCTTTTTCAGAATGTCTCTTGTGCTAATTACAATTGCTACAAAGTGCGTTATAGTCATTTGATTTTGTATCTCTATCTGTGATGTATGTTTAGGTAAAAGTTTATAATTTGAATCGTTTTCACGCTTAATCTTCGATTAATATGAATGCATGTACATAGTAAACAAATGTGTATAAAATTGAATTTTATGTTAACATACCATCTAACAAAACTTAACATCGATTTTTACAATGCTCTCAGTTACGGAATTATTGTTAAATCAGAAGAAGCCTAGCGCAAATGTTTCTTGGCTAAATCTGTGATCAGACCGTTTTCAAATTATGTTGTGTAATCCTTTGCGATACACTTCTTTTGATTTGTTAATTCTACAAAAGTTTATATTTACGTGCCGCGTAATTTTTTTTAATTTGTTCATTTGATGTTTCTCGTTAGTATTTAAATATATTTTTGAATCCATTTTACCTGCCATAGACAATAAGTGAATTGCTTAGGACGTCGACGTTTGAATTCGTTTTCGGCATTATTTGGTTAAAACTTTACAAATTCAAAAAATTCAAAACTGACGCTCGAGATAATTTTAAGTATTCATTAAGTTGTGATTTTATTATTTAGCTTATTTATTTAAAATTATGGCAAGGAAGTCCTAGGAAAATAAAGCAATTGTTTTATATTGTGTGTTTTATTGCCGTTACCGATGATTCTTGTCGAACCAATGTGTTTACTATCCCCGCAATAAACGATATCAACGAGTCTTATAAAATTGTTATCTTTAGGATTGCATATTGCTCATTTGCTAATGCCGACCTTACGTGCGTTGTCCATGACCGATTGTATAAGGAAAGGCTCAAATTGTGGTCATTCCAGAACATTTCTTCTTGACGTTATTCTACGAGAGCACGGCACTGAAAATTTCGGGAATCGAGGAAGTGACACAACATTACTATTTAAAAATGTATTTATTGCTTTTCGAAGTAGTCTCCGCGAAAATTGACACATTTTTTCATACGATGGAACCAATCATTGAAGCAACCATTCCATTCGGAAGTTTCGGTCTCCAAAATGGCCGTTTTGTTGGCGTCCACAGCTTTAGGTGATGAAAATCAATGACCACGCAATTTATTCTTTATTTTAGGGAAAGTATAGAAATCATTAGGGCTCAGGTCGGGGCTGTACGGGGGATGGTCTAATAATTATGTTTTCTTGCTCAAAAAACTCTTTTGTTCTGTGCGCGGCGTGATCTTTACGGAGTTCAGTAACGACCTGTGGCAAATAAACTGGCTAGCATACCATTCTGCATTAACCGTTCTTTGTCCCTCAAGAGGAATAGTCGCAATATGGCCGGTTTTGGAGACAAACGTGGCCACCATTTTTTTTGCAACACTCCATGAACGAACAATTTTTGTTGGCTCATTTTCGAACACCCAAACTCGTGACTGGTTTTTTGTTTCGGGTTCGTACGCATATATCCAGGATTCGTCACCTGATATGATGTTGTATACAGCATTTGAGGATCCTGCGTGGAATCTTTCGACAGTTCTGACGCACCAAGTAACGCGAGCCGCTTTTTGCTCTTCACAGAGCGAATGCGATATCCATCGGGAAAACAACTTTTTTACACCTAATTGTTCATGCAAGATTATTTGTATTTGACTCATGCCAATGTCTTAAGTTGGCTGAATTTCGCGGTATGTCACATGTCGATCTTCCTCAGCTTACGCACAGCATCAGCGTTTTCTTGTATGACTGCAGTTTTTGGACGACCTTGACGGGGATCATCACTGAGCTTGACACGTCCACGTTGTAATTCAGCAAACCAGCGATAAATTGTGGTTTTGGATGGGGCTTCATCACCAAATGCAGAAGTCATCCGATCAACACACTGTTTTTGTGTTAAACCACTTCAAAGTCATAATAAATTATCGTTCTTGAATTTTCTCGAGTCAATTCCATTTTCTTAACGACTAAAAAAGTTTGACAAGACCTTGTGACAAGACCGAGAATCTTTTTTTAAATAAATAAATGGTATTCGATTTTAAAAAGCGTAAAGCGTCAATAGCCTAATGGTTTAGGGTACGGCCTGCGAATCGTAAGGTCGTAATCGTAAGATCAGTAGTAATATTTCTGAAAAAAAAAAGAAATATTGCTAGCTTTATTTATTATTAAAAAACAATTAAATTAAGGTTTGCAATTAAAATGATTTTAATATGACAGGAATAGTGGAAATATTCCATTCCCGATACTTTTAGTGCAGCCTTTGTAATGTGACCAATTGTTTTATCTTGTTAATTTCGTAGTTTGGTTGTTCGAGCGCTCTTCGTCGTTGCGTTTTTGGATGCAAACTAGTTTTTACACTACGAATAGAATTTCGACTTTCAATTTGTATGTTGAACGTTGTATTTTCAAAAATAGCTCACATGGTCGAATGAAGAACGAACAAAACATAATCTCTTACCAAAAACTATGCCTTTGTTTGAAACGGCGGGTTCTGCCGTTGTTTCTGTAGCCAACGCTAGTGAGCGCGTCTAGAGTTAATATTGCCATTTTAACAGCGTTGTAACTGAAATTGGAATTACAAGCCCTAGAATACGATACTTTTTTAACGTGTGGAAAACCCTACATATACTGAATCTTCGAGGGTTGACCGTGTTACGTTTGCCTAATGAGGCCATAGTTCTTTTTGCCTCGAATAATGATGGGACTATGGGAACAATCTCAAATATATGAACTTTGAAAAATGCGTACACATCACAGTAATAATAAACAGTACATATTGTTTTATTACGATATATACGCACAATAGGCGGTCTTGTCGCTAAAAGCGATCTCATCCAGACAACCTTTAGATAGAAATTTGTTTCTGGAAAGATTTTAAGTTTTTTTCATTTATCTGCTTTTGCTTGCCACCTGCAGGTAGTTCAGTAGACAGATATTTTTTTAACAAAGGAAGAAATCCATTTACGCAAACACGGCAAACAGGGAAGTGAGCGACTTGGCTTATTAGTCAGTCGGTTATTGTAGTCTGTTATTTAAGAATAGAAATTTAACTTGCTAAAATTTTTACTTGGTGTTAAGCAATGACCTCACAGTGGACACTAATATCCTTAATACTCGCACGAAGAGAGGCCAACTATCTGGAAAGACTCGTAGTGACGGAAAGGTTTGACCTTGGAAAAGTTCTAGAGACCAAATTTCTAGAAGGACCAGATCTCTGAAGAACTGGAGTCATCTCAGTTATAGGGGAGCAGTTGAGACTAGAGCGTTTTAATGTGTGTGAATGTTTTTACACAATAGATAAGATTGGTGACGTACCTCTGTTGTTTAATTAGACGCAGATATTGACAGATAAAAATACACTGCGAAGTAGATTTGCGATCGGACCAACAAAATCTTTGAATTTCACAATATCCGGGCGATTTCGATTGATGTAGGACAATAAAAGCTAATGTGGCGTCTAATAAAATAATGATTTTGTGATAAGAGTTGATGTAAAAATAGTTTTTTCGTAGAATATTACTGTAAATTATCTTATTATTGTACTTAAAATAAATGAAACAATTGCCATAGAGGCAAGATAAAAACGCCGATTGGGATATCACACTATTTTCCTGGTGATTACTCAGTACCAGCGATCTATTTTAAATATGATTCACTGATTTATGACGAGGGGCTCCGGGATCTCACGTGGAACGCACCGGAGCCCCTCTGCACTGTGCTCAAGGAGAGCACGTCCCGGGGGGAGGTTACTCCCTCCTCCCATGTGCCCTCGCAGCGAAAGGCGACACGGGCCAGCCGATGTCGCCTTCTTCCCGGGTCCACTTTGGTGGACGACGCAGGCCCCCACCCTTGTCGCCCAGTGAACCCGAGGCCCCTTTTAGTCGCCTTGTACGACAGGCAGGGGATACCGTAGTCTTATTCTTGAGAGCCCAGAACTACAGGGCTGGGAACACAAATCCTATGCCAATAAAATTCATATGGGAGCTAATTTAAAGCATATTCTTTCAAAACAAAAGTTCATAATTGACGGCGCTATAGCTTGCAAACCTATAGTGTCGTAACAATAAAAAAAGGCATAAAAATTGCAGTGGGTGCAGTTTTTTATTTCTTTGCACAATGGGGACTTGAGTAAAGGCGACCTCTGCAACTTTAGATGGACAAGAATACTTTCGGCGCAATAGCTTTCCGAGGGGCACAGTACAATCACTTTAATTTGGATCACAATGAATGAAAACGCTCATAGAAATCGGTATCATGAAATGGGAATATTCTCTACCGCTCAGACCTCCCACTTGCGTCTTGTCGAGTCATTAATGCCGTTATTTGAACTAGAAGGGCGAAACTTTCACCACTCCAGTTTTTACGAACAAATAAACTAACCGTTTCTGATGTGATTATTACATTTTACGCTCTCTTGAACAAAATGTTATGGTATTTAGTTTCTGTTCAGTACTTAAAGTATAAGATTACTTTGGTAACATTTCTTCTTCCTTTTATATTTGATTCCAATTAATGTGATAATTTCTTTTAAAGATCCTGTATACTTTCTAAGCAAGTGCTTGACCTCGATTCCACCTGATGTTAAATGGAAATGCAGTCCAGGATGGTAAGGCGCACTAGACATTACCTAAATTTAAAAATAAATTGAAATGCTTCTTAACTGAATCCCAACCGTAACCACGCCAACATCAGCTACGACAAATCGTTTATTTAATTCTCAAAAAACTCCAGACCGCGGCCGATGCCCTAGGGAATTGGTTTAGGAAATGGAGAATAGAAATCAACCCGGCTAAGAGCGCAGCCATGTACTTCACGAGGCGTCTTCAGTCTCCACCTCGTTGCGTCCAACTTCTAGGCACCCCTATTCCATGGGTAACACAAACCAAATACTTAGGTGTCATATTAGATCACAAACTCAGCTTCGGCCCTCACGTAGATCAGGTTAGGAACCGGGCGGCCTACGTTATAGGTCGCCTATATCACCTCATTAATAAGAAAAGTAAAATGTCCCTTCGTAATAAGTTGACACTTTACAAAGCAGTTATACGTCCCGTTATGACGTACGCGAGCCCGGTCTTCGCGCATGCCGCCCATAAACATATCCATAGGTTACAAGTAATTCAGAATCGTTTTTTGCGACGAGCCACGGGTGCCCCGTGGTTCGTACGTAATCGTGAGCTCCACGTTGACACAGGGTTACCGACAATAGCCCAATTCTTTAAGCAGGCATCTCGACGGTTTTTCGAGACTGCCACCAAACATTCTAACAAACTTCTTGTAAGTGCCGCCACTTATAAGCCTTCCTATACTAAATTCCGTCGCGTCGCCCGGAGGCCGAGACACGTTCTTGACGATCCGGACGACGCGATTACCATTGCACAGGCTAGATCTTTACAAATCTTCAAAGCGTCCATTCGCGACCGTCGGAGGTTGCGAATAATCCTCGCGCGTTACCGCTATTTTATGGGCAGGCCTCACCCCTTAGATGCTAGGAGCAATGCTGGAGTTTCTTCGGCCACTTCTTCCCAGCGCCAACGCTTCCCGAAGTGGCACTCAAAGTTAGTTTAGCTTTCGAATGTCCCTTAGATTATCCGTGAAATAGCAACCGACCGAGTCGTGGTTCGGCCCTCTCGGGCGCTCTCGGATCGGAATGCTTACGCGTAACATAGTAACCGTCCAAGCCGAGGTTACCCCCCACCGGGGGGACCCTTGTGTCGAGTTACTAGCGATAGACGTTCAGGCTAAGCGACCTAAGAGCTCTGCCACCTCTCAATCCGGTGAAGCAGTCAAGGCCAGCTTCTCTGGCCAATCTGTGTAGTTCGTCAAAAAAAAATCGTTTATTTAACACTACATTTATGTTATTTATTATGTAATTTGTTTATATATATGTAAACAAAGTATATATACACAAATTACATCATAAATAACATGTTTTTTTTTAAATATATATGTTTATTTGTGAAAGTGTATGTAATGTAATGTAACCGAATCGTGTCCGCTTTAGACTCCACAGGTTTTTTAGCTGAAAACAGGCGCTGTGCTACATGTGTGAGCACAGCACATGCTGAGCCAACCCCTTTTCGGCTCAATCTGTATTTTGTACTTTTTTATGTTGTTTCTGTTTACTTTTGTTTATGTTGTTTTTTGTCTTATTTTACCTGTTGTTTCTGTGTTCTTGTGTCGAATAAATGTTTATTCCATTCTATTCTGTTCAAGCCTAGTAAATGCCTATTCACTTTACTCATGAAAACACCCATATGACAATCGGAAGAATAGACAGGGCTCTGAAGAGCTGGATATCAAAACTAATTCTGGTGCGTATAGTACATCGGCTGGCCCGTGTCGCCTTGCGCTGAGGGCACAAGGGGGAAGGAGTAACCTCCCCCCCGGGACGTGCTCTCCTTGAGCACAGTGCAGAGAGGAACCCCACATAACCGCCGCCTTTCCCCCCAGAAGGCGGGGTATCTTTTTGAAGATTTCCTCCCCGTTAACAAAAAAAAGGCTTTATAAATTTAAGCCTCAAAATGTATCGATTGGTTTTTATTTAGTTTTATTTCCAACGTATGTCTCTGTCTTCCCCGATTGGATTAAAAGGACGTGAGTGTTATGTACTCATTTTTATCAATACGTTAACTACGCTTACTTTTAACATAACAATGCGCCCTCTATCGTTAGGCACTGCGACTCAAATACGCAACATAAATGATCTCCAACAAAAGTTATAAATGTATATTGTTGACCGATAAATATAGATAAAAAGTTTCAGAATAAATTTAATCTTTTTGTAGTTATAAAACAATAACATAAATAGCTTTAAATTTTATTATGTTCTAACGTCAACGATATTGATACGTCATTAGGTTTTTACCCAAGACCTTATATTTTTAACCGACTTCAAGTAACGAGGTTCTCATTTCGACTCTTTTTTTATTAATGTTTGTTACCAGAACTTTCGACTGGATGAACAGTTTTCGATGATTATTTTTTTTATTTGAAAGCTGGTGCTATTTCAATTTGGTAAAAGTTTCTGCCAAAACCATCCATGAGAAAATCATGTACCTAAAAAGAGATCATCCGCAGATGGTAGCCTTTAATGTTCAATCCATCAATGATTAGATTTAACTTCGGTTTTTGTGTTTACACGTAAATATACTTGTTGTAGTAATGGTGTGCCTGTTGAAGTGTACACGTCACAAGCTTAAATCACGAGGTCACGAGTATACTACAAGGTTCACGTGAACCTCGCAGGTACGGGCCTCGGTGTGTATATCCCATTACCCGGGTTATCAGCGCAGGGGGCGACTGCTCCTATGTATACAGGCGACGGTGGTCGCTTAAGATCCGAGCGCAGCCATTTCGTAAACATAATATATTCTTATAATGTTTAAATAAGTTGACTGTTAACTTCTTAGCATTTCCGCGATTACCTATATAATTTCTGCATACCCCCCAAACCATAAGTCTATTTCTAAAACTTTCTGTTCTAAAAATATATTTAAGAATTCAGCACCCTCCTATTTCTTTGAAGTCGGTTTTTTTTTAAATGATGAACTACACAGACTTGACTGCTTCACCGGATTGAGAGGTGGCATAGCTCTTAGGTCGCTTAGCCTGAACCTCTATCGCTAGTAACTCGATGCAAGGGTCCCCTCGGTGAGGGGTAACCTCGGCTTGGACAGTTCTTGAAATCGGTTAAAATCTCGGCCATTACGGCTTAACACAACAACTAACACGTGCCGTGTTTCTTAAAGACCATGTTTTTAGGATATATTGCAAGAGAGTTATTTATAGAAATAGAATAGAAAATAATCCAATAGTCGGTAACGGTTATGTAGTACGTGATCTCTCTACAAAAGTCGCTTAAGAGATTTATTAAAATTCCTCATTGTGCAGCCGCAGAGCTCGTCGGATCAATTCTAGGTGAAAGTTTATTTGTCGGTTAGAAATAGGTTGGCCAAAATTTTCATCCCTCAATTGAGGATAACGTTTTTTTCAACCGACTTCAAAATAGTGGAAGATATTTATATTTTATTTTTAATTTTTTACACTCACAACGCCTTAATTTGAAATTATTCTTTAAATTTCAATTTTGAACATAGAAGAGAATAAAAATTTATTGGACACAGATAAGACTGTAAAACGAAAAAGTGAACAAAAACAAACGAAATTAACAAAAATTAAAATAAGACTTGTACAGATAGAATATGGCTCAGCATATTCTGTGCTGCCAACATGAAATTCAGTGCTGGTTTTCAGCCAAAAATCTACAAAAACGTATCGAAAGACGGACGACGAATCTGTTGTGTGTAAATATGGATAGATATGCCGTTATATACTCTTACAACATGATTTTTAAATTTATTTTTTAAAGAGGATTTTATCTAGTAAGTATAATCCTCATAGAAAACGAAAACACCAAAGGACCTTACTCACTACGAACTAAACATTTACTTATAATTTACCTTTTTTATACCTTTTACAAATATAAACAGTCCCAAGAATAGGATTTAATATGGTGGCATTAATATAATAGAAAGGTATTGGAATTTAAGAAAAATTGGTTTTTCCTTAGTTCCTCCCGAGTTGCCAATACCGGCGCCAGTAGTTATGTTTTGAGAAGTTTGTTTGTTGATGAAATGTTGCCATGTTCGGGGCAATTTAAAACACAATTCATAGTTATAGAAGTGGATTTTTATGTTTTAGAATAAAAACAGTGTTGTTGATAAAGTTGCAATGTGAGAAAATTTTAATTTATAACAGTGAAAACATATTGAAATGATCAATTTCGTTGTTTAAAGTAAGTACGTAATTTAAGGTTTATAAAACATTTTTTTATATGCTTTCAAAGCTAGTGTTTGACCCAGCCGACTAAGTGGAAGTGTAATCTTAGTTAAGGTGCACTAGCGTAGCCTATTCATTCTACTTGTGCTAACAGAGTGACGTGCATCTTTGACATCAAAATTTCCGGATTGAAAACGCATAAACCAAATTTGTGCCACTTTCACAGACACTGCACTAGGTGCATAAACATCGCAAATTTTTTTCGCGGCTTGCGTTGCATTATTACATTTTTTCAAAAATGTATCAAATTTCTTCATTACATTCACTCAACTTGACAATACGAAAAACAAATTAAAATCACGTATACGCCTAATTTGAATTTGGAATTATGTTATTTAAAATTTAGACTTTTAATGATACCAAAACCAGCCAGATACAAATAGTGTAGCCAAAGAGATTTTAGTACAAATTCATACATGCTATAATGCGAAAAGACTTTTCCCCAACCTATTATTTTATACTATTATCATTTAAATAATATTTCTCTTTTACCTAAAACAATATTTTATTCGATTGGTAGCATAAATAAAAAAAAAATAACGTCACTAAACTACCGTAATTCTGTGGGCTTATCGTCATTTGTATTATTTAAATCAATGGCAAGGACAACGTCTATTGGTTGCTAATCGATTCTACACGGAATTTATCAATAGAACTACATTAAGCATATTTTTATAGATTTATCTGATAACTTAATTATTACTAACACTACAGTCATAACGTAGTGTAACAACAAACATTTGATATTCATTTGTACGTCGGAAATAACGTGTAATTCTCTATCATTAAAAGTTTGATTGTTGATGAATATTTTATGGCTTGGTAACAAGACCTTTAAGTCAAGTCTTTTTTTAAACACACACTTATTTCTTACGTCTAAGATGAAAATGAAAATGTAAGTTAGATGATTTCATGAGTCCCAGCGCCATTTTTTTCATTAAAAGTTTGATCAATGATAAAGGTACAGATTAGCAATAACGATCCGATCTGTCAAAGTGTCGAAAATTATTAATTTAATTAATTTATTCATTTCGGCTTATTTACAAAGTGTCATTTTGGACCAACCATTAGGCCTACATTCCTACGGTAATTCGGAAATACAATGTCCGCACGTAATAGCCATTTACGTTTGATTCGATATGAAGTCGGTTTTTGTTTTTAATCGTAAATAACTTAATTACTAACTACATAATTAACCTTGCCCTAAATACTGAAACAAAAAAAAATCTATTGCAAATAACTTTTATTACTTTTACAGTGTGTACAATAGATAAATATTAAACAATTTAAAATATAAAAAGCTTATTCGAAGTGGTTTCCAATGGCTGCATTACAATCCTTTAAACGTTGAGGCCAGGAGGCATAGGAGCAAGCTTTTTACATAAAATTCTTAAACGTACGGATTTTTTTAAGGACTCCAAATCATCATATCGATTAGAGCAAGCCGTACTCTTCGATAATCCAGCGGATTAAGATCGGGACTAGACGACGGCCAGTCTTCAGCTCTGATGAATACTGGAACGTTGGTTACCAACCAAGTCTTGCTGGAAGGACCATTCCTATGAACAATCATATAAAAATGACAGATTCCAAATTCGAATGAAATATTTTGTTTATTTTTAATTGTAACAGTATTTATGGCCAGACTAAGTATTCTCGTAAATATACTTGTCTATCATTTTACACCAAAACTATTTACACGCCAGAGCATTCTCTAGTATCGTAGAAACGTAATGCATTATGTGTGAATAATCTATTTGCGTATGAATTTATAATTCTCATATCGTCATATTACTAATAAGCTTAACATTTTATTGTTGGAAAATTTCCTACGTGTTTTCTTATGCGCTGTGAACAATCACCTAGTAGTAGACTTGTCACTTTCTAAGAATATTTCTCAACGTATGAACAATCGATCAGTGATACATACAATGATATACGTGATCATCATTACAATTGAGGTGATTTGATGGATGACTTTTAAACACAGTCATTAGTTTCCTCGGTTTTTGGTATGCTTCGGAGAATTGGACATGCGTAAGTGTAAGGTGAGGAATGATAGGAAAGAAATGTTTGCGTGTACTTATGTACGCGCGTGAGAAGCTACACTTCTTTGGCATCATAGTTTTTAATTACTTTAAGTTAAAGTTTTACACCCTTATATATGTCCCGCCGCTGGAGACAGGTCATCTCTGTAAAGAGAGTATAAGGTACACATAGTTCGCCACGCGGCCCTCATGCGGATTGGCAGACTTCACAGGTCTTAGAAAAAATTCTAGGAGATGTAGGTTTCCTCACGATGTTTTCCTAAATTGGCACATAAAATTGCAACAACAAATTTATTGGTGCCGGCACCGCGGATCGAACTCGGGTTGCTCGGACACTGAGCTAACACGGCTCTGAATTTTAATTGCATGCAATTAATTACAATATAATAATAAAAGGACTGGAAAATAATGGTTAAGACAATCAATAAAGTCCATTTTAAATTAGAAAAATTAAACAAATAAATAATGTTATATATTTTTATTGTATTCATTATATTAAATAATAATATTTTAAGTTATATCGATAAATAATACATATGGATAGTTAACCTCAATAATATATCCGAACTATAAAAGTTATATTATGAAGTTGTGGTGTAATAATAAAATAAATAAAAAAAAAATATAATTTTTAAGCGTGACCGGATATCTTCGAAACCCAGTGTCTGGGTGAACCGATTTTGATGATTCTTGTTTTATTTGGTGCTAAGCTGGTACTTCCAGTGTGGTCCCAATTTGGTCCAATTCTGACAATGACATCCATGAGAAAACCATATTGGTCTTAAATTTGCGTCAAGTATGTCAGTATGCGCGACAAATGAACGAATAACTTAATATCACGCAAACTGATTTCGATGATTTATTTTTTATTGGAAAGCAGGTGCTTCAAGGGTAGTTTAATGACAGTTTTTTTTAATTCTATTTCATAAAATTCCTACGTTAATTCGGAAATACAGTAAAGGCGTTCGCATGCAATAATGTTTAACGTTTGATTCGATTTGAAGTCTTTTTTTGTGTTTACCCGTAAATTTACTTGTATACAAACTGGCCTAGCATACTCGGGTCAGGTCTGGTCTTCATTAAACATGGTCTAATTAACCCAGGCACAGACTCTGGCAACGGCGACCTTCAAACCGTAACAATAATGCATGCACACTAACGCCACGCGGCAGAGAAAGACAACAAACAGATCTTAACTGTAATCCAATAGTATTATTCTACGGCGATAAAATCATCGACGTTAATCCAAGTCAATGGGGATATGAGCTCTACACTATTTATTTTTATCACTCGATTATTTACTAACTTTTTCCTTAACATTTCTTCCGTAGCAATTGATATAAATAAAAAAATTAATAAAATATAAATAAAAAAAGCCATTTATTCCAAATCGGCTTTTCCGTTTTATTATTTTCATTTTAAAATTAAGGTAAAAGAAATAATTTATAATTAGTGTTAGTAGTAGTAGTTAGTAAAGGCCTCTTCCATCTTTTTCCATGACTGCCTTGCCTGCCATTATCTAGTTATTTCCTGCGACGTGTCTGATATCAACAGCCCACCGTTTTATTTATTGACCAACATTTCTTTTATCCTTTCCATCGTGTGGCTTCAATGGTCCATCTTTTGTCGAGTATCGTGAGATATGTCCGGCCCATCTCCCCTTTAGTGATAATGCGTGCACACTAGCAATTTATATATTCGTAAAATACTTTAAATATATCTATCACAGCAGAAATGTATACTTAATAATTAATGAAACTCGCCCCTTTGGGTCTGCCAAGAGATGAGAGATTATTCTGAGGAATTATTCGCAATCAGCTACCGATTTCCATCACGGCAGAATTGCAAATTCCATCGACACCATCTTGATAATTGACGTACCACGTTTTTAATCAAACTTTCCTGGCACTATCAAACTGTGGAATCAATTGTGATCAGCGGTGTTTCCGAACCTGTATCGTACTTTGAGATTGGAGAAGACTCGTTTCCTGAAAGTCCCCAAATCGTATATTACATTCCTGAGAACATTCCTCATGGTAAATGCGATAGAGAAGCAAAGCCCCGACATTTCTTCGCAGACCCAGAAGACCAAGTCCAAAGGAGTGTCCTCAAACTGCAGCTCTTGTGGCGTTGTGATGTTCGTTTCCGAAGGTGAGCCGAATGCTCCTTTGCCCCCTATTGCATTTTTGTACTAGAACAGAATTAAAACATATACAAGTTATACACATATTTTATACAAGTTATTTCAGCTGTGCATTTCATATTAGTGCGCTGTTTTTACACATAATTCCAAAATCAAATATATAAAATAAAAGGTTAACTATAAAAAGTTACAGTTAAATTTAGAAGGTATATCTGAAATGCCTACGTGCGATTACCTCTTAACGACATAAAGCCTAAATCACCCACATTCTTTTGGGGCTTCCTAAAGAGTTACTATTTGACACCAAAGGTTCAATGCCAACAAAATCAACGTGAGTCCTGAGTAACAGCAGATCCGTTAAAAAAATAATTTCAGGAACATAGACAAACTGAGAACCGCCTCGTTTTTAGAAGTCGGTTAATAGTTTGTAATTAAATCGACCTTCAAAAGTAACCGATAACATTTAATAGTCAAACAATGATATTAAATATAATGAAGTTATGAAAGAGAGGTATTGTTTGCCATACGGTCTGACAACGTGACACTCAATAAAGATATGCATAATTTTTAATACAATTTTCCTTGTACTAAATTTTAAAACGCCCTATTTTACAGAGTAATTCCAATATAGACACAACTAAAAAAACCAACACGGCATCACAGATAATATAATATATAATACATTGGTCTAAAAAATATTATTATGAAATACGTGTATAATTATAATACCAATCAATTCCAAGTGTTTAAATTACGATTGTGACTAATTTAAATTAAATAAAAAAGGCGTCAATAGCCTGAAGGTTCAATCCACCATTCGACTATTGACTTGAACCATGTCCTATTAGAAGCTGAAGATTTGTTGAAATTGTTACCAAGAATGTTTGTGCAAAACAAGTATATTTACAAGCAAAAACAAAAACCGACTTCAAATCAAATGTTATTACGAGCGGATGCCCAGAAATAGAACTAATCAAAACCTAACCAAACTCTCATCAAACTACTCTTGAAGTGTACCCTTTCCAATAAATAATGAATCATCAAAATCGGTTCGCGTGATATTGAGTTATAGGACCATTTGTGGCACATACTGGATGGATATTTAAGACTTATATGGTTTTCTCATGGATCTCCTGGTCAGAATTGGACTAAATTGAGACCACACTGGAAGCACCAGTTTTGTAATAAAACAATTTAGACCAAATTTAAATGAGACCACTAGGATGGTGAGTGATGCACTAGCTTCGTCATGAAAGTCGAAATTTAAGCGGTAACAAACATAAAAAAACATACAGACGCCTTGAACACCTTCTTCTTTTTTGAAGTCGGTTGAGAAAGCAAATATTGTTACCATTCTTTTCTAAACAAAAGAAATCAGTCTTACCTGCAACGTGCTACGTGTGGCTTATGGGTGCAAAAGTTTTAATTATAACCTGTAATTAAATATCTTGTAGTATAACTTTTGGTTAAACTTGTTTTTATGACGAAGCTACTCAGTTTGGCCAGAGAAGCAGACCGCAATAGTTTCACCGTTTCGATGGAGTCGTGGTTCGGCCCTCTCGGACGCCCTCGGATCGGAATGCTTACGCGTAACATAATAACCGTCCTCACCGGGGGGACCCTTGTGTAGAGTTACTAGCTATAGAGGTTCAGGCTAAGCAACCCTGCCACTTCGCAATCTGGTGAAGCAGTCAAGGCCAACTTCTACGGCAAATCTGTGTAGTACGTCATTAAAAAAAAATTGGTTCACCGTATTTGAGAGTCCTGTTTCACCGGTGGCAGAGCTCCTTAGGTCACTTATGTCGAACGTCCATTGGGAGCAACATGACGCAAGGGCCCCCGAAAGGGGACCGTAGCTTAGAAGCTTAGACGGTTACTGTAATTCTTTCCCTTATTACTGATAATTAAAAAACAGAGTATGCTCGTTTGCCCCAATTTCTATTAAAATGCCTGTAAAATTAATGCGATGATATTGTGATAATTTATTTATAAACATTTTCTTTGTGCGTCATTGATACATGGATTTGTTGGATAATCTGTGAGGATTTTGGTTTATAGCTCTTTGTTTGAAAATGAAAAAAAAAATGGCGCGGGTACTCGTGGATGGGATCATTTCACTTACATTTTACCATTTTCTTCTTAGACGTAACAAATAAGTGTATGTGTTTTAAAAAAGACTTGGCTTAAAGGCTTACCAAGCCATAAAAAATTCATCAATCAATCAATAGCTCTTTGTTTACTAAGCAGCATTAAGATGGTATTAAAAGCTTACTTAACAATAAAATTTTCAGTGTCATCGTTCTTATTAATTACCCGATTATGTTTTGATTATTTTATTGTTACAGATTGACATTTAAATCTGTCGAATTGATATTTATCAAATTTTCTCAATTCATATATTTATTCTCAATATATTTAGATCTTCTTATTTTTTTTTACGTTACCTGGTTCTTGTCATTATTGTTGAATAGCAGTTTTACTTCAAATGTAACTTTTTTTTAAAGAACGAACAAAGATTTTTTTTTCATAAAAATTGCTAACATTTCAAATTAGATTTGGCTTGTCCTAGGAGACGGTTCACGTCAATAGTACAGTGGTGGATTCGAACTCACGACCTTACTATTTACAGACCTTACCTTAAACTAACTACTTGCGGGTCGGCAACCCGCACTATCGCTCTTTAGTAAGAACTTTATTTTTTCAAGTAATATTTATTGATGGCGAAAAAAAAATTATGGCTCTTTAAAAAGTTTCAAATTTTGCTAATTGTAACTTTGACTCTTTCGAATTGAAAGGTTTCCGACCCCTGCCCTAAACGATTAGGCTATTGACGCTTATAAAAAAAAACAATTTAAAAGATTTCTTAGATGTTAGGAGCGTTGCTGGAGTTTCGTCTGCCACTTCTTCTCCCAGCGCCAAATGTTCCCGAAGTGGCACACAAAGTTAGTGTTGCTTTTTAATGACCCTTAGATTATCCGTGAAATAGCAACCGACGGAGTCGTGGTTCGGCCCTCTCGAGCGCCCTCGGATCGGAATGCTTACGCGTAACGTAGTAACCGTCTACCGAGGTTACCCCTCACCGGGGGTCCCTTGTGTCGAGTTACTAGCGATAGAGGTTCAGGCTAAGCGACGTAAGAGCTATGCCACCTCTTAAACCGGTGAAGCAGTCAAGGCCAGCTTCTCTGGCCAATCTGTGTAGTTCGACAAAAAAAATCAATTTAAAAAATGTGTACACATTTTTTGTTCATTTACTCTGTTATGGTTTACTCTGCGTAAAAATAGGATCTGGGGCGGTGAAATTAAGAAACCCTTTGATTACTTTATAGCTGATACAAAACAGTTTACAGCCGTAGCTTGGTATATTGTTGTGATTCCCGTGATTACTGTACTGCACGTAGATAAACTTTATCAGATACCAGCTCACGAAAGGTGACTATATATTGGCAATGCTGGCCGGATGCTAAATCAGTTGTCTACGTTGAACAAACCTAAATTGACTTTCCACGGTAGTGCGAAATCTGAACTCCGTTCCGCGGACTCGTTTACAATTGAACGGTAAATATTTCGATTTATATAAACATGCTATTGTTTGTGCTAATGAGGTTTGGTTATTCGGATTTGTATGTATTACAAGTTATACTTGCACACACTTGCAAACCCAAACCCAACTTTAAATCGAATCCAACGTTAAACGCTATTACGCACGGACGTCTTTGTTTTTCCGTATTATCGTAGGAATATCACGAAATAAAATTAATCAGAACTTAACCAAACTTTCATCGAATTACTCATAAAGAATTACTTTCCAATAAAATTATTCATCAAAATCCGTTGGCATGATATTGAGTTATTCGTCCATTTGTGGCGCACATACTTGATGTAAATTTAACACATATATGGTTTTCTCATGGATTATATTATCAGAATTGGACCAAATTGAAATAGGACCAATTGGGAAGTCAGCCGTCAGCCCCAGTTCCCAGCTTTCAAACAAAAAAGGATTGAGGTATGAGGAAACAAACATAAAAAACATGCAGACGAATTGACAACCTCCCCTTTTCTGAAGTCGGTTAAAACCAACTTGTCCCCCACTGAAATAATGCGCCCTACTCAACCCCGTGTCATATTTATTTACTTTTGGCACCTTATAAGGTCAGAAAAGTAAACAACAATTGCTTTCTATATTTGCCAATGGAGTGTTAGATAAAATATAGACTAATTAAGTACCTCCTTTTGCTTTTAGTCGGTTAAAAAAATTATAATATTGAATTCATATTTTATTAATAATATTATTAATAAAATATGAATTATTAATAATAAAATATGAATAAAATATTATTAAAAATAATAAAAGAAATAAAATATTATTAATAAAATATGAATTAAATAATTTTTAATATTAATCATTTTCATTGTGTGTCGTAAAATTTTTAAAATGTTATTATTGTGCCGTCACAAAAATATGTTGAGAATCACTATTTAGTAAAAGGACCCCGACTTGGAGCATTCAACAGCTACACAAATTACTCTATACTACTCTTTTTTTTCAAAAAGATACCCCGCCTTCTGGGGGGAAGGCGGCGGTTATGGTATGAGGTTTTTATACACTAAAACCTCCCCGGCGGCCCTTCCTCGGTGCATGGTGAGGGGATCTCCAGAGGAACGCACCGGAGTCTCTCTGCACTGTGCTCTTAGGAGAGCACGTCCCGGGGTTACTCCCTCTCCCCTGTACCCTCGCAGTGCAAGGCGACACGGGCCTGTCAATGTCGCCTTTTTCCCTTGTCCACCTTGGCGGACGATAAAGGCCCCACCCTTGTCTCCCAGTGAACCCCTTTTAGTCGCCTTCTATGACAGGCAGGAGATACCGTAGTCTTATTCTTGAGAGTCCACAACTACAGGGCTGCTTCTTGGCCTATCGGCCATGATCGATTTGTAGTACTCTAAGCTAACCTACAAATATTTGCATTCTTAATAATAGATTAATTATCGTTCACCCCACATCACCATGTCATTCCAGTGGGTCTTTTTTGCGGCGAGACCTTTACAATGAAATTATTTCCGTCCGTCAATTTTCTTGCCTCTGTATTACATACCTCTATCACCTTAACTAGCTGTCAATGGTAAATGTCTTTATAAACGCTCGACTATACTAGACGAGTTATTTTCATCGTGTAATCCTGACCTAAAATGGTTTCTCACTTATTCCTGTGTGTAACATATTTTTGTGGAGGTAGTACGCATGAGTATTTTAATTAAAATACATATGATGGTAAGTGGTGCATCTATCAATTTCCGTAAAGATTTCCTATATTTTTCAACCGACTTCAAAAAAGGACGAGTTTCTCAATTCGTCTATGTTTTTTGTTTTGTTACTGTTGTTAAAGCTGGTTTTTCCTTGTGGTCTAATTTTGATCCATTTTAATCTATGAGAAAATCATATACGTGTGAAATTTGCATTGAGTATGTGCTTGAAAAATGGACCAAAAACTAAATTTTGATTAACCAACTGATTTTGATGATACTGCTAGGGTAGGGTTAGGTTCTGATTAATTCTATTTCGTAATATTCCTACGATAATTCAGAAGTACAAAGAAGAAAATCGGATTTGTAGTGGGTTTTTGTTTTTACTCGTAAATATACTTGTTTTTTTTTAATAGTATTTAAGTTCCTGCTACTATTTTTAGAGAAGCAGCCTTGTTTACAGTTTATATAACTTATTAAATACATACATATACACTGTAAATACATACATCAATCAATAAGATATATAATATAATGAAACATACAAAATTCCATCAATAATAACGATTTCCTATATTCAAATTTATGTTATACATTGAGATAAAACGAAATATATTCTACATTTAAATTAAATTGTAAATTTACGTATCGAGGTCTTTGCTACTGAGATAATTGACATTTCAACGTCATTATTGATTGCAGCAGAAACAGAATCAAATCAAAAGTGGTTTCTTCTTCTATCCTTTCTCTTCTTCAGTCTTTCACCTTTTTTTGCTTTTGAGAACCTTCATAAACTGCTCTTAAAATAAAATTGAAAGTGTGGGACCTTTTACATGCAATTAAAAAAATTAAACACCGAGACTTTCTTTTATTTCCCATGTATAGTATTTATATTACGAAATACTGTCAGAATATTAAGGAAAAGATCTTTGGAATCCAATATATGCCAACATAGTCATAATAAGACTTAATTACAAGATTAATATCATGACTGCGCTATAAGTGCACAATCATAAAAAAATACAGACGAATTAGTCTAGGTTAGGTTAACATCATCAGCCCTGTAGTTCTGGGCTCTCAAGAATAATACTACGGTATCCCCTGCCTGTCGTACAAGGCGACTAAAAGGGGCCTCGGGTTCACTGGGCGACAAGGGTGGGGGCCTGAGTCGTCCACCAAAGTGAACCCGGGAAGAAGGCAACATTGGCTGGCCCGTGTCGCCTTCCGCTGCGAGGGCACAGGAGGGGAGGGAGTAACCTCCCCCCTCGGGACGTGCTCTCCTTGAGCACAGTGCAGAGGGGCTCCGGTGCGTTCCACTGGAGATCCCGGAGCCCCTCGTCATGCACCGAGGAAAGGGCCACCGGGGAGGTTTTAGTGGGTAAGAACCCCACATAACCGCCGCCTTCCCCCCAGAAGGCAGGGTATCTTTGTGAAGATTTCCTCCCCGTCAACAAAAAAAAAAAGGTTAGCTTAACACCGTTTTTGAAGTCGGTTTAAAAGGATTTACAATCTGTGCTAGAATATCTGTCTTGAGATGCTTGCGAATTAGATTGGCCTTTATGTTATAGATGTTGTGCTACATTATCGCATTAACCGCGCTAGTGGTGTCCGTATCCGGACACGGCCGTGTCCTGGACCCCCCCTCCAGGGCATCGGCGTGGCGATTCGGCTTCCCAACGCTACCGGACTATGACGACGACGGCCTCAACTGCGGCGGCTTCTCCCACCAGTACGAAGTAACCGGCGGCAAGTAAGTAATTACGAGTACAAACCATTACTCTTTCTGATTACTAGACAGTAGTACCAGTTCCCAGAAAGATGTTGAGCACATTAAAGTAATTAAAGGCTAAATGTAAATTTACCCTACTAATATTCCAATGGCATAAGATATTTAAGTCATGCAGTAGGGACTAACCGTGGATTTACGTGCGACAAACATGGAGGCTCTTGTAGCCGTATAACTATTATATTTTGGAGCCCACTTGAAAAACTCAAAATCAAGTGTTCATTTTTTGCTGAATCAAAGTGAACGTGGAGTAATAATCTTTCCTTCAGCGTTAACCAGAGTTGACGACGTGGACGTAGAAAGTTTAGTGGCTTCTATTTTTTTTTGTGTTTTTATATTTCAATATTTTCGAAAGCATCCCACCCCCGATCGATTTAACCCGCCTCCACCCCTTCTTCCTTCCCCCAAACGCCGGTACTGAGAGTGGTGGTCTGAATTCTTCTGGAACCAGACCAGTCTGGATAAGAATTCATTGACTCTGCGTTCAGTTACATAGCAATCTAGTAACCTGAATGAACTTATTTAAATGTGTTCGATGGTGAAGTAAAAATCGTGACGTCTGACAATCCGCACTAGAGATGGACTTGGTTCTTGTAATTTTAACATCGATAAAGGTTACCGACCGAGTTGTGATTCAACCTTCTAAGATGCCCCTAAATTGGTAAGCTTCGCCAATAGAGTAACCGTAAGCCGAGTCCCCTACTCGGGATTAGGGGACTGCCTGACATCATAAGTCCGTTCACAAAAAAACTCTTTATAAAGAAGGCCTGTGCCCAAAAGTCGGACACACATATGCTGTTACTTTTGAAGTATGTTCTATTTGTATTGTATATCTACGGTAGTAATGATGGAGTGACTAGCAAATAATTGATAACAACTACTGGCCACTTCAACTAAACGTCCCCGCACCCGTATAGCTCGAACATCCGTGTCATTTGCTATAGACAGTTATTAATTAGAGCTAATTGTAATGACAGCTGTTAGATATAGGTATCTCTATTATAAAAAGTATTTTTATGAGTAAAAACAAAACCGCTTTTACGCGCGGACGCATCTTCCGTTTCCAAAGTATCATAGTTACATTACGTAGTTCTGAAAGCATGGAATGTAGCCGATATTCTCTTTCTTCTTTCACATTCCTGCACGTTGTCGTTATGGAGTACTTGTCGACTGCATTCTTCAATTTATAATGATAGATTTTGATGAGTTCCCTGAGATTCCGAAGACGTAAATCGGAACCCAAGGTCGGTTTGGTTTCAATTAATGTCGAACCTAATTGAAACCAAACCATAGTAACAAAAAAAAATTAAATCGATTCATAAATAAGCGCGGTGTGATAAGATAAATGGAGAATCTGTCTGTCCAGCCAGGTGCAGATCCTGTCAATTTGTTTTTATATTATCAAAATAAAAAAAACATATGTTGAATTTAGATGCGGCCTCTGCGGAGATCCTTACGACCAGCCCAAGCCTCGCAAGCACGAGCTCGGTGGCATCTGGGGAGACGGTATCATCGTTGCAGAATACACTTCCGGACAGGTCTTCTCCGCAACGGTTGACCTCACAGCCTACCATCGCGGCTACTGGGAGTTCAAGATCTGCCCAGACCCGACCAGAGACGACGAGGAATGCTTCGGCCAGTACACACTAGAGCTCGAGGATGGAGGAACGAAATACTATCCGAAGCAGGATGCCAAATACACAATGAACTACCGTCTGCCATCGAACCTCTACTGCGAGCACTGCGTTCTCCAATGGACGTACACCGCTGGTAATAACTGGGGCGACTGCAAGAACGGAACCCAGGGTCTTGGATGTGGCAATCAGGAACAGTTCCGAGCGTGCTCTGATATCACCATCATCCTACCAACTGCTATCGCTGATGATGATAAACCATCATCATACTACAACCGACTGGGCTACTTGGATATTCAAGGTGAGGGCGCTGTCGACAACAAGTAACTCTTCACGAACTGAGTAGACGTCTTTACCTTATCAGTATACGACTTGAACTGGGGTGGTTTGTATTAAGTTGTATAGTTTAAGTCAGCTTTGTAGTTAAGTGCAGTTTAATTTATTATTTCCAGCAATTATTAACAATGTAAATAAAAATGCACCATATGTATATATGTAGATAATACTTAAATGACTTCAATTGAAAATTTAATAGCTTACTAATACTAATAAATTATTATTTTAATCTATACCTTATTTGAAACGTATTCACTCGTCATATAATTTACGTACATTTAAAGAAGGTTTGACGAACGGTAAGTTAATGCTTAATTGTTTCCATAGACATCACCTAATAGTTTGAGGTTTGCGCAACGTAACGTCGAATACCATTTCGACCAGATTTTTGTAATAACAAAGAATCGTCAGTAAACTTTGTTGGCATTCTTATTAAATAAATCCAACACTGGTAGGAATTGGCCGATCGTCAATGACCTCACAAAATACCAATACTCATTTCTTCTTATTCTTCGTGTTCTTCTCCATCACTGAAGGCCGGCACTCACTATTTTAAGCTTCTTATTGATCATGGCTAAGCTGAATAGTTCTCCGACTGTTTTATTTCAGTCTATTCCCTGCCTTAGCTATGACTTATTCTCTATTTCCCGCTATTTTGCCCATCATAATTGCAGCAGACGGCAGCATATCATGTCGTAGGATATGACTTAGTTATGAGATACATATTTATTGGTGGTATATTATATTCTATTGTTTCACCGCATGAGAGGCCACTTAGCGCTTCTTATAAAAGGCTTCTTGAAAGACGACCATGGTGGTAACATCAGGATGGTCAATAGTACGCTATTTGCCAGTGACGTTTCACTATGAAACCGATATGTTACAGACATATCAATCATTTACATCATTACCAAATATGTTAAATACAATCCACATAAGATTAGCATGTGCAAAACAAAACTAGCAAATAACGACCACTTTGATGCCAATGAATATTCCTATTGTACACAATTTGTTTAGCAGATTCGGTGCCCAGGTCAAGCGCAGGTCATTTCTCCTTTCCCCGTTAAAAAAGTTGCATCACAATATTTCGGTAACACGGCTGTAAAAGTTTGATTGTTAATAAATAATTGGGTATTCATAAAATACCATAAAGAAGTATGTATATCTTTGTATTATAATAGGATTATGTAATTACATGTGTATAATCGGCATATTACTTCGGTTCAAGACGGCGTATTTGATGTTGTTACTTTTTTAATAAAATTTATTTATGCTCACATTGTCTTTGATTACACTACGTAAGCTGGCATAATCCATTTACGACTTTCGCAAAAAGATTGCTTGCTAGATTAGATTTTATTCTAATTCCGCAAATTTTATATTTTATTGTTATTGTTTGATGACTGATTGATTGCTAATCAGTCAGGGTTTGACACACGGTCATTGATTTTTGTTGTTGTAAGTCACAATTGAAGATTCTTATTTATTAATTGATATTATAATGAAAAATCAAAGCTATTATCGTAAAGGGTATGAGTTAAACGTAAAAATGTATGTCATCCATACATACTAACAATATTTGCTGTACATTTACTAATAATCTCCTATTTTAAACATGGGTCATTTCTTTTCCTGCTCCGGTGTTTATGACCTTGCTTCCAGGTATATGTTTGGAAAAAAAATTCCCCGCTTTATTAACCTTGGAAAAGACTTACGAAAGAGTGGATGTGAAATTCTGGGCAACGCAAAAACGAAAATATCAGACCTTATATGATATTTTTAAGCATTATAACGACAAATAGGCTTTGATGAGGGATATTTTTAATTGGAAGCGCAGACTGCGCTATCGACAACAAGTAGGATTAAATACATATTGTAACAATAACGTAAAAAAAACTAATTTTATTATTTAAAAAAAAATTGGCAGAAAATCATTAGTCAATTGAATTTGACACACTATGCTAAAAAACAAAACCAAACCAAAGAAGACAATAATATCAAAAAGCACTACTAAATTATTATTCCAAAATGGTATAACATCTTCCCACATTTTATAGCAACTTTTTGAAAAAAAAAATGGTTTTGTGAAAGACGACGTTTATCATTTATAATTTTTATCATAAATGTTTATTTTTCAACAAAAGGCTTTATCTTATATTTTATTAGCCTAAATAAAAAAAAATAATCGAATACCTTTTTTGCGCCGGTATGTAAATAGTCTATTAGAACTGCATTTCAAAAAAATTATAAATACATTTCCGTTTTTGGCGTAATGACAATTTATTGTAGCTGGTTAGTTACCACAGTGAAAATTCAGTGGCGATTGTAGCCTTGGAGCCCTAGTGTGCTGAATGCTCTCATGAACACAGGCACAGGCCTTCTCTATAAAGAGAGTATAAGGCCATAATCTGTCCTAGTGCGGATTGGCAGACTTCACATGTTTTAGAAAAAAATTCTAGGACATATAGGTTTCCTCACGATATTTTCCTTCACCGCCGAGCGCGTGGTAAATCAGCACATAAAATTGCAACAACAAATTTATTGGTACCGGCACCGGGGATTGAACTCGGGTTGCTAGCGTTCTATGCAACTTGAGCCAACTTGTCCGGGCGAGACACTGAGCTACCACGGGTCTGTTAATAGCGACGCTCTATTAAATGTACCTAATTAAGGTCGTTAGATAGATCAGAACACCTTGCACTGTAACACATATTACATAGCATGAGCTAGATACTTAATTACAATATTTCAACGGCATGCGGAAAGCGAAAGATCACATATGGTCGAAGGCGTTGGCGAAGGCCTATTTCCCGCTGTGGATCGACAATGGGACGTACATTTACGGTTATTTCATTTTCGCAGCTCTTGTTCAACTACTGGAGAAAGTGAATCCAAGACCGCGCATTCGCGTTGGACCACCGCAACCTGACGAAAAACCCATACGTCACAGCAATAAACATAAAAGAAGAAAACGCAAAGGAAAGAAAAAAAAACCTCACAAAAGAAAGAAGGTAGGTACTGTACTAGCGGGCGTATGCAGGAAAATTGTTATCATCTGTCCAATGACTTATAAAATTTGTGAACCAAAAAATATATTTAGCAGTAATTTCGATTGTTTTTATGCAACAATTAGTTAAATGTCAAAAATCATTATAAAAAGTATGAAAGGCTTAAAATGAGGCTTAAAGCCAGTTGACCTAACCAACTAAAATCTTGTAAATTTTTAATATGCCAAAATTATGAAATCAATATTTAGAACTAAAACATGGTATCAGATAGAATTTTTAATAAAAAATGCCTTAACTATTTTCTAATAAAACGATTTTTCATTTTTATTATTTTTATTAATTAATATAACACGATTTTTTATCTGTATTATGTCAATTTACAATTTTGTTTCAGACGTAGCAGTGTTAAACCCAAATCTATCAGAAACTAGAATTTTCAACAATTCGATGCTCGAAATTTTAAATATACGTGCTAAGTTTAACAAAAGAATTATGAGATGATGAGAAATCATTTCCCCTATTAAATTCTAAGGTTCAAAAAGAAACATTCATTACAAAGATACATTGGATCCATATGGAGGCGCGTAATCTTTGACCTCTCTGTTCCACAACTATGGTATTTTTAAGTGCCTTTCCCAGATCGTCTTGGAGTCGTCTTCCACCAACCAAAGAGGAGGAAGGCATCTACAGAATTGATCTATTGTTGGAAATCATGGATAAAAGTTGCCATCGTAATGAACTTTTATTTGGAAGTCGATGCAAACTGGGATAAACATCGCTTTCAAAAGTTGTCAATGCAATATGATAGTTGCCGTCAAACTCGCAGAACGAACTCAATCTTATAGCTTAAATATTATATTGGATTTAATACATTTATACAGACAATACATTCGTTGAAACCAGTTTAATTTATCAAGATGTACTAAGGATAATTAAGGGAGTAAAGGTGTCTATTATAAACACCTCTAGTACCATACTAATAAAACGTACTATGAGTAAGGTATAATGACAGTGATAGCTGAGTTTCTACACGTTCGATTAGCGTTCTGACGGTCTGCTGGTTCAATTCCCAGCTGGCTATTCGTTTCCCAAAATATAAATCACTGGCCAGATATTATGAAATAATAAAAAAGTTCTGTTTTCAAGTAAGTCAAGTTACGTATTGGTGTGGCAATACTCTCATATAAAGAAAAAAAATTGTTTAACCGAGATTTCTTGTTATAAATTCAGACCCTTAATCCAAGCTCGATGTAATCCATAATCCAACCTATAATCTAGTTAAAATTATGATGATATCTTGTATTTTATGTACTATTAAGCAGCTAATACGAATAGATTATTGCAGTAAAGTAATTGTATAAGTTAATTCAGTGTATACATGTACATACAATATTTAAATTATTACCTTTATAATAGAATTAAAAATAAATATTAGAAACATAAATCATTGTTTCCTTGTCACCTCTTGTTTTTGCAATTTGCTTATTATAGTCGAACATAATACTACTAAAAATATTTTTTTCAAATTTCTATTAAAGAATATATAACAAAAAGTTCTCCCCGGCGGGGAATCGAACCCCGGTCTCCCGCGTGACAGGCGGGGATACTTACCACTATACTACCGAGGACTGTAATAAACATCGTAAAATATCTATTTGTTTGAAAGTAAGTAATAATTCTAAAGACAATAATTTTAAAAAGTGAAATATATATTTACAATGAAACATATTTGAGTCAATTTAATTTCAAACTATCAGAGTTAGATCGATACTAGTAACAGGTAACCGGTTTAAAGTTTAATCAGAAGTTCAGAACTGTCATAGCAGGTCATAGGCACAAACTTTTGTTTCTGTTTTCTGTCAATTTCTGTTTCTCACAATTCATAGCATTTTTTAAAACTAAATGTTTAGAGTTATACGTGAGCTTGTACGTCAGAGATTAATACTAGCGTATAAAATATTTCTAATATGAGTGAAAAACTGAAGGAACTACGTGAGAGATCACAAAAACGAAAGAAATTGCTTGCGCAGGCGGTAAGTTTACAAGTTCGACATAACCTATCTAAATTTTTATTTATTTTCTTTCTGTTACAATGGTATAGTAATAGCACTTAGTAGTAACAATACTTACACACTGATGACAATAATGTCTTAAATGTAAAATTACGTAAACAAACGAAATGTCTTATTTTACATCGAGAAACAAAAATCCAGCATCGTCAAGTTTGCCTTATTAAACCCTTAATGTTTTATACAGTATAAATTTTACCTCAATGTCAAGGGCAAGTCGCAATGAAATACTTGCTAATATTTTAAATTTTGACCTAATATCTTCTAGTATACAACAGGATACATGCAAAATGAAATGCATTGGAAATATATATGGGAATATATAATATATATATAGAATCAACGATGAAAAAGTCTGTTGAAAATATGCATGTTTGAATCACATCAATTAATTTCTATGTTCCTATGTAAATTTTTCACAGCTGGGTGTTTCTAGTGTCAGTGAGTTAAGACAAGCCCTGGGTGCATCTCTGGATGTTCTACCTAAGAAGGAAACTGCAGCGGATCACGCACCAGAAGGCAGTGAAAAACCAGTCACTAAGGAACCCGACAGCCTTGTCTACACTGATTCTTCTACATTTTTAAAGGTTTGTATTTAAGATTTTAAAAGAAATGATGCCATAAATGTATTGGCATATCATTACTTTTGTCAAATGAGTAAAATATGTTGAAATTTTTTTTAGTGTAATTTCAACTTTAAAAATATATTGAGGCGGTTGGTTGCCTCAAGTTGTATAGTACACTAGCAACTTGAGTTCAAGCCCTGGTGCCGGTACCAATAAAATTTGTTATGTGCTAATTTATCACGCACGCTGTTGAAGGAAAACGTTGTGAGAAAATCTACATGTCTTAGAAAAATATTTTCTAACACTTGTGAAGTCTGCCAATCTGCAACTAGGGCCGAATGGCAGAGTATGCCTTTATACTACCTTCACAGAAAAAGCCTGTGCCCATCAGTAAGACATATGTGAAGGCTGTAACTTTAACTTTTAAGAACCATATATCTGATAATGTCACTTCTAATGATAATTTTGCAAGTTGTCTTATGGAATATCTTTTTTCTTACTGCCTCATGAAATATGTGTTCAGAAATGTAATGTTTTTGGAATGTAAAATATATGTCAAACTATCTGCCTATTTGTATATTTTTGTGTTTTTAAGGGCACCCAATCTTCAAACCCTCACAATGACTACTGCCAACACTTTGTGGACACAGGACAGAGGCCTCAAAACTTTATCAGAGATGTGGGGCTTGCTGATCGATTTGAAGAGTATCCAAAGTTAAGGGAACTTATTAAACTAAAAGATGATCTGATTGCACGCACTGCCACACCACCAATGTACTTAAAATGCGACCTTAAGGTAAATGTTCAAATGTGTCTTATTTGCCATAGAATGATTAGTTATATAGTAGTATTTTTATTTATTTGTTACAGAATCCACAGCACTTATATTATACATTAGTTATATCATTAAATACACACATATATTATGTACATTTGCTGTACTGACTGACAACTGACAAAAAGAATTCACAATTTGTTCATAAGGCTGACTAAGTGAAGTTGTCTGTGATATTGTGATGTGAATGTGTGTATCTGGTGTGTATGCTATATATATTAAGTGCCAATAGCCTAATTCACCAAACTATTAGGTGTCCCATTTGTGACTGGTGATGAGCAATTTCAACTTAACCCTGTCAAAAATTTTATTAATACATTTTTTTATCCCTAACAAAGCAAAAACCGAAAATTTTACTACTGAAAACTCATTACTATTTGTGTACAAGAGTTTCTTGAAAAATTTTTAAACATTGCAGACATTCGACCTGAAGCAGATGGGCAGCAAGTTCGATGTGGTGCTGGTGGAGCCGCCACTAGGTTCGGGCTGGCGCTGGCAGGATGTACTGGCGCTAGACCTGCAGCAGATCGCGCAACCGCGCTGTTTCATCTTCTTATGGTGTGGCAGCTCTGAAGGTAAGGAAGTAAGGTCTCGAGCCAACTATAATGCTGCTCAATGAAGTAAATAAAACCACCAAATTGTTATATATTATGTCCTACACTTTGTCTAATTCCTACTTAATTTTATCAACAAGTAGATTCAATTTCCTAATATTTATTATTTCAATATTTTTTTAACAGGCTTAGACATGGGTAGAGAATGCTTAAAGAAATGGGGATTTCGTCGATGTGAGGACATCTGCTGGATAAAGACTAACATCAAGAACCCGGGCCACTCAAAGAACTTGGAACACAATGCAGTGTTCCAGAGGACTAAGGAACACTGCCTCATGGGCATCAAAGGAACAGTACGAAGATCAGTAGATGGGGACTTTATACATGCCAATGTGGATATAGACTTGATCATTTCCGAGGACCCTGAATTTGGAAGTACTGAGAAGCCTATTGAAATCTTTCACATTATGGAACACTTTTGTTTGGGAAGAAGAAGGTGAATGAACTGTATTTATTTTAATGTTTAATATTACATCATTTATATTTTACGTGCCTAAATTAGTTTCTCAGTAATGCTAAGATATTATCTCTATTGTCGGATATAGTCTCAATTTGTCTGTATTTTTCATAGCTATGCCCTCACAGCTCTGCAATTTAGGAAACGATTTTTTTATGATAGCAAAAGGTTTGCTTTAGATTTTTTCTCATATTCATTTTGTTGGCAAAGGTAGGAACTCAAGGTAGTTTTGAAGATATACCAGGAAACTTCTTGATGATTGAGGTATTGATTCAAGAATAGTTTAATACTTCTTTAAGACATTGAGATGATATATGCTCCAGAAGTTTATAATTTACCGTCTAGATCCCCAAAAACAAGTTATGGCAATAATATAAAAAGTCAATCGAATGTGAAGGTGTAAATATCTATAATAAATTTCCTAATGACATAATAAATATAAAGTCTATATATACTTTTAAGAAAACATTAAAAAGCATGTCATTAATAAATAACAGAAGCCAGAAAGAAATAAAAAATAAATTAAAATTCTCTATGTAATAAGTAATAATTAAAACGGTCATATCACATGTAGCATGGCCGCAGCGCACCTGTTCTCTAAATCTTTAGTTATAAATACGAACACCGTCTTTCGTAATATTTATTTACAAAATGTAATTTTCCTTAATTACTTTGCAATTCCTAATAACGCACAATTCATAACGATATTTTGATATTGTTCCTGGTTGTTTAAAACCGTTTAATATTATATTTAAGGTATATATCTTAAACATATTCCTAAAATTGAATTCTAAAACACTTAGCTTGATATTATATAATTGTGTATTTTCTTTAAGTAAGTGAATTTTTGTTATTCTTCTTAAGGAAATAAATTTCTCTCAAACCGTAAATATACGTGTCTAATCTCAGGTTACATTTGTTTGGACGCGACTCTACAATTCGGCCTGGCTGGGTAACGCTCGGCCACGAACTCACCAACTCCAACTTCAATGCGGAGCTGTATGCGGCTAACTTCGCGGACGGCCGGGAGAGCACGGGCTGCACTGAACGCATCGAAGCCCTGCGACCTAAGAGCCCGCCGGCCGCTGGCAAAACACGAACAAGAGCTAGAAACGCGTTTAGAGCACGTCCACGCGGCCGTCCCAATGTTTAGCTCAAGTGTATAAGTGATTAAGTGCAGCAGTGAAAAATCCAAGCGGAGATAATTATATACAGTGAACAATTTCTCAAGCGGACCTACAGGATACTTGTTGCATCGTAGTGTAAGTAGGCCAATCATTGTAAATCTTGACCAGTAATTAAATGAATTAACGAACATCATTGAGAATGATGCAGTATGCTACACGACGAGCAAAGTGGATCTATCCGGCTCGAAGGACCATTTTGAGATATATCGTGATATTATTCTTTTGCTTATAAATGACATTCAAATTTCCTTCACCTATAACAAGGACTTACGATGACGTCCTCTTGAGAGCAGGCAAGTGGATATAAAATTCACGAAATACCGAAACGCTCCAACCAACTTTTACTGCGTTTTAACTATAGGGAAAATGGTTATTCAAATTCACAGAGATTACCAAGAAGTATTTCGTGAGATATACACACTCGAATACTAAATAAATAAATATATTTTTATTTTTGCATCTGGTAATTAGACTCAATTTAGAAAATACTCTTTTATGCGGTCATTTGTCCCGTTTCTGTATTAAAACAGTAGCTAGTGGATCTCTCGAGAAGACTCATGCAACATTCACAGGATTATGATTTTTTTTTATTGACGAACTACACAGTTGGCCAGAGGCTGGCCTTTACTGCTTCACGGGATTGAGAGGTGGCATAGCACTTAGGTCGCTTAGCCTGAACTTCTATTGGCTAGTAAGTCAACACAAAGATCCCCCCGGTGAGAGGTAACCTCCGCTTGGATGGTTACTATGCAAGGATTATGAAGCCTGTGTGAACAGATTGATCCATTGGCTGCCTCAATACCGTTGTATTGTCAATTAGATTACACTAATAACCAAGTTAAACTCTTAGTACTTTGAGATGGTCACGATGAGATCTTGGAGACTATTTGTTAGATCTGGGTACAGTCATTTTTATTATCATCATCAGCCTGTGTCAGTCCACTGCTGATCAGAGGCCTCTCCAAAGGCATGCCACTGAGCACGATCCTCGGCCACTCTCATCCATCTTCTGCCACTCATCCTGCGAAGATCGTCGCTTATCCTAGCCTTAGGGCGGTCTCCACTCGAGAACTCGTTTCGCCCCTTGGTTATCCCTTCTACGGCTAATATGGCCGACCCAATGCCAATTTAATTTGCTAATTCGGTGGGCTATGTCGATCACCTTAGTTCTCTGTCGGATCACCTCATTCCGGATCCGATCCTTCAGAGAGACTCAGCATAGCCCTTTCCATAGGTCATTGAGCGACTTTTAGCCTATGGACCGTGAGTGGCCACGTTTCGGCTCTATATGTCAAGGCGGGTAGGAGGCACTGATTGAAGACCTTGATCTTTAGACATTGTGGAATTGACGACGAACAGACTAGATGACAGCCATTTTAATAACAAGTATTGTATTTGTTTTAGATGTAATTACACGCCCATGATATATATATATACTTATATATATAATATATATGGTTCCGCTGAAATGCATACCTATACATACCTGTTGTTTGTGGAGAGGTATTGATAAAACAAATTCAAGTAAAAGTGTGGTATATCCTGAAACAAATCGACTGTTTGCACAAATGATCTGAATTTGTTTGCAAGTGTCAAACTTTGTTTTGATTGAACTGGGGTAAAACAATTGTTGTTGCTTACTCTATGTTAAAATTCGTCGTTTGTGTCGAATTAATTGTTGCCCTATGTGTATACATATTAAATGTTACAAGTAATAAAACTTTTCTATGAATATTACTGAATTCGTATTTTCACTGCCCTCGCTTAAAGAAATAGAAAATTCCGCTTCTTACTATGTTACTATGGTTTATTGCAAAAGAATTCAAACATCTTTATCATTAAGTACAAAATATAAATAACTCACATCTTATATAGGCGTCATAAAAAGATATATTTTTAACCGACTTCAAAAAAGAAAGTTCTCTATTCGTCAATTTTCTTCCGTGCATCCGTAGCCGGCATTTGTGAACCGATTTTTTTAAATGGGTTTGATTTTAATTAAGTCCCATGTCGATTTAGCTGGGATTGGATCTTGGGTTACCAAAAATATACCAGAGAACAAATGCGCAAAACTTTTTTGAAAATGTCTGGACATATCGTTTCGTACGTGGCTAAATAAAAGCTCGATAGCTGTAATATAATCATTTATTCCCGTTTCACGCGGCAACAATCAACAAATTGTTTCAACCACAATAAATAACAATATTATATAACTAAAACGTAAAACAATTACAAATACAATTCACATGTCCGCAACACGAGGGATGTCAATTTGTTTCTCAATTATTTTATTAGTGTTGCCATTATAGTAAATAATCCATAACAGCATGCGGTTCAATCATTAATAACTCGTTAATTTATATTATAACCTCAGACTTATTCCATATGTAAAATAAAATCTCCAAATCACAATCTAGTCATATAAATTTTGTTATGGAGACCGCATTCAATTTTCACTATATAAATTTATTTTTATATTTGAATCTAAACAAACATATAGGTATTTTGCAATTAATATCAGTTTAGAGTACGGCGTGCAAACGTAAGGAACGAATCCACAAATTCCATTATTGATTTGAATCAACTAGAGCACAAGCTTTTAAGCTTAATAAAAATGTCATATTCGAGAAAGGTACCTTTAATATAATTCAGCCGAGTTTATATTATAACTTAACTGCCCTTTATAAGTTCAAAATTTAATACTGACAAAACGTTAACAGTTGTACACTGAATACAGACTACTTTGACCAGAATGAACAATATCTACTTAACTGCAGGTGTAGTGAAAATTATTTTCCTTGGGGAAAACCTGGATCTTTATCGGAATACAATGACACCCGAACAGTTGGTGAATGATCGTATTAAATGAGTGACATTTTCATATCTATTAATATCGAACTAGTTCAGAGAGCACGATAAATACGAACTTTTCCGAAAAATTACGAAGGAAAATCTATTATCACCATATCTGTACAGAATGCTATAATTCTACAGTTATAACTACATAGACATAGATAAATTCTTTAGTGCACCAAAATACATGAACAAAACCGAACTTAATGCAATAAGGCATTTTCTTCAGCCTAAAAATAACGTTATAATAATCTTATATAGATAAATAAACAAATATAAACACAGATAATGTTTTAATAAATACATTAATAATATGTATAAGAGCATATTATGTGGAATCATATTATATACAATAAATCCCATTTCTAAAATCTCTATAAGATTTACGGGAACTATGTTAAGAACTGCATTTACATCATATCTAACACATGACTATGTAATATTGATTATATAAAGAAAAATTTTAAATGTTCTATTAAGATATTTCTGCAAGCGACTCAAATATACATAATGTGATGATTTCATGTTTAAAACCTAAAACTAGGATGTTTTAGTCATGACCATTATCATCTTACCCATAGGATGATGATGGGTTGTGCTATCAATTCATTTTAAAAAGCTGTTGGTTTTTGAACAAAACAAAGGTTCAATTCCGATTCATAGCAAATTGTATACACACCTAATAACAGGATTGTTTAACATATAAAAACAAAAAATAATTAAAAAAAATTCCTATGTTTTTTAGGCCGGTAGTGCAAAAATATTTTACATTAATTGCTTATGGAAATAAATCAATAGAGAAGTTTCCCAAAAAGATAAACTGGGCCTTGTAACAATTCCAGAATGCTGGGATTATTCTCTACACCTTAACCCGATTCGGGGGAAAAATCCCCAGACATGCCAGTTTCCACAACTTTTTCCTTGACTGCTGAGCATGTGCTATAAATGAACAGTTCAGATTGCATCCTGTTCCTAACATGCTGTGCTGTGTTAAGCTGCAAAGGCTCTAAATTTATTAATAGCCGAGTAGACAAAGTCAGGTATTAGGTCATATAAAATCAAATCGAACGATACACATACGAAATTAATCAAAAGAAAAAATTATACTAATAATATTTATCCTAATTGCATTAAAACAAGATTTGTTTTTATATTTGGAAGACTCAAATAATAGTAGCAAGGATTTTTAATTCGGACTTAAATAATTTTAAATTCTCTTACTTTTAAATCTTTGTGAATTTTGTTATGTATGTGTGATATAAGTGACCGGGCAGATATTTTAAGCGAGCGATTCGTATTTAAACAGCCGAAAAAATGGCGATTTATTGGTATAAGCAATGATTATACTTCATTGTAAATTTAAAAAATTACTAAAGGGATCAAATATAACATTTAAACTAAATGGTCTTAATAAATCTCTTTATTGATAGATTATTTACAAACGACACACGCTTTAGAATTTAATTCCTCCACTCCCCTTACACAGGGCGAGTGACAATTTATAATCTGTATCACATTTATTTATGAACTTAGGTCACTAAGTCAAAAGAGACATCGACCAAATACAAACTACAATTTATTGCTACAAATCACAATTTATTGCTTTCAAGCAAAAAAAATTATATAGTTAAATTGCAAACGCATATTAAGTTCTTATTAGCACAAGATGTTTTTGTTAAATTAACAGATTGAGAGCGAGATTGAGTATTACTTACACACACTTTTCATTGACTATAATTTTTATAGATTTTTCATTTTGGAAATAAGAACGAAATTATTATTAATATTAACATTCTAGTACAAAGTTGGATAGTCAACAGAGTCTAATAATAAATGACCTAATCATCAATTGTGTTATTGTGTGTGTTTTTAATTTTGGGATAAATAAACACATTCACCGATTTGCAATAGCAGAGACATTGTAGATGTATTTATGACTTTAAAGTATGAAACAGAAGTTAAATTATCTATCTATATATATATACGTTTGAAAAAATGAATGTTTGTCTGTATGTACGCATATAACTTCCGAAGGCCTGCACCAAATTGGATGAATCTTACATGATTGTGTTTGTTTTTAGGACAAGGTTTGTATGCAAAATAAAATATTTTTTTTTATTAAAATTAGAAAAGTGAGTGAATTAGACAGAATGACATTCAGTTGTTCAGCTAAGGATTATCAACTTCAAACAGGCCATACGTCATATCATAAATGTTAATTACAGACTCCCGTCTGGCTCAAATCGAAACCTCTTTAGGTTGTATTATTAAAAAATATCAAAAAATAAGGCAGTAAGATAATAAAAATAGAGGTATGCATTAATTTTGACGTTGTTAATGTATATCATATTTATGTCCTACCGTTGGGCACAGGCCTTCTCTGTAAAGAGAGTATAAGGGCATAGTCCATCACGCGACCCTAGTGTGGATTGGCAGACTTGACATGTCTTAGAAATTTTTCTTAGATGTAGGTTCCTCACTATGTTTTCCTAGACCATTAGTATGTGATAGATCAGCATCTAAATTTGCAACAAGCAACACTGACACTGAGCTACCATGACTACTATTGATTAGTACTACTATAATAAATTAACATATGATCTGGTCTGCGAAACATTTGCATACACATATATAAACATGTGCCATAGGTATTTCTTCAGAAGCAAAACCAGATAAACTATGCTTGCTGACTAAAAATTAAAAAAAATTACATGATGAAATTTTAGTACAGTTTTAAGTAACATCTCGTGCTAAAGTGAACATGGTACACAGTATAACAAAAAACATAATAAAACATAAAGAAATTAAAACACACGGAAATAACCCATAACCGTAATGTTGAATATAAACATCTCAAATTTTCTAACAAGAGTAATCATTCCAGTGCTTTCAACTTTACATTCAAGATGTTTTGACTGGAATAAAAACCCTTGATATTTGCAGAAAACCATAGTTAAAGTTACAGCCTTATTTATCCTACGGTTGATATATGCCTACTAGAAAATAATTTGCATTGTCTATTAAAATCTAATCAAACATAACAAGTTTTATGCTACCATACACTTGTAACTGTTTTGTTAAAGTTAGTCAACGTCAGTATACGTCCCACAATTGGGCAAAGGCCTTCTCTGTACAGAAACCACTCCAGTCGTAGTGTGGATTAGGAAACTTCACGTCTTTACAATTTTTTCTATAAAATATGTAGGTTTTCTCAGGATTTTTTCCTTCACCGCCTAACGCAATGTAAATCGGCATTAAAATTTGCAACAATTTCATTGGTACCGGAAATCGAAATCCGGTTGCTAGTACTATGCAATAAGACACTAACCTACCGAAGCACTTGCATTTATTTTAATTACTTTGTAGTAAAGACGAATTAGGGAGTTCTCGTGTATGGCAAAAATTTACCCCTTACATTCATCTTGATGCATTGCATGCATTGTATAGCAATTGTTATATCTGTCTATCCCTCTAGCATCTAATGGACGAGACTTGATTTATAAGTTAACATAGATAGATCTTCTACAATCTTATACAACAGTATAAGATGCAAAATGTTGCATTGTAATTTGCCATTGACTTTAATACACTGAGAGTTAACTACATCTGCACAAGATATCCTTTTGTTGGCACATATACAGATATAAATTACAAACTGTTATTTAATTCACGAAACAATTTTAAGATGGGTCACACAAACGTCCAGGGAGTAGAGTTCCATTTTAAATTTTATATGGACAATCAATTGAATACAATTTTGACTGATTCCTTATTCATGAAATACTTTCTTTTTATATGAATTAAGTTAATCATCCAAGATACCATTGTAGTTTCACCGGTTTTTGAGAGGTGGTACACTTAAACCACTCAGCCTGAACCTCTTTAGAGAGTAACTCGGCGCAAAGGAACTCTGCTGAGACGGGTACTTTAATTATTAAATGATTAAATTCCAACCCGTGTTAGATTAATTGTGTGATTGTGGGAGTGTGCCTTGAATGATGTGACTAGAATCGAGAATAGTTGGTGGCAAATGACTCTAGAGCTGACCGTTAATGTGCAGAAGTCGAAAATAAGGTATCACAAGGGAGTGAAGGGGCGCGGGCGGACATGCGTAAGTGCTTATTGGCTCTCCTGTGGTACTCTGCCCCGCGGTCCGACACCACACTCCGCTCGATCCTGGTGTACAGTCGCTTTCTAAATATTATGTTAATTTACTTTTGTGTTCCCTAAATTTTGAGTTGTTTTTTCTATTTTATTTGATATTAAAAAGTGAATATGCCAATATAAAAATAAAAACAATAACACTTTATTCGTAATTTTGTAGAAATGAAAAATTGCGTGCGCGACTGTACGTACACATGCGCAGTTATTCCTTTCACGTTTTGCTCAGCGTCAGAGTTATTTGCCACCAACTGTATGTTTCGGTAGTTCGGACATATAGAAAGGATAATATATATATGAGGGAAGAATGAAAAGAACATTTACACCATGAAAGTGTGTGGAGAGGTCGGTATAAGGCGCTACAGGAGTTACATCGACCAGATTGACGGATTAAGATTAGTATAAGTGGAAGTGTGTGATCCCTGCCTACCTTTCTGGATATGTACTGTATATTTTTTACTAGAGTAGCTGGCATGAAATAACAGAGTTGCTGATGTAACGACATAAGTTACCTATTGAATGGCAACACTTCTGTCGTCTGTGTGACGTCTACTCTAAGAGTGTGATGTCACGGCGCTAGTCTTTAACATTAGAAGCTGGTCATAACCTTGGTTACCTAGCCGCTAGTCAAGTTCTATCCGCATGTTGGCCGCCAGGGTGCCGCACTGTATCTTGGACTCCTTGAGCTTGCTCAGCGACAGTCTCATGTCCTCCATCGTGATGGGTCGCACTGCGTCCACGAACTCATCTTCGGAATCCGAGTGTGAAGTTCTGTTTGCTGCACTCTGTGAACATTCGCGTCATTTTTCTCTTTACTTTGGCAACATACAGTCCTTATTATTTTGATACATTAAAGCGATATAATTAAAAATATATAATTTAAGAATTAAAGAGTAAAATGGAAAAAAAAAACTAGTCAGGAGAATTTTCTAATAATTAAAGTTTTAAACCTAATGAGTTCACTTCTCAAGTTACCACCATTGCAGAAGTTGGCATATATAGTTTTTTTTCGCTGAAGGAACAAAGATGTTTATATACATGTTGTTTAAGTCCAACATGAGATGTGGGTTAAAAAATTAAGTTCTAGTGATTACGTTAATTTTAGCTCAAATATCAACACGGCCATTGAGGATTTTGTACAGATAATAAAGATCAACGGTTACTACTTTCATCTCATGGTGAATGTGACCAAATGGTGGACTTTACTTTATATGTGGATTTTATAAAAGAAATGAAAGGTAAACTGTATACTTTATAATAATATAATTTATTATTTACACTGCACTTAAATATGAGACAACTTTTTTAGTTTTAGAGCCATGAAGAGAGTCAATTTAGGATGAAACAGGGCTAGGGATGTTCATACAAAAATCAGATCGATATATAAATAAAGAAAAAAAATCGATATATAAATTGTATAAAACCGATATTCTTAATATATCGATATTTTCCATATATTATATCATTTTTTCATATTTAAGTAGTTCAAAAAATTACCGAGGTACATATAAAATTTATACACCTAGTACTGTCATCACGGAGAGTAGGACTCTAGTAACATAAATACGATTTGGTTATCGGATGACATATAATATAACTAGGTGACTAAACATATATATCGCGTTCACGTATCGATATATATCGTGTACTAATAAACGAAAAAACTTCTGCTAAAATACCAACTTCATTTGTTTCCCTTGCGCACTCCTCCCTCGCCAGCTCCCTGACGCGGTACACGGCCGCCTGCCGGCACAGCTCGTGCAGGTCGGAGCCGGAGAAACCTTCCGTAGCACTGGCCAGGCGACGGTAGTCGATCTAACGGACAAACAAACAATATACAAATAAGCAAGCCATCTCTCAGGGAAAGGCGAAAGTGAAGACACAAAAATTTGTAATTATCATTTATTAAATTATTTTTGGAACGAAGTTTATTAGGCCAAGCGGTACCCTCGCCGGCAAAAACATCCGTAAAGTTATATAAAAGTACAAGATTTTTAGTGTCAACCGGTTTATTATTATATAAATTCTTTTAAATAAAATAAAGGTGTTAAAATAATTTTGTTAAGTAATTTTTTGATTTTTATCCGTAAAAAAATATATATCTGGTATCCCACGGCACAACCGGGTTTTTATTTATTATGCTAATATTTTATCTTTTTATAAACATTGTTTCGGTAGCCCGACCACAGTGGAGCCAATGGCGCGGTGGCCAGGGTTATGATCATTACAGTACCTTTGACGCCTTCTTTAATACACATAAACGAATTATGTTTCGAAGTCGGTAATGTACCGTGTGGTACTCACATCAGTGGCGACAGGCTCGGAGCGCAGTATTAGCTGCAGAATTCTCTCCCGCTGCGTCTCGCTGGGCATGGGGACGTGGAAAGTAGCCGGCATCCGCCGCTGGATAGCTTTATCCAAGTCCTGTGGACGGTTTGTTGCGCCTGGAACATATTTGTGTTACATATACTATGTTTTTTTAAGATGAACTACTCAGATTGGCCAGAGAAGCTGGCCTTGACTTCTTCACCGGATTAAGAGGTGGTATGCTCTTAGGTCGCTTAGCCAGGGCCTCTATCGCTAGTAACTCGACACGAGGCTTTCCTAATAAGGGATAATAAATTACCTTGGCTTGGATTATATTACGCGTAAGCATTCCGAACCGATACGACCAAACCAGTGTGACAAAAGCTGTGATATAAAAAGTGAAGTTCCAGGCCAGTGCCAACCTCATTTTTCAGATTATTTTCAAATTATAAGTTAGTTGAATAAAAGGAATCACTAAATAAATAATTTTCGCTCACCCATGATAATAACAGTGCAATTGTTGTCAGTGATGAGCCCATCCCACAGCGACATGAACTGCGTCTTCATCATGGCCGTCGCCTCATGGTCGTGCTGGGTGCGCGTGCGCAGGAACGACTCGATCTCATCTGCCGAAAAGACAACCTTCCACTTTACAAATGATCGAGACAATGACCAACTATTCAGTAATTAAATAACTCTCTAACACTCTCACTTAATAACTCTCTACAGTGTACAAAAAAGATATCTTCTTTATTTAATAACCAGAAACTAAGATTACGGAGGTTATGGATAATATTGTTGTCTTTATATGTCTTTCATATAGATCGGAGATTATACATTGTCATGCCAATAAACAAAATGTCTGTGACTAATTAAACAGGCCACCATTGTCAAAATTTTTACCTCATCAGCATGTCCTCAGACAGCGAGAACTAAACTTGAAGAGGCTAAGGAAGCCCAGTAGGCGTCAAATAGCAATAATAATAATCTCAATATTCAAGACATCGAAAGTCTAAGCAAATACACAAAAGATCGAAAGTGCTTAGTAATATTTATACATTTTGAAATGTAATACTACTATGTAGCTACATACTAATATATTGCTAATAATATACAACTGCGGCTAAAATTTCCGCGGCAGTCGGCCAACTGCGCGACACTGGGTACACACTTCAAGTATTGTAAACAATTAGGTATGTGCAATTACTGCTATGAAGACCCTTGTTGTTCCTTGTTATTTGACACTAAGTTGCCTCAGTATCAGAAACCTAGGCATTGATATAAAGAGTGTGATATTCTAATTCACTAATTTCAGTCTAAGCAGAATGAACTAACATTCCTCATCTCCGCTAGACATCGCAAACTCTTCTCTTGCCTAACAGCCAACTAAAACACTTAGGTTTTATACTAACCGATGAAAACAATACAGGGCTGCAGTTTAACAGCAAGGCTGAACACGGCCGCAGCTAACTTCTGCGTCTCACCATACCACTTGTCAGTTAACAGTGAGACATCCAAATTTATGAAACTCATGTTGGCCTCCTTGGCTGTCGCCTTCGCGATCAGAGTCTTGCCGCAACCTAAATATGAATGATAGTAAGTCATAGATCTAATAACATAACTGGTATATACACACTGGTATGTACATAATAGAGTAACATAGGATTAATACCTAAAAACAGAATATTTTTAACTCAAAGAAGTTAAAATACTTAAATTATGGATGGATCATATCTATAGAAAACAAGGTTTATGGTTCATTGACACTACACTAGTATGCTATTATCTAAATATGCTAATGTTTCAAGGTAATGACTAAACTCAGCTTCTCCTTGTTTTACAAAAATGTACAAGTACTAATGTTGGAACATAAAGGTATGTGATAACACATAATTTTGTGCAAGATATATATATGCAAGATGGTGTGGCGGGACCATGGAAAAAGGAAATCCATAATCCTTGGCTACCCTTTGGGTCGATGGAGTAAATGCTTTAATTATTTATAAAATTTTTCAGTAGTGCGGTCTTAAAGTATCAAGTTGTAATTTATGTATTATAAGGTATATAAAAATATCTTAGCTTCTTCTACTAATATTGGTATATAAACCAGTATTAGTAGAAGCTCACAAAGCAAGAAATTATTCATAAATAACAATAAGCGTTTAGCATCACCTGGAGGTCCATGCAAAAGTACTCCTTTAGGTGGCTGCGTTAACCTGCTGTCAGCAAATAGTTCACGTTTTTGGATAGGCAGGATTACAGTCTCACGAAGCTCCTGTATCAAGTGGTCCAAGCCAGCTATGTCCTTCCAGTTTACCTTGATTAATTTACATAATTATTGATAAATAACACCTAATTAGTAACTAGCTTGCATAGGAAGACCACTACGGTTCAGATATACTTATATTAGCAAAAAATATAAACACATATATCTTAGAAACAAAAATAACATGATGGATCTGTGTAGGTATGAATATCAAAAACTAGGGGTAAACTTACATTCATCTCATCTGGCACAACCAGTTGTGATGCGATAATCATCTCATGGTCTGACAACTTGTCCAGCGCCACAGAGTGTTTTCCACCAAGCCCCGCTCTGGAAGATAACCTTGACATATGGAAGATCTGTATAGTTGCTGCCTCACATCAGGGTAAAAATTTGCACATTACAATAAATTAAATAAATAATAAACATCATAAGTTTAAAATTCCTGTGACACAAAAGTCAGTAATTAAAAAAGGAAATACTTTTATTACTACTACTGTGAAGACATAATATAATAAAATAATACTATAATACACTATAAAGTAAACTAAAACTAGCTATCCAACCTACAAACAACTACACAAAGTTTCAAAGTACCTTGAAATTAGAGCAATTAAGAACTTTTAATTTTTAAGGAATGATGTACACTGATCATCCAGTTAAGTTTACTGTGCTATAGTTAAAAGGTTGTGAAACTTTATATACTAAACAACCCGGAATATTTAAAAAAAATTGACCAGAACCAGGATATTCCGAAGTATAGAAATGTTATTTTACTAATGTACATTTTTATCTAGTGAAAATCTCACATAACCATATTATGTTTACATAATCGAAACGGCGCAAATTTTAAAAAGAATTTGAAGAGGTTAGCCACGATCAATACATACTTGCGTAACTGTTCACGAGCGCGCTCCTCCGCCTTCTTTCTACTTTTTGATGTAGGGTCTATCTGATTTACAAGCCATTTTATGGAAAAATATGTCACAGCTGATACAAAAGCAACTCGAATCGCCATTTGAAAAACATCATTTCTTGTGAATGCTGAGCCTTCCACCATCATGCCGTCAAATAATTTAATAAATGCAAATAGCCTTACTGAGCAACTGTCTGAGCCCTATTCACACCACTGTAATAATATTTTTATTAAGATTCCAAAGATATATATTTTCTCCGCATCTCAAATCATATAGGAATAGAACAATAAATTGGGGAAAATTTCAATCAAAGATAATATGATTGGTGACATATAGGATGGATTTACCACAAGCTATGATGAAATAAAATGACATTGTCAAACGAATGTAAAGAAATACCATAGATATATAATCAAATCAAACATCACGTCTTAAATTTAGAAGTGGTTTTACATTCATGCATACTCATGGGCTCAGTGCATTCACAGTACTTTTGTGAAATGCACAGTCTTAATCAAGATTTTTTTATGTAAATTTAGTCTGTAAGAGTATATATATTAGAGAGTATATATAGTTAAATATGTATAAATATATATAAGCTTATATAAATGTAGTGTTTTACATCAAAAAATGATTTATTACTTATTAATCATTTATACTAGCTATTTAGAGACTAGGTGTACATTCTATGTATTAGGTATATACTTCAGACTTTGTTGTCTTTGGTTGTCACTTTGAACAAAAATGTCACATACCTAATCCTAACCTCATTTTTGTCTAGTTTTAGTTTGATGACATTTTATACACAGAGTAATTACGACTGTTTTTTATTACAATGAAGAAACCAAAAAGTAAGCCTCGTCCTAAATTAGTGAACACACGCAAAGCTATTCGAAAAGAAAAAAGGAAGCAAAAAAAGTTTAATAGGCAGGAACACTACCAGAAAAAAAGAATTGTCCAAGATCAGAAAAAAATTGAACCTGGAAAGTTTGTCAAACGACCTGCTGACCAGCCAAAACCAGTCATGGGAGATAAGGTGAAATATGAAATGATGCTCTATACCTGAGATACCGGAACACATTAAAGTGTGACCAAAAAATTTGAATGGTACAGAGTAGTTCCCATGAGCATTTTCCGAGAACAATACTTGGCATTCGGTCGCCAATTTCGAGAAAATAATGAAAATTCTTAGCACTTCAATTAATTAATAGTAACATATTAACCTATTAATTAATTTGGCCGCCACCATGACCTCAAATTTCATTCTGACACAGAACAGTAACAATAATCATAAAATGTATGTTTTTAAATCAAGAACTTGGAGTAATAGAGCAGTGTGACTTTTAGTGTTCAAAACTAAGTAAATCAAAGTTTTGGACATCTCATAGATTTTAGTTGAAATTAATAATTTATAGAATTAATTTGGCATCACAAAGTTTTGGAAATGGTTAATAGTTTGGAATAAAACAATGGTTATTCAAGATCTAAGGTAAATCAGATAACTCCAAAGATAAATTTTTAGCATATTTGCCCCTATATAGTGTAGAAACAGTTCCAGCAAACATTGAAAAAGGAAGTGTTTGACCCTTGGCTACTGAAGTGATTATCATCAGAATATTTTAGTAAAATTAAAAGATACAATAATTAGTATTAATGGAGAGTCAACATTTTTCTTACATTTGGCAAAATATGTTTGTTGTATGTTAATTCTACAGTTTTCGTTTTCTAAATCTCTTTCTATCTGCATGGCAATCTTGTTGAAATTTAGTTTGCCGAAGAACTAGTTAGAACAAGTGGTGAAATCAGTCTTTCTGTCCAAGTACAACATTAGAGCCTTCAAGAGTAGAATAGGCACTTACTAAACTAGCGCGTCCCATCTTTTGAGTATATCACCGCTTAACATGTGTTGGGATTGTGGTGACACACTAGTTTACACCCTATGAAAAATAGAAGCACAAATGTAGTATCTGAAAGAACTATAATATTTGATATCAATTAGCCTCATGGTTGTTACCATAAGAATTGTGAGTTCAAGTGAGTGCACAATACTAGAAATGGTGATTTAGGTAATACACTATAGCATTACTGAATATGTGTATAGGAATTAAGGAGTCTTTCCCCTTAATTCCTATAATATATAAGCTTAAAAATAGGATATGTTCATCTGGGATAAAACACTCAAAGGAGTGATTAATGCATAAGTGACATATTTCTGGTTGTTTCTTTTTAATAACATTTGAATTTACATTATTTTCTTGTAGCAACATGGGGCACTAGTCTCATAAGGTTCCACTGCACCAATACAGAATATTCTAGTGTTGTTTTCCCTTGTATATTTAGACCTTGTACCTTGGGTATATTGTTTACAATAAATTTCTTTTTATTGTTTCAGGTCCACATGAGGACCAATGCAAGCTAGGGATAATTAAAAGAGATTTTAGGAGTTATAACTGGAGGTGTGTTCTTATTTTTTATTGTTGTTAATGCATTTAAAAAGTTGAAGTGTCAACACATTTGTTGCAGAAAAAAAAGGATAAAAAACTGACATTATCAATAGACATTCTCAGTAAAGAGAGACAAAAGGAAATGAGTGTAGCTGAGAAACTGAGATCAGAGATGGAAGAACAAAGGAGACAGATTCTTTTGAAGGCAAACGATGATGAAGATAAGATTATAAAGAAGTTGGAAAAGCAACTTGGATTGAATAAATCTAAGAATAAAAATAACCGTTTTGCTGATGATGGATTAGACTGTATCCTTTTCAAATTAAAATGATGTAATGAATGTTAAAAATTGATATTCAATTATAAAGTGATAGTGTATCAAATCCAAATCTATATTTTTCGTATATTTATATCATAATGTTCTTTTTGTTCACATTTCCTTAACCATGTAGTTTAGATTTATTAGAAATTTGTGACAGAACCACATCTGAGCAAATTGTGGCAGCTGAAAAACATTTGGCAGATGTTGAAGGGGATTCAGACTTTGAGGAAGACTTAGCTGCAGTGACAGGAAAGGAGTTATGTAGTAAAAAGCGCAAAGAAGAGGAAAACGGAAAAAAGAAAATTAAAGTTGGCATTGAGGCAATATCTGAAAATGAAGAAAGAGACAATGAGACAACAGAAGATTTTGAAATGGTAGAAAGTAATGAAGAACAAAATGATTCATTTGAGGATATGGAGGATGATGATCAATCTGTTGAATCAGGTGATACTTTTTTATTTTATACATTTTTATAAAACTTGGATATTTTCACGTTTTTATGTAAACAATGATTAAAAACAACAAAACTACAGAAATAATTATTAAAAATTTTGTTAGATTTCAGTGAATCTGAAAATGAAGGTAGTGATGATTATGAATCGGAGATTAATGAAGGCGAAGATAAAATAAAACCGAATGACACAAAAAAACCTGCAAGAAAAGAAAAAATTGTATCCGAAAATGATCTAAGTAAAGTTTTCAGTGATGATGAAATATCACACTTATCTGACGATGAGAATTTAGATGATGGATCTTGCTTGGAAATTGACAACATGAAGATTAAAGATAAGCCTGATGTTTGGGAAGACATCTATGGCAGGAAGAGAGATAAAGAGGGCAATATTATAAAAGTAAGCATACTATAATAATTATACTTAAGTTATCTTTTACACTATTAATGAAATGGGAACACCAGCCTGTTCCAGCCATCCAATAGTTCTAAACTACTCCTTGTATTAAGTAAACATATCTTCAATCAATTTTTCCTTGATCCTAGATGCTATTTTTAACACATTTCCTTTTTTTGTTTGGAATAATTTACTGTAATCAAGGAAAATTAACATTTTTTGTTAATAATATCCTCATATTCTTATAGAAAAATGTTTGCTTATATAAATAGCTTGATGACACTCCAAGACAGTGACAATGATTAGAAAAGTGGAAGATGAAAAAGAATTGAAGCATCAGTGATTTCAAGTGAAATTGGTTTCTATTGTTGCTCGTTTATGTATATAACTTCTGTTTGTGTCGCTTTGGTGCTCATATGTTCTTGGTGATGATACAAACCCCTTTTATTAGGGTACCATTAACAACAGGAGGATGCCGGGGAGGATTGAATAAATTTTGGACACCTCAGATTGGATTACAGAAACCAATTAAATAAAAAGCTAGCTCGCAACCTTATGTTGCATTATCGACCTTTATACATGTTATTTAAATATTACAATGTACCAAGATTCATGGTTAATCATAGATTCGTAGGCATTATGATTTTGTTGTCTAGGAATCCATGTGGATTATCAAACGTACTTAACAATATATAATGTTTTAACTATGTTATACATATATTTCAGGAAGAGAAAGGTGTCTATGTTCCTCCACACTTGAGAAACAAGGATTCAGCGACCGACAAAGAACTTACACAACTTACAAGGCAAATTAAGAGTAAGGGTTTTTCATTTAATTTCAATTGTTTTTCGATTTTGCCACTGAACCAACTATGCAGTGAAATGTTACAACCATATTTGTTCAATACAATAATTTTTCAGACAAATTAAAATTATTATTTACTATTAATTATGTTTAATGAAGCAGATTTGTTCTCAAGGCCTAAGTCTTATAAATAGAAATAATATCGTTAGAACTTTTACTGTCCCTGATTTGTAAAACATAATTATGTTGATAAAATGAAAACCATATATCTATTGTGTGGAGTACATAAGAACGTGTATTTTTTTTATACTTTCTGAGCTAATGCTTGACCATGATGATACTCAATGTCAATTGAAAATGAAGTCCTAGGTGGCAAGGCCCAATAGTTTAGTAGATGGCTATTCATTTTAATTACCTATTTACGGAAATATCGGTAAAAAAATTCAAAGGACATATCTGAATGCAGAAAAAGTCGTAACAAGAAAACCCCGTAAAGGCGCATACTAAAGTACTTTTATAGTAGTTATTTTAATTCATAAGTATATCTTATAGAATATCATTAAAACTAAATTAACATATAGTAGAACTGTTGATGACAATAGTAATGTTTTTAAGGCATTCTGAACAAATTGTCCGGCACAAATCTGCACTGGGCGTGCACGTCCATGGAGGGCCTGTACTCCAGCAACAGCCGCAACTCCGTGAACACGGCGCTGTGCCGGCTGTGGGCGGAGGCGACGGTGGCGCCCTCCGCCACGCCCGACCGCCTGGTGGCCGAGCATGCAGCCCTCGTGGCCGTCTTACACGCCAACGTAGCCAGCGAAATTGGTATATCGTTTCATACTGCACACGATAATCAATTTTTTTTTACCCAGGAATTGGAGTATTGAAATCACAAATAATTGGAAATCTCGTAACTTATTTGGTGAATCCGGAATCAGTATAGAAAGGTTTTTGTTTATATACATTCTCCCCTGACTTGTTTGAGTAATGGCCTCCGTTTTTGAAGCCGGTTAAGTTTTAAAAATTATTTAAAAATAATTGTTTTGCCATCGACAATGGCAAATGAGGTGTGTCACTGCACAGATATTCAGCCGAAAAACCTACGACAAGTGGGGGAAGGTATTCGGTTCTGTGTATAATAATGTGAAGAAAATGGCCAGGATCTTTAAATTTCACACAGCGAAGACTTATTTCAATTCTTTCTGAACATAATTTCGAAAAAAACACGATTTACAAAAAAAACATGGCGAGCAGAGCTACCAGTCATTCGGGTACTCAATATAATGTCGAGATTAAATATGTTTTATCACCAAACACAGGCGCACATTTCCTACAAGAGCTGACCAAGAGATTTGATGAAATAGTGGAGAATCAACAACCAATAGAAGACAAGAGACTTGACAACTTGATTTCCTGCTTATCCCATTTATACAGTTTTAAGGTAGGAGGTATTATAATATATTGACACAGACATTTTGTATCTACACATCAAAATATCACAAACACAGGTATTACAAGTACAAATAAAAACCAATTTCAAATCTAATCGTACGTTAAACGTTATTACACAAGGGCGCCCTCTTTGTATATCCGAATTATCGTGAGAATTTTACGAACTAGAATTAATCAGAACCTAAAAAAAACTATCTTCATACTACACTTTCCAATAAAAAAAAATAATCATCGAAATCGGTTGGCGTGATATTGAGTTATTCGTCCATTTGTCGCGCACACACTTGATGCAAATTTAAGACTTTATGGTTTTCTCATTGGTACCATTGACAGTATTGTGCCAAACTGAAATGGGACGAAGCTTTCAAATAAAAAAAATCATCAAAAAAAAAACAAAAAATACAGATGAATTAAGAACTTCCTCCTTTTTTGAAGTCGGTTATAAAAAAAATAAAAATGTTTATTTCCATACATGCTAGTCTATTTACAAATTTTTGACTGAGACTTTCTAGTAAGCATGAAAATATGCTTGTGTCAGAAATTGTCGATCTTCCATAACAAACATATATATATATATATATATCTACATTATTAAAACTTCTCAAGAAAATATAATGTAGTTTTTTTTTTGAGTTTAATATATAAATCATCTAAAATTAAAACGGAACCCACGTCCAAGGTCCACGGTCCAAGGAAGTAATAACAACCCTTAACAAAAAACATTTTAAATCAAAAATTTAAAATTTTGGGCCGGTCCTTACGAGCTTGTTTAAAAGTGGACAGCAGAAGCTCTGTCTACCCCGATAGGGTTAAAAGATATTTTTTTATTTTGCCTTAATTCACTGTAAATTAACTTTTTAAAGTATTTAATTAGCTTATTTAACAATAGGATTAAAACACGATAAAATTTTATTCTAGTCATATTCACGCAAATATAAGAAGTCATTAATTTTTTTTTCATATCGTTTACTATTTTAACTTGTGTATTCTAGATATACCACAGTGCGCTCCTGTACGACATCCTGGGACGTCTGATGGAGGAGGTGTCGGAGAAGCATATAGACTGCGTGCTGACCGCGCTGCGCTGTGTGGGCGGCGTGCTGAGGAAGGACGACCCACTCGCCTTGAAGAACTTTATCCACGACACCCAGGCCAGGGTCGCCAAGCTGACCGAGGACTCCGCTACTGGGTCAGTTTTAGAGTATATTTACGATTTGAAACAAAAACCAAATTCGATCGAATTAATCATTTACCTGCGGACGCTCTCATCAAATTATCGTGGGAATTACGAAATAGAATTAATCAGAACCTAATCAAACTCTCATCAAACTACCCTTGAATTATATCCTTATAAAAAATGAATAATCGAAGTCGGTTTGGAGTGATATTGACTTATTTCGCGTACATACTTAAAGCAAATTTAATAGCTTAAGCAAATAAATTTGAAGCGTCAATAGCCTAATAGTTTAAGGTAGGGTCTGTTCAGTCCTGTAGTTCTGGGCTCTCAAGAATAAGACTACGGTATCCCCTGCCTGTCGTATAAGGCGACTAAAAGGGGCCCCGGGTTCACTGGGCGACAAGGGTGGGGGCCTTTGTCGTCCGCTAAGGTGGAAGAAGGCGACATCGGCTGGCCCGTGTAGCCTTGCACTATGAGGGCACAGGGGGGGAGGGAGTAACCTCCCCCCCCGGGACATGCTCTCCTTGAGCACAATGCAGAGGGGCTCCGGTACGTTCCACTGGAGATCCCGGAGCCCCTAGTCTTGCACTGAGGAAAGGACCACCGGGGAGGTTTTAGTGGGTAAAAACCCCACATAACCGCCACCTTCCCCCCAGAAGGCGGGGTATCTTTTTGAAGATTTCCTCCCCGTTAACAAAAAAAAAAGGGTCTGCGAATTGTAAGATCGTGGGTTCGAATCCACCATTCGACTATTGACGTGAAGCAACTCCTAGCACAAGCTTTAACTTAGTTTAAATGGTTAACAAGAATGTTAGTAATATTTCCTGAAAAAAAAAGAAATATTCCTAGCTTTCTTTTTTAAAAAAAATAAATAATTAATTTCGACTGTGTGGACCGATTTTGATGATTCTATTTTTATTTGAAAGCTGGTGCTTACAGTGTAGTCCAATTTTTAATTCAAATTTTAAAAAGGAAACTTACAGATGAATTGAGAACCTCCTTCTTTTCAAAGTTGGTTGATAAAATAAGCTCTCACGTCCTTGTAACCCTAGCGGAATAGACAAAGACAGCGTACGTTGTTCGATTTTCACCAAGTGTTGCATTTGTGATTTATATATGTTTTTATATAAAAATATACTTATGTTCAGATCGCGCATAAAGTTCCTCCTTGAAGTCTTGATGGCGGTGAAGAATAATAACCTGAACAAGATACCGAACTACGAGCCAACGTACGTGGAGACCCTCAAGAAGACCATACGCAGCGTGGTGAGGCGCGGCAACTACGTCACGCCGCTCAACATTCGCTTGGAGGACCTGCTCAAGGGTGAGCAGTCGATCATTTTTGAAGCAGCATATGTCTGTGTTTTCAAAATTAAGTATTATGTACTTCCAAATGCCATTCGAGCTTACCCTGCAAAAATAAATAGCTATATGGACTGACAAAGTTTTATAATATAAAGATTTGCTTTTATACATTTCCTAGGATTTGTATACAATACCTAGATTTCATATATTTTCGGTAACACACTATGGTGCTAAAGAAGTTTAACTTCACTTGTGTGGTCTAAAGCACACTTCTTTTTAATTAAATGTTAAATATTGTAATAAATGGTTTACTATCTACATCCTAAAAAGTAGACTAAGTTACTCCTAAGTACATAAGCTATATGTCATTGAGGCTCAAAACTTTTTTTTTTTTGCTGACGGGGAGGAAATCTTCAGAAAGATAGGAAGGAAGGCGGCGGTTATGTGGGGTTCTTACCCACTAAAACCTCCCATGTGGCCCTTTCCTCGGTGCATGACGAGGGGCTCCGGGATCTCCAGTGGAACGCACCGGAGCCCCTTAGGTTACTCCCTCCCCCCTTGTGCCCTCGCAGCGCATGGCGACACGGGCCAGCCGATGTCGCCTTCTTCCCGGGTCCACTTTGGTGGACGACTCAGGCCCCCACCCTTGTCGCCCAGTGAACCCGAGGCCCCTTTTAGTCGCCTTGTACGACAGGCAGGGGATACGTAGTCTTATTCTTAGGAGCCCAGAACTACAGGGCTGGAGGCTCAAAACTAGTCCAGCCTTACAGGCGGACAAAAAAAATGTTACTTTAGTATATGTACTGTATATACTCACCGTTATATATTGACATTAATTTTATTTATTCTTCTTAGAGGTCAAGTTTGTTTCCTATTTTTAGCGGAGGAAAGAGGCAAATGGTGGATAGTGGGGTCGGCGTGGGAAGGTAACCGCTCGCGCCAGGATATCGAAGCGACCGCCAGACCGCCGCCCACCACTGACCAGAAGCTTCTAGAACTCGCTAGGAGACAGCGGATGAACACAGATATCAGACGAAGTATATTCTGCGTCATCATGTCCGCTCAGGTAAGATCGTCTTCAATGAACATAAAAGTACACTACGAGGTATTAAAGCACCTTCCACATACGGAATATAATTGAAACAAGTATTAAAACGCGGACGCCCTCTTTGTATTTCCGAATTATCGTAGGAATATTACGAAATATATCCATATATAATCATTTCCAATAAAAAATTAATCATCAAAATTTATTTGCGTATTCGTCCATTTGTCGTGCACTTTATTACGACATTTTTTATCTTGGAAACCTGATTTGCTCAAATTATGAAATGGGATCACACGGGAAGGCACCACCAGCTTACAAAAAAAAAAAAATCATCAAAATCGGTTCACTCAGTCCAAAGTTATATGATAAAACACATACAAACTAATTGAGAACCTCCTTTTTTGGAGTCGGTGAAAAATACATTAAATTTAGTCAGTTAAAAAAGAATCGTAGGGCGCATATTAAGTCAAATTCTTAAATATATCTAGATATATAAAAGAGAAAGCGAACCCAGTGAAGCAAACTGGGTACACTAGTAAGCTATATGGCAAGAAAAATGTCTTGCGATGTTGAACATTAAGGCGCCAATCACAATTACGGTTCACTATCAAGTTACTTAGACAGTCATTTTTACCAGCGACTTTCCTTATCTAGATCAATCTTGACAGTATACAATAGTTCGAGCTTTTGGTAAACTAGACAATTCAATTGGAGCGAACTGTGATATGACTTGTGATATATCCTTGAAGGATTTTATGGACGCCTTCGAGAAACTTCAGCACTTGGGGCTGAAGGGGCAGCAGGAGCGCGAGGTGGTGCACGTGCTGCTGGCCTGCTGTCTCCAGGAGAAAACCTATAACCCGTACTATGCGGTGCTGGCGCAGAAGTTGTGTGACTTCGACAGGAAATATCAGGTAATTTGACACTAACATTGAAACCCCAACAGCTGGTTCAAATCTTACATTCGACTATTAGTAGAACTGCATTTCCACTCAACATCAGGTAGGAGGTAAAAAAATTTGGAAACATTGACAACAATTTTGTAAAAAAATATTTAATCTTTATTTTATTTATTTGTAATATGTTAGAAGTCTTTTAAAAAATCAAATATAAATCTCAGTATACACTAATGAGATTTTACATACTTTTAAATGAAAATGGTTTTTAATTTCAGCTATCCATACAATACTCGGTGTGGGACAAAATAAAGGAACTGGAGACGGCAGGGAAGCAGAGTCTGACCAACTTGGCGCAGTTCCTCATCCACTTGATCATGGAGAAGGCACTACCGTTATCCGTTTTAAAGGTAATATACAATAACATACAATGTAAATTATTTGTATTAGATATGTACCAATACAGATCCTCTCGGATGTTAGGATAATATCAATTATTATTTATTAAGTTTAAAACTTAAAGTTTTTCTAAAATAATAGTAGCCGGTGTACTCCATATTACATCAACTATCTGCCAGCAAAATCGGTCCAGATGTTCCAGAGATAAGCCGGACAGACAAAATTGTAAAAAATGTTATTTTACTATAAACCGCATATAATATGCATTTAGTAAAATAAGTCATTTTAATATTACAAACAGACACTCAAATAACAATCAAACAACAACACGGTGATACTTTTATAACAAGGTATATATATATAGATACCTGAGGATTAAAATGAAAAAACTCTCTCGTCTTTATAATTCGAACAGGGTAGACAGATTTCAACAATATGCGATAGGAAAAGTGAAATATACCTTTCATCGAGTTAATTATTATAAGACAACCGAGAGATTGAGTGTAAACGATTCTCGCAAATTTAATAAGACGTTTAAAAAAGTTAACATAGCTGAACTCCTTAATTGCAATGAGACACACAATGACAAGTTCAAAGTACTATAACACCTATAATATTGTAGTAGTAACATTTTGCATATAGTTAGCACGCGAGTTGAATGCAGAGCTTAGAAGTTCGAAAGTGATATACCTTAATTATAATTATTGATGACAATAATGAGTGTGTCGATAAATTTAAACAATCCCTTAAGTTTTCCATTTTACAGTAGGATTCCATGATGAAAAAACAATATTTATAACACATTTTCCATAATTATTTCAGAAAAAAATACACTAAAATTTTATAATCACAAATGCCTAAAATGTTTTTCGTGCTTGGTAATAAAAGCTCCTTTTTTTGTAAAAGAACTTGATGGATTCGAATCAGATATTCATTCTTCATTATTAACCATTCCATAACATCGGAAGTGTCACATTACTACGCTGAAGGCGCTCAATGGGTGGCGTGCGGACAGCGGGGGGAAATGCTTTCGCACTTTTATCTCACGCCCCACTGCATTCAACTCGCGCCCTGATCATAATTAGGAGTAGGACAACTGTTTTATTTTTAACACTTACAAGGGCTCTTGTCTATAAATAACTGAAACACATATTTATATTTTCAGATTATTCAGTTCTCTGACCTTAACAAGCGGTCAGTTCGCTTTATGCGCCAGATACTGTTGGCTGTGATAATGAACGCCGACCTTCAGGCGTCCCTGGAAGTCTTTCACAGGATATCCAGGTCCCCGAAACTGCACATGTTCAGGGAGAGTCTGCGATTGTTTATTCAGCACTTCCTCATCAAGAACGCGGGGAAGAAGAGCAGTGTGCTCAGTGAGGTGGAGATGGAGACTTTGAGAGAGAGAGCAGTGGAAGTGGACAAAATATTGACAGTACACGATTCTAAGCTTCAGTTTTAAATAATAAAAAAAAACAATATTTGTGTTCTCGTAGAGCCTTTATTTAAAATCCGATTTTTAATTTTATTATTTTATTTGGTGGTAGGGTTTGATGTCAATTAGGTTAATTAGGCACAGGACCTTGTGTTCCATTTACTACAAAATCTTCTAAAAATTATAAAGAAGAATGTTTGTTGATTGAGATATGGTAGGTTTATGGCAAGATATGGTTTCACAGGGGGAGAGGGATTAACCTCCTCCTCGGGACGTACTCTCCGAGAGCACAGTGCGGAGGGGCTCCGGTGAGTTAGTGATCCCGGAGCCGCTCACCATGCACCGAGGAAAGGCCACTGGGGGGGTTTTAGTGGGTAAGAACCACACATAACCCGGCCTTCCCTCTGCACAGAAGGCCACCACTAAACATCAAAAGAAAAGGTTTATGACAAACCACGACTAGGTCTTCATTATTCTGTTTAAATACACTGTTGGAAATAGGCCTTCCCCAATGTCATGACATGCTTTTTTAATGTTTTCTTAAAATTATATATAGACTTAATATTTATGTTTGTTAACTCGATAACTTTCGAGTCGATGAACCGATTTTGACGATTCTTTTTTTGTTCGAAAGCCGGTGCCCGTGTGGTCTCATTTCAATTTGATCCTGTTTTAACAATGATATTCATGACGATATATCAATGTGAAATCTGCGCGACTGAAAATGGGCAAATAACATATCACGCCAAAGGATTTCGATTATTATAGTCAAGGGTGTTTTGCAATAAAACTGGGTTTGTCACTGAATATCCAAATATAATCTAATTCCTCTTAGTACACAATTTAAAAATAAAATAAAACAGAAAAATTCACAAAAGACGCGGGCGCACGCAACTAAAGGAACAGGGGAAAAACCTTTTTTTTTGTTGACGGGGAGGAAATCTTCAGAAAGATACCCCGCCTTCTGAGGGGAAGGCGGCGGTTATGTGCGGTTCTTTCCCACTAAAACCTCCCCGGTGGCCCTTTCCTCGGTGCATGACGAAGGGCTCCGGAATCTCCAGTGGAACGCACCGGAGCCCCTCTGCACTGTGCTCAAGGAAAGCACGTCCCGGGGTCAGGGGGGAGGGAGCAACCTCCCCCAGGTTGCTCCCTCCCCCCCCCTGTGCCCTCGCAGCACAAGGCGACACGGGCCAGCCGATGTCGCCTTCTTCCCGGGTCCGCTTTGGTGGACGACTCAGGCCCCCACCCTTGTCGCCCAGTGAACCCGAGGCCCCTTTTAGTCGCCTCCTACGACAGGCAGGGGATACCGTAGTCTTATTCTTGAGAGCCCAGAACTACAGGGCTGCGGGCCGGTCTCCCACCGGCCCGCCTGCGCCATCTCCGAACGGGATCGGCCCTCTCCCGATCCCGTTCTGCGGTCTCCTTCTGGGTCATTACTGACTCGCAGAAGGAGACCAGCGCCTTCCATTTAGAACAGTGGAAAAACCTTAGCTAACTGTCAAAAGGGGCGGATACAGATAAATAATAGCAAGCGGGCATGCGGCTGCGAGAGTGACGCACAGGTCGGTTTGCTACATTATTATTTTTTTTATTAGAAAGGCTGTACTTAAAAGGTAGTTCTAGTTAATTCTATTTCGTAATATTCCTAATCTATTTGAAGTCCGTTTTTGTTTTCCGTAAATATACTTCTAATGAAAAAAAAACTTTATGGTTAAGGTCTTTTAACGTCAACAGTCTGCTAAAGACCTTTGGCGCATTCCAAACGAGTACAAACTTTAAAAACATGCACCTTTTTATGATTAGGTGGTATATAACAGCGGTGAAGCGGCTGCAATGTTACTTGTTGCTAAGCGGTATCTTATCTCCCGCGCCTGCCTCAGGACTTGGGCTTATCAGCGCTGATTACAGGCACTGATAACTTGTTCAAACTGGACACGGGGCAAGTACGCGCGCGATTCTCACGAGCTATCCCGCCGTTTGGCGTACCGGTAGATAATTCGCTAATATATAATATTATAATGCAGCCTGATGTTAAGTGTTTAAAAGGTATATTTACGAGTAAAAACAAAATCCCAGTTCAAATCATACGCTATTACGTGCGGACACCCTTTTTGTATTTCCGAACGATCTCACTTATGACACCAATTTATTAGGCGGCCGTCGCTAAATTTCTTTTTAAAAAAATCTGCTTGGTGGCACACACCACTTTATTTTGTACTAATAAAACTCTCGAATCCCTGAATTTGAAAGAGAACTATGCTCCGTGAGGTTCTGAATTAGATTGCTTCGAATTTAATGTAAAAACTGTACAAGTGAGCAAAATTTCTGACTTGACAATGGAATAAAACAGCGTCGCGTAAAACCCGCTCGTCGACATGTCGACACCATTAATTTATACAACGCTAACTCGAATTACGTTAAAAACTATATCAAAAGATATAAATAAAGGGATATATGGGAAAGTGTCATGAATAAATTAACTGTTATGGGTACTGAAATTGAAATATTGTAATTCATTTAAAAGATTTTTCTCTTTATAAGCCCCTTCTGTAAAGTACACTATTATGACTTTTAAAACATTAAACACGTATACAGTTATACTTTTATAGTACACAAAAATCGATAAATCCAGTTTACAGCAATTTAATGACGAAAAATGAGACAAAAGATTCGTCCCACCCCTTGGATAGGAATAGGAGCGTTACTGTAGTATCTTCGGCCACTTCTTCTCCCAGCGCCAACGCTTCCCAAAGTGGCATATAAGGTAGTTTAGCTTAGATTGTCTCATAGTTTTTATTAATAAAATAGCTACCGACCGAGTCGTCTCGGGCGCCCTCAGATCGGAATGCTTACGCGTAACATAGTATCCGTCCAAGGCGAGGTTACCCCTCACCGGGGGAACCCTTGTGTCGAGTTACTAGCTAGTAGAGGTTCAGGATAAAGGCTTAAAAAAAAGAGTCGTAATTAATATCTTCCTATTTTTAAAAAGTCCCGCCTGAATTTCGGCCAGCAATGATACTTGTACCGCTGCCCAAGTGCAATTGCTGGTGTTGCTATACTATTCGAACTAAGCTTGATAAAAAGCGGACATCGAAAACAGTCTGTCTACCCCGCTAGGAAAAGAACGTGAAAGCTTATATATGTTAATTGTCTATTAAAATTTCTCTTGAAGTTTAGAATATTTATTCGTGATTTAACCCGTATTAATTAATGGCGTAGACATTATAATTACTGTCCGATTTTCACTGATTTGATCCCATATATGAGAGGGGCTTAGCATATCGCCGTATACCATGCACAGTAAATATAAACATTGCATTGTAGTCGCTTTTATTTGAAAGAAAAGAAAGAAAGAAACATTAATTACATACTTATAACATTTTAATTTTACTATACACCAAAATGGCGTCCACCTGATATCAAACACGAGGTTCACAGAATTTCGTGAACACTTATTTTCAGTGAAACCATAAGAGAGATAGGTGACGATACATAAAGAATAAAAATTGCAACACAAAAACACGTCCTCTAAAGAAAGAAATCAGCGATTTAACGAACGTTATACGGGCTGAATGTACACATTGTATTTAGCAACTCAACATACTCGTATTGCATAACAACGGCGGCAAGCGGTCTCATATATATAAGTACATTATCTAATGCTGATAACATCAGTAATATGATAGTGTTAATAAATTTACAATTTGTTGACCCTCTTTCACCGATCGATAAGGTATATCGGCTGCCATGTTGGATATGTTTTGTACTCTAATTGGGGGCTACACGATGATACGTTAATATACGTGAATTTTTATACTAAGCACGTGCTGGACGACGATTCCAACTGATGTTGAAATGCAGTCCTGGATGGCGTACTAGCTTAGTGAATACCTTCACTTTACTCTTTTAAAACACATCATAATCGGAGGAAAAGAGACGCGGGCAAACTATTTCAGTCCTTTGCTGTACGAAAGACGTAGGAAAGCTTTTTATTCGATTTTAAGGGGTGATAACAACAAAAGGATGATATCCAGCAGTGCGTCTTGCACAATCTTTAAAAATATCCGGCCTTTCCACAGAGTCCAAATCTGCGTATTTCTGCTGCGTTATGCCACTTTAGGTTGAATATAACGCCGCTACATCAGAGAATTTGTTGTATATTTATTGTTCTGTTTTTATTTTTAGAGTTCTAGTCATTTGTTTCGTCTATTCTATTGGATTAAATGACTCAGATGATCGGAAATGTCCACGATGTACTCATTAGTACATGGAACAAGAGTTGCTGCAGACAAAATAAACTTTTCAACACCAACTCCATATTTGACCTAATACAGGACGTGAAGTAGCGTACAGGGCACATAGCACTTCAAATCTTTATTTGTAATGCATTGACGCATTCTCCCAAATAAATATTTGCCGTCTAATTACCACACGTACTTTATAAACATCGCCGCCAATTCGCACTTTGTTATGCCGACGTTGTCAATTGGATCGGACGGCAACAGACAGCCTGTTACCAACCTCTTTTAGGGCTGTCAAAAGTAATACCATTCATACATTTATAATTTTTTTAACGCTTGCTTTGTTACCTGCTAGTTTTCCGAATGCGGTATGATTTTCATATTATACGAAGAGATACTTATTTAGATAAATATTTTTAAAAAACGTTCTATAGCGGGTCATTTTCGTACCAGGAACTTTCACGACTTTGTGTTTGTTCATCCGTTATACGCATCCAAACCACCGAAGCATACCTTTCTCAGTTAGTTTCTTAATTAATTAATTATTAATTGATAACTTCGTCTTCCAAGTCACAGTTTTCCCTTAGCATCTATTATACAAAACCAAGAATAGACGGATAGATGCTAATTCCTTTTTCATAAATTTTAGTTAATAACAGGTATAAATATATCTAATTCTACGTTAGGTAGAATGAGGTATATTTAATTATACGTACCATCTTTCGACTATATCACCACTTAACACCAGGTGGGATCGTGGTCAAGCGCTAGTTTATACGCATAAAAAAAATTATTCCTCAAAATTCAAAATTTTCACTTCAACATATTTGAATGTTCATATAATATATATGAAGTAAACATTTTAAGTATTTAAAAGAATCGACTTAAATATAAACTTCCTTCAACAATTCCAAATAAAATGATTATATTATCCCAATTATGAATAAAAACACTTAAATAAAACTTGAAATGCATCATTTTTTTGAGAAGGATTTAAGGTGATCTTCGCAGACCTGCATTTTCACCGGATTTTGCGAGATGGCCAACCTTTTAACGCATTACAGCTTGCATCTACATCAGAGTAATTTAGCATAAGAAACTTGGACTTGGGCCGCTTTAAATAAGTAATTTCACGAAAGTATTTTGACTTGAAGGCCCGGACTGTACCACGGTTCGGTCAGTTGCTTCAGTCGGTTTAATTATCAATCAGTTTCAGCGTGCTTACTTTTTAAATATTAAAAAAAAAAACAAATTTATTAAGTATCGGAAATATTAATGAACATTATATAAAGAATAAAAAAAGTTATTTAATTTATTAAAATATATTTGTACGTTTTGACATACAGAAATAAATTTTAGAACGAAAATGCGAATTTGCATTCATGTGGGTAAAACAGTCTCAATAACTTAAAGCGCCATCTATGCTGTGAGAAAAGTTGTTGCAAAAGATATTAAAATTTAATATTCTTTGTAAATGAGAATACCTTAGAGAGCAATACAATAAATAAAATAAAAACAATAAAATTAATATAAACTGATAAACTTTGTTAAAAGTGTTCCATTTGCTCTTTAAATTCGTGGCAAGAAATGTCCGTTTTCTTTTCATTTTTAAACATTCGCGCCTAACCGAGCAATGATCACGCCACCTTGCGTTTAAAAGTAGAATTCGCAGTGAACAAAGAGAGCTAGTGGCTAGCTACTGGAAATTGAGGTTGTGTTTTATCTCTGTCCGACGAGCGCGTACGGGTCGAGCGCGAATGGGACGCCTTCTACACTTTCGGCCATCAATTTATAACCATCTTTCTTTCTTGTGCAACTGTTTCTCGACGGTCGTGTTCTATGATCTAGTGTGAATGCAGGATGGACGCCATTCGCGCGAGATAATTTCCAGTTCAGCAGTGTAGAGATAGTGTTGCGCGTGGAGTGCCGGGAGTATGCTATAGTGTTTGGTGTGTTAGGGTGGTCTGAGTGCGGCGAGGAGGTCGGGAGCTAAGGAGATCAGCAGAGGCGCTCGGCGCTTGGCTAGGCATGGCGGGCGCAAGTTAGCGGGCGGGAGCGGCGTCCGCTCGCGCTCCGCCGCCGGCCTGATGAGCGGGGCATGTTCGGCCCGGCGGAGGTTTTATGGGTATTTGCGTGAGCTGCCGGCGCCGCGAGCGAAAGGCACCAGAGAAGGGCTGGGTGTCGAGAGGACCCGCGAAGGGCGCGGCGGCGGCCGAACTGCTGCCACGGCGCGCCTTTCTGCCAGCCATGGCCAACTCAATCTCAAGCATCAAGATGAATAACCCCTTCAAGGTCATCGTCAGCAAGCAGCGGAAACGCTACACAAAGAATGGCTTCAATTTGGACTTAGCCTGTATCCTTTTTGTGATTCCAGTTTTATATCGGTATCTTCAAATGGGTGAGTCGTTACTATACAATTCGATGAAGCGTAAGTTAGGGCTTCGGTGATGATATTTACACTGTATAGCCTGCTAACCTGTCCTGAGCATCCTTAAATTGTTCAAGGGCACTTAGATTTATAGCATGCATGTCGCCAAAGTATAAACTAATCGACGATTATATTTTTGAGGTTATAACGCGTCTTAAAACAATCAAATTGCGCTCAATTTTTCATTTTCAGATGTTTAACCTATAAATGCGTCAATTTGTAGTTACGATTTAAATGGTTTAAATATGCGAAAATAGATCCAAATATTGTTTAAAACGCTGTTTTATGCATAAACTAACGTGAATAGAAGAGATGCTAATGTTTCCAACAGAAGTATAGATAATTTTCATGCTATTATCTTGCATAGCAACAGTGTTCCTAGCTCGTATCTTTATAGACTTAGAGCGTAATATAGTTCTAAGGCATATAAACTGTCTGATAATCACAGTAAAGAATCACTGATATGCTGTATTTAGAATATTAAGGGCATTTTATATTGGAGTAGGACCACTGATAAAGATTGATTTTAAAATGTTTCTGTATAAGTATATTATATATATTTAGTAAGTATATAATATTTATTTCCTTATTGTAGGCCCTGATTGAATATATTTATTTCAATTCCTTTGTAGCTTTTATTAAAATGTTACATTGTTCTAAATCATGCTTTGAAGGTTAGTCCTATTTGTTATAAGCTTAACAGAAAATGGTTTACATTTATATAAGTTTATTTTCATTTGACAATAATGTGTGTGTGTGTAATTTAAGTTATTGATAATTTTGTATTCTGCAAATAAAGAAGAATGGTGGACAGTAGTCTGTGTATTAAGATAGTAAGGGCCATATACAGGACTCATAATAGAAGGATTTGTAAATAATGTATGTATATAGAAGAGGGGTTTGTTATAACAAGCAGAATGGAAATTAGTAATATCTGGTAGCCCTTCATCATGATGGACTATTTAATTGGTTTAAAAAGTGAATTATTCATATTTAACTTTTTAAATAAATATATTTTTGACATCCCTAAGTTACAATGAACCACAATAGGTTGGTAACTAGACATCAACATTTCTGATACTGAAGTGTGAGTGATTTTGTTTTTTTTATCTTTTAAATTATGTTTTGATTATGCAAAATTTATATTTTGGAGATATCCTTGCATAGTGCAACGCAAAGTCGCTTCCTGCTGTCTGTCTGTTCACGATAAACTCAAAAACTTCTACACTGATTTTCATACTTTGCTCAAAAATGGATAGACCGGTTCTCAAGAAAAGTTTTAGTATATAATAATAGTTTATTATGTTTTTGTATACATTGGCTAAAATATGTTGGCATTTTGGAAAAATATAAGCCATTTGAGTGTTTTCAACGAAAATGCTGCCTAAACCCTTTATGATATAACAAAATTATGTATGGTGGAATTGTGTATGTTATATAGGTCTACAAAAATGTATGCTTTGGCATGTCTGTTTTTTAAAGATAACCTACATATATCCATATTACACTTTAAAGATTGGGTAATTATAAAGCGGCAATTCAAAAGCTAATTACACAAATATGGTTATTATTCCTTATTATTTTAAATATGTTAGTTGGCTTCAGCATTTTATGAATATTATTTTCTCCCTTCATACCATGAAAATTAAAGTAATACCTCAGAAGATATAACAGAATTAAAATAATTAATATAATAAATTAATTTTTGTGACAAGACCTTGTGTTATGAATTTAATAGGGACCTCCACAAAATCCTATGGAAGAATGCTTGTTGTTTGAATTATTGGTATGTTTGTGGTTTTCCTTTCCTGAATAGATATATATATTTATATATTCAGGAAATAGATATATATATGTATATATATATGTATATATATATGTATGTATATAATATACACGTTATCACCAACAACAACAAATATGGAAGAAGAGAAAATATGCAACAGAACTCTGCAATAAATGATAATTTGATAAAATAAGTGTCGAGGCATAGTAGCTTTTGATTTGAGATTGTTAAGAAGAAGACCAAAAATCCAATTCTTGGTAATCTGATATATAAGCCTTTATAGGAGTCACTCAAAGATATGCCTTAGATAAAACCCGGACAACTTGGACTGCAGTATGTATGTGCCAAAAGTTATAGACTTGACGCGGACCACTCAAACACAGCAATTTGGTTGGGTTGGGAATTATTCCTCAATTCTTAACTGCTTGTTTGTGTTGTGCTTTTATGTTGAGACTTTGTCAACATGGTTTGATTGTCACAGTTAATTGTGGTAACTATATAACAAGTGTTTAAAATGCCAGTTTTAATAATTATATTGCATTAGTTGTGCCCCACAATGTGACTCGATTCAAAACCATTGATTCAAATTTTCCTAAAATTAATGAAAACAAAGTTACTGCTTATTACATCTGCCAGTGCTGTCAAAATTGATCCAGCCACTCCAGAGATTCAGACACCGTCTCAGCATATGCAGTCGCTAGGACCCGACAGCGCTGATTTTTAGTGGTGCCCCCGGTGGTATATGTACTGTGTATGTATTTAAATTCATATGCATGCAGTAATAACTTATTTAAATATTACAACAAGACACCAATTTTATTTATTTTTATAGATATGGTACAAAAGTAGCATCTAGTATGTACTTTTGTACTATACTATATGTCATTGTGAACATTTATAGTTTCCTTAAATACCAAATCCCACTGTAGGCTATTTTAGGATATCATTTTTTAGTTATTTTTAAATATTCATATAAAAAAAATCTACTATACAATATCACACAAACTATAAAAACCCCACCTAGGTGTACACCGGCAACAAAGCAGGGCCCAAGCAACCGGTGGTTAGGGCGACATAGAGAGAAACCTCCTAACGATGTGTGCCGTGTCCAGGAGTACTGCTTTCTGTATTTGACAATTGGACCAGCCATTGAAAAGCCAGTGAAATTCTCTTAAGATGCTGATTGAGACTTTTATATATTATTATTATTAAATTAGAGTAAAATAATATCCTTATTTAATAGTTGTAGAGTAATGTGAGAAACTGCACAAGAATAGTATATGTAATACCTTTAAGTAAACAATATTTGTACATATTAGCACCATTTTAATGAAATTTAGTGTGTACAAAACGGGGCTTCAAGGGTGATAAATGATCTAGGACTCATTTTAACAAATATAGTTTTATAGATAATCAATTTAAATATAAACTGAAAATTTGACACTCCCGAACATCTATTGGCATGTAATATAATTCTATTATTTGCATTTCGTTGGGCCCAACTAACAATTTTAACGACACAGCAACACTAAAGCTACTTCTTAAATTTGCTAGTAATACGAGCTACTTTAGTATCTTCATATAATGGGAAATATAAGCTACTTCAGTATATATATTTAAAGTAATATAGATTAACATGGTCATCCACGTGCTGCAATTGATTTGTACAATTAGTAATTCATCGGTACAAGCCGAGTAGGATTTGAGACTGCGACTATCAGATAAGTTGAACCGTTAGCCACTACTATTCATATTATAAGTATTTATAATTTTTCGTAGCGACTTAAGAAAAATTTATAATTTTTTTGTAGAAGTTGTGTTAAGTGAAAGTGGGATAGATAGACATACTATTTATTGTTATTGCCTCCATACTAAGTCAATAATATGTTTTAGGACAAACAAAAAAAAAGGAGAGGTAACAATTTGTGTCCCAAAATGTATGCTTTAGTAAAATTTATTTAGCACGACATTTTTAACCGACTTCAAAAGAGGTTCTCAATTCGATTGTTTTTTTTTTATATATCTGTGCACTATATAGCGCTATTTATTTTAAATTCATTTTTATAAATACCTATTTAAAGGCCAAGTATGAAGATTGATTATGTACTTGTATATATGCATATATACATGAAAAAGAATTCACAAACTTTTTTTTTCTTTATTTTTTAGGGACTATTACCCTTTTTTGCATGCCAGTAACTTTGTACACACGCGTCGATCGCATCACCTGCATCGTCATTGAATCGGCCTCCCTCTAGATGGATCAAAGACCTTATAAGGATAGCTGGAAGTGGCTGGAAGCGAAAAGCGGAGAATCGTATATAGTTGATGTATATTGAGAAGGCATATTTCCAGCAGTGGTTAGACAAAGGATCATGATGGTGATTATAATTCCGAGCAATTGCTTAATCAGCAATTAAAATTGTAACGAAAGTTGCTACTTCTAGAAAGTATACTCATGCCGACAGACACATGTGACAAGATGGGGATTAGCCATACGGTCATATTGCCTTCAGATGTGAACCAATGTTCGGACTTGCGAAGCTGTCGGCAAACCACATGAAGATATTGTTCCTTCATGTCGTTTGCCGACAGCTCCGTGAATATGTAAAAATAATTGAAAAGTAACGACATATCCCTCGCGCGCACCAATAAAACGGAATCAAGTTATTTTGAGCAAGTGTAAGTAATAAAATTCTATTATTTGCATTTCATTGGGCCCAACTAACAATTTTAACGACACAGCAACACTAAAGCTATTTGCTAGTAATACGAGCTACTTTAGTATCTTCATATAACGGCAAATATAAGCTACTTCAGTATATATATATTTAAAGTAATATAGATTAATATGGTCATCCACATGCTGCAATTGATTGGTACAATTTGTAATTCATTGGTACAAGCCGAGTAGGATTTGAGACTGCGACTATCAGATAAGTTGAACCGTTAGCCACTACTATTCATATTATAAGTATTAACAATTTTTCGTAACGACTTAAGATAAATTTATAATTTTTTTTGTAGAAGTTGTGTTAAGTGAAAGTGGGATAGATAGACATACTATTTATCTTATTGCCTCCATACTAAGTCAATAATATGTTTTAAGACAAACAAAAAAAAAGTAGTGGCATGAAACAATTTGTGTCCCAAATTGTAGGCTTTAGTAAAATTTATTTACCACGACATTTTTACCGACTTCAAAAGAGGTTCTTGAGATTGTTTTTTTTTATATATCTGTGCACTATATAGCGCTATTTATGAACCAATTATGCCTATAATAAATTCCGTCGCGTCGCCCGGAGGCCGAGACACGTTCTTGACGATCCGGACGATGCGATTACCATTGCACAGGCTAGATGTCTACAAATTCACAAAGCGTCCTTTCGCGACCGCTATTTTATGGGCAGGTCCTTAGATATTAGGAGCGTTGCTGGAGTTTCTTCGGCCACTTCTTCCATCGCCAACGCTTCCCGAAGTGGCACACAAAGTTAGTTTAGCTTTTGAATGTCTCTTAGATTATCCGTGAAATAGCAACCGACCGAGTCGTGGTTCGGCCCTCTCGGGCGCCCTCGGAACGGAATGCTTACGCATAACATAGGAATCGTCCAAGCCTAGGTGACCCCTCACCGGGGGGACCCTTGTGTCGAGTTACTAGCAATAGCGGTTCAGGCTAAGGCTAAGCCACCTAAGAGCTATGCCACCTCTCAATCCGTTTGTCATAGAAAAAGAAACCAATAATGCATACAATATGATACTTCAATGATATATAAATTTTGATGAATTTTTGATTTTAGGAGAAAAGAGTATATTGAGAAGGCATATTTCCAACAGTGGCTAGACAAAGGATCATGATGGTGATTATAATTCCGAGCAATTGCTTATTCAGCAATTAAAATTGTAACGAAAGTTGCTACTTCTAGAAAGTATACTCATGCCGACAGACACATGTGACAAGATGGGGATTAGCTATACGGTCATATTGCCTTCAGATGTGAACCAATGTTCGGACTTGCGAAGCTGTCGGCAAACCACATGAAGATATTGTTCCTTCATGTCGTTTGCCGACAGCTCCGTGAATATGTAAAAATAATTGAAAAGTAACGACATATCCCTCGCGCGCACCAATAAAACGGAATCAAGTTATTTTGAGCAAGTGTAAGTAATAAAATTCACATTCGCATCAAACATGTGCAAAACATCATTCCATCAATTGGATACTGTTACTAAGCGAGCGCGAGTGTTACCAGGTGGAAAATTAATAAATCGTATTACATGTTACAATTACGACCACTACATTAAGGCCAGGATCATCGACCGTTTGGTTAGACCTTCGTTATGGCGAGGCTATGGTTTTTTGGTATGTGACTTGAAAATTAATATCCAATCTACATAAAGGTGTTGATCCACTGAACTAGAACATTTCAGTTCTGACGTTACGGGGTTCGAATTATATTGTAGCTGACTTGTAACAACGATTTTACAAGGAAATGAAAACAAAGTGACCACTACGGAAGCAGGCGGAAATTCGTAATCGAACTAAACCTACGACCTTTCTTTGAAATTTCCCTAAAATAAATAACCTGCCGACCATCAGGGGAAACGCTTGCTTAGAAAAGTTATTTATACAAATAAATAAAATTGCAGTGTCTGTTTATAATATTAAAATAATCTCTTTTTACTATTTGCATTTGAATGAATATACGCTACATATAACAAAATAATATTTTTGTCTTTTTTTTTGGACGAACTAATACATTTTTTTTACTACTTTACCGGATTGAGTGGTGGCATAGTTCTTAGGTCGCACAGCCTGAACCTCAATATTTTTGTCTATCTATTTGTCTGTTTGTTCCCGCTTATCTCTGGAACGGCCCTATTTTGTCGGGACTTTCACTCATATAGCAGTTGGCTGATGTAATAAGGAGTAACTTAAGCTACTTTTGTTTTCGAAAAATTTTAATAGTTTTTAATCGCGGGTAACGCCACGGGGCGCTGCTAATAGTGAATAAAATTCAATACACTCCGATGTAAACACACCCTAATATTGATTATACAATAATATCGCTTTCAAATTCCACTAAGCCTAACATCTAACAATGTAGTTGCCAAAAAATGGTGCTAAGTGTCCGCTACCTGGCATTGACTGACCGACAGACAGACTTCACGTGTAACATTTATATTAACATGATTAAGGACCATGAATTAATTACTCGTGGATTCCTAAACGATAACAATGTGTAATTATTAACCGCCTACAAAATAAAGGAGGAGGTTTTCATTTAGATTTATTTTTATGTTTGTTACCTCAGAACTTTTCTTTTTTTTGATTCTTTTTTTATTTCAAACCTGGCGCTTTCCGTGTCGTCCCATTTCAGTTCTGACAATGGAAACCATGAGTAAACCATACAAGTCTTATATTTGCATTAAGTATGTGCGCGACAAATGGACGAATAACTCCATGTCACGACAATCGTTTTCGATGATTCGTTGTACATCTGCGATGTCGAAGTATAAATAAAACAATGATGCCGATAGATTCTTAACTTAAGATATTGAGTGACGAATGATTGTAACGTTCTAGCAGTCACGGATTATATACGATCTCTTTTATTTCCGCATATGACAATGTCGACTAGGATGGGATTCGAACCCACGCTTTTGTTTTGAACGACACAAACTCACGTATATTTACACGTGTAATACATACATTCATACAGCGCTTCGGTTTCAATTTGCACACTTTATACTAAAAATTAAATTGGTTTATACTAAAATACTCAACTTTTAAAATTATTTACGAATTATTTGTCGATTCTTACTTACGCTATTGATAGTGAAACGAAGGTTTTCCGTTCTGCGGCGAGCTATTAAAAGGTATTATTTCTTAATTATTAAATTAATTGCTCCCTCGATATTCATCGTTTCAGTCCGTAGCGCCGTTTTCATTGTAGTAGCCGCCGACGTTAACGCAAAAAATAAGGTTACGTTATCTGTGCGACCAAACGGTTGCAAAAAATTAACGCCGATTGCTCTAACGTGTGTAGAGGATTTTGAAGGAAACATATTTTTTGGCGTTCAATTTTGTCGAGTGATAGCTTAGTGGCACGTTTTGAACGTTTTTCGCATAACTTTCTTCCACGCACTGTCGACCAGTGCAACTGTCACCAGTGGTGTTTCTGAACCTTTACGATTTGGAGAATCTTCACGACGCCAGCTTACTCTTTCCTCAAAGACCCGCAATGCACCTGCAGCTCCTCCCGTGTTGTGGATGTACATGGTTCACAATGATCACTCAATATCGGATGAGTCATAAGCTCTTTTGCCCCTTTTCTTGTTCCATTAAAGTGGCTATAGATAGAATATAATAGAGATATGATATAATAGAGAATAGAGTAACCGTACACGACGAGGTCCTCTTTCGAGGGCCCTTGCACCCCTAATAGCTGTGCCATTTCTTCAAAAGCTGGTGAAACTTTAAAGGCCGTATCGATCAGCGTTATTGCATTCGAAAAGAAATAAGCGATGGGACTAACGATCCTATTATTGCGAATTCGATTCCCAGTAGGCTTATACTGATTACAGATTTTTCAGTTTTTTAAGCAAAAAAATCAATTTCTAAGAATTACTGCTTTTTATATGGCGATGGGTTTACCCATTGTGACATATGGGACCTAATAAGCTCGGTGAAAAGCGTCGAAACGAAAGCTAGGGTTGAAAGGACGTGAAAGCTTTACGTCGCGTTCACTTACTCTTTTGGCTCAACGAACCAAATAATGAAAAAAAAGAATCGCGAACTGCCAGCACTATTGCTGTACTGTAGTACTGCAGTTCGCGATTCTGTTTTTAGGTACGGTACTAGGTAGTACTAGTTGGGGGCCCCAAGTCTACTATTTGCCAGTGACGTTTTATTATGAAGTCGATCTATTACAATGATTTTAATTATAATTCCATCATCACCTAATACGCGATCGGTAAACCATAATGGAATAGAATAGAAGAAAAGTTTATTTGTTTGGTCACATACTCGTATGATTACAAAGAAAGAAAACAAATGCATTAAAAAGAAAAAAAAAAGAACAGAAACACAAGTAACAATAACGTAGTGTGACGCAAAAACGTGACGTCGCTCAGCGTATTTGTACGGAATCCCATAACTCTAGTTTTCAGCGCGGGCCCCTCCCCCGCCCCTAAACCGATCGTGCCCGGACACTCGCTCTTACTAACAAAAAAAATACAAAAATATATATACATATAATAGATAATTAAAAACAAAAAAAAACAACAAACGACGTACTAGAAAACTACTATAAATAGGAAATATCGACTACTATTATGCCAATGATGGACCTTCATTTTTCAAGTTAGTTTAGCTTTTGAATGTCTCGTGAAATAGCAACCGACCGAGTCGTGGTTCGGCCCTCTCGGGCGCCCTCGGATCGGAATGCTTACGCGTAACATAGTAACCGTCCAAGCCGAGGTTACCCCTCACCGAGGGGATCGTTGTGTTGAGTTACTAGCAATAGAGGTTCAGGCTAAGCGACCTAAGACCTATACCACCTCTCAATCCGGTGAAGCAGTCAAGGCCAGCTTCTCTGGCCAATCTGTGTAGTTCGTCAAAAAAAAACCTTCATTTTGATCACAGTTAGCTTATTTACTCACGTAGTCAAGTATTTGCTTAGAAAGTATAAAAAAAATTACACGAACCGGAAGACGGAGTTTATCTTAGGCAAAATAAGAGAAAATATCGACAAGGATAATCACTTTAAATTGGGTGATGAAGCCATTTGCATGAAAATAGCAGATTTGTATAAATTAGCAAATTTGCATGGTTTGTTGGAAAGCGCGACGTTGGGATAGGTCATGTGGGTCGCCGATGTTGTTTCCTGCGATTGTGGGCGCGTGTCATATCGGCGCAGGCGCATATTAAGTCTGATAAGCGTTTTCCTTCCACGCGAGGTCTAGACCGCATATTCAGGAACGTGTGCCGTTCGTCACGTAGTCACACTGAGTTTTACAGTTTTTATACAGCGTGCGTGCGCCCGGTGGCATTATTTGCTATAACGAAACTGTAGTTTTTTTTTAAAGAAAGCTAGCAATATTTCTTTTTTATTTCCAGAAAATATTACAAACATTCTTATTTACAATTACAATTAAGCTTACACTTGTGCTAAGAGATGATAGTTCTGAGCTCGTAGAATAAGACTACGGTATCCCCTGCCTGTCGTAGAAGACGACTAAATGGGGCCTCGGGTTCACTGGGCGACAAGGGTGGCGGCATTTGTCGTCCGCTAAAGTGGATCCGGGACGAAGGCGGCATCGACTGGCCCGTGTCGCCTCTCACTGCGAGGGCAGAGCGGGTGAGGGATTAACCTCCCCTCCGGGCAGTGCTCTCCGAGAGCACAGTGCAGAGGGGCTCGAGTCGATGGGCCACCGGGGGAGTTTTAGTGGGTAAGAATGCCAGATAACCGTGCGTCTTTGCTTCGTCTTTCATTATTCATACAGCAAAAGACTGGAATAGTTTGCTCGCGTCTGTCTTTCCATCTGGTGGAGTCGTCGTCAAGCAATTGCTTAAAAGTTAAGTTAAAGTTAACAGCCTATATATGTAGTCTACTGTTGGGTCTAACGAAGGCCTAGTGCGGATTACCAAGCTTCACATGTCTTAGAAATTTTTCTAAAACATGTAGGTTTCCTCACGACCTATTCCTTCACCGCCGAGCTCGTGGTGCATGAGCATTTAATATTGCAACAAACAGCGTACTATGCAGCTTAAGGCGACCGCCCGGACACTGAGCTACCACGCCACATGTTTAGAAAGTATATAAAAAAACGCTAAAGTAGAACATACTCTAGGTCTCAATCTAAATTTAGGTTTTAAATGAAAGTTGTATAATTGTCACAAATTGGATCGCTCAAATTTGCCCCGCCAGGGTATCTGGGGCCGGCGACATACGACCCAGCCACTGAACCCAGTGGGCCAGACGGTCTTGAAACAGGTTAGGCAACTTTTTAACCGTTAAAATTAGAATATGAATACAATATTTCTAGATTAGAAAGTTCGATCGTTAGCTTTCAAAGTGCTATATCTCTTCGTAAGGTCATGCCACTGACAGTGAATCAAATGTTTTATTATCCAGTCTTGTAAATTATTATTTTAAAAATGAACACCAGTGTCTTTCAAAATGATCATTAGAAATGAACTTCCGGTGATGATGCTGATCGTATTATTCTACTTTACTTTATTACGCCGGTTATGAGCTCATATATTTATAAGATTGTGATGCTAATTCTTTTAACAAATATATTTACGATTAAAAATAAAAACCGACTTTAAATCGAATCAAACTCGTTTACGCGCGGACGCCCTCTTTGTATTACCGAATCATTGTAGAACCTAATCAAACTACCCTTGAAATACATACTTTCCAAAAAATTAATCATAAGAATTGGTTGTCGTGATATTGACTTATTCGTCCATTTGTCGCAAATTTAAAACATGGTTTTCTCATGGATGACTTTGTCGGAATCGCACAAAGTTTTAATGGGACAACAGTTGAAGCACTCTTCTTTCACTCGCTTTCAATTGAAAAAGAATCGTCAAAATCGATTCGGTTCAATTTTGAGTTCTAGTTTAGGGTCGAATTCACTATTCACCTATTGAAGAGAACCATCTCCTAGCACAAGCTTAAACTTAGTGGGGGTTATGGGTAACACGAATGTTAGTAATATTTATATACATTTTTGTTATTCTTTTAAATAAAAAATGTTGCTTTTTGTACACAAAAATTATCTCTCTATATCGCAATGCGGCATCTTTCCTCAGGATCTATATTTAATTCCCTTAGAGTCCTTTTCTTTACATTTTTTTATGTAGGTAAACATTTCTGTACTTTAAATGTAAATTAGTTTATAATTTATTGCCAATATTTGCCGATAAATGAATATTTTGCAAATGCTAATTTCTACAAAGTTTTTTTACAAAAAAAAATCCAAAAATGGTAATTGATTGACGCATTCCCACGCCTGTCTGACCGTAAGTCGAATTACTTAACCGCTAGACTACCAACACTCCTATAGTACATAACATGAGCACTTAAGAATAATAATCATTACTGGCTGTAATGTAGAAATGTCATTGTTAATTCGCAATTACTTAAAATGGCAAAACAATAAAATTGTCGGCGTAATTTGAAATAAAACGGCCCGTACTCAAGACCTTCAACTTTAATATACAATACAGATCAGGAAATTATTAAGAATAAAAATAAACGGGGACTGATCAGATTTCATTAAGACTTAATTTATTTTATTAAGGCTTATTAAATAAATATATTTTATACGATACATAATAATTATCGATTATCTAATTTTTATATTTCAAATTTGCAGTAAATTTGTGACTAATAATCCAATTTATAACTGGTGTAGCCATAAATATTATTAAAATTAAAAACTTTTTGAAGTTATGGTTTAGGCGCGTTATGAAAAAATGATAACAGTAACAGGTTAAAGCTATGAAAAAATTGTGCTTATACTTTTCCAAATGCTCCAATATAATTGTGGGTAACTATCCGTATAAATTATATTGATATAAATTATAATATTACAAATTAAACTATTTTTAATGATGCCAATCCTATGTCCGACTTTCCGATTTTACACCTTCTTCATATTTTTTGTTGAGGTTAATAACAAATTGCAATATGTAAGGGTGTCTTAAATGAAACAAGGTCCTAAGTCCGCTCATATGTATGAAGATGGACGTTTAGTCTTCACAGGTTTTTTGGCTGAAAACCAGCGCTAAGCTACATGTCTGATCACAGCACATGCTGAGCCAACTCCCTTTCGGCACAATTTCTATCTTGATCTTTTTTATGTTTTCTTTTGTTTATGTTGTTTTTTGTCTTGTTTTACGTGTTGTTTCTGTGTTCTTGTGTCGAATAAATATTTATTATATTCTGTTCTAGTGCTATCAAAGTTGTCGATTTTAGCATATACATATAATCTGTGTACATTTATAAAAATATATAATATTTAAAATATATAATAACGTATCGATACTATGCGATATATTGTATAAATATATCGATATTTTTAATGTATCGTAATTTATTTATATTTAACTTACCCAAAATATTATATATTACAAAGGTTTTACACAAATAGAGCACTCGGCGTATAACTAAACGGTACTGGGTTCAGATTCTAGTCCAGATTATGTTTTTTTATAAAGTTATACAACTAGTTCTGCCATTGCGGAAAGTAGGAGTGTAGTAACATACTAAACTACACTCTTCGTCACTGTCATCAGATAGCACAAGTAACTTTATTTACATTTCATTTTTATTAATGTTGTCACCTACAAATAAAAAATGGAATGTTTTTTTATTTAATTTCTTACGATAATCGGTGTATCGGGTGAATTATATCGATATAAGATGATTCGATAATATCGGATTGTATCGATATATCGCGTTCATATGTCGATATTTTATGAAATATCGATTTATATCGTATACATTCACACCTATTAGACCTTATATATGTATTATACCGCTTATTTAATGTTCTATGTATAGTGACAGTGATTTAACGATCATAGTGATATCTTAATTTTATGCAATTCTTGTTGCTAGGTTGACAAGTGCTTACGATAAACGCGCCAATTAAAACTCCCACCACATTACAATAAGGTATATGATGACGTTATTTATGGAACGTTAGTAATAAAGCTTTTTACGATCACCGCAGGAGAGAGCCTAATTGATGTTAGTCCCAAAAACATATTTACTATATGTATAGCATATATAGATGTATATATATATATCATGGATTATCTATTTACTTAAATAGTTTGCATTTAATTACCATTTAAACATCTATATTTGGTTATATAAGTTTCGTTTTGTATTAAGATAATTTGCATTTTCCATCCATCTTATCGATTTTTTTTTTTTTGACGGACTACACAGATTGGCCAGAGAAGCTGGCCTTGTTTGTTGTTGAAACTGTTTCACCGGATTGAGAGGTGGCATAGCTCTTAGGTCGCTAGAACCTCTATCGCTAGTAACTCGACACAAGGGTCCCCGGTGGTAACCTCGGCTTGACGGTTACTATGTTACGCGTAAGCATTCCGATCCGAGGGCGCCCGAGAGGGCCGAACCACGACTCGGTCGGTTGCTATTTCACGGATAATCTAAGGGACATTCGAAAGCTAAACTAACTTTAAGTGCCACTTCGGGAAGCGTTGGCGCTGGGAGAAGAAGTGGCCGAAGAAACTCCAGCAACGCTCCTAGCATCTAGGGGGTGAGGCCTGCCCATAAAATAGCGATAACGCGCGAGGATTATTCGCAACCTCCGACGGTCGCGAATGGACGCTTTGAAGATTTGTAAAGATCTAGCCTGTGCAATGGTAATCGCGTCGTCCGGATCGTCAAGAACGTGTCTCGGCCTCCGGGCGACGCGACGGAATTTAGTATAGGAAGGCTTATAAGTGGCGGCACTTACAAGAAGTTTGTTAGAATGTTTGGTGGCAGTCTCGAAAAACCGTCGAGATGCCTGCTTAAAGAATTGGGCTATTGTCGGTAACCCTGTGTCAACGTGGAGCTCACGATTACGTACAAACCATGGCGCACCCGTGGCTCGTCGCAAAAAACGATTCTGAATTACTTGTAACCTATGGATATGTTTATGGGCGGCATGCGCGAAGACCGGGCTCGCGTACGTCATAACGGACGTATAACTGCTTTGTAAAGTGTCACCTTATTACTAAGGGACATTTTACTTTTCTTATTAATGAGGTGATATAGGCGACTCATAACGTAGGCCGCCCGGTTCCTAACCTGATCTACGTGAGGGCCGAAGCTGAGTTTGGGATCTAATACGACACCTAAGTATTTGGTTTGTGTTACCCATGGAATAGGGGTACCTAGAAGTTGGACGCAACGAGGTGGAGACTGAAGACGCCTCGTGAAGTACATGGCTGCGCTCTTAGCCGGGTTGATTTCTATTCTCCATTTCCTAAACCAATCCCCTAGGGCATTGGCCGCGGTCTGGAGTTTTTTGAGAATGACTTCGGGGAACGCCCGAAGCATAAATGCCGGTATCGTCGGCGAAAAGGGCTAGCTCTGCTCTACGTGAGCGCGGAATATCGTTAGTGTAGAGCGTGTATAGGACGGGACCGAGCACGGATCCTTGTGGTACTCCGGCTCGAACGGGACGGAGGGTGGAGCGCACTCCCTCGACGCGGTATCTAAAGGTTCGGCCAGTAAGAAAATCGCGCAATGTGCGCACTAAATAGTCAGGCACCCCGAGCTTGTATAGTTTGTACACAAGCCCGGCGTGCCAGACTTTGTCGAATGCCTTCGCCACGTCCAGGAAGATGGCTCCCGTATGCATGCCAATTAGGGATTTGGCGTGAATGTGCTCCGTGATGCGGAGTACCTGTTGAGTACATGAGTGTTTGGCACGGAAGCCAAACTGCTCGGTATGGGAAGCTCTCGCGAGTCCATGAAGGCGCGTAATCGAGCTAAGATAAGCCGTTCGTATACCTTCCCCAAAACGGAGAGGAGACTAATAGGTCTATATGAAGTAGGTTCAGTACGCGGCTTACCAGGTTTGAAGAACCCTACGACGTCGGCCTCCTTCCACTCGTTGGGAAAGATGCCGTGAGTCATGGCCGCGTTAAATATTATAGCCAGTAGGCGTACGATATTATCGGGGAAATGTCTAGCTACCAAGTTCGGTATGCCGTCTATACCGGGAGCTTTGCGGGGACGCAGATTTTTTAATATATCCTCAACCTCGGTGCACGTGATCGGTGGGACGGGATCGCGGATTGGTTTTTTCCCCCTACGATCGACCTCGCTCTCTACCTTTAGGAGGTGAGCGGGGTCGACGGAAGGGTGCTTGGGGAGCACTGAGCCTCGAGACTGTCAGCCAGACACTCGGCCTTCTCCTCGTCCAGTGAAGCTGGCGGAGATTAGGACGATTGAGGGGTGGCATCCCGGATCGGGGTCGCGTTTAAGCGATTTTGGTAATCTCCAAAATGCCAGATGTGATGGGCGGATGTCGCTTAACGTATTGTTCCACTGTTCGTTCCTATAAGCGGCTATGCGTGATTTAACTTCACGCTGCAATTTACGTAGCCGCCTACGGTGACGCTCGGTAGGGTGCAAGTCGTAAGCCCTAGTGGCGGCGTTCTTACGTCTCATGAGATCACGAATTTCAGAAGGCAGGACCCATCTGTGGTCGTCCACAACGGGTACCTCCTTGGAGCAGTCTTTGATGACCGTCTGAATGTGTCTCGAGAGCGCGTGCGCTGCGAGATTTGTTTTGAGAGGAGAATCTACGTTCTCAGGAAACGCTTCTAGATGAGGGGAGCTGGCATCTTTCAATTGGGACTCAAGTTTGTGCCAGTCGATGATGGATTTGGTCTGGGGAGCGGTTTGCGCTGAAGGCCCTAGCCGCAGAATTACAGGGCGGTGATCCGAGTGAAGCTCGTGTATCACGCACGGGTTACTTACTGTAAGGGTGATATGGCGGAGGATAGCAATGTCTAAGACATCCGGTGTATGTTCCACTTGATGCGGAAAATGGGTGGGCTCTTGTGGTCCCACGATCTCGAAGTCGAGGATCGACCAGAGATTCGAGGGCCAGCCCTCGCGGGTTAGTCTTATAGGAGAACCACCGAGGATGCTTGCTATTAAAATCACCGGCTAGAATCGTAGCGTCTCCGAGAGAGGAGAGCTTCGAAGTCAGATCTGAGTACTTCTTTACTACGGTGACACGGAAGGTATACCGAAGCAATGGTTATTGGGGAGTGACCTGTCATGGCTAACTGGCAGACCGAGGCCTCAAGGTGCTTTAGTCGCGGCGTGTCAATCGGAACGCAATGCAAAGACCTCCTATAGTAAATGAGGGTGCCGCCGCCTCTGGCACCGGCTCTATCATTTCTAACGATGTTATAATTCGCGATCTTCGGATCGCGCATAGACGGTTTGAGAAAAGTCTCTTGCACTAACATAACGTCGACCTGATATTCGCGTACGAAGTTCGCGACTTCGTCTTTTTGTTCCCTAAGCCCGTTCGCATTAAAAAACGCGACGGTTAGCGAACGGGCTTTATCCTAGCGTTGCAAATCATTTTAACGCGATAAGGACGTGCTGGTATCGGTGTATAACATCTAACCGTGCGCCTGCATCCGTTTTCGACGCATATTCGTTCGCGATGGCGATGAGTTCGTCTATGTTGAACGACTTAAGAACCGCACTTAGTCCCTCGAAAGCCGTGGAGTATCCGGAGTTAGGTGCCGTGAGCGCCGACGGTTGCGCTGGAGCGGATGGATGTACCGCCACTGGGCGGGCGGGCGTAGGTACTGTAGCCGCGGCGGCGGCGCCGTTCTCGGTGAATTTGAGCGGCGTTTGCCGCGCGGGGAGGCGCAACGGTGGGAACGCCGACGGTGGCGGCACCGTCGGGCGTTTTGAGGCCGACGCGGTTTTATCGGCCGGCTGTTTACGTTGTGGTGCCTTAGGGCATCCTTTAAAGTTGGCCGTGTGGCCTATTTGCCTGCATAAGACGCAGGAGGGCTCTTCCGTTTGAGGGCTCTGTCCTGGGACGGGGACAGTCGCGAGTGCCGTGGTCCGCAAGGCACTTAACGCACCGGGGGCGCGCGAAGCAATTGCGTGCGGAATGGCCATAAAGTTGGCACCTATGGCATTGCCCGGGCAAGCCTGTTTTACGCGGAGTTTCGACAACTATGCGGGTGAACCTACATAATGTTTTTATGTCGAATATGCGTTTTCCTTCGGGGGTGCGAGCTAGAGTCACTTGGACCATATCTAGGGGCGTTTTATTGCGCTGCCTACGCATGCGATGGACGCTGATGACTGGGAGGCCCTGTCCCTTGAGATCCGAAATAATCTCCTCAATCGTAACTTCTGCGGGAATCCTCTTGACGATCGCCCGCAGGGTGCGCTCTTCTGGGAGTGCATATGTATAAAAATAGATGTCACATTGTTGCATGAACGATGTGAGATCTCTGAATGAGGCGGCATCTTCCGCCTGTACCCTAATGTGGGTGCCGGCTAGTGTCGGTACCAATTTACGATGGGGCATGGCTGATTGTACGCGGGCCCACTGCGATCTATCTGTTAAATATACTGGAGGGGGCTTCGCGTTTGAAGCGGTCGGTCCGGTGGAGGCGCGGTTCGCGGTTGGGGCTCGGGACGCGGTAGCGGGAAGTGTTGCGGCGCAAGGGCGAGACGTTCCGGCGTCCGTCGTCTCGTTCTCACGGGGAGTGGATAGGGAGGCTGGTGGGGTCCGCGATGCGGCGAAGTCCGTTGGCCCCTTGTGTGCCTTCGTGGGCGGTGTGGGGCTCACAGACGGAGAGGAAGCGGCCGCCTGGCTCTTCTTCCTCTTCGTCTTACGCTTGGTGACCGTTGTGAAGAGGCCACCTTCGATGGAGTTATCGCTCTCCGTACCCGATTTTTCAATTTCCATTTCGGAAGCGGAGTCTGTACGCGGTGAGGGAACGGGGTCGGGGGCAGATGGCCCGGCGGTCGATTCGTCGACCTGCTCGTCTTCTAAGAGGGCATTATATATATCCGGGAATTTCACCCGGAGCTTTTCAATAAGGGCAATAAGTTTGCCCATTCTAATCGCGGAGGGGAGGACTTTATCACAAAAACTACCTACCTACCACAGGGGTCCCGGTGGGATGCCGGGGTGTGTAGCCCTGCCTCCCTCCCCGCCGGGTGTAGGCAGGGAGGATGTGTGCCTTAGTGTGTCTGGGTGCCAATCTTATTGTGCACCTCAGGTGTGTCCTTAAGACTAATTAAAACTACCCGGGGCACTAAAAGGCCAAAACGTAAGTCGACTGTTGACTATGGCAGTAGACCAAAGGCCAACCTTGCCGACCCCTTCCGATTTCGCGATTCCTGAAGGGAAGCGTCAGGCACCGGGACCACCTGTCGTCGGCTTCGTTCACACCGTTAGGTATCCACCGAACGAACAAAGGACTCTAATCAATAAAATAATAAAGTTCTACTTATACTCCGAAAAACGTAAGCCGTTAGAATGCGGCAATTACGAATTCAGTGTAAAGTACAATGGAGGCGTGCAGCTGTGCTCGCAGGTGCGCTCACAGGTGCGCGCGTCGCGCCCTCAATGGACGGCGCTAATAGCTGTCCTTTTCAGACAGGGATCGGAGCGGCACACGTCCGCTCACAACCACTGCTCGAATCGGACTGAGCTTATCGATTTGCATTTATTATTAAAGATTAAAGCTTTCTGATATTTAATAAGATACTCTCGCGGTCATATATTATTTTAATGGGGTGTCACTTTTGTATAGAAATTATTTGGGACAAAGTTTTATGACTCTATGGAGTAATCAAATACAGTAATTTTAGTTTTTTTATGATCTATCTGCGGTGCTTGACCAGTGAACCCCAACAGTTCTAGATTTCAGTGGTCTTAGGTTACTTTGTTTAAACTTCTATTGGGAGTAAAAGGTATTCTAATGTTTGCCAAGATATTTGTTTAGTTTTCATTGGTCCTTCGTAATATTCCTAAGACAATTCGGAAATACAAAGACGGCGTCTGCGTTTTATAACGTTCGATTCGATTTGAAGTCGATTTCTGTTGTTAAATATATATACTTGTTGAAGTAAATTTCTTTACGCACGGCTTAACTTGGGGAGTAAGTTGGTGAAAGCGTTACGTAAAGTGTGATCGAGAGAAGTTGAGAAGGAGATATAAGTTAGTGAAGATTAAAAGACAGTTACGATTCGTATATTACTCTATGGGCAATAGAGAGATGCTAGCTCACGTTTCCTCTTTCTCTCATTCGTTACGTTTCGTATATCTAAGACACAGTGCAGGCCTATTGTCTGTATAACACTGTAGCAGTAAGAGAGAGCAGTGCGCGCGCACATTATCATCCTCTCTTGAACGATCTTGTATATATAATATGTATACATACATACAGATGGAGCTAAAGTTTTTTTTTTCGGTCGTGTGGTACTAAGGCACACTCGTTTTTTTATACGAAGCGTGATATTGAAGCGTAGAAATGATTTTTCGATTTTTTGTGTGTCATTTTAGATCCTTTTTTATTTAAATATACAGCAGAAAACGGAATTGCAGTTTTTTTTAAAGTTCTCCGTCATAATAGGTACATTCGGAACTACATCGAATTCAATGGCCGCTATCTTAGCAATCAGGCCGTAAGCTCGCCCCAAGGCCGGCGGCCGGTGAAATTGTGCGCACTTAGCAACAATGGACGATTTACATAATTACCCCGGTGTCGAGCGCCTCTCAATTAACTCTTACGAAGCGCGCCGTTGCGATTTTGAGTGCCGGGTTATTAAAACTTTTGGCTTTTGTCGGTCTTATCGGTGCGCGGTTCAAGGTCTTTGATACGTAATAGAATCGCGCCGTTTTGTTACAGAAGTGTGTTTCGAACTGGTAATTTATAAGCGACTTTGTCTACGTACATACGCCAAACACCTTTATAAAATGAGCTGGCCACAAAGACCATTTGGTTTTTTCCATTAAGTATATTAAATTTTTATAGAATTAGATATTGTTTATCTATGCTTATATATATACTAACAGCATTGAAATCACTATTTATATATTAACTATATATAACCGAGAAAATGCATGGTAGTGGATGTGTACTTTTACTGTATTATATAACGGTGATCGATTTTACGATCCCTGTATTTGGCGTGTTCGAATCCCATGTGATGAAATGAGTTTCCATTTTTCGATTTCTTATGTCCAAAAAAAGTTCGATGAAAGCTTCTCTCTGCGATGGGTACATCAGCATACAGTGTTACGTTACACTGTGTGGCCAATTGGTACGAGCCTCCAGGATTGCTCCAGTGCCGTAATCCAGGGCTTAAAAAATAAGGCTATGGTATCCCCTGCCTGTCGTAAAAGACTACTAAAAGGGATCGGGTTCACGGGCTTCAAGGGTGGGGGCCTTTGTCAGCTAGTACAAAGGATCGGGGATGAAGGTGAGGTGATCCCGTGTCCCCTTAGCACTGCGAGGGTTCTGGGGGGGCTAACCTCCCCGGAATATACTTCAAAGCACAGTGCAGAGGGGCTCCCGGGGCCCCTGGCCACGCACCGACGAGGGAGGCAAATATTTTTGAAGATTCCCCTACATGGGGTACCTCAGTCAAAAAAAAGGGTTAGAAGTGTACCACCCACCCACCCGTATTGCCATCTAGACTTATGTGTGGCGGTTTGAATAAATACACGATGTCAATATCTAGGTCACCTGAGGTGATTCACCACGACGCGCTTCGTGCCGGTGCATGTCACGCGCGGCGGTCTGCTGTCGGACTAGACTAGATAATCCCCTTTATATGTGTTGAGTCAGCTGCGCACGCCTTTGTGTAATTGTATTGCTTCAACTCGCTACTTTGTTACAATATATTAATCGACTTGGAAAACGGAGGAGGTTCTCAACACAAATGTACTTTAATACTATTGTTTGCCTTATAATCGAAATTCGACTGCAACCTAGGAATTGGAGCATCGCAAAGCACACATAATTCGCAGCTCCTAGCTTATTTGGTGAATCTATTAGTCATTGTACTATTCCTATTAATATAATAATATAAACGTAAGAACGTGTAGTAAGTAAACGATCACGTTGGCAAGGTGCATTCGAATCAGCGCATGTAGCCCTTGCGGTTAGCTGTTTGAACTTCACATCGGTCGCCCCACTGCATTCGATAATTAGTTTTACGATGTAAAAAAACAGCTTCCGGAGTCAACCGCCAGACATGTTGGCCCGGATGTTGCGTCACGAGGGCCCTTATTAAGGTTCTCGTGTTCGCAAATTACCTATTTCCTTGCACATTATTTCCTTTTTTTTGCTTTCATGTATTGTTCCGTTGGTTTATGTAAAAATATTATGTGCAATTTGACCTTACATATTATACAATAATTTAATTATTAACGATATTTTGACTAGAATGCTTCGTTGGTTTGGACAAATAGAAAGTCAGTCGCGTAAATCACAGGGGGGGAGAGAAGGGTGTCCTTAAAGGAGGTATATCTTTTTGAAGATTTCCTCCTCGTAAACAAAAGGTTTATGTACTAGATTGGCGACGTATTAAAAAAATCGAGTGTCCTTATTTTTTTGAAAGAAAGCTAGCAATATTTCTTTTTTTTTTCAGAAATATTACTAACATTCTTGTTAACCATTCCAACTAAGCTTAAGCTTGTGCTAGGTGATGGTTCACTTCAATAGTCGAATGTCGATGTTTTCCTTCACCGCCGAGCGCGTGGTAAATCAACACATAAAATGCGCTAAATAATGTGCTGGCACCGGGGATCGAACTCGGGTTGCCAGCGTAATTGAGGCTGACCCGGAGACTGAGCTACCAGCTCTATAAAAATGTGTGCCAGGTAGCAACTACGTGGAAGTCTCTGCCCAACCATGTGGGAGACGGGCGTGAGTGTTTTGTATTGTTACAATAGTTATGATATGTGATGATTGGTAGTTTGCATCTGTCGGCTGATACCACCGAGTTTTTGTTTTCCTTCTGTATAGTACAAAAACAATCATATGCTAATTTTTGCTTGTTGTATTGCGATGTGCTCAACACTTCTCACAAATGAGACGTATTAAGCAAGTTAGAAGATTGTTATATCTGTCTACCACGCAGGCCAATACCAAATCCGTATTTCAGCAGTGTATAGCAACTATTTAACTACCCTACGGAAATAGATGTGAAAGCGGTAAATGTATTCGATTGTATATAATTTCCATTTGCCCGCGTTCACTTGTCTCCTACAAAATGAGGGGTCATTTACAGCGTTTGCGTTTTGCTGTTATTACTGTGGCGTTACGGAACCCGTTCAAATGTCGCTATTATTTCGCCTAGCGCTGCGATCGGCAAACTTGAGTCTGGCTGCGGCATTTCCACGGCTTGTTTGATGCAGGCATGGAATATTATTTATCAACTAGCCTTATAAAAGACGACGTGTAAAGTTTATTAAAACGCAATCCCACAAAGAGCGACAGCACATTTTTAGAAAGCAACAATAGGAAATTGCTCCGTACCTAAATGTATTTAAAATGTTCTTATTTAAATACTTTTCAGCGGGCCGCAATTTAACTCCCCTGGCGTTGCGGATATTCATGAGCGCAGGTGCACCAAATATTCTGTTTTAATAGAATTAAATGAATTATTAAACAGTTGCTTTTATTTTCACACTTACTGGAAGGTTGAATTTAAAGTCTTCAGATTTTATTCCAGTTCATACAGTAAAAGTACTATATTGTAAGCACCGCTACATACACCTACAAATTTTAGACGCAGCGTTACAAGTCGCGTCCTGGCTGAAACTCGGGCGGGACTTTTTAAAAATAAAAAGACATTAATTACGACTCTCTTTTGTTTTTTCTACTCATTATTAAGTTTCTGAAAACTGTATTTAATGATTTATTTGTACAATAAAAGTATAACTGTGTACGTGTTTGATGTTTTAACAATATATTCAGTTGTAATAGAATTAAAACATAGTACATTTAAGAGTACAAACAAAAACCGACTTCAAACCGACAACGTTTTCTTTTTAATTTATTATAAATACAATTTTACAATAAAGAAAATATAAATAACTTAACGCTATATAAACCGCAGTAGTTTGTCACTACTGCTTAAGTGTCCGTCTTGCGTACCTAATTAATGTTTTAACGTGTGCTTAATGTTTTTTTTTTGAGTTGTACATTTTCTTATATCTGGGGGTAGTTGATTAATTAACCTAGGCATGTGTTATAATTTGTAGGTCTCGTGGCATAAAATAGTCGAACAACTAATACACTTGCTTTATTGAGACAGCGTAACTTTGTACAAAGAATTGTTTATAACGAATACCGTCACAACTGCTCGTCGTCACAATCTTTTACAAAATTAATTAGAAGTCAGATTACGAACTAATAAAGTTAAACTATTGTTTACAATGCCAAGTTCATGTGACGATCAACTAAATTATTAATTATGAATTAAAGACACAATAAGGTTCAGGTACATCATTAAGATATCATTGGAAGTAGTTATTATGCATAACAATCGCTGTGTTGCCAGCTAACACATGATGTATCTTGCCGTGCGCTTGCCGTACACATTTTTTGCGCCTATCGTATTATACTAGGTTAAACGTTAAACGCTACTGCGAGCGATCGCTCTTTTTTCTTCGTTTCTTAGGTATTTCGCAATCAAAAAAGAATGATCGAAATTCGTTGTCGTGATATTGATTTATTCGTTCATTTGTAGCGCACACACTTGATGCAAATTTAAGACTTATATGTAATTCTCAGGGATCACCAGCAGCTTTCAAATAAATAAAGAATTAAAATCGGTGTACCCCCAGTTTTCTGGTTGGCCCCAAAGTTATGCGGTAACAAGCATAAAAAAATACAGACAATTTGAGAACCTCCTCTATTTGAAGTCGATTGTAATAACTTGAAGGGTTTGTTGAATGAAATAGTCCAATAACTAGTACACTCGCTTTATTGAGACAGCGTAACGTTGTACAAGGAATTATTTTAACGAAAACCGTCACAACTGTGCGTCCTCTACAATCTTTATACAAAATTAATTATGAATTAAAGATACAATAAGGTTCAGGTAAATCACTAAGATATCATTGGAAGTAGTTATTAAGCATAACAATCGCTGGTTGCCATGCTAACTGACACGATTGACAACTGCTCCGCACCGAAATGTACTTAAATTGTTCGTAGTTAATTACTTTTCAGCGGGCAATGGACGATTTGTACAGATATGTCGTGTAAGGACTAACTGATTACCTTGACTTACAAAAAAAACAAAGAGACGCGTATTTCAGTTTTATTGGCATACCGCGACGAGGACAACTTAAAAGCGTGCTCCGTGCTGAATTGCGAGGCAATTTAATATTTCGTTCGCATAGCTGTGTGCAGTTAGGTGTTGTAATGTTAGCACTAAGACCTCCGTCTCCCCTTCGCCACCTTCTCCGTAGCCACCTTAACGACATTGTTCTAATGTCTTCTTCGACCGACATCAAAAAAGGAGTTTCTCAATTCGTCTGCTTTTTATGCGTGTTACCTTATAACTTTCGACAGAATGATCCGTGATAATCATAAGTATTTAATTTCCTACTAAATTAAATTAAATAAAAATAACTCGCCTGTTACGTCGAAATGCACAAGTTTGTGTGAGTTTTTATTCGAAAGAATCCTCAGACTCGCAACCGCTATATCCTAGTAACTACCAGCCAACTACTACCAATTTTTATATTATTAATGTCAAATGGCAATAGTGGTAGGACTAACAGTCACGTCCACAACAACCCGTCGATAACACAAAGTGACATCAAAGCAATTTTTTTTAAAAAAAGCTATTAATAATTGTTTTTTTCATCATCAATATTACTAACATTCTTGTTAACCATTCCAACTAAGCTTAACCTTATGCTAGGAGATGGTTCACGTCAATAGTCGAATGGTGGATTCGAACCCACGAACTTACGATTCGCAGACCGTACCGTAAACCATTAGGCTATTGACGTTTTATCAATCGTGGTTTATACCTTTTTTTCTTAAAATTGTGAAACGGAAATATTTCATCTTCCGTTTCGTTCTATTTTATATATATTATTCAATTTCTGTTCTTTTGTCATATACTTTTCTATTTTCTATTATTGTATAATGTTGTATTATTTATACCATTACAATTGTATTAATTATTGCTCTCCAATAGTTAATTTAAAAAATGTTTACAATGCAACATGTTTTATCACGGGACTTGAGACTCTATTTCCTTATGCTAACGTTTATTTCGGCTTGGGGTCTATGTCGACGAACGAATATGGAAGTTTTTTTGTGCTTTAGAGACATGGGTAATGTTATGCAAGGCGAGACAGGGTGCCGTTGCGCAAGCGTCGCCACGGTACCGTTGTGCGCAGACGTTGTGCAACAGTGACCGGTTGCTCGTCGCCCTCCCGCCCTCCTCCCATACCACTACCATATCCCCACCTCCCAATACACAAATATTGTCGAAAATTTTATATTACGTCACGCTCCCATATAGGTGATTGACCCCTGACTACAATGCTCGTAAGTTGGGACATATAAGTTATACTCCTTAGACGATAGATTCTTTCAATCGAATACAAGTTCAATCGATTAGAGTAAACTAAACGTAGCCAGGCCTATTTTATATTTAACTAAAGCTTAACATAAAAGTGAGCAAGGAAGGCCTTATCGCTATGAGCGATCTCTTCCAGGCAACCCTGTAGGGCGGGAGAGGTGAAATGAATAGGGTAATAAAAATGTCGATAATAAATAAATAATAGCAAGAATTGTTTTTTAATATGGACAGACATGGATATTTGAAATAAACATATAAGCGATATTTTTAAAAACTTACACTAACTACTAATATTATATTATGCAATTCCAAAAAAATAAAATACCTTAAAAATTATGATACGGAAAGGAAAAACATTGGATTGTAAGACATTTCCAATATTTTTCTCAATTATTAAAATATTTTAATATTAAAATTTAATATTAACCTCAAAAAATTTTAAAGTATTTCTTTATTTAAAAAAAAAGTTCACGTTTTTTCAACTCTTGTTACGGTAGACAAAGACATCATAGCTATCCGCTTTTCGCTTATATATATTTGGCTCTTTTGGATGACAAGGTTGACGACCATTGCCCAAACTCAAGCTTTTAATTTTGCTTGGTTTAGTAACAATAAATAAATTAAATTTTTTAAATCAACTTAATTAGTTCCTGACTTCCCATATTTACGCGAATTTTACTCATTAAAAAAGCTACTTTCACGGTGTTTTTTGCGTTTTAAATTTATTAGTTGATAACAATTGGTTTGGTAAGACTCATAAGCTGAGCTAATTCCTTTTCAATTTTATTTCGACAAACATTTCTGCTCACCGCAAATGATTGTACGGACGAAACGGTCGAATATAATAAAGCAAATACATTATGTGTGATATATGGCCATGCATTTGTCTGGCAACATTGAAATCACAATTCTGTGTAATTATACGGTTCCCTACGTAGTCCCGTGGTCAGTGGACGGCCACAAGGATGCCTATATTATCCGTTCTATAAATCCTTTGTCCATATGTAAAGATCGACCGTACAAAAAACTACTCCATTATTCAGAATACCTTTCAGAGCGAAGTAAAAATTTACATATTTATGCCGCGCTCCGTGACTGTTGCCAGGGACGTTTCATTATGAAACCAATAACAGTCATATCAATCATTATTACATCGTAACCAAACAAGCCAAGTAACACACAAGTGCCAGTGATACGCCATAGTTAAACCAAATTAATGCCACCAATGATTTCATATACTACTAAAACTAGTGAATATCGAACAATATGATTGTTAATCACCGTTCATCAACCAACTTCAAAAAACGAGGAGGTTCTCAATTTGTCTTTTTTAAATGTTTTTTACCTCTTTTAACTGGGTGAATAGATTTTGATGATTTTTTTTCATTTGAAAGCTGTCTTTTCCCGTATAGTCCCATTCGTCAATAATGACAATGGCATCTAGGGGAAAACCATATAAGTCTTAAATTTGCATTAAGTCTGTTCACGACAAACGGACGAATAACTCAATATCACGCCAACCGATTTCGATGATTCATTTTTTATTGGAAAGGATAGACTTCAAGACTAGGTTGATAAGAGTTTGGGTAGGTTCTAATTAAATCCGTTTCGTAATATTCCTACGTAAATAAAAGAGGGCGTCCACGTGTAATAACTTTTGATTTGATTTGTAGTCAGTTTTTGTTTTTGCTCGTAAATATTTATATATTTTTTTATTTTATTTTATTACCTGCTTAGGAATACAAACCGACCCATCTCTTAACGTGTAGGAATCAAACACACACTGAATAATCGTGATGAAATATTGAATACAATGAAATAACGTTTACTTAAATCAAAAATTTATTCTGCTGGCCTTATATATGGTTTGCGATTTATCAGCAATACGGTCTGTATTTCACCTTCACTATACAGGAGTAACAAAACTGAAGTGTAATAAATTTTGTTGTTTTTTTTTTTATAAATGGTGCGCTGAACCCCATGGCTTAGTGTGAAACTGCCGTCTGTGTGTTTTTATGTATTCATGATAAAATCCATTCTGAATTGTAAAATATCCATTTTTTTGTATAACTTTGTTTTAAAGCATGTAAGAAAAAAATATCTCGCGCTTTATAAACCCTCGCGGGATAGACAGAACAATCTCTATCTTGCTTTTCAAAAAGCTTTTTTAAAAATCGTGTATATTTAGTTTATTATTTAAGTTTGGAATAGGGAGATTTTCTTAAAAGCATATTTTTTTGGTTACTAAAAAACCTCAATGTAATTTTTTTGTTGTTCGTTAGCCCATATGTGTATACGACACGACCTCTTCGCCTTACACATTCAAATGTAAAACATTTCATATTGTACAGTCTAAGAAATATGCCATTATTTAACATGAGCCGCTTTTGTTCAATCTGCGTAGGCTATTTTATATATCCCGGTTCGAGTAATATTAACATTTTATTTTTTTTAAGAGTTAATTTATAACGTCTTTAATATTAGGAGGTTGTTGCTGAATGCTTAATTTATATGATGAAATGTTTAAACTAAATCCATGTCCACAGGTGTGTTCAATTGTGGGACACACAGGTTTGTAAGTCAACCGTTTCATTAAAGTTACTCGGAAGTAGTTTCCTTAGCGCACGCACACAGATATAACGGACCGGCTCATAGCGATGGGCTTCCCCGCCGAGAACTTCGAGAGCGTCTACAGGAACCACATCGACGAGGTGTACAGATTCCTGGAACAGATGCACAAGGGTCATTACAAGATATACAATCTCTGCTCGGAGAGGTCATACGACTCGAGCAAGTTCCACGATAGGGTGAGTACATTTCCTTTTTTTTTTTCATTTGTTTGACTTATAAATTGTACAAAGTAATAGACAATCACCACTGGAGTTATAAGCGTCGAAGTTCGGTCTGCGGAACGTTATATCGTAGGTTCAAACCCACGATACGACAGTTAACCTAAACCATCTGTTATATATATATATATATATATATATATAAACTGAACTTGACTAAAATGCCAAGGTGTTCACCATCGTCGCACGTTAGCGGGGTTACCGGGACGCTTTCGGTTGTCAGTGTGGAGAGTTCCAGTCATGAAATAGTGGCTGACTTATTATACAGTCAGCGAGTTGCTTGTTGTAAATGGCCAGCGGATTTACACTTGCGGCATCTGTGTATACAGCCCGTTTGTTTGGCGTACTCATAGTAACCGATATACTATTATATCTACCTATGTGAATATGTCAATAACGATATGAGCCTAGTGATTGTGTCAGTGTTTATATAACTTGACTTGACTATCGACGTTCATTCATCGTTGGTTCTTACGTCGTGACTTCTAAATTTGAAACTATTTTGTTTCGTCGAGAGGACGGACGAGTGATGCCACCTATTCCATGTTCTGCATGAAATGTAAGTGGGTGTTTGATTGAAAGCTGTCTAGCAGCAATGTCGTTTTTCAGCAGTTAAGAGGAACAATTAAAAGGAACGTATATATATATCGACGCTGGAAAACAAAAAGCTTAGTAAGTGACACATATGGCCATTTTCACTTTTACGTCGTTGGAATCAGAAAAAAAAAGGCTCGTCTAATGATATATGACTTGTAACAATTAGATGAAAAATAGCGAAGATAGGATTTTCAAGATTGACACTTATCTTTTATTTTAATACCGTAAAACGATTTTTTACGAAAACTCTATCTTAATGCCGTGGTACATTACTTATTCAGCAAAACAATAAATATTGTGTCCAAAATGACAGCTCTAGGTCTACAAACACGAAAATTATAATTTTGTTTTCCAGCGTCGATAAATACATATACATATATGTACAAAAAATAACGAAATCTTCTGCCTTGCCTGCCCGGCCTACTACCAGAGTCCACTTCTTAGTCTTCTCCACTTTGTCAGTATCCTTTGTAGGGTTGTTCTCTATCATGTCTTTTCACATCTATGATATATATGTATAGGCCCAACATATCATATGATATCTTGGGCCCTGTACGTACGTCCTAGGGATCTGTTTGCTACGTAGTCAGAGACCTGCAGGTTACCTGTCCATACCATCGAAGATGACTTCCTGCAGTTTGTCTGCTACTTCGCGGACTCTATAGCATTATAGATAAAAAAATAAGTAATAATATTAAGAGAAAAAAAAATAACGAAATCTTCTGCCTTGCCTGCCCGGCCTACTACCAGAGTCCACTTCTTAGTCTTCTCCACTTTGTCAGTATCCTTTGTAGGGTTGTTCTCTATCATGTCTTTTCACATCTATGATATATATGTATAGGCCCAACATATCATATGATATCTTGGGCCCTGTACGTACGTCCTAGGGATCTGTTTGCTACGTAGTCAGAGACCTGCAGGTTACCTGTCCATACCATCGAAGATGACTTCCTGCAGTTTGTCTGCTACTTCGCGGACTCTATAGCATTATAGATAAAAAAATAAGTAATAATATTAAGAGAAAAAAAATAACCTTTGTTTAATTAAATTATTGCTTAAACTCGCACGTCACTTTTAATATAACAAGCAATGAACATTGCGTTCCATTTTAAGCTCAATTCTTATAACCGCCCACGCGAATACGTCACTGATGAATTTTGCGCAAAACTTAACCCGATTAAGGAAAAGTGGATACCCTCGCGTGTTGCAACAATATCGCTTAAGTTGTATCATTAATTATGAAACCCTTGTAGCTCAGCGATCGGACAAGTTTGATTCAAAATTCAAATCCTTTCCCGGTGTCGGTGATATAGGCTATGGCGAAGAACTGAGCCTGCTAAACCAATTGTATACAAATTAACGTTCATTGGCATCATAGTGGTCGATATTTGCCAGTAGTCTTTAACTTTACTGATGCATCAAGTAAACCTGTACATATTAAAAACCCGAGTATCTTTACAAGTAAAAACAAAAACCTGCTTCAAATCGAATCAAACCTGAAACCTCATTACGGGCATACGTCCTCTTTGTATTTCCGAATTATTGTAGAGATATTACGAAATAGAATTAATCAGAACCTAAGCAAACTCTCATTATACTACCCTTGATGTACACCCATAAATGAATCATTGAAATCGGTTGACGTGATATTGAGTATTCGTCAATTTATCGCGCACGTTCTTAATGCAAATTTAGGATTTATATGGTTTTATCATAGATGCCATAGTCAGCATTAAACCAATTCAAAATAGAATCACCAGCTTTCAAATAAAACAATTATCGTCAATATCTGTACTCAGTTAAAAGTTATGTAAACATACAAACGAATTCCTCCTCCTTTTTTGAAGTCGGTTTAAAATATGCTGCCTGGGTGTGTAGTTTATCAACTGTCGCCAGCGGTGTTTCCGAACGTTTACGATTTAGGACCTTCAAGAAACGAGCCTATTCCTATCTCAAAGGTCGGTAACGCACCTACAGCCCTCTGGTGCTGTGGATGTTCATGGGCGACGGTGATCACTTAAGATCAGGTGAGCCGTATGCTCGTTTGCCACTTTTCATATAAAAAAAAAAAATAGTTAATCTTTTTACCACTACGATTCAACGGTAGATTGTCGTACGATCAGTGCGTCATCCCTCGCACCCCGCATCTTTATTCGATGCAGATTTGAGCTTAAGTACCACGCGCAACATCCGCTCTTATGCCCATATACAGCGTCGTATAGTTTTGTAACCGGTACACGCTAATTTTATTGATTTAGGTCATCCACAATGCCCTTGTTGAAGCAAACGACATTATTATCAAGTGACTTCAGAATTATTATTAAATTCACTAGCGTACCCAGCCCGCTGCGCCGAGCTAGATTTTGCTTTATTTTATTTTAACAGTAAACAAACATTAAAATTAAATATTTAATTTAACTCTCACAATATATTAAATTATTTATTTCTCTCTGTATTCATTCTCTTTTTGAGTGGGTGAACAGAAACCTACACCTATGTATATATCAGCAGCATCAGTAAACGGATACGTTCGCGGCGCTATGACTTACCTTGAATACTTCAAAATCCTTTATTATTATTTTTAATATACTTCAGTTTACTTCATTATACTTTGTATTGACACAACGCATGTGTCAATACAAATTTGGGTTATTAAACAAAAGAATTTCATCACAGTAAACAAAAGCTGTATTAGACAGTTGAAAAAGAGAAGTGCTCCGATCGTCACCAAACCTTACAGGATTACTCGCCAGGTCAATCTGAAGATTCCCTGGAAGTTTCATTGAAATCAGTCCAGCCGTTTCGGAGCCTATATGGAACAAACCCACACACTTTTTCTTTTATTTATTTAGATTTGACCACCATCTTTGTTGTCAAGTTTTAAAATCTTAATTTTACATTATATCTACATAAATAAATACAATTGGAGTGTTTGTATTTAATATTAAAAACCGCTTTTTGCTACATACATATGTATATCGGTACAAGTACCAAAATAACATTTTTTACAATTTTTGTCTGTCTGTCTCTGGAACGTCTGGACCGATTTTGACGGGACTTTCACTGGCAGATAGCCGATACAATAGGCAGTAACTTGGGCTAGCGTTATATTTAGTTTAATTTAAATAAATAGTTTTTAATCAAGGGTAACACCGCGTTCCAGACATTAGCCGGAATAAACAGAGAGACAAAAAAATATTTTAGTATATGTACCGTATTTACATTAATATGCATGTAGTAAAAAGAGGGTATTTTAATATCACAAGCTGACACTCCAATTTTATTTGTGTAGATTATAAATGTGATAATCGTTAGAAATCAAATGTTGTTTCTCTAGAATTCATGAACGTTTTTTGTTTCGTAATTCTATTTTATAAAAAAAAGACATATACTTGACATCGTATGAATCTTTCATATGACATTTGTGCTTAATTGCATAGTAAAAATATCACACATCTACTAATGGTACTTTTTTATATCATGAAAAAAAAAGCAATAAATTAAATTTTATTTATGTGAAGCAGGTTACTTAATATGTAAAAAGTGAGTCATGGTATTTTTTTTAAATATATATAATTTCTAAGCAAAAAAGAAAGGGTAAGCTGACAGCGTTAAAGCGGGTAGAAAGTGTCCTTTGATAGAGAACAATGTAAATTTTATTGTAACAAGTATATATACGAGTAAAAAGAAAAACATTTTTTTTTGTTAACGGGGAGGAAATCTTCAAAAAGATACCCCGCCTTCTGGGGGGAAGGCGGCGATTATGTGGGGTTTTTACCCACTAAAACCTAAAAAGTAGGGGGAGGTTACTCCCTCTCCCCCAAGTGCAAGGCGACACGGGCCAGCCGATGTCGCCTTCTTCCCGGCTCCACCTTGGCGGACGACAAAGACCCCCACCCTTGTCGCCCAGTGAACCCGAGGCCCCTTTTAGTCTTCTTCTACGACAGGCTGGGGTTACCATAGTCTTATTTTTGAGAGCCCAGAACTACAGGGCTGAAAAACAAAAACCTACTTCAAATCGAATCATACGTTAAACATTATGACGTGTAGATGGATGTTCGAATTGTCGTAAGAATATACGAAATAGAATTGATCGGAACCAAACTACTCTTGAAGTACATACTTTCCAATAAATGATTAGTTTAATCATCTAAATCGGTTGGCGTGATATTGAGCTATTCGTCCATATGTCGCGCACATACTTAAGAGTTGTTTAGTTTTAGCTTTTAGTTACAGGCGAATTCAGAACCACCTCCTTTTTTGAAATCGGTTGGAAAGGAGTCGAGTCTAAAACAAAAGAAATAAGAGAAGAGAATACGAGCCCCATGAAATTTAATCCATCATGTAACTTTTATTTGAATAACTAAATTAAAACATAAATTGGTTATAATAATCACTTGTATTCTAGTATATATTCATTCATTCGTTCACGTTTTGCTTTCCATGTCAATCTAAATAAGCACCTTCTCCGAAGAGAAACGTGATTTGGCAAAAATATACTGCTGACCGAAGTTTGTTCACGCAGTTCCCAAAATGATACCTAGAGAGAACAATGAAATTTTTTTATCACTAGTGTCGGTCCCTCGTGTCTTAGGATCGTGGTATATTAAATATACTTAATATATTATAAAATTATGTAATAATCTATATATATAAAAGAAAGTCGTGTTAGTTACACTATTTATAATTCAAGACAGCTTTAACGATATGGCTGAAAATTGGTGAGGAGGTAGCTTAGAGCCAGGAGACGGACATAGGATACTATTTATTCCGTTCGACAGCGTTCCCGTGTGATGACATAAAACGTCAGTCACTATAAAACGTGGTATAACAAAAAAGAATCAGTCTTGGAATAACAAAATCAAATGACTATGTAATGGACGTATGGATGACAATTTGATTTTTGTAAGAAATCAACATTAAAACTATTTCTATTAAATAAATAACAATCATAATGTAATGATGGAGCCATTGCCTATCTCAAAAAGCTAAGTAATTTTGTCTATGAATGAATGGTTGAAAATTTGAGTTTTGAAATAGTGGGTTTGATCCGTATAGGCTCCGAAACGGCTGGACCGATCTCAATGAAATTTTCAGGGAATCTTCAGATTGACATGGCGAGTAATCGTGTGTTTGGTGACGATCGGAGCACTCCTCTTTTTTAACTGTCAAATACAGCTTTCATTTATTATGATGATATTCTATTGTTTTATTACCGAAATTTGTTTGACACATGTGTAAGTAAGTGTGTGTGTACAATGGAGTATATTGAAGTACAATGAAGTATTATAAATCTCTAAATGATAAGAATAATATCGTATTTACTGATATGTACATGGGTGTAGGTAATGATCTTCATCCGCTCGAGAAGAGAATTAATACGGAGAGAGTTAAATTAAATATTTAATGATGTAAGTTTATTGTTCAAATAAAGTCTAGCATGGCGAAGCGGGTGGGTACGCTAGTGTAATATATAAATAGTCAATATACTTTGTATTGGCAACAATTCTGAACGTCAGTGTGTAATAAAGAGCAATTGTTTGTATCAACTAGGAGGAAAGACAAGGCGTATAACAATATAATTTCCTCTTACGATTACTATATTATAATTTAAACGAGTGTTTTGTGTAAAACGAGAATTGAAATTCAAGAGCTTTATGTTAATTAAGATTCTGAGTTACATTAAAGTACTTGAACGGCAATCGTAAAGTTCCTTATGGTAAAGCTACCGTTTGAGTCGTGGTTCGGCCATGTCGGGACTTCAACTAACTAGCTAACGCGCTTAGAGCAGCTGTCAAAGCTGAGGCCTCTAGGGGGACATTTGAGTCGAGTTACTCCCAAATAGAGGTTCAAGCTTAGCAATCTAAGAGCTTTGCCACCTCTCAAATCTGGTGGAACAGTACAGGCCAGCTTCACAGGCTAATCTCTTCAGGTAAAATCGGTAGAAAAATACCGTAAATTGACTTTTCTTCAAATCAAGATAGATACAGCTATATTGTACTCCCGAATAGAGAATTGAATTAACAGAAATCAGATACATTTTTTTTATAATTTCTAAGCAAGTGCTTGACTACGATCCCACCTGATGTTAAGTGGAAATGCAGTCCTGCATGGTAAGGAGCACTAGCTTAGTAAATGCCTATTCACTCTTCTCTTGAAAATACCCACATTGTAATCGGAAGGAAAGACAGACGCGGGCAAACTATTCCAGTCCTTAGCTGTACAAAGAATGAAAGACGAAGCAAATCGCTTCGTTCGGGTTTGAGGGATGCTCACAACAAAAGGATGAAATCCCGCAGTGCGTCTAGAAGTCCGACGGTGGAAAGGGGATGGGGGAATTAGATCATGTAGTTCCTGAGCACACTCTCCAAAATGCAATCTGTAGAAAACCGAAAGGCTAGCTACCTTACGCCTGTGCTCAAGACTGAGCAGATTGGTTTCAGCTGCGTCACCAAATAGTATTGTTTTATCACAATTAGTATTATTTGTAAAGAAAAAAGATCGATCTTTTGATTTTTTAGTAAATTAGAATTGTGTTATGAGATTTTTCGGCCACATTGCACGAAGAGAGGCCAATACTCTGGAAATTTGGTAGTGATGTAACAGGTCGAAGGCAGATCTTCAAACAACTGGTAGATAATTAGCGACGACCATCACAGGGCCATGAACCGGTGGCTGGGGGCAGTTGATTGGTCGCCCAAAAAGTCGTCACGATCTCCAGTAATAGATATTGGTTCAAACTGTAGGTGAAGTATTACGATACCATTCGTTAGGACTAAATATAGTGCTATTGTTATTAGTTAAAACAACTGAAGCAAACTATGTGCTGGCCATTAAAACATATAAACACTAAGTCGTGTCGCAAGTGTCTCCGAGCCGGCAATGTTGCTCCACTTGGGTTGGTAACACACGACGCGCGAAGCCCTGACCCTAAACAAACAATACAAATGCAATAGCAGCGCTGGAGACGGCTGGCCTTGGCTCGGAAGGTGAACCAGCCTGGCGACGACTGCCGGCCTTTGCACCAATTTATTTATCCTTTGATGGAGAACGGAAAGGATAGTCGATGTTTAGATCGTTAAGTGCGATGTATATAACTCGTACTGTCGTCTATATGTTTCAAAATGATATGTTCTACTGGGATCAAATTTTACACCATTAATAGGAATATCGATTTAAATACATTTTCAACCGACTTCAAAAAAGGGGAGTCTGGGAGTCTCAATCCGTCTGTATGTTTTTTATGTTTGTTACCTCATAACTTTGGATTGGGTGAACCGATTTCGATGATTCTTTTTTATTTAAAGGCTGGTGCTTCCAGTGTGGTACGATTTAGTTCAATTCTGACAGTGGCATCCATGACAAAACCATATAAGTCTTATATTTGCACTAAGGATGTGCGCGACAAAAGGACGAATAACTCAATATCACGCCAACCGATTTCGAATTCATTTTTTATTGTTGTTTAATGAGAGTTTGGTTAGGTTCCTGATAAAACTATTTTGTAACATTCCTATTCCATTTGAAGTTTGGTTTTTGTTTTTACTTATAAATATATGTACAGATTTAAAATCTCCTTACAATTTATTATTTTTTAAATTTTTATAATAATTGAGTTAAATGTCATAATTGTCAAAAGCATGATATTTATATAAAATAGATGTGGAATAAGGACATTAAGTGTTGTTTCTCTAAATATTATAAAGAAACGCAGTTTTGTCTTTAATTTCAAATAAACAAATAGATATACAGTCTTACAAATAAAAATGAGTTATAACATATCTATTCCACCCCTAAACTAAGTTCAGTTAAACCAGGAATAAATTAAGAATAAGCTGAGAATAGTTTACCACAAATAAATCCGGAATAACTATGGTTTTTCTATTCTTCCTTCACGTCAAAATGCACGAGTTGGCAATAGCTCAATCAAAGAGAACCCATACTAAAAAATAATTACAGTCTATGTAGTAGTGTAGTTATGTATCTGTCAATGTGTGGCGGTTATAAAAATATTCTATATAGATAGAAGATAATCCACTTCCACGCTTGTCCATAGTAAGAGACCTTTCAAATAAATGGTCTAGAAATACTCTAACACTTTTAGACAACCGATATTTTAATCGAAACTAATCATCGACATATAAATGAAAAGGGTTTTACCATCTTTTATATATTTTTTACTTTTTTTGGAGTCTTCTTGGTTTATTTTTACAAATTTTGCTTATTCTTAACTTATTCCTAAGTTTATCTTTATACCACGTTTATTTGTAAGGCTGATAGACTTTATTATATAATAAATATATATTTTTTTTATTTATTATGTAATAATATATATATATATATATTTGTACTTTTTTACTTTTATTATTACAAATATAACTAACATTCTAGTCAACTATTCCAACTAAGGTAAAGCTCGTGCTTACTTGTGGCCAAGGACTATGCTACATAGTTTCTGTAGCACTAGAACTCCCACAAGTACTACGAAGTGACTGCATGTAAAACCATCAAGACCTCGATACGTAGCGGCCAAGATCATATTTAGACCCGTTCTATTTACGTGACCTTTGTCATTTACGTTTATAAATATTCTAAAACTTGTGTTATATTTCATGAATATTAGCACCCGACGATTTAATTATATGTGATCTTAAATCATTATTAAATGTGACATTTACCTGTTTGTGACCTGTTATGTTGATTAGGACGCGGGATATGTCGCTTTTTATCCTCATGCACGTTACTTGCCGTGATTTGTACACTCGCATGGCGTAGTAAGCTTCCAGATATCTTTTTATGTAATGAAGGTACTAATCGAAACGTGTACGTAATTCGATGATAAATACTACGGCATCTACATCTCTACGAAAATATCATCATCCTTAGATTTGGCACCTCCAAAAGAAAGATATTCTCTAGACCGGTTTGGTCTAGGGTTTGGCAACTGGCAGATACGGTCCTTTGATGTAAAACTGCAGCTCTGTAGTGCTTTATTTCTTCAAGTGTTTGGTGGGAAGAAATATTTTGGTGGCTTTTTAAAACTTTGTGACTTCCTAATCAACTGTGCACATATCCCAAGGCATCTATATGGAATAACTTGCTGTCGTCGATATGTTTCAAAATGATATGTTCTACTGGGATCAAATTTTACACCATTAATAGGAATATCGATTTAAATACATTGAAGTGGTAATGTCAAAGTAATCTATTTTAGGCGGGTGTAAAGTCTGGCAACCCCAGAACTAAACTATTGAGCATAGCTAAGCATATCAATTACGGCACCCTTTGAAGGCGCCAATGTCGGCTTTGTTTTGAGACGTAAACATTTTATTTATTGGCATCATATACAAACAAAATATGACATACAGTGGAAAAGAAACAAAATTACAAATAAATATTGTTGATGAAATATAAAACGGACAAATAGGACATGATGCCAACATTAGACACCGTCAGCATGTGCTGTAGGAAGAATGCCACAGCAGTGATTTTCAGCGGTGCCGCCTATGTCTACTACCTCCTAATGTCGTGTGTGCGAGAGAAGAAAGAGAATAGAGTTAACAATATAACAATGATTAATTTATTGACTTTTTGAAAAAAAAAGCTAAGCAATATTTCTTTTTTTTTCATAGAAATATTACTAACATTCTTGTTAACCATTCCAACTAAACGTAAGCTTGTGCTAGGCGATGGTTCACGTCAATAGTAGAATGGTAGATTCGAACCTATGACCTTACGATTTTCAGACCGTACCCTAAAACAGTAGGCTATTGACGGTTCAGAATTTTGATTTGAAGTCATTATTTTATTCATAAATATCCTTGATTTCGATCGTCTTCATTGCGAAACTGTTTGCCGTACTAAATTTAAAGATGACTTAATAACTCGCAAGAGCTATAGGATTATCGGAACGCATCGATATCGCATCTGCGATTGTATATCTGTCGGATATCATAATATCCGTTCTAAGAATAGGTGCAGCGGTCGCGGAGCGCAGACTAGATGTCGCCTCGGTCGCTCTCCCCGCGTAACGATAACCAGTTGCCGATAACGCATATCAGACGGTAAAGATGGCCATACACGTTACATGTCTACATGTCATTTCAGATAAGTTCAATGCGGAAACTATGGTTCTTACAATAACGATTGAATGGATATGTCATCATCGTCGTCACAAATCAAATTAAACTTGACGGATAAAACATTTAACGCCACTACGCGCGGGCGGGCTCGTCCGTTTTTATTTCCGTAGTACTATAGTTATTTAACGAAGATCTGGCGTTTTAATTGTCTTCTTACACATTTGGGCTCATTGTTGTTAAGGTGTCTTAGATTGTCGTAAACCAAAAATATCTTAATCAACAATCATTTTTCCTTACGATTGTTAAGAGTTTCCTGGTATATTTTCCAACCTAATGTCCTTTTTTTGACGGGAGGGAAATTTTCAACAAGATACTAAGTTATGTGGGATTTTCCCCACGGTTTTCTGTGTTGTACAGATTACATTTTGGAGAGTATGCACAGGAATTACACGAGTTAATTCCCCATCCCATCCCCCATAGACAATCGGCGGGAGACCCTTTCATAGTCGATGTTCCGCGCGTCCGAACATCGAGTCAAGTTGTCAAGTCATTGTTCATCGTGCATACAGCAAAGGAGTGGAACAAGTTGCCGGCGTCAGTCTTTCCGTCTAAGTATGACGTTGGAGCCTTCAAGAGTAGAATGAATAGGCACTTACTAAACTAACCTGACCATCTTTCGACTATATTACCATTTAACATCAGGTGGGATCAAGCACTAATTTATACCCCAAAATGCGGTGACCACATATCGGGAAGCCTGTTCACGTTTCTAAGTGGTATAAAAATACCATCTAATACATTTATATCCAATCCAGGGTCAGATGTATAGTCCCATTAAATATATGAATATTATATCAATAACTGATATGATTAATGTGACATTACTACATAATATATATACATAAATAATAAGTCAATTTCAAATTATCACCAGCTACCGTTCGCTCACATTTCCGTGACCGTCCAAAATTGCTATTTAAAACACGTTTGTGGTTAATCTTCATGCAAATGAGCTCGCTTACGTTTAATTGCTCCACAGTTGGACAACTTATAGTTCAATTATCTTTAAGTTCAGCAGTTGTTAAGTTCATCTCTACTCTATATTAATAAGTTTTAATCTATGTTATTATCTGTGACCTTGGAAATGAATAACTTCCGAGATATATCTATATCGCGTGCTCGGTGGTATTGAATGTCGATCGATTTATTTTATTTAGAGTGATATTTTATTTCCCGAATTATTTCTATTTAAGGAAATCAAACTTTGAAACGTTTTGACTACTCAGAATTCAGTGTTTTATTCATTATATTTATTCCATTTACTCTTGTATATTCTTAATAGGCTAATCCCGGCTTGAGCCAGGATGCCGACTATCATTCGGATTCGGACTATCGATTTTTTTTTCTTGATTTTTTCTCCATTTTGCTCGGGCTTTGGCATCTTTAGTTACGATTGTTGGAGGTCATGTCCCTGAGTACAATATTTAGTGACACACGCGTAGTCGTGATCCAGGAATCTGAACGGACAGACGGTTTCCATCGTACTATATAGGCTTATTAAGTCTATGGCATGTCTTTATCGTGCTTAAATCATTTTATATTATAAAATTATAAATATATTTAATAAATACTTCTCTCAAACCTGAACGAAACGGTTGGCTTCGTCTTTCGTTATTCCTAAAATAGCTGGAATTTGCCCGCATCTGTCTTTCCCTCCGAAGGTCTTTTCAAGGGTAGAGTGAATAGACATTTGTTACTAAGCTAGTACCTCCTTATCGTCCAAGACTGCATTTACGCTTAACATCAGGTGGGGTCGTGGTCAAGACTTGCTTAGAAAGTATTACAATTTTTTTTTAAAACCTCATGACATGAATGGGCAATCTCTACAATGTATTATCACCCTATTTTTCCTCAAAACACGCTGCCATTACATGGAAATTGAAGCGCTCGTTGATAAAGGATATGAATAAATGTTATCTCTTTATCAGTCAATGGTCGATGATCGATCGTACATCACGCAATCATCATTTTGATTCGTCAAGTGTGATGATGTGATAGTTTTGATGAGCCGATAGCTTATTTGTTCAGGGTACTGCGAAATATAAATTCGTAGGATCAAATTTATTACTTCACATTTGAAATATAACATTTGCTAGTATGTCGGAATGGAAAAACAATAATTGATAATGTTGAAAGGAATATTAATAAAAATTTGTAAGCATTTTTAATAGAAAAAAAAGAGTCGGTTTTATATCATAGGACTGAAGCAAAACTTCTTTAGTTCCATGTACGTGTATATAGATGTTTATAATATGTATAATACATACACAAAATATGATATATATACACGACTGTTCAAAAGAAATAGTAATATACGAAACGTAACTCTCTTCCTATCAATAATCTTATATCGCACTGTAACCTTTGTTTGCTTCGCCCGAACACACTTTTCGTTACGCTTTACCTTAATCCCCACGTCAATGCACGCGTAAAGAAGTTTCACTTAAAAAAAATTGCGTTTTCACACGTCTCCATATAATCTTTATTTTTAAAATAGCTACCGACCGAGTTGTGGTTCGGCCCTTACCGGGGAACCTTGTGTCGAGTTACCACCTAATAGAGGTTCAGGCTAAGCGACCTAAGAGCTATGCCACCTCTCAAATCCGGTGAAGCAGTAAAGGCCAGCCTCTCTGGCCGTGTGATCATTAAAAAATTACACACGTACATATTCTGAACCAAAAATGGACTAGTTCTTATTTGTAGTTGATATTTATTTGAAGTAACAGGTACACGTTATACCAAAATAATCTAAATTACACAACCGCGCTAAGTTAGTAATCCATGAAATTTATTCTGCAAAGAAGTAACATAGTTAACATAACACTTCGCGAAATATACACAAGAAATATATTTATGTATGTACATTAACAAACGCACACATCACGTTTGCCAATATAATCTTCTCGAGGACGTCTGCGCAACACTGGCTACCCCGAATTTGTTTAATTGCGATTTCAAGTTATTATTTACCACGCGCTCGGCGGTGAAGGAAAACATCGTGAGGAAGTCTACATGTCTGAAAATATTCTTAAGACATGTGAAGTCCAATCCGCACTTTGCCCTTATACTCTCTTTACAGAGGCCTGTGCCCAGCAGTGGAACATAAGTATATAGGCTGTAATTTTTATACAGAAATACAATCCATCGCTGACACATCCTTTGACGAGCTGTTGGCGATCGTTCTTCATGACAGGACGGTACAAAGCCGGCTGTTACGCACGCGCTTATCGGTTTAAAAATCGCGTTTTCAATGAGAGATATAATAAAAATACTGGGTGTATTGGGATAACTCGTGTATTTATTCCTCCCCTTTTGGGCCACTGATTGATCTCTAGCGCGGTATATTGAATAATTTTAATGTAGTAACATTATATTAATATATCACGCAATAACTTTGTATACCCTACTTACAAAATTGCGCGGACGGAGTAGTGTGAAATTTCCCACACTTGATGGTTTATATAGAGAAGGAGTGGAGAACGATAATATACAACGTGGAGGACTTAACTTTAGAAGTGGATATTTTTAGCAACTCATTTATTAGGTTCAAAACTTTAATTGTAAGTAAATTCTCCTGACTGGATTCTGTTTGCTTCTTCTATTTTGTACGCGGATGCAAATTGTAAATTATAACAAACGAATCATTATCGGCACTGTTGGTCGATAAGAACTCGTAAAAAGATATATAATGTAACATAATAGACAATAAGGACTATTTGTTGCCACAATAAAGAGATTTTTTTTTAATTTATACATACAAAATGCATTAAATTAATAAAAAAAACATTACCATGCGTTTGATACATATACACACGATAGTTATAAAATATGGTTGCTTGGCAAAACTTAAATATAATAAATTGTTACTGGCATTAATATATAAATATTTCAAAGCTTAGGTAGGTATTTTTTTAATTAAAAGTTTTGTTCAATATCGGGTTACACAACGGGTTGCACAAAGACATGAAAGCGCACGAGATGAAATGATGATGTGTTGATGTTGCTCCTGGACTAAGATGCATGATTTATTAACATTTGAAGCCTGTTCTTTGTACAATTGTAACCAACGAAAGCACCTTCTTTACCAGTGGATCAAGTCTATTCGTGCTGGCAATAATTTCTACATACAGTTTTAATGGCACGACATTTACCAGTGCAATGATGCTGTCAGATATACAAACATCAGTCAGACGTTGAATATGGAGATCTCAGACGGCGGTATGACGCGCGTAATCTCGCCAAATTCTCGCGATAAATCCGTCGGGTGTGCTTAAGCATGCCCGTGATACATTATCGTGTTTTAAACGGGTTCATATCTTCGCGATCGTAATCGCGAGGGGGGAGCGGTTGAAGGTTTCTTGCGCGCGTGTAACGGCGGTGTCAAGGTGAGCACACACTGGTGTGATTCCTTGTCTGAGGCACTAGTCGACAAGCTTTTCGTCCATAAGAACTAAATACGTAGTTGAAATTTATTCAACACAATTGAAAACCATATCACGATGTACCGAATAAATCTTACTTTAAATAAGAGTAAATTCTTTTTAGTCGTGTTTTTCGTTACGATAAATAAAGACCCAATTAGTGTGTTAAGGGTAGAAATATGCTCGCGTTAGTAGAATGATGACATACATACGCGAACTGCATGAAAGGACCCTCTTTTATAGACGTCCTAGAAATCTTGTTAAAAACTGGTGATGCAGTAACGGGCAGGCGGCCTACACGCAGCCATTCATTTTTAAACCAGATTTATTCGTATTCCTTACTTTATTCTGTAGTATACCATTCTTAAAAAATCACAACGTTATCTTTTAAGCTACTTTTATTACACTGTTTACGCCCTATCTCTCAGATTTACGCGACGCATTTTTTTCACGTTACTCCCTTGCTTCGTTAACGAACTGTCACTTCCGTTCATTAATGTGGACTGCGGCATGCATATTGCCTTATAAGACACATTGAGAATTGAGTCCATTTATTTCCTAATTACTGCCGTTCCTTGTATAACATTATCTAATCTACCAGCTCTGGTGAACATACAATCTACTACGACACGTGCTCTAATTTATCACCTTCATGTGTCTATGGAGCAAAGACAAAGGTAACAAAGACCAGGGGTGTTTCCGAATGTTTATTATTTGGGGACCTTCAAGAAACTAGCCTATTCCTATTTCAAAGGACGGCAACGCACCTGCAGCTCCTCTTGTGCTTGGGATGTTCATGGGCGACGGTGATCACTTAAGATTAGGTGAGTCGTATGCTCGTTTGCCACTTTTCATGTAAAAAAACGTGCGCTTTTAAGGACATTATACAGAGGACATTGCCAACACCTGCTGTGGTCATGTCCATTATATGAGATGATTCGCATGGTTGAATGTTAAATATACAGTTAGTGCGTTTCCGGGTTCTAACCAATATTTAAGTCCCTACGGAAAGCAAAACGGAAGTGTTCAAGTTCAGACTGTTTCCAAACATAGCATCGTGGGATGTATTCAAGAGATGTGCCATCCAGCGAATTTTCTGTTCTGTCAGCCTCTTAAGAGTAGTCCTATGGCTAACATCAACCCAGAACCATAACAAATCATATTTGTTAACAAATGCGTTATACGTAAGTGAACTTATAAGCTTTGTGAACGTTTCCCTTGTTACACCCGAGTGTGTTCTTGCCTTAGCCATTAAATCTCAATTTAAAGCTAAGCTTCGCCTTTCGTGCAGTAATCCGGATTACCGAGTGATCATTTATTTATCGCCCGCTAAGCTTTAGCACGTGACTTCGTGTACGTTACGAGAAATGTATTCCAATTGCACACTAAACGATTCAAGTAATATGAGACTCGCGTATGTTTATTACTGGTTGCACGGCCACACCCATTGCTACTTCTGATTGCGTGGAATATTATTTTTACAAGTGGCTTTATATTCGTAATTCAAATCTCAATTAAAAAATTAAAATGTCATCTTCCCAACAGGAGTTCAACTGGACTATGATTACGTTCATCGAACTTTTTTTATTATAAATGGCTTCACTTCGATCTTATATGTAGGCACTAAGACTACATTCAAACTCTTTGGAATCTACACCTAAAAAAAGTTTTTAATGCGATCTCGCACTTTTGGACTCAGTGAAAAAGTTGGCTAAGAGGTTATTCAGTGTCGCAGCTGAACCCAATCTGCTCAGTCTTGAGCACGGGCATTAGGTGGCCAACGTTTCGGTTTTCTACATATTGTATTTTGAGTGTGCTCAGGAATTACATGATCTAATCCCCCCCATCCCCGTTCCACCATCGACCTTTTGTTGTTGAACTGTTGCTAACTACTCTCCGCGATGGCATCACTAGTTGTACAAATATTTGTGTGTTTTTTCCTATCTAAATATAAAAAAATAACGATATATGAAAAATGGATGCAACATTATGATATTATATAGAAAAATATATCGATATATTTTATATATATATTTTTGCATGAACATCCCGAATGTATATGCTTGTATGTGCTTTATGTTGGTTGATCAATTGTAAATAAATAAATGAAAAACAAATTTCTTTTAATAAATGAGTAATCCTATATAAATTACAGCAATTACCCCCGCGAGGAGCTATTACATAACATTACTTAAAATCGTAATGAATTTATTCACAATCCAGTTGATTAGACAAAATATATTAGTTGAAAGCGCGCGTGCCAGCCCACGTAGCGTGGACTGATTTATAATTCATTACTCCGACTTACTGAGGCTTCCAAGATTCATTCGATATTAAAGGGCGGGGCGAACGGGGGCAGAGTCTAAAATAACTTCGTTTCTACGTCTTACACGATCTAATATTCAACGGACGTGTGCTTTATAAGGGTACCTGAATACTGTCGCATGTCTTTGTTCTTTGATTTTTTAACCAACTTCAAAAAAGAGTTGATCAATTCGGATGTATTATGATTCTTTTTTATTTGAAAGCTAGAGCTTCCCGTGTGGTCCCTTTTAAATTTGATCCATAAGAACACCATATACGTCTAAAATTTGCATCTAGTTTGTGCGCCACAAATGAACTATTCGTTCATTCGTTCAGTATCACGCCAACCGATGTCGATGATTAAGGACCGTCCAAGCCGAGGTTACCCCTCACCGGGGACCCTTGTGTCGAGTTACTAGCAATAGAGGTTCAGGCTAAGCGACCTAAGAGCTATGCCACCTCTCAATCCGGTGAAGCAGTCAAGGCCAGCTTCTCTGGCCAATCTGTGTAGTTCGTCAATAAAAAAAAAAAAAATCGATGATTAAGAGAAGTTTGATGAGATTATGGTTAGGTTCTGATTAATTCTATTTCTTATATTCCTACGATAATTGGGAAATAGAAAGAGGGTGTCGCGCGTGTTATAGCGTTTAACGTTTGATTCGATTTGAAGTCGGTTTTTGCTTTTGCTCGTAATTATATACTATATATTTTGTGCAGGACAGTAATTTCTGGCTATCGTATTTGAAAATCATTATTTTTTGTTTTAAACGGTATACCTTCAATTACGTCCCATGTCAGTGTCTCCTACAGCGCTTATCATCAAAATATACCGGAGGCTGAGTGGGTACACACAGTAGTTTTTCTTTTAATCTCACCACAAGCATCGCATACTTTTTTGCACGTTTTCGTAATTGATATATCCGGAGCGGGGGGCATATCCGCTGATATTCTCTCACGCCATCTCACGTGTGTTCCATGTAAGTGGTTACGCAGCGATCGATCACTTCAAGGTTGATTAGATATTTTATTTCTCTCAATCGTTCCCTCTACGGCTTAGTATCTTGGCTCCTTCTGCCTCCAAACGGTCCAATACGTGGTCCATTGGAGGTCGCAGACAGTGACCGCTACGATCTTTCCATTTTGTTGACCTCTATTCGGGTAACTCGCACAGTGTCAATGTGTCAAACAATGACATAGACATGAAGAGGACAACTAAATTCCTGATGAATATAAATTATTCTTCAACATCGTTTTATAAAGCTGCCTTTAAATGCCATATAAAAGTAGCATTTGGTGCGCATGATTTTCGGTAAAATCATCGCTGTGACAACTTGCACATGCTGAGACGATTTCCAATGTTGGCATCATGACCTATTTATCCGGAACGAACTCTTTGTTCAACTGTATTTTTTTCTTTCTTTTTAATGTTTAATGTCAAATAATTAATTGTCTATGTCTAAATAGTGTGAGTGAGAGTGAACACAATTAGCCTGAAGTATTTGTATTATTATAAAAGTAAAAGTATAGCAATATATAGTGTCGAGAACAAGGACTGACTACTTACGTAGCCGGGAACACCACAGGTTAAAAATCTCGCGGCCGTCATCAGATGAAAGACTCATCGTCCTCGAAATTTTACACTGTCGTAAGAGACGCGCTGAATAAAAGCCGGTAGAGGCAGATCATCCGCTTCCGATGCAACCCTGATGGTGACCACGATCCTCAGACATGAGGGACCGGCACTAGAGAGAGACTAACTAGTTTAAATTGTAATTGAATTTTGTTTTTGCAAAAATTAAGTTGATAATAGTAATATTTGTGTCCAATTATGTATGTACCTACTCTGCGGCCATACGAAATAAAGAAAGATAGAATCAAACAAATAACAAAAAATAATTTTATTAATATAAATTGCCTAAAACACTTGCGGCACTATTCAGGAGAAGGTTGTTAAGGGGCACATTTCTGTTGCAGGTGGTGAAGTACGCGTTCGACGATCACGCACCGCCGAGGATCGCTCTCATCCAGCCGTTCTGCGAGGACGTGCACATGTGGCTCGCCGCGGACCACAGGAACGTCGCCGTCGTGCACTGCAAGGCCGGCAAGGGGCGCACAGGTTTGCATAACTTTTTTTTTTTACGGAGAAGCTGACTTATTGTTTTACCGGATTGAGAGGTGGCATAGCAATTATGTCGCTTAGCCTGAACCTCTATTGTTTATCAAAATTACTAGCTAGGAAGCAGTAAAGGTAGAAGTGCACGATAGATATCGATATTACATAAAATATTTATATATGGACGCGATATATCGCTTCAATCCGATATTATTATCGAATCATCTAATATCGATTTATTTCATCCGATATACGAAATATCGTAAGAAATTAAATAAAAAAACATTCCATTCTTTCTTTTATTTGTGGTTGACACTTTGAATAAGATAAAAGTGTAGTGTAATATATTATTACACTCCTACTCTTCACGATGGCAGGACTCGTTGTATAAATTTTATAATCCGTGTAGTCTGCATGTGGTCTGTACTGCTAGCAGAATCAAATCTAATCAAATAGTTTTGGCTATTATCCTAGACTGGTATCCGAAGCGAGAACCTGTCAGTTACGCGTCGAGTACTCTGTTAGTACATTTTTTTTAAATATTTAATATAAAGCGCTAATTACCAAATTTCGATATATGATAAATTTCGATATATGAAAAATATCGATATATTTGTACAATATATAGCGTAGTATCGATACAACCTCACGACATATTATATCGGAAAATATATCGATTAATTTTTAGCATGATCCCTAAGTTAAGGTCATCTTCTCTGGCCAATATGTGTAGTTCTTCACAAAAAAAACACTATTGCTACTCGACACAAGGTGCATACTACCGTCTTGTTTCATGCTTTTAACCGACTTCAGAAAGTTCACGGTCACATTTAAATGTTCGTATACGTAGTATAACGCTTGCAAGACATTGTAGTCCTGCAGTATGGCAGCCTTACGACACCAGATCATGTGCTATTTGTCAGTTCTTCAACAGTATTTTTCTTTACTTTTAATGTGCTTCATATTATGAATGTACACATTACAATAGCATACGATGCCAATAAAGAAAATGTCCATGTCTATGTTATTATCGTAATTGTGAACAATTGTACATAGCTTACAAATGTACTGCGATGACTTGGTCGCAGTTGGAGCGCGTAGCAACAAGTTTTCATTCGCATTATCGTGTAAACGATCTGTGCGGCTTAAACCCACGTACACACTAGAGTAGTCACGTGTAACACAACGTCGAGCGCAGAACTTTTGAATTACTTATAAATTGGTATCACAAAAAATCTATCAATATGAAATATGAAATTAGTATAATACTGTTGTGTAATGACAATTAAATCTTTTGTTTAATGTGAAAGTACAATGGTTGGCTTAGAGCAGAGAGTTACTAATTTTATTTTTTGTTCGTATCTTATTTTTACCTTACCATCCAGAACTGTATTGCCACTTAACATCAGGTGGAATCGTGGTCAAGCACTTGCTTAGAAAGTATTAAAAAATGTTTATTTTAGGAATTTTTTTAATTTAAAATGTAAGGGATTATTTGAAAGATGTCATTGTTTGATATTTAGAAGACAACTGATTTAGCGGTTTACCAAAAAAGCTAAAATCAACAACTATGATATCACTGAACGTTAATATTGACAGAATTGTAACAGTAGACTTGTTATTATAATGAATCGTTATCATTTACATAAGGTCACGTTGGTCGGGAACGTTCCAGTCGGTATATACCTTTACTATAAGCGAACTTCTATAGCCTCCTGCATACACGTGTAGCGGTCGCGGAATAATAGATTTTCACGTTGAACAAGTTCTCAAAAGAATATCTTAAGTGATGGCACGATTCTATTCCAGATATGCGCTGTCAGAAAATTGCTTTGCATAATCACATAATGGTGCACGAACACTAGAGTTAGTTTGTCGACTGTTTCCGTCGCCTCTGACACGAGTCGGAACGCGGAACGATTTGCCACCGATTGTAGATTATATGCAAATGTGTACACGGCTTTACAATTGTTCTGTATTGTGCAAAACTGAATATTACACAATGAATGAGCAGTTTACCACGCCTTTTTTGCTGCTAAAATAAAAGTAAATGACATAAAATATTAAGCGGCCTAGCTGTTGAGATTCTGGCCGGCATGTTACTTTCTTTAAAAAAAACAATTTTAAAAAGAAAACAACTACGGAGTTTTTATTATTTCTAAGCAAGTGCTTGACTGCGATCCCACCTGATGTTAAGTGGAAATGCAGTCCTGGATGGTAAGGGGCACTAGCTTAGTAAATGCCTATTCACTCTACTCTTGAAAATACCCACATTGTAATCGGAGGGAAAGACACACTATTACAGTCCTTTGCTGTACGAAGAATGAAAGATGGAGCAAATCGCTTCGTTCGGAATCAAAAGGATGATTCCTGATAACCTTCACAGAGTTATATTTTATTTTCGGTACACATTACGGTATTTGATGAAACGAGCCTATTCCTATTATTAAGGATAATAATAGCAATGACTTTATTTAATAGTTAATTAAAGTTATTGATTATGTTGTTGAAGTTATACTTCTCGAGGGCTGTTATGAAAAATTGATGACAGTAACAGGTTGAAGCTGAAATTAAAAAAATTGTCCTTATAAGCTTTTTCAATTACTCCGATGTGATTGAGATTAACTTTGTATAATTTATTTGGATAAAATCTATTTTTTTTTAAATTTAATTTTTCATATTTAAATTGAACTTTATTGACTATGTTGACTATCCTTGGCCAGTACTCTTATTATGCAATGCATGCAATTAAAAACTATGATATAACTATGATGACATAAGTATTTGTATATTTTTGTAAAAATATTTTTTATTTACGTTACGAGGGGGAAATCTATTAAGCACCCAAGACAGTCCGTGTTGTCAAGGAGTGTCCGTCCGACTCTATATAATTTTTTTTTCAGAAGTCAGTACTACTCTAAACTACTCTGAAACCACTCTAAACTAAAAACTCTTCTCCTCCCCAATTCTTCTGCCTTTCAGCCTATCGTTGGGGTGTCTGTCTCTTGTTTGTACCTGTCTTTGTTCACCTTTTCCCCGTTTTTTATCACGAGTTCTCCTGGCAATATATCATCTCGCGATAAAAGAGAGCTAATATAAAACATACTTCATTGAAGCCGAAAACTGATTAAATATTAGTAATAAATATTATTATAGATAGCGATCTTTGGGACCATCCTGGCAACAAAGTCTTCGTCCAAATTACATGCGGTCCGCACGACCATTGTCACGGACCAAACAAAAAGGGCCACAAACCGCAGGGCGCGTAATTGCGAAATTTCTTTACAACCCATAATTGGCCGAATTACAACGCCAACTTTCACGCCGCGCTCGTCGTAAATTTCGGTTGAAGGAAAAAAATGGGTCCCTTTCACATCGCCGACCCCTGCGGTCGGTACAGGGACGTAAAAAGGCGATATGAAAGGAACATTGAGGGCAAAAAGGTTGGCCATTTCACTAAAATACATGCCCTTTCTCACGATTTCTTTGAGAAATTTATTAAACGCGTCCCTTTTTCTCCCTATCGCGGTCTCCTTCAAGCGATATCGTTCAATATTTTTCATCCACAACTTCATTACGGTGGAGATAGTATCGACATTTTCCTTCTTTTTAGCTTATATATTGTACACTCAGTTAAAGAAAAAAAGAACACACAAAATAGAACCGTCCCAACATGTGCTGTGGCGAGGCTGCCACAGCGCTGATTTTCAGTGGTGCCCAGGACTACAATATGCAATTTCTATCCGTATTAAACACCCAATATAGAGACTTTCATAAACAAGTCAAGGTCTCCTACGACCACCGGTGTACATAACTCATAATAATTCAGACTGAGGTCTCTAAGAAATCGGGGCCAAACAAATTCCTATTACAAAGCATTTGTAAAAGCTTTGTAATAGAAATTTGTGTCTTAACTATAAATGGGGAAATACCGTCGAAAAGTAGTGCAATTTCTTTGTTTTTATTTATATTAAAAAACAGAATATTCCTTCTGCGGCCATTACTTTACGCTTAATTAAGACGTGGTTCTGATAAAGACCAATACACATATGTATGGAGTTGGAATTCGTTTCAAATTATACTTTAATATGTATGGGCATTACACGACATACTTCAATAAACAATTATAAACCTGCAGTACATTTATACCGCCTTATTTTTTAGCAGTTAGTCGCAGACAATCTAAAGAGGTTACGATTAGAGCCTGACGGGATTCTATGATTGACTTTTATGATATGACGTATGGTCGGCCGTTTTGTTGTCATTCGTTAGCAGAACAACTGAACGTGATTCTGTCTCACTCACTCACTGTTTTCTAATGAGATATTTATAAAATTTGTAATATAAAAAATCTACTAGCCTTGCCCTAAAAATAACCAACCAACTAAATAAAAAACCAACACTAACTTCGGAAGTTATGCACGGACATACAGACAAACATTCATTTTATATATATATACTAGCTTTTGCCCGCGGCTTCGCTCGCGTTAAGAAGCTATTTTATCCCCTTGTGGGTAGAGTTGATCAAAATCCCTTCTTAGCGGATGGATGCTACGTCATAACATCTACCTGCATGTCAAATTTCAGCCCGATCGGTTTAATATCGATCAAGTATCATACGAACTTACATCCCCTATTTTAACTCCTGGGGGGTAGAATTGATCAAAATCCTTTCTTACCGGATCTTACGTGATAACTTCTACCTGCATGTCAAATTTCAGCCCGATCCGTCCTGTGGTTTGGGCTGTGCGTTGATAGATCACTAGATCAGTCAGTCACCTTCGAGTATTATATTTATATATATACAACTATATATATATATATATATATATATAGTTGTATAAAACTAGACATTTTTAACTCTTAGTTATTCACGAGACCGTTATCCAAAATTTGAATTTCATAATTCTATTTTAATGCTATCCTTTTAAATAATTTATGATCGCAGCGCTGTTTTTTTAGCAGAGATGATATTTAGATAATTAGTTTCAGCGTCTACATTTAAATAAATAAAATAAAACAATTTAACAAAAATATACTTTATAGTTATAATGTGGAAATTGGAATCTATTTGTGCTAATATTATACACTAACGGTATTTTTCCAAAAATAATTTATAGTCTGTTTAATATACATGAAGATTTTATGTAAATAAATAGTATATATTATTCACAAAGAAAAATGTTATATGTAAAACGATAATTTTAGCTGTGTTTTTTTTTTAATTTGAAATATTATAACTGGCCATTTTCAACCGGGAATTAAAAAAGGTGGAGGTTCTTAATTCGTCTGTATTTGTATGTTATATTTTTATGTTTGTTATTTCATAACTTTCGACTTTATAAAAACGATTTTGAAAATTGTTTTATTTGAAAGCTGGTGCTTTTCATGTGGTCCCATTTCAATTTGATACAATTCTGACAATGGCGTCCATGAGAAAACCATGTAGTCTCAAATATTCATTTAATATGTGCTCGATAAATGGACGAATAAATCAGTATCACGCCAACCGATTCCAATGATTATTTTTTTTATTGGAAAGGATGTACTCCGAGGTTAGTTTGATGAGAGTTTGGTTAGGTTCTGATTAATTCTATTTCGTAATATTCCTACGATAGTTAAAAGTTAAATACAAAAATGGCGTCCGCGCGTAATAACGTTTAACGTTTGATTCGATTTGAAGTCTGTTCTTTTTGTTTAAACATTCTTTTATTGATAACATGTTAAATGTAGAATTTATGGTATATGGTTAACGAAGTGTTCTCTACGTCCCAGGGACAATGGTTTGTTGTTACCTGCTGTACAGCGGGCAGAAGCAGACTGCAGACGAGGCGCTGAAGTACTACGGAATAGAGCGGACCTATGATGAAAAGGGTAAGGTGTATTCTGTATTCACAGCATCTCTGAAGAAGAGCGTGATGCTAGCTACAGCATACAGGATGGAAGGATGTTTGTAACTTAATCACGGCATTACGGCTTTACGGATGTGGGTGACATTTGGCACAGAGATAAATTATAGTCTGGAATAGCACATGGACTTACTTTTATTTAACTGACTTCAAAAAGGATGTTAATGGTTTACTTATACAATTAGGAAGGACAGAGATTATTCGAATACTAATTTACGAAAGCTTAATTAATTTGTATGTGTGTGTCGGTGTGTAGGGGTGACGATTCCGTCACAGCGCCGTTATGTGGAGTACTACGCGGCGCTGGTGCGCTCCGGGCTGCAGTACTCCGCCACCAAGCTGCACGTGCGCGAGCTGCTGCTCAGCCCGCCGCCCACGCTCAACGGCGCCCAGTGCACCATCGAGCTCAGCGCCACGCAACTGGATCCACTCTTCAAGGTGACCCCCAGATCATTTCAAACAACTTGAAAACAAAGGACAACGTTCTTCCTGTTCATCAATTGTGCAAAGCTATTACATTTTGGAGAGTGTGCACAGGAATTACACGACTTAATTCTCCCATTCCTATTCTGCCTTCGGACGTTTAGATATTCAGCGGGTCTCCACCTTTTCATAGTCGATGTTCCGCGCGTCCGAACGAAGCGATTTGAGTCACCGTTCATCGTACAGTAAAGAAGTGGAACAAGTTGCCGGCGTCAGTCTTTCCGTCCAAGTACGACGTGGGATCCTTAGAACTAGCGCGTACCATCTTTCGACTATATCACCGCTTAACATCAGGTGGGATTGTGGTCAAGCACTAGTTTATACCCCATAAAAAAATCTATTTTGAAATAAAATTTCTTCATGCACATGCTGTAATCGCCGCTTAAATAATAGATTGCAGGAGTGTTGCATACAAGAATTAGAAACACAACATTCTATGTTGTATTGCAGTATCCGCATTGTTTGTTATCACATGAATTGATATATTGTATCATGGTCAGAGGCACAGCATCGTCCTATACGTTACACATAGTAAAACTTATTATACTCTTGCAATTACTACATTTTTGAAATAAAATATATTTATTTGGAACAGAAATTGCATCCATGTACATGTTAGTTTGATAATAACCGCGGTAGTGCAAACTGAAATGTATGAGGTGAAACAGAATTTGTGTGTTTACGTGTGTATGTAAGGAGGCGGTTGGGGGTGGGCGAGCGTTACGCTGGTTTCAATATTAATTTTAAGTAAATCGTTAATGAGATCACAATCGTAACAGACAACCCACGGTTTCAGACCTCTCTGGGCAGCCAGGAGGTGCGCAAGGCGGCGTCGTGCGTCCGCGTGCACGTGTCGCACTGCACGCCCTTGCGCGGCGACGTGCGCCTGGAGCTGAACTGGAAGCCCAAGATGATGCGGCGCGACAAGCTTTTCCACTTCTGGATCAACACGTACTTCGTGGCGACAGCCGTCGGCGCTGTGCGCGTGCCGCCGCCCGACGACAGTGAGCTCCTGCTATATAAAGCACTCGCTCACTTACCCTCACACAACAAAATTTCGATTAAATTCGCACCCTCATCACTCTCAAAGTCGTTGTATAACTCACGCACACACTCGCATACTCACGTGTACGCTCACACCCATGTGGGGGCGTACGCATGGACGCACCCACACGAACTTGCATGTTAACGTATTAGAGTGAGGTACTGTATATCCTTAATACGAGCTATTGGTTAGTCTAGTAAGGAGATTTGTGCTCTCCAAAAATGTTTTTTTCTTTTTAATAAAGAACGCTAGCAATATTTCTTTTTTTTTTCATAAATATTACTAACATTCTTGTTAACCATTCGAACTAAGCTTAAGCTTGTGCTAGGAGATGGTTCACGTCAATAGTCGAATGGTGGATTCGAACCTACGACCTTACGATTCGCAGACCGTTCCCTACACCATTAGGCTATTGACGCTTCAAATGTAATGTAACATGTGGCATAATATCGCTCTTACTTCTAAAATCTCGATAAAATAGCATCCTCATACTCAATAGCTCTGATACTCATTTCTCAATAACGCTTCCTCACACACACATAAAACACACTCTCTTTCTCAATTATACCCTCGGTTTCCCCATAATAAGGCTCACTCTATTACTTACCTAGACATTGGTTATTATATGATTTATTTTAGAAATTCTGTAATATCAAAGTATTGACTCTCTTTGGTTCAGGTCCGAACCTGGAGACGTTCAAGCTGACATTAAATAAGTGGCAGTTGGATGACGCGCACAAGGACAAGCAGAACAAACTTTACAGCTCTGATTTCAAGGTAAGTTTTTTTATGGGATTTAAACTAGTGCTTGACCAGGATCCACATATTGTTAAGTGGTGATATACGAGGGCGGAACTGAAAATTTCGGGAATCAAGGAAGTGACACAACACTACTATTTAAAAATGTATTTATTGGAAGTAATCTCCGCAAAATTTGACACATTTTTCATACGATGGAACCAATCATTGAAGCAACCATTCCATTCGGCAGTTTCGGTCTCCAAAATGGCCGTTTTGTAGGCGTCCACAGCTTCTTCAGGTGATGAAAATCTCTGACCACGCAATTTATTCTTTATTTTAGGAAAAGTATAGAAATCATTAGAGCTCAGGTCGGGGCTGTACGGGGTTGGTCTAATAATTCTATGTTTTCTTGCTCTAAAAACTTTTGTTTTGTGCGCGGTGTGGGAACTCGCATTGTCGTGATGGATGATGATGCGGCGGTTGCAGTTCTCTTTACGCAGTTCAGAAACGACCTGTGGCAAACAATAATGCAATATGGCCGGTCTTGGAGACAAACGTGACCACCATTTTTTTGCAACACTCCGTAAAAGAACAATTTTTGTTGACTTTAACTCATTTTCGAACACCCAAACATGTGACTGGTTTTTTATTTCGGGTTCGTACGCGTATATCCAGGATTCGTCACCTCATATGATATTGTATACAGCATTTGAGGATCCTGCGTGGAATCTTTCGAGAGTTCTGACGCATCAAGTAACGCGAGCCACTTTTAGCTCTTCACAGAATGCGATAGCCATCGGCAAAACAACTTTTTTACACCTAATTGTTCATGCAAGATTATTTGTATTTGACTCATGCCAATGTCTAAAGTTGCCTGAATTTCGCGGTATGTCACATGTCGATCTTCCTCAATCAGCTTACGCACAGCATCAACGTTTTCTTGTGTGACTGCAGTTTTTGGACGACCTTGACGGGGATCATCACTGAGCTTGACACGTCCACGTTGAAATTCAGCAAACCAGCGATAAATTGTGGTTTTGGATGGGGCTTCATCACCAAATGCAGAAATCATCCGGTCAACACACTGTTTTTGTGTTAAACCACTTCGAAAGTCATAATAAATTATCGCTCTTGAATTTTCTCGAGTCAATTCCATTTTCTTAACGACTAAAAAAGTTTGACAAGACCTTGTGACAAGACCGAGAATCTTTTTTTAAATAAATAAATGGTATTCGATTTTCCATTTCCGATACTTTTAGTGCAGCCTATGTAGTCGAAAGATCGCGGTAGTTAAGTAAATGCCTATTTACTCTACTCTTGAAGGCTCCCACGTCTTACTTGAACGGAAAGACTGACGCCGGCAACTTGTTCCACTCCTTTGCTGTACTCACTATGAACTATGACTCAAATCGCTTCGTTCATCGCGGAACATCGATTTTGAAAGGGTGGAGACCAGCCGAATGTCTAAACGTTCTCTTAAGGTGTTCAAAGTTGGTGTACTAGTAGCATTTTGTTAAAGTGTTAAAGGGTCTGTTGAAACTCTTACTCCAATTGGTATAACAGATACAATTATTTGTTTATAGGTGGAATTGATCGTTCAGAAGCAGCCGTCGTCGTCTACATTCAGCGGGCACTGCGGACGCGCGCCCTCGCCGCCGTACACGTCGTCCTCCTCGGGCTCCGAGCCCGACACGGAGCCCGACGGACACTGGGACTCCGGTGAGACCATAGCTAAAATACCCTGGCCCTCCGATTCACAATCAAATGAACCTGAAATAACCTGGGAATCCGAAGTGTGCCCCCAAAACAATACGTCTGAAACTGAATCGACCTGGCTGCCCGATGACTCTCTCGATAAAGATGCACCACAATCGGACATATCCTGGGTGGCTTCGTCTTGTCCGGCTGAAAGTTTAACGGCACCCGGCGCTAAATTACCCAAAGTGTGCTCGGATCACGCTATAGCGGATTCAAGGGCTAGGGTCAGACCAAGGCTGTCGCTTGGCGATGTTAGAGCATCCTGGAGAGGTTTCAAAAAGTTTTCCCAGAATAGGAAAAAGAAGCACAGAGATGACTCTTAGAGCGTAGAGAGCCTGTGATGTTTAGTTTTTATTGTGAACAGATCCACCTGGCGGACTCCTGGTGCTGGCGCCAATCAATTTTTAATAGTACTTTAAAGGATTGTTTATCATGTCTTAGTTGACAAATTATTCTGAGTGGCAATGATTATTAACTTCCTTCACAGTTCTTTGTTCATTTGGTTAGATAAAGTGAAATTTAAAAGACCCCAGGGTATTGTGCTCCACTAGTTCCAATGTTATTTTCGATATGGCATTATTTGGATACAATTAAGGCAATCATGAATGTAATGAGAATTTAGTGAGGAGAGAACTCTGACCTAGACCTTACATGCCATCCTTACTGATCAGGGTTAGATGTCACATAAGGATACAGATTTCGACATATGAATATGATAACCTCATAAAGATTATTTTGTTTTCATAATTTGGACAAAATTAATTATTTCTTATGCATTGAACACGCTAAGAATCTAGACAGGACAATGCATATTGGATATAGATGAAAAGAAATAATTAAGAATGAAATTACAGGAAACCTTCAACGGGAGACATGGTTTTAAGGAACCTAATCGATATGCAAAGTTACTTGTTAAAGATTAGCCTCAAGACATGATAGGATTACTTATAAAAGGTGGTTGACATATTCGCAGTAAAACTAAATGTCACATAATTACTAAGAATATATGGTGTTGTTATTTTGGAAACAGCACGGTGCAATCTTCATTGCAGTCCAACCTAATTGTTGTTTTTGGGCAACTAGCCGCTCGAATAATTATAGATATTGGCTTACGGACCGTGTACATAACTATAGTCAACGCGCGAGTTGAATGCAGAACTCTAGTGATAGTGTTGTAATCTATGTATGATTATTGATGACCATTATGAGTGTGTCTATAAATTTAAACAATTCTTTAAGTTTACCATTTATAATAGGTTTCCTTGATAAAAAAATATTTATCACTAATTTTTTAATAATTATTTCAGATAACGAAATTTTACTTTACATGTCAAAAACATTTTTTTGTAACAGAATATTATGTTTTGAATTTGATTTTAATAAAGATTCGGATAACACGGGAAGCGTACGATAACTGTCACATCATCATGAGCGCGGGGAGGTGTGCGGACAGCGGGGCAGATGCTCTCGCTCTTTACCTCACGCCCCGACTGCAATCAACTCGCGCGCAGCCTATACATGTTTATGTCACATCTATCAGTGTCAGTTTGACTTTGCTTTGACATTTCATTTGGATTTAGACATTTGTGTTCTGTCCGCGCTTCAATATTTCCGCAAACGAAAAAAATGATTCTACTGCACCCTGTTATTCTGTATAGTATATGGCTCTAGTTCACCCCTTTTAAGCAATTACCATATCAGTTACTGTTAAAATCAATGCAAAATTAGTCTGTACAATATCTTATAATTAGAGATATTCATGCAAAAAATATATCGATATATTTTTCGATAACATATATCGTAATGTTGTATCGGTACCATGCGATATATATATATATATATCGATATTTTCAATATATCTTATTTTAGTAGCTCAAAAATATTATAAAATTTTTACAACTAATATTGCCATCGCGGAGAGTGGGAGTGTAGTAACGTATTTGCTTATCGGATGAAATATATCGGATTGAAGCGATATATCGCGATCATATATCGACATTTTATGTAATATCGTATATATCGTGCACTCCTACTGGTAATTGCAATTAAGTTCATCACTGGTTATGTGTAGGTAGAGGTATTTAATACATCTATGTTATTTAAACCTATTTAGTATGTGGAAGTGAAACAGAACCAAAAAGTGTGCAATCTGACAACACCGTGTTATGCTGTTATGGTTTTATTACAATTATATCAATTCCAAATAATCTGAAGCACACTGGGTACACCTTGTGCTATATACTCCATTGCTGTGGGCAGGTGATCTTTATTATCAGTGGAACAACGTAATCATTAAAATAAACATCACCAATAAAATAACACCTCATAATTTCCAAGGTACCTTTTTTTGACGGGGGGGAAATCTTCAACAAGATACCCCTCTTTATGTGGGCTTCTTACCCACTAAAACCCCCTCGAGTGGAACGCACCGGAGCCCTCCGCACTATGCTCTCGGAGAGCACGTCCTGAGACGGAGGACTGGGGTGGAGGTTTATCCCTCTCACTTTGTGCCCTCGCAGTGCAAGGCGATACAGGCCAGCCGATTTCGCCTTCTTCCCGGGTCTGCTTCGGCGACAAAGGACTTCACCCTTGTCGCCCAGTGAACCCGAGTTCCCTTTTAGTCGCCCTCTACTCTAGTAATCTAATTCAATTACGGAAATTCCTCCACTGCGGAATACGAGAAAAATCTTCTTCTACCCTCCATCCTCGTTTCTACTTAAGCCAGCAAAGCATCTTGTTCTTAGTTTTCAACTTCTAGTGGATGTTTGCAATAAGAGAAAACAAGACATCCTATAGCCTCCCCGAATAACAGATCTACTCCATTTTATGTGGCTACTCACAGAACACAAATTGGCTATACCACTGTTAAAGCTAACGTTGACACGTGACAATTAGTGTTATAAGTTTTTTTTTTAAATAATAACTGTTGTCAGTTTTTATAATAAGTTGATGTATTGTGGGGTGTCCGGGCGATATCCGTACATGTATCCGCATGATCTCTAAAACCGGTGGCGAATGTTAACAATAAAATAACCCCTAACATCCTTTTAATCAACAGGGGTAAGCGGAATGTGTGACTGCTATCCGCTTTTCACCTTACTTTACAAATATAGAGGGAAAGATAATATCTTTTCTGTACTTAAGATGCTGGGATAACGGAGTCTTTGAAATAAACGGCGATTAAAAGTCCCACTCGCTACAGTTCGTGTTAAGGCCACATTACAGACTGTGCCTAATACTTTTACCAAGATTAGTATGCCCAACAGTAGGATATACTTTTACTTTAAGTGTTTGTCGCGCTGGAGTCATCTGGTGTACTATATATATTTATAGCCTTGTGTTTTGTTATTCGTAATTCAATTGAACATTGCAAGTAAAGTTACATTTGCCCTCGACTCGGTATCTACTGTACGTATATATATTTAGAAGTAAAAATAACATTAAAAGCCTACACGTTTGTTTTCCATCACACTCTAATCTGTGGAGTTTTTTCTTGAGGAACTTTTGAAGTCATGGCTAATGTATAGAATAAGTAATGAGTAGGTTCGTCCATCCTTGTGCAAAAGCATCCAAGGTACTACAGATTACCTCAATGTTAACTTGCAGGGTATCGTATCAATGTTAACCGACATGAAAGCAATTAAATTTGTTTTGAGTGAAAAAGCAATTTTGTGAACGTTGTTTCGCTTCCTTTTGCAGTTACAAATGTGTCTCGTTACAAAGTGGAAAGAAATAGTAAATCTTTAAACCAATTTTATAGAAAACCTACATGACTTCACATGAAACATTCCATAAAATACAGATTAAGTTAGTCTTGTCCTCCTCATAGATTCCGACAATGATAACTCCTTTGGCCAGATATATTTATATACGCACCATATTTTAAAGTGACCCTCGTGAGTTGGGACGTGGGATAAAATAGCTTTGTGCCTTATACAAGTGTTGGTAAGCAACCCCAGCGAGTGATATGCGATGTGCGAGGTCGGTAGTTAACGTTGAGGGTTGGTGGTGGCAGGGACGGGGTGCGAGCGGGTGGGCCGCTACCGCCAGCTGTCGCCTGACGACGCGCCGCACACGTAAATATACACGAACGTACACACGCACGCATGTAACGCACACGCACGCACCCACGCACGTAACACAGCCCGCATAACACATCTGTAAATATACATATATACTTACGTTAACACAAAGTACGCGCGCGATTTCAACACAGACACAAGTGTCGTACATTTTGTATGTTTACTACGATCTCATAATGAAATTGAATCAAACATTTAAAAATGGAAGTTGTACCACAATCCTGCAAGGCATTAAACAGTTGTCACTATATTGCAAGAACAAAACATAAATTTTACTAGATTTCAAAATATAAGGTGAGTCTATAAAATTTTGATATCAACTTCACATTTTTAAATAAAAAAAAATATATTAAAAACAAAATACACAGCGACATTAAAACTTGTAACTAAAGTCCTATTATACGTATATTTTATTATGATTTATAATGAAATATACCACGCATCTGAAATACAGTATGTGAAAATTTCTAATAATAATAAAGAAAAAAGGAGAGCAAGAGCTGAACTTGAATAAAAATATCTGAAAGAGTAGTCCTTTAGTATGAAAAGCGTTCGCAAAGACTTAATTAAATAATAATCTGTTACTATGATACCCTTGTGTCGAGTTACTAGCGATAGAGGTTCAGGCTAAGCGACCTAAGAGCTATGCCACCTCTCAATCCGGTGAAGCAGTCAAGGCCAACTTCTCTGGCCAATCTGTATAGCTCATAAACAATAAAAAAAAATTTCTGGTATAAAATAATTCACATACTGTATTATTGTTTAAACTTTCAGCATATATCGTCTCGCATTATGCTTCATAAATGTTATTTTTCGTTCACCGCTTGCCCCCATATTGTCTTAAAACTATAGGCTTCAAATAAATCCCGTACTAATGTCTGTGAACTGTGGCCTCACACGATTGTTTTATCTATGCATTGTGTTGTTTTTGCTTACTAGGAAAAACATTTTTATGTGTTTATGTCTTATGTTTCGTGTGCATGTTTTTTTTTGTCTTAATAAAATACATAGCATAATCCTTTCTCGTTTTAAATTTCTATCACTCGTTGGACAGAGAATAAAATTCATTATAAACTACTTTGAATTAATTAATATAATGGTTTTGTTATCTGTTTTTATTGGAGTGGCCATTTATGTAAATATTTTTATTCTATAATCAATCTGTTCCTTTCTGTGGAGTGTGTTATGTGTAAATTACTTTCTGATATATTTCCTTTGATTTGTCGACGTGGGTTATATCAATATTGTTTGTCTAATTATTATTTTAGAAGTTAAATAACGAAACACATGCTAATGAATTTTTAAAAATTAGAACAAAAATTCTAACATTACATCTTGTGTCCTTAATTTAATACAATTTATAAGATGACTCGATGTTTCATTTACATTCCTTGTAAATGACACAATGATTTTAAATATGTCATGTGTCACACATGGGTCAAATTTGACATATTACAACACGATGCTGATACAACCCAAGTGGCATGCTTTTTCCATCCATGTTCATAGCTAACATTCATTATCAGTCATTTCATTGTATCGCTTTTCATCACACATCACACATGCCACATGAAGATATTTTTCAACGCCTTCACAATTAAGTTTCTGTTTGCCTTTTATTAGAAGTTTTAGCAACTTTGTAATGTTCTAGGGGAAAATATAATGACAAAACAATTTTATATAGTTTTTGTATGTTTTAACTTAGTTGAACAATGATTAAGGTTTAAAATCTGTTACATTTTTATAATACACGTTGCTATAATTTTTCCACCGCCTGTCACTTATATAACTCAATAAACTTTATGAAAAGCGGACAGCAATCTCTCTATATACCCCGTCTAAAAATAAAAGGACGCGAGAGATCATTTTTTTTTAAGTCTAGTCGTCGTTAACATTATCACGTTTAAGGAATAAATTGTACTTGTTTTAAATTATTACTAGTGTAATAAAAACAAGGCATGCTTTCCTAAGAGTTTAAAATTTCCCTAATTTGCAATATATAACATAATATAGTTTTTTTTATATGAGTTTGTGTTGCATAGTCAACAGAAGTATTCCCTTAGAACATTATTGTGTATGCTACAAAATACTTAAATTATTTTAGGCGTTTAAAAAAATCCTATTGAAAAGAGCCTTATCAAGTTTTATTGAGTTGCGCTTAGCTTACATTTTATCTATAATAGACTAGAAGTGTTGTAAAATGACATCGTGACATGTAACTCAATTGAACTTTTGTGATTATGGCATATCATTCGTCCATGGCGCTTAAATGGGTTTCTTACATTTTCAGGTGAATCCACGTACTTGTGAGGGTGGCACGTGGGATCGTTGGGCTCACCACTTCTATAAACAATCGCTTTCCTCCCCCACACGTATGGCAAAGGCTTGAACTCTTAACACGGTGCCGTAAACACTACTTTCCCTTGAAGCCTTTACCGTAGTGACGTTCATACTTGTAGTGTTCTGTGTCTAAAATGTGTAGATATACGAGTATTAAAATATAATGCGGGTTGTGCCATTGCCCTGGTGGATGTTGGACGTCGATGCTTTTTTTTTAACAAGAAAAATAAATGTGATATGATGTGCTGTATGGATGATCAGAGCTGTGTAAATTGCTTTGTGTTCTCACTTCCAATACACTTTATTCCTGTAATAAGTGTATGACAGTGTGAAACTTTACCTCCCATCAATTCTACTGTAATTGATTCATCGAAGGCGTGAATAGTTGAAATCATTTGTGAAATATAAGATTAATAATTTTCGTGCGTTTAAATAATTCATGAATATCGTTATTGGTCCTTCGTGGTTGGATGTTTTAAATTATACATATAATTTTAATTTTTATCAGTTAAAAGTGAGCTATTGTAATCGCTCGCTTTAGTTTTAAAAATTTCTTTAGACAAATTTAAGATTGGACAAACAAACAAGTTTTGCGTACTGTACAGTATGTATTATTTTAGCGTTTTTCAATTAACTCTATTTTATTATTTGAAATCTTATTATACAAGTGTAATTTACGTTTTCCTTTTATTGTAAGTGCATTGGAAGTGTGGACAGGTGGTAGAAAGTACTGTAGACTGTACTGTTGTGTGTGATCACAACGTATGCACCCATCTAAATGTAATTACGTAGATCTTATGACTGATAAGTACATTGAATTGTTTCTATTACGATTATTTTTTTACTCAGTCTGTTACACTCGGAGCGTTCACTGCTGGTCTGCCGTTTCCACGTTGAGAACTCGCCCGCGAAGAAATGTCTTTTCCTACCAATAATGGTGATGAAGACATATAAAAAATTTTACCGTCAAATTCGTATTCCACGCTATGTCTGCCCGATTTGCACTGGGGCCCTCCAGTGGAATTTTCTATAATGTTCTAGAAAGAAGACCTGTGTGTCTGGCAATGGGGCACCATGAGCTCTTAAACTCAAATTTATTTTAAAAAAGTATATACGTGTCACCAAATAAGCTGTTATGAAGAGATGATTTTGATTGAAATTGTCTTTCCCTGCTCACCCAATGTATGCTATTAAAGCATTGTATCAAATTTGAAACTCAGCTTGAGCTCGAAGAGATGGGCTTCAATACGAGATCACTGTCATTGTAACAGTAAATAACCCACTGCTGGGCGGAGGTAGATTTTCTAAAGACCTCAGTGCAGATGGGCAGTTATCACGTCTTTAGAACGCCACTCAATATGTAAATTTCGGTCTTGCGTTTTTCCTTGTCCACCAAGGATACCAGAAATCAGTTCATACAATTGCCGTTATTATACCTCGTTTAGTTCATCAGATAGGGCGAAGCGCCCGCAGACAGGGCGGCCTCTGCTATTCACGTGGCTTCCAATATGGACGGTCTCCGGGCGCGCTCCGAGCAGACATGTAGGAGATCTTTCATACCTCCTTATTTATAGCGGATGTACTTTTGAAACTTATTTTTGTACTGATCGCGACATGAATGTGCTACAGTCGCGATAGGCGGTTGGTTGACCTGCGTACAATTGCATCTCAGATCTAATTACATACGGCCTACTGTCCACAGAGGCGTCATTAGAACGCATGCAAACTACACTGATACAGACGTTATTTGCATCTAAGATATATCTACGCAACGTTAGGCTACAAAACGATCGAAGACAAGATTATTCGTCGCAAATAATTCCAAAATGAAATTTGCGTCTCGCAGTACGGCTGCAAACTGCCATACGAGGTGCACAAAGAACATGCAACACATGACGCAAGCAAGACACACGCAAGTGTAAAATGACGATTGCATGTTATGACGTGCGTTACGTGGACAGTAGGCCGACCGTTTCATGACATATTGATCTACTATTAGTGATGAAAAATCTACTATAATATATCAAGTTGTTAGTGTCGAAGTACGTCCAAAAATGAGTTTGAAAATTTGCCGCCTTAATTTTTATTTAATGATATTTAGTTATTGGCCAGTTTGTCTTGAACTATGCTGGTTATTTGGTGTTGTGCTTAAACAACAATATATTTTCGTTGTATTTAGTTAAACTTGGATTGATATTGAACTAATGTGTGGTCACGTGACGTGTACTGTTCAACGAATCCTGTACTTATATAAAGGTTTCGAAATGTGTTAAATAATACAGATCTCATAAAATGATGTCAGTAAAACATATAAATATTAAAACACGGCTCTCAACAGTTTTTAAACACGTCCAATGCTGATTAGCTAGAGAAGCTGACCGCAACAGTTTCGGCTCTGAGGTCACAGCTTGAACCACAAGAGGGGAACTCTACTAGGACGGTTACTCTATCGCGCTAGCATTCTGATTTGAGAGCGCCAGAGAGGGCCAAACCACGACTCGATTAATAGCTTTATCGAAAGACTATCAAGACATACGAAAATTATTAATAATTGATCATTTCGGTGCATTCAATTAAAATTAAAATGCTGACAAAAAATTGTTCCTAATGCATGGAAATAGCCTAAGTTTTAAATGAAACGCCTGTAGTTTATTTATATTACACGAGCGAAAATAAAGACTATATTATAATATTGACAGATTGACATGACAGAAGGACAGATTGAAGGGTCATTTGATGAGTACTCAAAACCCATACGAATCTGATGCTTCTGAGTCAGTTGATTGGATTATATAAGTACAGGCATTCACAATGTTCCGTTAGCTGACAACGGAACCTTGCCACCAACATTAAATTCCACGTCAAGTGCCACGATGACAGAGTTCGTTCCGAAACGGATCGATTCAAGCGTTGACATCCGATTTCCTGGAACACGTTGGGTTGAGAATAATATTTGGTAAGGCGCGTCAGTATTTACAAGGTGCTGTCGTCGATATGATTTGCACTGCAACATTTATTATAAAAAATGATAACACTCTCCATCTTGAGTCTTTATTCAATTAAAGGCAACCATTTCATTATATTGCATGAACCTTTACAACACACAAACAGAAGGTATGACCGGAAATCAACTAGGAATAGAAGACGATGTATTTTACTTCTATTCTATCTAATTCAAGGGTATTTCTGTAGCATTGAAAGGAGAACAGAGCTAGTAGCTTTTATTCCTTCGTGTCATTAATTAGACAATCTAAAAAAAGAGAACATGCGTTTTCTTTTAATACTTTAAAATACCCATTATTAAGTTCGGTCACATTTCTTAGTGTTTGTAAAGCATGTAATAGAATATAGTACAAAGCAATCATTTCATACATTATCCAACCAAAAAAATATTTGATTTCCGCCGTTCACGGAGATCGTTTATTTATTTTCACAGTTTCGTGTGATATTGTTTTTTTTTTAAATAATTTGTTTTGGCGTTCCCTGAACCGGAATCACCTTACTTTATGTACGTGTATGGCTAATTTCTTTTTAGATAAATCGTGTCTTTATATGTTAATTTTAAAGAAATGTTTGCCGACAGTCGAGGCAGATTTTCCCACCATGGGCCTATTGCATCGAATTCGTGTAATTATCTGAGGTCAATAATAAACTATTTATTAATAATACTCTGTAAGAATGTTGCCATTCAACGTTTACAAACTGACAGCTATCAGATAATTGTCAATTTCCAGTCGTTATCGTTTTTCTTTTAAAGTTCAGAAATTAAGCGAGCAAATTAAATGTTTCATCTAACATTTAAACTCAAATTTATATAATAAGTTTTGATTTGTCAATTTTTAACTTTTTATAGATTAGTAAAAATGTTACTAGTGGGAAAAAATCTGTATGTTTTTAGTTTTTACTCAATTGCATGCGGCCTAAATTTGTGCTATGCCAAATAAATGGTACGACGATGTGTGATTCAAATTGTCTGCAATCAATCAATGGGATTGTAAATCCATATCTTAGTTGTACTAATATTTGTTTTCATATCATTGACCTCGAACAAAATCAGTGATTTTTCGAGGTGGTAGACCAGGTTCAATTGTTTATCGTTATTTCTTTTGGACATCATTCATAAAAACATATTTCTCCTTACGTTTCACTTATTCTTCTAAAAATCTCGTAGTGTTTATTATAGGTACGTGCGACATGTTACTATTTAAAAATCTTTTATGTATTATTTTTTTACAAATGACTTATCATGTATATAATTTTATGTATCATATCAAATCTATTTACAAATCACAAACTTGATAACCGTTTTACTATCATTTTAGTGGGAGCTGTAATTGTATTGCTAATTATTCGTCAATTTGTTTTAAATTGAACATGTTTCAGTTCCGTTCTGCTTCACTATTGTCGTTTGGGACGCGATTGATTTGATTCAAATTTTTGATGTGGCTCCAAAACAAGTTTATAGCACTTAGTACCTCAATTTATATCAATTAAAATAGTTTAACAGGGAAGGATATACAAAAAATTAAATACTCATATTAAAAAATATATTTTGAGGAATGTTGCCGCCATTGTCATTGTCATTTACACCACCATGATCATCTTCATCACCATAATCATTTTAATTTTTAATATCATCACCATCATCCTCATTGTCATCATTGAGATTGGCATTGGCAGTTGACTACCTCATAATTACATATATTACAACAGTTGAATCATTTTGCTAGACAGTATAAACAATAACCAATGAAAATTTATTCATATAAAACAGTGCTAAATAATGTCAGATGGGAAACGGCGTTACATTGTATGTGTTCTTTAGGATCTTTTGCAATGCAATTTGTAATTTAAACGTTTTACGCAAGCCATTATAAATTGAAGCCAATTGAAGCAAGCCATTATTAATTGTTCTAGTTGGAAGGTGTATTTGGCAAGCTATTAAAATCTAAAAGCCCAATTAAATTATTTTAATGTTATATAAGATCTATTAGAATGCAGTTGTTAATTATTCTTAATGTTTCGATAATTTTATAAGTACAATTAACCATTTATTAACTCACTCAATTTGTTATTCAATATTTTTGCATGTCCATAGATTGTAATAATTTTTATTCACAGTAATGAAATTTTCGATATTCAAGACGACTGATGAATTTGTATCTTAAATTGATAAAGATTTTTAAGTATGTATTGACGAATTTTTTTTTTTTACAAATAAAAAAAGTCGTCAAATTTATTTGTTTTATGGAAAATTGACTTGCAAATGGACAAAAATAATGAATGTATCTGTATCATATATTATAATATAATCCTATTGTATTTTATTGGTTTCTATGACATTGAGAATATAATAAGTTACTAATACCTCGATTAAAATAAGCATTTGGTTGAAATTTATCTATTTTCGTTTCTAATAAAAATACAGTTAACCGACAGTATATATAAACAACCCTGAACGGGCGAATCGTTTACTATATTTGTCTATTTTAAATAGTGAGGTCTGAAAATACCAATGGTTGTCAAAATATAACAAGACATAATTGTTTAAAAAAAGCAATTAGTGTGGTATACGACGAAATTGTGACGAGATTATGAATGTAGTTATGTTTCGGGGAGCACTGTCGAAGTAAGACTATGAAGCAGTCTTTTAGATGGGCAGAAACCCCGAAATATGTGCCTGCATTTCCGCGTGGAAGCAATCTGGATAAGATGAACTGAACTCGTTATTTCGTGAAGGAAGTAGCACGCAACTGTCCACATGTCCCTCTATCTAGAGCTTCCCGCGCACTGTAACGTCCAATATACTTTAAAATTAGTGGTCCATGCATCGTTCAATGGTTACATTACTTGGAACAGCATGGTAACTCCATTGTTTTAACTATTCGGCATTGTCATTGGGCTTAAGATTTTAATATGGAAAGGTTATGTAAGTTAGGTTTAGGCTAGGTTAGGAGCGTCAAGGAATCGCCGGAATGTGATTGCAAATATGCAATATAAATTTTAAAAAATAAAAAAAAATAATGAGGGTGACTAAAATTTTCAATAATAGAGTTTGCATCCGAGAATTAATCATGACGTAAAATTGACGCCATTTTGTTTATTACATACGACAAAATGGTGTCGGGTTTATGTTCTAAAATACGCATATAATCAGTACTCTTCTATTCTTTCTCCAAGCCTTTAAGCCTCAAGGCTTAAGGCCTCAAGTCATCACTTGTGTCATTTAACTCAAGACGAATTTTATACTCGACTGCTCTCTCTGTTATTGAAAAAAATCAACTTTGGGTTCGTTTAGGATTTGTATCGTAAGTTTTTTTGGGTTAAGGCTGTCCAGTCACACGAATGCTTCCATCTTTTGAAACTTTTGTTTTTTTTTTATCAAGTGTCTTGATTTTTGTAACATGTTTCTCATAAATTAGTTTGTAATTTAATTTTATAATGTATTGCTTCTTTCGAAATTTAAAATGAATTATTGAAAAAAAATTAGGTTTAACTTATTTTGACTTGGTTACTGCGTTTCTACGTTTTGTGAATTAATGGAATTTCGTTTGTTTTTAAAGGGTCTATCCATCGGACAGGTTGGCGTCCACGAGTAACAATCAATGCATGCTTTCGTAAATGATTGTTGTATACTACAGATTTAACTTTCTCTCAGACAAGTTTTTTTTGAAATTCGTTATCCTTTAGTTATTAGATGTCTCCATTCCAAACAAACAATCATTCTAATTGTCCTTTAAATTGAAAGATCTTCGCCATCGGTTTCTCGCTCGAACTCCACCCCACTCCATCCTTTCCATCAAAGGTTTAGCTTTAAATATTGTTGTTTGCCTTAAAAAAAATGTGATCTTATGACGATTATACTTAAAGGATGTCGCAGGATGTGGTGGTCGCAGGCGTTAACTTTGAGATCGGTTCGACCTCTTTTCGAAGATTTTTTGTTACTGACGAACGCGCTGCGGCTGCCACGCAGAGTGAAAGAATATGCCTTGTATAATTATAACAAATGGTAATAAATGTAATATAAGACTTGACAATGTGTGGTGTTACGATAGGCTCAGTGGATACTAGTGTCAATTGGATACAGTTTAGTGAAGCGGGAAGGGCTCTATTGGTAGATTGCGCAGCACGCTAGCAGGAAAGTGGATTGAAACGAAAAGATTGATCATAGTATATTTATAATTTTCTTCTTCAAGCACTTAGTTGCAACCCCCTCCCTAATTGACGCGGTCATTGTAGTATGTATGTATATATTATCTGTCTATGAATCTTTAAATACCATGGTAACTCGTGGTCTATGGTGCCCTCTTATTATGAACGCCAATAAAGCCCTACTCCGCTAATATTATAACTTTTTTATGAATCGTAAGAAAAATTCTTGGTTCCACAATGATTCAAATTTGTAAATTTTTTCTTATCTTAGTAAGTAAAAGATCTCATATGTCATATTTTTTTTTGTTTTGTCTTTTTTATATTTTGAGGAACTCTGAAATAGTTGCGTTGAGTTAAAGACAACCTATGTAAAATAAAGTATATTGATGTATATAAGGGTCTGTTTTATTTTGCTGCAAAATATATATTATTTTATAGTAAAAGGGACAAACGACGATGTGGCGCATTTTATCTCATCGTCCCCGCAATGTGCCATGAAAGCCACTCAATGAAGGTCAGCATTGAATTTTTATCCTGAAACGGTGATTGGCTAGGCGGCCTAGTTTCACCAGGTTTTTGAGATGTGGCACAGCTCTTAGGTCCCTAAACCCGAACCTTTAAGAGGAACTAGGCGCAAGGACCCCAAGCTTAGACTGTTACTCGCGATAGCATTCCGACTCGGACGGTAACTTTTATCGGAATCATCAACACATTCAATAGTTAACTAGCTTTAAGTACCACTATGGGAAGGATCGTTCCTAATATGTCACAAGTGACATATATATTAAGTGTAAGAAAAAGGGTTTGTCATTTATATTTGTTATTAACCTCCATAAAACCATAGCAATTACAATAGAGTAACATTCTTTAATTGTACGGAGAAATAGTCAATGTTCAGTTGGAATTGGAATCTTGAGCCGAAGTTACAAACTCCTGTTGTTAAGCATAATCCAGTATTTTTGTTGTCCCTTCAAGTACAACAGCAGGATCATATATTAGCACTTCTTTTGTCTGTTTTGCTCCCGGGTTGTACCAGGTTGGTCTCGAGGATTGATATGTGTTTCTGTTTAGTTCCGTGCTGATAGTCTTGCGCGCATTTATCCAAAGTGACGCAGCTACCGTCGGAGTGACGTCGCAAGCCGAGCCTGCAGTGGCAGCCAAGCGTACAACGGCGCGGCCGCGATACGCAGGTGCGGTTGTCGCAACGCGGCTCGCAGCCATAGCGGCATACGTACTCTTCGTTTTGGTCTGGGCAGCTGTCTAAAGATCACAAGAGATATCCGTTAATTTACAAGTTTCCGGTCGAAGACCCAGAAGTAAACCTAAACACGTGGATGCAGTGTAAGAGGACAAGCGTCACTGCCAAGGTGACGATGTCAAAGACAGAGTGGTGGAATAATTATGAAAGCTTTTGGATACGAAACAATACATGGCTTCGAAGAGATAGGTTTTGCTTTTTTTTGGTCGAACTTGGCCAGAGAGGTTGACTGCTTCACCGCCTGAACCTCTATTAGCTAGTAACTCGACACGAGGGTCCCCCCGGTGAGGGGTAAAAAGGTTTTGCAAAACTAAATGCTTTTTAAAGGATCTGTGATGATCGAGGAGGAAGGCCTATACCGTTTTACTGGGTTTTTTCACCCACTTTATGATACCCAGTATTTTCACAAACAACTGCTTACATCTATATTAATAAATGGCGAGACGTTTTTTGTTAGGTTTTACTGCTTACTACAGAAATGATAGACATGGCATTTATACGATAAAATTTTTGATAAGATTTTAGTATATAATGTATTTCTGATTGCTTATCAGGATACTATATTTTTGGTTTGGAAGATAAAACCTTTCAAGCTCGTTCCATTCGACAGACATGTAATTCTAGTGTTTATTATCCCATTTGAGAACTTGTAAATCAGTTACTATGTGAAATGAACGCAAATCTGAAGTTTTAAATAAATTATTCTAGTAATATTGATGTGAAACTAGAACATAAAGATAATAGATTATTGTCAACTCTTACGCAGCGTGCAGTCAATTTCCTGTACACAGCGTCCACTATGGTGTCTCAGTAAAGGGGGTCGGCAGAGACAGCCCCTCGTGCACACACCGGGCGGACAGCGCGGCGAGGGTTCGGAGCAGCTCGGCTCGCACCATCCACACGACAAGAACTCCTCGTCTGACCCGCAGTCCTCTACCGAGGGCTCCTGACCGCCGATAAGGGTCACCTCTAAAGATAGTAGTGAAGTTTTTTTGATGATTAATTTAGATTTAATAAGAACTAATTATTTTCCCTTGCGTATTTGGTTGGGTTCATGTTTGACTTTTTTTAAATTAGTATCGTGCTTTTGTTTTCTCTTTTTATATTTGTTTATATATCTATGAGGTATTTCTACTTTTGTTTTCTTATTTTTTCTACCTCCCAGAGGTTGGTGGGCTTTGGGAGGTAATCGGTGATGTTGTACATACTCCACAATCTAAGTTATATAACCAGTGCGACGGTACCTTTGGGACAAGCGTGCGGTCTGACGCACTGGCCATTGGGGTGTTTGAGGTAGCCCTCCTCGCAGAAACAGCCCACGCGGCAGTCCCCCGAGCAGACAGGGCGCGGGTTGCCGCACGACTTCTCACACAACTGGCACTTCTGGAAAACTTTGTGCGCGCCGCAGGACTTGTTCCGCCCTGCGGCTACCCATGTCTAGTTATATAATCGTACAATATTATACCAATTATACAACGTGAAGACGTTATAGTTTTTGTGACGAACTACACAGATTAGCCCGACAAGTTGACTTTTATTGCTTCGAAGAATTGAGAGGTGGCATAGCTCTAAGGTCACTTAGCCTGAACCTATATCATCATAGTTCCAGTTTATTTTATCTTTATAGTACTATTTCCTTAGACATTGATTGAATGAATATCAAGATAACTTTTGGTTGGACAGAAATTAGTTTTAAATGGGACTGTGATCATATCTATTCCTAGTTCAAAATAGAATAAAACATAATGACACATATTATAATAGTAACAATAATACATTGATAACATATAGTTAAAAACGAATACCTAATAATAGATTCACGCGTATGTTACAATAAATAAAATTAGAATTAGAGATTGTAGCTTTATTCAAAGTAATAATTCAAAATATTCGATGTCTTATTGATTTTTTTTTACAAACGGTACAGGAGAACATGTCATAAAAGATAATCCGACAAACTTATGTAGTGCGACAATTTATATATACCTATGTAACAAACAAATGACTATGCGCCCTACTCACTCCCATAGCCGCCTGAACATTGTTCTAAAGTAACGCATTTCCCGTCTCTGTCCCTCATCAAGCCCTCCTTGCAGAAGCACCCCCTCTCGCAGTGGTCAGAGCAAGACGGCTTTGGGTTGTCGCAACTCCTATAGCAGCTCTCGCACAGCTTGAACTCCTCGTTCTCCTGGCATGACTGGTCTTTGAATATACTTCTCTTCCGCTTCATGAATGTACCTGAAAACAGTTCGGTTAATAAGCGTCGTCATTTGTTTTCACATCTCAAAAAAATCAAAGATTACATAAACAATGCTGGAGCTTCTTCGGCCACATCTCCCAGCTCCAGAAGCGGCATTTCAAGCTAGTCGGATAAATTAATGTCTGGATTTTCCGATAACAGCCATCAGCCGATTAGGATGCCAACGCTATTACAGTAACCAAAGACAAACCCAAACCAGAGGGGTCTCGGAGACCGGGATACTCCTGTGGCGTGTCTTCATATCGAAAGAGAGAAGAACGATTTCTAAAAAGTGGTCCTCATAGAAATTAAGAATTTTAGTCTTGAAAAGAAAGGTTGATATTCTCGAAGAAAATATAACATCAGGCAGCCATATTCAGGACCAATATTCTTATCTCTTTCGATATAAAGTCACGCCTCACTCCCAATAAAAGCTCTGGCTCTGAAACTGTAGCGGTCAGCTGGCCAATCAGCGTACCTTTGCTACAAAAAAACTTAAAGAGTTGGATTTCTCCCGTACGACTTACTAGAACATTCGGAGACTTCGACGCAGAGTCCCGTGAGGTCGTCGCGCACCTTGTCGCCGGCGCAAAAACAGCCCGTGACGCACTGCTCGGTGCACGATGGGTTGGGGTTGTTGCACGTCCTCTCGCAGGCCCGCCCGCACCGCTTGAACTGCTCGTTGGACGAGCATCCTTCTCCTCGTAATCAAAATTAAATCTTAACTAAACTAGAAATATTACAAACGTCTGCACCAGATTCATGTATGGAATTCGTGTTTGCTTGGCTGCCCATCAGGCTGCGACGTGATGAGCAATTTTCTTTTTGATCCTCGCTCTCCGCTCTATCTGAAGGAATGTTTTTGTTTTCGATGTGCTGATGGTATGGTAATACACTCGTACTTCATGCGCAGTATACTAAGTCAAGCAATTCACAATACGTTCATTAATATACCAGATTTCTAATTTGTGACCTACGTTGTTCCAAATATCACGGGAGTCCACGTATAGCTGAACGCTTGTCGATTGTAATAAAAAAAATGACAATGCGTTATATTTTTGGTAGGTTTAAAACAATCTAACATTAGGAAACTACGCTTAAACGACAGCGAGTACAAACGTGGAAGTAGAATCCGGCGCGTAACATAACGTAATCCAACAATAATTTGATTTTTGTGTCATGAGTCGTATTTTATTTTACGAGTAACCTAATTTGAACCAGCGGTCAGCTGGCCAATCAGCGTACCTTTGCTACAAAAACTTAAAGAGTTGGAGTTCTCCCGTACGACTTACTAGAACATTCGGAGACTTCGACGCAGAGTCCCGTGAGGTCGTCGCGTACCTTGTCGCCGGCGCAAAACAGCCCGTGACGCACTGCTCGGTGCACGATGGGTTGGGGTTGTTGCACGTCCTCGCAGGCCCGCCCGCACCGCTTGAACTGCTCGTTGGACGAGCATCCTTCTCCTCGTAATCAAAATTAAATCTTAACTAAACTAGAAAGATTACAAACGTCTGCACCAGATTCATGTATGGAATTCGTGTTTGCTTGGCTGCCCATCAGGCTGCGACGTGATGAGCAATTTTCTTTTTGATCCTCGCTCTCCGCTCTATCTGAAGGAATGTTTTCGTTTTCGATGTGCTGAAGGTATGGTAATATACTCGTACTTCATGCGCAGTATACTAAGTCAAGCAATTCACAATACGTTCATTAGTATACCAGATTTCTATTTTGTTGACCTACGTTGTTCCAAATATCACGGGAGTCCACGTATAGCTGAACGCTTGTCGATTGTAATAAAAAAAATGACAATGCGTTATATTTTTGGTAGGTTTAAAACAATCTAACATTAGGAAACTACACTAGCGAGTACAAACGTGGAAGTAGAATCCGGCGCGTAACATAACGTAATCCAACAATAATTTGATTTTTGTGTGATGAGTCGTATTTTATTTTTACAAGTAAATCTACTTGAACTACTTAAGCTAGCTCCATATCTATGTACACATAATTTAGAATATATTATATATACAATGTGATTGCGTTAAAAAATATCTCAGGAATGATTATAAGGGCTGTACAGCGCTCGAAACATCGGGAAATCTATATCTTTAAACGAGCAATTTAATCTGAGTCTCGGAAACGGCTCCAAAGATTCTTTTTCCAAAGATTCCAAAGAAGATAAGAGATAGGTCACCGAATTGACCTAAACTATCTCCTAGCACAAGCTTTAGCCTAAGATCGGAGCAAAACTTGACAACATAAATAATTAAGACTTGACGATAGCCTAGCCTATACAAAATTACAGTGACCTCAGTGTCTTGATCGTAGCCGCTGTAACGAGTTCCCTTGGATTGGAATGCTAATGCGTTTAGAGTAACTGTCCAATCCGAGGTCCTCCCTCGAGGGCCCTTGTGCGATTTTGCTTAAAATAGAGGTTCAGTCATAGCAAACTAAGAGCTCTGCCACCTCTCAAGCCCGGTTAAAAAACGGTCTGTCTGAAAAAATAGACATAGACATTTATTTATTGGCATCACAATACAAAAACACATCACAGACTGAATATAACACACATTAAAAAAGAATGAAAAATAGACAAAACACAGTTAAAGTTACACGGACAAATAATACAAAACATATGATGCCAATATCGGACACTGTCTCAGCATATGCTGTCACAAGGATGCGACAGCGCTGATTTTCAGCGGTGCCCGGGACTACCTAAAGACGTGCGCGCGCAATACTACTTTACTTTTTACAATACACAAATATTTATCTGATATGTTTACAGTTGTAAAACATTTCGGGCAAATCCATTGCGTTCGTGTTACACATCGCAAACTTTAACAATTGGATTCGATGAAACGAGCGTACAGACGGAAAAAAACAACTTGTGTACGATACAACAGATGCAATTGTGTGTTTCCTTGCAACGACTGCAGCCGGGTCACATCATTTCACGGAAATCAAACAAAGCGGGGAATGAAACAATTGCTTGCGCGTTCTTTTTGTATTTTTAGTAAAGGATCTACGCTGACTGGCCATGACGCTGGATCATTTTCAGCGGAATTGAGAGATGGCCGGGCTTTTAATGTACTTTCGCCTGAACCTCGAACTAACGCGGCGTATTTGCGATATCATATTAATCCGAACATCGGCACCACGGGTAGTTTTGGCGCTCCACCTTAGAAATTTAATAAGCTATGCTACGGTTTTTACCATGAATAACATACCAACGTTATTATTTCATTCAGAGCATTATTCTAATTATTCTAATAATTCACGTGGTGTAATTTTACACCACCATTTTCGGTATTTAGGGCCAACCAATATTGTGGAGTGGAATGGAGTTATTTAAAGCGTTACTCTTTACAATACTTATAACAAGTATATTTACTAGAAAAAACATAAACCTACTTCAAATGGAATCGAATCGACGCTATTACGCCCGGATGCCTTCTTTGTATTTACAAATTATCGTAGAAATATTACGAAGTAGAATTTATCTTTTTTTTTGACGGGGAGGAAATCTTCAGAAAGATACCCCGCCTTCTGGGGGGAAGGCGGCGGTTATGTGGGGTTCTTACCCACTAAAACCTCCCCGGTGGCCCTGTCCTCGGTGCATGACGAGGAGCTCCGGGATCTCCAGTGGAACGCACTGGAGCCTCTCTGCACTGTGCTCAAGGAGAGCACGTCACGGGGGTTTACTACTTCTACTAGGTTCATACTTGATGCAAATTTAAGACATATACGGTTTTCTCATGGATACCACCACACCGGAACCGGACCACACTGGAAGCATCAGCTTTCAAATTAAAAAAGAATCATCAAAATCGGTTCACCCAGTCGAGAGTTATAAGGTGACAAACATAAAAAAACACACCTTTTTTGAAGTCGGTTGATTATCATATACACATACACAGTGAGTGACAAAATTGGTTGAATACCAAGTCTCCTGTGAAATGAATATCACACAATAATCTCTAGTATCACAGATCTAAATAATTATTATCTCATGGAGTTATTCTTAAACCTCAAAACCGAACGCTTAGCCGTAAGGCTTACACTAATGTAATAAGAAAATAAATAAATTAAGTCTGAACTCATTCTCATTTACGATAGAAATAATAAGAATAGTTAAAATATAATATCATAATTTTCGACTTATTCTTTCTAACTTAGAAAAAGTTCTGTCTAATTAAATTTTTTTTTTATGACCGACAAAATTGTATCCAAAGTATTTTCGAAATGTATGAATATGATTTATACTTCATCTTCATCAAAAGTGGACGCGAAAGAGAAGTTATACATCTTTGGCGTTATTAAAGTTAGTTTTAAAGTTAGTAAAATAATACAAGGATTAGAAGTTAAAAAGTTAAAGTTACAGCCTTTATATATATAATATATATGTCCCACTGCTGGGCGCAGGCCTTCTCTGTAAAGAGAGTATAAGGGCGTAGTCCGCCACGCGGCCCTAGTGCGGATTGGCAGATTTCACATGTCGTAGAAAAATTTTCTAAGACATGTAGGTTTCCTCACGATGTTTTCCTTCACCGCCGAGCGCGTGGTAAATCAGCACATAAAATTGCAACAACAAATTTATTGGTGCCGGCACCGGAGATCGAACTCGGGTTGTTAGCGTACTACGCAACTTGAGCCAACCGCCCGGACACTGAGCTACCACGGCTCTAAGGATTAGAAATGGATAGTCAATACACTCAATAAAGTCCATTTTATATCTGAACAATTAAATAAATAATATTTTAATTGGTATCAATAAATAATAAATACGGATAGTTAACACTTGAAAAAGTATTTTAGCATAATTTTTTTCACTGCAGCTTCAACCACATTTTCCGTCTGGTTCCGTCATTTTTTCCCAACGGGCCTAAAGTAGTAAAACTTCAAAAATTTCCTAACCACGAAAAGGTTATCCCAAGTCATCGCATGTACTTATTCTATAATAGTACTTACCAACCACCCCGGCTACCGCCACGAAACAGACAAACAAACAAGCTCGCATTACGGAGTCGTTCTGCCACCGCACCTGACCGCCGAGTACTGACGATACGATTGATTGCAGCCATAACAAGTAACCGTGCAATCAATATCAATACAGTTGCATTTAAATCCTGCGACACCGGGACGATAAAGCGACAACTTTTTCAACCGACTTCAACCGGTTTCGCCTGTATTTTTTTAATGTTTGTTACCTCATAAATTTCCGATAATGATGATTATTTTTTATTTGAAAGCCGGTGGCCCAATTTGGGCCTGTTGTGTTTCTTCTAAAAACACATAAATGTTAAATAAGCATTAAGTATGTGCGCGAAAAATAGACGAATAAATATCACGCCAACCCATTTCGATGATTAATTCTTTATTCGAAAGGATGTATGTATTATGGTAGTTAGTTGAAACTTTTGTTAGGTTATGATTAATTCTATTTTTTAATATTCCTCCTGTAATTAGGAAATACAAACAGTGCACCCCGCGTAAAAGCGTTTAACGATTTAAAGTCGGTTATGTAAAGTCTATTTTGCTGCTTGTGTTGCTTGTCTGCTCTCAGTGCCATCTCAGTTATCAGATGATCCTCTCAAATGATGACTCTCCAATGCGATGTGACGCATGTGTGATTCGGAGGTAGAGATATATTGAGGGAACAAAGGAAACACAGAACGATAAAGCATACTTATGAGTAAGCACAAAAACTATTCCATGATATAAATATAATTCCAAATTTTATCGACACCGTCATTACCAATTTGTAAGAATCGTGGAATTTCATTGGTCAAGCCGTCACATTCATACTTCGATATTTATAATTCACCACACACAATATGAGTATAGTATAGATTTCGTCAAACCAAATAGCGAAATACCATCGATAATTGACTAAAATTTGGTAAAGAGTGACCTTAAGGATCTAAGTAGTCTTTGGAAAACATCAAAGTTTATGAAAAAAGTGCCATATTTAGGCAAAGTTCAAAAGCCACCGATTCCGACACGTGGTTAGAATCAAGACTAGTCACTCCAAATTTCATTTATTAAACAGCTTTGCGCTGTCGCAGCGTTCAAAGGCGGAGGCTACAATAAAATTAATTCAGCTAGTACGACAACCGCAAGAACCGTTCGCGAATTCAGATGTAAACTCGTATTTCGCAGGTCGCTGGGGCGGACTGTTTTCTGCAAGAGTTGAGTGCAAGTAACTGATTCTAGATATATTTTATTAAATTATTTGTAAAGATATTTTATTTTAATATTTTTTTACCGTCATAAAGTGCTTGATATTCATGAAACGACTTGAGCAAAGCAATTTGGTCAGAGTTTTGAATTATAAACTCCTCGTATTGTAATACTATTGTCTTAACTTCCCCAACTACGCAAGAAGCTAGAACACAATAAAAATGCAAAAAAGACTGAATTTTGCATTGCAAACCAAGTTAGTCTTTATTATTTTCTTTGTAACTTCTTTCTTTTTATCACTTTTACTTTCACTGTTTTATATCCTTCTCTGTTAAGAGAAGAGAATAACCCAAACCAAAGTTCTATCTCGGTAATCCTTACGCCGAGGTAGTCCATTAGAGGCTCACGCATCTCTACTAGCTCTTGCTTGGCCACCTCCTAAATCCCCCTGAAATTGTTGCGTAGATCTTTCTCATTCACTACTTTTACGCTGCCCATCTCTTCCGCTCCTGGATTGCAGCAAACATCAGCAACAATTTCCTTAATGCATCGATTGGGGGCGACCTTATCGCGCTCCCCGCGGGACAGTTACCCTCGGCGTGGCTCTATCGCCGCGCCCTCTGTGGGAACGGCGTTGTAACTGCTAATGGACCATTTAATCTCCGTTCTACAATTGATCTGGTGGATGTAAAATATTTTTTATGTGATTTTGCGGATTAGAGTATCGGAGTAATATATTTTAGTGTTTTACCAGTTACCGCGATGTTGTTTATTTTCAACGAGGAGGTTCTCAATTCGTTTGTATGTTTTTTTATGTATATTGCCTCATAAGCTGCGACTGGGTGAATCAATTTTGATAATTCTTGTTTTATTTAAAAGTTGGTGCTTCCCGTGTGGTCCAATTTGGACAATGGCATCCATGAGTAAACATGTCTTAAATTTGCATCTAGTGTGTGCGGAACAAATGGTCGAATAACTCAATATCACGCCAACCGATTTCGATTATTAATTTTTTATTAGAAAGGATATCCTTAAAGAGTAATTTGATGAGATAGAATAATAAACATTACATAAATAGATATTACGCGCTGCCCTCTTTGTATTTCCGAATTATCATAGGAATTTTACAAAATGAACTTGATCAGAACTTAATCATACTTTCATCAAACTACTCTCGAAGTCAAATCCTTTCCAATAAAAATAACCATCGAAATTGGTCCCCCGAGTCGAAGTTATGTTATAAACATACAGACAAATTGAGAACCTCTTCCTTTTTTGAAGTCATCTTCATGCCATCTTCTATCATAGGTTGGCGACCATCATGGCGATTTGGACCCTCGACACAGCAGCTCGAAATAAAGAACGTGTGCTCTTATTGGCTTAGATTTTTAAGCCAAGATGTTCTTCTCCTTCCCGGATTTCTTTTCGCTTGTATCTTTCCCTGGATTAGGAACTTCATCAACCTTTCCAATTCTTTGCAGCACTACTTCGTTGCGTACTTTGTCTCCCCAGGATATCCTTATCATTCTTCTGTAAACCTACATTTCGAAAGCTTCAACTTTAACGTTTTTCTTTATACATACAAACGTAATAATTAATTGATAAGGTTACTTTTGTGAAGCAGCCTCTTGTAGCCGCGGCCACATAAATGTCTGTCGTGGAAAAGCGGACAGCTTTTCGTGATCGTGACGTTTCTTAGATTAGACCTGCGTCCCAGGTGTAATCTGTAGAAGTGAATACGTAAGTAAAGAAACGTTTAACATGATTATTTTATCTCCGAATATATTTTGTACGTAACAAATACGTGGGTGCTAATCTACTTCTATTTGTGTTTTGTTGATGTAAATATTTCCTGTGCGTTATATTTCTTTAAAAAAGAATACGATAATGCGACTAGTTGTCAATCTTGTCAGCTACCATGGCACCCAGCGATTGTTATGCATAATAACTACTTCCAATGACATCTTAGTGATTTACCTGAACAGAACATTTTACTGTCACATAAACTAGCTAGCAATATTTCTTTTTTTTAGAAATATTACTAACAATCTTGTTAAACATTCTAACTAAGCTTAAGCTTGTGCTAGGACATGGTTCACGGCAATAGTCGAATGGTGGATTCGAACCCACGACCTTACGATTCGCAGACCCTAAACCATTATGCTATTGACTTTATTACTTTGTAATTTGACTTCTAATTAATTTTGTATAAAGATTGTGGGGACGCGCCGTTGTGACGGTAGTCGTTAAATCAATTCCTTGTACAACGTTACGCTGTCTCAATAAAGCGAGTGTATTAGTTATCGGGCTATTTCATTCGACAAAACCTTCAAGTCATTACATTAGTTATTGGCTTAGTTATTTACTCTTTTTAATAGACTTCAAAAGGAAGAAGTTCTTAATCACTCTAGCTCCGTCATTTATTAACTGATTTTAAATATTTTCTTTGAAAGGATAAGATTTCATTTACTTAAGAACCATATCGATTTACATGGTATAAATGTTGTATGGAAGAATGTTTATGACAATCTAAGTGTAACAAGGAATACGGGTAAAAGAAAATAAAACGGCGTTATATTTATTTGAAATGCACTATATTTCCATTTCACTTGTAATGAAAACTACAAATTTAAAATATAAGTGTTAAGACAACGTAAACTTTATAAGAAAATATTTTATTTTTACACCAAGAAGTACCTACACTTGCGTAGCTGTGCGGCCAACTTACAGTTTTGTGCAAACACCAAAAAAATTAAATGGCGTGATGACCACAGAGTCTACGATCAACGCAAATTTAGTAAAATTCCTTATTAACAAGTTTATTATTTTTAAAACACACACATTTGTATTTAATTGAAACATAATTTCGTTTGTCAATGTGGCCACCACACTTTCCTGACTAGACGAAAAAAATGGTCTAAAACACTCATTTCAGAGGCAAAACTTACACTATAAATGTTTAAATTTTGCCTGCGAAATAACAAGAAAAATGTTACACATTTTAAAAAATATATTCCTAAGTGACGTCTTATAATACGACGCCATGACACATATTGTGACAGCTGTCAACTGAATGCAACGTTATTAAAAAAACTATCAAGTTAAAATAGGATAACACAAAGATAATATAACTGGCCCGGGTTCACTGGGCGACAAGGGTGGGGGCCTTTGTCGTCCGCCAAGGTGGACCCGGGAAGTAGGCGACATCGACTGGCCCGTGTCGCCTTGCACCCCGGGACGTGCTTTCCGGAGCGCCTCACCATGCACCGAGGAAGGGCCACCGGGGAGGATAACACAAAGACTCAAAAATTAGTGGTATTTACAAAAAAATACTAAAAAGGCGTCAATTAAATTTCTGGACGGTGACATGCTAGTGTCGAAAAAAAACCGATGATATCAATTTAAACAACCACTATAAACTTAACTCGATGAATTTGTCAGATTGTTTTTTCACAGTGTATATAAAATATATTCGCATGCAAAATCACACAGATTTCACAGAAAATGTACACAAACACCAAGTTTATTAAATACCACTGTTCAACTACAAAAAGTATCGACTTTTAAATTTTAACCTTAAAAAACAATATGTGTATTTTTTAAATATTCTCTATGATTTCTAAGCACGAGAATTTTATGTTACTTAGAGTACACATCAATATAAATATGAATTAAATACGTTCCACTATATTTACTGGAAGTTAGCTATTGCTTATGAGTTTGTTAGAGGCGTTTATTTATCACTACTAGACAGTTTTATTGCTAAAATTGTGTTAATGTCTGCCTATAATTGTATTAACTATACATTTTATACATTTCAAGACAGATAATACACAGACGGATGACGTAACAATAAAATTGAAAGTTGAAATAATTGTAACTGTTTACTCTGTGCTGTCAATTCTGACAGATGTACAGATAAAATAGATGATTAATTCTTTTCACGCACGGTATTTAAAAGGCACAAATAATTTAAGTACTTAACTACGAGCAAACCTTACAGTTAAAACCACCAAATATAAAAGAAAACAAACCATAGATAAAATACGATGCACAAATTTTCGTGAATAGTTATACGAGTTATATGATATATTAAGTAAACGTAAGAAGGTGTACGACCTTCGAACAAGTTATATTCATAATTAGCAATTCATAATTGCGCTTACACATTTCACTACACAGATGATATCTTAAGATCTAGACTGTAGTAGAAACTCTTAGGACATAGATTACAGTTTATACATAATGCATCATCTCACACCAAATTAGCCCGCTGTTTAAATTTTTGGCACGCTACTAACGCGTAGCTCTAAATTCGTTAAATCTAATTCTAAATGTATATCGTTTAATACAAAAACCATATCCTAAACATAACTATGTACATAGGAACGACTGTTTGTTATGTATTTTCAATGCACTTTGCTTATGTACAACTCTCAACTGTGACAATATATCAGTTTTGTTATACGAATATAACTATTAAAGTCTATTTCTTTTAATCAGATTGAAGTGGTTGATAGAGCTGTGTTCGATCCTCTCCAGTAGTGACAATCTTATCACGGCAGACTTCGTCTTCGACAAAATCCCTTTTATAGAGTATATACGCTCATGTCCTATTTTTAAGTAGAAATTTACTTTCGTAGTACTTGAATATGAAATAATGATATATTTGAATTGTTGTTTAATAAAACTAATTTAGCCAGAGAAACAAATTCACGAAATATTTATATTGTCTATGCTGCCTATGTTTTTTATTCCTTATTTATTGGGGAATAGATTAACGAACATGACGGTTACTCTCACCGGAATTTAAGACAAGAAAAAATTAGTCATTTTTATAGGTAGGATTTTCGCTTTGAACGTTTTGAGGCATTTTAAAAAAACATAGTTAAATGTCATTGAATGGCTTGCGACAGTGACTACGAAACACCACAGATAAATGTTTTTTACCAGAATACGTAAGTTTCTTTAGGTAACTAAAAACACATCACTACATTCTGTCTACACAAGTATTTATTTATGTTTTTCATATCATCTACTCACAATGTTCCCATTTCAAGCTATACTTTTCGCTGGCAAATTAAGAGTGACTTCGTTGCCTACAGAATTTTCCTGTCGTGTAGCTTATATTAAAAATATAAAATACGTTATAATTACGTAAGATCTTGTACATTTTTAAATAACGATCGAACCACTGAACTTCTCTCCAGTAGAGTCTGGTCTTAAATTTCTGATTTTTGCTGAATTATCAAATAGGTAAATGGAGTTTAAAATAAGCTCTTAGCTCGTTGTGATATAGATTGAAATATATGCATAGGTACAGTTTATTATTGAAGATCTACTTGGGTTATACAGTTAAGCCGTTGGATGTTCCAGTCACTCATTGTACACTCACGCACATAAATGTGATCATTTTAACATATTTACACGATAAAGAAAGTGGTCTCATATACTATATGTATACGATGTAATGTGTTCCAGATTAAAAGCTCTGTTTTAAGGAGTTATCTAGTTGTTAGATGTTTTCAGGCGTGGGCCAAGGGTCACCAATCAGTGGGCGTACTTTTTTATATACATTGGTACCTCGACATACGAGTTTAATTAGTTCCGGAACCTTGTGTACTCGTATGTCAAATTACGTAATGTTTTGTAAATATACAAAAAGCAGAAAATACGAACCCAACTAATCAAGAATATTTCGTAAACTAGAGAAACAAGCACACTGACTGTGGTCTAGTCTGAGGTGGGGGAAACTGTGACTAAAATCAAAATATCACTCGCTGGGCGAGTCTTATTACACGCGTATATCGAGGTACCACTGTATTTAGAAAACCGCTAAAAACAATCTGCATTTTTTTAACCACACATTTGTGTCGTACTTGAATGGTTCTGCTAACGTAAAAATCTCTTTAATACGACCTCTCCCTTTGAAGTGTTTAGCCACGACCGCGCCTGGTCGTAGCATCTTGTTCCATTTCAGATGTTCCTTGTTCCGCTAGTAGCTAGGAGGCGAGCGCGCTGCGGTCGATGCTGGCGTACTCCTTGCCGGAGCGCGGGCGCGCGGCGTGCCGGTCGTGCGCGTCGCAGGAGCTGAGCGATGAGACCGACAGCGACTCCATGTAGTCGGAGGTGTCTGACGCGCCGCTGGACGTGCTCTTGCTGGTGAGCTGGCTGTGCCGTGCCTCGGGAGTTGTGCCTGTTTCAAATAGTTTGGAGTAAGTGTTATTTGTTCTGATTGAAGTGCTATTGATGTTTTGGTTACGGCAGCACGGGACAGGTATTCCTGCTAGTATTTTTCTCTCTATCTAAATATATACATGGGGTATCTATTTAGAAATACAGCTAAAACAACCGGACAACCGGACTAAATATAAAATATATGTTATATTTTTACGCCAGTAGGTAAAGCTAGTTTTCAACTTACCAGTTTTTTTCTTTCGTCGTGTTAAAGTGTCCACATCAAATGAATTTGACTTCGCTAGCGTGGCGACCTCCTCGAACTGAAATGTTAAATGCTTCAAGGGATCCGAGGAGTTGGACTTGATGAACGGCGCATGCGCCGGTGTCAGGGTGTTCCGGAACTGTTTGTTGTTTTTCAAATGTTTCTTGTAAGATTTAGAGTTAGGTATTGTGCTCTCGAACTCGTTCAGATCACCGCGGTGATGCTTTAGTGATCCGGACGACACGCCAGAGTCGTTGGAACTTGACGAGTCTCTATTCTTATCGGATTTGCTCGGAACACTCGAAGACCTTCTAATTTTGACGGCATCTCTGAATCTAGCGACGAGCATGTTTTCGCTCTTCTGCTCTGGAATTTTGAAAATTTTCTCCTTCTGTCCTATTTCTGTTTGCTTTCTTAGGAGTAGGCTAGCATTGATGCATTCAGTTTTGTTTGATTTGCGAAGAACGGTGGGTGTGAAGCAGACTCTCGCATTGACGAAGTCTTCGTCGTGCCTCTTGGTGAAGTCTGCGGAGCTCGACCTTCTGGTGCTGATCGTGTTGTCTGTGTCGGAGTGTTGTGTCGGGTCGGACACGTGACTGATGCGGCTGATGTTGTCGGAGAAGTTCCTGTTGCTACTCGAGCAGCTGTCTAGCGGCTCCATGTGCATGTAGTTGGAGTGCTCGGCGCAGCACTCATTTGGGTGCACCGCTGTGTTCATGGTGGCTGTTGATATATCGTCGTCGTGTTCCGGGATGTCCTCAAGAGCGTCGAGCTCCTCTTGGCTGAAGCCAGCGCTGCGCAGAATCTGTAGCGAGCTCTCGAACTTCTCTAAAGTTGCATTTAGATCTATATTCGCGTAGTTCCCGTAGTCTATCGGCTGGTCTTTGGTAACTGGGGTGACGTTTACGTAGTTTGATTGTGCGTCGATGGTATCGTCTCTAATGCTAGTATCACACTTGGTTTCTGTATCGGTCTGTCTGTTCTCGTCGCCTCTTGGATCCGTGCCGTGGGAACAGATGCACGCCTGGCCGTTTATGAGACATTTTAGTTTCTTTGGTGTATCGTATAGGCTGGCTGCGTCTGATTGTGGGTCTATTGGATGTTCCTGAAAGAAAGAAAAAATGTTCAAAGACTCCACGCTTTTTGCATTATTTCGGCTCGAAAATCACTAGTCGTATTTTGTTGGCCTGGATATGGCCTGGATTTTGCATTCCAATCTCATCGGATTTTACTACACAGGTATCAGTACAAAATGTCGGGAAGAAAGAATTTGTGGCTTCATATAGTTGAGGTCATCTAGATGTCTAGGTACTTGAAGAGGCTAAATTAATTTTATGATATTCGTACCTGTATTAACGGCATCGGTGTCTTCGGCACGTCATAGTTCTCGTAGGGCCCGTTGAACTGCTTCTTCCGGCAGGTGCAGGACTTCTGCTGCCAGCACTGGCAGGTGTTGCCGGTCTTCGCCGGGATGGTGGGCGTGCAGCAGCCGACGGGGCTGCCGCGCTTCGACTCGAAGCTCTTGTCCAGGACGCACGCGCCCCGAGGGACAGAGTACTCGGAGGCGCTGCCACTGGACCGGGAGTAAATAGACGCTCTGTCGGAGTCCGAGCGCTTTTCCATTATGTTCTCCATCGTCCACACCGGGGACATTATAGAACCGGGCGTGTTCATAGTTGAGGATCTGGAATTATTAAGTTGTTTTAACGTCCGAGTGAAAACTTTATCTTTTAAATTCATTTTTGAAGTAAAATTCTTTACGCTTGGTAAACTTGGGGAGTAAGCTGGTGAATGTGTTATAAAAATGTGATCGGGCGAGGCAAAGGGTAGTTGAGAGGGAGATATAGTCGTTAAGAGAAATAAAGACGTTTCGTATATTAATGTAGAGTCAAGAGAGAGAGAGAGGCGAGCCCCCATTTTCTTTCTGTCTTTCTCTCATAGCCGGTGACTTTTCCTATATCTAAGACAGTGGAGGTCTATTCTGTATCATACTGTAGGCGCAAGTGAGAGCTGTGCCCGCGCACATTTTCTTTCTTTTTACACTATAGTGTATAAATTATACATATAGATACATAGATTGAGCCAAAGAAGTTTTACTTCACTCGTGTAGTCTAAAGTAAACTTGTTTTTTTATTTAATCAATTCAAATATTTCCTCAACCCCGTACCTGGTTAGCTGGCTCATCTTCCCCATGCAGCTGTAAGAACAGCGTGGCAGCGAGGTTGGTCTCCGGAACTTCTCCTCGTTGCTGTCCATACTGGAGTCCAGGTCGGAGAGGCAGTGCATCGTCTGGCTGGTGGGGCCATTCCACGCGGGGGAGACTGACCGCATTGAGGAGTGGAAGCACTCGTCCACACACGAGCTGGTGTCCGAGAAACGCTTCTCCATTACTGTGGATTGAGATTTATTATTAGATGACGATGTGATAAATCTTATACAAGTTATAGCGTTGACTGCATCTCTACATAGCCCTTCGAATGGATAGAAATTGATAAACATAGGATAATGACCAAGCGTCCTTAGAATACCACAATTGTTTCCTCTAGGTGACATATTCGACGCATCTAGAAGTCGCTGTATGCAGGGCTATAAAGGTAAAAGGATTTCCACCTGCAGGTAAAATGTCGTACTCAAAACGGTGTGATATCAGACAGTAATGCATAATATAATCAACGTAAACCAAGAGTCATGATAGCTCAGTGTCCGGGCGGTTGACTCAAGTTGCATTACACGCTTGCAACCCGAGGCACTAATGAATTTGTTGTTGAATTTTATGTGCTCATTCACCACGCGCGAGGCGGTGAAGGAAAATATCGTGAGGAAACCTACATGTCTTAGAATGTTTTCTAAGACATGTAAGTAGACAATATAACATATTTATCATTCATTGTGTATGCTTTCTTGTGGTTAGGTTGGAGCTAAATATATTTTAAGTTCACTTTAGTTAGGTGTATATTGATTGCAATAACTTACCGGAGCCACTTCTAGAAGCAACACTTAGGCGGGACTGCGCTTCGTGACTGTACACGTTAAGGAGATCGGTGAGCTCCCGCCCTCCTTCGGCCGCGAAGACAAATAGGCCTTCGCCCCGTCCGCACCGCGAGCCGCCCTCTACGCAGAAACGCTTATCGACTATGCCGAAACGTCTGGAAAAGAACAGAAGCGATTTATTACTTTAAGATTTCTTTGTTGTGGAAAGTTGTGTAAATTTCGAATAAAATCTGAAAGCGACGTGTTAACCAAATTTTAAGCTACGAGAGCTATAGATTCGTGGTTTACGAAATTATTGATCTAATCGCTGTGTTAGCAATTATGGATTCGAATTCATAAGATATTTTGGTGTGACAACATCGTAACAAACTAACAAACAACTATAAAAAAATATATTGTTATTTGACATCTTCCAATACTTATATACCGTTTCAAAAGTTAGTGCAAAATTGAGCCGTGGTAGGTCAGTGTCCGGGCGGTTGGCTCAAGTTGTATAGTACGCCAGCAACCCGAGTTCGATCCCCGGTGCCAGCACCAATAAATTTGTTGTTGAAATTTTATGTGCTAATTTACCACGCGCTCGGCGGTGAAGGAAAACATCGTGAGGAAACTTACATATGTTAGAACATTTCTAAGGCATGAGCAGTTTGCCAATCCGCACTAGGGCCGCGTGGTGGACTACGCCCTTATACTCGCTTTACAGAGAAGGCCTGCGCCCAGCAGTGGGACATATATATTATATAATATTAAGGCAAATAAACTGACCACGCCATTATTTTATAGCAGTTGTTTGCAAATATCCAATCGGCGACTTCAAAACTGTGCATGTGAATCAGTTTGGCGCTTCCCGTGTACACAATGACTAAACAAAGGAACAAATAGTTAAGTGAGTTCTATCAGGATGTATCGTTTTGTTTACTTCCGGTACACAACGACCTTCGCTCGCACGACGATCAATCAAACAAACAGAAGATAAAACTTTAACGTTAATTAAATATTCTCAGTTGACGTGCAACATGGGGGCGCCTTTCCCGCCGTCAACGGATCCATTAAGGCACAAAGCTTAATTGTTCTATTAGTTTTAATTTGCCCTTTAGTTTTACGAGTTGGAAGCAATAAATATTTCAGCGTGAGTGATCAAGCACAGTTTTGTGGAGCGGCCATGCGGGTGGGCCGAACTTCTCCACTAATATGCTTTTAACATTTTCTATTTGGTAATGCAAGTCATTACATTTTACATTTTGAAGTAAAACTTTATTAAGCACGCTTGACAAGTCTAGAGGAATAAACTGGTGAATTCGTGAAGAGAGCGTTACGAAAAGTGTGATCTGTGCGACGCAATGGGACGTTGAGAGGGAGATATAAGTTAACGAATATGGAAAGAGAGAGAATTCCGTTTCATTTATTACTATAAGGGCAAGAGAGAGTTGCCAGCACACATTTTTTTTTAATGACGAAATACACAGATTGGCCAGAGAGGCTGGCCTTGACTGCTTCATCGGAGTGAGAGGTGGCATAGCTCTTAGGTCCCTTAACCTCTATTGCTAGTAACTCAACACAAGGGTCCCCCCGGTGAGGGGTGACAGAACACATTACGAAATGTAAGTTCGTAGGTTCAAATCCACCATTCGACTATTGACGTGAATCATCATCTCCTAGCACAAACTAAATTTTAGTTGGAATGGTTAGTGATAATGTTAGTTATATGGGCGAAATGTTGCTAGCATTCTTTTTAAAAGAAAAATCTCTCTTGCTCTCATTGCCAGTTACTTATTCATATATACAATTACATACTATACAAATATATACATTTATATACATACATGTAGATGGAGCTAAAAAGTTTTACTTCAGTGGTCTTGTTTACACTTGTTTTTTTTTTAAATATTTAAGTACATGCTCCACAAACTGTTATAACGGTTATGATAGAATATTCAACACAGAATTAAATGTAACATTTTCACTGGCAATACATTCCGTGTGTAAAGCATTCCTGTGACCATGTGTGGTGCTGATAATAGTGGACAGTTTACAGCATGATGTGTCCGACATAATCCTTGCTTCCGAGTGAAATAACGAGCTTTGAACTTAAAATCTTCATATATTTAAATTACGCTTAAAATGGAATCGTGAATAAAGAAAGGCTGACGAAGATAAATCACTCTGGTCCCTTACTGTATTTCTAATGAAAGACAACTTCACAACATCCGCACTATTGTGACGTCCATTAAAAACGATGGAGGTAAAAAATTGACGACGAAACTCAAAAGTGCACACACTCGCACAAAATCGGGGTCTGACAATACAAGCATTCTACTTCTGATAATCCCATTCCTTTTTGAAGCAAAGCTTCTTTACGCACCCTTTACTTGGGACGTATATTGGTGAGTGCGTTACGAAAAGTCTGAACGGGTAAGGCGAATGGAAGTTGAGAGGGAGATATATGTTAGTTAGGAATAGAAAGAGAGATTTACGTTTCGTTTATTACTTTAGGGGCAAGAGAGAGTTGTGAAGACATTTTCTTTCTCTCTTGAATAATCGTGTATAATAATATACATATATATCGATGGAGCTAAAGAAGTTTTACTTCATTTGTGTGGTCTAAAGCACACTCGTTTTTTTTATTTCTAATTTATTTATTATTTGATTATTTGTTTTAATAAAAAATCAACAACAAAATAAACTAATAAAAGTTCTTAAATCAAAGAACCAGGTATAATTAAACTAGAGACTACTTACTAAAGATAAAATATAATAGGTATTTTACAAAATATTTACAAAAAATATAATTGCAGCGTGTCCTGAAGGCTGGTATTAGAAAATTAATAATAATTTTTAACTTTCTGTTCACTCAAACTCAACATAATCATTAAACAATTCTCTATAAATCCATAAAAGTGCATATCCAAACGTAACACGTGACGTGTGCCACAGATAACAAATCCAACGCGACAGGAGAGCACAGAGCTAACGAAACAAACAAAAACTGGACGTTTAAATGATTTATTGCTTGCCACCTCTTAACTTACAACGCTGAAATAAAATTCGACCTAAACTGCACGCAAATCCTGTAGCAAAGATATAAGATGGGATGGAAATCATTTGACCGATTTGGAATTTCATTTCGTGGGACCGCACCGGCGCATTTCATGGACGTCTGACATCCATGGTCATGCATCTATAGCACCTAGAAGAGCCAAGCGCATCCCTAAGAGATTTCATGTGTTCTATTTAAAATTCGCAATTCAGCTTATTCGTCACAAATATACCAAATGTTAGACACGCAGAGTTTTTCTTTTTTAGGTACAATTTATACCAAAATGTGTTTTTCTCATTGACAACTTTGATTTATAGTTTCTATTATATACTAGCTTTATTTTATTTTATTCTAGAGTAAAAGTATCTAGAGTATAAGTTACTCCTTATTACATTAGTTATCTGTCAGTAAAAGTCCCGACGAAATCGGTCCAGACGTTCCAGAGATTAGCCGAAACAGACAGATAGAAAATAACATTGTAAAATCAAAACTGTTATTTTAATATTAAAAACAGGAAATCCAATTTATTTATTTACTAGCGTACCCACCCCACTTCGCCGGGCTAGATTTTACTTTATTTTATTTAAACACTAAAGTTGTAACAGTAAATATTTAATTTAACCCTCACATTGTATTAAATTACTCATTTCTCTCAGTATTCATTCTCTTCTTGAGCGGGTGAAGATCATTACCTACACCTAAGTACATATCGGTAAATACAATATCATTCTTATCATTTATACAAAAATATATCGGACTCAAGTTAATGTCAGAAATAAAAGTACGACATATGGCTTGTTTGACAGTTAGACAAAAAGAGGATCCGTTCGTCACCAAACTTTACAGGATTACTCGCTAGGTCAATCTGAAGATTCCTTGAATGTTTCATTGAAATCGGTCCAGCCGTTTTGAAGTCTATATGGAACATACCCACACACTTTCTCTTTATATATATATATATAGATAACGTATTACTACAATAGTTATTTAAATTAATTAGGTCTTAGTTATTCGTTCTATATCCGTGTAACGTTGGCTGTGTACCGCTTAAGACGCTGGGAGGGAACCTGCCTCGGACGGGTCTTCTGTGAGTCGTTTCATATCTCACGTTCTTTGTACGAATTAAATTGAAGCCAGCATATTGTATGACGGGGTTGTTTTCAATCCAATTACAACGGGTTAGGAGAGCTCGGCTCTTTGATAACGAGTACGAATCTATTGGACACGAGATTTTGCCGACACACAATATATGCGCTTGTTAGAGATGTAGGAGATTTAAACGGACTCGTCAACACTAACAATGACATATATTTGTTTATATTTTAAATGAATTGAAAATATATACGACTACTTTTAAGTTATCGGGGTGGACAGAGATAGCAATAGAGTTTGCCTCAAGTTGCATTATCCGATAGCAACGCGAGGTCGATTCCCGGTGCCAATGTTTCTTGCAATTTTAAGTGCTCATTTACCATCGTGAGGAAACCTTAAATTTTCTGAGACTTGTGAAGTCTGCCAATCCGCACTAGGAGTGCGCGGCAGACTACGCCCTTGTACTCTCTTAATAAAGTCCAACAATGGGACACAAATACAATGTAACTTTAACTTTTATTAGAGTCTAGCCCTGTTGGTGAGCTAACAGGCACAGAATTTAAGGGTCGCGGAGGGACTAACCTATTTTATGTTCCTAATTCATAGTTATTTGCAGGTTAACGTTATATTTTAACTATAAATTTAATTTGTCAATGCAAATAAGGTCACAGTATTACGAGGTCCCGCAGTTGTGCGATTGTTTTGAGATTTAATTCAGTTGCAACTTGTTATGAGACCAGTATATTTACGAGTTATAATAAAAACCGACTTCTAATCAAGCGCGCACGGATGTCCTCTTTCTATTTCCGAATTATCGTAGGAATATTACGAAATAGAATTAATCAGAACCTAACCAAACTCTCATCCTCTCTCATCATCTCTTCCTTGAAGTACATGCTTTCCATTATAAAATTAATCATTAAAATCGGTCGGTGTGATATTGAGTCCATTTGTCACGCAAATATTAAGTAAAAATTTAACACTAATATGGTTTTGACTAGAATGGCTTCTTTGATAGAACCATATTATGTTATATTCTAGACTAATATGGTTTTGTCATATAAGTCATAATTGTACCAAATTGTAATAGGACCACACAGGAGCAGAATTAAAGACAGCTTTCTAATAAAAAAAGAATCATAAAAATCGGTTCACCCAGTCGAAAGTTATGAGATAACAAACATAAAAATAACAAAACATACAAATTGAGAACGGCCGCCTTTTTTGAAGTCGGTTGGAGTTGTGGAGTCAATGGTTTAAATATGGAGTCATCGTTTCATGAAAATCGTTCAGGCATGAAATATGGACAATGTCGTAGATAACAGACAGTATAAAGTGCCGGATGGTAACAAGAGGCGGGCCCACACACGCGGGTATGGGCTTATCTTCGCGACCGCTTTCGCGCGCCTTCCGCGTATGTGAACAGCCTTATCTCCTACAGGGTGATCAGCCGTGGTAAATATCGTTAAGTTCGCTTTTATCTTAGACGAAGCGCTTAGTATTATCAGATCTTGTATGTGGGGTCTTTAGCTATCGCACTGGACACGGTGTCAAAGGTAACAAGGAGATTATTGCAATAAGTTCTCGAACAATATCAGATGGGATGAGTTACACCCCGTCGCAGATTTCTTCTCTCTTATATATTTGCTTTTATTTTTTAACCGACATCAAAAAAAGGAGGTTCTCAATTCGACTGTTCTTTTAACTTTTGATTTTGTTCGTAAATGTTTGGTTTCAATAAGAATATTTTTTTGTTGCCTTTTGATTTAAGTATTGGTATGTTTATGACAATCTGAGCAAGTATTTCATAACGACAATGAGCGGAAATGTGCAAGAAGAAAGAGACTATAGATCAATCTTCGTAATATAATTATGATATTTGAGCCTCCCCTAGTACCATTTAATGTTGCTCCGTACTTAAATTTGCATCAAGTATATGCGGGTGACTCGATATCACGTCAACCGATTCCGATGATTCATTTTTTATTGTAAAGGATGTATTTCAAGGGTAGTTTGATGAAAGTTTCGTTAGGTTCCGATTAATTCTATTTCGTAATATTCCTATGATAATTCGTAAACACAAAGAGGCACGTAATAGCGTTTAACATTTGATTCCATTTGAAATCGGTTTTTGTTTTTGATCGGAAATGTACTTGTACGGAAACTTACTTTACCTCAATCTGAGCTCGGAGACAGCTATTGCCAGTGAAGTTTCATTATGAAACCGAACTATTTCACTCATTACTAAGTACGTCAAATAGTAACACACTATTGGCGTGCCAGTGATACATATCATGACTACAAAACTAGCAATTAATTAACACTGTAATGGCAATGACGGTCCATTATTTTTATTTATTTTTTTTAAACGAAAGCTAGCAATATTTTTTTTTTTTTCAGAAATAGTACTAACAATCTTGTTAACCATTCCAACTAAGCTTAAGCTTGTGCTAGGACATGGTTCACGACAATAGTCCAATGGTGGATTCAAACCCACGACCTTACGATTCGCAGGCCGTACCCTAAACCATTACGCTATTGACGCTTCGAAACGCTTTATGTATACAATTAGTTTAGCAAGCTTCTCTCTCTAATAACTTTGTACATATAAATATCTAGATCGATATGAAACATGTCACATAGTGGATAATAATAACAACGAGGTAGTTCTATTTGGAACTATCAATTATTTACGTAACGTGGGCACAAGACGCGCGTTTTCCAGTGGGCGGGATAGGATTTATTTCTCCCTTACAAGGGTTTATAGGGCAATAAAATCGGAATCTACCGTCGGATCTGGCGAGTGCGCGACACTTTCGACACGAAAACGTTTCGCGGAAACGTTCTCGTTCAGAAACGTAGACTAGAAGAACTTAATCGACATTATCATTTTTCAGAACAATAGAATTGTGACAGACACTTATGTCAAGAAGGTTGTCTCATGAATGACAAATCAACAGAAATCTTTTCAATAGACCATCGTCGATGGTTTGCGTGGTTTCTGGAATTAAAAAAAATCTAATTTCAAAGATATCTTGTTGATCATTATTAAATATAAAACAGACCTCTGCTAGACCTTTAAATACTGCGTCATTCTTCATAGATATAATTAAAATCAGTGGACTATATCACTATGACGTCGGGACATGAAATTCATTGTTGCAAAGTATACAAAACGTCAAGATTGAAATTTAACCACAACAATATCTATTAAATTAGTTTTATGTCAAACTTGCGTAAATATAAGAAATCATGATAGATGTTTTCCGCGAGTCATTTGTTAACCTTACGTCATAAAATAACTTGGTATGTTTTTGTCGTGGAAACAAGGCAGCCAGCCCTCTGTAATGAATTGCTACAGAATTATGTATGTTCAAACAATGCCCATTTCCCTTTGCACGTTAATATCTCAATGTCAGTTAAACGATAAGGGTTTGCTATTCACACATAAATACAGGTACATTCCTTTTTGGAAACTAGTGCTTGACCACGATCCCACCTGATATTAAGTGGTGATATAGTCGAAAGATGGTACGCGTTAGTTTAGTGAATGCCTATTGACTGTACTCTTGAAGCCTCCCACGTCGTACTTGGACGGAAAGACTGAGCTTCTTCCTTTGCTGTACGCATGATCAACGATGACTCGAATCGATTCGTGCGGACGCGCAGAACATCGACTATGAAAGGGTAGAGAATTTTTTTGCCTTGACTGCTTCAACGGATTGAGAGGTGGCATGGCTCTTAGGTCGCTTAGCCTGAACCTCTATCGCTAGTACCTCGACAAAAGGGTCCCCCCGGTGAGAAGTAACCTCGTCTTGGACGGTTACATTGTTACACGTAAGCATTCCGATCCGAGGGCGCCCGAGAGGGCCGAACCACGACTTGGTTGGTTGATATTTTATTAATTAAACTATTTAGGACCCATTCAAAGCAATGCAGTTGCAACTCCTATGGTATTTATTTACGCTAGAGAAAAATTAAATCGAAATTGAAATTATTAAAAAATAAAATTCAAATCAAACGTACATCAAAAACCCCAATTGGGACCGATTTGCCGGATCAGCTATCAGAAACCGCGTCACGTAAAACCTTTATTAGGGGCCGTCCTATGTGGCAGTTTAGTATGCATTGGATCATCCGAAGTGAAATTGTTTACGAGTTACGTAATTATTGCTTCCCCAAAGTGTCCTGTATTTAGCTGGAGTATAATTGTGCCTGGTATGGCAGTTCTCTTCCTGTGTGCTCGCGTGACCTGAAACTTGAAACCGTCACATGACTTTAATGGTTTATACGGGCCGTATGTCAATTTTAAGTGTTATTAAATTACCATACCCTGCGGCCACGTTCTTAAGACAAATCGAGAGTTCAATAGTTATTCACAATCTACCTTGTCTCAGACTCTTTTAAGCTGTTACACGAACGGGCATGACCAGGGAAGTACCGCGATCTCATTCAGTCATTATAACCTTAAACCATTTATTTATTCTTGACTTTTCTTATTTCCCTGCTATTTACTTAGTTATTTTACCTCTGCAGTCCTACAGGGTTGCCTGATAGTGACCGCTTATAGGAAGAAGGGGACAAATGAGGCTGTCGCTCACCTGATCTTAATTGGTCACCGTCGCTCATGAACGTCCACAACACCAGACGAGCTAGACGTGCGTTGGCCTTTGAGAAAGGAAAATGAACGTCGCGCGCGTTTAAGTTTAGTTTTACTTAAATTGATTGTACCATGTTGATGTTGATGAACGCTCTTGTGTCCTTTTAACAATAGCGGGATAGACAGAAACAGATGTGACGGGAACTAAGCCCATCACATTTTAACATGCACCGACGACAAATTTCAGCAAGTTTTGTTGTACTTGAGAAAACAGAATACTTATTAATACAAGCCAAGCTATCGCTATCACAGCTTATTGTATGTATAATAAGGATTAATAGCTACAGTTATAAAGGCGTGTTGGAGACATCGAGGTTAATAGCATTTTTACTGCGTCCGGGGTTTGATTCTGTCTGGTTAAGACGTGCACGATTAATGGTTATGGGAGGGGTGACGGCGGAATAAGTTGCGCTCTTACCAAATATACAAATGGACTAAGTGCTTACTTAATCTATATTTCTTTAACTTATGTATGTTAACGGTGTATATTCCTTTAGTAATAAATAGACAAGTTGAGTGACATATAATAAATGTTAAGGTACATAACTATTATGTTGACTGGACTAATTTAGCCAATGCCTGTTCAGCCGTTTTTCAACCGACGTCAAAACTTTTAGTACTTCTGACGTTATCTTCTTTAGTACGTCACTAATCTGTCAAAACAGCTCATTTTTGCGTCACAAATCTTTTCGCCTCCTTTTTTGTTGACGGGGGAAATCTTCAGGAAGATACCCTGCCATCTGGGGGGAAGGCGGGGTAGATGCTTTTCTCTATTCTAGTCATAATCTTGCAAACCACACCGAGATCGACCTTAGAGTATTATCAAGTAAGCTAAACAAGCAAATATATATTAAGTTGATTGTTAGCTTTACCTGCTTTACTTAAGTGAAGAATCTCGGTACATCGGAAGCGACACGGCATAAGTTAACTAACTTAACGGTGGAGCGTCGAGCCGGTTAATACTCCACGTCAACGTCGATTACTTAACCGCGCCGGCACGGCTCCATTGTTAAGTTTTAACTGTTTTACTTAAGTATGCGCGATTCATTATAATGTCGGAGTTAAGAGCTTTGGTTAGTGAACGCTAGTTGGAGCATGTTGGACAAATGTTTGTTCAAATCTTTATGAATTAAGTGCGTTTGTATTAGGTCATTGTATGTTGAAAATAGTTTTCTATACATAGTATAAAATGCCGGTGTTGTCCAGCAGGGTAGCTAAAAACGTGAAGAATGATGAAGGATTTAAACGAACTATTAAAAAATCCCGGTTGAACTGTGTAAAACTGATTTGTATAGTATCGCTTTCTTTTCATATATTAAATATCGATTTTTCAATTCAATTTCTGAGGTTAAAAAAATGAATTAAAATTCTATCATATTAGAAAAATTCACCAGCGATTGTTGGTAAATGAATAATTACGTAAACTGTTACTGTTTCTCTAGTTTTTTTTTATTCTTTTTTTTTCTTTTAAAGTATGGAACTTGTCATGATTGTCCACGTCGTGACATTTTTGAGGAGAGTACAGATACTAGATATATATATATATCTAGCTTGAAAAATACTAAATAAGTAAAACGAAGATAACTCAGGAAAGTATCTAATTGGGGCGTTAATTACGCTTTCAAATTAATGATCGGGCAATGTCCTAACGAACGAATCGAGTAACAAAAAAGGCAGAAATGAAATAAAATCACGAATATTAATACATTAGAGGGCCGGAAACTTTTTCTTTTATCATAAAATAATTGGATTCGAATACGAAGGGTTCTTTATTCTCTCCTTCAGGGTTGTTTCCTAGTAGATGACGGAGTTAAGTAATGGTTGGCCGTAAAAATCAAAGGTAAGAATTTGCACGAAAAAAAGTTTCTCCGACTACCGCGAAGACGGGACGACGCAATTTGAATTCTTCGCTCTAATTTATAGAACTGAAATAACTTTCCTGGAATAGGTAGAATTCATTTGTTTGGTTCCACTTAGTTCTTGAGGCTAGTAACATTTTATTTCATTTAAAACTTTGAAATATATTAATGGAAGCTCTTCTCTGCCATTAATTTTTTCATTTTAAAATGTTCATTATTTAAACTAGACGAGAAATCTTCAGGAAGATACCCGGCCATCTGGGGGGAAGGCGGGGTATGTGGGGTTCTTACCCACAAAAAAACCCCCGGTGGCCCTTCCTCAGGCATTTGTATTTGTGAGGGGCTCCAGGATCTCCAGGAACGCACTGAAGCCCTTCAGCACTGTGCTCTCGGAGAGCACATCCCTGGGGGAGGTTAATCACTCCCCCTCACCTCTCCTAACTCATCCTTTCACATGTCTAAATCAAAGATGCTTTTCTCTATTCTAGTCACAATCTTAAAAACACAATGGAAGCTCTTCTCTGCCTTTAATTTTTTCATTTTAAAATGTTCATTATTTAAACTACGGCAAGACGCCGTCAATATATAACTCTATACGAGTTATACAATAACTTGGGACTTGGTCAAATTTGAATTCGTTATACACATATATACGTATATTACAAGGCAACTTACAAAAAAGCGGTGACACTTTAATGTTTTTGGTAAAAACTTATGTGATAATATATTAATATAAACGTTTGGAATTTAACTAATCTGTTACAGAGCAAAAAGATGTCGCTTTGTTTGTGTATGTAAATTTTTATCATGTTTTCTTGCTAGTTTTATCTACCGGCGCCAAGTGGAATATTGCCCTTTTAACTGTTAATAAAGACCCCCGAGGCAGGAGAGGTTAATCGCTGGAATAAAGAGATAAAAATTAAACACTTTAATCTCTTGAAGCGCAAGTTGGCGCACTCCGCGCAACGGGCTCGCGGGAACGCGCCAACTCAAATATTAACTTTCATCTCGAATATTTCTTTAAAGATTGATATCGATGCGAATTGAATCAATATTATTCCTATAAATACATAAGCTTTTATCAACCAACATTAAAAAAGGAGGAGGTTCACAATTCGTCTGTATGATTTTGTTTTGTTTGTTACTGAATAACAACTGGGTAAATTGGAATGGAATGGAATGGAATGGAATTTAAGTGTGGTCACATTTAAATTCACGATATACAAGTATATTTACGAGTGAGTGAGAGAAAAATCGACTTCAAATCGAATCAAACGGGTTAAATGCTACTATGCACGGACGCCCTCTTCGTTTCCAATAATAAAAAATTAAATCGGTTGGCGTGATTTATCATGGATGCCATTGTCAGAACTGAACCAAATTTCCAAAAAAAAAATCATCAAAATCGGTTTACTCAGTCGAAACTTATCAGGTAACAAACATAAAAAAACAGACGAATTGAGAACCTTCTCGTTTTTTTGAAGTCGGTTGAAAAATTACTCTTTTTAAAATTTCCGAAACACCTGTTACACCGCTTACTGAGCGTCTGTCTGGACTTACATTACTTACTCGTTACGCCCATAAAAAATAAACGAAGCCGATATTCAAATAATTGAAGCAAAGCATACCCCGGCTGACCCACAACACTTGTTAGATCCAATCAAAACCAGTTAAACTGTACACAAAGGTACAATAGAAGCATCGCGCACCGCACGAGCGCCGCTAACACGACCGCCACACCGCATCGACCTCTGAACACCTATGTATCTGAACGCAAAGCGGACATCAAAGCACAAACAACAGCAGGGAAAGGAGAATTCCTACTTCCATTATTTCCCATTGGCAAGCTCATTAGGGGGCTGTTTGTTTAGTTAAGGCGCGTAACCGCAGGCTGTGGCGCTGAATTACTGTGGCCCAAGTTGTAAGATATTGTTCGTAATTAAATTTAAACTCCATCTTCGATCCAATATCGTGTTTCGTAAAATGCGTCTAACACACACAGACTTATTATAAGAAAACACTCAAATTACTAAATATAATAGTTTATAAATCATTTAACTATATTGCTATTTTAACAACACGATGTGAAAAAAAATATAGAAATAAAATGTCGAATTCGTATGTGGTCGCAATGGTTTATTAGATTTAGAATTCGATTAACTGGTTTCGTATTTTATCTCAGCAGTTTATTTACTGTGTGTAGTTTTTTGTTTTTTTTTACCCCATTTGGTGAGGAATATTGTGATAAAATGATTAATGTCTATTTATGAATAAATATAAATATAGCATTCGCACGAAATTTTGGCAAGAAAAGTACTTTATTTTTCGCATGTTAGCGACTGAAACATTTAAAATACATCAGATAATGTTTACAACGAAAGGAGTATATAAGATGTATTACTCCTCTCGTTCTCGTTTATGAATAAATTCCAGATGGCCGAAGGGCCCGTCTGCCGACCTGAAAAAGGCCGCAGGACGCACCTGGATTAATTGAATGAAATGATAATGATTTAAGTTCCGCTACAGCTTGTGTCCCGGGGCACACAGAGTATTGCAACCGCGTTGTAATCTACGGGGGATTCCCGTGGGCACGTATGTGTGCACTTAATAATGAAATTAGCCAGCGATCGCTCGGTGCGCCCCGCCACTGAGAGTCGACTTATTGGCCCCCCTTGTCCCGTGTGGGGCTTTGTGACTCCGACGCCTTCCACCGACCTGTACCCTAGCTTACTTGATGGATTTACGAGGCATAAACCCATTTTATATATTTAATGAGATAGTTTTATCAGATGAAGTGTGTACTTAGAACATAGAAATTTATTGTTAAGGCAATTACCGACATGAGTGACTAAGCTTAAGGGACAGGGTCATCCTATACTATAGCATACGCTCAGAAAAGTGGAACTATTAGAATAAAACCCATAAATATAACAATATACATACACACTACATTTAGTAAAATATCAGTCTATATATATCTCACTGTTGGGTATTGGCCATCTCTGTAAAGACAGTATTAGGGTGTAGTCCACAATGTATTCCTAATGCAGTTTGATGGACTAGACGTGTGTTTTTTAATTTATTTAGGTTTGCTCGCGATGTTTTCCTTCACCGCCGACCGTGTGGTAATTTTACGTAGTAAACATCTGCATCTAGTAAGATTACTCAAAGTAACTCTTTGCTTTTATCGCTTACCTTATGAACTTTCGATAACATCACTGGTTAATATTTGCAACTTTTAGTCATCTCTTAGTTAATTGATGCTCGTATTTAAAGTATTTGGCAATTATGTAATGATACTTGTTATGACTGTAATAAATCGGAAACCTCACTGGAAAATAGACTGAGACTTTTTACTGTCTTTACGTTTGGATCCAATTTTTTCACTTCCCTAATCTTTTAATCGTTCACGAGGCCCGAGGCCTCACGTACGGATCAGTGATGGTCATCAGAACAGTGACGCCACAGGAAGACTGGTGACAAGGGCAACGACCTCATCAAAAGAAAAAATAACAGGGTACATTCAAAAATGGCCATGAGAAACAGGGACGTAGCGGTCGCGGAGAAATTATTAACAATGCAACGGGGCGTCTACGACGCGTGAACCAGAGCATTCTCCAATACCACCTTCCAAAATCAGGCAGTAAAAAAAATTGTAGTAACTGTAGTGGTAGCACTCTAATTAACAAAACAAAGTAAACAATTAAAGTACATTAGAAAAGAGCACGGACACAAGTCTGTGGTGGCGCTTTAATGAAATAATCTTTTAACCATTGGCATTCCAACGCCCCGTTTTACTTTCTTGTTGTTAATGAATACAGGATTCTAATGTTGATGATACCCGGTGAATGTGGTCTTACCTAGCGTTGAATATACAATAAAAAGGTGACAAAACACTTAATGGTTACCATAAAATTAAGTACCACAATAATTCTTCAGCTCAACACGTCTCAGTAGCACTTCTTATGCCTCTGAGAGAAGCCATCGTGTGATATAAAAAGTAGCAAAACTAGAGGCGTCGCGTCGTTACACAAATTGAAGGAGCCATCCATCATCCCGGGGCATTATGAGCCCCGACAGTTCATTACGAGCGCCGACACTATAGGCATTAGTGATGCTACAAACAACTTATATGAACAAACAAACTCAAAGTCATTTGTTAGAATGGCTTATTACATTTTTATGGAGACTATTGAGCTTTTGAAAAATGTAAAGAGAATAAATACCTCTCCCTTTTCATCCAAATCCAATTCAATTTTATTTTAAAGAAAGCTAACGATATATTTTTTTCAGAAATATTACTTCTTAACCAGTCAGTTCACCGTATCTCTTTCTGTCTCTTGCGAGGCGGAGCAATTGGGCGGCACTTTCGATCTACTCTCTTATGTTCCGCTGCCATGACTTCTTTCTACGACCAACACTACTTTTGCCAGTGACTTTGCCCATCATGATATTTTGAAGAAGATCATATCTCTCGTGCCTGAGCACTAGAAATATTACTAACTACTGCTACTTCTTGTTAACCATTCCAACTAAGCTTAAGCTTGTGCTAGGAGATGGTTCACGTCAATAGTGGAATGGTGGACCTTAATGTTACTAATAATTGTACTACCGTTAAATCATAATAGTGTATGTGGTGGAACTCAATATCACGTCAACCGAATTCGATGAGTCATTTTTTATTGGAGAGGATGTACTTCAAAAGGTACTTTGATGAGAGTTGGTTTGGTTCCGATTAATTCTATTTCGTAATATTCTAATTCGATTTGAAGACAGTTTTTTATACTTGCAAATATATTTAGTAAATTGTAGCTTTTTAGTTGATTGCCGCCTATGTATTTTAACGATGACGTACCACTGGGATACCAATAGTGTGTATGTTAGTTTGTCCCCGTTCCACCATCGGACTTCAAGACGCACTGTAGGATTACATCCTTTTGTTGTGAACATCCCTCAAACCCGAACGAAGCGCTTTGCTTCGTCTTTAATTATTCGTGCGTCAAAGAACTTGAATAGTTTCCCTCCGATTACAACTTGGGCATTTTCAAGAGTAGAGTGAATAGGCATTTACTAAGCTAGTGCGCCTTACCATACAGGATTGTATTACCACTTACAATCAGGTGTGATCGTAGTCAAGCACTTGCTTTGAAAGTATATAAAAAAATAGTATTTGACGGATTTGGCTTTTCTTTTGATAATGATGCATTGAAAATTGGGTCTAATATGGGTATAATAGATCGGTTTCATAATGAATTTCACCGGAAAGTAGCAGTTCCAGAACAATGCTACCGGTTTGTTGAATAATTTATTATTAATTTATATTTATTGTTGTAATTATAATAGAGGTTCGAATTACGAAAGGTTATAAAAAAGCTGTACTTATTATATGGAATATTGGATTCATTGTTGGCAATACAAATCAGATGACGTGCTCGTTAAATCTGTTTTTAATTGTCATTGAAACATTGACACGGGCTTCATTAAAACGATATCGCATCTGTTTCAACAGCCCACAAGTTGTACTCTCATCGCTCGTCAATATATTTAATGTTCATCAATCATAATTAAAAACATTCTCACAGTAGGAATGCGGTTCCATGCTGCTCTCAAATGGGTGGACAGGAGTATTAAAAATATTATGAATATTGTAAATGCGAAAGTTTGGATGGATGTTTGTTAATTACGTCTAAAGAGCTAGACAGATCTAGACGAAATTAGGCACAGAGATAGATTAAAGTCCAGAATAACACATAGGCTACTTTTATTCCAAGAAACATGTAAGTTATTTCTTCATGCATGCATGCATGAATGACAAGCGTGAGTGTTTGTTATGTGTAAGTATTTTTTCTGAAATTGTAGATAGATAGGTAAACGTAATACAATTCTCTAACTAGATGTTAAAACTAATCTATGTGTGGTTTCTACTCAGAATTGCTCTGGGCTAAAAGAATCATGTAGGTCAGAATAAAAAAGAATGGTATTTCACTTCTGAGGCGACATGTTTGAACACAACATTATGTTCAAAATATCACGTTACGAAATTAGGAGTGCATAAATGTGCGGCGAGCGCTTGACGCTTTTGCAAAGACAATTGCGGCGCATCATATTTTTTCAATTTGGGGCTCAATATATACTAAGCTACTACTACTACTAGCTTTGGTTGTTGGTCAGGTGGACGGAAAAAGAGCACGCGGTCGCTCACCCACACGGTGGGCAGACGCAGTTAAGACGCTCACAGGCCTGCCAATAACCAAAGCCATGAAGACCGCCGAGGACAGGGACACGTGGAAGTTAATCGTTAAGCGAGCGATCAACACTTTGTGCTAGACACGACCTTCAACAATGAAGGAGACGACTAAGAAGAAGAAGAATATACTGAGCATAAACAATTTTGTATGAAAGTAGACAGATTAAACCATTTTTGTAGACACCTTGCATTAGATCTTTCTATTAGTTTCTGTTATCCTAGTAGATAGTACTCGAAAACAAAGATACTGTAAGCTGCGTTAGATCGGAGAAGTATGGATTCGCAGGTCACTTTGTACTATTGAATTATTATTTGGAGACAATTTTTTTTTTCGTCGTCTTTGTGTAAAGCGATACTACCTCCTATTGTGACCTGACAAAGTTGGTGAAAAACTGCCTACGAGATTTCACCTCGCATGTGTTATAAACAGTGAGAGGTTGCTATATTGCTATCAAAAACAAGCGGAGTAAGAGCTATGAGTAACGAGGCGATATCAATAAGGGGCAGTGGTCCGTGACGTCACGGATTGGCTAGGGGAGGCCTACAATGGCAGCACGCATTGACTTTCCGAACGATTAACTGGAACTAATTACATCGTGGGCCCGACACATCGCGTCATAAAACTTATTGTTAACTACTATTCCATTTCATGGAATCAATGAACCGATTATCTAAAAATATCTACCTAAATTAATCGCCCGTAATACAACACGGAGTGGTGGCTGCATTAGCACTGCGAGAGAAACTTTTACCCTGGTAACTGCTACTGCCAAGTGCAGAGTCCTCCGGAGACCTAAGCCCCTCACCATGCACTGAGAATAGCCTTCGGTGAGAGTTAGTAAGTAGAAATCTCACACTCAGAGACATCACAAAAGATAGTAGGAACTTGCGCGGGTCTCAGGTAAGAAGAGCGCTCACGCCATTCAACCCAGAGAGGCAGACAGAGATTGCGGACCTGTACACTTACCAACCTGTTATATATATCACCGTCGGGCACGGGTTTTCTCTGTGGATAGAGCATAAGGGCATCCGTCACGAGCCGGAATGCGGATTACCAGGCTACACATGTTTTAGAATTTTTTCTAACGCGTATGTTTCCTCACGATGTTTTCCTTCACCACCGCGCGCGTGGTAAAATCAATGAAGGCTTTGTATGAATAAAATAATGTTAAACGCAGAGTATCATGGTAGTTCCCGACTATATTGTTTGCGCGTTTGCAAAGAGTTCACTCTATCACCTGGGGTAGGACGACAATTTGTCAGGATGTCGCGCCGCAAATCACGTCCAACGCTGTACACCCCACACAGTCTGCGATACCGCGCCTCGCTCACTTTTCACTCAGATTAAAGCCATTTATACCATGCATACACATCATCAGTTCAGCTTCGTCCAACTTGCACGAGACTCTTCGTGTCATACGATGTTTCGATTTTTAGCCGTTGTTTTGGAAATAAAAACGTTAAATACTAAGAACATTTCTATTTTTGTTGCTTAGACAATCAAATACACTAGTTGACTTGACCTAATCTGAATCACGGACACTGGTCCAATGATTTTCATGAAATTTACTAAATTCAGGGGGTTAAATAGTTGTACCTATTTAGGTATCCAGGCGTACTGGTACCCCCCCTGGGGTAGATGTTTTTTGAAATGCTGCTGTCATATTTCTGAGAGGGATGGCATTAGGCTGACGAAACGCGGAGGCACAAAATCTCCACTTCACGCTAGTGTTCTGCGAGGTCGTGCGAAAAAAAAAGCTGCTGCGGTGGCCTACTGACTTCGATTGTTAGAACAGCTGTGGAATGCAGGACCCCTAATCCCTGTATTCATCGGACAAATGAACCCATTGGAGAAAAAAAATCTAATCTAAAAAAATTAAATCGTCTGTCAGAAACATTACTAACATTCTTGTTAACCATTCCAACTAGCTTAAGCTTGTGCTAGGAAATGGTTCACGTCAATAGTCAAATGGTGGATTCGATCCTACAACCTTATGATTCGCAGACCGTACCCTAAGCCATTAGGCTACGCGTATGCATGTATATAGAAGAGTAAGGCAAACAGACGATATATTATTTGCATATAAACTGTGATGGCGAACATATCCATTTCACTCGTATACAGCGCGGCTAATTTGTTGAAAGGGAGAAATCTCTCGTCACGCCCGGGATTTCGCTTCGGCGATGTCGTCTCCAAATGGGAGATATTCCGGTAATTTTTTCAGCGCAATGTCGTGACGGCGTCATATGCTAAATCACTTTACACTAATTGCCCGAACTGGCTCCCGTCTCGTGCGATACTTTACAGTGCAAATTGCATTTTCACAATTCTTCTTCGTTAAGACGACTTTCTGTTACTGCATACATTTGCAAATTGCGCCATCTTGTATTTAAATGATGTTTTGATTTCGATTTCTTTTTTTTCGCAGCGCGTTTGACATGAGTACTTCTATTAGCAATATTCTTTGGTTATTTAAATAATATGTTACAAAACATAGTACATAATAGATTGTTGTAATATAAGTCTCCTTTTTAAAATATCCATCTATATCTATAACAATGTTATGTTGGTTTGTGTGCGCTTCAAAACTCAAAAAGTCTGACATTGATAAAGCTCAAATTTTGACAAGAAATTCAACCCGATTCAAAGATTCTTTTTATCTATTACTTGCGTCAGTAAGCTGCGAAGCCAAAATCAGCATTTTCGACAGTTTTTTACCATATTTTTAATTATAGGAAATGTGGCAAACGAGCTTACGGCTCACCTGATTAATTGATCGCTGTCGTCACCAAGTTCACGGACCTTCCACAACACCGAAGGAGCTGTAGGTGCGTTGTCGGTCTTTAAGAAATGAGAGGAGTACGCGCGTCCCTTGAAGTTCCCCAAATAGCAAAGGTTCTGTCGAGATGTGCGGTGCTGGAAATTACCTCAGATTCCGAACAATTCCAAAAAACTCTCGTCGTAATGCGATAGAACAAAAAAAGTAGATATATTGCACTTTCATTGCACAAAAACTTTGATACGAGGTTGTAAAATAACTAGCAAAAACGTAAGTTATAAAAAATTACAAAATTAATTCGGTGGAATGAAAGGATTTTATGAACGAACGAATGAATACAGTTGCGAATGAATGAAAACAAAGCCTGTCAAAAAATTGCACAGCGCTATGTGTTGACACTAGAATGGGATTTGCAAGTTTTAGTACATTCGAATGGAAATTTCGAAGCCGGGGAAGTCAAACGAATTTTTAGTGTTTTCGCAGACCGAGCTTAATTCCTGGGGACCTTCAATCAATGCGAATAAATTGAATTTGCAATGGCCGTCTATGAATAATTTAGGTGTGAAATAATAACTTCCTTTTGTGTCTAGGTTTATTTATCGACTGATGAACTTTCGATATAACTGAGGTTAGTGCAAGCTATTGTATAAGCCCATAGTCGTAAGTAAGCAATAAAATATGATCTGTAAGATAAGACAGATATGTGTAACCTCCCAAGCCGAGGTTACCCCCCAGCTGGAGATCCATGTGTCTAGTTACCAATCATAATATGTAACCTTTGTGGAAGCGAAATAAAAAACTCTATTATTATATTATTATTATAATAGTTCCTACCTTTCCTACCTCGCAGTCATGTATAGGTTCGACAAAAATACGTATAAAACCCATGTAATGTTTTGAGGCTCAAAAATTACGAAAGCAATTGTTTCATACTTATATACCAATAACTAGGGCTATATATATATATATATATATATATATATATATATATATATATACGGCTTCGATCTCAGTCTGTTTTCGATATGCGGCGTCAATTTTTTTTTTAATTTATTTATTACAAAAAATTACAACACAATTTGATTTATACAGCTTAGCTAATTCGATGCTGTAATCTACACAAATATTTAATAATATTAAATATCTTAATAATAAATAAGAGTTAACAATTCATATAGTTTACATTCATTTAATTCAAGTGACATTTTTCACATATTCATCACCTCAATATATCTAGAATCTAAAACAAATCCTTTATTTAACACTACATTTATGATGTCATGTATGTTATTTATTACGTAATTTGTTTATATATGTATATGTAAACAAAGTATAAAATGTAAATGTTTAAATGTATATTACAAGTATATGTAAATTTCATTAAAATATATTTACTTATAATATAAATAAAAGTGTATGTAACGCCATACAATCGAAACCGCACAACCGAATCGCATCCGCCTTGGTTTTTACAGGTTTATTGGCTGAAAATCAGCGCTGTGCTTGCTACACTTTTGAGCACTGCACATGCTGAGTTAATCAACCCATCTTCGGTACAAGTTCTATATTGTTCTTTTTTTTAATTTTTCATAATTTTAAATACTTTTGTTTATGTTGTTTTTTGTTTTGTTTTACCTGTTGTTTCCGTGTTCTTGTATCGAATAAATGTTTATTCTATTTTATTCTATTGCATAAGTATAACGACGGTGAAAGAGAACTAAGAACATTTTATATTTTTTTATCTGTATATCATTTTGTTTCTTAAAAAGACATATATTTCAAAGGAATATACAGGAAACAATTGTGTACATGACATTGAAGCGATAATTTCGTCCCTTGTCTCTTTGTACAACTATTTAAAATACAACGAGGTGTTTTTGCTTGTAAATATACTTGTTCTATATCCAAGACGGTCACGGTTACCGCTAAGTCCGAGCACTGGCCAGCTATAAACTACCAATCTATCTGTACTGTTAGCAGCTGCAAGACCCAGCTCAAGTGACCTCATTTAAATACCTCTGGAAATGTGACGACGCTTCGTGCAACGAATTCTCTTTGTTACGCTTTGTATGTACAGTCGCGACCACTAGTGTATTCTTTATTTATTTAATTAAGGTATTCCAACATTAAGTACAATTATATAAGGCTATTAGTTAAACACTAACACACCCCACTTGCGTCGTAGGTTCGAATCCAACATTCGACTGTTGTCGTGAAACCGTCTCCTAGCGCAAGCCGAAACTTGAAATGGTTAACAAGAATGTTAGTAATACTTATGAAAAAAAATTGGTTGAGTTTAACCTCCAAATGTAAAGATTCATGTGTAATAATTAAGAGGATACCCTTTACAGTGTCCTGACTCGACAAGACGTTATTACAAACAAACCCTGGGAAAAAAAGCGACTTTTTATGTTTGGTCATATCCTCCTTAGACCATATCAAGTAGTTTAAGAATAAGCTTATTTGTTTAATAACTCCGTGACAACATTGACCCTTCTGCCTCCTATATAAATACAAAATGATTTTAACACATCACATCAGCTCTGATCTGGTCTGTATTAGTAAGACAAAGAACGGCAGTCTGAGTTCCTACTGAATAGACGCTACCTGTGTCGTTTATATATTAGACAAATGTAGCCGTGCAATTAAACATTGTTTTTAATGAATATAAGTATCGGTAAGCACGTTGTACTCGACTGTACAAGTACACACGGAAGATATTTTCGTTTCATTACAGCGAGCGGTTTGTTTCCGCGACATATGAGTTTTATTGTGTTTCGGGGCCCTGTTTATACCCTGCGTAAAATACGTTTATGATGAATGTTTATGGATTGGGGCCCAGATGTGGTGCGTGAAACACACCTGTGTTTAACGGTTGTGTCGGCGGTCCATATCAAGAATCTACTTTCAGGCAGCTAGGTCTCACATGGTACTGGTAAGAGCATACTGCAATCAAGCAATAGCAGAACATAACTGTGTTCCGGTTTAAAAGCCGCTGTAACCGTAAGCTTACTTTTGCAACGAGATATGTTTCAATGGCGTCACTTACGAGTATGAGCCGTGGTAGCTTAGTGTCCAGGCGGTCACCTCAAGATGCATAGCAATCCGAGTTCGCTCCTCGGTGCCGGCATCAATAAATTTGTTGTTGCAATTTTGTGCTGATTTACCACGCGCTCGGCGGTGAAGGAAAACATCCTGAGGAACCTACACGTCTTAATTATTTTTTTCTTAGACATGCAAATCCGCACTAGTGCCGCGTGGTAGATGCCCTTATACTCTCTTTACAGAGAAGGCCTGAGCCCAACAGTGGGACATATATAAAAGCTGTCTCTTTAATTTACGAATATCATCAAGTGCTCGTTTTCTCGCATTTTACATATAAATAAATAAAATTAAAGTGTGTGTATGTTTTTACTACATGCGTATATATGTAATATTTTTTACAATTTTGTCTGTCTTATTGTTCCGGCTGTTATCTGGAACAGTTGGTAAGTTTTTGACAAATTGTTACTGGGAGATAAATGTATAAGTAAATTTGTAATAAGGAGTAACTTAGGCTAATTTTATTTTAGAAAAAATGAATAAATAATTTTTATTGCGAGTAACACCACAGGAAAGTATTTATGTATAAAACGAAAACATACAGTACATTGTTATGTATTCATATATTAACATATATAACATACAAAATCATAACACACACACATACCACGCACATATTTTTTACGAACCTTCAAAGAATAGTTTCACTGGACTGAGAGGTGGCACAGCTCTTGGGTAGCTTAGTTGATTAATTAAATAATACAGTAAACTTATTAACTATGGTGGGGGCTGCTGATCTGTGTGACAGTGTATCCTAGTAAAGACTGTAGTTTCTCACAAATTGATTTGGATATTGACGTAAACCATCTCCAAGAACATAAATAAATTTATATAAAACAAATCTAATTTGTGAAAGGCAAATAAATAAACATTTGTTATTATTCAGCTTAATGGCAATACGACTTTTTCGTACATGACATGTCATTACTATGTCATTAAAATTATCTGTTAATAGTTAATTAACAATAAGAGACGCCGATCCATATCACATCCTTCTTCTATTACGCATCGAAATATATACCTAGGGGTAAGTTACAATTACGTTAAAGTTACCCGCTGGCAAATCTAATTACTCGTCCTCCGACAGCGGAACAAAAACAGTCGGGTTCAATTTGAATGTAGCGGTATCACACTTCAACTAGGTCAAACTTAACGGAGAGCGCGGATAGGGCGACCAGGGTTCCCGGATTTATATTTTTTTTATTAAAGGAATTAAGAAAAAAGGAAGAATTTTATGAGTAATTCCTGAAATATCTCAACATCGGTTAAATTTCAAAGTGTGGTTCCCAGGTTGGATTAGGTTGGTATTTATTAATTGGATCTTTGAATCTGGTAGATCGTAATGAACGTTAGTGTAGTTTGCTTTTAAAACTGCATCGACGAGTCGTATTGGGTATCTGTTTACCCCAAATAAATTATACTAATTAGATTGAGTTTTAAGAAATGAAAACGTGAATCTGCACCTTCGTTGGAAAATTTGTATTCGGTAAAAATGGTAAAGAGAGAAATAGAGAAAAAGAATATATTCTGAGAAAACGAGCCAGCAAAGAGTCAAAGTAGAAGCGTCAATAATCTAATGGTTTAGGGAACGGTCGATGAATAGTTTCAATGGTCACGGTAGTTTGAATAGTAATATTTTTGAAAAAAATGTATAGTTAACTTTGCGCCTTCATGGTCTCTCGAACGCCGAAAAGTCACTTTAAGAAACATTAATAAGATAAAGTCGCGTTTGAACTACCGATAATTTTTTTTTAAGAAAATGTCTTTTTTCTCCTTGGATATTGCTTACTTAGTTACGAGTTGTATTATTTGTGTCAAAAATAGTTTTGTTTAAGCGTTTCACAAAAACTTTGCAATGGACATTTTACTTTTAAGTTCTTATTGCCTTTAATGGAATATTGTTCAGATAACTATTTAAAATAACAAAACATAGGAGATCGAGCTACGCTCCGATCTGATGCTTGGTTGGTTAAGTTCGTTGGTTTGTAACATTCTGCCCTAAAATTGCTGCTAAGTGTGAAATAACATTAAATATAAAACAATTTACTAATGAAATAATTAATTTGAAATGAGCAGGCGTTAATACGTAATTTCCACAAAATGCAGTTGTAACAAATAAAGTCAGTAAAACAGACATGAAAAATCTTCTATCATGGTCGCCCTATTTACGGACAAACGGCGATAGCACGCGAAATTGATGGTGTTTTTAGGGAAAGTCGATTTAAAAGATTGGCGAGGTCTGTCAATGCGGTTGCAGTCACGGAATGGGGTGGCGCCGACCCCGCGTCCCCGGAGTGGAAGGTGAGCTACGATTTCTCGAAAATCCGCCATCTTGATGGATTAGCTAATTGAAAAGAGGTTTACTCAGTCATCGTTGGATTCTATAAATCTCACGAATGTTTCCATTTTGTTTTATCCGTTTTTTAAGTAAGCATACTTTCTTATACATAAAGCACTTTTTCATCGAGCGACGAAAATATATAGAGTGACACTCCTTACATCCACCGAATGGTAAGGAGTCACTCTATTCTTCGTTGAGCTACTAACTAGATTTTTGAAATTAAAAGTCTACGCCCTGAAGGATTTGCGTTTTCAAACAAAGTTTTTACGTTGGCTCTACGTATTAAGTAGGTACCAGCGCGTAGCCTTTTCAAATTTAGGTGCAATTTGCGTTCGAATTGGGATGTGTATAGACTTTTGAGTAGCATGAAAGGGTCAAGATAAACGGAACAGCAATTTTAGTCTCTTCGAATTAGAGTCCCTTAATGACCTTTGAGTATTTGGTTACAAACAAAGTAAATTCGAAATAGATTCGAAAATGACTTTCTTTTGACGAACCTACATAGATTAGTCAGAATCTTTGCTTCGTCTGTCATTATTTGTACAGCAAGGAACTGGAATGGTTTACCCGCGTCTGTCCTTCCCTCCGATTACAATGTGATCTTCAAGAGTAGCGTACTCTCTACCACCTAGAATTCTATTTTCAGTTAACATCAGGTGAGATTGTGGTCAAGCACTTGCTTAGAAAGTATATAAAAAAAAAACTTTGACTGTTTTACCAGATTGACAGGTGGCATAGTTCTTAGGTCGCTTAACTTGAATCTCATGTATGAGAAATTAAAAAACAATTAACTCCTATCGTCGGTTTAAACTAAGCTGAAGGCGCCTTTCGGGACGTATGCGAAGGTGGTACACAGGTGTACTGACCTGAGCAGCTTGACGTCCCAAAGGGCGATGACTTCAGGAGGGCGCGCGACGCAGAGCGCCAGGCGCGGGCCGCACGCGTGCAGGCGGGCGGGGCCGGCCCGCGCGCCGCTGCCAGCTGGAGCGGAAACAATCACCGCCGCGAACTCCTTGCTGCTGCCGAGGTTGTGCTGCACCTATAGAACAAATCTCTCTCAATAAACTTATTCCAAATGCCATCATTGATGCAGGAGTTTCATTATACATTCTTCATGGAACTTTCTTGGTCGCACTACCAAACCCGTGGATTATTCCAACCTTATGGTTATAACGTCCCTGAACCGATACGACGCAGTCACCTTTATTTTCCCCTCTCTCAAATGCCAGTGTTCATGGGCGACGGTAACCACTTACGATCGGAGACCGTCAGCTCGGTTGCCCTTATTCACCCTCATTACACAAATAGACAGATGCGGCTGGACGTCGTTATATTGTAATAAAAGCACTAACACCGTTGACCCAGAGAGGTGGGCTGAGATTATGGATTTCACTTTTTCAGGATAATGGCACACATCTTTCGCTTTATGCGCATTCTTACATATTCCGATACGTGTTCGTCGGCTTGGAATACTGCTGACGTCGCCTTCTCTAGTATGTCACAAATCTGGTTGGTACCAATTAGCGTCGGGGGTTGCTATTTCATTCATACCATTTTATTCAGCTCCCGGGGAAGCTATGCTTCCTGAATTGCAAGGTAATAGGGAGAAAGTAAAAACATTTAACATTTTTAATCTTTTTCTTCAGTTATCCTTTTTTTTATTTCTTTTTTAATTCTTGTGATATGGTAGAAGACCTTAATGATTCTTAAAGTAAAAGTTAAGTGACAATAACTTACCTTAACTCTCCACTGTATTAGTATTTCTCTCGTGTCAAAAGCCAAGACTGGGACCACGTCTTCGCACAGTATGGCGAGTGTGTTGGACTCCTTGTCCACCGTGAAGCCGGATTCGAATCCGAGGAACTGCTGCAAGGAGAGCGACGCCTTTGTCTGCCCGTTCTTCTGTCTCTCTTTAAGGTCTTTGTAAAGTTGCAGGTGGACACAATCTGTGAAAGAGAACACCATAACTGTGATAACAGCAAGAGATGGCACGCTTACGTCAAAAAATAAATATTACAATAGGCTGATAAAAGAAACCTATGTAAGAACATAATAAGTTACAAGTCTTTGATGAAACAAAACTAAAATACCTCAACGAATGTGGAAGAAGAATATAGATGCTAGAATTTCGTGATAAAACTATGATTTTTACGTATGATATAGGTATACGTAGTAGCCACTGATGGTAAGCGGTTTATTTATATTTACTTTGAATTTGAAGTTCACCACAGCACCCATACAAATCTCGATAACCAAATATACAAACAAAAATCATGTCCCTACCTACAAAATGGCAAAAAGCTATCAAACAAAATGCTACCTACATACTTTAGTTAAATATAAAATTGCATTTTCTTGAAAAATGCGAAGGAACTTTTTCCCCAACCTATTATTTACATTGACGACTGTGTGACAATTGTCTTGCACGATTCCTGCACCATTATCGTACATAGTAACTTGACAATTTTAAAATATATTTTGGCAAACAGTTGGGGAACAGGGAGCGGGGTAAGCCCGCTTTGCGCCACACGACACCCGCGCGCCGTAACGAGCTGCAAGTAATGATCGACTACGGAACGTTAGGACTAGTACACACTGCGCTAAATATCCCATAGCAATTAGCATTAATAATAATAACGTTTACAGTTTGACGTTTAATGAAATTATAGGTTTATTTTATGATATTGATTTGAGAAATATTTACAATATTATAGGTATTTTAGAAAATATTTACAAAAAATATAACTGTGCCAAACCGTAGTCGCTTGGCAACGTGCCCAGAAGGCTGGTAGCATTGCCACGGTGTATGGCAATGCTTAGCCTCTGTGCAAGGTATAAGCCAGTCCTCTGGTCACCAGATGTGTCGACCAACTTCTTAGCTATCACATTAAAAAGGTGGTGTGCACTAGGACCCCACGGACCCAAAGTTTCTACCTCAAACTGCACTACGCTGGCATGAAAGTGAACTAAGTTACAGTTTGATATGTTAGGTGACTTTCTGAGTAACAAAATATGAACTGTCATAAATATGTGAAGAATGGGTGCGCCAGATCTGTGTAAAAATAAAATTGGCATACGGTCCTCTCAACTCTCCGTCACAGCCGAAGATTCCTATCGAAGATCCTTGCGTTCATTTACTCCTACAAATGAAATATTTTTATTTGGAACAGAACAGATATTTACTAGTAAAACCGATTTTAATAGAATAGTATTACGAAATAGAATTCATAAGAACCTAACCAAACCTTTGAAGTACATCTTTTCCAATTTCCAATAAATTATTCATAAAAATCAGTTCACCTAGTCGACAGTTATGAGATAAGAAGCATAAAAAAACAAACAGACGAATTGAGAACCTACTCCTTTTTGAAGTCGGTTGAAAAGCATACAGATACAAGTTAGTTCGATAAAAGCCGCAGTAAAGAAAACGGTATCGCAGCTATTCCTACGCGCTACCTTTTTCCCCTTTCGCCCAGTGAACCCGAGGCCCCTTTTAGTCGCCTTCTACGAAAGGCAGGGGATCCGTTGTCTTATTCTTGAGAACCCAGAACTACAGGGCTGTCGCTACGCGCTACCTAACGTCTATTTCCAGCGTATTAAGTATAAAATATTTACATAAGCTATAAAATCATATTTAATACGGGTGAAAACAGAAAACTACTGGAGGTAGACGTTAATATGTATGAAATGTAGAACGAACAGACTGACAATTTAGCTATTGTATAGTGCTATTTGTTAAGTTGAATAGTTTGACGATGTTTCGTTACTTATATGCGTTACTTGTATGGGAAGTGCTGTGAATATTCACTTAATTAAGAACAGAAATTAGGGTGCCTAGAGGGCACACATAGATTTGTAGAAGAGTCAAAAGTTTAAAACATTATTTAAAATCAGAAAAAATTAATAAAATTTGTAATAGACGCAAGAAGTTAAGTGTGTGCACACCTTTACAGTTTCTTCGTAGCTTCCCCTTCACATGTGCACAACTACATGTATTTTGGCGGGAACATGTTAAATGACATTTCCTAGTATGTTTAATTAATGATTGAAGAATGATAATACATAACGACTGAATAAAATCAAGACATAAAACGACTTTGAGAAATGAGAAAGGTATTGCTCCATAAATATTCGTTCTTTTTTTCCGTTATAAGACCAATTTTTATTTTTATCAGCATGGATTTCTGCCAGTGGCAAACCATAGATAAAAGCCGTGGACAAAAAACAGTACATTATTTTAATGTACTGTATTTTACATAGGTCACACTTGGCCTATATTTTTTTTATAAAGATATTTAGTGCAAAAATAAAAATAAACAAATTATGTTACGAGAAATGCGATTTACTTCTTTCTTTACATAACAGATTTTTTAACTCGTAAATTCGATGCAAAGAAAAAATATAGATCACATTCATGCGAAAGCGAAAAGCGTGTAGGCAATACAAATTGAAAAATAATTGAATAGTAATTTTTTAATGATGGGTGTTAGATATACATCAATAAATCGACAGATTCAGCCAATCACTTTGTGTGAAACGACTGGCCATTACATTTTGATTAAGATTAAAATCTACAATCTGAAGTATAGGCTCTATCCAAAAAGGCATCAACATTTTTATTAAAATGAAAAAAAAATAATATTCATAAAACAGGGCCCAACATAAAAGCACTTTTGAAAGCGGCGGGATAATAAAGAAAATTCTATGTTTGAAAAAAGAACAATTTATTTTGTTTTTATCTAAATAATACAACACGTAAGAAGTGAAGTGAAAAGTTAATGAGGCGGCCTTTTCGCAATACAGAAAAATGAAACGACTAAAACCAGGACTGCTCAGAACAAACATATTAATTACGATCATCTGTTCATGCTAAATTGAACTTTATACCCAAACAATTAAGATCATTTTGTCGTGCAAACGAAATTCGCTGTAACATCCCCGTCTTTCACCTATTATCTTACAAGCTTTGCTGAAATATTTTGCAAAGGAATTTGAGTACTGCATATATACGCATACGGTTCATACTGCTCTGCAGGTCGGAACAGGCGACACATGACAACCACTACATCAAAATCGAGTGTTCCATTTTCAAATTAATTCGGAACCGTTTTCTAATTGGCGCGACGTGACTCGGCTGTGTTCGGATCTAATCAGCGAATGTTTGAATTCCGAATCTAATTTGTGTTCTGAACCTCTGCGATTGTTCCCACTTTGTGTGTGTGCACGCTAATAGTTTTAATTGGATTTAAGCTGACAACACTGTCTACAAACATATACGGCTTTTACTGTTTGTTGATAACATTTTATTAAAATATCTTTGATGTAAAAGGCAATAAACAGCTCGATTTGTAGCAAATATCGACTAATTTGCTTCAAACAATATGCCTGAAGCTTCTATACCTTAATCCAGGATGTACCAAACCTAGTAGGGGTCTACTCATTTCGTTAACCCTTTAGCAAAACAGTATATAAAAGCAAAGGCATAATAAACTAATTTAACGAATAAATTACAAAAATATTCGATTAAAACAAAATTATAAATTGGAAAATTTAAGTAAATATATATCTTAATATGCAAATAAAACAAATGTAGGTGTAATATAAACATATTACATGATTAGGTCCTCATCCCTATGACATATAGAACCTTCACTTGATGAAAAGCGAATAGCTATAATTTATTCACAACTTACGGAATATTTTGTACGTCCGAATTTCCTTATCGCAAGCTCTGATCTGACGCATTACGCTGAACCCTTGATATAATCTGGATGTGACCGTTTAGGGTACTCGGCCCACTGGGAGACGGGATTGGAAAACTAAATTTGATATACTTATATCACTGTTTAGATTTATAAAGAATGTTTTGATGTACGCTTAAAATTTATTTTTAAAACATAAATCTCATACAGATATACAAAAAACCGACTTTAATGCGCTACGACGTTAAATGACGCGTGGGCGTCCTCATTTTATTTACGAATTATCGTAGCAATATTACGAAATACAATTAATCAGAACCTAACCAAACTCTCATTAAATTACTCTTGAAGTACATCCATTCCAAAAAAAAAATGAATCATCGGAATCGGTTGGCGTCAAATTGAGTAATTCGTACATCTGTCGCGCACATACTTGATGCTAATTTAACAGTAATATGGTTTTCACGTGGATACCATTGTCAGAATTGGACCAAAAAAATTGGACCACACGGGAAGCATCAAGTTTCAAATAAAAAAAAAATTCAAAATCGGTCCATCCAGTAAAAAGTTTTGTGGCAACAAACATAAAAAAAGCATACGGACTCAAACATGTGTACATTCTCTAATTTAATTAAGAACTTAGAGCACCGGTCCACAAATAGGTACAGCCTGACCTTAGTTATCCCGACCCCACGTACAATAAACTAAAAGGGTCAGTTAACAAATACTCTAATTTACTGGCGGCGGATTTTTTCGGTAGAAAGATCCGCAGCTTTCTAATCAGTAGCCCGGGGCGGCAGAGCCCGCCGACACGCGACCACTAAAATGTTTACGGCTTTTCCTTTAACCAAAAACTCCTACCACGGAACGGACGCTAAAGATAAATCTTTATCTTTACCTAAAAGAATAAGAATAAAACCATTTGTTACACACAATTGTTTCGGTTATATTGAGGTATATAGGTCGACGTTCTATAAGCCTAATGTATAGTTGGCGGCAAATATGCGCAGAAGTCGAAAATAAGGTATCACGGGGGAGTGAAGGGGGTGCGGGCGGAAATGCGCGAGCGCTTATTGGCTCGCCTGTCGCCCGGGTACCCTGCCCCGCGCACCGAACACCCCGCTCGCTCTTCGTGTAGAAATTTTATGTTACAAATTAACTTTTGTTTTCTGTTTTAGTTTGTTTTTTATTGACTGTTATAGTTTGTATATATATTATATTATAATGTAATAGTAAAGTAGCAAACAATTACACTTTCTTTGTAATTTGTAGAAATGAAGTGGCATTGGAGAAATAAATAATTGCTTGCGACTGTACACATGCGCATGTACCTGAGCAAAACCTGGAAGGGATAGTTTCCCTTCCAGATTTTGCTCAAGGCTAGAGTTATTTGCCGCCAACTATAACACTATTCATTGTTAATTATTAATAACATTATTCTTAACCATTCCAACTATTCGGATAGAGATTAGTTTTTTTCTTTTTATTTATTTATTATCAATACAATTTGACAATAAAGAAAATATAAATAGTTTTAACGCTATACAACGCACCTACCTACCAACTATCTATATAACGCAGTGGTTTTTCGCATGAATTATTTGACGTCAATTGGAATCGAAAATCTAAGTAACATGTGGTATGTTACTTTGATATACTATATAACTCGAATAAACGCGAAGATATTACTTTCAAGACGGGTTCGTTTCGAGAATATTTAGTAAGATAACTTATGTATTCAGGCATACAGAAACGTTTATTTGTAGGAGGTTTCGTGACGGACCATTCTCGGTTACAACGGCTTGCATAACTATCGTATCGAGGTCACTCGATTCTAATCATGTTATTGCTTATAATAATCGAGAATGTTCGATAATTTGCAAATACGAAATTGTGGACTGTAATGCCAAAGAGTATGTATGTAACAAATAAGACAAGATAACCATAGAAGATAACATAAACTTACCGACAAAATGCAGGAGTAGGCTGCGATGGTATGGACACGTTAAGGGGAAGCCCCCGACTACGCTGGGAACCTGGCGCTATAACTTTCCCATCCCGGGATTGAATAAGAAATTGAAAAGAGAGAGACCGATATATTGCAGTTAATTTTAATAGTGAACTAAATGGTACCGTAGTAATTTCGACACCTTGGTTAATGCATTAGGCGCCATTTTGTCGACGACACAAAATGGCGACTGTTGCTTGCCAAGTGAATCAAAGAGATACGAGTTTAAAGCTGGAATTTATGCTCCGCAGGCAATGACCTGAAATATGTACAAAAGTTTTCTACATTCAAAGCAGAAAAATAGCGCTACTAAAGAAATACATATATTTCATTTTGTTTGCGTCGTTCTTTCATATTCCATTTTCTTAACAAAGTTACAAGATTTTATATTTCATGAAATCCTTTTCTGAACGTATCTTACTTTTTTAACCTAATAACTGGTATAGGCAAAGTTATTAATAGTTATATGCCTCATGCTTTAATGTATATGACACGATGTGTGTTCATAACCAAATTATACCGGACATAAAAGAATTATTTTTTGAAATGATAATTTTAAAACCGTAAAACGTAAGGGGATGGACAGAAATTCAAGTTGTTATCGCTGCCTTAATAGTACAATAAGTTAAGGACAACTCATCGTACATCTCTTGTCTGTTAATATTTAGAAGATTTACTAAATCATTAATTTTTGTACATATCGAGTTATTGTATTTTATCTATTTATACCACACTATATTTCCTTTTGTATCTGCTTTAAAATTTTTTGAAGCTTCGTATTTATTTTCCCGATTGATTGATTTGTCAGATTCAGAGAAAGAAGATCTCACTAAGGGGATGTTCAGAGTTGGACACCGTCTTAATATCCTAATTTTCCAACAGCTTATAGACCAATGCCAGTGACTCCAATGACTCCTGAAGTCATGGCAGCATATACCACTCACTGTAATTTAAACAAACCGCTCAGAGAAAGAATTAGGTGCCGTAATGGTATCTGCCACGACAGCCTCTACCAAGGAAAACCTACCATCAGTGAAATTCGACCATTCGGTGTAACCTGAACCATTAAGTCCCCCGGTTCGTAAGTCATTATTATATTGAAGCTTGATCGCTGGGCTCACGTTACAGAAATATCCACCCCGCTATTCATAAAATACAATAAAATCCCTCGTGCCTATGTCAATTTACCCGAAATTCTCGCTGACTTTGCACCTAACGTCCCCATTGCCGCGGGTAGATCGTACGATGCTAAATTCAAATACCCTCTTATTGTAAACGTTACGAAATAACGATTTAGAAGCATTACAAATATGAGGGATTTCGGGATATAATTTTATTTATTTTTTAAAATTTTTATTTGCACAAAGTAAAAGAGATCAAAAAGTCCTAAAGACAAAAGAAGCATTGGGGTTTTGTGGAGTCAAAGAAATACGTGCAAGCTTACCAGATATGATCATAATATTTTTACGTAACATTAAATAGATACATTTATCTAGGAATGCATTATTAGCAGGTATAGCGTTACGGTGTACTTTAATACATTGATTGTTAATAAATACATCAAAATACATAAAACACTGGCTGTCGTCCGTGTGCAATTTTAAAAAAAAACTTTTCTTTTTTCGTTTTTCATTTTATCAAGCCGTTCAAGAGATGGCGTAATAAAGAGACAGGCAGACAAAAATTGTACAAAAATGTTATTTTGGTATATGTACCGTGTATATGTTCATACGCATGTAGTAAAAAGGTTATTCTAATATTCCAAACAGACAATCCAATTTAATTTATTTGTATAGATAATGTCATTATATCTACTATTACAGTAAAGACGTGTACGTTTCCGGACACATTGAATTTGATTGAATCTCTGTGTTGAAATTTATATTTATCTGAAGAGTACGAGAGTCTGTGTACAAAATACATGCTCTCTTTTGAACAGGGTGGATAATGAACGCGCATGCCTCGCGGCTGGACGTGTACAAGTGCGAACGAAATTGTTAATTAATTGAAGGGTATTTTATAATTCTTTTATTACGAAGTCGCTTCCCTCTAGCATTTTCCTCGAGTACATTTCATAATACGTAAATTTTTCTATGTAGGGCAGCATTAGATATTAGGACAAATTCATTTATGGGTGACTGTTGCGATATTTAGGCCATTAGGAAAGTACCATTTTGATAGCTTAGATTAGTCGAATTTTACTTTTTCTGTTTGTATTTTTTAGTTTATTATCACTCGTCATTTATTCTTTGCATGCAGTCGTTACCTATAAACGCGATGATATTAACCATGCCACTTTTCCAGTTTTTATATATTTGTATGTTAAAAATGTTTATTGTGTTGGTCAGTTCAATAAACAATTTTAATATAATGTGAATTGGTCGAGAGGCGCGCAGTCTTTCTTCTTACCCTAGTCACCATCACAGATCCTATAAATTACACTATTCACGATATCCCGTGTACTAGAAGGGAATTTACCTGCGTTGGTCGTCCCCTCCGCTTTTAATAAGGTTGCCAAGGTTTAAAACTTAAAATGGTCAAGCAACGGTTTGCATTACTAATATTCTTCTTGAACATTCTGACGTAGCTAATACTCGTTGGTTTTGGTTATGATGGACTTCACAACTATATGCAAATGGCAGAATACTTTAAGCTCTTTTTAGCGGTATTACCTACCTGCTTATTAAGTTCGCCTTTGTAGTTGTTTGGTGCAATAAAGTATTTACCTATGATAAGTTATATAACAACAAAAGCTAATCAAAGAAAAATAACTCCATCTAGAGTTGTACCATTAGCAGTTCTCTATGGCTCATACGTCAAGTAAAATAAAAAAAGTACAAATCAGGGAACCTAATTCCTTTCAACCGTAGCAGATGCACTGCAGGACGCAGACCTCCATCAATTTGACAAAGTACCAGTTGTAAGCGGCTTGCTTGCTACCTACTGAGTCCTTTAAGACGTCGTCAGACCACCCAGGATGTCCTACGATGCACCTGCCGGTCTGTGGACCAGAATCCTGCAATCTCAGCGGGCATCTGTTCTAAGCTATTCTATCAAATAAAATGAAATAAAACAATACTATACGATCGGGTACGAATATCGTCCCGTATGTTACCATGTGAAATCCTTAAGGAAAATCTCGGCATGAGAGGACGAATTCTATTTTCCTTTGGGATCGTTAAACATGTGAATAAGTTATACTACGGGTTCAAACGGAGGCGCGGAGTTACTAAGCGACGCTTCTCTTGCAGCATAAATAACGAAAGCGCTTCCATTTGTGCTGAATATATGTAATAGTAAGTATATGATGAAAATGATGTGAGTGTGTCCCGGACAAACAGACATCGTTTGTATCCGGCAGCCGTTGAACGGTCCACTGCTTTGATGCTCTATTGACAATTTAAATTACATTTGTCCAACAAACTTTTTGTATTCGTAGTAATTAATCAACTATTTTTCTGGGTCTAAGCTATTTGGCTAGTAAGTTGCTACAGTTTCACAGGAATGAACGGGAATGAGTGGGAACAAATTCTTAGAGCGATTCAGAATGAACCGCTTGGGCCGTGCTGTTACAAGGGCAGGACAACGGGTCAGGCATCTACTTCTGTTTTATGTTATTATTACTACATAGATAGAGACAGGTATCAACATATTGTATGAAAATTTCAGACCTACGTAAGCCGTAATAGCCTAATGGGTATTACGGCTACTTAAGCATTCGGCTTTCACGGTCAGTGAGTTTTGATGCCAGTTGGTTTGGCCAAAGAGTTTTTATTTTTTTGGCGATACTTAGATGAGCTACACTGGCCATTACGGTTTGTTTCAAGTTATGTATAATTTTTATATATTTACTATTTATTAACACAGATTAAAACTAGCTGTACAAAAAGGTGTACTTATGTATGCTCGTAAGAAGTCATACGTCTTTGCCATTATTAAAAATAGTATTTAATTGAATGCCATCTAATTCATTACAATAAAATAATATAAGGAGTGTAAAAGGACAGTCAACACAGTCAATAAAGTTCAATACTTAAAATATTAAATACGGATGGGAAAGCATTTACATGAGAGAATTTGAAAATTATACAAGTACAATTTTCTTCCCTGCAGCTTCAGTGTTACTGACATCATTTTTTTTTCAAAACGCGCATAAAGAAGTATAACTTCAATAAATTTTATTTTTACGCTAATGTAATGAAAAATGATGATCGATTATACGATACATACACGTAGATACGAGTTAACAGAATAAGCAATACCTGTCACTATATTTGAATGCCAATGTATTTATCTAACAAGGCAAAAGAAATTCAAATCACGATTAGAGGAAGACAGAAGAAGCTCTCGCAGCGGCGTGGCAGCCTCCCAAGGTCTCGTTAGGGGTCTACGCTCGTAGTGCCGTCGCCGGCACACGTGAGCTTTTTGCAAATGGCGGCAAATTGTTTAGTTGACATGCGGCCCGTCGCCTCGGCCCGCTTGTCGTGTATAATCTGTGCCTAATGAACGCGCTTGTGACATTCCGTATTCAGTTCAGAAATGGATCTCACATTCCCGATCTTAGTGCCGAATTTAAAAATATACATTCTTTAGTATGTTCCCACGTGCTCTCGCTTAGTTAAAGCGTTTTTTTGGGATTTGTGTTCTGGCAACAGAAAATTTTCTAAGACATGTAGGTTTCCTCACAATGTCCGTCACCGCTGAACACGTGGTAAATCAGTACTTGAAATTGCAACAAACAAATTCATGTGTGCCGACACCGGGTTGCTTTTTGTAACATACAGCAACCGCCCGGACACTGAACTGCCACGACTCTTTATAAGGTCTTTTATTGAGGTCAATAGACTACTTAGAAGGCAATGCGAAAGTCGTATACGACTGAAAGTATAACATTAAAGGTGGATTACCTTGGTGAAAACTCCCAACAAAAGTTTACCAGTGAGCCGAAAACACAGCCACTAGGGATTATCGCTTGTCGCCCTAAACAGACTTTATAGATATTCTGACAGTGGAAAAAGGACACTGACGTACTCCCAGAGGACGCTTACGTCCGGATTAAGGTGCCTACTCTAAAAGCCCAGTCTCATAATTTATTCTCACATACGAGCGGATAGTTGCGAACGACCTCCAGTTGCCATGATATTTTGTTTTCCAGTGTTGCCAACATTTACATTTGACCTGGTTCGCTTAATGCTTGCCTATGGAAAACTTGGCTCGTAAACTTGTTATGTAAAATATTCATTGACATGGCATAACGGAAATTTTATATTACGTTCGTAACTGTACATTTTCTGTATTTCATTCCTAAGGGAAAACATTTTTTTAAAAGTGTATATTCATTACGTTTACAATTCGCGTGTTCGAGAGAAGTGTGAATAGTCATTTACTAAGTTACTATCGAAGACTACACCTCTGGGTGGGATAATAACCAAGGACTTGTTTAGAAATGATGTTAAAAAATAGAGGCATGTCGGAATCGAATTCGGATTCTTACTGGGATGAAACTTTAAGTGATAGCCGGCCACTGAGCTATCATGGCTCTTTATGGGCTTATATATATATAAGATGATATAATTTATATCATCTTTAAGAATAATAAAGACGGCAGCTATGTGTACTTTCTTTAATTATTCAAATCCCGCTCACGGTACGCGACTTGAATGGGAATCAGATGTTAAATTATTTTTGAGCAGCTCGCGTTAAATTTATATTATTTAATAAAGTGAACTCCAGCCAAATTATAGAAAAAGAAATACTGACTAACAACCATATAAATGTAAACAACTCTCTTATGTGAGTGAACTTTACCAAGGGTATACAAGTATATACAAAATCTACTATTTCATTCACCGCGATGCGTTTGTCTCTGTTTTTGAATAAAAGCTAAAAATTGCTTAAAAATATTGTTACAATAAAGGAAGGAATGTTAATATATATTACTTTTTGAGTCGTGGTCTCCCAAAGTCCAGTCGGTTGACTCAAGTTGCATAGTAATCTAGCAACCCCAGTTCGATCCCCGGTGCTCGGCACCAATAAATTTGTTGTTGCAATTTTATGTGCCGATTTACCAGGCGTTCGGCGGTGAAGGAAACATAGTGAGGAAACCTACATGATTTAGAATTTTTTTCTAAGGCATGTGAAGTCTGCCAATCCGCACTAGGGCCGGGATTATGCCGTTAACTCTCTTTACAGAAAAGGCCTGCTGCTCACGCTAGCGCTACAACATATTTTGATAAAGGCTGTAACTTTATTATTTTGTAATATAAAATGTCAATCGGATGTAAGTCACTTATGTATTACTGTTTATTTATTTCTGCATAAAATACAAAGTTTGCAAAAGAGCGCACAATACATTTTCAGTTCAATCTTCCCTATAGTAATAACATTATAATATATAAAATAACTAATGAACACAGCAAAACTCTACGTGGGAATAATTTAGGAGCAAACAGTGTAGGTAAATATCGATTTAATTCTTCCTAGTTCATACGATGGGCGGCTGTCTAATTTTCTACGTTCGCAAAAATTAGAATTCAAATTCACGCTTCAAATTTCCTTTAAATCTCTTACCTCATTAACTTTAATGAAAGGTTTCTTAGAAAAAAAAAACGGTCCGAAGCGACTAAGTTAGATCTGACGGGGCGGCGGTTTGTTTCTCTCGGCCCGTTAATTAATGTTCCTGATTCAATTACTTTTTTCTTTAATTATGTTGTTTTAACAAGAACTTAATTATCCTTTATGGGTTACACGCCATCTTAATTTAAAGGTCAGATTAGTAGAAGGTATTTTATTAATACTTCTTGCTTGATTTGATTAACGACAGACTTACTGTTCACATTCTCGCACTATTTTGTTAATGTCACGGTATTCATAGAGTATAATAGAGATATAATAGAATAAATACGTAGAAACACTGAAAATTTCTTAAAGATTCCATCAAGGGGATCCAAGTTACGTAGTTCTGCCATTGTACTTCTTTTTCATGTTCCATACACTTAATTCTTTTTTTTTTAATTCTCAGTTACGAGTACTTATCTCGTCAATTTTTCACATTAAAGAAGGCACCTAAGCATTGTGTTCTGATGGTACCACCGTCTTTTTATTATTCCTAGTTCCTATGGTTGGGACTAGGGTTGTTCAATCATTCCCTTTGAGGATGAAGTCCGGTCTGTGCCAGGACCGGCCGGTCGTTGGGGTGTCCTGTCGCTGACAGATCCGGGGCACCCCGCTCATAACGGCTGATGGCATTCGCGGAAGGTTTAGTGGGTAAGAGCTGCCCAGGCCGAGTCTAACACATCCCTCCGGGCCCACCAAGGGTACCGGAGGATGGTCTATAAAAAGATTCCCCCGCGTGAACAAAAAAAAAAGGGTTGTTCAATCAATCTATTATTTAGATTCTCAATTTGTCTGAGTTTTTTTGATGATTCTTTTGTTATTTGAAAGCTCGTACTTCCCATGTGGTCCATTTCTGACACTGGGATCCATGAGCCAACCATATAAGTGTTAAATTTGCATTAAGTATGTGCGCGACAAATGGACGAATAACTCAATATCACGCCAACGGACTACGATAATTCATTTTTATTGCAAAGTATATACTTTAAGAGTAGTTTGATGTATGTTTGGATACGTTCTGATAAAGTTTGATTTCGTAATATTCCTACGATAATTCGGAAATACAAAAAGGGCGTCCGCGCGTAATAGCGTTTAACGTTTGATTCGATTTGAAGTCGGTTTTTGTTTTTACTCGTAAATATACTTGTTTTATTTTATTGGAACAGCAAACAGTCACACAAAGTGGTATAATAAATACATATTAACACAGTGATCTGGTTATATTTGCAACCAACCTCGTCATCCACACATTACTTTGTCATTTATAGAATTAACAGTTTAAGAGAAAAGAGATACAGTTTAAAAAGATACATTATTTTAAATAGACAATGAAATAATTTGGGACAATTACATAGGACAAGTAATTTGTATGGTTTTAGTAATCTTACTAAACATTAACTAGACTGTAGCGTTATTAGTGCAATAAAGTTTTATTTTCAGCTGCTAGAATGAACTAGCTTGACTGAGAATGTACCACGGCCTTACAGAATTCTATAATACTATATACATATAGATTTAATATAGATTCCATTCCGCCTAGTTGACAGTAGAGTCAAAAACTTCCTCGCTTATATAATACTAAATCTTATTATACTTCTGCTAATTTACAATTGACCTGCCTAGATGCAATCTAATGCCAAAAGTACTTACGATGGCGGTCCAAGGTTTAATTTTGCTGAAATTAGTGTCCAAAGAGTGCGTTCTCATGTCTTGTTACATAAAGATTTCTTCTTGAAGTCAATTCAATATTTATAAATTAAATTGTTGATAAATCTATATATATAAAAGAGAAAGTGTGTGGGTTTGTTCCTCATAGGCTCTCCAGGACCGATTTCAATTTGTGTATATTTATGTCATTACGGACCTTATTTAAGCACAATAGAGTATATTGAAGTATAATAAAGTATACTATAGTATATTAAAGATAATAATTAAGGATTTTGAAGTATTCAAGGTAAGTAACATCGCCGCGAATTTATCTGTTTACTGATGGTGCTGATATGTACATGGGTGTAAGTAATGATCCTAACCCACTCGAGAAGAGAATAAAATGAATAATTTAATGTATTGTAAGATTTAAATTAAATATTTAATGATGTAAGTTTATTGTTTAAATAAAATAAAGCAAAATCTAGCCCGGCGAAGTGGGCTGGGTACGCTAGTAATCAATAAATTATTCTCAAAATACCGATGGCTTTATTCTTTGTACCGATAACAAATAAAGAGGGATAAAATAAAATTCCTTTCTGTACAGACAAATACGGGGGCGCGTCATATTTGCTGCACACTTCTGGATGGAAGCAAACACTGGTATAAGCCAGACAGCGCCGCGAGCTTTCCTGGACCTCGTAGCCGGAACTTATTGCGCTTCCGGTGCGCAGGGATAATAAACAATTTCCTATAGAATTATAGAACAGCTAATTGACGCCGAGTGAGACACTAACATTACTTTGCAACCGACTTCAAAAAGGAGGAGGTTCTCAATTGGCCTGACTGTTTTTTTTTGGTTGTTACCTCATAACCTTTGTCTGAGTGCACCGATTTGGTTGATTCTATATTTATTTGAAAGCTGGTGCTTCCAGTGTTGTCCTATTTTAATTCTGACAACCATGAGATAACCAAATAAGTCTTTAATCTGTATTAAGTATGTGCTTAACCGATTTCGATTATTCATTTTTTATTGGAAATTTGTACGTCAAAGGTAATTTTATGAGAGTTTGGTTAGATTCTGACTAATTCCATTTCCTAATATTGCCACGATAAATCGGAAATACAAAGAAGGCGCTAAATATACTTGTAGCTTATAAAGTATAACTTAACCTAGTACAAAAGTAGTGGAAAAAATGTAATGGCTAGGAAGGTAATTTAAATTCGAATCCTATTTAAATTTTTTCAAATAAATCGGAAATGATGATGATGATTGATATATTGGTAGGTTTATGACAAGACCAAGATTGGGTACTCCACACCGAAATCTTTTACGCCAACTAATATACTACAGAAATAAAAAAAGTGTCCGTACGCTTAACCCGTTACTGGCAGGAAGATCTCTATTATTACTTAGAATATGAATCTCAAATCTTTTTAACCAATGCGGGGTAGACAGAGACAGCTATTGCCGCTTACGACATTTTCAGATTTTTTTTTATAATTTTTAGTTAACACAGACCTAATTTCAATTAGGTTTTTTTGATCAATATACTTTTGTTACAGCCACTTAAGCAAATTACAAACAATTCTGTAACAGAGTGTGTTATGGGGCTTTTCGTTACGTAAAGTACTGGGTCCAGGAAAATATCGGAAGGCAAGTATCTCGCGCGTCTTTAGCCGATCTAACGAGCGGCCCACAGTTTCGTTCGCAACTTCCAATTTACAGGGACACGTAGTTTAGAACTGTGTTGTGTTTTTATCCAGTTTTCCTGTTCCGCCCCGAGGGAGGTTCGAGTAACTTGATATTGAGACGGTTTGTGCGCCAAATGAAATGCCGCACACACGCTGTCTCATTAGATTAGCGAATAATGTTGTTATCACTAGACATCTTTTTCTTGGTAAAGCTACCGTTCGAGTTGTGGTTTGGTTTCTCCCTCTCGGCAGCCTAAAAAATACTTCCTTCAGTAGTTGATTTTAGTCAACTACTGAAGACATCACTTTTAAATCCACTTCAAAAAAGGGGGTTCCCTAATCGTCTGTATTTCTGAACCGAATCCTTTTATGAGAATTCCTTTTATTCCTCAAATGGCTGGCTTCTTTCAATTAAGTGCCATATTGATTTAGCATTAGCCTTTTGGTTTAGAAAATATACCAAGTAAGCCCGAAAAATCGTATAGAAGAATGTGGATTGAGATAGGTTTATGGAAATCTATCGTAGAAGGTGACTAAAGGGGCCTCGGGTTCACTGGGCGACAAGAGACCCGGGAAGAAGGCGGCATCGGCAGCACACTGCACTGCGAGGGCACAGGGGGGGAGAAATGACCCTCCCTCGAGTCGTGCTCACCGAGAGCACAGTGCAGAGGGGCTCAGGTGCGTTCCACTGGAGATACCGGAGCTCCTCACCATGCACCGGTTGGGCTTTTAGTGGGTAAAAATCCCACAGAACCATATTTTGTTGAAGATTCCCCTCACGTCAACAAGGTTTATGGAAATCTAAGACTAAATGTGCTCCTTAACGACAGTGATAAAGTAGAGAATGCAGAATATAGAGATAGAGAAGGTAAAATTAAACATTAAAATTATTAACAGTGAAATTAAAGTAACAGCAATATGTTTTTCTCTTTTACCCAGGGTTGACTGGCAAATAATGCTACTAAGGCATTAAATCCGCCTTTGTGAACCATCGTTTAAGGTGCTACAATAAGTGTAAAAAAATAAAGATGATAATGGAATTTGTTCTGTTTACATAAAAATATTATTCTGGATAGAAGAGCGCCGTGTAATGAAGCGTTCAAATGACCGTTGGAGCCAGTTTTTAAATTCCCGATGCCATTATTTAAGAAAAATCGCCGACGTCACAGGATACTGAGCGGAGTTGTAATTTCATCTCGACCGTCAAGATCGCGACGAAACGAGTGGAATTTTTAATTAAAACTAAATTAATCGTCGAAAGGTTGATTTTTTACTCTACTTTCTGATGTCAAGACGTTAATTACTTCAAATTATTTAAAGGCGTCAAACACTGAAGATGAAAATTCTAGGCGGATTATATAAGAACTCTTTGAAATTAAAAAATCATTATATATTTTATGTATTGAAAAACAAATCATGCTATAAGGAACCCGAAAACGAGTAAAAATTAATATAATTTAAATTAGTGCAACAAACAAGCCGTAATAGTTCAGTGTCTAGGTGGTCCCGTTGAATAGTAAGCTAGCAACTTGAGTTCGATATCCGAATTCGTTTGATGAAATTTTAAGTGCTTGGCGGTGAAGTAAATCGTGGTGAGTAAAACGTAGAAAGTTTTTTGTAAAGTCTTCTAACCTGAACTATGCCCTATATATACTCTCTTAACAGAGAAGGCCTGTGATCAACAGTGGAACATATGAATGTATGTACAAAGGCTGTAATTTTGTAGTGCAAAAAAATCCTTAAAAAAATTAAAATTTCTATTATAGTTGAAATAACAATCTAGACACTAGGCAATTAGAATACTGACTGTCGGAAATATTACACAAAGCATAGTTACATTTACACAGTACAGAATACATAATAACTTTTTAAAACCAACAATAAATCATTGTAGCCAGTTTCTTTAGTATGATAATTTACAACCCTGAAAACAAAAATAGTTTCGAAAGACAACATTCCAATCGACAATCATGGTACTATCTAGACAAATACCGGTATATCTTGAATGTTAAATGACCTTATAAATAAATAACAAATCAATAAGATAGTTGAGGTCTTTGAAAGCACGAAATACCATCACAAGTTGGCTGTGTGACAGTGGACAATATGTCAGGGTTGTCGCCTCGTTAGACCGTGTTAGTGGACGTAGTGCCGCGCTTTACGCAATTGTCGATAGTTTTATTTATTTACCAATAAATTAAGTAAGCTATGACGAAATTTCACAATCATTGGAAAACGATGAAATATTATATGCGACAATAACCTTAGAGTACGGTTTAAACCTATAATTCGAATATTAACGTGAACCATCTCCTTTTTTTTTGTTGATTGGGGGCAGGGGGAATCTTCAGGCCTGCGTCGTCCACCAAAGTGGACCCGGGAAGAAGGCGACATCGGCTGGCCCGTGTCGCCTTGCGCTGCGAGGGCACAGGGGAGGAGGGAGTAACCTCCCCCCGGGACGTGCTCTCCTTGAGCACAGTGTAGAGGGGCTTCGGTGCGTTCCACGTGAGATCCCGGAGCCCCTCGTCATGCACCGAGGAAAGGGCCACCGGGGAGGTTTTAGTGGGTAAGATCCCCACATAACCGCTGCCTTCCCCCCAGAAGGCGGGGTATCTTTGTGAAGATTTCCTCCCCGTCAACAAAAAAAAAAGGGGAATCTTCAACAAGATACCCTGCCTGCTAGGGGGAAGTCATGTAAGTGAATCCATCTCCTAGCTAATGCTTAAGCTTAATTAAAATAGTTAATAAGAATGCTAGTAAGATTTCTAACTAAATTCGTCAGTATTCTTAAAAAAAATTACTAAGAGAATGGGAAGCAATCATAAATCGAGTATGAACTATGGCTAGAATCGAAATCCCGTAGACAAAAATGACCTTATGATACAAAGTGTGTTGACGAGGGTGATGACAACTAGTAAAATATGAAGACCTCAAAAAAAATAATATTCAGCCCATTTTTTTTGTGTTTAAAGTTTTCACTTAACGTATATAAGGTTAAGTTAGTATTAGCAAGTACATGTTTTCTCTGATCATTTGGCTATTTAATTACACCGCCATCTATTGACAAATAACTTAATATTTAAATATTATATTTAAAATACAATTTAACTTATGTTAAATTATTTAATTTAATTAAAATGTTACATAAGTTTTATCTTACACATCACTATTGCCTTTATAATCGTATGCATACATAGCCAATTAGACAGTTATAGAGTTTTAAAAACGTTTCAAGATAATGTCATACTCGGTGCAGAGCTTTTATATTTGAACACTATCTATGCAAATAAGACATAAATTGTCGTGTTTCCCGCGCAAAAACATTTTTAACGTTGAAAAGCAAATTCAACTTTATGTTAAGGAACTTTAAATTGATTTCAAATTTACATTCATTCGCGGCACAAAAGACGACACGACGAAATTGCGAACAAAAAATGTGAATTATGTTCCAATGTGATGATAATTTTAAAAGGAATAAAATATAATAAGTTAGTGAAATAAGACCTCCCTATTTTAATTTAGAATTCTAGATCTTTTGTGTAATCATCTTACGATTTAATGGTTGTCAAGTTGAAGTCTCTGTTTCTGATCTCTCACTTTTTTAAAAAAAGAAAGAGATGATCTTAATTCGATTAAGATTGACTCCATAAACCACTTACTATGTTACTAAAATAACGCTTTTAACATTGTAAAAGCACTCGATTACGACAGCCTTTGTGCTATGAACTGCTAAAGACATCTAGGATATATAAAAAAAATTATATTAGGCATACATGAGAGAACCTAAAATTGCATGTAATGTTTAATTACATGCAAATTTATACTTATAAATAAATTTATACGACGCCATTGTCAAAAATGGGACCACACGGGTACCACTAGCTTTCAAATAAATAAAAAATCATAAAAATTAATTCACCCTGTCAAAAGTTAATTAAGGCATCAAACAAAAACCATGCAGACGAATTGAGAACCTTCTCCTTTTTGAAGTCGGTTGTATAAAGTGGTATAAAGCAGTAAACATACAAACGTATACGGTTATGAGGCAAGTATCTGCCCTGGTTTCGCAAGCCCGTGGACAGGCTGCTCTCGTATCAGGGCAATTGGCGAGGGGCACGCGCGATTCTACGTGTGATAATGTGCTCGCCAAATATGTTTGAAGGTCGTTACAAGATCGACGTGATCATTGCAGATTCGTGTGGCTCGTTAAATATGCCCCGTTTGTAAACACACACTGTTATCTGGATCGGAAGATAGAAACGCAGGTTCTCCGTTCTGTACAATCTTGGTTAACGTATATCTAACTTTTTCATCGTACAACTGTAACTATATTAAAGTTAAGGATTTTATATTTTTTCAATTTGGACAAAAGAAAAGAAAATTTAACGATACTGAACATTCGTAAACTGCTAGAGTAGTCTAGTTGTAGTTCTAGACACAAAATTGTACTTATTATTAAGTAGACAATATTATAAGAGTTATTATGTATGTGTATAGCATGTGTGCACAAGCATCCATAAATAATTGCTTCGGTGTCTTAAGTTGGTGACTTAAGTTTTACATTCCCGGTACGAGAGTTGGACAACATGCAGGAGAGTAGGCTGCGATGGTGTGGTACGTTAAGCGGAGGCCTCTCGACTACGTAGGGAACCTGGCGCTACAGCTCCCCGGACTAAACTCCAGAGGAAGACCCAAGACAAGGTAGGAGACTGTAGTGTCGAGAGACATGAGGGAGTACAAGATTTCCAAGGACGATGTCAAGGACAGAGCTAAGTGGAAAGCGAAAAGCAGGAAATCTGAACCTACCATTTGTCACCAATAGCAAGGAAGAGAGAAAGAAAACTGTAGAATGTAGGTGGACATAATCTCGCAAAGCAAGTGCAGACAGACAGATTGCTACCACACAAAGCTACAGCCGTTAAAGTTAAGGACGCAGCCTGTGCAAATTTATGTATATTTTCCACTGTACAGGTGTGGCAGATTTCACGTCTTAGAATTTTTCCTAAGAACATGTAGGTATCCTCACGATATTTTCATTCACCGATGAGCGCGTGGTAAATCAGAACTTATTATTGTAACAAACAATTGTCATTACTGCCGCTAACGGGGATCGAACGCGGGTTGCTAGCGTGTTATGCAACTTGAGGTGACCGTCCGGTCACTGGGTTACCGTGACTGTTTGTTTTGTCTGTGATTATAATTATGATATAGACGTTGCATTGTATATCTTTAATGCGGTTCGTGTATTTTTGGCAAAAAATAAATAAATGTAACCGTTTCATTAGAGATGTCAGAGCAAAATTACATGTCAAAAACACGTTGCCGTTAACACGAATAGAATGGAAACAAAAATCCTAATCCATCAAGTGAATGAAACTCGCTGAAAACGTTACAATTTTCAATTTAATATAAAAAGCGAATAAAAAAAACCATCGTTTCCGCCATCGAATTAAATTCCCAAAATTGTAACCATAAATCTCTAACAATGTACAGGGCAAACAAATTCGCGATCACCCTTTTTTTGTACGAAAACGTCCGTTTTAGACGTTTTGTTGGATGCCGTTTGTTTTCGCAGCTAAATTACAGTGTACGCTCCGTGATGGTGGATTGATGTCTATTTAATAGGGCCTAATACAATTCTTCACGAAAATCTGATGAGACAACAACGGAAATGCCACTTATTTCAAGAAACGAGCTTATTAGCCGCCATTGTATTGTCTCTTTAAATTACTTTGTTATTAGTTAGTACAATACTTAGTCTTAGAAACGACTTACGCGCCATCTATAGTAAAAAGCCTTTGTACTACATACAACCAACCAACGTCAATAGAACTAAATTGGGGATCCCGTTGAAAATATACTCATTCACTGGAATGAACTTTTACTGAAAAAGGACCTAGATGACCGAGGCATGCTCGATATATTTTTTTTGGTAGATCTTTGTATGGCTCGTCTAACTCTAGATTCAACACGCTCTTCGAACCTGTCAGTGATAACTGGCCTTAACCCAGTGACTGCACCGTCTTTTGTTTCAATCTCTGTGATCTATTTCTTCTGTAAATTCACCATTGTCTTTTGCAACCCAATAAAACCTATCCAAGCGCTATATCTTTTTCTGACGTGAATATGGACTACTTTATTGATTCATGCAACCATACTCACACGTATTTTATAAAAAAAATGATTGAAATAGATTTTATTGGTCTATCGTCAAACTTATTGACGTACTGTTTGTTGCTTAGCAACAACCAACAACATGTAACCGAGCCTAGATCGATTTATCGTCTCTGAAATCCTCTCCGAAATCCTCTGCATGCAAAATGTATTGAAAATCGTTGTAATCGTTGTCGTAACATAGAAGACATAGTTTCTATAATTCATCGTTCAAGTCTAACATTTCCCTCGATATTTTTTCACTTAAATGAGAGAATCTTAAGCATCAGTTTAAAGCAAGAATTATTTTAATGCAAGCGAAGTTTAAAATTTCAACGGCCAAGGAGTTCTCATAACTACAAAGACAGCCAGCACCGCCTCTTATCGCTGCGATGCGGACGGACTAGCGACAGATTATTTACAGCAGCGCACCAAGTTTGGTTCATTAAAACTTCATTTTTATCAGTTTCTTAGTGACACTAAAATTATTATAAAAAGAAATATAATCTTATAGGAATGAAATGAAAAAAAAAAACAATTCAAAATTGATTAATATATATAAATTATGGCACTATGGCACAAAAAACATTAAAAAATTGAGACAAATTGAAAACTTCCTTTTTTGAAGTCGGTTAAAAATATGAAATCTGTAATAAAAATATGATTTGATATGTGACATAAAATAGCGAGAAGCGTCAATAGCCTAATGGTTTAGGGTACGGTCTGCGAATCGAAGGTCGTAGGTTCGAATCTACCATTCGACTTTTGACGTGAACCATCTCCTAGTACAAGCTTTAGATAAATTGGAATGGCTAACAAGAATGTTAGTAATGTTTGATGAAAAAAAAAAATGATATTGGGCGCGCCGTGTAATCTGTGACGCTAACCAAGTAATTATATTCGGGAACTGCAGGGACATAACTCGACGCAACTTATCTGCTCCAGCCGGGAATAAATCAGAGAGCGTCTGCGATTCCGACCTAAAATAAATAAATTAGCAGCGTAAGTTCCGGATGCGCCAAATATCCAGCAAACGAGGACTTAATCTCTCAAGTTATGAATTTACGGGCGCCTTTTGACGCGCATTGCGAAATATTGATATCAAAGTTAATTCCCTAACTTGTTTATAGAAGCCATACAGAAATAAACTCGCGGTTTCAGCTCCCGGTATAATCATATAGCGTACACCATAACACTGAATCACACTTACAGGCAATTTATATTTTATTAATATAATAAAATATAAATTATAATATATTATAATTAAGTCAGGAGCTGTAGTAGTCTAGTGTCTAAGTAGCTTTAAGTCAGTAGTATGTCGAATAAAACCTATTTCTTGCCTTGTTAAACAAGTAAATCATGAGAAAAAAACAAAAACTGACTTCAAATCAAATCAAAACTACTCTTGAAGTGCATCCTTTTCAATAAAATTGTATAATAGTATATTGAGTTATTTGTCCATTTGTGGCACCCATACTTGATACAAATTTAAGACCTTCTCATGGATTCCGTTGTCAGAATTAGACCAAATGAGACCACACAGGAAGCAAAAATTCCTTTTCCGGCTGGGCGTATACCAGGATCAATGTGTCGGGAGGGTTGGTGTTATATTCGCGCCCGTGTAATTAACTCTTTTCAGAGACTGCACTGCAGGTCTGGACGAGTATATGCCACTGTACACTTCGTTGAGGACATATGCTACATCCATTGGATTCCTGTGGGTGCACAGCAATTCCTGGCTGATGGTGGTCACAAGACTTAGTCGAGTGTACTGCATTGGGAAGAGATTCTCGTGGTCGATGTAAGGAAGTTGGTTGTAGTCGCCAATTACCAGGATCTCTCTTGTTCCGCTAAGCCGTGTTGCTATCTATCACTAAGGCGATAAAATGGTTCATGAGGGTCTCGTCGACCAAATGTGTCTTTAGTACTATCGTCTGTCTTTGTTTTCGGAAGGTCTACCTATACCCTGTCTACGATGTGGTAGTACCTTAAATAAATAAAGCTCGTTTATTACTTGAATGTAAATAGAAATTTCTAAATGACATTGAAGTAATTGTTTTCTGTAGATCGCCATCGTAGTCGTAAAAATATTCTAATAACATTTTTATCGGTACAACCGTTAACAAGACGTCAGTGAAGTGACATCTGTCGGCGATTGTCGCTCGTTATCATAACACTACCGGCCGGTGTTAACTTGTCGTTAGTCTGTTTGTTACCGTTTACATTGGCTTCGTTATAGTGCCCCAGTTGCAGCTTTGTCATGTAAACACCAAGCGTGCCGTGCCGATTACGTATCGTATACTTTGACCGTGGAGTGTGTAACCATCTGCTACTGGAGGTAGGAAAAAAGTTTTATCGAGGTTACAATGAATACTAATTCAAATGATAAAATAATTGCTATGTTATTGTTTGCGAAAACAGTCGGAAGCGCCAATTGCCTACTGGGTTAGGGTACAAAAAGAGAAGGATGGGAGAGCTACGTTTATTATAATGTTATGTACGTACGAACGTAACTCTCACATCCTCTGAAAACTTGTAAGCAGTGGACGCACGAGGCCAATAATCACTGACCGAATTTGTTAAATGATTATCTCTACATTATCATATATATATATGTATCTACTGATGGTCGGGGACCTGATTTCTTTTTATTATTTTTTACATATAAGTAAATAGATGCCTTATGATTACGATTCAAATAAATCTAGTCATACTAAATATAAATTATATATGCCACCTCTAGAAGCGTAGTATTTATTAAGAGCTCCATGTACAAGGGTTACATATGCCACATAGTTCAGTCCTCTATTAGTTTTTGCCCCTTTGTTATTCAAGACCTAACTTCTGCGTTAAATTATATTCGGTTAGAATTAATGTATTAAGCCGGTAACAAGAACTTCGGGTTATACAATGGATTTATTAATTAAACCGAACCCCGTTTCATTATCAAACTGTAATCTCTGATTTCTAAAGCATTTGTTACTATATCCAAGTTAAGCGTTAACCTCTGCGGTCGAAGGATTTCAGACGTTTAGTGATGTAGTAACTATTATAATCTGATCTAATTTCAATATGGTGATCTATTTTACCTGTTACAAGCTGACTTTATTCATTTTTTATTAGGCGATACTATTTTTACTGGAATTTAAGAAAAAAAGGTTATATATAAAAATATATTGTTTATGTCTTCGTTTTGTTTCTAGCGGGGTAGACAGACACAGACATCTTTGCTGTCTGCTGTCAAGCTTATTAGGTCCCATACGTGACCGTAAACTGGGTAAAAACTTTCATTAAGTTATTATTTGTACTTAAGTAAACCGAAACAGCAATTCATTGGGACATGCTGACTGGGATTCGAATCCTCAACCATCAATAATTTTATTGGAAATGTAACACTGGGTCACAACTGTAAAATAAGTGAATAATTTGCGTAAATATAAGAAATCAGTAACCGATTACATTGATTTTAGATTAAATCCAATGTGCAATACAGACTCGCGGTTAGTTAATACATTAGTTATGCCAGATTTCCCGCTCACGGGGAGTTACAATTACAAAACATATCAAAGGCGAAACGTGAAACGCTGACTCAGGTAAAGGATCCTATCAGATTAGTAGAAGTGGCCGGTAGTCCCCTCCGGGCGCCTTTGTGAGGGCTCGTGGCTGCTCGAACCTCGTGCGTTTGTTCGTACAAAGTTGTTCACTTGTGCGGAATGCTTATTCGGAATGTTTGCGAACACTTACGTAAATATTGCGACTGCTCAAAGAATTTTGTATTTATGTAATGCTGTTATTTGTTACGTTACAAATATTTATTTGCTCAGTTAATATTGGATGCTGTATATTCTTCTTTTTCTCTTGGTGCCATCTTCTATCGAAGGTTGGCGACCATCATGGCGATTTGGACCCTCGACCTAGGGCATATAATGCGCTATCCCAAATACGATTTGTTACAGCTTATAATCCAGGGAAAATAAATCCGGGAAGGAGAAGAACATCTTGGCTTAAAAATCTACGCCAATGGTACAATAAGAGCACACGTTCTTTATTTCGTGCTGCTGTGTCGAGGGTCCAAATCGCTATATATTTAAATAACATATTTTATATTTTTACAATTTCACCGAATTTCATATCTTTTTGAAGTTAGAGAAGAAGTTTATTCTTCTCGCAAGCTTTACTTGGGGAATAAGCTGGTGAATGCGTTGCGAAAAGTATGATCAGGCAAAGCGAATGGAAGTTAAGAGGAAGATATAACTTAGTGAAGACAGAAATAGAGACAGTTACGATTCGTTCCAAGACATAGTGCAGGCCTGTTGTCTGTATCACACTGTAGGAGCAAGAGAGAGTAACGCGCGCGCACATTTTCTTTCTTGAACAATCTTTTTATACATATATATATATGTATAAGAAATCACTTGTCTATGTCTAACCCAGTAATTTAAGTCGTAATTTTTTTTGTATATTTGAAATAGAAACAACGAAAGAAACATTTATTTGGTAAACAAGAGTAATAAGGACATACATTTCAAAATTACATGTACCAATATGGCGTCCATTTTGCTTTCAAACACGCTTTCATAGAAATTGGTGACTATTTTCTTTCTGATTTTCAATGAAATCATAAAATATATTACTGGTATATCTTACTTGCACTTTATAACTGTGGCAACATTTAGATTTGTATTTGTATGCTGTAAAATTTTCGTTCGTATAACCCACGTCGGTGAACTTATAATTAAATACGTCCCAGCAAACTTGAAACTCAAAACCCCGGTAAGTTCGGCAACGCTTAGTCATTGAAGCAATCAACATTAAATAAAATGCAATTTATTAAAAAACAATTACACTCGAAAAGCACCGCCAGAAACGTGTTTACACGTCGACCTAATTCGTTTTCAATAAAGGCAGCACGGCGTCCAACGCCACTTGGGCGGCGCTCACTCAAGCGGACTCGAGCGGGGCGGGCGGCGGTTCCGTTCAAACATTTATTTTCCCAAAAACAATGATATTACTTTTCGATAAGATCAAATATTCGTATATAATCCTTATTTCTACCGCCAAGATATTTTTTCTTAAAAAAAGAAAGCTAGCAGTATTTCTTTTTTTTCTGAAATATTACCAACATTCTTGTTAAACATTACAACTAAGCTTACGCGTGTTCTAGGAGATGATTCACGTCAATAGTCGAATGATGGATTCCAACCTACAACCTTACGATTAACAGACCGCATCCTAAGCCATTAGGCTATTGACTATATAGTGTAACATAACTGTATTTCGGTTTGCAGACTGCCCGAGCTAGTAAAATAACATCACTAACGAGACCAAACTTAGCGTGTCAAGTTGATGCAAATTGTTTTTAAATCGTGAATGAATAGCACTTTCTTACAAGCAGGGGTGAACGTCCTGCCGTTTTCGACATATGACGTCGAGAATATCTATTGTGCCCTGCTAAAAAACGGGTTAAAAAGATGCTTATTAAACAAACGCACTCACTATTATCTCAAAATTTGACCTATCTACAACTAAGAAAAGGATATAAAAAAATAATATAAGAACTTAAATGACAGCAAAAGTGGATGAAAATAATCTCATTAGACTCAAGATAAGATTCAGTCATTTAAAAAAAAATAAACGTCGAAAAAGTAGACGTCAAAATTCCATCAACGCTCTCCTTTGTCGGGGTATCAGAACATAAGCGCGGGAAATGACGGCCGCACGGCGCGAAGGAAATTTAACGTAGAGGAAAATGTAACGTAAGAAGTGGCTCCGGACCTCCAGCCTCCGGTCCTGTCCGGGGCTTTATACAGAGCCTTTAATACCTATTAGCCGGTAGTGAGGCGCTCGCGCTACGAGATAACGCAATCTATACGCTGCACGTCGGATTACTTGCTACGGTGCTACGCTGCTTTTTGGGTTACGCATACAAAAAGTTAAACGGGTATCTTATAGGGGAAACTAAGATTTATCTTATCAGCTCATAGATTTCATATGAATTAAGACACTACAGTGTCTTATAAGGCACTATGATCGCGATTAAGGGTAAACAAGGTAAACAAAAAAACAAATTACCGTTTTTACTTTCTTATGTGCAAAGTAACTTTCCGGTTTAGTGTCCTTATTTTCTCTCGTTAAACCTAAAGTGATCTTAATCACGCAATCAACTGCCGTTTTAGCAGTTTTCGTGTTGACTTATTAACTTTTTTGAATATTTGATACGATGAAGAGAATCATTTCCTTAGGCTTGTAGGAAAAAGGTTACAATTTCTATTGAAACTTTTGTTATAGCATTACAGTTAAATAAATAAGAAACTCATCGAAGTCATTTATTACTTTGAATTTTTATGTACAGAACCTTAAGCCTTTTAATGACTGAACTAACAATTTTGATCAAGTCTACTAAGTATTTTTACACTGTTCTATGTTTTTTTAAGGAGATAGTGATTTGGTAACATTTCACTTAAAAGTGTGATGAAGTAGTTCCTTTCCTTTTTGTTATCGGAGGCGAAATTATCACTTGGGGGGAAAACGCTAAAAGTGGTATTGTTACGGCAACGGGGTAACCCCCTGGCACGCAGAGCAGCTTGTGTTTAATACTTTCATGTGCGTGACGTATTTTGTGTCAATGCACTCACAAATTGACTCATTCGGCACTGACACGCTCCACTTGTATCGTAGCACGCACAAGTGGTTACGCATGTAACCAGCTTTGTCGACATTACGACCGCCTCATAACTCAATATGTACTTAACTACCAGTTTAATCGTAGGCCAACGCCTGACAAAACACTAACGAGAATTATACTTCTAGTATTTATAATTATCCGTTTCTACTGGTGAATATGATACTGGAGTGATTGTACTAGACAGGAATCAAGGAATCTGGGCACAGTTGACAACCAATGAGCTTTTGTTGTCATGACAATTGGAGCCAACAGGAAAGCAACACGGCTCCCTTAGCATTGCGAAGGTGCTAGGGGACGGATTTATCCCTTAGGAAATGCTTTGGCTCAATGCAGAGGCAAATGCAGTGATGAAACAGTTTGGATACATTAAAAAAACATATGCAAAACAGGTTAAATAATTAGGCGCTATGCCTATCACAACAATTACAGTTTACACCAATAGCTGCTCTAAAAGACATGGGGTTGGGATGTTCATGCCAAAAATATATCGATATATTTTTCGATATAATATATTGTTTGTTGTATCGATACTACGCGATATATCGTACAAATGTATCGTTATTTTTCATATATCTAAATTTATTTACAAATAATTAGCGCTTAATAATAAATATTAGAAAAGTTTTGTACTAATAGAGTACTCGGCGCGTAACTAGGGGGTTCTCGCTTCGGATACCAGTTCAGACTATTTGATTTGATTCTGCTAGGAGTACAGACTACATGCATAGATTATAAAATGTATACAACGAGTCCTGCAATCGTGAAGAGTAGGAGTGAAGTAACATAATAATACACTACACTCTTCGTGGTGGCAGCGCAAGTAAGGGTTTTATTTTATTAAAGTGGTTAACCACAAATAAAAAACGATATTTCGTATATCGGATGAAATATATCGATATAAATATGGATATTAGATGATTCGACAATATCGGATTGAAGCGATATATCGCGTCCATATTTTGATATTTTATATAATATCGATATAAATCGTGCACTCCTAACATGGGGTTTTGATGGAAATCGAATCCAGTATTCAAGAAGTAGGCCATGCGGTTGTATACTTCCTAAACATTATATTAATAAGCGGGCAAGGCATCCGATGCACGCGGCGTCGGTATGCCAATATAGTGCAATGAATGTCAAGCATGTGTGCCGCTTTCTGCCCGCTCATATATAATTATATTTAGCGTATGTTAATTGCAATACATTGCAACTCAGTAAGTAGGATTTTTTGTTAGAGCTCTGCTTTATTCTACTATGAGTAACTTAGAGGAAGAACTCAGACGGCATTTGCTTCGGCAGTTTCAGTATACGCCGTAACATGTTGACTCGACGGTTCCTGACTAATGTCTCAATCATAATTCAAACGGTAACTGAAGATCTATTGAGCGGTATAAAGAAATCATTTAGTTCATAGCCTTAATAACGTAGAACCAATAAGATGCGAAGGTAGCAGAGTTTTCTATCAGCCGCTTCTTTATATAACGTAAAATAAATTAGATAATAGATTTTTAAAATTTTGAAAAAGTTATGATTTTTTAATTTAAAATTAATAAAGTCTTGAAAGCAAACACATACAAACAAAATGTGTAATTGAAAACCACTTCTATTTTTGAAGTGGGTTATAAAGATAACGCTTGTCCACGAAGCAATGTAGAAGGATAAAATCCTGTGCTCCACTGAGCTTATGTGTTGCGTCACCTCGGGACGTAAAGTTATTTATGTCTCGTTAGCCTAGTAACTACAATAGGTCCAGTGCTTTTTACGCACGCACGGAATACGCAAACAACTGCATGATAGAATCAGGCGCTGCGGTTGGTACCCATTATGACGAGTATCAGGTGAACTCTTCTCGTTATACCCTATTTACGGCCATAATATAAAAAAAGTACGGAAATAATCAGTTCGAATATCCTCACGTGGACATTTTTCCAAACCATTTTTCTCAATCTCATACAAACCTTAAACTCCAGTCGTCGTCGTTATATTCTTACCTGCAACAAAGTCAAAGAAAAATTTGTACAAATGTTCGTATGTAGGAACAGAAATGTGGAAACAACGCTCGTTACGATTTCTGGCACGAACGCCGCGTGGATTTCCTCGTAGCGTGGAAACCGACGCATGCAAGATCGTTCGATTAGCGTGATTAGTAAAAGTGATTGTCTCACCTGTACACATTACTTACTGTTGACGTCATTACTGTGACTGACTATCAAGTAGATATACCAGTTGTTTCTAACAAACAACAACATCAAACTAACATTTTTATTATCTCACAATAATTTTAATAGCAACTAATTAAATTACAATTATGAACGGGGGACTGGTGTCCAAACCCCACGGATGTGCACTTTTAAAACTATTGGAGAGAGAAGTTATATATACATATATATATATATGATTGTTGAGTGTGTGTGTGTGTGAATGTGTTTATAAGTGCAAGTGTATAAAAATTTGTTTAATGTAATTATACACACAAAAATATTCAATATATATAAATAATAAATACTAATAAATAAAAATAATTAAATCAATAAATAATTCTAAGGACTTATTTAATGCTGTTAACCCAGAGACTTAGAATTTCACCGATTTACAAGTGACTGAACTCTTAGAGAGTGATTGAAGATACGGTAAATACTTTAACATGTCGCCTAGTTTTCTTCTTTCTACTTAATGAAGGCGTGGCGCAGCAGAAGCGTGCTAACTTCATAACTTGTAGGGTATATGGAATACAGAGTAAAAAGAAAGATAGCCTTTATGGAATGAAAATAACGTGAGACCACGGTAGTCGGTAGCGTGACTATTAAGCATGTAGTTCAACTCTCTGATCACAGATGGCGCTATTTTAATTAATAATTTTTAATTAAAAAATTACTTATGTAGTGTTATATTGTATTTTAGCTTGAATTAATTTATACCATATTTGTTAGTTTTTAAAATATTAAATTTACTAAATACTTTTATGTAGTTAAATAAAAGCCAATCAAAATTTTAAAAAAAAATGTACATCAGCAATTTGTTTTTCAATTGTTTATATTATACAAAGGAAGTTTGTTCCAACCTCTTATCTCATTATACCACATCAGTTCTTTTTAAATGTTACACCATAACTATAACCGCTTATGACAGACTAACTAATTATGTATCTATCACCACTTAATAGCACCAACTACTCTTTTATTGCTACCGTATTGATGGATAACGTCGTCCACTAAGCATATATTAACACACTACTTTCATGTTAACTATGTAGTCTTATGGCGTGTTCTTAATCTTCTATTCACTTAGATTTTACAGATCTCCAAATTATAATTAGAAGACTGAACTGCTGCAAGAAAAAGAACATATATCGCGAGCCAACGCAAGAGGACCACAACAAAAGTATAGCGTACCCGCCGCCCATTTAGAAGTCGTATGGTGGCATATAAAAGAATTAATCCATATAATTCCTGTGGACTGCGTCACCTTTGCCCGTGACCAGTGTGATGTTTTTTTAAATATAGCTCTCGAGCAAATAAATCTATGCGCGTATTACATGCCGTTCCCGCAGGAGTGCTATCAGTCAATATATGTTTTATCAGTTTCCACTGTTTTATAACTATCGTCCCCCGGGAGCATGTTTCCATCAGACTCGATAATTGAAATACTTTCCAATTAGGGATACGCTCCCCGAAGTTGTCAGATTAATATTTAGCAAATAATTATTTATGATCCGCGCTAGCTAAATGTAGCAGTATGAGTTTTGATACCCTATTTCGGCATCAATAAACTTTTTATTACAGTTTAAATGCTTCACATAACTTGCCTATCAGTGTTTGGGGAGTGCGGCGAATTACGTCAATACTACCTTCAGTCACTTTTCATAATACTTGCAAATAGAACATAAAAAGGGCTCCGAATCTGCTATTTGCCAATGACTTTTCATGATGAAACCGATCTATTACTCAATGAATTAACATTCTATCATTACCAAATACATCAAATATTATAACATACACAACTGGGGTGCCAGTTAGATGCCATCGCTAAACCATAGTTGCACCAATGAGTTAAAAGAATACAAAAACGGGCAAATTTCGACCATTACGATGCCAATGATCGTTCATTTTGTACACAATTGGCTTAGCAGTTCGGCTCCCTGGGAAGTTAATGTTAATATTTTCTTTCTTTATTTATTGGGGACTTTTGCATTTTTGGGCACGTCAGCCCCATCAAACTCTAACCTAAGTACACACACATCGCTCGCATGAAGAAAGAAAGTCATCAATGTTGTATGGCCATAGCCACTAACTGCCCCGCTCCTTCTGAGGTCGGGTCAGACAGCAGCATTAAGAAAGTACCCACATGTTGCTCCCTCATTTAAATGTTTGTTAATTAAGATATTGATAGCTTTAACACAAAATGACAAAATGAAAGAAGAAAGAAAGGACTTGGTTCGAACTTAACTTCGAAAATATCATGGGAATAAAAGAGGGCATTTGTTTCGCAGTTTCCTGTGTGTACGTCAGCGTAGATTTTGAATTCGGTATTAATTTTTAGTCGTATGTATGTTCTAGTCTATTTTATAAATGATATTTCCCACTATGATTTCTTTTTCCGAGTTTGACACACGCCTGCCGAATAACTCAAGGCCACTGTCACCTTGTTGCATTGTATGGTAATTTAATTCCGACTGGCCAAGGTCCCGGAGTCGAATTCAAGGTGCATAGCATTTACAAGACACAAAACGTTTAACTACATTTGTGCGTCTAACATTTGTCTACTTAGTATATATGTACTTGTCGTACAATTTTTTCAAAAAGTTACGATAAAATGTGGAAGGTATTATTCCATTTTCTAATAATTAATAGTAGCTCGAACTTTTGAAATTACTTGCCCCTATGGTTACCATACATTTTTTACAGCATGTTGTCTCAAAGTCGATGATGATTTTCTTCCAAAAATTTAAGGAATAGTATATATATATTTTTAATTTTATTTATTTCTGACATCTCTTGTTTTATTTGCATTTATGGTCGATAGCGCAGTCTGCGCTTCCAATTAAAAACATCCGTCGCCAAAACTAGCCTATTTGTCGTTATAGTACTTAAAAATACATATACATCACACAAGGTCTGTTTTTTTTACAGTTTTCAGTGAAATGCTCATATATTAATAAAAAAAATGATATGGGTTTTTTATAATAATAAATATGTATTCTGTATATAGCCGGAAGTAACTGTAGTGTACTACGGAGGATAGTATATGGTGGATGATACGGGAAGGTTTATTTCCAGCAGTATTCCAGTCTTAAGCAAGTACTAGTCCACTCCTTAACAAGACCGAGCACGAATGTAAAAAAAGAATATGGCGTCAGAATTTCGTAATAAGTAGGTTTTTATTTTTGCTCGTATTATTTTCCCGTCGTTCGCGATTCTTGCCCACCACTGCGTTTAAATGGTTCAAACGTAATGAACGTAGGCCGGCAGTACCCGGACTGGGATGAGTGAAGGCCGCGCCATAATTCAACCAATAACTCGCAATGACTGCGCGTGTCTAAACATTTTCCTTCTTACGAGGCGTTTTCCCGGCGACTCGTCCAAACCATTACTTCTACATTGTAACCAAAGCCCCATACTTGGTATATTGCGTAACAGAGATTTATTACTGTTTCATATTTAACGAATTTGAATAGATTCTGAGACTGTCTAGTTGGTTTATCAGTAAAAGAAACGAAAGATAGGGTTAAATAGGATTTGAACGAAAACATTCATTCATTGGTCAACCTTTAGGGACTTCGCAAATCTGACATCCTACGGGACGCACTCTGGCAATCTCCCTTAACACTCTGGATGTGCTAAACCTCCGTCATGTCATCTTCTTAGGTAGACGATGAGGACCACATAGTAATCACCCTTAAAATCCGGATATTCTTTAGCATTATTTTGATGAATTTTGTTTAATTTTTATTTCATTCATTATTTTATGGTATGTAAATATTATATGCATTATTATTTAAACATTTTACATTTATTACATTATAATATATATATCTATATATGTATGTATATATTTATTATAAGTATACTCGTATTATTGGTTATTACAAACTACCGGCGTTTCTTTTCTTTATTCCTCTCCATCCCTTTTTTTTTTGTTTACGCGGGGGAATCTGTTTATAAACCATCCTCCGGTACCCTGGGTGAGCCCGGAGGGATGTGTGGGACTCAGCCTGGGCAGCCCATACCCACTAAACCTACCGCGAATGCCATCAGCCGTTATGAGCGGGGTGTCCCGGATCTGTCAGCGACAGGACACCCCAACGACCGGCCGGTCCCGGCAAAGACCGGAGTTCACCCTCAAAGGGGACTCCCCCGGCACTCAAAGAAGTCCCGACGACGCCGAAGCATGCTGGGGCCAGGTTCTCATCCTGACCCCGCTTCGGATTACGGGGGCGGCGAAAGGAGACGTCTGAAACGTCTCCTGCGCACACCGACTCGTCGCCTGCGGAGGGAGGGAGCCTCAGCGCTCCCCTCCCTGACCCGCTCGTCAGCCTCCTTCTGGGACATGACCGTCTCGCAGAAGGAGGCGACCGCCGACCAAGACCTGTCGCTCGAGATCATCGCAAGGTTGCCTAGAAGAGAGCGATAAGGCCGTCTATTAAAAAACGTAACGTGTGACTATTTCTATTTGTTTGCTTGTTTTTAAATTTATAAGCAATAAAGAATAAATAAATAAATAAATAAATGGGAAGCCGCGACTTGATCAATATGAATTTAAATATGAACAATCAAGCGACAGTTCGCGAAACTTCTCCGGTAGCGCGCAGCGGAATAATTGGGGCGCCGATGGATCTACTTTACAATGCTAATGCCTTCTCCTCCTAGTTTCGGATCTGCGAGAACTTTGCCTCTATTTACTAGCTATTGTTTATGGTTTACAACGGCGATTACAACGGATAATGTTTCTTATTGCCTGTGCAAAGGGACGAGTATCAAATGTCATTTTAATCTATGCGTCCGGATACATCCAGTTCCTCTTTTGTTACGTAACGTAAACACACCTGTCGACCAGCGGTGTAGGCAGAGATTACAGGTTCCACATGTACAATAGTAATAGAGGTAGTTCAGTTAGAAACTATGTGTTTTATATCGAGAGGAAAGAACATTTTCTAAGACATGTGAACTCTGCCCTTATACTCTTTGCGATGAAAGGCTGGCATATTTTATTTTTATATACAACAGGCTTTAACTTGTATATACAATACAAACACGCCCGTCATTTGCAGATGGGTAGGCAGAGATATTGCATGATCTATATAATATCGCTGTTCAGTTACATAAACTTGACAACTTATTTTTTTAACGTTAATTCACTTGATATATTTAAATTTAGGCATTAGCGTGCCTCCATGACAACCTAAACTATAAAATGTTTATTTGCGTTCTTACAATCTTCAGTATGATGTGATCGAATTCCGATCGATAAGTAACCATGGCAACGGGCACGTAGCACGCGTGACTCATGCGCGCGAAACCCGCACCTGTCACGTGCCGAGTCAACGACCGCGACACACTGGACGTGCCATGGCGTAAGTGGACACGAGATTTGACCCCTGTTTGGCGTTTATAGGAACGTAAATTAACGTACATTTGTATGTGCTACCTTACTCCGTAAAATAAAATAATGACTGAGACATTTTATTTATTTTTGATACCTACAACGAAACTAAGCATGACATTACCCGTACCGGCAAAAGATGAATGGAATTTGAAGAAGTGTGAATATTTTACTGATAAATAAATTATCATATTTTTTCTCTCTGATATAGGCGTGAACTGTTTAACTTGACCGGAAAGATTTTATTCCAAAATGTACACAAAGACATCCAAATGAGTTACTTCATTTAATATATAAAAATATTTATATAAATACAGCTAGAATATAGATATAGAATATAAAAAATTATGCAATTCAATTTAATTACGAATCAAACATCTTATAGTAACGATATATGTATAGGTACGATTTATGAAATGAAAGGTGGTAGGCACAATCCACTATACGATTACGGGCGTGAACGATCTTATAGCACAAATTTACAATAAAAAATTATGTTAGTTTTTGTTGTAAGAAAATTGTTAGCATTTAAAAATATACCCATAATAAATGTGTGATACCAGAATCTAAAAAGAATATACGAATTTTCAATGGAAAAACAATACTTTAAATATTACACGGCCACTGCTCAATTATCAGGGAATTTCGGTGAATTATCCAACGAGAGGTCGGGACAAAGCGTACGTCAAATTCATCTGGGTCCCTTCTTATGGGAGCCATTAAATTGACTTACTGCTTGGCTGCGCATTATTACAAGTGGAACGAAATAATTACTCAAAACCGAAATATTATGAATCGGCCTATTGAAAAAATACTGAGCCTTTAAGCGTTCTAAAGCAGACGGAGATAGCAGTCCTTACGCATTTAATCGAGCTTATTATATTCAAAGCTCGGTTTGGTCGTGCCGAGTGCCGTGTATTCGTTTATCCCCATTTGCCAGCATCGTTTCGTTACAGTCATATAAATTATCATTTTATCATTACCAAATACGACAAATCCTAACACACACGATTGACATGCCAGTAGCATGCCATCGGTAATCCATAATAGCACCAATGAACTAAGACTACTAAAACTAGCAACTATAGACCACAATGATGCCAATGAACATTCAATTTGTACACAATTGGTTCAGCAGACTCGGGGCTAGTATTGTTGCCACATTTGGAAAGGCGGTGCGATATGTAATTTCATAATTTTAGAAAGCTATCTTTTCGAGTCCAAAGATTAATCTTTAAATTATGTTTTACAAATCATAGGTAGAGTAAAGCATTTAAACAAACAGCAAGGAAGATGTGTTTTTAAGGTCATTATAGTCTTCTATATATATAAAAGAGAAAGTGTGTGTGTTCCATATAGGATCCTTAACGGCTGGACCGATTACAATGAAACTTTCAGAAAATCTTAAGATTGACCTGGCGAGTAATCCTGTAAAGTTAGGTGACGATCGGAGCACTCGCCTTTTTGAAATGTCAAAGAAGCCAATAGTTTTTTATTTGATAGCTGGTACTTCCCAGAATTTGGTCCAATTCTGATAATGAGATCCTTGAGAAATCCTTATAAGTCTTGAATTTGCATCAAGGATGTACAACGTATTCCAATGATTCATTTTTTATTGGAAAAGATGTACTCAAAGAGAAGTTTGATGAGAGAATATTGGTTAGGTTGTAATGAAGTTAGATTTCGTAACATTTCTACAATAATTCGGAATAACAATAAGGGCGTCCTAGCGTAATAATGTTTAACGTTTGTTTCGATTTGAAGTCCGTTTTTATTTTTAATAGTCAGTAACTATTACTGAATTATTTTAGGCTAACTTATTCTGTTGTTATAATTTCGGCAGGTTTATGGAGGTTGTAAGGTGGTCGACTTTAGCCGCTAATATATATAATTTTTATTAACAGACAGTATTGCTCTTGATAATAGAGAATAACGCATCTTAAACATTACGATGCTTTCTCAAATATGCTGCACGCAGATTATTACCTCCGCTCCAAAGTCAAAGTTGCACAAGTTAGAGCGATGTCTGGGATAGGAGCCGGATGCTCAGTGTTACCTTATACAAGTAATAACATAAATAATTGGTAATTTGAAGCCTCAACGTAATGGTAAAACTTATCTTGTAATCCATTGGGAGCGTGTCTAAAATATTGAGAACATGCTATGAGACCGGTTATATTTCGCTAATGGAGCCTTATCGTGAAGTTCTGAACAAAAGCTTTTAAAATTAATTGGGGAATTGTAAGGGAATACTTGGTAAACCCACGTGCTTAGTACTTTACGGTCTATTTATTACCGATTTTATACAACAATATGAAACTTATTCACACAAAGGCGTTTAATGAATTTCGTGTGATTTCAAAGTTTGAAATGTTTAAGGATGGTAAAGGAAGTTCTCAATTCGTCTGTCATAACTCTCGACTGAGTGAACTGATTTTGGTGATTCTTCCAAAGCTGGTGCTTCCCGTGTGGTTCCATTTAACTGGTCAAATGGTTGGTAAATTCTGACAATGAAATCTATAAGAAAACCATATAAGTCTTGAATTTGAATCAAGGATGTACAACGTATTCCAATGATTCATTTTTTATTGGAAAGGATGTACTATAAGAGAAGTTTGATGAAATATTGGTTAGGTTGTAATGAAGTTTGATTTTGTAACATTTCTACAATAATTCGAAACAACGAAAAGGGCGTCCTAGCGTAATAACGTTTGTTTCGATTTGAAGTCCGTTTTTATTTTTAATCGTCAGTAACTATTATTGAATTATTTTAGGCTAACTTATTCTGTTGTTATAATTTCGGCAGGTTTATGGAGGTTGTAAGGTGGTCGACTTTAGCCGCTAATATATATAATTATTATTAACAGACAGTATTGCTCTTGATAATAGAGAATAACGCATCTTAAACATTACGATGCTTTCTCAAATATGCTGCACGCAGATTATTACCTCCGCTCCAAAGTCAAAGTTGAACAAGTTAGAGCGATGTCTGGGATAGGAGCCGGATGCTTAGTGTTACCTTATACAAGTAATAACATAAATAATTGGTAATTTGAAGCCTCAACGTAATGGTAAAACTTATCTTGTAATCCATTGGGAGCGTGTCTAAAATATTGAGAACATGCTATGAGACCGGTTATATTTCGCTAATGGAGCCTTATCGTGAAGTTCTGAACAAAAGCTTTTAAAATTAATTGGGGAATTGTAAGGGAATACTTGGTAAACCCACGTGCTTAGTACTTTACGGTCTATTTATTACCGATTTTATACAACAATATGAAAGTTGTTCACACAAAGGCGTTTAATGAATTTCGTGTGATTTCAAAGTTTGAAATGTTTAAAGATGGTAAAGGAAGTTCTCAATTCGTCTGTCATAACTCTCGACTGGGTGAACCGATTTTGGTGATTCTTTCAAAGCTGGTGCTTCCCGTGTGGTTCCATTTAATTGGTCTAATGGTTGGTAAATTCTGACAATGAAATCTATAAGAAAACCATATAAGTTCTAAAAATTGCATCAAGTATGTGCGCCAAAAATGGACGAATAACTTAATATCACGCCAACCTCACGTAAGAGTAAATGTATTTGTGTATTCACCATTAAATAACTATATATAAAGATAGAATTACGAACCTGTTATATGACTCCTTCTGGATAGATTTCTTCAAACCTGCATTAATCAAATTCAGCGGAGACGTGAGATCCCAGTTCGACACGAGAGGAACTGACTAATTGTTCAATGATTCAACACGAATTGATAATGATGTGGAATGCGCTAGCTCTATCCCGCGGCGAGGTTCACATGCTAATCGATTTGTACGCTTCATACGAATTCTCACACCATTGTTATTGATTTCATATTTTATAATCGTATTAAAGCAATTTAGCGTTTTTATCGCCTACACGCTTTGTTAGTTTTTCCTTTATTTGATGTCTCTTCGCAGGGTCAAAATCGATAGGAAAGTCCTAGATCGTCGATATTTCGAGCAAGTCAGTTGTATACGGTCAAATGGAAGGAATTGGGGAATCCAAGCCGGGGTTGCTCAAACAATAATGAGCAAAATTTTAAGCGTCAATATCCCAATGGCTTAAGGTACGGTCTGCGAATCGCAAGTCGTGGGTTCGAATCCACTATTCGACTATTGAACCATCTCCTAGTACAAACTTAAGCTTAGTGGGAATGGTTAACAAGAATGTTAGTAAAATTTATAAAAAAAAGAAATACTATCTTTCTTTAAAAAAAAATGAACGTTCATTGGTAATATAGTAACCGTCCAAGCCGAAGTAACCCCTCACTGGGCGGACTCTTGTGTCATGTTACAAGCAATGGAGGTTCAGGCTAAGCGACCTAAGAGCTATGCCACCTCTCAACCCGGTGAAGTAGAAGTCAGCTTCTGGGTTTAATGTGGGTAGTTTGTCACAAAAAAATCATACTTTAATTTCTTTTGTAGTTTTTTTAGTCTTGGTTGTTTGTGTGGTAGTTTAAATATGGTTTACGTGTTGGTTAGTTTTCGACGTATTTGGATATGATGGAATGATAATTGGCATGACTGTAATAGATCGGTTTCATAATGAAACGTCACTGGCAAATAGCTCTAAAGAGTACTAGGAAATAGATTCGGATTCTGTACAGGTCAGAGGGCATCCTATGCACTAGGAGCGTGCAAAATATAAATCCAATATCCCTGTCTAGCCCTCTGAGTATAAAATGGTAGAGGTTAATTTATTAATAATTTTATACTATTGCGGACAATTTTAGAGACAAACAATGGTATTGGGGATACATTTTATGTGCAATTCTATAGATGCGGTCCATAAATATTTTACAGCCAATGTTTTGATCGTCTGATTTTACGAGGCCGCGCTTTACGGTCTCTCGGAGCTCTCGTGGCGAGTTTCAACGCGTTCCGATATCATTTCGTTGAGAATGATATATATTTCTTTACGTTAATGATTTATTTATAAAGTAAAAAGTGATGAAAGTGGCATTACTGTTATCGGCAGCACAGTTCGCAATACTTTGTGCAGTTGCTGATAACATTTATTCCCTAAGATCAAGCTAGAATTCGTTAAAAACATAAACGATAACAGGCTATGTGTCATTGTAGGCTGTGATTGAAAGCTTTTTGTCAAGAAATTTGGTCAGTCACTCTTTTTAGAAGTCAGTTAAAAGAGCATAAACATTTATTCATCTCAGGGCTATATAAATTGGAAATTCTTAACCTAGAGTAGTGGTAATTTTAATGATCTAACATTAAGTTGGGAGTATCAAACAGACACATATTGGTATCAGCAATTCGCATCACGCATATAGTTGTGACAAAAATCGCCCACACACTGCACTAGCTGATAAATAATTGCAACCGGGTCGCACTGAACTTACTCAATTTGTGTAAATTAATTCATAATAAATAAAGTCACTTGTTAATTATAAGACCCTATTTTAGCGGTACTACCCTTAGTCTGCTACCACCAACGGTTGGCTGGAAGGAAATGCTAAAAAGCATTAAGTTTGCCTGCATATATTTAATTTGATGCCATAAAAGATTTATCAATCGATGCTATCGTTACACAATGATCACAAGACACAGAAGCAGAAAATGGTCCGTACGTTAATTTTTAACATAAATTTGATTTAAAATTAATTTTGTTTTTACTGTAAACTTGTATTGATATGTCAATACACAATACTTGATTATTTTCACTTAAAATTATCCTAGTCCAGTTATCCTTCTTCTCCTTACCTTCAGTTACGGAAGTAATTATATTTATTTGTATGTATATATGTTTTATAATGAATATATACATGTATTTATGTTCTCATAGTTTTCTTCTTATTTGTTATTTTTTACATAACACCAACACATTAGTACATTGTCAAAGAATACCTTTTGGCATTGAGTCCTCCCTTTTGTACACTTTGTATTGTGTGCAAATAAATATCTATGATAAGGTTTTAAAAAACTTGGTACAAGTAACAGAACTTTCCATTTTCCATGGTATGTTTTCTTACCTGTCTACTATAATTTTATTTTATAAAATGAGATAAATCAAAATTTTAGTGCAGGTCGTAAAGTTCACTCAAATAAAATGCCTATTATAGATTGATCGTACCTGATTTCCACATCTTTAGTGTGTACGTAGCTTTATCTTAAGTAGCGTAGCAGTGGACTCGGTAGCAGGAATGCTATATTTAACGCAGCCACCGCCGTCGCACCGCATAACCGCAAATCTGGATGCGTTTCGAAACAGAATCCTTTGCGGCCGGCGCGACATCTCGTTGCTTTGTTTCTGGACGTGGCGGAATACTTCGAGATGCGAAATATTTTGACGTATTAGTGTAAGTTCAGAATCGCAGCACTGTAGTCCTCGGCTCCTAGAATAAGGCTGCGGTATGCCCCTGCCCCTAGACAAAATGGGGCCTTGAGTTCACTGGGCTACAAGGGCGGGGGCCTTTATCGTTTGCTGAAGTGGACCCGGGAAGAAGGCGACATCGGCTGGCCTGTGTTCACAATGCAACGAGGAAGGGCCACCGGGGGTGTTTTAGTGGGTAAGAACCCCACATAACTCCGCTTTCACCCCAGAAGGCGGGGTATCTTTTTGAAGATTTTTAACGTCAAAAAAAAGTTCAGAATGCCCAAGGTAGAGCCTTTTCTAGGGCTAGTACATGAAACCATTGAAAAGGTGATATCCAAAGACGTGAACGTAAGCAAAGGCGAATGAGTTATATAACAGAACCGTTATGACACGCGTCAATAGACAAATGGTTTAGGGTACGGTCTGCAAAACGTTTCATCACATGCAAAAATTCATCTATTGATGTGAACCATCTCCTAGCATTACTTACTTGGAAGAATTACTAAGTAAAGTTTAAATAGGAACAAAGGAGGTTTTATTTCATTATTCACTAGCAGTCAGTGTAGTGGATACGCATTTGAATTTCGGATATTATCGGACGAAGTATTCGTATAGCAGCAGGTCATTATAATATAACTTTGATACTTCGGAAATAAAGAGAATGTGGTAGAAAGAGTAGACTAATAACGCCGGAACTTCGTAATTTAACTTATTTTTAACCGACTTTAAAAAGGAGGAGGTTCTCAATTCGTCTGTACTTTTTATGTTTGTTATCTCAGAGCTTTGACTAGGTGAACCGATTTTGATGATTTTTTTTATTTGAAAGCTTTAAAAACATTTGGTTCAATTCTGACAATGAAATCCATGAGAGAAGCATAGAAGTCATTGATTTGATTCTGTTATATTTTTACTCCTAAATATTATAACTTCGGAAATAAAGACGACAGTTCATGCGTGTCGTTTAACGTTTGATACGCTGCTCATATAATTCGAAGTCAGTTATTGTTTACTCGTAAATAATTGTTAAAGTATCACCTTGGTACGTCCGACTTGTTGGAAAACCTTGATTACCCAATCGAGCAAAACCATTGGGTATTTTACAATCCCAGTTCCAGCAGTAGCACAAGTATAGCTTGGTGTACGAGACGGCGGTGGAGCTGTGTTTTTCATTAAACCATCGAGTCCCCTACACAGGCGGCGCGCGCTCTAAATACAGAATGAAAATATTTGTCCTGCTGTACTCGGCTGCGGGAAGCCGTCGTAAAATTGTCGATCCGAGTTAGTGCGCCCAATATTTTTGCACTTCTAGTACAGTGCCTGTCGTTGGAATGTTGTGTATCATTATTGTAAGAACAGAATTAGGAAATAGAAAATATTTATTGACACATTTAGTTACATTTCACAAGTGAAACGCACACCGGAGTAAAAATAGCATGTAACCCTTGCAGCACACAAAATATTATTATATTTATACAGTGGATCCCAAAATAAGCAGACGCTTGTATCTTGGGAGCCAGAGTTGCGTTATGGAATTTGCAAATAAGATATTTATTGTGTGGTCTTATATCTTTTAATGAAGTAAATAAACATATATATATATATATGTAAATATATATACAGGCGCGTATATATATGTTTTTGTGGGTTTTTTAATTTTTTTGGTTTAAGTCTACTCGAGGACCTTTTCGGTCTCATTATAGTTGAGGCCGAGCAACCATTTTGATACTGTTTTCTTTAGTCTATGTACATTAAGATGGGTTATGTCTAGTGTTTAGGAGAAATTGCATTGTTGCAAATTAAGTTCTGTTAATAGGTTGGAGAACGTCGGGCAAGAAGGGAATTAAATTTGGGTAGTTGAACACTTGTGTTGCCAGCAACGTATAGTGGTCAGACCTGGCTTTTAGGTTTTTCAAGTGAAGACAATATCGATTGAAAGATCGAATGTAACAAGTGGGCAGGTAAGTCGTGTTTTATATTTTCAAAGTACAAGTGCTTGACGACGTTTCTTCTATTAGCTGTTTTTTTGGAATTTAATTTGATAATATTATATTTTATTTTTAATTGTTGTATTTTTGGTTTAAGGTATAATAATTGAAGAGTCTGTTCCTGATGTAACTTATATAATTGATGTGGAGGGTTACAAATGGAAAAGACATGTTATACCAGATAAATGTTGGAGTGCTCAAAGTACTTAGAAGTCTGTTAATTTTATATTTGATTGAATAAGTCCTTTAATTTTTTGTCTTTTTTCTTTATGCCCGAAGAGTGTGGTATCTGTGGTTAATGGTTTTGAGCGCATGTCAAAACCTTTTAATAAAAAAATTACAACATATTGTAATTGTCTTATTTCTAACAAGATATAATATTAAAATGTGTGAAATTCCCAATTACTATTAAGGTATAGAAGCTATTTCGAGCTCTGTTCTAAGAGATTAAATTGTTAGATACTCACCTAATCAATGACTTAGCCAGATATAGTCAAATACGATTTTGGTTCCTATCATGTCATTTATTTGTCACATTCGACCGCGTCTTCCTTAATCCGTCTTTATTACTCGTACAGCATAGGATTGGAAAATAATGCGTTCCTCAGTTTTATTGTGAGTGTTTTTAATAGTAGAGTGAATAGTGCGTCTCGCTAGGTCTTACCACTTATCAGGTGGGATCGTGGTCAAGGAGTTACAAGTCAAATATAAAAAAAACAGAATGCGAATTAGTCCAAATTTAATATCACCCAAAAATACTCACAGAACCAGTGTTGAACATTTAAAATTTGCGACGTCGTCTGCAAACAGCAAATAGCAATTAAAAGAGTGTACGGAAAATAAAATATGTCTCGTATTTCGTAATGAAACGCATGGTCACCGCTCCTAAAAGAGAATATTGCGGAAAGGCAAACCGAAAGCCAAATAAAAAATCGATCGATAAAATAAAAAAATGTGGTTTCGCTTTGAATACCCAAGTTTCGGGAGCACCAGTCGTACGAGTACGTGTTCTTTTTCAGGCCATGTTTGTTCTGATGGAGCGTGAATCGCGAATTGAACGCCATTATTACAACGGGTTGATAAACTGCGAAATTACTTTTTAAATCGTATTTTGCATTAAGTTTAATTATATAATTGTAAAGACACTAACTTGCACTGATATAACGCGGCTGTTAGATCGTTATTAGAATGTTTGACTATCGAGCAATCAATAAGGAGATTTACGAGCAAAAACAAAAATCGCCTTCAAATGGAACAAAACTCTATTACAAGCGAACTCTCACTCTGTATTTCCGACTTATCGTAAGATTACGAAATAGAATTAATAAGAAACAAACTACTTTTGAAGTACAACATTGTTTTCTCATGAATGCCATTGTTTTAATTGGACCAAATTGGAATGGTACCACACTGGAAGCAAGAGCTTTAAAAAAAGAATAATCAAAATCGGTTCACCTAGTCGAAAGTTAAGAGATAACAAACATAAAAAATATACAGACGAATTGGGAACCTCCTTTGTTGAAGTCGATTAAAAAGTAACATCTTTCGTCTCTATTAGGGGTATTAAGTTTCATCAGTGACTATAATAAACAAAAAGAATCACGCAAGCTAACAAACAAATCCCGTTCTCATAAATTAATTAGTACAGCTGTCTGTCTGTTCACGTGTACATGAGACAACATGCTTAGTGACGGCCACTTTGATCGTGCAGCGGACAGTGTTGTGCCACAGTGATGAATTCACACATTAATTAATTTATTTATTAATTCAATGGGATATAAAACATTCATTCATTAAATATCGTAAAATGTTCTCTATTTTGAACACATGAAATAAAAAAAATTGTTGGTAGTAAAAGTAATCAGGTGACTTTAATTTATTAACTTATAAAAGTAAATATTTATTTGATGGAACGAGCATGCTGCAGGCTAAGCGACGCCGCCGCCGACAAAAACCTATTAAAAGGATTGCAGGTAAATTACCATCCTATTAATTCGTCCTGCCTATTGAAGAGGTACTGACACCGGTCGAAACGCAGAAGCATAATATATCAGAACGCGACAGTGTACCACTTTGGATTTTAAAATTAAAACTGCTAAAATCTTTATACAAAATTCTTATTATTATTATTCCTTTTAACTATTTCAGTCGTCCAATTGTCGAATGGAGGGTTTAACTCTACGATCTTGTTTCAGAGACCACTATACCGACCGAGCTTTAGACTACAGCGTTATAAAAACCATGTATAAAACCGTCTATACTATTATCAAAATATATAAAACTACGTAAAAAAATTTATATATATTAATCAGTTTTACATATATTAAACAAAATATCAACTAATAACTCAATTAAAAATGCGAAGCCGATGTTGTGCAGTGTTTCGTATTGCATCACTTACGATCAAATAAAATGGCGCTAGTCTTGGAGGTATATAACGAAATGACTTAAAGTATGACACCATTTTCGGTTTCAAGTTTAACTCATGTAGAATTCTAGAAGGAAGGAGAAAGAGGTATACTTCAAAGTAACAAGTCTTAAAGGAAAATTATTTGAATGAACAGATCGCGCATCACATCGTCCTCCTAGATCCACTTGCAGTCCCAATTGAATTTAATGGAGATACTGCGTGCGAACCAAGTTAACATCCTGCCCCACAACAGACCTTTGTTTATTAACATATCCACGCTTAACTTGTATTTAAAGCAAAGCATATAGAGACTACATTCGTGTAGATGATTTGTAAAGATCGCTGTAACTTGGGCGGACGCGTGCGTTTGTTTGGTGCTCCTGTCACTTGGAATGAGCCGTTTGTTTTTTTTTTGGACGAACTAACACAGTTGGCACAGAGAAGCTGGCCTTTACTGCTTCACCGGATTTGAGAGGTGGCACAGCTCTTAGGTGGTAACTCGACACAAGGGTCCCCCCCGGTGAGGAGTAACCTCGGCTCGGACGGTTACCATTATTACGCGTTAGCAGTCCGATCCGAGGGCGCCCGAGAGGGCCGAACTACGACTCGGTCGGTAGCTGTTTTATTAGCAAAAATCTATTAGGACAATCTAAGCTAAACTAACTTATATGCCACTTCGGGAAGCGAGCCGTTTGTACACATTTCTCGTTAATAAAGCAATGTCGGCTCGGAGAGTTGTAAGACAATCGTCGCCTTATCAAAAATAGCTTAAATTTATGTGCTGGGAAAATATACGCGTTTCATTAAATAGCTTTCTTTTGTTTGTGTATTAAAGAATTAATTGAAACACATTATTTTGACCACGCTTGAGACGATTCCTGTTTGGTAGTCTGAAAGATGATACAGTAATAAATGTCCCATGTAAAATGTTACGCAAACAGTATTATTTAGAATAACAAAAAAAATCCGTTTTATCTTATTTAACGACAGATAATTTTGGGTAGACAAATAAAATTTATCAATGTAACAATCGCGTAAATATAAGATATTATTGTAAAACGATAAGTAAGGAACAGTCAGCTATTTAGGTGTCTTAAGGCCAAACATATCATTTGCTAAAATATGTGGACGGTGAAAAAAGATGAGCTCACTCCTTGCACGTATACGAACGAATAAGCTTGGCGTGTTTTTGAATGACGTAAGTGGCGAAATTGAAATGATTTTATGAGATTTTATATTACTTACTTAACTTCAAATACTCGTTTTTGCAGGACACATGTTCACAGTGACGATAGCTTATTGACTGAGCGTTCGACTTACTATCGGATAATCGGTGGTTCGAATCCCTTCTACCTTGTCCCAATGACTTTCCGTTTAATACTCTTAAGTACAAAAAAACGCGCTTTTGCTGTTCCTACAATGTGATACAGATAATAGGAATGCACTGTCTCTTAGTTATACGAAAAGTAATTCTCTCACTTTCTATCTACTAACTTATTTGTGCCTCTCAATTTTCCTTCGCCTTGATCACACTTTTCGTAACGCATTTACCAACTTAATCCCTAAGCCAAGTGTGCGCAATGAAGTTTTACTTCAAAATATCTTGGTAAAATGTATGCTCTGCCTACACCTCTTTGTGGCTTGCATGAGTACTTTAGTATTTATTTTTAAATTACAACTATTAACTACAAAGCGTCCTAATAATAATCAAATAGATTTTATGTTATCACAAGTGACAAACATTTGTCACACACGCGCGATTCCGTTTTGACTAATGTTTTATTATCAATTAACAGAATTTATCCCTTTTAACGGGCACGAAAGCCTAGAATAGAGTGTCTTAGATATTCCTAAAGAAAGACAAAAAATAGCCCATCCCGAAAATTACTCATAAATATGTCGTAAAAAATATTCTTGTCTAGGGTTGGCACAACATATTCGTTGATACATATAAATAATTGGATATTATGTATTTTAAAAGTTGTTTTAATATAATTATTTGTTCGATTTACGTTTTCAACCGACTCCAAAACACAAAAGGCTTCATCTGCATTTCTTTTTAATGTTTGTGCAATCATGGCGCATCCAGTTCTGGACTATTTTGAATATCGTCAATCGATTATTAGATTCAACTATTACATTGTTTTAATATTGTTTATAAAAAAATAAATAAATTTACTATTAATACAGTACTTAAACAAGAGCGGAAAGTAGATTTTTTCTTTAATTTTTTTTTCTTTATTTGGGACAATAAACAATTGAAATTATAAAATATATTATTATCACTATTATTTGAACGTGCAACACCTTAGTATCTTAATTATATCATCATCATCATCAGCCTGTGTCTATCTACTGCTGGAAATAGGCCTTCCCCAATGTCTTCCACCACATAAGATCCGCCGCTTTCCGCATCCAGCCACTTCTAGGCATCCTTACAAAGTCGTCAGTCCATTTGGAGGGAGGGCGCCCTACGCTTCACCCATGAGCGGCCTCCATTCCAAGATTTTCCTCCGCCATCTAACACTTGAACTTGCTGATTTTTTTAAGAGCTATGTCGACTAACTTTGTTCTCCGTCGAATTTCTTCGTTTCGGATTCTATCCCTTAGAAAAATGCCGGGCATAGCTCTTTCCATCGCTCGTCGTGCGACTTTTAGTTTGTGGACCAGCCCAACGGTCAGGGTCCAAGTCTTTGCACAGTAGGTCATGGCTGGAAGGACGCACTGGTTGACGGCTAGACACCATATGTAAATTATATGCATATAATAAATAAATATCTAATTAGGGAATATATATATATATATATATATATATATATATATATATATATATATATATATATATATATATATATATTTAATAATAATATTAAATAATAAATATTTATATAGTTATAACAAAAAAATAAAGAAAAGAGACAATGAGAACAAATCAACATCTGCAAAGTACATATTGTATACTAGAATATCAACCACACTACAGAGAGGTGAACGAACACCAGTATTGGAACGACAGGAGTTTGAAGAAAATAAATTATACGCCCTCACCTCTCGCCGATAAACTGTTCTAGGTTCATCGTAACATAAATTATTTGCTAAATAACAACAGTCAAATTTATTGTTACACAATCCATGTAGAAACATTGTTGTAAGAAGCATATTTTCATAACAATTTCCCGTCATAAAGATGTCAACAGTGAAAATTAATCCATGACTGTCAGATCGTATCAATATGGACAGCCCCGAGTTTGTAATAATTCATCTGAAGCTATTAATACAACCATATTTATGTCAGAGCGACATATTTTTACTATCCCATTGCTCGTAACATTAAATGCACGTGGGGCGCACAGATGAATACACGCTTCAATCAATCCGATGGAAACAAGAAATTGAATCGCTTAGCGTTATAATTGCTGACACCGCTCGTACAGTTTGATAAAGTTTGAAGTTTTAAGTTCACTTCTCTATTTGCTTCGTATTACCTAAAACATACAATGCTTGGACGAATTAGTTTCCTTTGTTCAGTTTCTCTTGTCTAAGAAAATTACTTGCTAACCACTTGTAGCTACTACCCCGATAAAATATGTATTTATTTATTTAATAAGGTACAAAAAAACAAATAATATATCCGTGAGCAAAAATAAAGGGTCGGTTAAGAAAGTTTGAATATCTCGGAAGAAAAAGACGCTAGCTGAATGAAATAAATTGTGTATGATAAACAATTAAATATCCTTTAAATAAAATATTATAAATACATAATAAATACTTAAACGAAAAAGGATATCTTACGTAAACTTGGATAATACCGTATTTTTCATTATTTTTTTTAATTATATTTAATTGTCTACCATGCACAATTTATTTCAATTAGCTAGCGTCTTTATCTTCCGAGATATTCAAACGTTTTTAACCGACCCTTTAAATCCCAGTGAGCATAAATAAAGGGGCGGAATGACCCTTTACTTTTGCTCACGAGTGTAGTCGATACTTTTAGTAGTCTTTTAAACTATTGGTACAACTATGGTTTACCTATGGCGCACCAATAGCACGCACATACATCAAATATTAACATACACACGATATTATTATTTGATGTAATTAGTTGTGATGGAACGATAATTGATATGACTGTATAGATCGGTTTTAATGCAAATTCCCTAGAAAATATGGCGACTTTCTCAACAAAATAAATGAAAGTACAAGTATAATCCTCTAGTGTATTTGCAATCTGTAGTCCATGTCAGGATTATGCCGCAGTGATTATGAATGTACCAAATCGAAGCATATCTTTCTTTCTAACCTTAATTTATTATAACTAGTGGCTGCGCTTTAGTCAAAATTCAACTTTAACCTAGGAATTTCACCTTTAAAATTATACATAATTCGCAACTCGTAACTTATTCGGTGAATCTGTCAGTCATTATTTATCATAGTTACCTAACCGTTGCCAAAAAACCGTACTGTTTTTTTTTTATATTGTTAGATTGCAACCACAGACCTGTGTCCGTGCTCTTTTGCAATACACTTAAATTGTTCACTCTGCATTTATTAAAAGAGTGCCACCTCTACAGTTACTATTTTCCACACCACCTTTCCAAAGGACGCTGTTTCATTCCATTGTCAAGTCAGCAATTTGCTCACTTGTACAGTTTTTACATTATATTAGCAGCAGTCTAATTCAGAACCTCGCGGAGCTCAGTTCTCTTTCAAAATCAGGGATTCGGGAGTCAGAGTTGTATAAGTTATATATTACAAAATAAAAGTGGTGTGTTCAACCAAGTAGTTTTTTTTAAAGACATATAGCGACGGCCGCCTAACAGTACATATAATAGACATAGACATTTATTAATTGGCATCACAATACAAAACACATCACAGACAGATTATAACACATATTAAAAAAGAATAAAAAATAGACAAAACACAGTTAAAGTTACATGGACAAATAATACAAAACATATGACGCCAATATCGGACACCGTCTCAGCATATGCTGTCGCTAGGATCCGACATCTTATCTTCGTGAATGTGTATTAAATACACGGTAATGTGTGTAATGTCTTTTTTATTGATTTAATGCATTTTGAATGCATAATATATAATTCTGGACTTCTCTGTATAAACTATGTGTGTGGGAAATTTCACCCTCCTGCGTCCGCGCAATTTTCGTAAGAAGGGGTACAAAGTTTTTTCTTCACGTATTAATGAAATGACATGTTATATATAAGAATACGGCTTCGCGTAATGACGTGCATACAAATCAGAAAGCGTATTGATAAATGAAATTGTAAATTACGTATTAATTGGGAACCGCAAGCCGTAATTACAAATTACAGCGGAAACCCATTTAGTGTAGTTAATTAGATGGCGTAAGTATTCTGATAGCGTTTTGTTCCCGTTTGCTAAAAATATATTAGTTATTTAACCACGTCAATGTTATTAACTTGAAGCGCTTTAATACCCGGTAAAGATTGTCTTAGATTGACATAAGCAACATCCCTCCCCAGTTTGAATCTAAATCTAGCAAGCTTCTTTTTATACCTTTTTGATATAAGGTTATTTATCTATAAAAATTAATAAAATTGGAATGTGTTTGTAATATTAAAATAAACGCTTTTACTACATGCATATTAATGAATATACGAAACATATACCAAAATAACATTTTTTACACTTTTGTCAGTCTGTTAGTCAGTGTGTGCCGGCTAATCTCTGGAATAAGGCTGAATCGATTTTCACGGGACTTTCACTGGCAGATAGCTGATGTAATAAGAAGTAACTTAGGCTGTTATTTTAGAAAAAAATTAATAAACAGTTTTAAACCGGTTATCCCGCGGGTCGCAACTAGTAATATAAAATGTCAAGAAAAATTCCCTTTGTCTTTGTTACAAAAAACTTTCTTTCAAAAGTCCAACACATTTCATTCACACACTTTCAACCAAGTGTAACAGAGTCTTTTAATTTTAATAAGGAACATTTTTCTAATTAGCAGCGTAAACATTCTGTCATAAGAAAAATTTAACAGTTACACGGTACGGTAGATCAAATAAAATTAAAGAAATTCTTTTTTACAAAAGTGTTGAATGACCGGGAAATAGATGAAAATAACTAAAAGCTAAAATACATATTAACTAACTGCCCGTTATTTACGCCCTTCAGTTTAAACAAATAAATATCAAAAGGAACTCGTTTACGTTATGAATTATAGACTACACAAGTTTGATATATGCACGCTCTTTCTTGTTCTGTACACATGTATAGACTTAACATTTTAAAAGAATTGGGCAATCTCAAAAGTATTATAATTTGGTTTGTTTTCGTGTAAACAATTTGAGGGAGAGAGAAAAACTTATTGCACATGCAATTATATCCTATTATATAAATAGGTAGATTTTTTTTACAAACTACACAGATCGGTCAGAGAGGCTGGCCTTGACTGCTTCACCGGATCGAGAGGTGGCTTAGCTCTTAGGTCGCTTAGCCTGAACCTCTATTGCTAGTAACTCGACACAAGGGTCCCCCGGTGAGGGGTAACCTCGGCTCGGACTAACTTTGAGTGCCACTTCGGGAAGCGTAATGGGTAGATAATAATACAGGTACTATATCAAAAGCCATGATATCTCAGTGTCCGGGCGGTCGTCTCATGTTGCGTTGCAAGCAACCCTAGTTCGAACCCCGATGCTGACGCCAGTAAATTTGTTGTTGCAACTGTCCCGATTTACCACGCGCTCGGTGGTGAAGGAAAAAATCGTGAGGGTTTCACCGCCGCGTGGCGGAATATGTCTTTATACTCTCATTACAGAGAAGGCCAGTGCCCAACAGTGGGACATATATAAAGGCTGTGACTTACATATGAATAGGTACAATTTATTACTGCTGTGATGTACATATTTGGTAATTGTTGTACAATAAAGTATATTCAGTCAAATCCAACATTTGTGACAACTGACGGAAATGATCACCTAGCACACGATTTATACTATTTGAAATAGTTAAAAATAGTAACATTAGAAACATCTGTAAAGAAAAAATATTATTTTTTATAACAGGAAATATGAACTGAATTATGTTAAAAGTATATATTGAAAGAAATACATTGCTCTCACATATTTTTAACATTAACGCGAAAGAGCATAAACGTTTTTAAACTTCGGATGTAGCCGATTATATTAGGTACCTACTTATGTTATATTTTCTACCATAAAAAGGCAGTTCAGACACACAAAAGACAGACGAAGAGGATGTCAATATAATATAATTATTTATCTTGTAAATCCCCAGTACAAGAAACTAATTTAAGACGTAAAAATGTCTAAAACTGATATATGCACTATGACCTTTTCATGCTGCAACTAAACGTTGTGTTGATTTGGATTAATGTTTTTTGTTAACAACACACAACGGCACTATATCCCCCAGTGGCTTTGCTAACATCGACAGCTTCCGGTAGTGACCAGAAACTAAGATTTAGTGCCACTGGCATCCGTTAAGACACTCACTGCAGCATCTCGCATAAACATCTGTACATTGGAAATAAAATTCCGAGACGGAAATTTACTTCGTTTATTTACTCTTAAATATAGTTGTACAAATAAAATGATTTTTTTTTCAGAAATATTACTAACATTCTTGTTAACCATTCCAACTAAGCTTAAGCTTGTGCTAGAACATGGTTCACGGCAATAGTCGAATGGTGGATTTGAACCCACGATCTTACGATTCGCAGGCTGTACCCTAAACCATGAGGCTATTAAAGCTTATAAAATAAAATGTGTTTCGATCGATTTCGATTCATTTTAATCTTTTATATTAATGATTAATGTCATTATGATGTGAGATGTATTCGACATTGTAATTTACACTAATAATCCGGCAGATGGCATGCGTTAATAAACAATGCGTAGCGCAGATATGGATCCATATTGAGGATGTATGGTCGTGCATTAGTTCAAAACCGCCACTAATTCCTCTAAAATAACACTAAAGCGTAAAACGTTTGTCACTAATGGACGGCAGCGCGGCGTCGGCCTATAACTTATGGTGCGTCGGACGCTTTCTAAATTGATAGTCTGAGGCCGGAAACGCACGTTCCCGCCAATCTACGTTTATATTGATTCATTGCTGTTCGGGAGGATTTTCAAATTTATCGACCTGTCAGTGTAAAAAAGTTTAGTGCGCAGTTCAGAGAGGGGTCGGACTTCGCTGTACTTGTGTTACAAGATTACAACAGAGCGTTGTAACAGACAGAACAATGAATGCTTCACAGTTGACTTTGTATTCCGTATAAATATGAAATGTTTCAATTTAGATAGATAGATAGATAAATCCTTTATTGCACCAAAGAATATGTACAAAGGCGAACTTAATGTCAATTAGCATTTTCTTCCAGATAACCTTTAGTGGTTAAGAGCAGGGTAAGGGTAGTGCCGCTATATACAATTACATATATATAAATAGAGACTTCTATATAAATATAATAATATACATACAAATGGAATATATATAACGACAATAAATATACCAGTTTGTAATTTTTCATTGTTTGAGTAGAAAGTATTTAGATACACGCGATTTAAAGACATTAGTTGACGAAGTCTCCTAATCTCAATCGGCAAACTATTTATTTATTTATTTATTACACCAACACAATGAACATTTTTAACAAACAATACATAAAACAGTGAAGAGTTGTGAAGCGAATGCCATCGCAGTTATAGGCGTAGACTGCAAGCAATTAATTGGCGAGTGACAATGTTAAGATAAAAATAAAACTAAATTTGAAATTAAAAATTAACTAATAAAAAAACTATTTGTAGATTAGTGATTGTTTATACATACTTATACTACATAGTTTTATAGCTGTACAGGTAAAAGAATTGCCATAGAAATACGTGTGACATTCGGGGAACGTTAAAAATTTGTAATAGAAGATTTGTGGTTCGCGGCCGACGAACTGGTTGAGTACAAAGCGCTCACGAAGATATTCTGGAGACCACGTGTTATGAATTATGTTATATAACATGGTGAGTGTGTGTACGTCTCGCCTGTTGCGATTTAGATGTCGTACGAAAAATATAACAATGACAGCCCAGAGTATGATCGTCTAGAACTTATCGCTGGGTAAATATAATATATTCTGCCTTTTCATAATATATTCTGTGTAATATATACTCTGTATAATATATTCTGCCTTTTTGTACAATAAAGGAAATAAATTATTACATATATACCCATTACCACTAAAATAATGTAAGACACATATTACTGAATGGCTCCAAACCCTCTCGTATGAATTTACAGACTCCTTCATACTCATCCTTACACATACAGGCTCTTTTCAACACACGCAACCTTTTACACACAAACACACTCACACAAAACGATTAAACTAAATTACATTATAAGTTTTTAATTTTACTAAATTTGTATTTGTGTTAAATTATTTGGAGATGGGCGTTAATAGCTGCAACACAGTTTTTACTACTGCGGCTATAATCGAACTGGTTTGTACATGATTTTTTGGTTTGAAATAATAAATATTTATTACTATTATTATTTATGTATATATATTTGTCTCGCAAAACAAAAACAGACTTCAAGCCAAACCAGACGGAATCAACTTAAACGCTGCGGCATGCGGATGCTTTCTTCTATTTCCAAAGTGTCATAGTTATATTAAGAAGTTCTAATGCCTTTATTCTTCTTCTTCCTTTTAATTCGCGTTTATTATATTATCGATATAGCGCATTATCGATTTAGTGAAGTCTTGGATATTTGGTCATAAACCTGCCAAAGTCTTAACCAAAAATCATTCTTCCATACAAATGAAGAGCAAACGTGGAAAATTACAATAGACACAATATTAAACTACTTACTACTGCTTTGTCTAAAGCAATAGTGGAGAAAAAGAGGGTACAGAGAGAAAAAATAAATAATGGAACATAATCAATAGAACGATGCATAACAACGGAGTCACATGCACCAGGGCGGGAGGTCATTGCATTATTAAATATTTATCAAGCGTTATGTGAACAAGTGAGCGCAAACATCGGAGGAACGGGATTATCGGCCGGACGTTGGGTAATATCGAGTGTCGACTTACCATTTTAAAACCCATTTATTGGGTCATCTGTGAGTTTGTTGATCGAAAGATTTAGCCAGATCTAAGCGATATTACTGTAATTAAATAGTCCCACACACGTGTGATATACGTCTAGTCATTGAACAGCTAATGTCTAACTGTATGCAAGCAATCAATCAATAAAATAATCAATGGAAAATGTTAAGGGCGTTTGTTGACGTTTTAGTTCCTCAAATTACAATGACTTCATTGACATGACATTTGAATTGACACCGGACATCAGCTAGTCGTCACTAAATTGTTGACATCCAATTAGACACATATTTACGAGGCAACGCGCGATTAATAGGACTAAAAGACAAGTAAAAGGCAAAAACACGTGCAAAATTCATGAAATGGAAGCTCTTAAACAAAAAAAAAAGAAATGCAATATGGATGAGTCGTGGTTCGGCCCTCTCGGGCGCCCTCGGATCGGAATGCGTACGCGTAACATAGTAACCGTCCAAGCCGAGGTTACCCCCCACCGGGGGGACCCTTGTGTCGAGTTACCAGCGATAGAGGTTCAGGCTAAGCGACCTAAGAGCTCTGCCACCTCTCAATCCGGTGAAGCAGTCAAGGCCAGCTTCTCTGGCCAATCTGTGTAGTTCGTCAAAAAAAAAAAGCAATATGGATCGTCATCTATACATAGGAGGTTAGATACAGGATATTCAAACTTGAAGAGCAACTTGAACAAAATGAAATAAATGGTATACTCTTAGAATTGTAAAAAATAATATATAGATACTTAGGCAAGGACTTATGATTTATTAAAACTCTCCATTTTATTGCGGTTGAAAGATGAAATGAAAGTAAATAAACTCAAATTAGCGTCGGCAGTGACTCGTCTATAAATCCAGCCGTTTCTATACCGACTAAAATGGCAATAAAATAACGAAGGGCGACAATAGAACATTTAGCCAATGAGCATGTATGCAAAGATGCATGCATAGAACAATTGAACATGTACCATGACAGTGCAAAATGAAAGTGAAATAATCTATACCTTTCTCTCGGAATCGCAAAAGTGACTGCTTTTATCTCTACTAACGTATGCATTCTATTCAATCCTTTTAGTTTGAAATCTGTTTTTTTAATTGATTGAAAGATAAGTCGTAATTAATCTTGTGTGCCTCAACTGATCTCATCGGTTCTCACAGTAATTGTCGAGAAGAAATTTAGTCAAACGTTAATTGTCTGTTACATTCCTCGACGCATCAGAGAATAATGCAATACGTACAACTAATTCTATTGCAAATCTAAAAATTACGAACATAATTGAATAGTTAAAAATTTTATTACTTACTTTTTTTTCATAATAATAATAAAAGCACTAATTAAAATTAGATTGCTTATGACCCTTACCGCATGCAGGACACAAATTTTAGTGAGTAATTTTTATACGTTACAAAACGAAAACTGAAAAAGCATTTTCGCAAAATCGACAGGTTCTGAGCCCCTACTATAAGACCAAAAAACCACTTAGCTACTATATCTATTATATTATCACTAATTTGAATCTATATTTTAAGTACTTGCGGTAAGAAAATTCATTTTACGAGCTTTGGTATATTTAGTATCAATCAACGTCTTGCACATGTCTTATCTTATCAAATAACATTGTAGCATTTCTTACGTTTCAGAAGAATCGACCTTTCTTTGACTTTGATGACATTATCAGCTCACCTTAATATTTATATCAATACAGATAAAATAATGTTGAAGTGTTTGTTTTTTCATTTTTTCAATAAAATTAAACGTAATCACTTTGAGTCTGGTGAAGCGAGAAATAATTTATTTAAATTTGATAAAATGATGCGTCATCCTCACATAGTATAAAACAAAGTCACTTCCTGATGTTTGTCTGTCTGTTCACGATGTACTCTAAAACTACTACACTGATTTTCAAGATATACTAACCAATGGATAGAGCGGTTCTCGAGCAAGGTTTTAGTACATAATTTAATAAGTGTTTAATAAATTAATTAAGTTTGTATACATTAGCTAAAATAAAACGATATTTCGGAAAAATATAAGCCGTCTTGGTATAAGTTTTGCAAAATGCTGCCTAAACCCTTTGAGATACAACAAATTAATGAATGGTGGAATTGTGTACTATATGTAGGACTACAGAAAAGATCACGATGGCATATGTCTATCTCTTAAGGGTAACATACTATATCCATATTAACACTTTAAAAAATGGACAATTATAAAGCGGTAATTACACAAATACGGTATTATTTTAAATACCTTAGTTGGCTTGAACATTTTATGAATATTATTTTCTACCTTCACAGCATGCAAATGAAATTAACATCTTAGGAGATATAGCAAAATTAAAATAACACGCAATTAAATTAATTTCTTTTTTGTTAAATTCCACGCGGGTGAAGTCGCGGGCACAGCTAGTAGATTCCTATATAAGTTTACAGATAATTTAAAATGTTAGTAGTCATGCAGGTAATTGTTTTTCTCAACGTCTCTATAGTAGAATGATTTAGCAGGTTCAAAAGTTGCTGGACACTATCTTACTGTCTTCAAACCCAATGTATTTTATGGCTACGTAATCATTTTATCTTTTGTAAGATCAACTAAAGTTTATCAATAGAGTTTCAACTACCACTCAATTTATTTGACTATCTTAAAGTCCATTAGTATCATAATGATCGTAATCAATTTCGATATCACTTATGGCATTCAACCTTTGGAGGGTTGTTAATCGAGTTATCGTTTTCGGACTTTTTGTATAAAATTTACTTACTAAAATGAATGCTAATATACAATTTGTAGCATGTAATCTACAGTTTGTACCACTGTAAATTTTAGACGCCTAAAAATTATAGAACAAAACTAAAATAAAGAATAGAATTAACTTCTAATCTGAAATTGATAAACTGGCAATAATTACACAAAGAAGAAAAGTAAACGAGAGACGCTTATTAGTTATTACGTAGGTAAACTTTGAAGAGGGTACCGAGGACATTATTTCGTTCGAGCACACATTTGTTCCAATACACTTGCACAATGAGTTCAACAGCCGCTAGCCATGCAAACACAGGGTCTCAGATCCGAAGGGTTACGTTGACACTCTGTTGAATATGTATTCAACATTAGTGTCGTAATGTAATGAGTTTTGTTTCAGAAGTGTGTGAGGGCTGCTTGAATAAAACATTCTCATTCTGGATACGAATAAATGATTCATGAGATTGCAAAGTTTTGATTTGTTCTTTTCCCTACATATTTTTCAATTTTCGTCAAGATACTAACGCTTGAGATGAGGGATAGATCATTACCTAGAAGGGTATTTTACCCAACGTAAGGCAGTTACAACGACATGTGTCAAATAACGATAATAAAGGGTCGGTTAAGAAAGTTTCAATATCTCGGAAGACAAAGACGCTAGCTAACTAAAATAAATTGTGCATGATAGACAATTAAATATCCTTTAAATAAAATAAAAGATTTTTAATATTTTATTTATATTTAATTAAAAACATAAACTTAAACGAAAAAGGATATCTAACGTAGACTTGGATAATACAATATTTTTCATTAAATTTTAGTACTTAGTGTTGCCTCCATGTGGCGACCCTTTATTTTTGCTCACGGCTATTTATACCGGACAAATACCATTTACTCTTAGTAGTGGTTAATGCCATTTTTTTATAAATTTGCACTCTTCGTCCGTTAATCAGACATCTTGACATCCAGGAAACTTACCAAAGTTTTGGATTTTTACTTACCTAAACAATTTTACGCCATATAGAGTATAAACCGCGACACATACTCGTATATGGGTCCTAATAAATTTGGTAAAAGCTGATTGTGATAGCCATATCTGTCTACCCGATTGGGGTTTAAAGGATATGAGAGTTTATCTTATTTACAATGATTAAGTATTTTAATCTTACTAATAATGCATTTCGAAAATGTTTCCCGTATAATTGAAGAAGGTGGAGGTCAATATTAAAAAGAAAGCGTTATTTACGTATTTACTCGACCACAATATTAGGCATAAAACACGATAAAGAAAATGGAATGTTTATAAATATGTAATTATGAACCAAATGAATATTTTATGCACCTTACCCGATTTGGAACGTGAAACGGACACAACTGCATTCAATTAAATATCCGTGCTCATAAATTAACCAAATTATAGCCTTACTCGGGTCTCATTTAGCTTAACAATCGTATAGTGATAACAGTGCACTGTGGCTCCAACCTAATGATAGAAAATAATGGTGAAAAGATATATTCGGCAATTTTGATATTCACAAATTTTTTAAAAAAATGTTACTGAGGAGATTATTTAGATAGAAGTGAAAGTCACGAAGCCAAGTCGGCTTAGAACAATAACTTTCTGTTCATATTATAGGCTCAACCCTATCAAATGTGGAACCTATAAACTTGGTGAAGAAGAGATACCTAAATAAAAAAAAACAAATGTTAAAGCGCACGACTGAAGTAAAACTTCTTGAGCTTCATCTATTTGTAAGTAAATATAGATATATGTATAATATATACACGATTGTTCAAGAGAGAAAATGTGCGCGCGCACTGCTCTTTCTCCCGCCTACAGTGTGAAACAGACAATATTCCTGCACTGTGACTTAGATATACGTAAAGTAACATTTCTACTCGCACCTTGCTCTCTAATGCAACTTCCTCTCTCTTCCTTTCTTTTTTTTTTTGGTTAACGGAGAGGAAATCTTCAAAAAGATAAAGATAAAGGCGGCGGTTATGTGGGGTTTATACCCACTAATACCTCCCCGGTGGCCCTAGTTTTTACCCACTAAAATCTTCCCGGGTCCACCTTAGCGGACGACCAAGGCCCCCACCCTTGTCGCGTGAACCTGAGGCCCCTTTTAGTCGCCTTCTACGACAGGCAGGGGATACCGTAGTCTTATTCTTGAGAGCCCAGAACTACAGGGCCGCTCTCTTTCTATCTTCACTAACTTAACACTCTCAACTTCTTTTCGCCTCGCCTTATCACTCTTCCTGCTTACTCCCTAAGTCAAGCGTGCCTTAAGAAGTTTTAATTTTAAAAATTATATTTAACATATAGAAATGAGCATACAAAATAATCAATACATGAGATCACCGATAATTTTTATACACAATTTTATGGGTTTTTTTGAAAATATAGATATTAATGAATACAAGATATAAGCATCGAAAACGTAAGGCGGAAACAAAATATTTTTTTCTCCATCGTTGTCACGGAGCTTGGTAAAGCTCGTAAAGTTATTCCAGATGTCCGGGGGCGTGTACCCTTGCGGATAATCGCGCAACGACTGTATCACTACACTTATTTTCCAATTGCGTTGTTTCGAATGTGTTCAGGCTGGGGGTGTTTAAAATTTCCTTCGGAGGGTCCTTCCCCATGTTTAACAGCTTGCTGTGCAAATGGTGAGAAGAATGCGATTTGATTTATCGATACGTTTTCTTACTGCTGGAAGAGTTAAGCAATCAGTTAACTTAAAAAACTTGAACTTGAAGCGCTAGTAAGACAAACCACTGGGGTTTATATAGCGTTAAATTGTATGTAATTCATCAGTTATCTGGCAGTGAAAGTCCCGTCAATACTAGGTCCGTCCGTTCCAGAGATTAGACGGAAGAAACACGGATTAAAAAATTTTTTTTGTTTTTTTAATGTATCATAGACTATTTGGTTCTGCAGTAACTATCACAGCCGTCAATTGTGCTAAGTTTAATCGCCTTTTGTTTCACCAATGTTACATGTTACAGTTTTAGTTCCCCCTACATGTGAGGTTAGGAACCTTTTCCGCCTCCTTACATTCCTCATCTGGCTTTATTTATTTATATTATTGTCTAATTTATTTATACAACATTCTTATATAATAATTATTTTTGAGTTGGTACACATTTGTCTTATTTTTATAACCCCACATTAATTATTTTCTAAATAAAGGCGTGAGCAAAAATAAAGGGTCGGTTAAGAAAGTTTGAATATCTCGGAAGATAAAGACGCTAGCTAACTGAAATAAATTGTGCATGATAGACAATTAAATATCCTTAAAATAAAATAATAATATAAATTTATATATATTTCATTAAAAATATAAACATAAACGAAAACGGAAATCTTACGTAAACTTGGATAATACAGTATTTTCAATTTTTAAATTTTATTTTTACTAAAATTTTGGTACTTAGTGTGGTAAGTACTAAATTTTAAATATAAATAAAATTTCTTAACCGACCTTTTATTCCGAGAGTAGCTTATTTATATCTTTCTTATGCATTGTACAAACTTATTTCACAGTCAATATAATAATAATATTAATAATGCAAACATTCCACTAAAAATATTCATTAATATAGATGTACCTTCGGCCACGATAAGTTAGTCGTGGCGAGCCCAACAGCGAGATTCCCTTAACGGAGTTTTTTTATTTGTTTTGAAGTCGCTGTACGCTCGTGACAGGGGCCTAGGTAACCAGTCCCAAATAAAACGTTCAGAGCATTAAACTTGAATTTTCCGAGCGCACACCTGTTTCAGGGGTGAACCGTTCCCAGTTTACGGCGTTGGCCGCCGCTGTGTCGCGGGAAACACGTTAACTGTGCGACTGGGACGGTTAACGTCCGTCTGTGTGAACGCTGTTCAACGTTTCAAACTGATTACATTTGAATTAATCAAAAATTATACTAACTTCATTTATTCAATCATTTCTTATTGCATACAAGTAATTTTAAAACTTTTCACCGACTTCAAAAAATGAGGAGGTTGTCAATTCGTCCGTATTTTTGTACCTCAGAGCTTTGGAGTGGGTAAACCGATTTTATGATTGTTTTTTTTTTAAAAAAAAGCTGGTGCTTAAAAGATCGTCCGCAATTGTAGCCGTAATGTAACGTACTTGTATTAGGGTTTAATCTTATTTCGTTATGTTCCGAACCTTTTTCAAACAGAGTGGTAAAGACTGCTGTAGGATATTTAAAAATTATTAGTACTCAAATTTTTATTTTTTATTTATTTTCTGCAACATTAATTACACTGTGGGAGATAGTCATTTTTCGTAATAATTAATTTAACAAAAAACGAGTGTTTAGTCTACACGACTGAAGTGAAACTCTATATGTATCTATGTGTAAAATATACACCAAAATAATAAATACGCAATTGTTCAAGAGAGAAAGAAAATGTGTACACCTCTCCCTCTTGCCTCTACAGTAATACACGAAATGAAACTCTCTAGCTTATACCTCCCTTTCAAGTTTCAACTTCTTTAAGATCCTTCCCTTCATTCCAATCACACTTTTCGTAACGCATTCACCGTATGTATGCGTAAAGAAGTTTTCGTGTATAAGTGTGGAGAAAAATGCATCTCCGGTCGCATAGGCTTTTAGTTCTTCAACCGAGTTGTGATAAAAAACTATTTTTTTTTTCAGAAATATTACTAACGTTCTTGTTAACCATTCCAACTAAACTTAAGCTTGTGCTAGGAGATAGTTCACGTCAATAGTCGTAAAATTTTTGCTAGATGCATTCCTAACATTATTTAATATGTATGTATTACCTTTTGTAATTAATATTTTAATCACCGACAAAGTAGGGGTTGCCGGTGCTTGTTATAAATTTCGCGAAATATTGTTTCAATATAAATCAAGTACCGTCGCATAATCCCGTTCTGTAGTCCCCGAGTTTCACAAGGGGAGATACTAAATTAATATCTAATTTCAGGGGTGAGCAACCCCAATTTTCATTAGACCGTGAACCTGGAGTGAAAGACGTTGCATGATAGCCTATTAATCTCGTTATGGAGCGTGATGGCTGTTTTGATTGGCCGACACGCGAGCGACCTGTAACAGTTTAAGCTTGGACGAGGGTCACCATCTGAGACCTCCGTGATACTTGGGATAGCACCGAATTAGTATAACTATCCTTAATAATGCCATTTTTTTACTACGAACACAGATTGGCCAGAGAAGCTGGGCCTTGACTGCTTTACCGGATTGAGAGGTGGCATAGCTCTTAGGTCGCTTAACCTGAACCTCTATCGCTAGTAACTCGACACAAGGCTCCCCCCGGTGAGGGTTTAATATTGCCAAGCACCACTAGATAGTATTTAAAAATTATTAATACAATAGCTCTGAATAAAAGACCGTACAGATGATACAGTGCGTCGAATAGTGTTGGAACCTTCTGTCAAAAATCGAGTCTTTAAACGCTATTTTTAGTGTCTTAAGAAATACTATTTAGCCCTTTACTATTTAGTCTTAAATGTGGTAAAAGTATGGAGTCCCTGATATATTCCGAACATTTAATGTATACCTCGGGCAGGCATAAATTCATTTAGATGGTATTAAAAAATACGAAAAGCTGCGTTCAATTTGCCGCTAAAGTTAGTTGGTAGAAAATCCTAAATAGTATTAAATTCGCCTTTGTGCACACGTGTTTTGGTGCAATAAACAATTTATCTATCTACCTTTTATAAAGTCGGTTAAAAGTTCTACCGATATTTTCGTCTACTTTCATGGTTGCCCTTAACTGTGCATAAAATGGCAAATTTCATCGGTCTACAGGAGTAATTTTTACGTAAGCCCTGCGTTCAAATTTAACGCAATTTTTTGTGTTTTTTAATACCATGTAAATGAATTTATGTCTGCCGTTGATGTCCGGAATAAATCAGTCAATAAATACTCGTTTATTTTTTTATATAGGACTCGTCATTAACTTCCGAGAGGTTTAAGCAATAAGGGTCGTTACAATTTTAAATTTGAGATATAGCAGAGTTTTTATGGCTTTTTTTAGTATATGGGCAATTGTCTAAGCATAACCGCCCTTGCGGAAATGGGTTATGTCGTTTTCGACCCAACAAAAATCCCACAGTCAGTACAATAGAAAAAAACCCATCATTCTACTATTGCCACGAACCACATTTCGTTATATTTTCAAATCAATCATTACATTACGTGCAAAAAAAATTGTCATCATTCTTTTAAATAACATATTTAAATTTAGATTCAGTAGCCAACAAAATTTCTATTAGCATTCATATATCATAATACCGTTAAACGTATCACTTAGTTGTTGCAGTGGACCACTGGCACGCCGCCAGGAGCTGCGGCACTTACCGCGTAGTCTAAAGTCCGACATCATCGCCGTACGCCGGCCAGCCCAGTGCGACGGCGCCGATTTAAACGACCTCATCGAATTTATATTAGGTCCTGAATAAATTCGCATTAGGAGATGGTATACAGCTCACTGAGACCAGACTGAAACTTAACGTGCATTTTAGTACCATTTTGCACGCTCCATAACGCGGTAGTAACTATTAACACAAGGCGAAGCTATTTTGTATTCCTTATTCCTCTATACGATATTATGAGTAGACAGGTGACAGGTTAATTATATGACGCTAATTGGATTAAAAAACAATTTGAAAAAAAATAACGAGGAGGTCAGGATGCCTGTACTCTGATTTTGACACGATAACTCCCAAAGAATGAACAATACACGTTTTAAATAAGTGATTTAAATTGCAATGAACTACTTAATCACTGGCAGGGATCGAAAACAAGTTGCTTTTGAAAACGTTAGTTTCCAAAGTGGTCCACGTTCGCGTGACAAATAAATGACGGTTCACAATTCTTAATCGGGGGTCCTCAAATATTTATCTACACGATGATGAATGAGATGGTGAAGAACAAAAATGTTGACTTCACGTATTAGAGGCATAATATTTGAAAAAGCTCAGCAACTCTTACTTGTGAAAACTTACACATTCTATTACGACATTTCGGAATATGGTAGCAATGTAACTGCCGAGGGCTCTCTGGAACCAGCTAAATGTGAGCTAATGAAAATGGTCTATGAGGATAGAGCCGTGGTAGGTCTGTGTCCCGAGCGGTCGCCTCAAGTTGCATAGTACGCTAACAACCCGAGCTCGATTCCCAGTCCCGCACCAATAAATTTGTTGTTGCAATTTTACATGCTGATTTACCACGCGTTTTGCGGTAAAGGAAAACATCATGAGGATACCTAAGATATTTCCTAGAAAAAATTCTTAGACATGTGAATTCTGCCAATCCGAAACTAGGAGTTCGTGGCGGACTACTCTCTTATACTCTCTTTACAGAGAAGGCCTGTGCCCGGCGACTTTATGAGGATCCTCTGACCTAAAAGATTTATACTTACAGTAAGAATTAAACTCTCACATGTACAATTCCAAAACAACATTGTTACCCGGGTTTCATAAACCTGTTCCCTTTCTCTAACGCTTGAAGCATTTGCCAAAGCATTTGCAAATGCTCGCTCAACAAAAACAAGTATCGGAACATGTTGAATGCTTAGTTATTGGCATTTAAATTTAAGTTTCTTCAAACATGGGTGGCTGTTGGCTATTTACTATGTACTGAAGTTTTTGAGTACATTTTGATATCTATTATCGAACGATTTTTCAGCACCAAATTAGATTTTGATTAAAATATCAGAGTGCGTGAATTTTTTACCTTCACTTCAAAAAGGAAGTTCCCAATGCTTCTGTATTTATTTTTAATAATTGTGCTCTCGTATTCAGTGTGCGAATAAGATTGACCTTGAGTTTCGAAGATCTCTTAAGACCAAGGAACTCTTAAAAATCTTATCGAAGAAGAATTATTGAGATATTGGTAGGTTAATGGCAGTCTAAAGCTAGATAAGTACTATTTATGTACACGTACGAATTTAAAGAAGGAAGGCATTATAGGCGAAAGAAATTTGCAATATAAGTGATACTTCGGAGAGCTCAGCGTGTATTTCTTCAAACGATATACCACGAGCATGTCTACACATCCAGCAACGGATATATTAACTTAATGCATTGATTTTATCGCCTTTTGACGAAATAAAATTATTCTGTATCTTTTATATTTGCTTCATTACTAAAAGCATTGCGAAATGTTAATTTAGTACTTCCTACATACAGAGAGATTTCTCTGGCAATATTTTATCAAGGTGCTTATGCAAAAGGTATCTTATTTGAGGACAAGGGAAATTGATTTCAATAAATTGGAGTGCCGGCAGTTTCCTCCGCGCATGTGGTGGCCCAATAAAACATGTGCTTTACTGTTTATACGAGTTACCGCTTAAAAGGCAATCGTATAAGATGACATTATCGATCGGTGATCAAGTCTTGTGCGCGGATGAGATCACGTGTGTAGGTGGAAATATAAAATTTAATCTATTGATACAGTGATACACTTTAAAAATGGAGACTGTAGAGGGATCTACATATATCTAATGTCTTTAAACGAGTTATTGTATGTTACGGCTCTAACGATTTTCGTGAAATTTAAAACGCGGGAGTTTCTGCGGCGATAAATGGATGTAGCTACGATTCATTTTAGAAAATGTTATTTGTACCTGCATACCGTAGTATTACAGTACGTACTGTTATAACTGTTATACTGCTGTATTGTATAAGCACGACTAAGTCTAAGAGCATTTGTTTAGACATTAGATCAAGAAAATGAATTGTTTGCTTATATTATTTCTAAAATACTTGTTATCATTACGTATTTCGTAACCACAAGCGTAACGTATGTAAAAGTTGTGTCTATATATTTATTTTATTATGCGTAGACACAACTGTATTTTAAACTTGTGATTTTTTGGCTTGTCAAGTTAATGTTGTTTCACTGAAAACTACAAACGGTCTCAACATTGTAAAGAGTCATTAAACTACACGATATTGTAATTTCCATAAAAATATTTCTGCAAGATTGTTTAATATGTAATTCATACTGTCTGTACGGAGACATACCAACACGTCGCTATCAGAATTCTTCCACCGTTCGCAGATGAAGTCACTTTTAACGATACGCACCACGTAGCAAAGCTCATGTTTATTAGAATAGACACATGTCACGGTTCAAAATTAAATCATTTTTTTTTATACTTTCTAAGCTAGTGCTTGACCACGATTCCACCTAATGTTAAGTGGAAATCCAGTTCTGGATGGTAAGGCGCGCACAAGCTTATTAAATGCTTAGTTGGAATGGTTAACAAGAATGTTAGTAATATTTCCGAAAAAAAAGAACAAAGAAATATTGCTAGCTTTCTTTTATATATATATAAAAAAATGCCTATTCACTCTACACCTGAAAACAGATACATTGTAATCAGAGGAAAAAACAGATGCGGGCAACCTATTCCAGTCTTCGCTGTGCGAATGACAGACGGAGCGCTTCGTTCGGATTGAGTAGAGATACTTACATATAAAAGTAAAACCTAAGATAGAAGCACGGAAATAACAATACGACTCTAAAATAAGATCAGGGTATAGCGATATGTTGTAAACGTTGATGGGCGACGGTGATCACTTAAGATATGGTGAGCCGTAAATGAGAGAAATGTGGTGAACTGACAGCCAACCTTCGCTGCTCGGGGAGGTACTTAGAGAAAAGAAAGTCGATAATATTAAAACTAAACCCGCTTTCTGTTTAGTTGCATAAATATGTTTATATTCTTTACATAATTACGATGAATTTAAAGATAAAAGATTCTTGAATTTTTACGATGGTAACAACGGCGCGTTTACCTGAAACAATGGAAGATAATTGTTATTAGTTGATTATTTTGTTGTAACTGTCACTAGACACCCTCGCTAGTAACAATGTGAACGTAAAACAATGCAAACGTCGCACAGACAACTCCAAATATATTTCCTTTTCAAAGCGTAAATCTCTTCAGATATTCTTACATTACTTTAGATATTTTCAAAAAGAAAAACAAACCATTTTGTCTTGTATACAAAGGGCTGCCAATTGCATACTTTCTTTATCCAATCTCGTATCTTTTTATCCAACTTTATCGCGGCTGTCAATGGATGGAGAACGAAAATAAATCATGGCTGCCTCGGCGAGCGGGGAGCAAGCCGAAATCGTGTGAGCTTGAGAAATGAACATCTCAACTGTTTGGCAGATATAAAGGTGTCAATACACAGGGCGAGGGCGCTCGACAAAACGATACCAGCAATTTTTACTACTCGAGTTCGATTTCTCTAAAACTCGAATTACCTGTATATTTAACTTAAAAATTACATCAAATATATATAAAAAAATATGTTGTGTCATAAGTAGGAATAAAGTTCATTCGAATGTCTATTTTTTTTTGACAAAATAAAATTAGGTAAGATCAATTACTTATTAATAATTTTTAACCGCCTTCAAAAAATTAAGGTAATCAATTCGTTTGTCTGTTTTATATTTGTTACTTCATAACTTTGGACTGGGTGAACCAATTTTAATGATTCTTTTTATTAGAAAGGATGTATGTACTTCAAGAGTAATTTGATCAAGATTGACAGTTTGGTTAAGTTCTGATTAATTCTATTTCGTTTATTGAAAGCTGATGCTTGCTTTGTGGGCCAATTCTGACAATAGCTTCCATTAGAAAATCATGTCTTAAATTTGCATTAAGTGTGCGCGACAAATGGACGAATAACTCAATACCACGCCAACCGATTTCGAAGATTCATTTTTTCAGGGGTAGTTTGATGAGAGTTGGTTAGGTACTGGTTAACCTTATAACAAGGTCGATAAGGCTGCTCTCGTCCACATTTAGGATATAGGTTTAGTTCGTGAATTCCGTACGTAAATACAAATAAATTACAAACAGCTCAACACCTCACCAAGATATTCCATGCGATCGACAGTTCTCAACGGAATGCTTGATACAGTTTACCAACTTAGAGGCGTTCCGATTGCTTTATAGAATTAAGAAGCGGATTGAATAAGTTTTCATGAATTATGTTGCGAAATAAATTGAATACGTTGTATATATATATATATACGCAAACGATTTCGCACTGAGACAAATTTAATATATTGCGACCACATTTATAGTTTGCGGTAGTTTGAATTACGGGTGTAAGCCTTTTTTATTTAAAGAATGCTGGGAATAATTTTTTTTTTCACAACTATTGCTAAAATATTTGTTAATCATTTCAAGTAAACTTAAGATTTGCTAATAACACTTGCTACTACTACACCCCCGAATCGGAACTCCCCTGAGTAGAATAAATATTATCAAAGGTACTTTCCAGTGGGTACTTTAGCCCTGATATAAATAGCGCTGGGAATTATTTTTGAAATGTTTCGGCCGGCGTTCTGATGGTGTAGTCTTTTGTATTCACCAACTATGCCATTCTAAATCCTGCCACCTTCTCAGGTAAGCAACTTATATTCTATATTCACACTTTTTCTCTTCAAAAAGATTCCCCGCCTTCTGGGGAAAGCGGAGTTATGTGCGGTTTTTACCCACTTAACCCGCCGGTAACCCTTCCTCGGTTCATGGTGAGGGGCTCCGGGATTTCCAGAAGAACGTCCCGGGTTACTCCCTTCCCCATGTGCCCACCCAGTGCAAGACGACACGGGCCATCCGATGTCGCATTCTTCCAGGATTTTGACGGACGACAAAGGGCCACACCCTTGTCGCCCAATGAACCTGAGGACCCTTTTAGTCGCCTTCGACAACAGGCAGGAGATACCGTAGTCTTATTCTACGAGCCCAGAACTTCAGGGTTGACCTTGCCCATTGCTATACGAATGATTTTACAGAGCTTAAACAATTATTTTAGACCCTGACTATTACTGAAAATAATATACACACTCTATCACTCTTGGTTAAAGAAAAACATGAGTCATTTCAATAATTCCATTTCATTTTAGTTATATAAGTGTACATAGCTAAATAGCCGTAAGAGATATTTGTCATAAAACTCTACTTCCCTTCAACCCTTTTACTAAAAATAATTATGAAAAAAATCCCTTGAAATTGTTCTTAAGCAGGCCCTACCTTGGTTTGTAATAAGTCAATTATATAATGAGTATTACGAGTGATTTTTGTTATTCCCTTGGTTTTCCTTTGATTTCATAAATAAACCGAACTTTTCATGAAAATTCCGCTTGAATTTTATTCCTCATTAATCTGGTTTGATTTTTAAATACATCTAAGACAGTGGTCGGCAACCTTTTGATCTAAAAGAGCCAAACATAGACAATACACGATAGTAAATTATTCAAACAGCTATTCTTTAACTAAAGCTTTCCTTTAGTCGGAAACTATCTAACCATAAAAATTTCAATCACGACTCGACTCAGTTTATAAGTAAATTAAATATGAAGGTAAAATGCGATCTTTAAGTGAATTAGACTCATAAATGCGTTTTGAATCTTACAATCTTTGATAACATTCCTTTACGTCCATTTGTGGCGCGCATACTTGATGCAAATTTAAGACTAGTTTTCTCATGGATTTCATTGTCAGCGTTGCACCAAAATTAAATAAAATCACACGGCAAGCACCAGCTTTCAAATAAAAATCATCAAAATCAGACGAATTGAGAACCTCCTTATTTTGAAGTCGGTGAAAAAAACGTGCGTATTTATTCCTATTAAACATTTCCATTACCATTATTATGCAAAAACGAAGGCGTTCGGTGACATGCAATTTTCAACCGCAGCCAAACCACCCTTCGATGGAATCCGTTCCTGCTTCCGGTGACGTCAATCAGAGCTCCCCGCCGCTCCCCGCCGCTCCCCGCTGACAGCCAGCGGAAGGAGGAAACTTTTTTTTAAAAGTGTTTAAATGTAAATCGAGGTGTGCGCCGCACGGGGGGATCGCGTGTCTCTTTAAAGCGAACATTTTCATTATTCAAGACATCAGTATGCTGTCAATAATGGTGTGGCTATACCGGGCATTGTATTACTAAGGTAGGTTTGCGATCGTACTAGGACGATGTCTTATGACAAAAAGAATTCTATTGCTACATCAAATCACTAAAAAGTTTAAAAAACCGAATGTGAAGACCACCACACGACTGAAATAAAGATCTTTCTATATGTATCTATATCTATCTATATGTATATACTTATATATATGTGTAATATATACACAAAATAAAATTGAAAGATAGAAAATGCACTGCTCTCTTTACCTCCTGCAGTGTGATACAGACTTTCTTTTTTGGTCGAACTAACACAATTGGCCAGAGAAGCTGGCCTTTACAGCTTCACCGAATTGAGAAGTGGCATAGCTCTTAGCTATGCTCTTAGGCCTGCACAGCTAAGCATAGGCTTACACTTCTGTAACTCTCTCTCTTTCTATCTTTACTGACCCTCTCAACTTCCCTTCGTCTCGACCAGTCACACTTCTCGTAACGAATTCACCAGCTGTTTTTTCAAGTCAAGCGTGCATAAAGAAGTTTTACTTCAAAAAGATATGAACACGACAAAGCTTCAAATAAAATTCTTTTATGTGTTAATTTTTTCTGTTACAAATATATAGTTTTTTAAAGAAGTGACAGCCCAATAGCGTTGGACTTACGACCATTCGCGATTCGGATCCTATCCAGGTACACATGAGTTTTCGTTTGATAAAATCAATTGTTAAAAAATAATTTTACTATACACATCGCTCCATGCACTTAGGCCCATAAACAAGATAAACCGGCTTATGTGATTGTTTCAAAAATTGCCAGAAAGCTAATACAGCCAGTTTTAAATAAAGAAACAACACAGCTCTGTTCAAACAGAAGGTGTGTAGGTGCTTTAATATTTGTGTGAACGAAAACAAGCCGCTGTTACCTGATACTGCATTTAAAAATATTCCGGTTCTATATCGCCCCGACAACCGACCGCAATGTCTGTTGACAAAGACAACACCGAGCCTAATTATTTGCGTATGCGTGACAGTTTGTATACAAATATTATACTCTGATTTTTGATATTTGATTGCGGTAATTCATGCAAGCGTTTTACGTGGCTATGTCAAACAGTAGCTAGCTATAAGGTAAGAGACATTATTGGGTCTAATATAAATGATTGATGATGATATATTTAGGATTAGGTTTATAAATAAAATAAAAGATTTTTTTTAAATTAAAATCAGATTTTATAAAACCTCATTAAAGAAAAGTGAGTGAATGAGACAGAATGACGTTCAGTTGTTCAACTAACGAATGACAATTTCAAACCGACCATACGTCATATCATAAATGTCAATCATGTCCGGTTCAAATCGAAACCTCTTTGAGCGTCTATCACTAACTACTATAAAAAAATAATTCGGTACGAAGTTTGCCGGATCAGCTAGTAAGTAATGAAGAGTTATTCACCAGTATATTGGTAAGGGTCTACTTTTATCATGCTGTTTTTGAGATATTAGCGAAATCTCAGGGCGCTTTAGCTAGAAACCCAAACGGAGGAGAGTAACGCAAAGGTTCCCGAAAGGAAAATTCAGCTAGGGCTCTTAGCGTTGCTACCACCGGATTAGACTTGTCCAATTTCTACTAAAACTAATCTACCTACCGCATTGTCTGCCTTGATAATAGGTTTCCAAAGTAAACGGAAAAAGTTGAATGTATTCCGAAATACAGACGCTTCCAGCTACATCAATCTATCAGATTACATTAAAAAAAAGTCGATTATCGTACCGAGGTATTGGAACGGCTCCGCGTAACAGTAGTCTTTTGTGCATGATTCTAGGAAAAATGCGCTTTCATTAAAAAAAAAGCTTCCAAAACGGAAATACAAGAGTTCTATGTTCGAATCGTTCGCGCTAATTCGTGCGCGGCGAGATCAAAGGGCGCGTCGGGGCAATTACTGCGGTGCGTGCGCGCGCCCAGACCGCTCCAGTTGGAATTACGTAGCGGCTAAGTTACGAGCTACGGTTTAAGTAACGAATGCGGCGGACGGAAGTTAGGAACTCCAAACTATTGCGACTTCCTTGTTAGTCTTGTTGTTTTTTCACGATTTAACTATAACAATAATAATACGCCCTTAAGCCTTTTTTTAGAGGGGTACACAGAGACTAAGAGCCGCTCTCCGCTTCTCACCAATGTTATTAGGTCCCATTCGCAATAGGGGTGAGCCCATTACCATATACCGAACACAAATTTTAGCAAGTGATTTTGTTGTTCGTAAGAAATCATAAAAGATTCTTTACTACAAGCCGATTGAATTTGAACTCCCGACCAGACGATGGGAAGCCGAACGCTTAACTATTACGCAACAATAGATATTCATAAGTCTCTCTTGCAGGAGATCCTCTATTTGGACCGCCACGCATTACTGTGTTTCGGATTAATGGGCGCTGTAGTTAGGCAAATTACTAGTTATCCTATTATGACTAGGATAACTATGATACGACTAAAAATCGTTATAACAATAAAGAGGATTTCAATACTGCACGATCGTATTTCTCATTTGTGCTGCGCATATCGAACTTTTAAATAGTCGATATAAATACTATAAATCAAACACACACGGCAACATGTTTTGTCGTATATATTTTGTACGATTGTCCGTAGCTTATAGTCCTAACAGAGTGTTTCGCTGTCGACTTCCCGCTTGCACCACGCGTCACGTTTTGTTAGCGAGTGTTAGATGTCGAAACGTTTGCACTGAAGTTCGGGTTCAATTATTGGGAAATCTGAGTTGATATGAATTTAATTGTTTATGAAAGAGATGGCATGATTGACGATCCGAGAGAGGGCCGACAAACTTTTACTGAAGCTTTTACTGAAAGACTATCAACAAATTCAAATAGGTTTAAAGCGTAACCAATTAAACTCCAATATTGCTTCTATAATTTAGTATTATCAACTTGTAATATAATATCTTGCACATAATACATTTAATAACACTGCTATTCTGTTAATTAACTATTGACTTAAAATCCAAGCCATCTCAAGTGGACTGATCCCCTAAAATCCCTTCGACTCGTCTTATATAATTTTCCACCTTCCACAATGACTTCCCTACGACGTTGCGTCTTAGGTTCTTTCCCATTTTTATTTCAATAACGGTCGCATGTTTTTCTGTTTTTCCCCGAGTAGTAGTTTACGTTCGGATATGTTGCTATCAATAAAATAGCAGTGTTTCATAAAATTAATTTATTATGTAATCAGAGCCACTAATGTTCCATCAAACTAAATTCATTAATCAATTAACATTAATACAGTTGTTTGATAAAAGAAACATGATTGACATAAAAAAAAGAATCACACATACACAGCACTACTTTCAAAGTAGCAAAATAATTTAGAACACATATAGTCGGTAATCTCGAGAATGACAATCACATCTCAATTTAATAACAATTATTTAATCTTTGGATATACTTGATAAGATCAATAACTCGGCTGGAGTCTTCATTGTGATACCAGCTGATGAGTTTGACGAAGTTATCATTTAGAGAGATACCAGTAGCAGCATCAAAGATGGATGAATGAGTATCACCAATGAAATCGGATAATACCACTTGATCTTCAGTGTATTCTTAACTTTTTGCTTAATAGCTTTCATCCAAAATCATAGTTCGGTTCTCGAATTTAATGAACCTTACATAGGTAACTTGTTTTAGTATCACTTCGGTAAGCGTTATCGCTGCTTGAAGAAGTGGCCGAAGTAACTCCAGGAAATATCTTACCGTTGACTGCGGGAAAATTGCCTGCAAAGCAGCGGTACTGCTACGATTTTAAGCTACATATAGTTTCTTACAAATGTTAGAAGACAGAACTAGTCTCATGTTCAGTCGACTAGGTTATATAAAATAAGAAACAAGCTCGTAAATTTAAATGATAACCGTCACAAATGAAATAATAATAAATAATATGTACAAGAAGCTCATTAATCATGACAACCAGCCGTCGCCCGGGGGGTTGGTCTAAAATAAAAATAGTTTTATTGCCCCGTTGCGCCCTCTGTTGCTTTCATGTCTTGCGGCGTGTCACTTGTAATTTGTTTGTTCGTCGCTTAAGGGTACTTCAAAGTCGTTATTGTCGCTCGCGTACGATCTACATCATGTTATATTACGACCGGATGAGGGAAGTCACAGCGGAACTGGTTTTTTCCTATTTAACCGACTTCAAAAATGAGTTTATCGGTATTTATTATTTGTTTACTCTAAGGTTAGGATTGTGCGCATTGCGTACGATGTGATCCCATTCAATTTGGTCCAATTCTGAGAAAACCACATGTGTTAAATTTGCATTACGTATGTGCGCGACAAATAGACTAATAACTCTATGCGACTACTTTCGTAATGTAAATCTGTCTAAATATATACATACGATAATAACGTAGGCAGACAATAAGGATTTCCATTTTGCAAGGCCCTGACACTTCCTTGTCCCCAAACGATACATAGACTACCAAAATTACACCATTCCTTAGTGTATCACTAAACTCGGTGCAATAACAGGTTAAAAATATAGAATTAATAATTGAAGTCTTAAAAGCCTTTAACTCAAGTATTTTGCAACAGGGTTGAGACAATGTCAATAAGAAAAATCTTTAATTTGATCAGAACAGAGAACGTTATTAAAGTAAACATGAGCCTAATGACAATAGGAGCTTTGCTTCCCTTCGCAAAACAATATCCATAAAGCTACATACAAACTAAAATAATTAAATTAAATCACTAATGAATTATTAATAACCCGTCCAACGAGTTGGCAACTTCGTTACGATGCCAGAATAACTTGGAAGGAGCCGCTAACTCGTCTAGGAAGTTCGGACAGGGGGCGCCCGCGTCGGCGGCCAGTTTTAATTGTGACAAGACTAACGCATTTGCAAGATTGTGTTGTTGCCAACTGTCGCGACGATCGGAACGTCTGCGCGCCACTTAACAAGCCGCTAGGGTTGTCGACTGTCGTGGGAAGTGCGATATTAAATAGCAAGCTTTACTTAGTTTTATACGCAAGTTTAATATAAATGTTATACATAATGTATCTCATACATTCACATAAAAAATCACTGGCTGAAATGGGACCTATATAAGTTTGGAGAAAAAAAGAGCAAAAGCTACTTCAGTCTTCCACACTAGAGTGAAAAGAACGTCATAGTTTATTATTTTAAAACCAATTAGTTGTGTTTAAAACAAATTAAACATGGAATTGTACATCGCAAAACCCATGGTCTCGTTACTCTGGTCGGCGGACATCATAAATATTTCATCCCGTATTACAGACTCAGCGTTAGAAACATAACGTATTAAAGTCGGATTACAAATTCCAAACTGTTAACTCGCGCAACCCTAAACCTGGCAGAGATTATTTGGTTGAATATTTAAACGTGTTTAGCAATTCTAAGATGGACTGCATCATTGCGGGCAGAGCTTTGCGATATTCCTACTCCGTTTTAAGGATTACTTGAGCTATTTTTACATTGCTGTCTCGAGTTTTCCTCGTATTTTGCATTCTACTGCCTGGCAATGGATATACGGTGACTAGATAAATCTCGCCAATCATAATTACGCCAATAGTTTAAATCACCAAGATAGAACAGTTAACTATGTATATCTTGGTTATTTATGTTAATCGTCAGACAGCAATCGCAGTCCGCTGTCATCAAGCTTATAGGATTCCGTATATGGTAAGTGATATCCAGAAGTGCCATTTAAGTTAGTTTAGCATAGATCGTCCCATATAGTTTTTTATTAACAAAATAGCTACCGACGGTCTTGGTTTGGCCCTCTCGGGCGCCCTCGGATCGGAACATAGTAATCGTTCAAGCGGAGGTTATCCCTCAACGGGGGGACCTTTGTGTCGAGTTACTAGTTAATAGAGGTTCAGGCGAAGCGAAGAGCTATGCCACCTCTCAATCCAGTAAAGCAGTAAAGGCCAGTCTCTCTGGCTGTGTAGTTCGTCATTTAAAAAAAGCAGGTGATAAGGCCATCACCATAAATGTAGTATTAGGTAGCTCTAGCTTCGGCAAAGAAAGAAATAACACGTATCACCAATTCACGTCATAAATTGATTTACATAACAAACATTTAAATTAAACTGATCTAAGTTATCGTTAATTACTCGAAAAACAAAGTAGCAATCACTAAAAAAAAAGAGAATATACTCGTAAGTCTAGCAGCCCCTGAACGATGGTGCCGCTCCTAGTGAGCCGGCCGAATGAATTGATACGGGGTGCGCGCGCGCCCTTGATTCAAAATGTTATGCTGATCATTCCTAATAGTAGCATAAATTGCAGTGAATTTTGTCACGTTAAAAACCAAAAAACAGAAACTCGATACAACCGTCTCGGATTCGAACTCCCGAAGAACTTCGCCTGACATACTTTACACTTTGTGTAATACCTACAACCAAGCGAGGGTTGGAAGCGTATCACAAATAATAGAACGAATCTTCTTAATGTCCACATTGTTAGCATTGTTAATTACGTATTCAGGACACCACCAATAATAATTTATTTAACTATACTTACAACGTATATCTATATAATAGTATTGATAAAGTCTCGGAAGGTTTGTTGTAATAACAAAGGGTATTGCTCAGTCGCACTGTTTACTCAGAAATAGTAGGTAAAGTGTTTGGACTTGTGTTTCGCTGTAAGCAATGTTCAGAACTGCTAGAGCTTAGTGCACAATGTTGAATGGCTTGAAACTTTGCGCTGAGCGTTTCTGTTCCTGTCACTAGAATGCCACGAGCATGTTGAAGTGGACCTTACAATGTCTTTAGAGATATTACGATATACATGTCCCAAAATTGAAGGATAAAAATGCACCACAGGGGACCTGCTGATGACTACTCCAGAAAAATAGAGAAAAATAATATCTCCATTTTTTTATTGCAAAAAAATATTTGAACGTTTTTGAAAATCAACACCCATAATGGTATTTCTTACTATTGTGACCACAATTAATCAAATATTTCTAATCTGTCACATTTGGTCCAATTCTGACAATGGCATCCGTAAGAAAATGGCGTTAAATTTGCATCAAGTACTCGTATGTGCGCTACTGTACTTGTAAAATGAATGAATACGAGTAACTCAATATCAAAAGATTTCAACTAATCATTTTTTACTGGAAAGGATTTACTTCAGGGGTACTATGATGAGAGTTTGGTTAAATTCTGACTAATTCTATTTCGTAATATTCGTACGATAATTCTGAAATACAAAGAGGGCGATCGCGCGTATAGCGATTTGATTCGATTTGAAGTCGATTAAAAGATTTTGCTCGTAAATATACTTTTATGAATTAAATTATGAATAGTAAAACCACTGTATAATTTTAATTGAGATTCATTTGAATACGAGATTGAGTAGGAAAATAAATGGATTTCGAAACAATAGTGGTGATTGCAAATGGACTAAATAAACCTAGGGACAGCAAAGCGGTTAGTTTTCGGTTCAGACAGCTGAGATCATCAATAACAGCCGCCATTGATCCACCCTCGCCATCCATCAGGCATTTAGAAGTCTAGACTGAACAAAGTAAAATCACACCAGTGTACAATTGCAATGTCGGGAAATGTTAATATGATATAAGAAACTTCTTACACGATTGAACATTTGTGTATTTGTGACTATAGTCGGAAAATTGACTTTTGTTTTCTTCAAAGATTGTAGAAAATAAAATAAATGAAAATCTGCACAAGTCTGCGAAACGTAAGGTGGTATCTCCTAGAGTAAGCTTAGTTGGAATGGTTAACTAGATAGTTAGTAATATTTGTAACAAAAAAACATGAAAGAATTAAAAAGAGGGACATATATAGACCATGGTGCGGAAATGAACATTTCCAACACAAGACGTTGCAGCTTGCAAGCCTTTGAGAATGGAGTAGACTCGTTTCCTGGAGGTTCCCAAGTTGTATCACTTCATACCACCGCTGGTGACAGGTGCTAGTGGGTAGGATGTTTTTTTAATTATGGTTTCTTACTAATTATTTCACCCAGCCTATTTACAGGCTGTGGTCATATTTTTACTTTTTCTTAATTTGTATCTTGATTTTGTGTGCATAGGATATTACGTGAAATATATACAGTTGTGGAATGCCATTATTACATTCATACAAAATATTAATTTCCAAATATAATTTAATGGGAAGGGTAAAGGGTGTCATTTACGGCCAGTAACGTCATCGCCCATTAACATAACGCCGCCTGGCGAGATGGGAAAAACGTGAAAAAAATTATTTAACGTTGAAGCGGGCGCTTCTTCACGAGCGGTCCTGGCGCCATTAATTATATCTATTCGCAAGTGCCACTCACAGCCTGCGCCCTGATTAAGCGGGCAAAAGTGCCAGTGCAACTGAAATGTGTTTAAGCAATTATATGTGTATATATACTAAACGAGTATATAACACAAAAAACGATTTCAAATATATGCTATAAATTAACAACCAATTGGCTTCAAATCTTTTGCGTTTAAACAAGACTGAGTTAACAGATGTAAGTTTTTTTTTTAATGACGAAGTACACCGATTGGCCAGAGAGGCTGGCCTTGACTGCTTCACCGGATTGAGAGGTGGCACAGCTCTTAGGTCGCTTGGCCTGAACCTTTATTGCTAGCAACTCGACACAAGGGTCCTCCCGGTGAGGGGTAACCTCGGCTTGGACGGTTACTAAAATTCATATCGGCGCTCTTACCTACTGAGCTAACGAGTCTTGTCAGATGGAAGTTGCAATTACTACAACTACTTCGAATAGAAAGGAGAAAGGGGTAGATATTGATACATTTCAAAGGAAAGAATCCGGCAAACAAAACGAAACAATGGATTATAGTTGTTTTTTGCTTTATTAAGGAGATATACTATCAAGGAGAAACAAGTACAAACATGTTTCGATCTAATAAATATGAACTATCTATTAGTATTTTCAACATTCCTACCTTTGTCTAGAGCCATGTGGGACGGAAGAAGTAACGACTTATTTTTATAAGGATAATGTCCGAATAAACGGGGACCGTTGATTCAGCCGACAAGAGCATTAATAAAAGTACGAAAACGCTATGACCTGTTAACTCGAGCGCAAAAGTAAATATTTATCCGACGCCATTATGGCAAGATCTCCCAAATCCGGCAGCTATTAAAGGAGATAGAATCTATTTACAATGTCAGCGGGGCTGCAGCGTGCCGATATTTACGGCGATCGAGCGGAAATAGTTTATGGGCAACATTTGGTGCGTTCACCCCATTTTGTCTACCGGCAAACGGATTCGGGCGGGGAAATGACTCCATCGCTTTGCCCGCGAACGTCTTACGCGATATTCGCACGGTCACGGTCGGTAACGGTGTGTAGAGAACGCCGTCTCTATTATTTTCTTGCTTACAATCTATCTCTGTATTCTATATGTCTAAGGGTTGGTGTTTTGTACTACTAAGCCAAGCCAACCAATCGTAAAATGTGATCCATCAAAGCGTTACCTGCAACACGTCATATGGTCAACGAATTTATTATGTCTAAGATTGTTATTTATATAATAAGTAGATAACGCCTTGAATTTATACACGAGAAAACCAAATACACCCTCGCACGCATCCACTCGCACATCCCGCGCACACTTATCTGTCAACAAACATGCTCAATCACAAAAAAATAATAATATTTAGTGCGTAAGATACACTCGCAGTTAGGTACAGTGTCTCCCTAACACAGGCTGTTGTATAGTTCTAGCCGGGAGATCTGAGAAATACAGTATGTATGTAAAAAATAATGTGTGTGTCTGTAAAATAAATATTTCATTTCATATACAAGTGCTACAAAATAATCTGTAACTATCTTAGGAAACTTGCACAAAACAGAAAGTTATGTGTTAAGTTAAACTTATGTGTCCCTCATTATCTCTTACGTGTAAAATCTGAATGCATTGACGAAAACCCACCCTACACTGCATCCATAGACCGCTAAGATAAAAAATTGACATGCTGGAAGACGGTTCTTATCGTACAGAATTTCCTGTTATTAAACACTGGATGCATGATTTTTGTTATTGTATTGCCACATCAAATTTTGTGTGATATCAGTTGCAGCTTAATATATGCCCCACTATTCACAGGCATCTATGATGAGAGCATAAAGGCATAGACGCGGCCCTAGATCGGATTGGTAAACTTCACATGTCTTAGAAAATTTTCTATTTTTTATGGGGTATAAACTAGTGCTTGACCACGATCCCACCTGATGTTAAGTGGTGATATAGTTAAAAGATGGTACGCGCTAGTTCAGTAAGGCTCCCACGTCATACTTGGTCGGAAAGACTGACGCCGGTAACTTGTTCCACTGTACGCATTCTAATCGCTTCGTTCAGCGCGGAACATCAAAGGATGGAGATCCACTGAATGTCTAAACGTCCGAAGGTTGGTTCGCTGAGAGCGTGGTTTGAAGAGCTGAGTGCTCTTAAAATTGCAATAAACAAATTCATCGGGGCTGGCACCAGGGATCGAACTCGGGATGCTAACGTAGTATGGAACTAGAGGGACACTGAATTTGCACGGCTCTTGTCGGTCTTGTCTAAATTATTATTTGTAAACAGCGAAATAAATGTTCTTTCTTTCTTCTGCTACTAGGAGTGTGGGATGATTGTTCTGTAATTGTCTGTCTGTCGGTTAACTCGAGTAAGGGATTAACAGAATACCAGGTCTATTTTAGCTAACACTCTCGGCAATAGTTGGAGAGACGCCAGACGCTAATTGGTGGCGCAGTTGAAATACATATGCTTTCAATGCTGCAAACCTGAGTACATACGTCATTTTACTACCCCTTTCGTTCTGTACAGCATATATGTTGTCCATAAATGTTCATTGAGGTCTGTACAAAAAATATTTAATTTATCTTTCCATCTAAATAATCTCATCACATGAATAGCCTTATCGTCACCTTGTATCCGTAGTTTTATTTGTTAACTTAATCTTTATTTGCACATATAAAACAGAACAAAAGACAGGCGAACTTAATGCCAAAGTGCATTTTCTGCCACTCTACATTGGTATTGTGGAGACAAAGTAACGGGTGCAAGCTTAAAGAAAAAACATTCAAAACATCCTTTGTTCATATGGAACATACTCGTATATTTTTGTGAATTCAAATACGTGATTTGTCCTTGCATGTTGCAATTTTAGTTGAAAATGAAGTCGTACGGCTTAAAAAAGAACAATAAACTCGTTAACAAAGGATGAAGGAGCGAGCGACTGTAACACTAGGTCAGTTCAGTATTTATCTAGGACGGTATTACGTGAGAGCGGTCGGCGAGGGACAAAGGGGCACATTCGGACCGGCGGCGCATTACCATCTCAATGGCTCGTTTTACATTGTTCTAGTATTGATCTCTACTAATTTGTTAGCTGTGGGTATGTGCTAATGTTTGTCTTGTACCTACGAAGGGAGCTATTGGATTATTGAAACTGTAAACTTTTAACCTGTACCCGGAAGATGGGTTACATTGGAAGACTTGTTATCGAGATCGCAAAACCACAGCTACGTTATTTTAGCAAATTCCGATCCAACTGTGGGAGATAGTATCTCTGATAAGTTGACGGCTTCTGCTAATATGATTTCCATATTTTCGGTTTCTTACATATAATTTACTTAACTCGATCTAAAGTGAATAACAAAGCTGTCTTTTAAAAGATGGTATATAATAGTTATTTCGTAAGTAATGACATCTCTCAAATCATTTTAACCGACTTCAAAAGAGGAGGTTTTTAATTTTTACTGAATTTCGATTATTTGATTTAACTAAAAAAAGTAGAAGAGTAAATAATTTTAGTGTTAACTGTCTTTCAAAATTGTTAACATTAACGTCAGATTTTATAATGTATGTCAAAGATTTGATTCAGAAACTCATAAACTAACAAGTGTAACCGACATGAAATCGAATCTAACGTTAAACGTTATTACGCTCTCTTTGTATTTCCGAACTATCGTCGGAATATTACGAAATAGAATTAATCAAATCTCCCATCAAGCTACCCTTGAAATACCTTTATAATAAAAAATGAATCATTGAAATCGGTTCCTCCAATCCACAGTTATGAGGTAACATACATAACATTTAACATACATAAAAAAACATACAGACGAATTGAGAACCTCCTCCTTTTTTAAATCGGTTGAAAAAAGGTAATGGGAAAAAAGTTTAAATTTTCCCCGTACCTCCTTTTATATCTTAATTATCTTCAAATTTATCAAGTGTCATGTGAATTTAATAGCAGCTAGCCATTTGGCCGGTTTAGTTAAATTGTGCGGACTAGAGGTGAGTTCGGAGGTTAAGTCCCGCCGTTAACCGGCGGTCAGAGTGACGGGAACTCCGCAGTTTTATGGGGGGCGGTGTACGTCAAAGCTGTAATGGGACGCGTTAAAGACCAGAATAACGTATACTACTTACAGCATTGTACGTATTGTATTGTGAAGTTACACTTAGTATAACAGCTACACTGGTGTATTCTTTAGTACGGAATTGAAAGTTCTGAAAGATAGAGGAAGGAAAACATTGCTAGTTATTGTTTTGCGCAGTCAATAAGACCTAATCGGACAAACTTTCACGACGAGTAATATAACTAACATTTTTTTAACCAATCCGACTAATAATATATAATAATAATGAAATATTTATTTTCATATAACTTAATCCATAGAATTTGTTAGTAACAAAATAACATAATAACTATGTGAGTATATATAATTGAAATTAAAACTAAAACTTAAAAACTACTGCGTTGTCCGTCAGGGACAAACCAATGAGGTGCTTTATGAGCCGCGAGTCATACCGCTGTGCAACAGTTCTCATGATGGCGTTAAGTTAATTAAGCTTGTGCTAGGAGATAGTTCACGTCCATAGTCAAATGGTGAAAAATAAATTCACAGACCGTACCCTAATACAATAGGCAAAAAAAATGTTTTTTATTCACCACTACAATCTCGAATTCAACTTAGGTTAATAAAAAACTTTTTTTTTTACCCCCGGGGAAGGACGAGTTATGTCGGGCCCTCACCGACCACCCACAAGATGTTCCACCATCGTCGCATATGGCTGGACCACGGGATCGCTTGCGCACGCACCGTGGCCCCGCCTGCGACCCGGATACCGACGAGCCTCCCCCTCACCGCACTCCAGGCAAGGCGCGCCGGAACATAGGACGAGCCTTCCTGCACGATCTCCGTAAGCGGGTGATGCACTCCACCGAGTCCATCACCTGGAGGTCTTGGGGGCCGGGAATACGAGCTCTCAAAAAAAAACTTAAGGTAACCCGTTAACCCGTGCACGGAGACTTAGCCTTTCGCGGTTGCATTGAGACGTACAATAATAAAACAAAGAACAAGACGTGAACATAAAAAAGAAAAATCTCGAACGCGCTTTTTCTTTTAACCTTATGATTAATGGAGCAGCGTATAACAATGAAAAGCGAACAATGATGACAAATCGACTGGAATATTTCAAGTTAAAGTAATGCTCCACTAATCCAAGCGATGTTTTCGACGTTCCCCACGTTGACGTATCGATTCGCGTGTAATCGAAATCGTAAGGAAGTAAAATCTGACAGCCCTAACACCTGCTACGCTACGACAAATATAAGTTATATTACGACAAATATTAGTATATAACCTTTTACTTTGACGTTTTTTCAATACTTTTACCGCGCTTAGTACAAACACGTAATGATTTCTTTTACTAGCGGTTGTCGATCGTTAAACCTTTTTGTTAAAATATTACTGACAAAGATGAATTACTATCAGGAATATTTTATATGGAATTAAATAAATAAATAAGTCTAGTGAAAGGCCTCAACAATACTAGTGGCTACGCGGCTTCACTTGTGATCACATGGCCGTGGAGTCAATGAATTGGGGTGTTTTCAGTTATTTAAATTCTAAAGGACTTAATAATCTTGGTGAAAAGGGAAGAGCGAAAATCGTCTCTAACTACCCCGCTAGATTTAAAAAGACTTAAAAGATTGTTTTTTAAATTGATTAATTAGAAATAAAATAGATAACTATTGTAAATGAATCTACGACTACTACAGAAGTAGGTTCATTAAAAATGTAGAGTAGGTTTAGTGAGGTGTTTTTTTATGGATGAATTCTATTGTTTTTTTATGGGGTATAAACTAGTGCTTGACCACGATCCCAGCTGATGTTAAGTGGTGATATAGTCGAAAGATGGTACGCGCTAGTTTAGTAAGTGCCTATTCACTCTACTCTTGAAGGCTCCCACGTCGTACTTGGACGGAAAGACTGACACCGGCAACTTGTTCCACTCCTTTGCTGTACGCACAATGAACGATGACTCAAATCGTTTCGTCCGGACGCGCAGAACATCGACTATGAAAGGGTGGAGACCCGCCGAATGTCTAAACGTCCGAAGGTAGAATGGGGATCATTGTTAATGATTGTAGATGTAAAATCTATTTTGGAAAGAATTTGTATTAATTCTGTCCTTAGGGAGTGTTTAAACTGTGAAACGACTAACTTTTCTAAATTTCAAGCCAATCGGGTGCAAAGTTTTAGTGATATTGTGAGGAGTCAGTGCTTGGTATTTCCAATATACCTATGTATAACTGTACATACGATCCTTATGATTGTTGATATATATATATATATATTAAAACATTATTTTTCCTTGAATCGTATCGGTAATACGGCATTATAAGGTGAATGAAATTAAACGATTAAATGTAAAACACGAGGAAAACAAAGTTTCCTCATACATATATCTGAATTATCTTAAAATAGCTAAGGCAGTGTTGACAGTGTCCGGGCTGTCTCCTCATGTTGCAAAGTACGCTAGCAACCAGAGTTCAATCCCGCTGGCATCAATAAATTTGCTGTTGCAATTTTATGTGCTAAATTACCACGCGCTCGGCGGTGAAGGAAAACATCCTGAGGAAATCTACATACTTTGAAATCTACTTCGAAAAACTTTCTAAGCATTTATGTATATGTTAACGGAAATGTATGTAATCCGCATTGTATACAATTCCTAAGAAATGTATGTAATTTCTAAAATTTGGTTTTAACTTTGACTTAAAACTTTAAAATTTGGCTTCGACTTTTTTTTAATTTGACTTTTTTGTCATTTTTTTAAAATTTGACACTGCTTTTATTGAGGATGAACGTTATAAAGAGTTCATTGAAGAAGTTTGTACGGTAAAAACAACTGCTAGAAACACTTCTCTTGATTATTGGTTATTGCGGCTATACGACGTGCTATTATTTTATTTAATAATAATGCATATTATAATTTAAAATAATGCATATTATTATTATTTTACGGTATGACTGTCTCAATAAGTGTTAGTGTTATAATAGGCCCAAGGCCTCACGTACGGATCAGTGGTGGTCATCAGAAAAGTGACGAAAAAACTGCAACTGCACGACAGCGTCCAACATGCTGTAGTGGCGATATCCCGACACACCGTCAGCTGTGTCTATTATACAGATGACTGTGACGACGCCACAGGAAGACTGATGACAAGGGCAATTGCCGTATCAAGGAAGAGGATAGTGGACTACAACCTAAAAATGGCCATGAGAAACAGGGACACAGCGATCGCGCTAGAAGCTAATAGCAATACAGTGGGGCGTCCGCGACGCGTGAACCGTAGCGATCTCTGGCCACCTCCTAATTCAGACATTATATATATAAAAAAAAGGAAAATAGGAATTGTAGAGGTGGCACTCTATTAATAAATGCTGAGTGAACAATTTAAGTGTATTGGAAAAAAGCACGGACACAGGTCTGTGGTAGCGATCTAACAATAATAAAACATGTATATAAAGGCTGTATCTTTAACTTTTTTAACTTTAGGCATATAGTATCAATCTTCGTTCACGCGACAACCCTAAATCAAACAACGCATTCGCTTAGCGCACGAATTTAAATGTCACAATGATGTTTATTCATTACATCAGGACGTCCTCGAGGTGCGAACGAGGTAACTATTACTATCACGTGCTATATTCAACTGTATGATGTTCGTTATAAGAGTGTAATTTGCATATGCAGTTTATTACTCGATATCAACACGGTAAGCTTTGTTTGAAGTGCAACGGTAATATATCTAAATTAATTATGTACATACATGCAACATTATACGCAGTCACATTGGATACAAAGTACACAACACGAAGATAAATATTTTAAAGTACAAATGTTATATTACATATGCCATGGTTAGCCCAGTTCAATATATAAAGACGATATAGAAAGAGGCTATCATGCTAATATAGTTTTTATTTTGAAACAAACGGTATAACGTTTAAACGTCGATTTGATTTGAAATGTTTTTACTTGTTCAAATGACTATTCATACAATTTTTCTACTAAATTTCATAAACAATAAAGGGAAAGACCAACAAGAGAATACAAAATTGCCCAGTTCTATTTGCTAAAAGGAATCTCAAATCTAAATATCCACTCCACAAACTAAACAATGTTTACAAATAATGCAAACAATATATGTTATATAATCTGAATCTGACTGGATTATAATAACTAAATAATAAAATACAAGCAAACATGTTACAATATACAGGAGTCCCGTCTCTTGAACTAGGTTTAGTGCCTTCTATGAGTCACAATCAGTAAAGCGTTCATTAACTTTTGTAGGAAAAAAACTACAGTCAAAGACGAAAAATGATGGGAATGTGTAGTGTAGTGTGTGTTTGTGTGAATTGTGAATTTGTAATTAAGGGAATAATCTGTAATAATTGAAGGAGATCAATTGAATTTTTATTTATTTTTTTATATATTTTGTAGTATATATAAGTAGCTTAGTATATTTACACAAAATAAATTTCTCAACGCAAGCGTATTTCACAACTTTATTGGTCAATCATTTTTCATTACTGACATTATTCTATTGAAATCTAAAGTACGCCATTATCCAAATATTCTGGATACATCTTGTCCATTCAAAACCTTTATTGAAATACGTTCTTTAATTTTAGGGGAGAGTTTACCATATCGACAGCATCAACATTAAATTTTTGACTGTTCGTAACTGTCAAACATTTAATGTTGACAGATAAACCCATGAAAAAACTATTTTGTTTTATTTATATAAAAAAATAAAAGTGTCCTATGTCCGTCTGCTGGTTCTAAGCTACCTCCCCACTAATTTTCAGCCAAATCGGTGCATGAAGTTCTTGAGGTATAAATAGTGTAACTAACACGATTTTCTTTTATGTATATAAATCTACAAAAAACAAAAATTAAATAATTTTAAATTAACATACATGATCGACAACTGCTTAAAATATTTCGATTACGAAAAGTGTGTAAAACCGGTATTATGATTTGTGATAAATAATGGTAGAAGCACTGGCGCAGATAGACACACACAATTTACGTGTAAATTATTATGTTAAAATATATTTGCCTGATTTTTTTACAATTGCAATATAACGGGACAGTACAGTAACCTATATTATAGAGGATTACACGTCGTATTTAATAGCCGTGTATATATTATAATTGTATCGATTATTGATTTAACGCGCTTTACACCAAGTACACGACAATACGCCTGGAGAGCGCGCGGTGTGATTGCGGCCGTAAGTTTCCGTTGGGTCGTGTTTACACAGTGCGAGGGCGAGCCGCGGCGTGTGGGATCGTGCGGCTTCGAACCCGTACTGTCAAGGTCTCGGCCAGCCCCGTTCATTCAACAAGCTGCTCCATTGTTTTTACTATCGTACCGTTAACGTGGCGATGTGTTTATACGATATCACTACATAAACACAAGATGCTAACGATCCGTACAGATGTATAGCGTTTACACTGTTTGAGATAGAACCCCAAGTCTATTATTGTCACTGTATTTTCACTATGAAAGAATGTACATACTTTATTGCAAAATAAAACACAAAATAATATAATAGGTTGTCAAATATCTCCCTTCCGCCTTTTGTCTTTTGAATTTCGCGGCTATGTACAAAGCGCTACAGAGCTCGGATCTAGCAATACTATACATAATTTGAAAGGTCTTGACATAACCTACAAAACGACGCTATGCATAATTAGTTTGGATATTGCGTTCAACAGTTATAGACGTGTAAACATGGAGTTCACTAACACAATTGCAATCAACCTTTGAATGGACAGAAATTTTTGGACAGCTGTGTCAGGGCGGTCGATCCGCGAAAGTTCGATTCGCAAGACTAAAACAATTTGGTTACAATTTCAAGTGCTGATTTAACACACGCTCGACGGCGAAGGAAAACATCGTAAGAAAACTTACATGTGTAACAAAATTTTCTAAGACATGTGAAGTCAATATACTTTATACTCTATCTACAGAGAGGGCTTGTGCCCTGTGGGACATAAATAAGCTGTAATTTTTTTATGTAGTTGCAGCAAATGTTGTAGGATTTCCATGAGTATCTTTTGACATTATTCTCCTTTCTCGCTGCGGGCGCGACCTTGCTCTCAGTATTAGCATACTAACCGCGCGATGCGAGGTCGATGTTGCAATCTTTTTCACTTTTGTTTTCATACGGTTCTTGAACATTACAATTTAAAATACCGAATGCAATTAATAACTCCAATATATTATTAAATATTCTAAACGGTCAAACGACTATTACATTTACAGAAGACCAAATTTATGCGTTGCTTTTTTTGGTTTAAATGGTCTGATTTCAATTGGGTCTCGTAATATTTTTTAGCATAGGACCTCGAGTTAAGAAGATATACCAGGAAACTCCTAAACTTAGAGAAGAATGTTTGCTAATTGAAATAGTTGCTAGGTTAATGACAATTCATTACTATGTGGGTATTAAATTAATGACAGATAGCATGAATGTGTGCAAGAATAACGTAATTGGACGACAGAACTTCGTAAATAGTCATAGTCTAGTAAGTAATTAGATTAAATGCAGGTAGTATTTATTGTAATGAATAGTCTATATCTAATCATAGTAACAAAATGTTTATTCTTGAATACCACTAATTTCATGTGAAATGCTAACTACAACCCGAGCGATCAATGACATTTTCAGTGGAGTACTTAATGTCAATAGGGTTACTTGGAGTATAGTTAATAGAAGTAAAAGAAGTGGATAACCATTATCTATCCAAAAACGAATTCTACAAAAAAATATAAAGCTCATTCGATGAAGAAAGCAAACAAACCAATGCAAGAACGCAATACTAATAATAAAATAATAAACTGCCATAATTTGAATAACGAACGGCTACTGTATTGACACAGTTTCGCGCCACCTTTCAATTCAACCAATCACAAGGTAATGTAACAAAAGTATGTTGCCACGTGATTGGTTGATTTTAAGTGACGTTCGATAGTTATGAGTCATTATATCATTTCGGACAGGTACAATGAGACGTTGTTATTAAGAATACGGTAAGCTAATGGACTCTCGGAGACCAGTCGAACCCGTCGGCAGGTGCTAGGGGCGGCGTGAACACCTGCGGCTGGCGTGTAAATCGAGCGTCGAATTGTGATGACTTTGGAATTTCTTGATCGCTTTTTAACTTACTAGGAATGTTAAACAGCTTCATAAAATAGAATATCAAGTTGAGATATAGTAACTTTATTAATTGGGCCAAATACTTTTTTATTTATTTTTTATTGGTGAAGGAGACAAACGACGTAGCGGTTCACGTGAACTTAAATGACTCCATTGTCCACAATTACTTGATTGCATGTGCGTTGCCAACGTATTATTCGCTTAAGTATAATATATCTCACGTCCGTCTTCTGCGAGATCGTAGTATTTCCCCGATCGTGAATTTGTGCAACAGCAGTCATGGCTGATGCTTTGTTGAATGAATTGAAATTGAATGATTGGGAGGTCTACGTACAATCACTTCACCTCACGTCGCAATTGTCACATTTGTATCAATTATTCTGTGGTGAATTTCATCACTAATTGTGGCTTACCATTTCTTTGGGCTAGTACGCTCTTAGAAAACCTGTATATTAAGAATACTGTCATAAAGGTATCCTCGATTAAATTAAGCTTCAATTGATGTACGGCCTTCAATACGTAATGACGTAGGTTTGAATTCACGATTCGAATGTTGCTGTGAATCACTAGCACAAACTCAAGCTTATTTGGAATGGATAACTTGTTAGTAATACTGTTGTTAATTGTTATCATTCTTTGATAAAAAAAATATTAATTATTAATGTGATATGATGAACGAGAGGAACATTAAAAACAACCTGTACGTGATAGTTGATAGCTGTCAAAGATAGGCGATAGTCGTTTCAGGATCGTGTAAAATGTAATGTACCATAATCTATACCCATAATTTTGGACGCAGGACATATCTCACCTCTCAACATTAAATTATATCAATTTAATTGTATACAGAACTAATAAAGCATTTACTGTAAAACTTATCCATTAATCGGATGTTACTAGATAAACTTTTCTGATAATAATTTTAATAATGAAAGTTGCCAAATAGAAAAACAATGTTGCCAAGTTATGAGCGATTTTAATTAAAAATTCCCAGAAGCTCCTCGGGAACTAAACAACTACGTTTGTTATAGGAATTTAATTAAATCGAAAAACACCACGGATATTTTAATGGGAATTTTATCGTCGATTGATGGCAAGCTTTCGGAACCTTGAAATGAAATGGCTATAACGATGTGTGGAAAGGGCGCTTAAGCATTCATTGGCCTCCATACGATGGGCAACCTTCTGTCGTTAATGCATTCATTTACATTTCAAAACACCCTTTGTGAGTATCGTAGGCAAATTAAGAAGTTTTTTACAACTCAAATTCCGAAACGGAATGTTATAAAATTTGTTTAAAAAGTCCCTCTATAGCAGACACGTGTAAATTTAGTTCGATATTCCCTGTGTCATTCTATGTAGCTTTAGAAAAGCTAGTTCGTAAAGCGATGTGCGAGGCGTCGTCAGATAGAACTCTATTCGAAGTGGGAACAAACAAACTAAATCAAATCACCACACAAAGAGATAAAGTTAGAGAAAAGAAGGGTAACTTAAATTTTAGAACGTCGAGGAAATATCTTGCGGTGTATGTTAGATTCATCCACATAATATCTCGGATATTTTCTTTCCCTTTCCTTAGAATTCAAATCTGGTTACAACTTATGTAATACGTTTGTCCAAGATAGCACGCTTATGATAACTGGCAATCGGTAAATTTATTCTAGACTGAAACCGTTTTATTAGAAACTCAACTAATTGCTCTTATAGTATGTAAATTAATAAAGAATAGCTTGTAAGGGTAATAAAGTAATAATAGATAAGAAAATATTCTCATCTAAAACATCACTCCGTCTCCATCGTTCAGTGTTTTTGGCAAACCTATCAGAATTACTAAATGGAATTTGATACGCTGTTTGAAAGTAAGTTACAATAGCTCTTTAACTTTTCGATTACCTTTAACTATGTACCTACTTAAGATAATAAAGGGACTTAACCCCGTTATCCTAAAAATAATTTAGAGAACCATAACCAATTAATATTTTTATAAATAGATATAAAAAGAAGTTATTGTCTAGCTAGGGCGGTTCTACTTATGCTTTCCAGTCGGCTTGAATGAATGAATTGCCATTATTTTCGGATTTATAGAAACAAGAAAACGCTTACAAAAATTTGTGCCTGGCGTTTGGTGATGGACGCAAATGGGCATCACAAATGAGACTTAATAAGTTTGTTGAAAAGTGAACAGCAAAAGCTGTCTTAGTCTAAACCACTAGCTGGAGTCGGAGCCTTTTTTTAGCGGGTGGCCATTTTGATATGAATACAAGTGTTGATTTGAATTTAAATTGAGAACGTAAAAATGGTATATATGAAAAAAAGACCTTGAATGATGTGTGATAACAAGCAATAGCAAAGAATACATAAAAGAAAAACTAAAGGTTACTCCTAACATCGTCGTTTTCAAATGTTACACTGCTATCTGATGCAAATTCCACTTAAAAAAATTAACACATTTTAGCTAATGAATTTTGATCGGAATCAAAGCATTAGAGGCACACATTTTAGTCGAGTTTTTCTAGTCAAGTATTTTTTTTTATATTCTGAAAGCAAGTGCTTTACTACGATCTCATGTTAAGTATAAATGCATTCCTGGATTGTAAAGTACACTAGCTTATTAAATGCCTGTTCACACTTCCCTTGAAAACATCCACATCGTAATTGGAGGGAAAGACAGACGCGGGATAACTATTCCATTACTTTGCTGTACTAATAATGAAATAGGAAGCAAAGTGTTTCGTTAGGGTTTTAAGGGATCGTCACAACAAAAGGATGAAGTCCAGCAGTCTTGAATTCCAATGGTTGAACCGGGGATGGAGGATTTTCAATGTATTACATGTATCTTTCAAATGATTTAGTTAATATATTTCGTCTATTGTAAGTATTAATATTCTGTTAAACGTAAATTAATTAATAACTTTCCTTGTAATAAATTCTGGCCATTATAAATATGACTGTAGTATTTTTAAAGGATAAGGTTTATTATGACTTAAGCTCTTTATATAAGGAATTATTTCATGTATAAAGTAAGGGGCTACAACGGCACAGGTTTCAAAATAAGTCTGCTAAATCTGCTCTTTACCCAGAGGGCGCTAGGAAGTTTGTTACGCCCTTATCTGTTCCCTTTGTACGGGACGACCGAAAGTTTGTCGTACGCCAAATTAATTCCCAGACAAAGCGTATTCGGAGGACGTAATTATACAGGAGTGAGGTAATTTTTTGGTGCATGGAGATGATTGTTATTATTTGATGGAAATGTTTGTCTAACTCAATTTATAACATAAAAGTGATGTCCTTTTCCATTAGGTCTAATATTAATATTGATTTTTTAACCTGGCGTAATGGTTTTCATCTTGTTTTTGTGAATCTCAGGCCTGATTTCCACTAAAAATAAAATGCCTTTGGTATTCAGGGGAGATTTATAAGGATAAGTGCCTTTGAATTAGCGTAAATGCTGGCGGAAAATCTTCTGCGTAGGTGACATCATCTGGTAGCAACTAAAAGATATTGCGGTTCGAATCGACTAGTAGTATATCTTACAGTGGAATCAACGATACTTTCGCCAATGTCCTATGTTACGAAAAGGCAGAATGTTTAGCAACTATTTCTTCTTTCACGATATTTGATTGTTAATAATTTATAAGTAAAAATACTCTATTAAAATGGACATAATTGAAAATCATGTTGTTTGATATTTGACTATAATTATACCCCCTCCTGAGCATATTTGTCAAGATCTCCGGTAATCGTGATGAACTTACCTGAAACAAATAAACCAAAAAGTTACTTTGTTTGTTGATATATTGCAATAGCCTAGTAGGTAACCGGTTCGAGTTACGATCTGATGGTGACGAGTTCGATTCTTAGTCGGCTAGTAACATTGAAATGTCGTTTCTTCGTTTTCTATCGTATAAAAAGTCGCTTCCCGCTGTCTGTCTGTTCGCGATAAACTCAAAAACTACTTCAATGATTTTCATGTTATGCTCACCAATGGATAGAGCGGTTTTTCAGTGGAGGAAGGTTTTCTTACATAATTTATTCCGTTTTCGTATACATTAGCTAAAATTTTACGATATTTCAGAAAAATATAAGCCGTCTGGGAGTTTCTACGAAAACGGTGCCTAAATACTTCGCGATATAACAAAATAGTGTATGATGGAATTATGTATCATGTGTACATAAAAGACCGCGAAGGCATATTTCTATATCTTGAGGATAAAATACTATGTCTATAGTAACAATTTAAAAATTGGACAATTAAAAAGCGGTAATTGGAAAGCAAATTGTACAAATATGGTATTATTTCTTATTATTTTAAAAACGTTACTTGGCTTGACCATATTATTTTAACATTTTAGATGCAAATTAAATGAATACCTTAGGAGGTTTAGCAAAATCAAACTAAATAACTTTTTTGTTAAATTCCACGTGGTTCGTCCACGTGGAAGTCGCGAGCGAGGAGAGTTAAAGAATCACGGCAATCGGCTTACCCCCTACCACATATGTGAACTAATAAGCTTGGTGAACGTCTCTAACAAAAGCAGTGACTGTCTGCCCTGCTAGGAAAAGGACGTGAAAGCTTATTTTTCATATAGATATTGTAGCTCATGTTTTGTCATGAATGGCATTACAATTGCTATTTGCAATGGAATTTCGGTGGAAGACAATGGAATTCATTATTGAAAATTGAAAATTGAAGAAAGATTACATTATATATAATACATTATTAAGTCTCCGTTGCGAGAGACTGGTATGGACTGGTGTACTAGGTTGCCCTGTCAGACAGAATACCAGGCCCTCTGCCGCACGTATTATTTATGTCTAATTAATATGATTAAATAAATAAAACTAGTTACTTGAATATAGATAAAATTAGAATGGTATTTGCCTTTTATGTGTGTTAGTGTTTAAGAATTAGGATATTATATGTAGAAGGTTTTCAGTATCGTTGTAATTAAGAGTCTCTAACCAAGCTGACAGTTCCAATTTGCATTTGTATTTAGAAAGCGAATATATACTTATATTTTTATAAATATTGTTATATAGGTGAGTGCCTAGAAAACAGAAGAATTTGTGCGAATAGCTTGGTTAGGCTGGTTTTCGACACATTATATTGTTAGATCTTTTTACCGTAGCTAGTGAAGGAACAAATTTAGTAACAGAGTGTTGTTTGAGGACAGTATTAAAAACATGTTTGATTTCATGATGTACAAAAACACGTTTTGTAGGTCAATATAAAATGAGGAGCATTTATCACGGTAGCCAAAATGTCGCGCTGTAGCGAGTGACCGGGTCCGGGGCGAAAGAGGGTAAGGTTTATTTAATTTGTAGATGGCGATGCGTAAATTGCTCGGACGATAGATTCCACTCGGGGACCGTATATTTATTTATACTGTTATAAAATGGTAAATGGTTGATGGAAATTTCTAAAATATAAAATATTTTAAGAAACAGAAACTCCGTTACAAAGTTTACAAAATTACACCCTATATACATATATGTCCCACTGCCGGGCTCAGGCTTTCGGTGTAAAGAAATTGTAAGTGCATAGCCCGCCACGCAGGTCTAGTGCGGATTGGCAAACTTATCATGTGTTAGAAATATTATTATCTTATTTCTATGATACATGTACCGCCGAGTGTATGCATAGATGCGTAAATCAGCACTTGTAATTGCAACAAACAAATTCATTGCCGACACCGAGGATCGAACTCTGGCTGCTAGCGTATAATGGAACTTGAGGCGACCCCCCGGACACCAACTTCTCTCGCAACTGTCTTAATCCTTATATCGTATCAATTCATTGAAAACGCTAATATGCAGTTAATAAACTACATTTAAATTGCATAACATAGTAATCGTTCTAACCGAGGTTATCGAGGAGACCCTTGTGTGTCGTATGAGTTATGTCACCGAAAGGTAATTTTTTTTTTAATGACGAACTACACAGATTGGCCAGAGAGGCTGGCCTTGACTGCTTCACCGGATTGAGAGATGGCACCTCTACGACCAAACCACCTAACATGTAAGGTGGAAAACACCTTTCAAACCATGGAAGCAGTGAAGGCCAGCTTCTCTGGCCAACCTGAGTAGTTCGTCAAAAAATATAAGAACTCAATAAACTGGTAGAACTGTTATGAATAATTCAGAATTATAATTTCTAAAGTCGTCTTCTGACAACACACTATTAAATTCTCATTCAGCGTCGGGTATATCAAATGTAAACATCAAGAAAGCACTAATTATTTTTTTATCTGGCATCGCGTCGATCAATCAGACCATGTCGGAGCGGGTTAAGGTTGTGACAGTTACATACGTTGAAACTGCGAGTCCACCGTCGGCAGGTGAACGGAAGAGCAGATGGTGACCAGCGGACGGTGAGATTATTGTATTTTTTGGCCATTAACATTGCACGCGGCTTTGTACAATTAATGAGTAGGTAAAGAAAATTCATAAATATTAAAGACTTGTTTCCAGTTCCATTCTGGAAATTTACACACCATTAGAAGAAATCTTTAAAGGTATGTTTCGCCATAATTATTTAATAATTTGTTGTTTTCTTTTTAAATATCTTATTATTGTAGGTTTAAAGTTTTTGTAAGGCTGTTTTTTGTTTACGATTTTATTTTAAAGAACGCTAACAATTTTTTTTCACAAATATAACTAACATTCTTGTTAACTATTCCAAATAAGCTTAAGCTTCTGGAAAGGATGCTTCACGTCAATAGTCGAATGGCTTATTTGATCCTATCACCTTACATAAATCGTACTCTAAGCCATTACGCTATTTACAGTTCTTTTAAGTATATGTCAGGCTATCATAGTATTTTATATTACATATCTATTATGCTAGTTGGTTTTGCTATGTTTCATTTCGTTTTTATAAAATGATGAGGGAGGTCTGAGTGTTTTAGTGGGTAACTAAAACCTTCCGATGGCTAGGTACATTAGGAGCCTTGAAAACGTAGACCATAGTACCTTCGCTGTGCTGAATAACGGGACATCTTCATTTAAAATTGGGAATGATCATGTCTATAAACCTGATCACCCACGAGCCCGAAAAAGAGTCGTAATAGAATATAACAGAAGCACGATCGATCGATCAAAATTAGATAAGAAGTTTTGGAGATGTACCAAGCAATTAGATGACCATCATTTGTTACTGTGAACAGCAGCCACCTCTATCTACTTAATGACGTTTACACCATTAATTAGCTTAATTAAACTGCCAATAAAACTAGTATTTCCAATTACAAATTCATTACGACGGCTTAACGACTGTAATTCTCTATTCATATACGTTATTACTAATCGATTATTGTTATTTATTAGAAGGGCGGACTGGAGAATAAATTACATTATTGTAAGAATAAATTTGAATCTATTTCGAAGAATTTTTTCATAAATCAATGCTAGCAACTTATACTGTAATAAATAAAAGATTGAACTTTATGGTAATGTTAAATTATTTATCAAATTAAGCGACGTTTCGAGAAGTACTATAGACTTTGTATTAGAGATTAAAATCCGGGTTAAAGACTGACTAAGAGGACGTAGGTTTGCAAGCATACCTGGCCCCAGTATGCTTCGGCGTCGTCGGGACTTCTCTGAGTGCCGGAGAAGTTCCCTTTGAGGATGAAGTCTGGTCTTTGTCGGGACCGGCCGGTCGTTGGGGTGTCCTGTCGCTGACAGATCCGGGGCACCCCGCTCATAACGGCTGATGGCATTCGCGGAAGGTTTAGTGGGTAGGGGCTGCCCAGGCCGAGTCCCACACATCCCTCCGGGCCCACCCAGGGTACCGGAGGATGGTCTATAAAAAGATTCCCCCGCGTGAACAAAAAAAAAGGTTTGCAAGCATGTTAGAACCTAATAGTTAGAACAAAGAATACTTGCATCTACAAAAAAGAACACAAATATATTTAGGCGTAAAAACAAACCGACTTGAAAATGAATGAAACACGCAGGCGCCCTCTTTGTATTTCCGAATTGTCGTAGGAGTATTACGTAATAGACACTCTAAGTACACCAAATCATCAAAACTCTTGAAATACAATCCTTTCCAATAAAAAATCTAAAATCGGGTGACGTGATATTGAGTTATTCGTCCATTTGTAGCGCACACACATATGCAAATTTAAGACTTATATGGTTTTCTCATGGATGCCATTGAATTCATCAGAATTGGACCAATTCACGGAAAAAACCAACTTTTTTAAAAAATCATCAAAATCGGTTCACTCACTCGAAATTATGAGGTAAAAATAAAGAAAAAATAATCGAATTGAGAAACTGCTCCTTTGTTGAAGTCGGTTAAAAGACATTAGCCTGTGTAAGATGAGGTGTAATCTTGGTCTTGCGCAGAGTTGTATTTCTATAGTCAACCTTAATTTTAGCAATGCAATGGCATTTATCATTTAAAAGTCACTTATAATCTGGAAGATCGATTTAACAACTTTATCTCACAAAATATGTGATCGGTATAGTCATATGATTTCGTTTTATAAATTGCACTTAACGTGAAAATATTTGTGATTTATTGTTACTGGCAAACTGTAGTTGTGTTGAATTATTGTTATGATTGATTGACGTTATCAGTTTTTATTCTATTTTAAAAAAGGCTACGTGTAAACTACACGGCATAAATAGTAACCGCTATGGCAGTCCGTTTTTCACCTACTACTTATTTAGTCTGGTACCTGGCCTATCGCCCTACACCTGGTACAAAGGTGACAAAAAACATTCTATTTCTATTTTATTTAAAAACTAGTGCTTCTCGTGTGTTTCTACACCGTAGCTCATAATTGGAAGGACGCGCTGGTTGAAGACCTTTATCTTTAAGCATATGTAGCACTGCACCTATAAACCGATAGTATTTAGACAAACCTAGAATAGGTCTTAAGATGCTTCTTATTGTGCTAAGATTGTAAATTGTGTTAAATATATTAATTTAAAAAAAAAACATGGGGGTCCCATGTGTGATAGTTTACTGTACATTGAACCTTACATTATTCACATAAAGTTTGTTTTAATAAACATTGTATTATAACTACCCACAAGCTTGTACAGGAAAGAGGTTTTATTTTATTTTTACAAGAGTAAGGTGTAGGGTTGCTCTCGTACATTATACAAACAGGAATATACAATTGTTAAGGGTCGTGTTACACGTCCGATTGGTTTGAGTGACATACAAGATGCGTGTAGTTATGCCAACGATAATTCAATTGTATAATTATGCCGTTGTATCGGGTTATCATTTGTTTTCAACCGACTACAAAAAAGAGGCTCTCAATTCGTCCGTATTTTTTTAATGTTCGTTATCTCAAAACTTTCGAGTGGGTGAACCGATTTTGATGATTCTTTTTTTTTTACTTGAAAGCTGACAAAAATTCTAAAAGTGTGGTCCCATTTATTGGTCACAATTTGGTCTATCAATAGTGACATACATGAGAAAACAATTTAAGTCTTAAATTTGCATTAACTATGTGCGCGACAAGTGGACGAATGACTCAATGTCACGCCAACCGATTTCGATGATTAATTTTTTATTGGAAAGGATGTACTTTAAAGGTTTTTTTATTTTTTTTTACAAATAACTTAACGCTAAATAAACCGCAGTAGTTTGTCACTACTGCTTAAGTGTCCGTCTTGGGTACCTAAGCAATGGTTCAATATGCGATTAATGTTTTTTTGAGTTATGCATTTTCTAATATCTGGGGGTAGTTGTTTAATTAATGTAAGCACGATGTATCTTGTCGTGCGCTTGTCGTGCGCTCGCCGTACACATTTTTTGTGCCTATCGTATTAAACTGGTTTAGCGATATCGACCGTGTGCAAATAGGATGTTCCATTTTGGTCACATTTCACATTCTTTTAGCATAAAGTATTTTATTTTTGTATACATTGGTAAGATTTTACAGCGGTTAAAAAGTTTTTTTTTCATCGTTATAAAATTGTTCTTTAATGTTTGGTAATATAATTAGGTGGTGTGATGAGTTTAATTAGGTTTTCATTAATTATATTTCGTAATATTCCTATTTTAAGCGGACCCTGGTAGGCCGGGAAATCGCTAGGCAGAAGAAGAATATTCCTATTCTATTCGAAGTCGGTGTTTTGTTTTTACTCATACTTTGTTAATGATGCTAAGGAAGTAGAACTTCTCACGTGCGTACATAAGTACACACATCCATTTTTATTTAAAGGAACGTCAAAATATGTAATTTAAAATGAGTTATTAAGTGAGGTTTTGTTCGACTCTTTATGTTCTTTACAACTCGTAGTCAGTTGGAAGCAATGGTTATTCGAGAGGCGGTATTATTTGGTGCAGCCGAGACGATTTATATGATGGTTAACACTCAGCGAAGTACATTAAGGAGATACCGATGAACTCAGCATGGATTCAAAAAAAATAAAGTACTGTATAACGGGTCTGGTCTTTTCAAATGGGAAATAAAGTATTGTCGTTAGGATAGTCCTTTAAGCGGAGCTTTAAGTAGTTTTTTTTTAAATAAGACTTAATACAAATTAAATATGTAGGTCCAGTACCAATGAAATGATCCATAAGTTATATTTACTATCGAGTCTGTTAACGTACAACACATTTGTGTGACAGATAGTAACTAAAAAAAATAATAATAAAGCCATGTTTATTTCCATATGTAGCAGTATTTTGTAACTTTTTAAATGTTAACAGAGTTAGTATTTGTTAGTACTTTTAGTGTTTACTTACATTTATATTAGTATTGTTAAATTTAGCAGCTAGATATGGACCCCACTTTGGGTAAAGGCCTCCTCCATTTTTTTCCAGTTTTCCAGCCTAGAGTCATGCAGTTTCTTCCTACTTCATCTTTTATGTCATCAGACCACCGCTTATAGGGTCTGCCTACATTTATTTTTCCAATTGGCCCTTTCCATTGTGTTGCCAGTATAGTCCAGCGTGAGTCGGTGAAGCGTGCTACGTGTCCAGCCCATTTTAATTTAAGTGCGTGTGTTAACGCGTAGGTTATTTTTGTTTTTTCCTTGATTTTGGCCCTTGTTACTTTTTGGATTTTTTTGATTTTAAGGATGCTTTTTTCCATTGCGCGTTGAGTTGTTCTAATTTTCTGTTTTGTTTTGTTTGTGTAAATCCAAGTTTGACATCCATATAATAAGCAAGATAGCAAGCATGTCTCAAACACAGTTCTTTTCATTGTGATCGAGTAATCTTCTTTTAAAATTTCTTTAAGTGACCAAAACCTTTTCCATGTTATATTTGCCCTTCTTTAAATTTCTTCATCATTGTTTGAGTTTCTGAAAGATACTTGCTTACCCCTTACATAAAATAACTAAATATCTATAATACAAAAAAAAATCGGCATCCTTGAGTTACCAATTCCAAAATACTATAGATAAAACGGCGCAAGGTGGCTAGCCTTTCGGTGTTTTACAGATTAAATTTTGGAGAGCGTGCACAGGAATTATCCGAATTAATTCCCCTATCCCCATTCTACCTTCGGACGTTCGGCGGGTCACCACCCTTTCATAGTTGATGTTCCGCGCGTCCGGACGAAGCGATTTAAGTCATCGTTTATCGTGCGTACAGCAAAGGAAAGTTGCCGGCGTCAGTCTTACTATTAAGTACGACGCGGAAGCCTCCAAGAGTAGAGTGAATAGGCGCTTACTAAACTAGCGCGTACCATCTTTCGACTATTTATACCCATCAGGTAGGATTGTGGTCAAGCACTAGTTTATACCCCATTAAATAAAGATTTTTCTGCTGGGTACATAATATGTATGTAGATAATAATTATATTATTTCTAGTTATTTTCTGTCTAAAAAAATGGCTTGAAAGCAGATGTAGTAATTAGAATGAAAAAGGTATGCATGCATGCAGATGAAAACTATTTTTACAGCTTTTCCTATCTTAACAACTTACGGATAGAATTGAGAGGTAAATACAAGGTCCAGCTAAGCGGACGTGATCAGTTAGTAACATATAAAAAAAACATGTACAGCAGAAGTGCTAAAAATGTCAGTGATAGCAACAGGAAGTGACATCATAAAAACAAATAAATATTGTATCTTAAATTCTCACCCGAATTTAAAATGTCAACAGGAAGATTTTTTTTGCATATGAAGTCATAATTCAACCTGTTAGAAGCGAGATAGTAGAAAAAGGAAGGAGACGCGCTAATCTCTGTGTATGCAAGCAACGGTGACAAAAAATATGACCGCTTCACCACCTGTCTGAGAGTCAACAACACTATAAAAACACCTTCGCCTGTCTAGTGATTGCTGTCATGCTTTAAATGTCGATATCTTGAAATATAGACACGTGCCAATATAGACGGAAAGGTAAAATTTTTATAGACGGAAAGGTAAAATTTTTAAAATTTTAAAATCAGATTTAGTATAAACATTATACGTATATAAACATATCTATATACAGGTTGTCCCATAATTCAACGTCCAACGGTAAGTGGATGATGGGTGACGGTATGACTGCCTCAAAAAAAAATAATTAAAAAAATCCATCTCATTTATGTTTTTACGAGCATTTTATTGAAAATTGCGAAAAAATCAAACCTTGTGCGATATTTTTAAGGACTATAACGACAAATAGGCAAAATCATTATTTTTTTAAAGAAAGCTAGCAATATTTCTTTCTTTTTTTCAGATATGTTACTAACATTCTTGTTAACCATTCCAAGTAATCTTAAGCTTGTGCTAGGCGATGGTTCACGTTGATAGTAGAATGGTGGATTCGAACCTGTGACCTTACGTTTCGCAGACCATGTCCTAGACGTAGGTTATTGAAGCTTCAGCCCTGTAGTTTTGGGCTCTCAAGAATAAGACTACGGTATCCCCTGCCTGTCGGGCAAAAGGGGCCTCGGGTTCACTGGGCTGGGTTCGTCGTTCGTAGCTCTGTCGGCCGCCGAGGTGGACCCAGGAAGAAGGCGACATCGGCTGGCCCGTGTCGCCTTAAACTGCGAGGGCACAGGGTGGTAGGGAAGTGCTCAGTACAGAGGGGCTCCGGGATTTCGAGTGGAACTCACCATGCACCGAGGAAAGGCCCCCGGGGAGATTTACCCCACATAACCGCCGCCTTCCACCCTGGAAGGCGGGGTATCTTTTTAAAGATTTCCTTGATTTAAGTTTGTTGAAGCTTCTGATTTTTTCTCAAAGATTGTTCTCGATAATGTGCAGATCATAAATTAAGCTTGCTAGAGTTACAACACAGCAACAACAGTGGCAGCAATTAAATGGTACCTAAACCTAAATTATTGAACCTATTTCTTAATGTGGTTTGTAAGACAGAAAGCTATGCTAATTGAACTTTGTACGTAGACAGTAAAGTTCAATTTGTTCGACAAATTATTTGAATGCATTGCTCTCTTTTCAACAGTGTAACTTCAGTAATTGAAAATGTACAGATACTAATTGATCCATTTAGGTCAATACGACTCCCACTTAAACTAATATTTAAATAGGTCGTCAGATAGATGTGCAGCAAACAGCATTCTGCATCTACTAGTCGCTTCCCGTTACAATTTATAAATAGAATTAATACTATCGATATTTCCGGTGGCGGTCACATCACTATTTTAACCGAGTCGTTATCATTTCGGGTTTCCGTGTGCAAATGTGAGTCAGCGAAAACAGGTACATTTCAAAAGATTCATGGTACAGTTAACGCAAGGAATATTATGTGTTTTTTTTAATGTTAATTAATTACGGTTCTCGGATTGTGTTTAACAAAATATAAGAACGTAGGCGTTCGTACATTACTGTATTCAGTGTGCTTTTTCTTTAAAAAGCAGTACAAAGAGTGTAATTCTCATGTCAATTTCGACCATGAATTTTTTTGGTTGTTATATGCTTCCAACGTTTGATAACAAACTCAGTTGTCCTTGCCTCCTTATGCAATTAAATAATTCGTGGTTAAAATGGGAAGGATTTAAGTTAAGAAAAGAGCGGCATTTGCAGTTTTTTGCATGACCTGGAAAGATCGGTGAAGTACAACGGACGTATAAAATACCGGCTTGGGGTTGAACTGCGGCGTTTCGCACGGTGAGTCAAGTATCAGACCACTGAGCTACCAAGACTCTTACAATTACCTTTCTAGCGTAGATTTGATTCGAAGTCGGTTTTATACTTATATACCTTAATAACAGCAGCAGTTATAGCTATAATGTAATGCAATTTACTACGAAGCGGATACGGCTCACTAGTATTCAACGAGGTTTTTTCTATACAAGGCCTGTCACGAAGCATTATGATAACATATACGGAACGTAATGACAAACTGTGTGAGAATTGTATATTTATATAAACGATTTATATGTTATTGTTTGTTGTTTATTAATATGTATGTTTTATGTAACAGATTTGTTTTATCGGAACAATGGGCTATAAAATGTGTTGAAACATATGTAGGTATCCTTACATAGTGTAAAACAAAGTCGCTTCCCGCGGTCTGTCTGCTCGCGATAAACTCAAAAAGTACTGCACTGATTTTCATGCTGTGCTCACTAGTGGTTCTCGAGGAAAGTTACAATTTAAGTTACAGTTAAAATATAACGATATTTCGGGATAATATAAGCCGTCTGGGCGTTTTCAGCGAAAACGCTACTTAACCCTTTGGGATATTTTAAAATAATGTATGGTGGAATTGTGTATCTTATTATATAGGTCTACAGAAAAGTCCACGATTGCATTGGCTTAAGCATTTTATGAATATTATTTTATCTTTTTACACCATGCAAATTAAATGAATACCTTAGGAGATATAGCAAAATCAAACTAATGCGCAATGAAATTAATTTCGTCTCGCCCTGGTTCAACCGAGCTCTCTGTGCACCGAGTCTCGTTTTCACAAATCCTAAAAAAAAAACTAAACAAATTTTTTTGGTACATTCCACAAGGACGAAGTCGCGGGCACCGCTAGTGTTATATAAAATAAGCTGATAATATGATATATTACAAGAGTGGTGAGTTTTTACAACACTTGACCAAATTCTGGTGTCGCCGAAGTCGGTTTCACTTCGTTATCACGTGAGAACGACCTTGGTGGCGACATTACAAACGATAACGACATCTACGTTTTGGAAAGCTACATGTTTAAAAAACTACTTTGAATACGTTTTACACGGATTTTTTTTTTCAAAAAGAGAAACAAAAACCAACTTCAAATCGAATTAAACATTGAACGCTATTACGCGCGGTCGCCTTCTTTATATTTACGAATTATCGTAGGAATATTACAAAATAGAATTAATGAGAACTAAACTTTCATCAAACTACTCTTGAAGTACCCTTTCCGATAAAAAAATAAACATAAAAATCGATTGGCGTGATATAGTTATTCTTACTGGCGCATATACTTGATGCAAACTTTAAAACTTAAATGGTTTTCTCATGGATACTATTGACAGAATTGGAATTTAAATGAGACCAAAGCTAGAAATCAATCAGAACAACATCGATCAGAATTAATTAGATACGAAAGTGCATAGGAAGTTCTTAACAGAAATATCTAACCTCTAACCGTGATATAATGCAAAGAGAACGAAAGTTTCGAACCCCAGCATACGTAACGCCGCTGCAGAACCACAGATGCACAAAGCGACTCGATGACAGATTTACAGCATCAAAATAGCCGCCTCACTCGCACCTTCGCTAAGTCACAGATTCTTAAAAGCTGATGTCAGATTTGTTTCTCGGTAAAAGACTCGTCTATTGCACAGGGCATTATATATACAGACATGGCGTCATTTAGAAAACCCGTCATTTAGTATTTTATTACTAAAACAAATTATTTGACCTTTTTATTGGCATAACTTTATGCAGCTTTTATCTTGTGCGGTAAGAACTTTTATACGGTACAAAAACAAAAATATCACGTCAATGCTTTAAATATGAATGTGTGAGTGAATTTATATGATTTTCGTGAATATACAGTTTTGGCACTCTGCAATAACTTTTATAAGATAAATACGATTATATTTTTATATGAAGCTGCCTGCCGTTTATCACCCCAATTTGGGTAAATACTTTAAACTTCGTTTTATCAGGAATAATAAATAATATTGACATTGTCCCGAAAGTCGTTTCTGCAAACGGTCTTATAGCGAAAAGTCTCAATCAACATCTAAAGAGGCTTTCGCTAGACTGGGTCAAGGGTCAGATACAGAAGGCGGTACGCCTGGACACGGCACGCATCGTCAGGAGGTTTCTCTCTATGTCGCCCTAACCACCTTGGTTGCTTAGGCTGTGCTTCGTTGCCGGTGGCTAGGTTAGGTTTTATAATGTTTTTATACTTTGCATTACATTTTTGTGTATTTTACTTTTATATAAATATTGTAGATATTAGTATTAACCTAAAGTTTAAAAATAATATTGCTAGTAAAACAGGTAGATTTAATATTTGCAAGGAATGTAAGTGCCGGCTCTGTATATTGTGTGCTCTAGGTCCGCGGAGTTAAGGTATATTTAGAGATCGGTCGGTGTCAAGAGCGATCCGCGGCTATATTAAGAGTGAATCTCACGTCGCGTATAATATTCGTCTTTGTAATAGTCTCGACTTACGGTGGAACGGAACACCGTCGTTGCAAATCTAATTTGTCTACCGCGTCTGTGTCTTATGGCGATAGTGTTGAGGTATTTAGGAAATGGAGAGAACAATTCGCGTAAATTTGAATGACTTCATCTGACATCTGATCGTTTTTTTATTTAATAGTACAACATCATACAATACAATAGTAATACAGTTCTGGCATTATTGTTTTCATAGTAAGTAAAGAGCTTACGGCTTACCTGGGCCCGAGCCTCCTATTTGTCGGTGACGTTTCGTTACGAAACCGGTGTCTTACAGTTGTATCATTTAATAATTCATCATTACCAAATACATTAAAAACATTTTTTTTAGGTAGGTTGCCTCGATCGCTCTTAGCGAAAAAGTCGCTCATTGTACAGCATTTCGTAAAATGTAATATAATGTTAATATTAGTTGAATTGTATAGTATTATAATATATATATTTTATTATGTAAAACTACTTGATTTTGGTGTACAATAAAATTATATCTATCAGTTTAAATAATGACCGTCACCCACGAACATCCGTGGCACTTGAGAAGCTGTAGATGCGTTATTGGCGTTGGACCTAAAACTTAATAAAAAAATTGTACAAAGGTGCCTCGCCATTAATGAATAAACAATCAAATTGTTTACCGCATTATAAGTATCTAAGCGGTCTAATTTAAGTGATAAAGTTTCCATTGTACTGTTTCTCTATTAGAAAATTTAACGTCATCAATAAATCGTGTTTCCTTCGTGACTGCGAGAGATTTATAATAAATGAACATTTCGAGAGGCAATTTTTCATAGGATTTGATGAATTATATTTGTTAATATTATAAGCACACATTTCGCCTCCGTGCTGTAATCGAGGCAGGGAATGATGGATTGTGTTTTATTAATGCCGAGAATTGAAATCTTCTGTGACCTACATTAAGAAAGGCAGACTTCGGTGATTTGAATTGGAAGGGTTAATAGAGAAAAGTGAACCTAGAGAGAGGAAATTTGAACATATCCGATTTCAGAAAGAAAAACACTGATTAATGAAAAAATAGGTGCGAATAATAATGTACGTGAAAATTAATACTTCTTTAGTGTCATTACAAAATAGTTTTTAATTGGAAGACAATAATTAATTACAAATAATAATAAAAGGGTTAAAAGGATTGTCAACACAGTCCAAAAAGTTCGGTTTAAATTTGAATAACTAAATAAATAAATATTATATTAAATAATATTATAATTTATATCAATAAATAATACATACGGATAGTTAACGTCAATTGTATTGAAGCACTCGAAAAATATACATATAAGCACTTTTTTTTCACTGCAGCTTCAAGCTGGTACCGTCATCATTTTTTCATAACGCACCTAAAGACGTATAACTTCAAAATGTTCATTTTTAGGTTTTTCCTTAATATGTAATGATAATTAGGTATAACAGAAAAAAAATATTTAACGAGATGTTGTCGTAAAGATACTGTAATTGAGAAGAATGCTAGTAGAGTTTTAAAAACAGGATTATAAATTGTGCGATAGACGAAAAATGTGTCGAAATGTATGGATGCATATGATACAAGTACGAAAATTGAGTCAGTACCGCGACAAAGAAACCGTTATTTATGCCTACCCCTTTTCAGTTAAAGGCGTAAATGGACTTATTTATTATCATATACATTTTACAATCCCGCGAAATTCTTTGATAAAGTCAATACAATTTTAGTTTAATCAACAGCGTCCGCATTTCCTCGGCTAACAAATAAAACATACACAAAAGAGCGGCTTCCGTGACAGGTGAGCGCACTATGCTGTTAGTTGCGGACTGAAAATAAAATTGGCCCGTGGTCCGGTTACGCCAACAACGCAAATGTACATGGAAACACGTAACTGTAACTGTACATGTAACTAACATTTCTTTTGTAGTACAGAGTATGCGGGCGCATTGCATGGAGGGTTGATTTTTAATTTACAAAAAAGAGACAAGGAGACAAATGCGGCTCACCTGATCTTTAGTTATCTCTGTCGCCCGTAGACACCCACAAGCGGAGGAGCTGCAGGTGCTTTGCCGGCCTTTGAGATAGGAGTAGGCCGTCGTAGTAGGTCGTTTCTTGGCAGCCCTGTAGTTCTGGGCTCGTAGAATAAGACTACGATATCTCCTGCCTGTCGTAGAAGGCGACTCAAAGGGGCCTCAGGTTCACTGGGCGACAAACGACAAAGTGGACCCGGGAAGAAAACGACATCAGCTGACCCGTGTCGCTTTGCACTGTGAGGGCACAGGAGGTATCTTGTTGAATATTTTCCCTCGGAAAAAAAAGACTCGTTTCTTGAAGGTTTCCAAATCGTATCGTCCTTTTCTACCTTTAGACCTCCAGCAGTTCTAGTCCTTTATTCCTTTAGTCCTTCATTAAATTGATTTTTTTTATGTAACAGACTTGGTAACAACACCTATGACTCGTCTAGAATGAACGAAGTCACAAGCGATGATTCTTCTGTATCTATTACTTGTTACTCTGAATGGAGGATGTTGTCTTATATACAAAAATATATAAAATCAGGCGAATTATCCTTGGGAAATAAGCCGATGTTACCCCTCACCGGGGGGCCCTTGTTTCGAGTTACCAACCATAGAGGGTTCGGGCTTAGCGATTTAACCCCCCCTCAGTCGGATGGAAGCTGGCCGCGACTGCTTCGCCGGATTGAGAGGGGGTTAAAGCTGACATGTATAGATTCATCAAACGGAAGAAATGAGACGAGTGAAGTGTTGAAAATGTTTACTATCGTTTGTGTATACGTTTATCTGTACACGTTCTGAGAATAAGAACTTTAATTTTGTTTTACCGTTAATTATACATTCAAATGAAATTTGTGCATAACAGAATTATAAAGTGCTAGGAGCAAAACAATTTCCTGCGCCATGTACTAAACAATTTAGCGTACTGGACATCGGGATGCGCCGGACAGATTACCCGAGCTAAAAGGCAACAAAACGTAAGTGCTTTTAAATGAAACACTACGCTGTGACCGTATCGTACATTAAAATCTTAATTATCAAAGGAGCACATCTCATCCATAATTTTCGCTAATTAACCACTTAACGGTCTGTTTTCGAGAGTTTTTGGGTGTACCGTTCACTTATAGAGGAACTTCTTTATTATATGCTATAATTAGCCGGTGTCACCGTCAAGGATGGAGCAGAAATTACAATACTAACTTACAATAAGAATTGATTTTATGAAGGAGGAGGTTAGAATTAGGATGCTTTTGTTTACGTTTGTTACACCAGAACTTTCGAGTGGGTGAACCGATTTTAATGGTTCTCTCTTTATTTGAAAGATGGTGCTTTCCGTAAGGCTCCGTTATTTTTAAGTCGATATTTTATTTTTAACCGTGCATATACTTGTTTATCAGAACTATGCTTTATCAGAAAAAAGAAAATCCTTTTAATTTCTTCTTTCACTTTTAAAGTGACAGAGAAATGATTCTTATTCATGAATAACTCATTAAGTTTTGCCTTAAAATTACATTTTATAATTCGCCAATTAGTATCACAGAGTACGAGTAAATTAAGACTGGCCGGCAAATATTGTTACAGATAATAAATCTACATAATGTTAATTAAGATTCAGAACCGTACAGCGTTGTTACTGCATGAACAGAATATGTTATGTATACTTTTTAGTTACTCTATGTCTATGGGTGTCTATGGGAAAAATGACAAATGCGCAAAGCGGGCTTTATAGTGATTTTGCCAGATGTTATTAAGTGATCACCGTCACTAAACATGAATATCGACCATACCAAAGGTAAGGTAATTAGAGTACTGATATTTCCGCTGGCGTGGCATGGGGAGTGTGGCAGGAGTGACTTAGATGGTGGCCAGGTTAATTCTGTCCGAGAGAAAATTTCGGCTTGGACTGTTATTCTATTCGTAATATAATTCGGAAAACCAAAATACACCAAAAGTCTTCGTGAAGGCATTCCCATAGCCCTACTATCTATTGTAGTATGTAGTACAGATTAAATATTTTTGGTTTTTAGTCAGTGCAAACATGAATATCAGTCATCACTCAAAAATGGCTTTACTCTATAAATTGTATCAATTTTCTCTGATCCGTATCTGAGTAAATGTTATAAGGAAATAAGAAAGCATATATTAACTTCTTGAATGATACTATTTGTCTGTCTTTACGGTAGAGGCCCCACGGTTACCTCCACACTTCTGAGAACCGAGGGCGATGACGTCACAGCGGTATATACTCCAACGGTCGCAATGATGACCTTCGGATGCGTTTAATGATTATTTATGATCCAGTCAATGTGTATAATAAAGTGTTTTTACATCATGCGTGTTAGGTAATCATTTAAATGCGTACTATGACATCAAACCAAGAATCCCGTCCCTTCGTGAACATCAGTAAGAACAAAAATTATCATAAATAAACTTAAACTGCGATATCGGCGCTTTAAAGTCAGAGAAAAAAAAGTTCTAGACAAACTTCGCCATTATAATAAGACCCTGATATAATGCAATGCATGTGCTAAACCAATTGTGCCAAAATGTACTTTCAGTGACATCACAGTTGTGAATTTTTTCTACTTTTGGTAATCTGCCAGTACAGTATTGCCGCTATGGTTTTCCAATGGTGTATTGACACTCAGATAGTCAAAAAATTTAATCTTGTAAATAACCACATCTTGCCGGTATATTTCAATCAATAAATCAATCAAAAATCTTTAAAATAAAAATGAATCGTCGAAATATATGTACACACATAACTTCAGAACTACTGCACTAAATTGAATGATTCTCACATTGTGTTTGCTATTTTTAAAACAAGGTTTGTATGTAAAATAAAATTAAAGATTTTTTAAAATAAAATTAAAAAACCTAAATAAAGAAAAGTGAGTGGATGAGACAGAATGACGTTTAGTTGCCAACAAATGACAACTTCAAACAGACGTTAAGTCATATCATAAATGTTAATCATAGAATTCTGTCCGGTTCAAATTAAAACCTCTTTGAGGTCGTACTATTAAAAAATATCAAAAAATAAGGCCGTATAAAGTTTGCCGGATCACCTAGTATCAAATAATTTCTAATATTCAATTGAAATAAAACATATGAATAAATTTAATTAGTAGATTACGATTTTAGAATTGATATAGGTTGGTGTCAGAGTAAAATGTGATTGGAAAATAGCAGACTAAAGGCTCAGACTTGATAAATTACCAATTCTCGCAAAAGAACACCGATTTCTCAAAGAAAAAAGTTTACCACTCCAAGACAGCTTGAAAGCAAAGGGTTTCACTTTGTGTATTTCTAACAAAGACTATAGAAATCGTGGTAGCTTCGTGTTGCTTCTAGTTGCATATTATGCTAGCAACCCGAGTTCGAACCTCGGTGCCGGCACCAATTGCAATCTTACCGTGCCGGGGATTTGAAATAGTATTTTTTTAAGTGCTGACTTACCGTGCGCGCGGCGGTGAAGGAAAACATCGTGAGGAAACTTAATGTCCTAAAAATACTTCTAAGACATTTGAAGTCTGCATTACAGAGTCTGATGAGTCTGGCGATGAGTCAACGAGAAGCGTAAACTGTTGCAGACCATCAAGATAAGAAAAGTGTCGTATTTCGGTCACGTGCTTAAGCACCAGAGATATGACCTTCTTCAACTTACTTTGATGGGCAAAGTCGCTGGCAAAAGAAGTGTTGGTCGTAGAAAGAAATTATGCCTGCGGAACATAAGAGAGCGGACCGGAATTGCGAGTGCCGCCCATTTGTTTCTTCTCACAAGAGACAGAAAGAGTTATGTGAACTGACTGCCAACCTTCGCTAGTCGGAGAGGCAATTTAAGAAGAAGATTACAGAGTAGGGTGGGTCTGTGCTCAACAGTGGGACACTAGAACTTAAGTCACAAGAGACTACACTGTATATATACAAAAGCTGTAACTTTAACTTTTAACTATGGAGACTTGTATTTCAGTTAAACAAAGATTTAGTCTGTTAATGTTAGAAGCGCAAAGATTTTCCAAGTTGTAGATTTCTGTGTTAATGGCGTTCCCGGCGTAACATTCGTATCAAAATGAAATTTTAATAAGACAAATATTAGCATTTATTTACAGCGAAGCCATCGTCGAGTTAACTCGCTGGAGGCGGGCGCATAAAAATTTCACGAGAACGGAGCCAAAGTTTCAATTTTCAGCGTCGTGCCTCCGAGTGCTTTGATAACTCTGGATTCTTGGTACAGTCGTACTAACTTGGTGCGGGTCGAAGTTTTGTTCAGTTGGACCGTGTATTTGTCGTGGTACACTTTATACGAAATTTCATTAGATCCTATATATATTTATTATGTTTATATACATATAATTTATACAACTGTGCTGCCGCCTACATATCGATAGATACCAAAGATATTAATGTAAGCTTGCTTAAGGAAATACCATCGAAGAAATCTCATACATTTGTACATAACATTACAATTGCTTGTAGAACGCAATGTTTCTTTAAAATTTATATTTTTAAGTGAAGTAAAAATAATTTTAAAAGAAAATTAGTACAGCTTCTATGTAACAAATAGGGCATCTACTTTCCGTTGAACTAGACAAAAAAGTTAACCAACATTTTATTTACTAAAATTACGATAAAAGAATGATTTCTTTTGAAGAAGCACAACTATACAACATAATACATAGTACGCCAACAACATAATATATACAAAGTCTATTCAAAATTCACCTTCCTAAATTTGTCAGCACTGTTAATATCTTCTAAGCAAATGAATACGTTATGTGATTTCTTTTTTTTATGGGGTATAAACTAGTGCTTGCTAATAAACTAGAGATTGTCCCATCCCAGGGCAGGCAGCTGGACTGTTGAGGCTGAGGTCCTAGAAGACTGACTGACCTTCCGGCTGGTACAAATACTTTCGAGCATGGTTGCTTCGGTAAATATCTGTGCCGCATTGCCAGAAAGGAGTTCACGAGCCTATAACCTTACCTGTTTCACAGACCGAATTCTAATCTATTAGGCTATTGTCGCTTTCGCTTTCTATATCGACGAGTCCTATAATTTATAGAATCGCAATCGTCTATTGGAACATCAGTGTTGTACCGAGCTTGTATGCTGTGCCACAAGTTCCTATTTATTACCTTAATAACTATTAATAATTGTATATAATCATTTCACAATACATAGATGATTGTTTCATCGCAAACAATTCAAGTTCGATATCTTGCAATGTTTTCAAATGAACCCTATAAAATAATTTAATAAGGTTGCTTTTAGAGTGCAAATAGGACGGAAACAAAATAGAAGTGAATTTATGAGGCAATATAAAGATAGTATCAAATAAGCGGTTGTTGTACTGAAACTTTTAGAAGCAATTTGGCCACGAGCGTTGTTAAAAGATATTTATGCAATATGATGGTATGAGATCTGAAGCCACGATGGTCGAGACGTTGGGTGGTCTTAATATTTTTATTTTTTAAATACTAAAAGCTAGTGCTTTATCTCATCCCCAATGAGAAGGCCCACCCACTCACATTTGGGACCTGGAAATCTTAATAAAAAGAGGATAGAAATAGCTAATTTTGTTTACATACTAATTTAGTTACAGTGTGTTAAACGTGATAACTATTAAATTTATTTCTATTCTATTATACTTATTTAAATTTCAATACCCGTAATAATCAATTCTTGAAATCATATTTATTTTTCTTTTACGATTTTTATTTTTTTGATGTTGGTAGTTTTAAGTTAGCGGACTATACATGTAATTTGAGTTAGCGTGGTATAGATTGTTGGTGTCGAAATAGACAATATATGTCCCACTGCTGGTCACATGCTTTCAGTAGAGTAAGTTCGCCACGCACACCTATTTTATAGTGAGAATTTTTTTAATTTTATTTATTTATTAAATAATGGTATCAATATTCCTTTTTTTCTTTCAGTAATATTACTATTATTCTTATTAACCATTCCAACTAAGCTTAAGCTTGTGCTTGGAGATGGTTCACGTCAATAGTCAAATGGTGGATTCGAACCTACGGCCTCACGATCCGTAGACCGTGCTCTAAACCATCAGGCTATTGTCGCTTCGAATTGGTTCACATGTTTTAGTAATTTTCTAACTCATGTAGGTTTCCTCACGATGTTTTATTTCACCGCACAGCGCGCGATAAATGAACACTTGAAATTACAATAAATAATTTCCATGGTGCCGATGGAATTTATAAAATACAAAATTAAATATAAGATCTCACACCCTTCGACAGAGATAGCTGCCGCTGCGTATGCTTCAGTGGACATGAACGTTTAGGGTTGTATATATTTTTTTTATTTCATCTGCGAGCGGAGTGAGACGGACAGGAAATTAAATGTCTGGTGGCTCAGATATCGCCAGCACGAGTTAGACTAATTTATATATAGATAACGACTAGCTTGGGGGGCCCGCTTCTTAAGCAAAGCTTAAGCAAACTGCATGGCTAGTAAGTTTGTTAATTAAGCTGAGGGAATTAGCTGTAGTCATGTAATAATGGCGAACGCCCGGAGTCTGCTACGAAACTTTGTACGCAGATTCAAGTCTGTTATTTGACTATAATCTCAAACTTGATATAAACATGTATTAAGTTTCTTTAATTTTTTAAATATACCGTATATTAAGTGTCACAGTACCTCAGAGTGCTTCTCTCATAGTAAGTATTTAAATTCTCTATTGATTATCTTATGTATTAGGTATTAATGTTTAATATTCATTTACCACAAGATTAGCGATTAGTTAAGTAAGTAAATAGTTCATTGGTAACTCAATTGAGACTAATCTGCTGAGTCAGTACGTGGTTAGCCTTTCGGTGTTTTACAGAATGTATGACGGGAAAGTAGAATCAATGTGGGTGGTTTTCAAGTTAAGATTGAATGGGTGTTTGCTAAGCTTGAGGCCCTAGTCATCTAAGTTGTTAATTGTATTTCAAATTAACAACAGGTGGGATCGTGGTTAAGCATTTGCTAGGATATAATGCAAAACAAACATTGTGGGGAAACCTGCCAATCCGCATTATTACCTCGTGCTGGATTACGTCTGAATTGTAGTTTAATATATGTTTGAGAAGATGTTAGAGATTAATTACGACTGGCTTCTTTGAGTCTAGAGAATACAAGCGTAAAACAACGTCTCCGGTGAACAATTAAATTCGGAATGCTAGTCGCCGTATCGCGTGTACTCAGGTAACGAATCGATCTAAGCGAAAACAAAGTGCCATCAATAAAGCGGCCCAAAACAAATTTATTTTCGCGGCTAATCCGCGCCGGTGCCTGCGAAGGGGCCCATTAAACATGGAGGGGAGATAAGGGAACCCGTCTCGCTCAGTAATGCCTTGCCGCGAGTATTAGTGCTGATTACGTACCTACGTTTTTACTTCACTTGAGGGGAACTTAGTCGCTTATGCCAGTGTACTTGTCATTTGCTGGTTGGTGTTCGTTTATAGTATTTCTATAGTGTAGGTATTTATTTTGATTTCCCATAGTAAACTATGAGAACCGCGCTATTTATATATATACATACATAGCCTTTGTAAATACTTCATTTATGAGATTACCGATTTGTTTAAAGGGTTTTTTTGTTAACCTTTAATTGTATTATAATTATAAAATATGTACACTTGTAAGCAAAAATAAAGGGTCGGTTAAAAATATTTGAATATCTCGGAAGATAAAGACGTTAGCTAGTAACTGAAATAAATTGTGTATGATAGACAATTAAATATCCTTAAAATAAAATATTTTTATTAATTTGTTTATATTTCATTAAAAAAATATAAACTTGAACGAAAAATAATATCTTACGTAAACTTGGATAATACAGGATTTTTTTTAATTAATATTATTATTTTTATAAATTTACGCGACATGGAGGCAACACTAAGTACTAAAATTAAATAAAAATAAAATTTTTGATTTTTTCGAGATACTGAAACTTTCTAAACCGACCCTTTATTTTTGATCACGGCTATAGTTAGCTGTTATTGATTAAGTTATTTGTATAAGTTTGTTGTATTTGTTGTTTGATTTAAGTTGTACTTATTTATTTATTGAGTTTTCGGTATTATAGGTTTAAGTTGGTCTTGTGGCGATATACTGATTATTGACGATCGTGTCTTTCCAGTGATGTCAGTATGTGTAACTTTAAAGTCTCTCAAAATGTATTGCACAACATTAATAAGTAGGAGACAATCAGTATACGAAATACGGCTATATTCGAAAGCACTATCAATTCACTGGTCATATCAAGACTGTTAGCGCTCGTCACTTCTGCAAAGTCTATACTGTATGCGAAACGTAAACTGGGGTAAGGTCGCAGGTAGCACAATTTTAGGCTTATTTGGAATGGTTAACAAGAAGGTTAATAGTATTGGACAAGATGTGTTTGTATTTAAAAACAAAAACGCTTTGCATATTACCTGCCAGTATTTCATTCTAGGGTCTAAGAGATTACATTTTTCGTTGATTTCATATTTGTCACGTAAGAAACTACGGTTATATCAAAAGTATAAATTTATGCCGTGAGATATGAACACGTTTTAGTTACTTTATTTATGAATATAGACATATACGTTTCTAATACCTTTAGCTCTGTAATAGCTGATTGCAGTTGATTAAATAAAGACTCGTAAGTAATTACAAAATTAACATATAAAATTTCTTACCTGCAACAGGTGACAACTTTCGCATAACGCACCATCGCGACTTCCACTGCGAACAAAAGAAAATCATGTTATAATATATAAGCTTTAACATCATGTCCGTCACCATAAGGGGTAGATGCATACCTCTAAGACGTCCTTTATAGTACACATTAGTATATTGTTGGCGTAAATTTGAATAATGAAAAAGTACTACATATATATTATATATATATATATATATATATATATATATATATAGGCTGTAACTTTTAATAATTCTTGTGGCGATTATTGACGATCGTGTCTTTCCAGTGATGTCAGTCTGTTTAACTTTAAAGTCTCTCAAAATGTATTGCACAACATTAATAAGTAGGAGACAATCAGTATACGAAATACGGCTATATTCGAAAGCACTATCAATTCACTGGTCATATCAAGACTGTTAGCGCTCGTCACTTCTGCAAAGTCTATACTGTATGCGAAACGTAAACTGGGGTAAGGTCGCAGGTAGCACAATTTTAGGCTTATTTGGAATGGTTAACAAGAAGGTAAATAGTTTTGGACAAGATGTGTTTGTATTTAAAAACAAAAACTGGTTGCTTTGCATATTACCTGCTAGTATTTCATTCTAGGGTCTAAGAGATTACATTTTTCGTTGATTTCATATTTGTCACGTAAATAGCTACGGTCATATCAAAAGTATAAATTAACGCCGTGAGATACTTTATTTATGGATATAGACAGATACGTTTCTAATACCTTTGGCTCTGTAATAGGTGATTGCAGTTAATTAATAGATAAAGACTCGTAAGTAATTACAAAAGTAACATATAAAATTTCTTACCTGCAACAGGTGACAGCTTTCGCATAACGCACCATCGCGACTTCCACTGCGAACAAAAGAAAATCATGTTATAATATATAAGCATTAACATCATGTCTGTCACCATAAGGGGTAGATGCATACATCTAAGACGTCTTTTATAGTACACAATAGTATATTGTTGGCGTAAATCTGAATAATGAAAAAGTACTACATATATATTACGACGTAATAAAATTTATCTGTCATATAGATCTTAATTTGTTGTATAATTTACTCGTTCGTGTCCACATTTTATACGTAACGTGTGACCTTGAAGGGAGGTAAAAAACTATATAATATGCTCCTTCTTACAGATATTTTGTATGTCGTATTCTTGGCAGACTTGTATGTTAGCAGTAGCACTGTTTTATTATTAATGCTTATATTATTCGTAACTTTTTTGTTTGCCCCCGGAAATATTCAACAAGATACTTTCTGGGGAAAGGTTATGTGGGGTTTTTACCCACTAAAACCTCCCGGTGGCACTTCCTCGGCATGGTGAGGGGTTCCGGGATCTCCAGGGGAACGAACCGGAGCCCCTTTGCACTGTGTCTTAGGCGAGCACGCCCCGGGGGAGGTAAATCCCTCTCTCCCTGTGCCCTCGCAGCCCTCGTTTAGTCACCTTCTACGACAGGCAGGGGATACCGTAGTATTATTCTACGAGCTCAAAACTACAGGGCTGAATATTATTCGTAACTTATTGCAACCTCGCTGATTTTTTAGACAGTGAGAGTAAACGGATACACAATTACTAGTAGCGATGCGTTTCATCTCGAATAACAGACACATAAAGTTGAGGTACGAGCCAAATTTTAGTAGAACGTTCGTGTTGCTTTCAATCTGAAAGGCATAAGACTGAAGCAACACTAAACAAACTTGCAGATACCAGACGCTCGACAAATTCAATTCAAATGACATACTGTTAAAGCGACGCCTTTCAACTCGAAGTCACCTACATGTTTTATTTACAGCGAAGCAACCGCGACGAAATAATTTCCAACTAGCGGGAACAGAAACTTTGCTTTGGGGTACATTTTTCGAGTGGAACTCGAAAAACAGTTTTATATTTCGCCGTGCCTGAACAGTGAGAAACTTTGTATCAAATAAAATTCACTTTATCGTTACAGTTCGAGAACTACAGAAAACTACAGAAGCGCTGCAAGAACATCCGGACTTCCTTCACCCGGGAGCTTTGCATGCGGCGACGAGAAAAAAAACACAGATGGTTCTCCAGTATAGAAATGAAAGATATCAGAGATAATTTCATATAATTTTCTACCTCATCAAAACGGAAGCTGCAGAGAGCAGCAATATTAATGACAGATCAGATGTTGTAGTATTTAATATAAACGGAGAAATAGTTAAAAGTATGTGATATCTCAGAAGCCACTTGATCAAAGAAATGATCAATGATGATGGTGACGATATAGATAAGCATTGCTTGCAGTAAATAATATCAAATATTTGAAGTAAAAATTGAAAATTTAAGGAAAGGACTTTAAGTAGTAATCGATTTAGATAATTTAAAGACTTTTGTTCTATAATTATTAGAGATTACAGTGCAATAACAGATAAATTGAACCTTCCAGCTTTTATTTGCAGTGGAAGGAAATATAATGCCCGGACATTTGTTGCGGGGCTCAGGAGATAAGGCAATCACGTCATAGTATGAGTGTCTAGTTATTCATAATTTGTAATATTTGTCTAATTGTTTATTTATAATGTGTTATGCCATGCCGCACATATTAAAACTATGATAGTTCTGTCTATCAAACTCTAAATTTTAAAATCCAAGTCGTGAAATAATTTAGTAAATTTAAAAATATGTTTTATGTAAGGAACATTTTGATTTGACCCGGGAGACAAAACTTTTATCAACTCCCATTGAACTGTCTATTGTGAGAATTTGTACATCACGTATCTGAGAAACATTCTGTACGCAGAATAGCTGGGTCGCCTCCCAATAGCGTTCCTGTGGGACTTTGCAGACAGAATATTGCTTTTAAAAATTGTTCACAGTCATGTTCACAAGTTGTTTTCTTTAAGCTATCGCAATAAATTCCCGCTTGACGAAATTTACGATGGGTTGCTTGAACGGACAATAAATATTTTCATGTTTATAAATAATAGCTTAGTAGTTAACTTAGAAGTATTGTTGCATTATAACCAATTATTAGGTATTTTGTTTGATAGTCCGCGAAGGTCAATCATGAAATTACGAGACTTTTCAGAAATTATGTTTTTTTTTGTGGCCCGTTCACAAGTAAAACTTGACTATGATAAAGTATCATAGGCTAGACTTAAGATCGCGATACGCTTTTAATATATGGCTAGGTCCTTCATGGTAATATATTTGCCTAAAAGCTTAGGTACAGACTAAAGCGCTCTTCTTGATTTACTCTTTAGGTAAATAAGTATATTTAAGGGTTAAAAATTCCCTCAACATATGTGAGAGAAGATCACGAAGAGGGACGTGGAGGTCCCGCTAATGCGCCCAGCAGTGGGACGTTTGCTGTTCAAATATCATGTGTGCATATACGTTTCGTTAGTTACTCATATATTATTCATTACAGGTTAGTGTACTTATCTAAGACGTCACATCCCATGCGTTAATATAATGCGCTATTTCTTTTTATTAGAAGCACTTATTACAGTTGGTTTTTTGTATACAAAGACTCCCTTGAAAGCGGAGAAACCTTTCATGTTGCATACATGTCGCGTACTTTTTAAAGTAACGCTGAGAACAATCTAGAAGACAATCCATGCGGTACGATGCAATTGTAACATGTAAGATTACACTACTATTACAAACATATGAACACAAGCACGTGGCGAGCACAACAAGCTCACCACTTAATATCCTCGCACGATCACACTTCGTAACGCATTCACCACCTTGCTAGTCAAGCGTGCGTAAAGAAGTTTTACTTCAATGAGGTCTATGTTTTAAAGATCTGAATCATCTGTGATTAATTCAAAAGTTATTCAATAATAAACAATATATAAGCTTCATTAGACAGCGCAGAGAACATCAGAGAGCAAAACGAGACGTGCCCCCAGCGTCACCCCCTCATTTGAATATTGTTCTCGATTAGCAATTAGTCGAGTCGATACATTGACGCAGATCGTTTTGTTCACAATTAAATAATTGGAGCATTGTACAAAGAGCTGACATCGGGATAACAAAACTCGCTCAATTATTTTCCTCCGAGTCGTCGACTTTTATAATTATGAACCGAACAGACAGAGACGGCGCTTTGATTTTATGTAACGATAGTAAATTATTTACGTTGCCGTGAAGATGTTTACGAATTTCTGGCAACACAAGTATACTGTCATTTACATTATTGTAACATTCCCTATATATCCCGCAGTTGTCGCAGGTCTTTTCTGTAAAGAAAGTATAAAGGATTGCCCTAGTGCGAATTGGCGGACTTTACATATCCTAGAATTTTTCCTTTATTATAATTTTTATGGTGTCGCGGATTCAACTCGTGTTGCTAGTGTACTATGCAACGTGAGGCAACCCGGACACGGATATACCACGATTTGGTGATATAGTCATGTAAGTATACGGCTCGACCGACGTCAAAACATCCCATATTAGACATGTCCTTGTCCTCACAAAATACCAGGACAGATTGCAATGAATTAAAACAAGAGTCACTGTATAACTTGCGACTTGGGAGTACAATACAAATAAAGTTGCCATTAAAAATGCCGCATCCAATAGTTTGCTTTTATAAGAATTTCTTTAACCTGTGTACTGTATTTGAAACGGAATAACAACAAAGAAATAAACAATAGTATAGAGCTTGTTCTTCCCTCGCTTTACTTATGAAATTACTGATGTTCCTTCCAGTCCGAAGAAAGCTTCACGGTATTTATAATAGGAACTCCTTTCTATAAGTATTGCATTGTCCGTCGCACTCTTTGTCTGAAGTGTCTACAGTAAATAAAAATAATAGCTACACTGCTTTCACGCTATTCCTTCAGGATATTAATTATTTTCTCTTTAAACAATAATGAATAATATAGTAAAAGCCACAATAGCTTATTGTTGGCATTTCCACTCGTATCTTCGATTGGTATAAAAACGAACGCAACGCTTTTAATTAAAGTGGAAACATGGATGTTGAAAAACTGGAATATGCCATAAATTGTTTACATGTAACGAGTTTTGCATACATGATGTTTGATAATTAATAACGATTTCGGCTATCAGGCTACAAAAACCTATTATATTACCTTTCCAATGTATTAGTTTCCTTTTTTTGATTTAAAATAAAGAAGACTCATTTCATTTGACTCACATCATTTTGAAAAGCTGTAGAAGATAGAGACGCCTTCGTTACCACGATAATAGTTATACTTAGATGTGTATGTACTCTACCATATCATGATAACTTATATGAAACCTATATATTTTGTGAATTAAAAATGAAATAAAAAATTACCATTACACTTTCATTCGTATTATTGATTGTCCTAATATTTTGATTGTTACACAAACATAAACCCAGTTTTTTTATACTATATTTCTTTAACTTTACAAATTAGTTCGATAGACATTTGTAATGTAATTTATTTGTTTGATTAAAAAAAAAATGCAAAAAGAAATCAATGTGCTTTAGAAGACCACACGATTAAAGTAAAACTTTTTAACTACATTTATATGTATGTATATAAATATGTATAATATATATACAAAATATATGTACGATTGTTGAAAAGAAAAAGAAAATGTGTGTGAAAAGAAAACAGTTATCCCTTCCTGTGTTATACAGATGATCGGACGGACGGAGACGACGGACTGGGCCCCGAGTCCGCTAAACTAATTGTGTACAAAATGAACGTTCATTGGTATCGTAGTGGTCGAAATTTGCTCGTTTTCAGTAGTTTTGTAACTCATTGGTGCAGCTATGGTTTACCGATGGCATGTCAATGGCACGCCAGTTGCGTGTGTTTTAATATTTGATGTATTTGGTAATGATACAATGTTAATTGATAGATAGATAGGTTTTATAATGAAAAGTCATTGACAAATGACTCGGGGCCCTGTACTGTGTCTTAGATATAAGAAACTCTCTTTCAATCGTCACTAACTTATATTCCCCTCTCAAATTTCATTCGCCAATCCCGATTACACTTTTCGTAACACATTCAGCTTACTTCCTATGTCAAGCCGAAGTTAAGCTAGGGTGGATCGCAGTTACACATATAACAAAGAAGGTCTCTTCCAGAGGTACACAGATCGATTAAGTTCGTTGCAACGCATAGCCCTCGATTCAGTGAGCTTACCCGCACGCCCTGCGTTTGTTTTCAACGCCTGGCTAAATAGAATGAAGCAAGGCGCGCGTGTGTGCACCGTGTCTGAATAATTCCATACAAGTGCACTCTATGTAAATAGACGCTAAGGTATGATGGGAATGGCGTTAAGCGAGACGTCGGGATATTTATGTGCCATCCTCACATTTCGTTTGTTTTTGTGGAAATCAAAGATTGATCCGTTAATTTTATCATTCCTATATTTACACACTATTGACGCATTGTTAAAGTTACAGTGTGGATTAGCGTTCATTACACGTTAAAATAATTATTCCTTTATTTTTGTTACACCTCACATTATGAGCGGCTCTGGAATCTCCAGCGGAACGCACCGATGCCCTTCTGCTCTGAACCGAACGTCCCAGAAGCGAAGCACCCAGCATCCTCGCTGTGCTAAGACAACACTACTTCGTGATGCCTTCCTCCCAGGTCCACAGCTAGTTTTACGGCTACAAGAGCCCTGACCATTACCGTCGACAGGCAGGGGATATCGCAGCCTAAAAGCCCAGGACTGCAGGGCAGGAAATTCTTACTTCTAATATCCTCCGCAGATGAAAAACAACTAAACGGAATAAATTACAGAAAGAGTGCAAAAAGTAAAACTATTTAACCATTTATCAGTAAATATTTTCTTTACTAAGCGAGAAGGGTCGTATCCAATTATACCTAACAAAAATATACAGAGCATATAACGGTATATCTACGGTATAACTTAAAATATCATCGGTCGATTATACGTGTCGGTTTCACAATCAGAGTCAAGGTGACATTTGGAAACTGACTCCGATGATGACTACATTGATACAAAACAAACAACCCGTGAGCGGTCTAATCTCGTTGATGTGGCCACAGATAAAACTGTCGATTGAAATGTTTTGAACTAAATTGGGTTAACGTTTGATCTTTACGCAATGCCTGCAGTTAAATTAATTATCGCCTTCTACTTAAAACTGGTTTGATTTAGACCACACGACTGAAGGAAAACGTCTTATACTGTAACATATATGTAAAATATAATACATTCACGATTGTTCAAAGAGAAAGAAATTGTGCGCGCGCACTGCTCTCTCTTGACATTCCAATCTTGGTCAAGCACTTGCTTAAAATAACATAAAATAAAATAGCCTTTATTTGCTACTACAAAAATAACATGCCACTTAAAAAGGAGGTACTTTAGAGATGATTGTTAACTCTCCTAGATCTCTCCATCTCTGTCTACCCGTAGCATTCATTGGGATCCGCATATGTCTTTGAAGACATCTCTCCATACTTTTTACATAGTTTTTCTTGTTTTCTTTTTCTTTCTATTGGTACACAGTCTGTTAAACGTTTTGTCCTGTTGTTACTCCAACTATATATATGTCCTGCGCAGTGCCATTTGTAGCCAGTTGTTGTTCTTCAGTAGCCTTAGTATTTTTTGTGCTTCTACAATTTTCGTTTTGTTTTTGATGGTCTCATTACTTATTCTATCTGAGTGTTTTATTCTGAGTATTTTTCTTTCCATTCTACGCTGATAGATTTTTACTCCATCTTCTTTCCTCAATGCGCACGGTCTGGCCAGCCACGGTAATATTATTGTTTCAGAACTTGCTTAGAAAATGTTAAATAAAAGTAATATACTAAACGCAATTCTCTCTCTCTTTCCATCTTCGCTAATATATCTTCCTCTGAACTGTTGATCGCCTCGCCCGATCACACTTTTCGAAACGCGGTCACCAACTTACTCCCCAAGTCAAGCGTGTGTAAAGAAGTTTTACTAACTTCAAAAAGTTATTTATGTTAAACATGCCATGTAAAGTAACTACCCGTTGCAAGTGTTTGCGCTGGTTACTTTGAAATATAAAAATATTCCTTGTTAAGATCGCTAACAACGGTAACAAGCCGTACTGAGAAATATATTCACGAGAAAAACCAATAACCGACTTCTAAATCGAATAAAATTAAATCCACATTGAAAGCACCAGCTTTCAAATAAATAAAGAATCATCGTAATCGGTTCACCCAGTCGACACTTGTGCAGTAACAAACATCAAAAAAACATACAGACGAATTGAAAACCTCCTCCTTTGAAGTCGGTTAAAAAGTGTATAATAATATTATTGCAAACTAGCACCACTAGCAAATAAATACATTATAGTTAGAACATTTTAAACAATGGATTATAAGGAAAAATAAATAATAAATACGGAGCATAGATGAAAGGCTTTAACAATGGGCGAACTTATTACTAAGAGCAATTCCATCTGCACAACCTTTCGTATATTACGTATTGAACGAAAATAAGGTACGGGTTATCGATAGATAGATACTATACTTAAGTTACTAATGATATCAGAGATGTAATGTGTGTACAGATGCAATGTATAGACGTAAACATAATTCGTATGAATGTTACATCAAATTCAAAGCCACCTATCGAGTGAGATGCCTTTGAATTTCATTAATTTTAGATAAAACACAAAATGAAACACAATGATAACTGCGTGAAAAAAAATCAACAAGAGTACCTGTTTTTATCCACGATATTTCATTCAACGTAAGCTTATAGCCTTACACATTTCATCTAAAACAGTTATAGTTACAATCTGGACATCTGTAAGATTAATGTGAACGGACACCTTATAGACTCACGTGTAACATCCTAGGTTTCATCTTTGCCTCATTTTGTTATTTTTTTAAATGATTATAATATTTACTTTGGAAAGACGAAAAATTCTGTACCCAAATATTATGAAGTTTTAAAACACAGTAGACATATTAGGAAAAATGACAAACGAGCTAGCTATATTGATCTTAAGTGATCACCGTCACCCACAACGCCGGAGGAGTCAAAAAAGGATTAGGCTCGATTCTGGTTTAGGCTTCGAAGGTGCCTGAATCGTACGATCTCGGAAACACCGTAGGTAGACTTGATCCCACAAGCTGATACTATCGTAACTGATACAAATTTATTGATTGTTCTTGTTTTAATACGCAGCATCCTGCCGTCACGTAAATTGTCGAAGCCTATGATCATAGTCTATTATTTTAATAATCAATTATGTATGCAGACATATTTATGTTTTTTTTTATGGACTACCCAGATTGGCCAGAGAAGCCTTAACTGCTTCACCGGATTGAGAGGTGGCATAGCTTTTAGGTCGCTTAGCCTGAACCTCTATTGCTAGTAACAAGATACAAGGGTTCCCCCGGTGAGGGGTAACCTCGGTTTAGCCGTTCCAAAGATTAGCCGGAACAAACAGACGGACAAAAATTTAAAAATATATATTTTGGCATATGTACCATAGACACTCCATTTTTTTTGTATATATAGGAAATACTAGAGATAAATACAAAGCAGTAATTCAACTAAATTGATAACCTTTCGAAAGAGATGTCATTTGAAAATACGTCATCGTTGTATTACAAAATCGAACAGCAAAATGGCTTCATATAACGTCAGCAGTAATTGCTCCACGACCAATCAATTACAAAATGAACACGAGCGTTTCAATAACTAACGATTAGCCTGTCTAACCCAACATCTAATGTATTGAAATAGTCGACAAAATTGTATACATCGACGGCACTGTAGCCGTGCCAACGCGGTTTGGCAATCAAAGGTCGTGTCTCATTAGCTCACAGTTTTATATAGAGTTACATTTTAACCCGTATATTTAATTGTAATATTTTCTATCAATATTTTGTTAAGTCACTTTAGTTCGTATATATTTTTTATTTCAGTAGCCTGTACTGATTTACACTGTTATAGCACGTGTATTTACGGGTAAAAACAAAAACCGACTTCAAATGCTACTAAGCAAGGACGCCTTCTTTGTATTTCCGAATTATCATAGGAATATTACGTTACATTTTACTACATATTATCGAAGAACCACCAGGACCGCGAAAAATGTCATCCTATAGTCAGTTAATAACACGTGTCAAAGACACCTTAAAACCTATATTGAAAACTGTGGGAACTACGAAAACCGCAAAGGTTTTCCAATCCTTTGCTATACGCGTTACTAAAGAAAGGCATTACGCGTAAGCAAACTCTAGACATACGATAGTGAAGTAGACATCCTCTAAACTGTGCCCGGCTTTACTTGATCCCTGTGAGGGGAGCCAACGTTATATAGAAATACAACGCCTTTGTAATATTGGGACGGATCTGGTTTGATCAAATTCAGAAGAATTCACAAAGGTTCGTCATTCTGAAATTAGTTTTTCATCGATCTCGGCAAGGCTCTTTTAATAGATAACGCAACTATATGATGCACGAATGCTTGTAATGGTTTTTATTTATTTTCAAACTGGTTAATGCCTAAGTATCGACGCTGAGACGCCGTGGTAGCTTAGTGTCCGGGCGTCAAGTTGCGTAATACGGTAGCAACTCGAGTTCGATCCCCGGGGGACATACAGACGAATTGAGAACGTCCTCGCTTTTTGAAGTCGGAAAAAAGTGGGAACGTTGGTCTTCCCTAGCGATAGAGGTAATAATATTGCATCACCAATACGTTTTGAATCCAATTTTTATGATTTAATAAAACAAACTCAGCATATAGCAATCAAATGCAAATCCCAATTCAAACAGAACATACAATACAATAGATACCATAAATCTCTCACACAAAGGCGCCTGTCTCCGCTCAGCTACAACACAAGCAGACAACATCTTACGCAAACCGCGTGAAATGACAAACGCTACTCCCAGCGGTAACATAACCCGTGCCATGTTACTATAAAACACTAGGCGCTTAATCTGATTTGTCAATGGTTATAAAATGTCGTATCATTATTAAAATAAAAATGACTCAGAAAACATTGTTTTCTAACAACAACATTGGTTGGTTAAGGTAGAGTGACACAATTAAAATTTTATTTTGGAAGCAAAACTTCTTCACGCATGCTTGATAGAGCGAAGCAAGGGTAAATTGAGAGAGGGAGGAATAAATTAGAGAAGATAGAAAGGGAGAGAGTTTGTTTCGTATATTACTGTAGGGGCAATAGAGAAAGGTAAGAGCACACATTTTCTCTCTCTCGTAGCCAGTTACGTTCAACAAGATAACCCGCCTTCTGGGGAAATCAGGATTATGTGAGGTTCCTATTCACTAAAACCTACTGGTGGTCGTCTTCAGTGCATGGCGAGAGACTCCAGGATCTCCAGTGGAACCCATCGAAGCCCCTCTACACTGTGTCTATACCAATCTCAATCTATCAAATATACGATGTTCCGTACGATTTTAAGGAATTCCCTGGTATATTTTCGGTCCTTTGCGAAAAAAATCAATATGGAAACTAATTAAACCAAACCCTTTCTAACAAAATAAAAATTACAATCAGTTCGTAAATAAAGGCATTATAAGTGCACACACATTATAGAGAACCTCCTTATTTTAGTAGATGGGGTTAGAAAAATAATTTGCAATTTACTGCCATTACGTGTGCCGATAAAAATAGCACTATGTTTTACCATCGGAGATCTGCTTTGATCTATGATAATGATTAGATCTATGATCGTTGGAGCGGTGGGTCATTGCCCTAAGTTTTATAAGAAGAATCATGATGGTGTCGCGTGATAATCTAGCCTTTGATAGTAAGATTTACAGTAGCGACACGCTTATCGAATGTTCTGCGATAACATGTACCACGGCTGAGGTATCGGCGTAACTTCTTACCGATAAGCGAATTACCTCGTGCATCTTTGTTATACGCTTAGAATCGATATTAGCATAATTTCTGAATAAGTTTAAACCTTAGATATATTTATATATTTACACTTTTATTAAGAGCTTAAACTTTTTATTAATCAATTATTTAATATAACAATACAAATACTAGATACAATTATTACATGATATAAAAATTATAACCATTTATGTTTTGCTGTCACCTAAACTAGGAACTTTCTGTGGGATAGGTGGCAGTCCCACATTCCACTACTATTTATGTATTTTATTTATTCGTAGTGTGTTTGTGTGTCAGTTGTATTCCTGTTATAAACTTTGTTGATTTACATACGAGGCAAGCTAAACTATTCGTACAATCGATCGATCGATCAACATTACCTAAACCGGGTGCTTAGGTAAAGTTGATCAGCACAATTTGGGAGACAATATCGATTTCGAACAAATGGGGCGTTAAGTGGCGTGCGCGCGTCTGATTTTTCCACTAACATTAGAGTTATATGACGCGCATAGCACGCGACTGCGACCGTGCCAGTGGCGTGTCTGTCATGAGTGGGGGACTCACTTGAAACTTGTTATTCATTTGCAATTATTCAATGGCAAGATTAATCGATAGATACTCAAAATTTTATAAATTATTAAGACACACGCGTGACAATATTAAAAAGGGATGTTTTATATTTTTCAAACGGCTTTAAAAAAGGAGGAGGTTCTCAATTCGTCTGTATGTTTTTATGTTTGTTACCCTGCTAACTTTCGACTGGGTGGACCGATTTTGATGATTCTTTTTTTATTTAAAAGCTGGTACTTTTTATGCGTATTGTGTGGCCCAGACAATGGCATCTATGACAAGACCTTATAAGTATTAAATTTGCATCAAGTATGTGCGCGATAAATGGACGAATAACTCAATATCAACAATAAACAATTTCAATGATTCATTGCTTATTGGAAAGAATATAACTTTAAACGTAGTTATTTTTCATAATTCCAACGATATATATATATATATATATATATATATTTAAAAAAAGAAAGCTAGAAATATTTTTTTTTCAGAAATATTACTAATAATCTTGCTAGGACATGGTTCACGGTAATAGTCGAATGGTGGATTCGAACCCACGACCTTACGATTCGCAGACCGTACCCCAAACCATTAGGCTATTGACGCTTCCAAATAAGGAAATACATAGGACATCTGGGAGTTATAGTATAACGTTTGATTCGATTCGAAGGTTTTTGTTTTTACTCGTAAATATGTTAGTTAGTAGCACTGATTAGATCCAGTGTAAAAGTTGAATTTTACGCACGACATTGGGTAGTCCTGGGCACTACTGACAATCAGCGCCGTGGTAGTCTTGCAACAGCGTATGCTGGGACGGTGTCCAACTCTCTTTTGTCTTCGGTGAGGCGAGACAGATAGGCAGCACTCGCAATTCCGGTCCACTCTGTGATGTTACGCAGCCATGATTTCCTTCTTTATGATAAACAATGGTAGAATCAGGAATACTATTTCGCAATATAAAATTTAATAACCAAACGGAAACAATGAATCATACGTAGATACGATCGAAGTACAGGATGATTCAACGATATCTAGGGAATTAAATACCATTGTTAGATACTAGGTATGAATTAATTCTAGTTGTTGCACATAAATATGTTTTATGACACCAATAAAAATACATAAATTTCTATATAACCGTGAGCAAAAATAAAGGGTAGGTTAAGCAAGTTTGAATATCTCGGAAAATAAAGACGCTAGCTAACTGAAATAAATTGTGCATGATAGACAATTAAATATCCTTAAAATAAAAAATATTTTTTATTAATTTATATTTCATTAAAAAACAGAAACTTACACGAAAAAGGATATCATGGATAATACAGTATTTTTAAATAATTCATAAATGAAAATATTATGACCATGTGGTGGTTATTACGCCTTACCACCATCCAGGACTGCATTTCCACTTAACATCAGGTGGGATCGTAGTCAAGCGCTTGCTTAGAAATTACAAAAAATACTAAAATTTACTTAATAATGTACTAAAATTATATTTTTTATAATAAATCTAAAATTAGTAAATAAAAATAAAATTAATAAAAATACTGTATTATCCAAGTTTACGTAAGATATCCTTTTTCGTATATTAATGTTTTTAAAATGTAAAATGTTATTGAATAAATGAATAAAAATATTATATTTTATTTTAAGGATATTTAATTGTCTATCATGCACAATTTATTTCAGTTAGCTAGCGTCTTTATTTTCCGTGATATTCAAACTTTCTTAACCGACCCTTTATTTTTGCTCACAAGTGTACTATGTAGTTATGAAGTATGTAATATAGAAGATAGGCTTGTTATTTACATAATAGTACTCCATCTCATGGTACTATTTAAACCTAAGCTAAAAGGCTTGGTACAAATAGGACAGCGATCTGTATATTTTTTTGCGATAATTCGTAAATACAAAGAGAGCGCGCGTAATAGCGTGTAACGTTTGATTCGATTCGAAGTCTCTTCTTGTTTTTGCTCGTAAATATACTTGTTCCAAGAAGGCACGATTACGACGGTAACGTGCCCGTCACAAAAATGTTCTTATCACTCGTATATTTTCCGATATCTGCGCCTTATCATGCGATAAACAAATCAAACGAACTTATTTATCACGACTATACGTCGACAAGTTCAGCTCGAGACAGATGTACTTACATTTGATAGGTTGTATTGAATTCTATGTCAGTTACATAAGGTGTATTATTGTGAAACGTAATAGTTTATTACAGTTAAATCTGTTTGGTCGGTTGTCGCTCTGCACTGACATTTGAATTGCTTCTTGCGAACATTCAACGAAATGCCAATTTTATATGGAAAACACAGATAGTAGAAGATAGCACAGCATACATAAATATTCAGCACTAAATATAATTAAGGAACGAATTATTAAATTGTCTATCCTGAATCGAGGGTTTCGACTTGAACAACTTGGAAGTATAATTTTGTAATATTTATCCAAACTCGTGTCAGAATGCTTACGTGTAATATAACCTTCCAAGCCGAGGTTACACCTCACCTTGAGTCGGCTTACTAGCGATAGAAGTTTAGGCTAAGCGACCTAAGAGCTATGCCACCTCTCAATCCGGTGAAGCAGATAAAGCAGTCTTAAAAATATCCCAATACTTATTATGTAAGCAATACTTACTATGCTAAAAAACATAGAATTTGCCAAAAGTAACGATTACACACTGCTCACACTCCAGAGGACTGTTAAATAAGTAAATAAATATTTATTCTATTTTTCCCATTTTCTATTAATAAGTTAATATTACATTATTATTATTTAATAAGAAAAAAACCTCCTCTCTGACCTGTCCGTTAAGTTAATAAATACGTCAATACAATATTACCAATAAATACTTTGAATATGCGACTTTCGAACCTGGCCAATCTTACATTTTCTTAAATAAAATTTTAATAAAAAAAAATTGTTTAAATTTGTCGAGGTCTATGGTCTATTTATTTACAACAATATGCACGTTGTGTTGAGAAAAGTAAACATTTTATATCGTAAGTTAAACTTAGCCGGTAGGGGGCGCCATAACGGGTGAGAGGGTTTGTATTAGTATAATAAGTTTATAAAGAATGCTAGGCCGTGTACCAATGTTGAATATGTATGTACTAATGTAGCGAAGTGGAGTCGGGATAAATAAGTGTCGTTCCTAGAAAACAATGCGAGGTATTTATTTGGGCAAGTGGCAGGGAATATACATTCCTATTACATATGTATATAGGCGATAATTGTTTGCATATTTAGGAGAAAGTACTTATAGCAATCCTTGAGACGGCGTCATACGACTTGGCAGATATCAATTCTGTACTTTACGTTACTCGAAAAAAAACTTTATGCTCGATTTCGTAACAGAGAACAATAGACTCTATATCTAAGAAACACAAATGATGTTTGCATGTAACTATGATGACAATATATACTATTATTGTATGTTTAAATTATTTCATAACGTTTTAAGTGGTATTTTGCACTCGTTTCAATAGACAGTGCATTGCGAATATTTGTTTAATATATGTGTCAAAAACGGTATTGTTTGCATCAGATCTTTATTGAAAAAGTAATACATTGGACTAACATCCCAATTCTACTACAAATGTGTCAAAATAAACGTTCAGTGACATCGTAGGTGTCGATTTTTTAATAGTGCTAGCTAGACCAATTGTGCCACTATTTACCAATGACATTCCAATATTATTTCAATAGTTAGTATGAATTAATCTCGTACATTAATGACATCTTCCAAATAAGTTCAAATCAAATCAAATGGGCGGATCCAACAGACGCAAAACAGTAATTCCTACTCCTGTTTTGATTTTAAAAAAGTTTAATGTAAGCATTTAAAACTTTATATTTTTCCACCAATATTACAAACATTCATGTCAGTCATTCCAAGTAAGCTTTAGGGGGTGGGGAGGAAGGAGGGAAGAAAGCGACACGGGCCAGCCGATGTCGCCTTCTTCCCGGTTCCACCTTGGCGGACAACAAAGGCCCCCACCCTTGGCGCCCAGTGAACCCGAAGCCCCTTTTAGTCGCCTTCTACGACAGGCAGTGGATACCGTAGTCTTATTCTACGAGCCCAGAGCTACTTCGGCCACTTCTTCTCCCAGCGCTAACGCTTCCCCAAGTGGCATATAAGTTAGTTAGCTTAGATTGTCCCAATAGAGTCAATAAAATAGCTACCGACCAAGTCGTAGTTCGGCCCTCCCGGGCGCCCATGGATCGGACTGCTAACGCGTAAAAATAATAACCGCCCAAGCCGAGGTTACCCCTCACCGGGGATCCTTGTGTCGAGTTACTACCTAATAGAGGTTCAGGCTAAGCAACCTAAGAGCTATGCCACCTCTCAATCCGGTGAAGCAGTAAAGGCCAGCTTCTCTGGCCAACTGTGTTACTTCGTCCAAAAAAAAAGCTACAGGGCTGTGTCATAGACCATTGTGTCGCAGACCATAATCTAGAGGTAGATTATTGAAGCTTGTGATTTTTTTTCCAAGGATTGTTCTCAATAATGTGCGGATCATAAATAAAGCCTGCCAGAGTTACTACACAGCAACAACAGTGGCAGCAATAAAATGGTGACAACGAGCGATGGCGCGCGCAAGGACATCACTTCTCCATGACAACGATGTATGTACCATCACGGTGGATATTTATGTCAGCTGGTATAATATACTAGCGACCCGCCCCGACTTTGTACGGGTAGCAGTCATCATTTCTTAAGGCTAAGACATTGAATACATATATACGGATGGTAGTTGAAAAATACATTTTGGAAAGTGTTTGAGAATTTTTTTTTAACTGAGAACGGTTTTTAACGAATGTCTTCTAAGCGTGAAAGGAATTATTATACTGAATTTCAGGTCATCTGGATGTAGTTTTAGAGATGTTGTGATTAGAGGACAATAAAACCTTGGTTCGAGTCCTGATGTTTCCAGTCCGATAATTTTTTTCCCTTGCTTTTCAAGTTCCTTTTTTGTAAGAACTGAACTATTGGTATCGTAAGTATATTAAAAAAAAACTTTACTTTAAGCAACCAGGGCATGTTTTTTTTATTATGTCGTTAAGATCCAAAAATATTATTCATATTTCACCGAATAATGTCAAATGAAATAAATGCATATGTATTAGGTACTTTACTTATTTAAAGCATGGGCCTAATTAGTGAAGTCAACTTTACCACAGCAATGTCCGTGATATTTCACCGATAATTAACAAAATGTATGGTATTCGTTTAAAATAAATTAATATTCAGAATGGCGAAATTCCGCATACATTATTATCTCAATTTCATCTCTATAAATACTTGTGGTTTACGAAAAAAACCTGATCGCGATAACTTTCACTTGCTCAGGCGCGCCGCCTCAACTGTCTTGTAAAGGGCAATGGGTTGCATTGCATAAATAAACTTTTGCAAGTGCATTTGCCTTTGGAGTCCATCGAAAAAGTCAAATCAGATTTCACAGGGTTTGACACTTGGCACTGCTCTTAAGTCGCTTGAATTTCTAGCAGGAGTGTGCGCTAGGGTCCGCGAGAAGGGACCTAGGCTTAATTCTAATCGCATTATATTATATATAACGATTCGAGGGCGCCGCAGAGGATTTTAAGTAGCTTTTATCGGAAATAGTCTCTTGATAACCTACACTATGGCTCAATAGCACACATCTATGGCCACCAGTTCTAGCACGATTGATTTAGAAGTGGAAACATAGAACATACTAGCCATAAATCAACCTCTCGTAATTAAAGGAGAAACGAAACTCTCCGTCGTATTTATCTGATCTTGCTCACACAATTTTTTTTGGAATTATTTGAATAACATTTTGGGAACAAAACACCTTTGAAAGGTCCAACGATTTCTGTAGTAGAGGCATATATTTTTTTAGAAGTTCTAATCAAGTGCTTGACCACGATCCCACCTGGGTACTAAGTAGAAAAGTAGTCCTTAATGGTAGAGTCATGCTTTATAACTAAAATCTGAAAAGACCCAAATTGTAAATGAATGGAGAAGCAGATGCAGAGCAACTATTACAGTTTGCTGTACGAATATTGAAAAACGATTACATTGAAATGACAATAGCTACTAGTTAGTAACTTGTGTCAAGGTCAACTATAAATAAAGGTTAAGGCTTATTGAGCTATGCCACCTGACGGTGAAACAAGACTTATTTAGCCTCTCTGGCCATCTATATAGCCCAGTAATTGTAATTGAGGTATTTCTTTGTAATAGTAATTTGCAACTTACCTTTTTCCCGTCGCGAAACTTGACAGTTCCCTCGATAATAGAATTGGCGGGACTGGAGTCCGTCATTTTGTTCCTAGGTCACGTGACGCGAACGCAGCGCCGCGGCGGCGGCATCGTGCACTAACACATTGTAACTGCACAGCACTACTTGCACAATGAACCTGCAGCGAAAGGACACACCCGTTACGAACCTGAACAGCACAAATTTTATAACAGATAGAAAAAAAAAACAAATACAAAAATATTATTGACAATCGGGCTGTAAAGCAATATAAGTACCCATTAGAGGACCATATCTAAGATATGTAACAAAACCATTACTTTAAAGAAACAAAATTTACACACCCTTGAGTTGGGAAGAGTGAGCTAGTAAATGCGTTAAGAAAAGTGTGATTGGGCGAGGAGTGTGAAGTTAAGAGGGATATATAATTTTGTGAAGATAGAAATAGAGAGCGTTACGTTTCGTATATTACTATAATATGTATGTATATATATGTATGTACGTACGTATATAGCTACAAGATAGAGAGGCACACATTTAGACGTACTAAATCGTACTATCTATCTGCACGTCTATCGGGACTGGAATAGTTTGCCCGCGTCTGTCTTTCCTTCCGATTACAATGTGGGTATTTTCAAGAGTAGAGTGAACAGGCATTTACTAAGGTAGTGCGCCTTATCATCCAGGACTGCATTCCACTTAACGTCAGGTGTGACCGTAATCAAGCATTTGCTTAAAAAGTAAACAAAAAAATAATCACGCGCTAGTTTTCTTGTCATACTAAAAGTTGGAACAAAATACGGAAAAACATCGATTTGTTTTGAAGGAGCACAACTGTACAACAAAATACCCGCACACGTCAAGTGGGTTATACACACTTAGCGCATTCAAAATGCAACTTGCTGAATTCCTGAACAATAGCTAATCGTCTCCAAGCAAATGAATGCGTTAGATGACTCCTTCTGTCATGTGATAGCGAACTTTTATAATATTATTTATCTATTGTTCTCAAGTAAGTGACCTGTAATGTCTAAAGTGAGAATAGAGTTTCATAAACTTAAAAACAATAATCAAGCGAAACAATCTTCCATCGTGTTACTTAAACGTGGCAGCTTTCAATTATTAGAAGTGTGAATTATTAAAAGCAAATTCCAGCATCCGCCCCGCAGAGAGCTCTCAAGGAACCCCTATTTATATTTAAAGCGAACTAAGTTAATACTTAAATACAGACATCTCTTTGAAGACTTAAGTCGAGCAAGTACAACTCCGGACTGAATACTAAAGTACGATGTCGGGGCAACAGCGTGCGGGCCGTGCCCAAATATTGTTTAGGATTTCGTGAACTCTTGTTGCTTAATCGGCTTAAGTTCAAGTTATTTTAAATCTTGATACGTGCAGGATTTGAGGGCGGTATATTAAAGAATCAAGAAGTAAATAGAACGAGGATATTGCATAAAACCACCATGGTTTTATAACACAATTAAAACTTGTCATTCACATTTCGACTACTTCTGCACTGTTGTTATCATAGCATTTAAAACCATGTTACAAAAGCGAATACCGAATGCTTTCTCTCTGTCTACCCTATCGGGATTAAAAAGAAACGATAACTTATATTTATTTATCTTACAGTGCGGACAGATTGATATTACCGACTTTCATCCCTTTGTAAATAAAGAGATCACAAAGGCGATTAGAATGAACTGAAATTATTACACAAATTATTTTTTCACAACTACCTTGGAACACCACTACTACTTTGAAAAAGAAGGAGGTTTTCCGTTTGGTAGATTTTTTTATGTTTAAACCAACCATTATAAATCTGATATTAATCCATTATGTTTTTGTTTGAAAGAGCTTTCTTTCAATTAGGTCCTATTATAATTTTATTAGACTACGTTAAATGTGTGTTGATTGATATATGAGTAGGTTAATGACAGTCTACGGCTTGATAAGTATTACCGAACTGCTAATTAATAACGAGCACGAATAAAGAAACAGAAAGAGAATGTAAACGCCAGAACTATTTAACTACGAGTATGATGCATCGGAAATAAGAGAACGTCCGTAAAACTTCTTTACCCACGCTTGACCTGGGGAGTTCCCCTGGCTAGTGAATGCGTTACGAAGTGTCATCGGGCAACACTACCCTTAACTCAACTCTATCAACCTCTTAACGAAGGGAAGTTAGTGAAGATAGAAATAGAGAGAGTAACGTTTCATATATCCAAGACCCAGTCAAGGTTATTGTCTGTATCAACAATCGTGCATATATGTTTTGTAGGTATTATTTATACATATATAAATATATCTACATACATATAGACGGAGCTAAAGAATAATTACTTCAGTCGTGTTGTCTAAAGCTCTCTTGTTCATCCAAGTAACGTGCTTGAAAAAAGCGGTATTTTTTAAATAAGTACATTAACCTGAAGCGAAAGTATGGCGCTTGTAAAATTAAATAAGTTGTAAGGCGACGCAAACGAGACGGAATTTAATATTCGTACTAGTGTAAGAACAAATCGGCCCGCGGCGGGACTGCGGAGAGAGGAGCGAAGAGTGAAGTGGGGAGGGGGAGACAAAGTTGCAAAATTAAAAAACTTTTCCAGATTTGATCGATACGTCAATCCTGCTTTGAATATTAACGCCCCCAAGATGTCTCGCTAATTCCTTAAATAATTATTGACATCAATATTTTGCGAGCAGTAAATGCATTTTTTTTGACGAACTACACAGATTGGCCAGAGAAGCTGGCTTTGACTGCTTTACCGGATTGAGAGGTGGCATAGCTCTTAGGTCGCTTAGCCTGAACCTCTATCGCTCTAACTCGACACAAGGGTACCCCTCAGGTAACCTCGGCTTGGACGCTTACTATGTTACATGTAAACATTCCGATCCGAGAGCGCCGAACCACGGGACATTCAAAAGCTAAACTAACTTTGAGTGCCGCTTCGGAAAGCGTTGGCGTTGGGAGAAGTGGCCGAAGAAACTCCAGCAACGCTCCTAATACCTAAGGGGTGGGGCCTGCCCATAAAATAGCGGTAACGCGCAAGGATTATTCGCAAGCAATAAATCCAATCAATTTTTATTTACTTTCGCTAAGAGTTATTCGCTACTCGAGAAAGGGTCAGTCGGTAAAAAAAATATATTTAACATTACAACACGATATTGAACGAGGTATTTAAAAATCATTTTGTCACATTGGTACCATGTTAAAAGGATCAATAAGGAAATACCGACAAAACAAAGTTTATGATATACGTATGAATAAGTTAAAAGGTGAAGCGTCAATAGGTTAATGGTTTACGGCCTGCGAATCTTAAGGTCGCAGGATCGAATCCACCATCGACTATTGACGTAGCTTAGTTGCAGTGGTTAACAAGAATGTTAGTAATATTTTGACAAAAAAATTGCTAGCTTTCTTTATAAAACAATAGTAGAGACGCTTTTATCTGTCATTATTTAAATTAATAAATATAATTACGAACTGTGAAGTGTATTTAGTATTATTTTTTTTAAAGAAAGCTTTGCTAGCTTTCTTTATTCTTTATTTTTATTTCTTTTTCTTCCTGAAATATTACTAACAATCTTGTTAACCATTCCAACTAAGCTTAAGCTTGTGCTAGACATGGTTCACGGCAATAGTCCAATGGTGGATTAGAACCCACGACCTTACGATTCTCAGGCCGTACCCTAAACCATTAGGCTATTGACGCTTTGGCTATTGAATTTCAGTCGGTAGTACAATAAATTTGTTTCTCTAATAACTATATCAATAATTAATCATAAGTGTACTAAAGAGTGAGATGATATGTGTTGCAGGAAGACCTTAGCTGCTGTAACACAGGTCTATGACCTAGCACGGCGGCTAAAGTTAGAGGTCTGGGTTATATAGTATTCTACTTTATATTTGTATTTTACCTGTTACTTCCTAATCGTTCATGCTGTGTTTGTGTTTATATATGAACAAATAAATGGAATTGAAATTATCTGTGGAAAAGCAACCGACCGAGCTGGGGCTCGACCCACTCCAGCACTCTCGGTTCGGAATACTCTCGCGTAACATAGTAACCGTCCCAGCCGAGGTACCCTTCAGCGGGGGGGAACCCGGGAACCCCTTGTGAACCCTTACAACAACAGGAGGTTCAGACCAAACGAACTAAGAGTTATGCCGCTTCGCAATTCGGTGAAGCAGTAATAGTCAGCTTCTACAGTAACAGGGAAGAAGCAAGAGCTGTGTAGAAGTGGAAATATACCCGTTTAAAACCTTGGAAATGTAAAATCAAGGTTGAAAGGTCTTACCCGCCCACAATTACACAGTATGAGATCGCGCTGAGACCTTTTGCTTTTAATTACTTTAATAAAGTATACCACAATATGCCAACGCCTCTATAAAGCCAACAAAAGGACGTTATATTAATTCCCAAATCCATAAACGCCGAGTGTCCAAAAGGGGCGAATTCAATGAGCGCTCAGAATAGCCCCCCGGCGGACGATAAATATGTCGTGCGCGATTACAGGATCTGTGCATTTCGCAAATATTGTTTCTGTATCGATTTAAAAGGTGAACTCGTTATACAGGTTGTACAAATTATCGGTGTACAGTTAGAACGGATTTTCAAGTACACAGCCCTGTAGTTCTAGGTTCTCAAGAATAAGACTACGGTATCCCCTGCCTGTCGTAGAAGGCGACTAAAAGGGGCCTCGGGTTGTTAACGGGGAGGAAATCTTCAAAAAGATACCCCGCCTTCTGGGGGGAAGGCGGCGGTTATGTGGGGTTTTTACCCACTAAAACCTCCCCGGTGGCCCTTTCCTCGGTGCATGACGAGAGGCTCCGGGATCTCCAGTGAAACGCACCGGAGCCCCTCTGCACTGTGCTCAAGGAGAGCACGTCCCGGCGGGGAGGTTACCCCCTCCGCCCTCGCAGTGCAAGGCGACACGGGCCAGCCGATGTCGCCTTCTTCCCGGGTCCACCTTAGCGGACGAAAAAGGAGATTAAGTAGGAAAGCGGACCCTGGTGGTAAGCCGGGAAATCGCTAGGCAGAAGAAGAAGAAGATTAAATTATATCAAAATGCGTTGTATTATATAAACGTTAAATTACATTAACATAAAATTAGAGATCATCCTGTATTTTATTATTATTATTCGGCAAGGGTGAGACAAATCCTTATTACCAAAATCGAATATTTTCGTTAAAATTATTAATATCCACCCCATTGTGCCGACGCGCGCACTGAAGGCGGCTCGTTCAATATCTGAATCAATTTATCTGCATTACTCACATTAGGGCGAGCGTGCATTTAATATTGCACAATCGACACACAACTAATTGCCATTTCTCTGTCAAACGAAACGAGCCCGTCATGCATTTAAATATAGTTTTTTGACGTCCAAGCGCCGTGGCAGCTCAGTGTGCAGGCGGTTGCCTCAAGTTGCATAGCATGCTAGTACCACGCGCTCGGTGATGAAGGAAAACATCGTGAGGAAAGAACATTCATGTCTTAGAAAAGTTTTCTAAAATGTGTAGTCTGCCAATCGCACTAGGGCTGTGTGGCGGACTATACCCTTACTATGACTATACTCTCTTTACAAAGAAGGACAGCCAACCAGTGGGAGGGACATATATATATTATATTATATATCATCAAGGCGGTAACTAACTTTTCACCTCGGGCACCCTCGGATCGGAATGCTATCGTTACTCCCTAAGAGGTTCAGGCTAAGCGATCTAAGAGCTGTGTCATATCTCAAAAACCCGGTGAAACTGTAAAAGCCTGTCTCATCGTTTATCATTTAAAAAAAAATTAACGAACTCAAAATTTACGCAAACCAATTCACCGAAACGATTTCTTTGAATTTTGCAATTATTAATAGTTCCTAAGACAGTTCAATTTTATAAAAAGGTTGAATATATATTTTTTTTAAATTACCTTTTTAGAGTCCAGTCCTCTGTTATTTTAGACTATTATTGTCTAGAGTAATTCTATATATTTACACAATGTAACAATTTGTACATGTGATTTACAATTCATCGATTGTTTTAAGCATACATAAAAGTATATGATCCGGGCTTGGTTGTTCAACCCTCATTGAAACTCCTTGTAAAATGACCTTTTTCGAAATATAATGTTTTTATTAACCATCATGCAATAAGGGCTCCTATTCCATATCTTCCAGTCTATCAGCACTGTTTAAATATATTTCAATATATTTTTCTTATTCGTTTTGATTTGTACAGTATGCAAGCTCCTAGGTCCTTTTGACCCTAACTAGGTCGAGAGAAACACTATCCCGCTATTCACAGTAAATATAAAAATATACACTAGTGGGCAAAAATAAAGGCTCGGTTAAGGAAGTTTGAATATCTCGGAAGATAAAGACGTCTAATTGAAATAAATTGTGCATGATAAACAATTAAATATCTTTAAAATAAAATATTTTTATTAATATATTTATATTTCAATAAAATACATAAACATATTGAAATATAAAATTAAATTCGTTAAATTCGTCGCCACATGGAGGCAATTTAATGTTATCTTCCGAGATATTCGAACTTTCTTAACCGACCCTTTATTTTTGCTCAGAGCTATATTTTTTTTTATTAAATAAACCGAGTAACGAAAAACTATGTACAAATCTCTTGGTTCAAAATCCCGATTGTTAATTATTCTATAATTCTTTAAATTTACTCAATAATCCTTTAAATATTTTGAAGTTTTGTATCGGAAACAAGTGAATATTTTAAATAACATTTGTTCGCATTCATATAAATAACTACGACTCAGTGCAAATAAATCTAAAACAAAAGGTATATAAAAAGTCAAGAGCTTATTTTGAAAGCTGTCGATGTTTAAAGCTCAGGTAGGCAGCTGCCCGCAAGGACACCCGGCGAATATTCTACAAGGAGCTCTATTAAGCGACAATTTGTGCACTTTTTCGGTGCGACGTTAACAATGGATACCTCTGTTCTTGTTACATCTGCCTTTACACAATAGATAAGGTTTACTGCGCGTCAGTGATACGGACAGGGATGCCACTTTTAACCGACTTTAAAAATGCCTTCTCATTTTTAAAGTCGATTAAAAGTTGCATTCTTTGAAGTGAAACTTCTTTAAGTCAAGTCAAGCATGGCTTGGGGAGTGAGCTGTTGAATGCGTTACCAAAAGTGTGATCGAGACGTTGAGAGGGAAATATAAATTAGAGAAGAGAGAGAGTTACTTTTTGTACATCTAAGACACATTGCACGCCTATTATGTATAGGAGCAAGAGAGAGCAGTACACGCGCACATATTCTTTCTCTCTTGAATAATCATGTAATATATTTTCTGTTTATATTATACATATACATGAATATAGATGGAGGTAAGGAAGTTTTACGTCAGTTGTGTGTGCTTTAGACTAAGTTTTTTGTGCGATCAGAACACCGTAATTTTAAAAACCGATTTTGATATTTTCTTGTTCCAACGGTTTTTTACTTTCAATTAGGGCACTTTCTTATTTTACAAAGGACCTTGAGTTCCTAAAGAAGTAAACTGCGCGAAATCATATGGCAAATGATTATCATATTATATTTGATGTCTCAGTAATACTAGGTTTTCCTTAATAGCAACGAGCAAGAGTATGGAAGAACGAAGAGCATGTAGGTCGTAACTTAATTGAGTTACTCCGAAAAAAAAAGAAACCGTTCGAGCTTATTATGTCACTTGGTAAGTAAGTACTAAGTAAAACTAGGACGGATATCTAGTTATATTCTCTTTATATTTTAATTCACGTCCACACCTTCTTTTTTGATTTAACGAGTTTCGTTTAAGATGATGTTCTGAATTAGATACAACCGACAGCTGTATATATTTTTTTTTTGACAGCCCTATCAATAATACGGAGCCGGTACCGTTGGCCGAGCGCTTTGTCCGGGGACACCTGACGGCTCCCAGGCTGCGATTGTTATGGCTTGATTATGCCGTCCCTTTCTTCGGAGAAAGCCGAACTGTGGCTTCTATAATTTTTGCTATACTATATTTATGAATTATAACGAAAATTTGGAAATCAATGGTTGTTGAATCAAAGTAGGACACACCACTAAATGAATCATCAATATTTGACTTCAGTTATTTGAGTCCACCTACCGCTAGAGTTTAGACCAACGTACATCACGCCGTACTATATACAATCCCATGGTGTTTGTTATCAAATAAATAATAAGTTGTGACTGATATTGGAGGGTTCTCTTTTTAGTTAGATCTGGACTCTGGGGTTGAGGAGGCTATTTTCAAAAAAACACTTTCTTCACAATATATTTATATATGTTAACGGAAATGTATGTAATCCGTCATTGTATACAATTCCTAGGAAATGTATATAATTCCTAAAATTTGGCTTTGACTTTTTAAAATTTGACTTTGGCGTCATTAAGAATATTGACAAACGCTAAAAACACTGCTTTTATTGAAGATGAACGTTATAAAGAGTTAATTGAAGAAGTTTCTACGGCAAAAACAACTGCTGGAAAGACTTCTCGTGATTATTTGGTTATTACGTTACGACGTGCTATTATTTTATATAATAATAATGCATATTATTATTATTTTACGGTATCATTGTTACCCGATTGTCTCAATTAGTGTTATAATGTTACATAATAAAAAAATATTATTACACATTTCCTAGGATTTGTATACAATTCCTTGATTTCATACATTTCCGGTAACATATATATATTGTAGACATATATATCTTGAGACACAGGAAACTCCTAGTTCAGGAGTCAGGGAGATAGTGAATTTGTAAAGAAATTTTTGAATAAACCATTTGAATTTGAAACATTTCAGAATAACATTTTAAGTAAATTTATTCTAAAGATGTTTTCCTGTTGCAGTCTTGATAAGAAGTACATTTTTCCTAAATTGCAGACAGTCATCTGTTATAAAAAAAACCATTAAATCATCATTCCAATATTCGAAACTTCCACTTCAAATGTGGCAAGTGTTGCCTGCCATTACATATTCAACCTCCAACACCATTAGTCTGAGGCACTTTAGTTCAAGCATTTAGCGGCCGTATTTTGTAATATACAATAAAGTATCTTATTTAGCATCGACCAGATTGGAGCATATTCATGATAAAATGCAAGTAGAAAACCTTCGTAATCGATAAAGAAGATTTCTTATCTTAAGCTGCTAGGAGGCGTGCAATGATGGACGTTATCAGGGAATGATAAATTTTCGGAATATCCTCAGCTATACACCGACAATATTCAGATCGCCAAACAATACATACTGTAGTAGTCAACGCAATTGGTTCACAATACGATAGTTCATAAAAATTATGAGGCTTCGTATTCAACTAATTTGCGAGGGTAGTGGGAAATTCTCTGAAACCATGCGTTGTCCTCGGCATATAGGGTGTTTAATTTGTAAATCTCTCCCGAAAACCCGTACAAAAACCACCGCATCCGCCACATGGCGCGGCGGTTCATCGAATTATATACGGTCAGATGATACTGTTAATTCGTTTAATGGTAATGTAGCACTTATAATCGCGAGTTAAGGTCGGTTATTGTTTGTATTGTGGATATGTTAAAGGGTGTTTAAGATTAAAGTTTGCTCCCTGTTGCGTAAATGCGGTTAGACGGAATCTTCGCGGAAACCGTAGTGATGAAGCATTTGGTATTTTTGGGCGGTAAGATTACAAGTTAATATTTACATATTTATATTTTCATGTTTACCTGTTCGTTAGCGAAATTAATAGTGATATATTTGCAGCATCGTTTAAAGACACAAATCCTTCTCCAAAATTCCACACGGGAAACATCAGATTTCAAATAAAAAATCGTCAAAATCGGTTCACCCACTCGAAAGTTATGAGATAACAAACATAAAAAAATGGAGACGAATTGAGAACCTCCTCTTTTTGAAATCGGATGAAAAAGTAAATCCCGAGTATGAAGTAATATTGAGTAAATTTGTGTAGTCCAGACAGTCGGTACAAATACAGCATAGAAATAACCGCACAGAACAATACAGCCCGTACATCGGCACGTCCACGAAATCACTCGAATTTGAATATAAAAGCTAAATTGGCATGACAGCTTCCGGCATTGCCAAATGTAATTCACACTGCGTCGGCATCATCAAACGCGGCAATAACGAGACGAGGCCTGCCAGACGGATGGTTACAGACCGTCGCCATAGCAACGCTTTAATGGGCTATTTGGCAGCGATGCCAACCCGCCGAGTGTTAGACGAATACGATAGAACGATATCACTTAAAAATTATTGTTTTTAATTTAGTTTTAGTCTTTCTGTTTTGATTTTAATTATCTATCAATAATGATGGAAAATTGAAAGAAGTCAATTAGTAATGATCACAAAAGGGACTGTTTTACAGAAGCGTTCAGAAATTTTCACGGTTATTTAAACAAATTTATATTAGGTTTTTAGCTGTGAAGTTGCCGTTTTGTATGAAATACGTTAAAGTATTTTTTTTAACTTTTGTTATTCAAAGTTTATAGTATTAAGTCAAGTACCCATATAATCGATGCATCTTTATCAACGTAGTGGTATTTTATTGATGCCCTTCTTGCATAAATCAGCTGGACGGTAGACAACAAACTCAAAGGCATTTTTTTCCCGCTAAAAAGTTATCGGTGAGTACCGTGGATGAGGAAGAGCTTCCAACCCCAACTCATGCAACTTAGAGACTGTTCGTTGTCCACGTTGGTCACGCGTTGTCGCAACAAGAACGACCGATTGACCAATGCTGGTTGCAAATGTGTGAGCTTCTCCATCACTGTGTTCAGTTCATCACAGTACACGCCAGCAGTAATGGTCATAGCGTTTGGTAAAAAACTCTGATGAATCACACCGGCACTAGACCACCAAACAGTGACCATCTAGTCTAGAGGTCATTTTACGTTTAGGGCATTGCTACGGTGCTCAACCAGGATCTAACCAACTCGCTGCGCTTTCAATTGTCCAATAGAATCCACTTTTTTGACGTTGGCGATCCTAAAGTTCGTGGAGCACCCATCTATCAAGTATTTTCACCTTGCCAAATTGTCGCAAATGGACTAATATTGTTTTGATGTTAACATCAAAAGCTGCTGCTAGCTTGGCTGTAGATTGAGTATTATCAGTTTCTACAATCGCCTTTAACTCATCATTGCTGACCAAAGTGTCTAGATGACCACGAGTTTCCATTTTTCAAATCAAATCTTCCAGAACAGGGCAAACCAATAACAGGGCATTCTGTTTGTAAAGTTCTCTCCGTAAACGTTGTTGATGTAAGTGCCGTTTGGGCCGCGTTGCTTCCACGAAGGAACTCATATTCCACAATTACATGAATTTTTTAACTATTCATTATGTTGAACCGTAATGAAAATACGAAGTTAATCTATAACGAAAAGACTTACTTTGTATAAAATAACGTCCTTTTTTTAAACAAAATTAATTTTAATTTAGAATTCACAGCCAATCACAACTTTTTTGGTTTGAAATAGCCAATAAAAATAAAGAACTTTTGATGAAGTCGATTAGTCGGTTTGTTTTCTAGCTCGCTCTGGTAATTGTTTGAAGTGAATGTTCACGTGTGTCGTAGTTATGCAAGGCAAGGAGATCAATACTAGTACGATTGTACGTTCGAACTCCAGTAAAAGTTCGTTTGCGTGCGTTCGACCCAAAAAGCGAGGGAGTTTCCCAGTTAGGCCACTACGGCGATAGTAAAATACGTGATCTCCAGAGTACCAAAAACGTAATAAACATTAAGCGGTAGACGCAAATGCGACGGAGTCTGCCAACCTATCATTATTGTTATTGTCACTGTAGGGCGACCATCGGTTAACATTGTCAGGATAAAAACACTACGCTTATATTAATACGCTTCCGATTTAAAATTATATCCAAATAAATATATCAGAGAATAGTTAGAATATTAAAATTAACGTCGTATCTAGGTACAAAGACTCAAGGCTAAAACATTTAGACATACAAGAATTTACTTTAAAAATAGATACCGTTCCAATAAATCTGTCTAGACTATTGTCTAAATGTATCTTAAAATAAAATGTCGAATTCCATGCTACGAACGGAACTGAAATACCAACTAACGAATTATATGTCTAGGAGCTTTATAGGTAACACATACGTAACTAATCCTCTTTGTCTAACCTTTAACAAAGGTTTACGATTGCTCTCCCGGACTATTATACGCCTCTAGGATTTAAGGACAGTGTAACTTTACCGTCAAAGCATTTACTTTAGGCTCTCAAATTGTAAACTTAGCCCTAATTAAAACAAATTGAGACACTAAGGTAGTCCGAATACATTATGTGGTATTAAATGTTAATATCTATCATAATCTAATACATAATGAAACGTTTAATTTATGCTTAAAAGCTGAATTAATGGTAGAAACGAAATATCTAATTATACACCAGAACCGAAAAACTATTTAAAGAAGTAATACATTAGATTTTGTAATCCTATTAATTTTTTTTTAATTAATAATTATGTTTTAAATCCCAAAAATTACATTTGGTCTAATTCTGACAATAGGATCCATGAGAAAACCACAAAAGTCTTAAATTTACATCAACTATGTGCGCAACAAATGGACGAACAACTTTAGTTGTATCACGCCAACGGATTTCGATGATTAAATTTTTTATTGGAAAGGATGTTCTTTAAGAATAGTTTGAAGAAAGTTTGTTTAGGTTCTGATTAAGTTTGATTTCGTAATATTCCTACAGTAATTCGTAAATACAAAGAGGGCGTCCGCGGGTAAAAACGCTGAACGTTTGATTCGATTTGATGTCGGTTTTTGTTTTTACTAATAATATACTTGTTTTTGGTATGTAGACGAGACCTAGGTCATTCGATGCGGTGTTTTGCTCCTAATTATTTCTAAAGTAATAAGTCGTTTAGGACAATTTTGAGGCACGACATTTCCGCTTTCTACCGTCGTTATATATAATTAAGTAATATTCACATATCTTATGTTAAATACTTGAATGTATACATATCAGCACAAGCCCTATAAAATAACCCAGGATTATCGAGATAGAAAATCTTGTGTAACTTTTCGTTCTTGTTGACTCAGCTATTTTACTAGTTAAACACACACTCAAATTGTGTATCAGCCTTAACTTGGAACCAAAATGAAAGACCTATTTTTTACTACTATAATAATATATTTACTATTTTTCAAGTTTTCAAAAAAAATTCGTGCACATGGTCACCCCAGTGCAATACTAGGAGTGATTTGGCAACGTTCCTTGCTTACCAGTAGTCAATAGCCGCCCACCAGAGCCTGTAGGTCCTAGTCTTTTTTATTCAATATCTACACCTTACCTAACTTCAGACATTACAAAAGCAAGACATTATTTAACCGAAGTCATTTGGATTTATTCGTAGCGCGTTATTTTTAACGACGGCTCGTTAAATATAAACGTTCAAATTATGTTCGTGTCGGTGTAATAATAAAATTTGTAGCAAATTTCATTATTATTTATATAGATGTCATAATGACTGATAATAACTGAATTTTATTTATAGACGATGGAATTACTATGCCATAACTTTCACACTTTTGGAAGTAAAAGTGAGCTGGTGAATTCATTACGAAAGTGTGATGAGGCGAACGGAAGTTAAGAGGGAGATAGAAAGAGATAAGTAAGTGATGAGTTACGTTTCGCATATTTCTGTAGGGGTAAGAGAGAGATGGGCGAGCACACGTTCTCTTCCTTTCTTACTCTAATAGCCATCACATATCAACCATAGTAATAATTGATGTATCCGGTAGTAGATATAATTAATAAAAATAAAAAAATGTGTTTAAAAAATATGAATATATTAATGAAAACACATACTAAATATAAATATTTGTAGTAAATTAATATATAGTAATAATTTTTATAAATATAAATTATATATATAATTTATAATGAAGTCAATTACTTGAAATTAAAGACTGCGTTTCTGTAAAATATTTAAAGAAACAACATTAAATGTCATGACAATAACAATTTTTCCATTTGAATAATTATTATAAAAATATAAAAAAAGAATAAATTTAAGTAAAGAGATTTTATATGTTTACTTTACGTATACGTATATACGTACATATAGAAATCGTTAAAGAAATGAAAAAGTCCTGTGGTGGAAGCCGTTGCCGTAGGCGTTTTTTTATTTTTTTTATGCGTATAAACTAGCGCTTGACCAAGGTCCCACCTGGTGTTAAGTGGTGATATATTCGAAAGATGGTACGCGCTAGTTTAATAAGTGCCTATTCACTTTACTCTTGAAGGCTCCCACGTTCGTACTTGGACGGAAAGACTGACGCCGGCAACTTGTTCCACTCCTTTGATGTGCGCACGATGAACGATAACTCAAATCGCTTGGTTCGGACGCGCGGAACATCGACTATGAAAGGGTGGAGACCCGCCGAGTGTCTAAACGTCCGAAGATAGATTGGGGACGGGACTTTGCGCCGGTGCTCAAGACTATCTAGGTGTAGATCTTGGTCACCTATCAATTTTTTTTTCTTTCTTCCTTCTAAGCTAGTTAGGTAGTGGGTGCGTCAGTTACTGTTTCTGTATATGTTCTCTAGAAAGTATACTCTTATAGAGTTATATTACTTGTGTCCAAAATACTTTTATGCGTAATATGAACGCCAAGTGGAATAACTCAAGCAAATGTATATGATCTTCCCTTACGATATTGAAACTAAATAGGAATTTTCGTCATGTAACTTGTACAGTATACAGCCTATGTTTCAGTTAAATAAAAAACGGAGATCAAGAACTCGTTCATGTCTATCTGATGAATATATGTCTAGTTTTACTAGTTCTGTTTTTGTCTTCGGCCAAATGGTTCTAAGTGTCGGCGACCTTAGCAATTGTAATTACATATCAAACGCTGATATAGTGCGGAAACGAGGTGAACGACTCGATGACATTTGACGTATGTGTTGACAGTATCTACCTCCATATCTGACATACAAACGTCAACTTGACACATTTAAAAACAAAAACGACTTTACTTGCATGAACAAATCGATTCTGTAATAAGGAACTCTATATACAAATATTTAAAGTCACAAATTAGAGATTTTTAAAAATTACAGCGATATATTTTGGTTGCTAACAGAAGATAACAACGGCGCAATATATATTATTTGCGATAGAGTCAATTACATAATAGCAATTAGTTCACCTCCTGTCACAAATGGGACCAATTCATCTTGGATTGCTTAAGTTAAGCGTAATGCACATGTCAAAGCGGTTTTCTACAAAGCTGGGTAACTTCAAGAATATAATTACAGTAATGCAAATGCAGGTAAGAAAAGTCTTGGCGTTTTTTTTTAGAAAAGAAAGCTAGCAACATTTTTTTTCAGAAAATACTACTGACATTCTTGTTAACCATTCCAACTAAGCTTAAGCTTGTGGTAGGAGATGGTTCACGTCAATTGTCGAATGCTGGATTCGAACCCACGACCTTACGATTTGCAGACCATACCCAAATCCATTAGCCTATTGACGATTTCCGCTTTCCATTGGATTAGCTTCAGGTTCCATAGTTACTTGGAATTATTTTGAATTTTTACGTTTTTTTTAAAAAGCAAATGTTACTGACAGTTCTGAATAAGCATAAGCTTTATCTAAGAGACGGTTCACGTCTCTAGTCGAATTCAAAATTTGTACTTGAGACCATACTTAAATCTGCTATGCTATTAACGTTTCTATGGTCTATTGCCTACTTAGTGTCATTCTCAAAAACATTTTTGTATAGCATTATTAATGACTTACAGAAATGTATTACGTTCTCGTTGCTTGCACAAAAGTAGATTTTCTTTTTCAACCGACGTCAAAAAAGGAGGAGGTTCTCAATTTGTCTGTATGTTTTTTTTGTTTGTTACCTCATAACTTTCAACTGGGTGAACCGATTTTGATGATTATATTTTTATTTGAAAGCTGGTACTTCGAGTGTGGTTCCAATTTTGATAATGGCATCGATGGGAAAACCATAGTTAAAGTTAAAGTTACAGCCTTTATATATATAATATATATGTCCCACTGCTGGGCGCAGGCCTTCTCTGTAAAGAGAGTATAAGGGCATAGTCCTCCACGCGGCCCTAGTGCCGATTGGTAGACTTCACATGCCTTAGAAAAATTTTCCAAGACATGTAGGTTTCCTCACGATGTTTTCCTTCACCGCCGAGCGCGTGGTTAATCAGCACATAAAATTGCAACAGCAAATTTATTGGTTCCGGCACCGGGGATCGAACTCGGGTTGCTAGCGTACTATGCAACAAGAGCCAACCGCCTGGACACTGAGCTACCACGGCTCTGGAAAACCATAAAAATTTAATTTTATTTTATTTATTTATTTACAAAGCATTATGTCTGTGCGCGACAAACGGACGAATAACTCAATATCACGCCAACCGATTTCGATGATTAACTTTTTATTGGAAGGGATGTACTTCAAGGATAGTTTGGTTAAGTTCTGATTACTTATATTTTATAATATTCCCACGATAATTCTGAAATACAAAGAGGGCGTCAACGTGTAATTGCGTTTAACGTTTAATTCGATTGTCGGTTTTTGTTTTTGTTCGTAAATATACTTGTTTACTCCTTGTTACTTACGTTTAATGACAAAAGTTTGACAATCTGTACGCGACAAAAGCCTACGCGATGTAATCATGCAAGTTAATATTTCGCAACTTCAACAGCCGCGGCCGTCTGAATAATCCGGCAGACGTGGATTTTGACGCACGATCTGCATTGGAGCGGAATTATGATATACATATCTACAATTCAACGTTAGTCGACCGAGTTGCGGGATTAATTGAGATACACAGGGTGATATTGAAATAGATATAGCGTGTATAATATTCCATGAATCTGAGGTACAACGGGAAGCGGCCGGCTGTTAGGTAAATAGATCGAGGTATAGCGGTGCAGTCGTTTGTTAAACTATTCCGTGTATTTCGGCTATACATTAATTCAACTTCCGTGATCATCTCTCAAATATAGAAGTCAAATAAAGGATGGATAAATTGTGTAAAAGGCGCGGCCAGGGCATAGTAAAGGGTATATATATATGCATATATATGTGTGAGTGTGTTTCTTGAATTACAGAGCAAAACAAAGCTATTTTTGTTTTTTTTTATTGTTATTCCGTATACGTCTTATAAATAATATAATATTCCTGCTTTTGCCAAACTATATAAATTAAATAACGACATCTTCTATTCCATTTGACATCACTGATAAATCCTTTTTTAATGATATCACAACAAACCCCCATAGAATCCACTATGGAAGTTTCATAAAAGAAAACAAATATTGTTATTCTTACATATATATATATATATATCTGATGTATCTTACGGCTATAGTCTACTAACAAGCTGGTACTAAGCTTTCACATATGCATAACATAAATATAATCTATGATAGAAATATATAACGGACAGTTGAAGTGTAGAGTACGAAAAGTAAGTCATCATAATTATCACCACGTATCTGGAAATAGGTCTTCCCCAGTGCCTTCCACCATATACGATCTATAGCTACGCTTCTTCGTCCTATGCGCGGCTTCCATTCCAAGACTATCCTCCCATCCTAGTCACCGATTCGACAGATGTGGCCGGCCCACTGCCACTTCACCTTGCAGACTTAAGGTAAGACCAAAGCTATATCGACTACCTTTGATCTCTGTCGAATTTGCGTCTCGATTTCTATCCTACCTATCTTTAAATTTGTGGTTGAAGACCTTCGTCCTCAGGCATTGAGGGATTTGCGAATTATTAAGTAGTTGAGAACAATTCAAGTAACTTTCCGCAATATTTGATAACTATCAGTATTTATTGTTAAATTATCGGAGCGTAAACGTTTGCCTCTATTCACATTCGTACACACGTATACAACAGTCAAGTTCATCGGAAGAAATCTCCTGTTTTAGGTGTAAATAGTGGCGAGGTATTTAAGGATTCGTGTACGGTGCGGCATCTAAGTTTATATGTGCTCAAGTAGTTTGCTCTCGACAACCGGATAATGTGGGATCGATTCGGTCGACGTTTGAGTTGCACTTAAATTAGCTTTGAGACCACGGATGAGTTAAATATTTCATTAGTCATTGTTTGTTCAACTAAAGTTCTTTTTATTTTTTTCTGTTAAAAAGTTCTTTGAAAAAATTACATTAGCATTAAAATTAGGAGATAGAACAAACCATTTAGTAACATCCCGACAATATATATGTTAGAGCCATAGTACCTCAATGTTCAGAAGGTCGCCTCAAGTTGGATAGTATGCAAAGAACCCGATGAATTTTAAGTGCTTATTTAGCACGCGGCTGACGATGAAGGAAAACATCGTTAGGACACCTTATTGTGTGGCAAAGTGATTCTGTTAGAATGTGACCTCTGCCTACCCCACTGAATGACTGATTTTTATTTACTTATAATAACCTACACTATAAACGATTCTCCCAATCATCCTACCACTGTCCCCTTCGTAGTAGAAACCGGTATAGCTGGTAACGTCTTCCAGATATAAGTCCATTATTATAGTGAATTGCGGAATTATAAATTACACTATTTTGCGTTGGAAAACTGGCCTCTAATCGCAGGGAAAACGAGCCATAATTGAGTAGGAGAGGAGTAATTGCTATCTTCAATCATAGCCTTTCCCACGAGGCGATTTTTACTACATTTTACTTAAGGGTTTGAAAAGCATACGTGAACGAAGACCTAATCGGTGAAACTAGTGAGTAATAAAGACAAAATACGTAGAAAATGCTATTGTTACTAGAGAGTTTTACAGTTTTACAGTTTGGGGGTATGCACAGGAATTACACGAGTTAATTCCCCCAACCCCATTCTACATACATACGGACGTTTAGACATTCGGCGGGTCTCCACCCTTTCATAGTCGATGTTCCGCGCGTCTGAACGAAGCGATTTGAGTGATCGTTCATCGTGCGTACAGCAAAGGAGTGGACTAAGTTGCCGGCGTCAGTCTTTCCGTTCAAGTACGAGGTGGGAGCCTTCAAGAGTACAGTGAATAGGCACTTACTAAACCAGCGCGTACCACCTTTCGACTATATCACTACTTAACATCAGGTGGGATCGTGGTCGAGCACTAGTCTATACCCCCCATAAAAAAACCTTTGGGTTGTTAATTATAAAAAATATTCAAATTGAACTCCTAAAAGCTAGTTCACGTTTCAATCGAAGGTTTCAATGTTTCCGTCGTATCAATAACGGTGAATCATAAAAAAGTTGATTTAAAAAACCGTTACTGATTTCTCATGGACGGAGGCAGATGTCTATTCAGTATTTGTTCACTTTAATTTTCATAACAAAATATACATTTTCACATCCTGTCAGTGCGGTGGCGTTAACACAGTCATTACGTAGGGTGTTCCTATCTCCGAAACACATTTCCCCTGTCTCATGTCTTTCGTTGCTCACGCACAGCCACCGAGAGCGAGTGCCGTCAAAGGGATTTACATCCCGTCTTGTTTATTTCTTCAACTAGCGTTTTGATTGCCTACGTCTTAACCGGCACTAAAATTAATATTGTTTGTATTACGCATGCGCCGAGGTTTCCTTTGTTTACGCGTGGTCGGGTTGTTGTTAAATGATTACTTAGTTGATTTATGGTCCCTATAGTAAGGTGTGATTTCCTGTTTTGGCATTTTTATACTATATTACTACATTTTTTATGAAATGATAAGTTAATCCGTAACTGAAGCTACACATTTAGTTACCTAAATACATTTCGCATTAAGGATCTGGCACCAAATATACGTACAGCTGTTACATACTTAAAAAGAATATTGATAGTTTTAATTTTACCTGTTCCTGTATCTACATCTATACCTTGATCTATTTAGTTAAATATATATATCTATTAATTGTTACATACAATTGTCATGGTTAAGTTTTTAAGTTTTTGCGTGTATATTTATATATTGTTCTTACCGTTCTAGATAGCTTTAATTAAATAAATAAATAATCGGGGACATATAGCATACAAGTATCGTGTCTATCCCTTCAGCAGTTCCCCATCTCCCCATTTATTAGTATAGAAACAGATAAGCTACAGTAGCACTTGCAATAAAGGTTATATCCATTCATTCATACTTCATGTTCACGATTCTTGGAACAACAAATAATAGTGAAAATAGCTATAAAACTGTTGATTTCATACGGAAACGATGGTATCGACCGAGGGCGAGCTTTATACGAGTAATAAAGCAAGGATGAGTTTGTGACAAATTTATTTATCGCATGGCGCCGCGCTCTGATTCCTCTTCGAACGTTTCGATAACATAATAAGCTCTCACGTAGAGTACTGTAACATGGTAAATAGAGGTCGAGGGTCTGCTTTACAACTCAACTAACAACTCTAGCATACATCCTTTGCCTAAAAAATGAATCATCGAAATCGTTTTACGTGATAATGAGTTATTTGTCCATTTGTGGAGCACATACTTAATGCAAATTTAACACTTATATGGTTTTCCCATGGATGCCGGTGCAATTGAAATGGGAAATACCAGCTTTAAAACAAAAAAAGAATCATCAAAATCGGTTCACCCAGTCCTAAGATATGAAGTAAAAAACATTAAAAAAAACATACAGACGAACTGAAAACCTCCCCCTTTTTGAAGTCGGTTGAAAAAGTCAAAGTTATATATATATATACAGAGGAGGTAACTTAAACAACACATAAGTACAGCTCTCTATTGGATGAGCCGTGAAAGTGCACCACACATCTTGCGACCAGTTTTTTTTATTTATCTGTGTTTTTTCTTCTCTAATGGATCTAGTTGTACGTCCACGTCCATTCAGGTTAATCACACTTTCGTATCTACGTTAAAAATGATGTTCGATCAGTTGTTACTTCTTTATCTCATCTTCAGAGATGTACTGTTGATTCAATTAACTTTGGTTAGCTCGTTTAACCTCGATGAAGTATTATATATAGAAGGATAAGATGATAGATTACTGAAATTTTACTGGTAGAAGTTAGTAGATGTCCCTTGTATGATAAAGAATATAAGTGTTGATTACTGGAGGTTGTTTCAATTCGATGGGTTTCAATCTCAATGGGGTTGTACTGATAAGTGTATAAATATATATAATACAATTATATTTTGTATAAAAAAAAACTGTTCAGTTCGCTCATAGAAAAGAAATCACGTGTTGTTAATTAAGTCTAAGATGTATATATATTTACTCTATTCTATACGGCGATGACTTAGACATATATCAATGCTATCTCTGCGTACCCCATTAGGCTTAAACAATGTGAAAATAAATAAGATTGAAACATTACATCAAGCGTTAGTTCGGCTCTCACTGGCATCCTATTCAGAATAGTATCATTCTCAGAGTAACCGTCCAAGCCGAGATTTATCTTTTATGAGGGCTTTGCAGTTACCCATAATAAAGGGTCTATTAACTACTCTAAGGTCTTACCAGGTTTTAAAAAACCTGGCTGGTAACGGTAAACAAGTATATTTATGAGCAAAAACTAGAACCGACTTAAAAACAAATCAAAAGTTAAACGGTATTACGCGCGGACGCCCTCTTTGTATTTAAGAATTATCGTAGGAATATTAAAAATAAAATGAATCAAAACCTAACCATATTTTTATCAAACTAATCTTAAATTAGTACATGTTTTCCAATAAAAATGAATCGCAAAATCGGTTGTCGTGATATTGAGATATTCGTCCATTTGTGGCGCACATATTTAACGCAAATTTAAGACATATGGTTTTTGACTTAAATTGGACCACATGGGAAGCACGAGCTTTTAAATAAAAATTGAATAATCAAAACCGATTCAACCAGTCGACAGTTATGCAGTAACAAACATTAGTAATTCACCTAGCTTCTGCACCTCTCAAATTGAAAGTACAGTTTGCAGTGGTGGAGGTAGAAATTGGTGCTATGGTGGGGAGTCGCCTTTAAATGTGTGACTTGAATGTTTGTTTATGTTAATAATATGTTGAAAAACAATATATGAGAAAATAGACCAATTTTCTTTAGAGAGCAAGAAATCGTTATATTAGAATTCGTTGTATTAATCCATAAAGCCGTGCTCGTATTTCTGTGCGCATATAAATTCATAGTGTTTTTATATTTAGTGCCGCGTTATTTGTCTGGTCCCGGATGGTTTTATTGGTGACATAAAACTGAGCACACAAGTCCCCATTAAATGGTGATTTTTATTATTTGTCTATACGAAGCTGGTGATACGGTAATAAACATCAATATAATTATAGAAAAGTTGGGTATGTTGGAATATTTGTGACCAATAAAGATCGTTCCGTGTATAGTGAGGTTCACTAATAAATAGAAAAATAGATGAGTGTTACGCCGCGATAACTCCCATCATAGGACTACTTTCAGGAAGTACCTTCATAGAAGAAAATGTCTTGGTACCTTCAAAACTTATACCAGGTTTCTGACTCGTTTTCGATAAGTTTATCATTTGACTTGACCATTTTTTAGCCACACTTAAATCAGAGAGATTTTACTGCTTCACCGGATTGAACCTCTATTCGTTGTGACTCAACACAACCTACGGTGACCTTGACACAGACCACAGTTATATCTCCACTTTATATTGAATATATAATATTCAAATTAAAGTGGAGATGTAGTCTTGGTAAATGTATTTATATATATATATATATATATATGCATATATATATATATATGTTGGGCATGTACATGTGTGTGTATTTGTATTAATATTTCGTTGTGTCTCTTATCTTTTCTTTTATACACCCGCCAATATGTTTATCTCTTTCACCCCGGAATACGGGTGAAGAATGCTATTAAGGTATTAAGACCGCCTTCGTGTACTATAAGTGTAAATAAATAAAGCGCTAGCATAGCATACATGTCTAATTTTTGTCTACATTGTACAAAACAACTATATAATAGCAGGGAAACTCTGACGCGAGGAATCTATTCCAATCCATTGCTGTGCGTATACTGTAAGACGAGTCTTAGTCTGACAGTGAGACTGCTATGGGTCTATGGGATGTCCACAACAAAGGGATGGAGACTGCGATTTAATGTGCGACGGTGAAACAGGAATAAGGAAATTAGGTTATGTTATGTTATTCATATTGAATCACACGTAACGTGCTTGTTAATGGCAGCATTTCTCCTGCATAGGCATTACACAGGTTGTCCCAATAGGCTTGTACTAATAAGTGTACATTTTTCAGTTCGCTTATACAAAGTAAATCACGTGTTAGCTAGCATCACATGGCACCGAGCGATTGTTATGTACAAATAACTATTTCCAATGATATCTTAGTGATTTACCTGATCCTTATTGTATCTTTAATTCATAATTAATAATTTAGTTGAACTTTATTACTTTGTAATTTGACTTCGAATTAATTTTGTATAAAGATTGTAAAGACGTGCCTTTGTGACGGTATTCGTTAAAATAATTCCTTGTACATCGTTACCGTCTGCATAAAGCGAGTGTACTAGTTATTGGGCTATTTCGTTCCATAAGACCTACAAGTTATTACATACGTGTTGTTACTTAAGTCTGAGATGTCTAATATAAACGTTTATTCTATTCTTATCTGGAGTTAAAGTATAATAAAACTATATATTGTTAACGAGATATGAAATTGCAAGTTAGTATACACTCTCTAATACCAAATACCATTACGGCGGGACGAAAGCGAAAATTAGAAACTTAGGAGACAATAAGAACAGTGATAACTAAAATAACACCCTCACGCTGCGCTTTAATGGATAAGAGCAAAAAACATGGGCTATCTATATAAATAAACCGGTCGTCCGTCTGTTGGGATGCTGTCGCAGATGCTTACTCTTCACAGATGGCTATTATCGTGCAAAAATTGTGATAACAATGGATTTTAACAGTCCTACTAAATGCTAATTTGGTTTTAATGGGTAAGTAAATGTTATAATGTGTAAAATATTGTTATGAATTAGAAAAAGTTAATGGACTGAATAAAATAAAAGTACTTTAGTTCATTAAGTCGGTACCCGTCCGTTCGCTCCGTTTTTGAAAGAGAAGGGGAGGACTCTTTCTGTAGACAATCATTGCATAGTTTAGAATAAGTGCTGGAGGGATAGCCCTTTACAAGTGAACCTCTAAAACAAAGTCAGTAAGTCTTAATTAAATTACCTCTAAAACTTGTGTGCGATGTTGAGCAAGGAAGCACAGTATTGTTTCATTTTATATATTATATTAGCGCATATAGTATTTACCTATAAGAGGATTAAATTAGCCGATAAATTACTAAGTTTTGAGTGTATGCGGACGCTGATATTAATACAAGAACGGGGTAGACGTAGATAGCATGACTATTCCTTTTGATTCGATTCGATAGAGGAAAAATCCGCCAATCACCGGGCGCAAATTTTAGCAAGTATTTTTTTTGTACGCAGGGAAATGAAAAAACGGAAACTGATTGGGGTAAGCCCACTGGGATTCGTGCACCGATCATAAAATCGTGGAGCAAATAAAGCAATTGATGTGCCTATGTAAATTAATCAACACCACCAGCGAATATCTGCAACACTAAAATGTATGGTCTGGCGCTATAGACGTGGACAAACGTACTTATAGATTTTATAATATATTTTTTTTAAAAACCTAGCAATATTGCTTTTTTTTAGAAAATATTACTAACATTCTTATTTGCTTTTGCAACTAAGCTTGTGCTAAGAGATGGTTCACGTCAGTAGGCGAATGGTGGATTCGACTTTATTATATACGACCTTATTATTCGCAGAACGTACCCTAAACCATTAGGCTATTGACGCTTAAATATTGATTCAGGTATCAATAATATGAAGTCTATAAGTAATACTAATTTTCAGTCAATTTATTAATAAATTATTCTATTTTTTTCCATTTATTAACATTAAGATCACCAACGATTGTTACAATGATATAAGATATAACAACAATACACGAACACTTAAATTTAAATACACAATCATATAAAAGTACCCGCAACATTTACCACAATCTACATTCTAACTTATTTGCTTATTAACTAACAATACCCCGCGGTGTTACCCGCGATTAAAACTATTCTTTTATTTCTATAAGAAGGCTAAGTTACTTCATGTTACGTCACTTATCTGCTAATGAAAGGGCGGAGATTAACCGGAACAAATAATGCAAAAAATATTATTTAAGTAAATGTACCGTATATATAATCATATGAATGCAGTAATTTTTTAATTTTTAATATTACGAACAGACACTCAAATTTTATTTATTTGTATTTATAAATAAAATAAGTTAAAGTAAAAATTGTGTTATTAACATTATATCATTCTCCCTGCATCTGTTTCTCAGGGTTGGATGTCAGAATATTTTTAGCCAATGCGTATCTATTCTACGTAAGACATAGTTTAACGTACACAATACTTAATGGCGGACAACACCGCGTGGCGCAGCCAGTTGAAAATAAACGCTTTCAAACACAAATCGGTACACAAATGATGGCACTATCAGTGTAAATAATAATAAAAAATACAGACGAATTGAGAACCTTCTCTTTTTTGAAGTAGGTTTAAAGAGCGTGTATTTATTAAGTTGAACAACATTCATTATAGAACACTCCGGAGCAGTCCACAAAAGGACGCACAAAGGTCGCACGGTGCCAGCATTGCGCAGACGGATTCTGCCGGCCCCATTGTGCGCGATGCTCGGGATTTGGCAAAAAAATAATGAACTCCTTTGATATAGCTCTAAAGCAGATTATCCGTATCGCCAAATTGAATCTTGGCCGTTCCATTGAACGCCGCTCCGTATCACGCTCGCTGCCAATTCATATTTGGATATTACTTTTCCATTTAAATACTGTTTCTAATGAATCGCGCACGTATATTGTATGGAGCAGTAACAAACTTGAAGCAGTGTTTTTAATTTATCGCTTATTTGATTTTTCTTTTTTTTAAACGGGGAGGAATTCCTGGAGGGGTGGAGAGGTTACTCCCTCACCCCCCATGCCCTCACTGTGGTCCAGCTTGGCGGACGATAAAGGCCTCCACCTTTGTCGCCCAGTGAAGGCCCTTTTAGTCGCGTTCTACGACAGGCAGGGGATACCGTAGTCTTATTCTTGAGATCCCAAAACTACAGGGCTGGTTTGATTTATCTTATACTATTTCTGCAGTGACGGCAGATGAGGGAAAGTCGTAAAATGGAAGCCACGCATGGGACGGAAACTCCCTCCAGATGGACCGATGACCTTAAACCAGCCACGCACTAGCCAGCCTCTTCAGTTACGCCGGGTTTTATTAAGAGGTGGCATAGTTCTTAGGTTGATTAGCGTATACCTGTGAAGGGACGAGGACTCTGTTCGTAGCTTTTGGTACTACTCGCATCTCAGAACTGTCACTTCGACTTTAACCGTTACTTCTATATTCCTTCAAGTGGCAAAATCCCGCTCCGGGAGTAAACAGAAAAGGGCTTGTATGAGGGCCGCCACTTTTAAATTTTGCTATATGTGGTAAATACTTTTCGTTGCCAATTTCCTAAGGCACTCATTGTAGAGTAAAACTGCATTTTTTTATATGGAATATGTGAAAGTGAGTTATAATGTTTATTTACATTATGTATATGTTTTTTAAATACAACATTATTTTAGTTCAAATATTTTCCAAATGTTGTTAAAGAAAGGTTTATTATAACTATGGGAACTATGCCATACGCGCTGTTTATTTCGGCGGGCAGAAATAATTCAAATGGCGACTGCGGCACTAGGGTTTATATCAGGATAGCATTCTAGTTCTTGGGCGCCCGAAGTCGATTGTTACAAATTATGAAATCAAGTGAACGATTATCTTATATGGTGTAGGTACGGCCGTACGCGGCGGGACGTAACGTGAAATTATGTGAAAGTGTAATTACTCTCGATTGCTCTGCAATTAAAAGTCGATCCTATAACAAGTTGAAACGCGATTATTATTAACGATATAATTGGATTGTCGATCGCTCATAGCTACACGCTATTATTTTTAAATTACACTATGCAAAGTCGAAGAATCTGTTTAGTATTTTTATGATGTTTTGGCACGACTACATTTTAGATGAAGAAAAAAGCAGGCAATGAAATATAATGATTACTTATGCTTATGCGAATGTTACACATTAAAACACTAATTTTACGTTTCAAATCTTTTCTCTGGAAAGTTGTTTAAATTGAGACCCATTACGGAGTCGTCCCGAAACCGCTGCATTGGATGTGGCATCCTTGTACCCATGAGTTTATGTGTAATAGAATTTTTTTTTACTATCATCAACCTGAGGAACCAACTGTCGCCAACGGTGCTTCCGAATCAATATGATTTAGGGATCTTCAAGAAACGAGCCGACTCTTGTATTAAAGGAAAATATTATAATTATTCTAATCCCTTTTTTTTAATCTTCAATGGAGTTGCGATTTGGTGGCCCGGTGACAATGGAGCCTTGGCGGTTGAAGTGTTGCAGTGGGGTGCTCGTTTTAAATTTTTAAAATAAATCCCGTTGGGAATCCTATCATTAAAATTGTAGTTTTATTTCAATTAATAAATAAAACAACTACACTGATGGCGCCAAGGATTGCTTACAATTTCGCCAAATTGAGAAACTAATTCAAAACCGCAATAACAGAAACTTAATGGAGGGTTCTAAGGAGAGAACAATGTCACTAGAATATAGAATTCTGACTCGGATGTGTCCGCGCAGCCGTGGAATTTCGTTATCCTTTCATCTCTTAATGAATAAACTAAACTCATGGATACAAGGATGCTACATAATCCACAACAAGCTCCAGAGAAACGCCGAAATCGGTCTCAATTTTATAAAAAACAAACTTCCGATGACCGTCTTTCTCTCTCGTCTCATCGTAATCTGCAAATATCTTCATGAAATAAACTGAGATAACATTGCGGTAAACCGTGACTTATAATAACAGTAACTAGCAATAGCAAGTGAAACGGAACGCGCTTCACGGACACAGTGCTCGATGCTTTTTAATTGAACACATCAACAACACAAAGTCAAGAGCTGGTAAAGTAAAAAGCGGAGGAGTCAGACAATTGCGTTTCCACAAAAGAATTCCCGAGTTTCCTTTGAAGTGCGGAAATCGTTAAGAGCAAGTCGCCGCCGCAACTCCGTAAACACTAGGAGAGTTAATAGACAAAGCTCGACCGACGCCCTATCAAATGAAATCTTCAAAGACAATTAAACTCAGAATGTGCTCGATTACTTAATGTCCCGTCTTCATAATACATTGTGGAGGAACAAGTATATTTACGAGTAAAATAAAACCGGTACTTCAAATTGAATAGGAATATTACGAAATAGCATTCATAAAAACCTAGCCAAACTCTCATCAAACTACCCTAAAATTACAACCATTACAATAAAAAATGCTTCATGCGTGGTATTAAGTTATTCGACCATTTGTTGCACACCATCTGAATGCAAATTTAAGATAAATAGTTATCATCATGGATTTCATTGTCCGAACTAGACTAAATTGGAACCCCATTTGATTTGTAACAAATACTCATTTCTTTTCTTCAAGGTCCCTAAAAGAACAATTACGGAAATATAGTTTCTAGTTCTAACCTCATGACCTTGATTATTGACATAAGCTCTTTAGAATGATTCCGGACAATTTCATAGAATAGTTTCCATGACAAATTCGATAGAGAATGCAAAGAGACCTCCAGACAACTGTCCGTAAGCTTAAAACTAAACGTGCAACGGGAAATTTGTAATTTCAATAATATACTTAATAGTAGATAACTGCTCTGGTTATTTCACCCCTTATCTGATTCACCACCAAATGAGAAAATTGGATAATGAACAATAACATGTTAATACAAAAAAATTGTTATGGAGAATTATTATTTTTTAAAAAACAAAAACATATCGCCACCAGGTGAGTAGACAGTAAATACTAAAACGAGCAAGATACGGTGCATATGGTACAAGTATCATGCACGTCCTCTTTGCGATAATGGATATTTATTGTATACATAAATATAGATCGGTTATGTATTCCCTTAAAGTACCTTATCCTGAACATAACATGTAAATCTTCCGGTATTCATTATACATTCACTGCCAGAAATTTCTTAATTATGAAACTCTCTCTTCCGCTTTTATACTAGCGGGGTAGACAAAGACGGCGTTTTTTATTCGCTTTTCACTAAATTGTTCAAGTTCTCTATTAGATTGAAGGTACTTTTAATATATCTGCAATCATCGAAATACAGTCGCCTACACGTCCTAAGATTTGCAGTTATGTTAGATGGCACCGAGTGGGAGTCCCTTTGCTTTATTTTTTAAGTTATTTTTATTCTTTCTCAGCAAGTTCTTGACTACAATACCACCGGCATTAATAGTAAAACGCGACCCTGGTTGGTAAGGTGCACCATTTACAATTAGTTTTAATGACAACTATCTCGCGGCAAATCGTCCGGCACGCAGGTGCTCCATAGCTAATGTCACGGATAAACGGAGTTTATGTTGAAACTGCATACGGCCGCTATTCCAGTTTCCACTACACTCCATTGCGCACGCAATGACCTTTCTACACGGTTTTCCTTTCACGTTGTATAAATGTCGAACGATTTAATTACGTAAATGTTTGATTGGGAATTGAACCACGTGCTCGGCGGCTTGAGGAAGCTAGCACGTCTCAGAAATATTTCGAAGACATTACCAATCGGCATCATTTTACTTTTCTTTACTGAAGTACTTCGTGCGTTAGTGGACATGGGTCGGGTATTATTTATTTCAACCAACTTCAAAAAAGGAGGTGCTCATTCGTAATTTATGTCTGTGCGCTCATAGTGCCGTCAATTTGGTTTGAAAGGGTTTGATTTCAATTACGTTCCATATTCATTTTATTGGATCTTGGGTTCCGTAGAGATACCAGAGAACACCAAGATATGGTATGAACAATCCACTCTTACGACTTAGCTAAAGAACGCCTTGACGACAAAGAGCACGAAGAAAGAAAATTCGTAATATATAGAGATATATATAATACTTAGGAATTTTGAAGTGTCATAGCCTAATGTTTTAGGGTACGGTCTGCGAATCATAAGGTTCATAAATACACAATTCGACTATTCACGCGAACCATCTGATGTAATGGTTAACAAAAATGTTAGTAATATTTGAGAAATGAATTTCTAGCATTCTAAAAAAATTGACGGAGAGCGTTGCCGTACCCGCATGTCGCGTTTGATGGCAGTGGATCGTGTTGTATTACGTTGCTTTTTATTTTTTCCTTGTTTGTCCGAAGGTTTTTTTTTGTCTTGTTACTCCGAAGGTTTTTTAACTAACAGAACGCTAAGCCTAAATCCTTGGACAAGAGCGCTATAAATTTGTCGAAACTTCGAGAATTTAAAGGTCTACTACCCTTAATATTAAAGTATTACAAAATTAGTTTCATTGAAAATAAAATAAATTCACAATATAACCTATTAATGTTAAAAAAACCGACAATACGATTTTTCCTCAACGACGTTTAGCGGAAAAAATAAATCTATGAAATGACTAAAGCGTTTTTAAGACTAAATGCACAAGGCTGTTAACTAAACCACATTTCCTAGTCATAACCTTGAACAATCTTGAATTTATAAATGATAAGGTTAAATAATATAATGTTAAAACAGTAGGTCAATTGAATTCGACGTTATGTACGAGATTAACAAATAGTAACAATTGAACATCAATTGAACACAACATTTCACTGGTAGTACGCCACATATAAACCGTAGTGGCACAACTGAACCAAATTTCTAAGACTAACGAAAATACAACTATGATGTCACTGAACGTTCATTTTGAGACAGTCGATTGAGCAGACTCGAGGCACAGGTTTTGAAAGAATTATTGTCTTTTCCTTAAACCGTAAGGGTCTGGAAAAACCGTTGACGACACTCGATTCAACGAAGCGATAATCGATTTAACTTCATCAGAATCAGAAAAACATTCAGACATGCTATCAAGATGGAGTGTATGAAATTTGGAGCTCTGTCGCGATCAAAGCAAAGCTAATCCCCAGCAGTAAAAATTTGAAAGTTACCATACCATAATAATACCTTATGTCACAATGTTATGACCGTAAAATAGATATTGCAATATACCTCGTATGTTTCACCGTGAGATTAATAATAAACCACTTATCGCTTTGTTTTATTGTATAAAAATAAACTGACATCGACGCGTAAACAAGAGGAATCATTTCTAATAACATAAAAACAGGCAGCGTTATTTGCGTGTTCCAAGATCAACAGCCTGACGGACAAACAAGAAGACAATGGCACAGACAGACAAGTGGTTTCGCTTTCCAAGTGCCCGTCGAGTGAAGGTGCCTCCTCAACGCTCAATCAGACGCGGCCCACGTTCCGCAATTAGCAATTCAAACATTCAACCTCGCTAATGGTTAACGATTTGCAGAAAGCGTGGAGATAATTTACCCGCTAATAATTAACAGGTATTATTAAATATGTACCTTAAGTATGCAATGAACGCAGGCTTCAGTTGCGGCCTGGCATTCAAGTTAATACTTTTGTGCAACATAATTACCATCAGAGGACTTAAAATAATCTATCAATATAGATGAATTTCTAGTAATCCCACTGGAGCAAGTGACCGAGCTGTAGTCAGAATGCTACTGATAATATATATAGTGACAGACTGACGTTATTTGTGTGTGTATATTATTATCTCAAAACATCCACTGCTGGACATACGCCTCCCCCAACGATTTCCAAAAGTATCTTTATAAGGTCGTCAGACGACCTTGCGGGTGGACGTCCTACACTGCGCTTGCTTGTGTGTGATTGTTGTATGTAAATATATTTAGACATGTAAGATTCTGACAACCCTATTTTTATGGCACTACCTAATAACCTGCTCTTCCCTTCCTGTCACCAAAGGTTAGCACACAAACTGAAGTCTAGTCTGAGGTGGGAGAAACTGATAGAACGGTGTAGTGTGCGATTCGTATATGAAATCATAATATCGCTAGCTCAGCGGCTCGTATCTCAAAACACTCGTATATTAAAGCACAATATCGAGGTAATACTGTCCTTAAATCTGTAATTAACGTTATCCTTTCAATAGGTTTGAAAGGCACAATCATGCACGTACCTAAGTCTCAAGTGTGGCTGTGAATGCAAAACTAACTCAAAGCGCAATTCGACGTCTTGTTTACAGTACGTACGTAAAATTCAATGAATGACTCAATAACAACTAAGCAAATTTGCGTTTGATATTGCCGGTGAATGGTTAAGTTACTTTGACACGGTCGTGGAAACTGTGTCACATCTTTTATTTATACAGTGTGAAGATCTTTGAAACGTCTTTTCGACTGCGTGAATTATACTAAACAGTTACTACTAACTACTACTACTAATTTAGTCGCGGAATTATAGAATAATATTTTTTTTTGTTATTCTAAATCAACTTGACCACGATCCCAGCTGGTGTTAGGTGGCAATGCAGTCCTGGATGGTAAGTGCCTTATCAGTATGCACTGGCTTAGTAGAAGCCTATTCAATCTATTTTTGTTACACTCCCACGTTGTAAAAGGAGGGAAAGACTCACGAATAATTATTGAGGGACGTCCACAGCAAAAAAATGAAATTCGGTAGTGCCTCTTAAAATCGGATACTGAAACGAGACTGTGGGAATTAGATCGATTAGTAACTTCTGAGCACACTTTAAAATAGGTTTATAATTCACGGAGTTGTGAGTGCACAAACATTAACCGCTAAAAGTTAGCAGGAAGAAAATGCTTAATAGCATTACGTTCGCCAAACACGTAAGTTTGTACAAAACAAATATTTTGGTGCAATAAAGGATTAATCTATTTATCTATTTAAAACAATACAGACGAACATGACAAATTCAAAAAAGGAGCATCTCCTTTGTCGAAGTTGGTTAAAAGAAGAAATCCTTAATATTTGCCATCGCTCTAGGCATTGAGTACGCAAGAAAGAAGATATAAGATCTTATTATTTTGTTACGTAGTAAAATTGTAATTACAATTCAATCGCATTAAAATAATTGTTTAATACAACGCTGTTCGAATGTGATTGTAAACAAGATGAAAATGGAATAATAAAAACATAACAAAGCCAGAGAGCCATTAATATTGCGTAAGGTCTACAAGGTCTCATAATTTGTTTTAAATTAACTTTGTGTTACTCTGTAGTACCACCTGGGTTTACAATGACTCGGCAAAAGGTAACTGGATTTTATACGTCGACTTGACTTTCTAACAATAATAAATTAATATATAAGCTCTCTTTAACCCTAGCTGGGTAGACAAACAAAGCTTGCGCTGTCAGCTCTTCACTAAGCTTTTTTTGATGTCTGGAAGAGATCGCTCTTAGTGATGAGACCGCCCATTGCATTCAATTATATCATGATATATCGAAATTTAAAATTGATTGCTTCTTGTATAATCATTCATTCAAGCTTATTATGTCCTATATGTGGCAGTTGAACCCGTCGCCATACACCGAGCACAAATTTTTAGCAATAGATTTTGTAACTTTTGACTCACGATAATAGTCTAATGCAGGGATCATTTTACATGTTGTTCTTTTTTGTATTTTTCGACTTTTCGACCGTGTGGGTCTCCAAAGTTTCCCTGAAGGAGATCACTGTTAACGATAAATTCGCCCATTGTACAACAAATCGTAAAATGTATCTTAGATCTGTAATTTGCTTCTTATTTGATTTAGGTGTACAATAAAGTTATATCTAATCTACTATATTCTTATATGGATGGAAAATTCTGCTTAACTATCGATGAAATTTGGCTCTTTAAGTTAAGGTTAAAAAGTTTTCCCTGGTCTATTGACGCATGTAACAGTTGTCAAAAAAATGTAATCGTTGACCAAAAAAATTGTAAGTACAAAAACTTCAATAGCGACACAGCGTAACTCGGAGCCACAAAGTAAAAGTATCCAGGCTAACAATAGCCCTTAGTAATAAAAAAGGCCAAGGCACAAAACAAACTGCGTCGAAATCATTCGCGAGTTAAATGACTTCGTGTACAAGTCCGTCATTTGGGGCAATAATTATAATGACTGTAGATACGATTCCGAGTGAGGAATTATTCATCGGAAAACTTTCACACGTCTCGCGGTCTGACGTTGACGAGTGACAGATTGTGTCGTCTTAAGGTGGGTACTGACCGGCGTTACGGGGCGTAATGTAACGTGTTACACCGCCAGCATTCGTGCAGTCAGTACGTCGTGTTACGGGGAAACTAGCGAGCAACGAGTCGCTCGTTGGTCGTTTTGAGTGCTCCACCCGGCTGTCGGTTTTTTGGCGAATCCTTTGAGTGTTACGCGGTTCGGTCAGTACGCTCTTGCAAGTCGTCCCGAACGCACGTGCGTCGTCGTTCATCTTGAGTGAACTAACGGCAAAAGCGGAGCACAGAGTTTTGACGAGCATGTTACGCCGATTTTAAAACATGCTCGATGCGAATGTTACATTACACCTCGTAACGTTGGTCAGTACTCACCTTTAGGCAGGCGGCACACAGTGGAATGCACGATGGCTCTGTCAAAAAGTGCCGTCAGTATTTAACGCCTCATAACGCGATAAGGTTGAGGTTATGTTAAGGAATTAGAATAAACCTCAGTAAGACCCTGGGTGCTTTTCAAAACACTTCTTTTTAAGTGTCTATATCTTTTAAAGTACACACAACGCTGCACAAGTTCTAACTGTCTATGAAATCTTCTGTATCATTTACTATCTATATTAATTATCCAAGTATAACAAGCGGAAGTCCTGTTGTTCCTGACATCGCAATTCCCTTCAGACTACTTTAATACGTCAGCTATAATTTAAAATTTGAACCTTGTGCACTGGTTACACAGGATTAAAAAACATTGGAATCCTTACGTATTGCACTTGTCTGTAGGAATAGGAGCAGGTGCTGCACTGACCACGTTTTTTGTCCAATTCGAGACCGAAATCTTGTGGGAACGTCACGGTAACTCTATCCTTATTGGGCGAGCGGATGTACAAGCTGTAGATCTAGCGCCCTATATGTTGTTAAGGGCGATAATCGCGCGCTGTCACACTTGATCTGCAGCCGAGCGAGCGCAAGACCCACCGCTGAGATGTCGGCGGCGACCTACTTTCGTTGCACTGTGGGTGTAAGGCTCTGTTCTAATATCTAGATAAAAGAAGATTTATGACATTCCCGGATAGCATGCGTTCTTTACTCTTGCAGATGTTTACCGAATATCCTAGAATGTTGTTTGCCATTGTGATATATTAAATATGGTATAATAAAATAACCTAATGATTTTTTATCGCTAATTGCCAATAAACTTTTATGGCTTGCTAGATATTTCGATCGTTAAAACGCTAAGGATTCCTTGTTGGAAACCTTAGCGCTACACTGTGATCGATAGGAACATAAATTACGTCTGAAAGCTGGGTTTGCTTCAGACCAATGAAGATTTTAAATTACTACAACTCTAGATAGGATGGGATAGAAATACTCAACATTCTCAGCACAATTGAGTTTAGAGTCCTCATTTCAATTTGTAAGGGGCAAACCAGTAAGCAGCTGACCTGATGCTAAGCGATAACTGTGACACGTAAACATCCACCTCAGTATTAGAGCTAAATACAGAAGCATATAACCTCCATTAAAACATTTATACTGAAAGTTCATGATATATCTCCGATCGGGCTGGCCCATTGCTAGTCTTACTGTTTAAAATATTCCAGGATAAATACATCGTAATAGCGTTAATAAGAAGTACTAATAAAATTCCAAGAAATGTTTAACAGTCACGTACAGATAGACCATAGTTGGTTTTGACACGTTTTTCTTACATTCTATGCCTCAGATAAGGATAAACAAGCATGTTTGTATACATAGTAAATTTGTAGGTAATATGTATTTTGTAGATAGTAGATACAAACCCAGTTTCGCGCCGAACGACATAAAATGTTTGATACAATGATAATGGGCTTAACACAGTACCCTGCGGAAGTCCCTCTTTAGTTCCTTTTCGGCACTATCGGCTTTAACTTTTCACGTTCAGCGAATTACTTTAACTTCCACGTCCCGCTGAATTACAGGCTCGTCGGAAAATTGGAAGCAATTTATGTGAGGTTAGAAAAATTTTTGCTACGGTATCTCTGTAGGACGATGTTGCGAGAAATTTTATATTGTGGCCGTTCCTAAACCGAATTCTTGATTGCTCCGATAAAATCAAGTTAGGAATAATTTGATTTCATACCTCGTTTGCTATTCCCGATAATTTCCCTTAACCTTACCCATTTAGTTGGAGTCGGCCTTCTTAGTTCGTTCAATAATTTCACTTATATTCAAACAATATTTGTTATTTAATTATATGTTTGCCGATGTTATTTCATGATGATCAAACAAAACAGTCTAAACCCAACTAGTAGACATATTTTAAGTATAATATATGTTATTAAGTTAGTACGTATGGTACCGTTGTTATTCCGGAGGTTTTTTTTAAAAAAATCACCCTGAATGATGAATAACTTCGGATTTAACATTCTGTGAGGGTGAGGTTATTTATTTATTTATTTAGTCTAGAAAAGCTTACAGCTATTCAAGCAGATAACAAGTTTTCACACAAATTCTAGGCAAAAAAGTAAAAATATACAAAACGTACGTAACACAAGATTGGAAAATCGCATCATCCCCCCAGACAGAACTTTACTTAATATACATATAAGACGATTACGTCACTGACATACTGTATATATGTCAGTAACTTAATCTTTTATATATAGATAGATACATACTGTATGTATATATCTTACAAAGGTTATTGAATTCGTTACATGCTCTAATAAAGTAGCTATTAAACATATAGTTTGCATTACTAGTCGGAGAAGAATGAGAGTATATAGGTGAGATCCACTATCGTGGACGCCCATTTTCATTTCAATGACCCCCAAATTTTTTTTCGCTGACGTAGATCCCTTGCAGGTTGTCATAGACCCCTAGGGGTCGATATAGACCACTTTGGGAATCACTGATCTATAAGAACTAGATGAATAAATCCACGTTTATAACTCTTGTATTCTGAAGGCAAATGACACTAGACTAGCATAAAGTGAAGAGGAAGTCACAGCGATGCGGAGTCCCTGAATCTATTCAATCAATTTTTCAATCTCGTATCTTTCTATACATGTATGGAGTCATAGAATTTGAATTGCTAATTCAAGCGGCGCTTTAACGAACTGTATATATGATTACTTATTAATAATACAATACAATGTATTTGAACGAAACAAAGTAAATACCAAGTAAGTTTGTCGGTTTGTTCGGTTCGTAAAATAAACAATGCTAGTAAACCTTGAACAAAAAAGAGTTTGTTTGTTCACAGTTAAGGACTTGGTAGAGAATTGTGCGCTATGTTTTTGAAATTGACTATGTGAACGAAAATTACGCAGAAACATATTTTTTGTCATATTGACGTTATTACACTAGGTTTTTAAATTTCAAAGGATCAGGGTCAATCAGGGCTTTTATAGTCCGCCAACCGAGTTATTCGATCAGAAAATTTAGTTGAAAAACTTTAAACTTGTTATTCCACAATATTTCTAATCACAAGACTTATGACCGCTGTGAACTCCTGGGGTTTTATAAATTCAACGTATTGAGAAGTGGCTAAGCTCTTAGATAAATGTTAAGCTCTAGTTAACAGTAAGATATCAGTGATATTACCAGCTGTAGCCGTTACTCTCCGTGTGATAGCGTTTTTACTTAAGTCTCTGAGGGGACAAACCAAAAGTTTCAATTTGTTGCTTTAGACATTACTGGTACTTTAAGAATTTTTGAAGCTCGGAGAAATGGCGGATAGAACTCCAACAAAGCTTCTATAATTAGCAGTCGTGCGTCGGCGTCGCGAATAGGCAGCAAAATTTTAGATGTATTAGTGCACTTTAAATTGTTTGAAAATTTAACCGTTTGATTTATGTCGTGAAACAAAAGTTTACCCAAATTTACTCATGTTTTATCATGCACCTGCTGTGCATCGTTAAATATAAGTGAAAAATAATAATCACCAAGTATACCATATCCTTTAAGTGGGAAATAGGAGGTAGGTGGTAGGAGGTTCTTTCCTTTCCCATTCTACTTCCTTGCGTAGGCCTCCGATTACACCACTCACCAGGTATATAATACAGGAGTTTTAAAATTTCAAAGGATCAGGGTCAATCAGGGCTTTTATAGTCCGCCAACCGAGTTATTCGATCAGAAAATTTAGTTGAAAAACTTTAAACTTGTTATTCCACAATATTTCTAATCACAAGACTTATGACCGCTGTGAACTCCTGGGGTTTTATAAATTCAACGTATTGAGAAGTGGCTAAGCTCTTAGATAAATGTTAAGCTCTAGTTAACAGTAAGATATCAGTGATATTACCAGCTGTAGCCGTTACTCTCCGTGTGATAGCGTTTTTACTTAAGTCTCTGAGGGGACAAACCAAAAGTTTCAATTTGTTGCTTAAGACATTACTGGTACTTTAAGAATTTTTGAAGCTCGGAGTAATGGCGGATAGAACTCCAACAAAGCTTCTATAATTAGCAGTCGTGCGCCGGCGTCGCGAATAGGCAGTAAAATTTTAGATGTATAAGTGCACTTTAAATTGTTTGAAAATTTAACCGTTTGATTTATGTCGTGAAACAAAAGTTTACCCAAATTTACTCATGTTTTATCATGCACCTGCTGTGCATCGTTAAATATAAGTGAAAAATAATAATCACCAAGTATACCATATCCTTTAAGTGGGAAATAGGAGGTAGGTGGTAGGAGGTTCTTTCCTTTCCCATTCTACTTCCTTGCGTAGGCCTCCGATTACACCACTCACCAGGTATATAATACAGGAGTTTTAATGCATTTCCTAGTGGCGTTCCCAAAAGTCGTAGCATGATTATACCATAAAATTGTAATCGATTTTAATAAACATCATGCGTGTAGAGATCCTGGCAGATATAGAAAAACAAATGTATCTGCATTTATTGCAGTAAGTATAGCTCCGTATAGCCATGATTACTATCTACGAATATCAATTGCAACGCGTATAGACGTATGTATTTGCGTACAATAAAATAATAGGAAGTCGTTTAAACGCTAGTCAAAGAACAAGCTTTTGTATAACATTAGTTGAGCGAGTTCCAACCAGAGACAATGAGTGACCGTGGCCCGAAAATTATATCTTGATAACCCAAAGTGGGACAATCGGTTGTATTGACGATTCAAATCTAGCAAATACACTTAAGTGACGTAACAAGCTGACAAATAGAATGTGGTATCTCAGATGGCGTGTACCAATGACCTTTACAGAGGTTATGTAAAATGAAGTATTACTTTGTGTTTTTACTACTAAGTGGTAGTGGACGATGGATGTACAGATGGTATTTGTTACTTTTCTTTAATATGAAGCTATGAAAGGACGTGCATCTGATGCTGATATGATGGTATATATTACTACTTGATACCCAACTTAAGGACCAATTGAGCGATAGATCAGTCCAAGTGAGATTTTATGATAAACGGATTAAGATATGAAACTTAGTTATTTTAAAATATGTAATTATGTATGCTATTTAGATGCTGAGTGTGTGAAAAATATGTTTAATAGTTACAAGTTCAAGCTAAAAATAACGGAATGATACCACATTCCTTGACAATATATCGCAATCAAGGATCAAAAATAAGACGTGATCGCTTTTTTACATTTTACATAGTAGATTTTACTTAAAATATTCATCTGAGTAAGAAACTTGGGTTTATTTAAACGAGCTGGGTGGACGGCGCGTTGAGGAATTAATGAGAAATCTTAACCTAGAAAAGAAAGAACTAGAAACGCCTTTAAATTAAATTCTTGGTATAGTTGAATGTACATTACTTTATTTAATTACATTTTAACATTAGCAGGGAAGACGCAAGACGAAGCAATCGACACCGACACAAGTTTTACTAGGTAACTTTAAACATACAAATCTGAAAAAGGGAAATCACAAATCGAACGCCAACACTTAAACAGATAAACAGCTACTAATACGATGTGAATTTAAATTTTAAACATTGTCTTTAACTCAGTGGTCACAGGGGCATAACGTGGGACTTTAGTTATTTCTTTATCATATCGCTCACACGAAGTCATAGCCTATCTGCGGCAATTAGATCTTGGCGAGACCACATGGCGGCACTTAATTCCACTTTGTTGCAATCGAGAGGCAAAGCGAATAAAACGAGCACTTTCAAAGCGGGCGGTTGAACTGCTCGGAACGATAACAGTCTGCAGACTTCTTACGAACACTTGAAACAATATTAGTTTTTTAAATAACTTTTTGCAGAAACTACTTCTCGCCAGGCTCGTACATCTCGGCACTAGGTAGTTAGCTCTCACCATTACATTGTTCATGGAGAGAAATATAAAATAAAATAAGAAATACAGACGAATTGAGAACCATCTCCTTTTTGTTTAAGAATCGACTCTATATCTCCACTATAGACTTACACTCCTCGAGCAAAATTAGGTGGTCTTATTAGTATTAAAAGAAAGCACTTAGACGATTGAAGAGTGAAATTAGGTTGAATATAATTCAACAGTGAACGTTGGAAAAACCCCCCTTATATCATCACTTGACATAGTGTAACGAATAAATTTAATAAAAACAAATCAATGAAACTATAATTGTACCTGTCTCAAACCATCGCTCATTAGAGCTTATTAATGTAATCGCCGTAATGATATTCCTTAACCTACGTAACTCTCGAAGTTATTTACGATTTGTAAAACAATCAAAATCAAACGTATACTTTATATTAGTATAGACGTGCAGTAAATTTCGAAAAGTCGTATTTCGGTTTCGTTAGCAAATATAGAAATATAATCCCTCTAAAAGAAGAACCAGACAAAATCGTTGGCACATATTTAAGGTTTAAAAATACAACCTACAAATTATATTTTCCCTTAATATTTTTTTATAATTACATGCAAGCATTTGTTCAATACATCGTGTAACTTATTAACAGTAAGTCCCTATCCAATATCTACGAATCGATTGTATATATGGGCCAATGTGGTCGACTTCATCGAAAAGTATATCGTAACCTTACAGTTTGTAAATCTGTGTTACCAATTATTTGAGTTGGAATAGAAGACTAGTGACGTTATTTTCTGTAACCAATTAAAATGACAAAATAAAAATGATTCTTTGTGGTACGATTGAGACGATACTCTAAACATCAAGAAAGAGATGATTGAAAAATTAAGAATATGTCGTTGAGCTATACAGAACAATAATAGTAAATGTGGGATCGTCACTGTTAGACGGTATGAAATCATATTAATGGAAAAGAGCCAGCTCTTAAATGAGTTGGAAGTTATTGATATGGCAGATAAACTGCAAAATACATTAAATTGCAAGACTATCTGTCTTGCACGAGATTAGTAAATATTTCGACACTTAAAATTGAAGTTGTCATACAGTTTAAAAATTAAAATAATGAAAAGGCAAGGCTAAGTAATATCGAAAGTGAAAGAGTTATCCTCTTAACAAGGAAAAGATACGATCGGTTTTAGACTTGCCATTGGCCTTTAAATTTAAATTGACCTTAAAAATAAGGTAAACTTGAACCGCGTTATTGTTTTGGCCGTTATCCAAAAACGTAGAATACGTAACCCACACTCTGCCCGCTACCAAAATGCAGGCACAGAAATTTTCCTCAAATAATTCCGTATATCTTTAGTGTGCGCTTTTTAAATGTACTATGTAAAAGGTACTAGGGTACTATAACAATTAGGGACGTTTCAAAATAGGCTCTTTTTTACTTTCTCAAAACAAAGCCCTTGCCACGGTTCTACTGTCGTAAATATTGATGAGCAACAGGTATCACTGAACTGTACCTGCAAGGTTACAATCAAAGTAATACGCCTCTTGGTCAGTGATTTCTGTAGCCCATGAACTTCTAGACGACGATTTGGCATGTGGGTACGTTCCTGACCTTTGAGAAAGGAGTACTGATTTCGTTTTTTGACGACTCTCGGCGGCCAGAGACGCTGTTTCACCATATTTAGAATGAATATATCTGACGTCGCTTAGTCAACTTTAATACTGAGTATTGACATCTCTCATATCTCGATCTTCATATATACTCAATACTGAATATTGATATATGAAGATCAAGTAATGTTTTACTGAACAAAACTAATGCTTTTAAACTCTTTACAGTTTAGTTTTAATAATGCGTAATTGATGACACTTTTGCACTTATTCCATTAATGCCTTAACTCCTCATGAGTTGGAGCAAACTTTTGTATCTGTCTCTTTTTAATAATACTGTCTTTCGGTTCCAAACCACGGACAATGATTTTACGGTATAAAAGTTGTCTAAATGGGAGGAAATTAAACTTAAAATATTCCACCCGTGCTAATTTCAACGTAATTGGTGGCATCTCCGTCTTGGTGGTCAAATGAACGATGTTTAATTACATCGCGTTTGGCAGTTAAAAGGGTTATGAACGCATCATTCTAAGAATAGGTAGATGTTACAACATGCCAATTTAAATTTGCTTTTAGAACGTAATAAAATTGTAGTATAAATCTTAAAGATTTTAAACAAGTTCCATCAACATTTTGAAATAATTTCATAATCGTCTCGATAATAACACAACGGGTCATGTTTCTACCTCGACGACGCTTTAGCATCTTCCGTCCGTACCGGTTTTGCGAAAACGATCGAGACCTTTATTCTTTCGGTCAGGTACAAAGACGGCCATACACGTTATGTGTAAAATTACGACGTATTGAGCGATTTCTCGAAATTGTTTGGTATCAAATTCATAATACTTTTCAACTGTCCAGAAGGTATTTTTAATAATTAGTTCAGTAATTAGCTGATAGTATTTTTTTTTCTTTATACACCGAGTTAAGCAATTCATTATGTTATTTAGCCACTATCGAGCCATAATCGTATCGCAGTATAATCTATTTATATATGCCTACCCTCGAACTTAAAACCGCAATGAATACTGACGAACGATTGGGCTAAATCTAGAGAATCCGGTTCAAATTACGATCCAATGTATTACGTTATTCCAAACATACCTTGATGAAATGTGGATGCAGAGTACATAGGGTGTGAATTTTCTATTAGTATTACTTTTTTGCATAAATGGTCCATGGTGAGTCACAGTATAGTAAAATAAAAATTGGACGTCGCCAGCGTGGACTAAGAATTAAGTGTGCAAATTCAAATGTCCTCAAAATTCCATGATAACCGATTAGTTGGCGCCTGGTTAAAGAGTTCATAAATAAAGTTTTATAAAGCACCCCTCCACATGTATGGACTACCTTAAAGTTTTCGCATTGGTCAATAAACACTTAAAATTGCAACATAAATTCTATCGGTATCTGCACTGGGGATCGAACTCAAGTTGACTGTGTTCGATGATAACACAGCTCGATAAATCGTCAAAATTTTCAAAGTACATTGAACTATATTGTATGGCGTGTATGGCGGGCTTTAAATATTACGAGACACGGAATTCTTAGCTTGTGCGGAATGGCTGGTCTATTTTTTGTCACGGTCAGGTGTTCTAAGAATATGTAAAAATATTGAATTTTTTGGTACGATCATTAATTATGCGACAAGAGTTCTAAATATCTAGAAGTTCTTATTGCTAAAATGCTAGTATTTTTACTCGACTAACAAATCATACTTAATATTTCTATTGATCATTTTAGCTATAGTAATGTAGGAGGATCTAGCGCTGACCGTTAATGCGCAGAACTTGAATTTAAGGTATCACAAAACCTCCCATTTGAACATTTGAAGTTTCTATTGTCTTTAAAACAAAATTATTTGTTCAGATTTTCCCAATTCAGAGATTCCCGACATTTCGAACACTTCAAAGCGATAATTCTGATGCCAAAAAAAATCGTAAAAATAGTTTTATTTAATGTCTTACTTAGGTTGTAATAGACAAACATACCAACCGCAAACGACAGCGGCATTTCGCCATCGGTCATAATGGCGTAGTAACTCGTCAAGTGCGGTAAAAAAGCCCGTACTGAATAACTAGATTGCTTTATTATTGTAATTTCTGCGTGAAGCGCGCGGAGCCCCTTTGTAATCCGCCTCAGGGTCAGCGGGCGAAAGAAATCGGAGCAAGAATAGGTATATAATCTTTTGTTTTTTTGCCGGCGCACTTGGCGCTCGTTTCGGCATTTTTCTTGATTGCCGGTACTATTCGCAGCAAAAACGCTTATACGCGAGATTATTGGCCGTGCAAACGTCCGATACTTAGTGTAAGATAATGTACGGTGTTTTTGTATGGTATAATTTTATGATACGGATTTTCGGATCTGGTTATATGGGTTCATTGACATTGTGGCCGCCCTGCGTTGTGTTGAGATTACAGATAATAAATAATTAAAACGTTACTTAGAAAATCTTCACTTATGACTAAGATTAAACGTTACATAAATCCCTCAAAAGCTAATTCCATTTTTTTATTAAAATACATTTTTTTATGACGAGACGGCCAGAGAGGCTGGTCTTTACTGCTTCACCGGATTGAGAGGTGGCATAGCACTTAGGTCGCTAAGCCTGAACTTCTATCGCTAGTAACTCGACACAAGGGTCCCCCCAGTGAGGGGTAACTTCGGCTTGGACGGTTACTATGTTACGCGTAAGCATTCCGATACGAAGGAGCCCGAGAGGGCCGAACCACGACGGTCGATAGCTATTAAATGAATAATTATAATACATATATTTTTTTGTATATATTGCAAGCAACCCGCTCCGGCTTCGTACGGGTTCTTTACAGAAAATATAAAATAGCCTATGTAACATAGCTTAACATCCGAGAAGATGTAAAATAGAATTAATTCTAAGATATTTATTTAAAGTAAATGGTGTAAGAGTAAAATAATGTGCACAAAATGATATTACGTTTTCTTTTTTTTTTTAATTTTCTAAGTAAGTGCTTTACTACGATCCCACCTGATGTTAAGTGGAAATGCAGTCCTGGATGGTAAGGAGCACTAGCTTAGTAAATGGCTAATCACTCTACTCTTCAAAATACCCACATTGTAATCGGAAGGAAAGACAGACGCTTCTAAGTTATTTAAAATGATAAGTATTAATGCCATCGTAATGAATCACATATCATACTAAAACCTTCCTCGATAACCACTCTATCCATTGGTGAGCACAACAACACAGTGTATGATGCAGTTCTGACAGTGGTATCCATCAAATACGGATGTATATAACAAAACCATATAAGTCTTAAACTTGCATTAAGTATGTGTGCGACAAATAAACGAATAACTCGATACTACGGCAACCAATTTGGATGGAAAGGATGAACTTCAGAGGTAGTTTGATGAGAATTTGTTTACGTTCTGACTAAATTCTATCTAATATCCTTTTTGAAACAAACTTTGTACATGTGTCACCTTTTCGCACATATATATATCTTCAAGTACATGTTTATCGGTTACAAGTTTTTTGTCATTCTTCTTCAGTACGTCACCAAACTGATCGATATACACCAGGCTATCAGATATAATTATAATAAAAAAATGCTCGTAATTTCTGATTAAACTTTTATATTGATATTTTACAATAGTTAATTTAGTTACAACATACTAGTAAATCATATTATACATGCAGTGGGAATGTCAACGACTGGCGTCAGCCGGTGTCTACCGTTCGCCATAACCTCTAATTGACCTTGTAGAAATCTTGTAAATAAGAAAAAGCGAGTAAGTCACGTCGGACGCTGCAATGGAGTCGTTAAAGCGTCCAATTAAGGCCCGCGGACACGTAGAGAAAAAGGCAACAAAACGTAGATAACGAGAAAGCCGCTGGGACGAGGCCGGGCGGGGAACGAATGGCAGCAGAGAACGAATGAGTTTTGAATGTAACATTACGATCGACCGACGCGAATGGTATTGGGAACAATAAACTATTTTACACAAAGACACCGAGACACATGCATCTCATATGAATGGTGCTTTTATCTATGGCTGATTGAGCATGTAAAGCTTTTTTTATAAACAACACATTTAACACATTTTTAATTAAAACTTCTTTACGCACACTTTACTTGGGGAATAGGCTAATGCGTTACGAAAAGTGTGATTGGGCGAGGCAAAGAGAAGAATTATCTCAGTCGTGTGCACACTCCTTTTTATATAAAAAAAATCTGAAATGTTACAACATTCTTGCTAAGCATTCCAACTAAGCTTAAACTTGGACATGGTTCACGTAGTCTTTAGCTACTAGCCGATCACACAATATGTTGTTTTGCCATATAAATTGTTTCTATCAATGTAATATCAACAATGAATAACACGACGATAAATCTCTTAACACTATTTAAAAAAACGTATTTCTGTTGCGAAAGAAGCAGTTGTTTGAAATTGTCATTTCTTAGCTGGACAACTGAAAATTAAATTATATGTCAATTCGGGAAGCCATGGCGCTGGGCGAAGTCGCCGAAACTTCAGCAACGCTCTCCATATCTAATGGCCTACCTTTAAAACGGCGGTATCGCGATAAGATTAATTGTATGATTTGGCAACCTAATTATAAATCGAACTAATTTGCAAAGTCAAAATACAGGTTCCAGATAAATGTCAGTAACTTATATATTATACACTAAAATCTTCTCCGTAAGTCGCTGCATCTTATAATGTAAGATTTACGTCTATCTTTGTTAACTAAAAACTTTTTGTTGCATAAAAATAATGAAGCCGATTTCGTAATATTTGTATTAAAGATATAATTTGTCGTATTTCATTAAAAGCACAAAAACACATCGATAAGAAATTAAAACGACGTTAGAACTGGCACTTATTATAAAAACCTAAAAGCATAAAGGCTGCAAAAAAAATAAAAAAAAAACTTCCATAAGCTACCAAGGTCACGTGTGCCGTGTTGGAGGTGCAAATACAACAGCTGAGGTCATCGGAACATGTTCCAACAGAAACAAAACAAGGAACATGAGAACGTTGAATGGGCTGTACGACCATAAATTCCTAGAATGCCGCGTATGAAGCCTAGGTAGACGGGTACCGAGAAATGCTTTAAACGTTAGAAGTGAGACCGGGCGTACCTAGCGTTAATTAGAATATGACTGAGTGTTTTTAATAAATCTTTTTTAATTATTACACTACACACAACTATAATAAACTTTACATTAAGACTACATGGATATTTTTACGACGTGGAAGCACATATTATTCTATTATATGTAAAATTATATTACACTACAATTTTTTTATACAATTCCGAATACATACTTTACAATACTTGCAATTTAAGAACTAGCAAAAACGATATATTCTATAGAAATTACTATTTACTCGTAAAAACTCTCAATTAATTTTATTCCCAAACCTTTGATGTACAAAGCCCAATGAAAATTGTAATTTTCTTTATTCAATTTGAACATCCGACAGCCCTAAGCGTAACGGGTTTTGCTATAAAATCTCGTTTGTTAAAACAGCTATTAAACGTCTATTTTAATTCCACGACAACGACATTGAAAGTCCCGCCTTAAAAAACAAAGATGGCTACACAATGACAGGTATGTTTTAGGCAAAGGAATTATTTTACATGCAACCATTTACAAACGTTAAAGGTACGATATAATTTGTCAAGTATGCCGTCATCGAACGTGACTTAAAATATATTGTGCTAGACATAAACCTAAATAACATTATTTACTATTATAAAATATGACCTCGCTCAGAATATGATAAGAGTTGCCATTAAAAAGATAAATGGACCGGTCGATTCTTCACGGAATAACATTAAAATTAAAATCGATGATAGCTAATGACTGTGTCAAGTTACAGTGATGGTTGTGGATTTTTTTTCTATATAAAAAAGGGCAAATTAGCTGACGGCTCACCTGATCTTAAGTGATCACCGTCGCCCATGAACATCCACATCAATGGAAGAGCTACAGTTGCGTTGTCGGTCTTTGAGAAAGAAGCAGGTTTATTCTTGAAGTTCTGTGGTAAATCATATAATAGGTTGTCAAATATCTCCCTTCCGCCTTTTTGTCTTTTGAATTTCGCGGCTATGTACAAAGCGCTACAGAGCTCGTATCTAGCAATACTATACATAATTTGAAAGGTCTTGACATAACCTACAAAACGACGCTATGCGTAATTAGTTTGGATATTGCGTTCAACAGTTATAGACGTGTAAACATGGACTTCACTAACGCCGAAATTCGCGCTATTTAAAAGTTTTCCTTCGTTAAAGGCAAATCCGCTAGAGAAACGTTCCGTGAGATTAATGGTGTTTTGGGGATGGTACTCTATCACTTCGAACCACGGAGGAATGGTTTCGACGATTCAGAGCCGGTTAAAACGACACCATGGATAAGCCAGCCGGCGGAAGACCTGTGACGACAAATACCGATCAAATCATGGACTACATCGAGTTAGACCGGCATGTGGCATCTCGTGACATCGCCCAGGAGATGGGAGTTAGTCACCAAACCATTTTAAACCATCTGCAGAAGGCTGGATACAAAAAAGCTTGATGTTTGGGTGCCGCATGATTTGACGCAAAACCTTCTGGACCGAATCAACGCCTGCGATATGCTGCTGAAACGGAACGAACTCAACCCATTCTTGAAGCGGATGGTGACTGGCGACGAAAAATGGATCACATACGACAATATCAAGCGAAAACGGTCGTGGTCGAAGGCCGGTGAATCGTCCCAAACAGTGGCCAAGCCGCGAATTTCTGCGTTAGTGAAGTCCATGTTTACACGTCTATAACTGTTGAACGCAATATCCAAACTAATTATGCATAGCGTCGTTTTGTAGGTTATGTCAAGACCTTTCAAATTATGTATAGTATTGCTAGATACGAGCTCTGTAGCGCTTTGTACATAGCCGCGAAATTCAAAAGACAAAAAGGCGGAAGGGAGATATTTGACAACCTTATACGTTCAGAAACAATTATGGTGACAGTTTATTGCGTAAGTAATTGATAGTTACGCGTTAAACATACGGTCGATCGAGTATCAGTAGTTTATTTAATAATTAGATTAAACCGCGATAAAGTCTAAAAGAAGTTATATTCAATGAGTAATATTCGTGCTATGGGAAGTCAAAGCTTTAGTGGAATTCATAGACACAAACGCTATAAAACTTCACAACACAAATGTTCCTAGGACCCACGATAAAGCCACCCAGTACACTGGGCAGTACGTGTATCTGTTACACTGCTTACCGTTACATAACAATATTTAGAATAAATCTATACAAAAAACGTTAATTACAACATCTAAATACATATCTGCCTTGTCAACACGACCTCACTTAACCCGTATTAAGCACAATCGAACCTATCGATTACACATTCTCGCATAATTAATTTAACACATTTAAAAAATATATAAAAAAAATAAAAAAAAAATAAAAAAAATAAGGAAAATAGTAACTGTAGGAGTGGCACTTTTTAACAAATGCAGAGTAAACAATTTAAGTGTATTGAAAAGAGCACGACACAGGTCTGTGGTTTCAATCTAAGAATAAAAAATATATATATAAGCACATTTTTTTTTACTGCAGCTTCAACCTGTTATTGTCATCATTTTTTCATTACGTGTCTAAAAAAGTATAACTTCAAAAAACAACCCGAGTTCCAGCAGCTTGAAAACCTATAGATAAATATACAATTGATCAATCTAGTACTGGATTCTCCTTATAATAGCGTAATTGATGTTCATAAAACAACGGCCATGTTAATTGTCGGTATCATTTACTCAATGACTCTATAGAGCATTGTTGTACACTAGACGTTTATTTGTGTTGGGATTCGGATGTCTGTAACAATATATTTATTGTCTATGCCTTGGTGATCAATAAAATAACACGTGACACTAGATCTGTTACGAACATATCCTTTGCAGTGGTTACAGAAATAGGTACTGAATCTTTTAAGTATAGTATAGCTGTGCCCGCGACTTCGTCCGCGTGGAATTAAATATAAAATTTAGTTTTTTTTTCGTTTTTGCATTTCACTGCGCCCATCTGGCAGTCTGATCTGATTAAGGGCTATGTATCTAAAGCACTCACTCTCTATTTTGAAATACATGTCCACCAGAAAATTGAAAATCTACCAAATAATAGACAAATCACAAAAATTATAACTAAACCAATAAACTCCCTTTTGAAGTAGGTGAAAAAGTACCTTATGTGTTATTCCAGACTATAACATTTTACCTTTGCCCCATTTTATCCAGATCCGCTGACAACCTGATTAAGCAACATACATCCATCCCAACTTTCACATTTATAATTTTTGAGAAATTAGTAGAATGATTACTAAATACAACTAAACTATCAACTAATTATTAATTTACAGTATCAACCTGATCAATAACCTCCTTTTTAGAAGTCGGTTAAATAAAAAGTAGCCTTAGTTACTCCTATTTACATCAGATATCTGCTAGTGAAAGTCTCGTGAAAATCGGTCCAGTCGTTCTAGAGATGACCTGATGCCTGCCTCTGCTAAACCACTTGTGTTAAAATAAACGTTCAGTGCCATCATAGTTGTCGATTTTAGTTAGTCTCCCTAATCTGCTATAGTACAGTTGTGTACCACTGACACTAATTTGTTAACCTCGTACATAATAACGTCCGACATGATACCGATACATTTCAATGAAATCAAAAATTCCATTACTAAACTATAATTTTTGGTATTATGACTATTGAATTGTAATAGATTGGTTTCATAGTCAAATGTTATTAGCAAGTAACTGTTTTTCAAAGCTGGGTGTAAATTACTGCTGTTGTGTAAAAACAATTGTCTTTGGTTACGAGACCGTAATATTTTTTATCAACAAAATCCCATCCCATTTTTAAATCATAGACAATAATAGTATTTTTAATCACGATGCTGTTAATAGCGTTAACCAAGGTAACACTGGCAACATACACGAATGTTATAAACGTTTCGTTAATACTTACGTTGTTTTATTGCATAATTTCAAAACGACAATTAATTCGTTCCGAAACGTGTCGTTTATAAATAATACCAGCGGTTACAAAGTTTCGGTTATGACGTAATTGAAAGGGAAAATTTTATACTTATTGATATTGCACATTAAATCTCTGAAGAACAATCCGTACATAGTATAAAACAAAGTCGTATCCCGCTGTCTACCTCTCTGTTCGATTCGGTCGATTTAACAATGATTTTCATGTTGTGCTGACCAATGGATAGAGCGGTTCTCGAGGAAGGTTTTAGTATATAATTTAAATTCCACAAGTCGCAGACACAGCTAGTGAGTACTAGATAATACCTAGAATATACTAAGAACATTTTTACAGCTTCAACTTCACTGTATTGAAATCTAGCCAAGTTCTAGCATGAACCTTCATTTAAGAGCAGCACAGCGCAGTGCATCCCAAGTGTTCGTATTGAAGCAACTCACCATTGTTCGGCACTCGCTAACCTTCGAGTCAGAATACTATCGTGGCGAAAGGAACGGTCAAAGAGGAAAGGAATCAAGGTTCCCTAGAGGAGAAGAGACCCATGTGTTAATCATGATAGATAAGATTAGGGTGAGCGCTTACAGCAAACACTAGACCCCAGTGCTGCAGCCCAAGAAATGGCTTCCGAGGGAAAACAGCTTGGCCTGTCACTCCAGAATAGTGGAACTACGGCTCAATAAGTTAGGATTAGAAGAATTAAAATAATAATGTACTTGTTAATATAAGCAGGAATGAAGAGATCAAAGTAAGAGAGAAATAATTTAATTACCGTATAGATAGATACCTATTTCAATATAATTATTATCGAGTGTGAAAGGGTGATTGAGAATTTCCCTTAACTATCAGGACTGCTTGTCCACTTAAAATTAGGTGAAATCGTGAACAAACACTACTAGCATAGAAAATATTTAAATCGTCTACTACGTTTTCATCTGCTAGCTCCATATGACCGAATGGAATCATCGATACAGAATTATTTAGATAAAAAAAGAATAATGTTACCCTATCTGAATAATGAATAAAATAATACCGTTCCAAAGAGATCAGTAAAAGTAGGTTTTATACAAAACACCGTTATCTAGTTTACATTTTATTATCAGCCACTAACATACTTCGCCTATAGCAGAAGCAAGCTAGTAGTTGGCGACTTACGACCTAACTGGAGTTCGAAACCGAATCACGATTTAAAGTGTTTTTGGAACAAAGTTCCTAATAGAGCGTGTAGCGAAGGGGCACCCTAGCCGGCTAAAATTTCCGTAACGTTAAATAAAAGCGTAAGATTTTATCGTCAACTGGATTAGATAGATGGCGCTATTATTGATTATATACTTTTATAATTGTGAATAAAATAAAGGTGTCAAGATAATTTTGTAAAGTAGTCTTTTTGATTTCTATCGATAAAAAAAATCATAATAAAAATGTATACCCGAATAATTATTTGACCTCATTGGATTCACATGGTTCTTGTTCAGGATTGTTCAAACCGTACATTATTGACGTAAACCATCCACCGGCACTATCGGTGTAGATATGACCATCGTGGTCGCAGGCTCGAAAGAGAAGTACATTATAATGTAACTCTTACTCAGTCTTCAGTCAGTCTCGTCTTCTTTTAACTCTGACTGTTAAAAGACCGGGGCTTCTAAAAAAGGTTGGCAACACAATTCCAATAATATTCGTGAGTTTCGGTGATCACTTTACACCAGGTAACCCTTGTTTCGTTTCAACACTATTTTACTCTTTAACAATGAAATAGAAATAACTTAACCATATTTATGAAACATACTGGTAGGTAAGAAATAAAAGTATAAAAATATTAAAATTAAAAATAATAAAATTTAAAATTCTAAAAGAGGCGCGAACGGAAAACGCAATTTGAAGTTCGGTCACATCACTAGCAGACGTCTATATCGTAAAGCATACTTTCCAACCGTACCCAATAGTTCCCGCTTGCCGTCGATAAATTGAAAAGCTCGGCATTCAAATCCGCGCATGGGAATAAGTCGTGACGAGCGCCGAGGCTGAATATCCGCGAACGTTCTAAAGGCCAGCCAAGAGACTGGATAATAATACCGACATCTTTCACTATAATTGATCTTAGTAATTCCGTTGAGCTGATGCAAGAACGGTTATATTGCATTAAAATTGTAGAAGGAACGACCGTCAACATTCTCTTAGCCACAGTACGCAAACTAATTTAAAAACGTGTTGCCAACTAAAAAAGATACCCGAACAATATCGTTTTAACCAACCTCAAGAAATGTGATAGAGGTAATAAATACGTCTGTATTTTTATTATAAAGCTTGTAAACACATAACGTCAATTTTAATCTTTTTTTTGTTTTAAAGGGCTTGCTTTCAATTTGGTCCGTATAATAGCGTATTAATTTGGTTAGTAAAGTACTATGCGTTCGGTAGATATTTGATCGAAAACTTAAAAATGGAAGAATGCTCGTCAATTGAGATATAACTCTTAAAAACTAGACGCACGAATGTGGAAGAAGAAAAATTACAGGCACCAGAACCTCATAATAATACTTTGGAAATAAAAGAAAGCATTCATACATAGTATTGTTTAACACGTTACTGATTTGATTTAATGTCGGTTTGTGTTTTTACCTCTAAATATACTTGAATTAACACACAATGAACGTGCTAAACACTTGATGTAGCAATTGAAGTTGGTTCATAATCATATTTTTACCATGTTATGGTGATACATACACATGTGATATATAGAACCCAATAACCTTGATGAAAAGCTGACAATAATTGTTGCCTCTGTTTATCTGCTACGGTTTAAATGGCGTGAAAGCTTATTTAAATTGTTACGGCAAAGTCTTGAACAATTTATGGAGTTTTTATTTTTTGACCTTTAACAGTTATTATAACTATGAGAGAAACTTACTTAAATTTCATAGCTAATTTTAACAATTTCTTGTAGTTTATTTATTATTCCATATATCTGTTTCCATTATGCCACTTCTATTCAAAAGAAACAGTTACAAATAAATCCTTTTTCACAATAGTTGAGTAAGTGTGTAACGAAATAAATTTTGTTTATAGACAATTCATATTTTTGTATATTTTTTCGTAAAATTTGTATAAATAGTGTCACAACTTTATTAACAAAATATTTAAAATTAGTAATTTCCGATACAGATAACAGATTATACAAGAGTATAATCTTATTGTGTATTAATTCGATCTGTATTAAAATCGCCTTTCAAAATTAAGTTTACCGTTGACACAAGAATAATCGCTATTAAAAAGGTAATGTGGTAGGTAAGTATTGGTACTTTTCATAATAATGGATAAATAGAAGTAGCTCATCAATACTATTTGGACAATCTGGGAACGGAATAATTAAAATACACTACATTTGTAATAAGGCTAAATAATTGGTTATCTGTGACCACATAATAAATACAGTCGTTATCAAGTACCTATTCACTAACGAAGCAGCGAGTGTACAATTAAACAATATATATATATATCTATAATAAGTTTTTTTCTATTTTTATTCGTACCTGAAGGAAATCGCATTGTTATAATTATCCGTCTGAAAATTAACAACGAACTGTCGTCAATCGTCGTCGTCTCAATCGTCTTTGATCGGAACTCATTTTTGTAAAATATACTTTATCAGCAAAACATAGACTATTGAAATAACTATAACAAGAATTGATAATTATAGATAATACAAAAAACAGTTTAGAAAGTAGATGATTAGTATGATAATTTAAAGTATTGTGCATGTTTATAAAGGTAGACTGAAAAAATTGACTGACGTAAAAATACGACTCCTACAAAAGCAGATTTAAAACAAATTTACCTTGTACGTGAAGAGTATTTACACAAATGTCTGATAGTACAATATGAGTTGTCAATAATACCCTTGAATAGTACTCACAAACAATGCGGGTATATTTGCTCATACACAATTTCATTATTTTAACCGTGTATAGAAGACTTTCTATATGCAATCGATATCCGAGCGATAGTAATGCTATCATACACCAATCCGAAACATCCAAACTCACAATAGATTGATAAGAAAAAAATACTGACCGTAAAAATCCGCTCTGGTGCTACACTACCTGAGTTAGCAACATTCCAAATAAATACACTACAATAAATATCTTTACACTAATAATCAACTGCTGTGCACACAACACTTGTTTTCACACAGCGCCAAACACAACACCCGCGAATACTATAAAGTGTAACAATGTTTTTTTTTCACGAAAGTTATCACGCGACTTGGAAAAATACGCGACACAACCACCTCCCTTAATAATCTGTCTCGAACTGACGCGCGCGTGTGAGCGAGAGAAAGGTCAGAACGAATTCAAACTACAAACCGTAAGCGCGAGAGAGAAGTATAATGTTGAAGAATGAAGTTAGCGGAATCGCGCTGCCGTGACCGAGAATGACCACATGGCACGCATTTTGTTTAGTACAACGATTGCACAAATTGAGAGTTGGCGCGTTTTTGTTGGGAGCCACGTGTTTTAAATTTGTTTTTAAAATAACTTGAAAGCTCTGTGTAGTGGTCTTTGTTTATATCAGCACTCACAATGTTTTAATGACCGTTAAGTAATTCTTGGAAACAATAAAAGTTTTGAATAGGTACGTACAGGAAGCATTTGAAATCAGAAATTCTATTGCTGGCACAGCCTCGAATTAATGAAGAGATTTGCATTCATTCAAAAAGGTTATAAATTTGATGATATATTGTAACGTAATTAATAACAAATTTTAAAATAAGGCACTCTAGCTTCGGTCACCTTTCGATAGTAGTTGTACAGCCTTCTAAGAACGGCAATGAGAAATAACAACAAAATGACTATTTTGTTTTGTTTACTATTAGTATATACACAAATCGTTTTAATTATTACAGAACTACGAGCGTGTTTTTGTTCAGAACTAAAAAATATAATAATCCATAATTATATTATTGTTTAGGTGTTACCGTATAATTACTGGATGTAGCAAACGTTACGTAACGTAAAACATAAACCGACTACAAACCCAATCAAACGTTAAACGCCGTTTATTTGAGTGTTAGATTTTATTTATTGCAGTTATTTAAATATCGAATGCGGATCGCGTATACGATATAATAATTATTGCACCAAATACATAGCCTGTTTGCACCGTTATTATCTAAATTAACTGGCAATCTGGTACTTTTACTATTTCTATCTTAGTCGGTGTTGCCAGTTTAGCTCAAGAATAAGCAAAATGAGGTCGAAATACCAAGGTTTGCATAATTTTTGTGCTTGTCGTTGTTTTTGTTTGTACATTACCTCTTTTATTAAAAAAATGTAAATTAACTTGGCGTCTCGGCACAGTTACATATTCAATAGATGTCAATGTAGGAAGATGTCGGCAACGGACTGCGGAGTTCATTTGCTCTTAATACGGTAAAGCATCTGTAATAAATTTAACCGACTTCAAAAAGGGGATTTGTTGTTTGAAATGATTTAGTTTCAATTAGGTCCTAAATTTGATCATGGGGTTTCGAAGATATACCAGAGTAAAAATTTGAAACGTATGGAAGATTAATCGTCGATTGAGATGAGTATTCCCAAGGAAGAAGAAAGATAATATAGGAATTACAACTTCTTCTCTCTCTCTTTTTTCCAATTCAATATTTTAACACAACCAAACAGAGTCTGTCTTTCGATAGGCTTAACAGTTTTATTGGCTAAATTAGCGCTGAGCTACGTGTAGCACAGCACATGCTGAGCCAATCCCTTTTGATAGAATCTTTTTTTAGTTTTTGTTAATTTTAACTTCGTCTGTTAATGTTGTTTTTTTTACATTTTTAAACATGTTTTGTTTCTTGTGTCGAATAAATTTTTATTCCATTCTATAATATACGTATTATACTACGCAAATAAAAAAAACGTCCATAGAAGAGTTTATTTGATTTGATGCCGGTTTTTGTTTTTACTCGTAAATATTATTTTTATTAATTCTAATGGCTGGCTCGCGTGACATCAAAGAAAAAGGGTGAGTTTCCATTTTTCGGTTTATTAACTACAAGAAATTTATTATTGTTAGACGTTCAGGATTACCATTCTACTAGATCGGCCAACTGCACTATGACGCGATGAAATAGCTGCTGGCCAAGACGTGGTTCGGCCATCTCGGCCGCCCTCGGATCGGAATACATACCCGCAACATAGTAACCGTCCAAGCTGAGGTTACCCCATAAGGGGGGGGGGGGAAACGACGACTTTGTGACGACTTTCTAGCGATAGCTATGCCACCTCTCAATCCGGTGAAGCAGTCAAAGTCAACTTCACTGGCTAATCTGTATAATTCGTCACAAAAAATAACTATTTTAAGCACCAGTTCGTGATATCAGAAGGCAAATCAGAGAACAACATATTGAGCGTTGTTTTCGTAAGTTAATATTCCATTAGGTTAATTATACGACGGTGACCATAAACACATAAGTTAATTACCTTTATTTAACAAACTACCTGTTTATTGTAACATAAACACATACACACCTTCGTGAAATGTAGAACTTTTTTTAAATAACTGTTGTACTCAAATGAGCTGGTACTCATGCTGCTGGTACGATGGTCAAGAGACGAGTGAATAGGAATTTACTAAGCTACCATCCAGGATTTTTTTAAAGAGTTAAAAGTTAAAGTTACTGCCTTCATATATGCCTCACTACGGGGCACAGACTTTATCTGTAAAGACACTATAAGGGGATAATCCGCCACGCGGCCCTAGCGCGGATTCGCAGACTTCGCATGTCTTTTTCTACACGTGCAGGTTTCCTCACAATGTTTACCTTCACCGTCGAGCGCGTGGTAAATCAGCACATAAAATTGCAACGACAAATTCATTAGTGCCGGCACCGGGGATCGAACTCGGGTTGCTAGCGTACTACGTAAGTTGAAGCGACCCGGACAGAGCTACCACGGCTCATGACTCAACTTTAAAAGAATGCTAACAATATATATTTATAACAAACATAATTAACACCCTTGTTGACCATTTCAAATAAGTTCACGTCAATAGCCGAGAGGTGGATTCGAACCCACGACTTTACGATACGCAGACCGTAACCAAAACGCTATTGACGCTTCTTTATTATATTTTCAACCTTGTTCTACAATGTGCCCAAAGTTAAATGTATAAAAGTTATAGCAACAAAGACAGTTTACTAAAACTGTCATCTATATATATAAAAACACATGTTTGTCTGTATGTTCTTTATAGAATCGTAAACTATGCATTTGATCACGTGATAATCTTCAGCAAATTGTTATGCATGAGTCTACGAAGGTTCCTGAACTGGCAGTTGTTTATATGTCAAAAAATACTTTTTTTTTATTATAAATAGATTTTATAAAACCTCATTTGACAGGAATGACATTAAATTAGTTCTTCAGCCAACGAGACAACTTCAAACATACCATACGCCATATCATAAATGTCAATCATATTTGTAATGGTGTTGCTTAGCAACGTATCAATAAAGCATTCAATATTCACATCATGTTTGTTTAAATTTATTTAAATATAAATATCTACAAGAATATTCAATTATCAATTACTGCTTCTTTCAAAATAGAAAAGGTTTTTCAAATAGTGTTTGTGTTAAGAGGTTTGTCGTCGTTTTAATAATTGTTATTATTATATTAATAGAAACAATTTATATGGCAAAACAATATTTGTAGGGGCAGATAGTAGCTAATATAAAATTGAACATAACTTTACGAAATAAACACAACACACTACACACCTACACGTGCGTTACATAATAAATACAGTAAGATTATAACTATGGCGGGGGGGCTGATGATCTGCTTGACAGGGTACCCTAGTATAGACATTAGAGACAAGTCCTAAGCCTAAACTAAGAGCTGCGTTTCTCAATCTGGTGAAGCAGTAAAAGTTCACTTCTCTGGCTGACCTGTGTAGTTCGTCACAACAAAAAGAACTTGTAATAGTAGTGTTGTGTTGTTGAAGTGTGTGGACCTCATCTGAGGGATTGATGGAGCCGTAATGCAGAACTACCGGAGAGACACGTAAGTTATTATTGTTACTCTATGTTTTCTTTGTATTTTGAGTTAGCATGTTATATGGTAACATCACTGAAGGACACTTATATTCTAATTCAAATGTATTTACTCTGAGTTGTAATTATTAGTTGTAAATATCCATGTACCCACATTCTATTGAAGTTGCGGTAAAGTTAATAATGATCAATCTACCGACTTTAAGCACTTAGGTTTATACGTCTATTCTGACATACCCTACATATTTCTCACATATATAATCTGTACCTGTTTACATAGTATGTATACTTTATTTGGTGAACGATGGGATTTGAACTCCCAACCATACGATCGTTAAATTTGAAATTTAGCCATGAGACTATCATTGCTTTTAATAAACGACGTCTATCTAAGCACAACACATTTTTTACTGTTCTCGAATTGGATACGAAAATTTGTTATCATTATATTAAAACGTGAAGCAAAAATTTTGTGCCCCTTCTGAAGAAAATTGCGCCGCAGGAGGAGTATGAAATTCCATACACTTATAGTTTACTAGCGTGCCCAGCCCGCTTTGCCGGGCTAGATTTTGCTTTATTTTATTTAAACACTAAACTTGCATCATTAAATATTTAACTTAACACTCAGAATATGTTAAATTATTCATTTCTCTCCGTATTAATTTTCTTCTATCTCTTCTCAAGCGGGTGAAGATCATTACCTACACCCATGTACATATCAGCAAATCCAATATCATTCTTATTATTTGGGTATTTATTATATTTCAATATACTCCATTGTACTTCAATATGGTTCATAATGACATAAATATTCGTAAGGACATATATATACACAACGCATGTCAATATAAATTTGGGTTATAAAACAGTAGAATATCATCATAGTAAATAAAAGCTGTATTTGACAGTTCAAAATGAGGTTTGCTCCGATCGTCAACAAACTATACAGGATTACTCGCCAGGTCAATCGGAAGATTCTCTAAAAGTTTCATTGAGATCGGTCGAGCCGTTTCGGAGCCTATACGGAACATACCCACACACTTACTCTTTTATATATATATAGAGACAGTACGAAATGATAATATTTATTTTAAGAAAAAATTACCATGCGTTTGATACATATACATGCGGATATTTTATGGTTGCTTGCAACGGTTAAATGTCTATGATAATTAATAACTGACACATATTAAAAATATAAATAAAAATAGTAAAATGTCCTTATTGCAATGTTTCCATTTCTGGACTAAACTCAAACTTCAAGTATAGAGCGAGCTACAAATAAAATATCGTACAGTTATACTTTGCTCATATCTGTAAGTTACAAGCAAAATTACTCACATCAAATTTTACGCGCCAATAAACCGATATAAAAACATGAAAATTGTATGCTTTGTGCGGCCGAGTATGTTGACGTCATAGACCTCTAGGGAGACAAATTGATGACACGTGACTACTGCCAGCCCCGCGGAGCTTCCGCCCAGGAAATACGAACTTGAAAAATGAAAAGATTTGGCCAGTCGACGTGGCAACCCTTAATGTTTTCTTTGAAATATGTCTGGCTGAATTTATTTTTTGGCAGACTTTATAAACTGTTTAAAGCCTACATACGAATATTCTTCCAACTAAAGAGGTTTTATTTCAAGTGGTAATTTTATTTAAAAAATTAATGGATCGTTTATCTTTTTTCACCGTTAATATTCGTAGTTCATTGTGGATCGGTTCAGAATACTAACGCGGTTAGACTTACCTTTTCAACCCGATGAAAATGTTGCTATCAGATTTTCTGGCCAATTAGCTCAGGTTCGTCGCAAATATAAAATCTTTTATATTCTTCATTTTGAAAGCTGGAGGTCAAAGAGATTGAATAAGCTGCTGCCACGTGTTACAAATACCGTTCACACAAGAAAAACCGCAAGTTTCCCTCTACAAAAAAAGTATACAATTATACAGAAATCTCATTTCAATCTCTTCTTGTTGAGCTTAAAGACTCTACTTCCCCTCTACAAATAAGTGTCTGGAAAACCGGATTTTTGTAAATCGTAAATCTTTAAATATTTGCACAATATCGGTTACTTTATTACTGTACCTTACTACGTATTGTTTTCTTAATGCACGTTTTGTTTTAAAATATACTTAGGTACGACTTACGTAGCGTTGATGAAGGGCACCCAATATTATTTATTTTGACATACACCTATCTTTATAGGTCATAACAACCTAGTGATAAATTTTAACTTTAACTTCTATTTTTTCTTAAAAAAAAAGGAACTGCAAAAAACCGGGGTTTTCATTGCCTAAAAACATGCAAACTAAATTACATAAAAAAGTAGAAGCCTTTTCCAAGATTCAGATTATGAATTGCTTATAAAGATATCAGATAGATATCATTGACCAGTTTGTGGTAACTCTCGGTGAATAATTTGCTACATTGAGCCTGGCCACTTATTGTATAAGAAAAAAGTCACGCCACTACATAAGAAGGAAGAAAAAGTGCGACACGCACTCGTCTGTAGCCTAGCTGAGGCGTAGCAGCAAAAACTTGGGCAAGAAATAATAAAAAGGGCGGGAAGGGCTTGCGGAAACGCGAGAAAAACTTTTACGTGAGTTTTTATTTCGCGGCCGCTTTGCGCTCAAGTGTGGGCACGGTGGAGGATGCCCTTTATTTCTGCCGGTTATGGCGTTCCTGCGTCCTGTAGTTGGGGTGCATGTCACAACGAATTTATAAGGACAGTCCGATCAAGTCCTAAATTATATTTCGTTTTTTTTAAGTAAAATTACTTCTCTACGCACGCTTGATATGGGAAGTAAACGGATGAATGCATTACTCAGTGTGATCGGGCGAGAAATGGAAGGGGAGAGGGAGATATAAGTAAGTGAAGATAGTAACAAAGAGAGTTGTATATACTGTAGCTGTGTGTTTTACAGATATAAATTTACACAGTTTTTCTTAAATCGTGTGGTTTAAAGCACACTCTTTTCTTTCTTCCAATTAGCACAAGGCAAGTGGCTCTGAGGTCCCTAACTTTAACTTTAGAATGTCTCTAGTTTTCCGTGGTAAAGCTACCACACTGGATCGAATTGGAATGCTGACGCGCCTAGAGCAGCCCTCTAAGCCGATGCTCATCGGTGTTACTCCCAAATAGAGATTCAGTCTTAGCGAACTAAGAGCTTTGCCACCTCTCGAACCCGGTGAAACTGTAGAGGCTAAGCTACACTGGCTACAGTGTTTTGGTTCGTCCCAAAAAAATCTCAGGTCCTTTAACATAATTCATTTCTGACGAGTAACTCAAAAGTGTTACTGAGGAGTGCGATGCTTTGGTTCTTAGTTAAACAAATACACTAATGGAAATAAGAAAATAGGTAATCTAGGTATATCGTTAATTAAGTTGATAGGTGATCAAGATCTATATTTAGATAGTCTAGAGCACCGGCGCAAGGTGGTTAGTCTTTCGGTGTGTTACAAATTACATTTTGGAGAGTGTGCACAGGAATTATACGAGTTAATTCTCCCATCCCCATTCTACCTTCGAATGTTTAGACATTCGGCGGCTCTTCACTCTTTCTATAGTGGATGTCGCGTCCGAGCAAAGCGATTTGAATACAGCGAAGGAGTGGACCAAGTTGCCGGCGTCAGTCTTTCCGTCCAAGTACGACGTGGGAGCCTTGAAAAGTAGAGTGAATAGGCACTTACTAAACTAGCGCGTACCAGCTGTCGACTATATCACCACTTAACATTAGATAGGATCGTGGTCAAGCACTAGTTTATACCACATAAAAAAAACATTATACTGTAATGAATAAAAGTCGTTCTTACTAACAATGTATCTTATTTTATCTGTATTGGTTAGTACGTTGTCTTTAGTTCTATTATGACAAGAATTATTGTATTAATTACCTTTGTTGTACGTAATGTAATATCGCGTCTCGTATTGTACAATCTAGCGTGCCATATGTATCGAATTAAGTCTACCGCAGTGTTAATACGATAGACATTTACTTATTCCTTTATCCTTTGTTATGGACTGGTTCCCACACACACAGATAATATAATTAAATTATTTACGAAAGTGATTGTCTGTTACTAATTAGTTTACGTATAATATACTATTTGCTTATTTACGTTCTTTTAGGCATAGGTCTCCCCTTAGAGAATTAAAAAGTTAAATTCAAGTCTGCCTATATTGTGGAGATTGGCAAAATTCAACACGTTTTCACAGTTTTTGTCACTTCTTACATGCAAAAATAAAAACGTTAATCAAATTTTCGTGACGTAAGATTTTCTGATGGATACCAAATGAAAAAAAGAAAATAGGTTTAGCCAATCGAAAGTTGTGTGGTGACAAACATAAAAAAATAGTTGAATAAAGAAACTCCTTATTTGAAGTCGGTTAAAAATGAACCCACACAGATCAGCCAGAGAAGCCGCCATTAACTGTTTCACAGGATTAAGAGATGGCATAGCTCTAAGGTCGCTTAGCCTGGACTTCTAAGTGCGACCTCAGGTAAAGGTCGATATTTACATCCCCTAAGGTGGGTCTCTGCTTGGGATCTTGACATTCAGGAACAGGACAGGGGGACACAGCTACACAGCCTATGGACTGAAGGGTGGGGGAGTTGCGAGACATCCTGTTTTTTCTATAACGAAGTAGCAGCGAAATAAGAGTTGAGACTCATATAAGCAAGAGATTAGTCACAGTCGAGTAGAGAGGAAAAAGATTAATGTGATTGTAGCCATGTTGCTGGGCTCTTCCATAACGCACTTGTATATACTCTCATTCTTTTTTCTCAATTATGGTATACAGAATAATATAATATGCTCAATTCTATTCGACTTTCATCCTTTTAAAAACCTGTTAACGGTGCATTATCAATCGTTGGAAAAGATACATGTATATTTTATGTATACGGGTATATTTAGTGTACACCATTTAGTATATATATGATATTTGTTTGCCATAGTCCTGATTTGTTTATAAATTTCCTGTCTTTACAAAGGTTGCCTGGGAGAGATCGCTCTTAGCAATAAAGTACCCTATTTTAATAATAAATTGTAAAATGGATCTTAGTTCTGTAGTTTGCTTCTTGTATTATTTTGGTCATGGTAATGTTAATCTTGTCATTTAGTGAGAAATTTGTCAAGTGGCGAGACTTAATTGACGATACAATATGTCTGATTTAATTAATTTGTGTTCAAAATATAAAAACTAACCTCCGTCGTGGTGCACGCTGCTCGGATTAAGAATATAGAAGATTTTTTTTCTCTTTCCTTCTTTTTATCTCACATGCAACGAGCTGTAAACACTGCCACACATTTACTTTATGGCGAAGGCTTTTGTCTCCTTAAAATGGCACAAATTACACGAGACTCCCTATTTTCCCGGAATAATGGTTAACCTACATGCGGAGCATAAAATTTTTCGTTGGGAAATCCGGATTGAAAGCGTAAAGCACTTAAATGTCAGCTTAGTTTTGTCGCGCGTGAATTTTAAAGCGCAGGCAATTTTCGTCCTTACGAGCTAGAAACTGAGAACTGTCTCGTACGTTAGCAGGGTGCTAATTTGCGTGTATTCTTATTTATTTCATGAATGCCAGTATAACAATGCAATTCCTTATTTCATATTTTATATTTCATTTTATGAGATGCGTTTTTGTCTTCTAATAGTGTTGAATTAGACATGCGGCTGATGGTTGGAAATTATAATTTACAAGTATGCCATTTTCACTATGGCAATCGAAAACATCTACCATCAAACACAATTTATTGGTTATTGTTCGAAAATCGTAATATATTAATTTCATAGTGATCGACTATTGATTAATTGATTGAAATGTAAGCATATTTGTAGGATGACATTATATCTCGTATATATTGTTATCAAGTGAAATCAATTGGGAACAATATACGAAGTCATATTATACAGAGTTATATTTACTAGTTAAAACATATACAATCTCGTAGTCTTGGATTGTCATAAACTTAAATCCCTACATGAATTAATAAAAGAAAGAAATATTGCAAGCTTTCTTTTAAAAAAAAATAATTAAAAAAAAATTATCATCATCAATCAATAAGCATTCTTCCATACGAATCTTAGAAGTTCCCAGGTATGTTTTCGAACCTTAAAATTATTTGCTAATTAAATGAATAAGTCGGTTAAAAATTACGGTAATATGATCCAATATTTATGAGTCATATACGTACGTCGTATTCTTAATATAAGTTTAATATGCCCAGCCCTGTAGTTCTGGGCTCTCAAGAATAAGACTACGGTATCCCCTGCCTGTCGTATAAGGCGACTAAAAGGGGCCTTGAGTCCACTGGGTTACAAGAGTGGGGGCCTTTGTCGTCCGCTAAGGTGGACCCGGGAAGAAGGCGACATCGGCTGGCCCGTGTAGCCTTGCACACGGGGGGGAGGGTAACCTCCCCCTCCCCGGGACGTGCTCTCCTTGGACACATTGCAGAGGGGCTCCGGTGCGTTCCACTGGAGATCCCGGAGCCCCTCGTCATGCACCGAGGAAAGGGCCACCGGAGAGGTTTTAGTGGGTAAAAATCCCACATAAAAACCGCCTTCCCCCAAAAGGCGATTTTCGAAAAAAGATTTTCTCCCCGTTAACAAAAAAAAAAGGTTTAATATGCAATTGTGTGTATGTGTTGCGTAACGTGTTTAAGTTTGGCCGTTGTATGGCGTACTGCCAGCGTCTGAAGACTGAGAGAATTTTCATCTTAAGTACGATCTTGTACACGCCCTACGTGCTAGCCGACTTTTCAGCATTTATGTAAGGGTCCTTAATAGGCAACATCACTAATTCTCTTAAACATCGTCGTGTACAGCTCAAAAGAACAATGTCCAACTAGCGCCAAAGGCATGTTACTTGCTATAACAAAGACCTGCCCTCTTGAGTATCGTGGCGCGTGTGTGTTGATAAGCGGAGCGGAGAGCGGGAGCGATGACAATTATTTTTACGAGCTAAAACAAAAACTGACTTCAAATCGAAATGTTAAATACGCAATACATATACTGTTTGTATTTACGAACTTACGTAGAAAAAGAACGAAATAGAATTAACCAGAACATAAGCAAACTTTCTCTTGTCTCTTGAAAGTACATCCTATCCAATAAAAAAATAATCATCGAAATCGATTAGAGTCAAATATAGAATTAACACTTATATGATTTTCTCACAGATACCATTGTTAGAATCTTCCGTTGAAAAAGAAACATCCAAATCGGTTCACCCCGTCTATAGTTATAAGATAACAAACATAAAAAAACATACAGACGAATTGAGAACCTCAACCTTCTTTGAAGCTGGGTGAAAATAAATTATTATATTAATACGTGAAGCAAAAAAAACTCAGTTTTGAACTCAACCTTGTGCAGATTAACAAAACAAAATTGAGTACAAAAGACGCTATATCTTAAAATATAATTTATGAGGAAGTTTCTGTTACATAAAATATTTACTGTGGATCATAATTTATTTTAAAAATATGTATAATTAGACTTAATTTTTTACTGCTAAAGATATTCGACTTCTTAAAACGTTTGCGGAAACATGCAATTAAGAATTAAAAGATAAAATCCATAAGCCGTATTTGGGTGAAACTTAATGGAACTTGTAATGGCCTTAGTTCATAATATTACTTAAGTAGGAACGCTCAAAACGATATCACTTATTCCGTAACTAAATTACATCCATAATGTATGCATGTTACGATAAGTAGTACTGAGAAACAAATTGCTATTTTTGTAGACACATATAACTTTAGTGTACACCAAAATCACAGAACTAAGGTTACTACAATGCCTTGTAAAATGGATTTTTTATAGAGCAAAGGATTGAAATAGTTTGCCGGCGTCTTTCCATCCGATTACAATGTGAGTATTTTCAAGAGTGGAATGAAGAGGCATTTACTAAGCTAGTGCGCCTTACCATCCACGATTTAATTTCCACTTAACATCAGAACGGATCGTGGTCAAGCTTGCTAAATAGGTATAAATAAATATTCTAATACATAAAATATTCATTCATTGTTCCAACTATATTAATTAATAATTTTGCGTTACCAGGGATTTAGCAAGTCGAACAGAATTAGGACAGATTATTCTAGTAGCCTGCAATGTTTCAGAGGAATATAAGGGTAGAGGATTGGAAAGGTGCAGAAAATCAAAACGTTCTTTAAGTTAAATCGGGGTAATTGGAATAAAGACGATGCTATATTTTTTGTATGTATGCTTAATTGGATACGTGATTGAAATCGCTATCTTCTGTGAATGGAGACCCATCGAGCGTGCTGCAGAGTGAGTGAGCTTTTTGCTTCGGCTTTTGAGCGATACTTGACTCGGAGAGGCGGCGGGTTTTTAGCAGCACGTTTTTACAGAGTGTGCTACAAATGCATTAGGTGTTTTAAATGGCGTCATTATTTTGTAACGCCAGGTGTGATGGAGTTTGAATACTCTCGAAATATAATAGATGATAGATTTAACAGCTTTTAATAATATTTCCACTCACTATTGGAGATTTTAGTCGATCGATACCATCAGGATACGGCGCGTATCTGTAAATGTATTTCTTCCTATATAAAAAAACGTATGAAAAAAGATTTGCTTTAAAAGATTTGCAACCAAGTGTCTAACCTAATAATTAGGGTAAGAGATGTGAATTTACGGTAATTAAAACCACGGTATCATAAGCCATCGTTCGCAACTCTTTAAAAAAGCCTACGGTATGGAATAATTGAAGAACTTATGTTTTATTCTCAACTTAAGTGAGCTTCCGAACAAAACATTAGCGGAACAACACATAAATAAAGCGCGGTGGAGCCGTGGAAAAGGGGAAAAAGGAAAAGTTGAGCAATAAACGGCACTTTGTTCATAAATTACTTCGCTCCTGACCCGAAGCGAAGCAAGTTGGCTACGGGAAACCACCCGCTCCAATCCAACGCACATTGTTGAAACGGAAACGGTTCCTTTTCGTCCTAACTGTGTTTTGTTTTTAATCAATGACTTTGTTATGACAGTGTAGCAGTTAGAGTTTCACGTGCTACGTGAAGTTTAGATAGAAAACTGATAGCAGATTCCAAATGGTCTGCTAATTTCTCACAAAAATCCATGACGTCAGTAATTATATTTTGAAGCGTCAATAGCCTAATGGCTTAGGGTATGGTCTGCGAATCGTACGGTCGTGGGTTTGAATGCATTATTGGACTATTAACCTCAACCATCTCGTACCATAAGCGCAAGTTTAGTGGGAGTGGTTTATAAGAATGTTAGTAATATTTATGAAAAAAAGGAATATTTAAAAAAATTCCAGGATCATGAAGTGCCTTTTTTTCGCCTCATAGCCATAGTGCAGGAACTAAAGCTACTCCATCTATATATATACATATATATATATATATATATATAGAAATTTTACTTCCGTCCTTTTTTGTGATATATCTAATATTGTAACTTGTTGTGTTGATATATCTAAAATTGTATCTAATATTGTGTGTTAACCAAAGGAAGAAAAGACAGACAATTCCAGTAGTTAAGAATGTTTATATAATTATAACTATGAGAAGCGTGATCTACGTAAAGGGCATTATGTTTGACTGACATGCCTCGAGGGAGCCCTTTGTACGGCGAGCAATTTGAAATTAGTGCCACTTATTTTGTGAGAATATTGCGTTTCATTTGTCTTAGAGAGTACTTATGCTGTGTACATCATCGTCAGTGATGTTGATGTTACTCGGCATGATTAAAATAACTCAGCGAGCTATGGAAATTATTATAAAAATTTAATCTTTGTGCCTACCTAGTGTTGTTTCATAACTTTTTGCTGGGTAGACCGATTTTGATTATTCTTTTTTTAATTGAATAATATATTACCTATATTGTATTCCAATCTGGCATCCATGAGAACTAAATAAGTCTTAAATTTGCATTTTTGTTTTTTTTGTGACAAATTAACGAATAACCCAATATCACGCCGATTTCGATTCATTGGATTAAATTTTATTTGGAAAGGATGGTACTTCAAGAGTAGTTAGATGAGAGTTTGGTTAGGTTCTGATTAATTCTATTACGTAATATTCCTGCAATGATTCGGAAATACAAATAGGGTTTCGTAATACGTAATACAAATAACGTTTAACGTTTGATTGGATTTATAGACGGTTTATGTTTTCGATCGTCAATACACTTGTTTATCTCGTATTACCAAGACATTATTGCCCATAATGAACATGCGATTTAGCTGAAGTGCTCACCTTTGCTCGTTGATATTGGCAACTAAATTCGGTCTCGCTCATTCACTACTAAACAAATCTTTTACGAATACCAAAATTCCAAATAGTTTTTACGTGGTGTACATGGTCCGTATGCCTACGCTGGATACTGGAATACTTTGGTCACTGCAGAAAAAAACAGTGACAACTCGGAAAGGCTGCTTGCAACAGGAAAAATTGACGGGACAAGACAGCGAGGTCGAAGCCCGAAACGCTGGATTCTGCAGACAGAGGAAAATGGCGACGAATCTCTAAAGACAGACTGTTCCCACGAGATGGTCACTACTCTCAGCATTGAGGAAACCGACGCGAGTAGGAGGAGAGGTGTACATGGGCAACAATAAAGTAAGTTACATTCAGTTTTCCTTACAAATGAAGTGCACAGTTCATAATCGACTAACGTAATTATGAAATTCAATTTAGTTCTCCACAAAAGGACCGTTGTTTTCAACGAGGGAAATGCATTAAATCACGGCATCGCTTCGCGGCGGCGGTCATTTGTTGGTACCACTGGTTAATGAAATTGTCGGTAACTAGTTGGTGCACTTGTTTTAATGAAATTGGCGGTAAACAGTTGGTACTCTTGTTTGTTGTTGGCGGTAACTTGTTGGTGGCGTAATAAAATTACCGCTACTAGAGAAAAGAACGTGAACGTTAATTTCATTTGATGCACTTTTCCGTGCGGGAGCCATTTGTTTTGTGTTCGAGAATTTACATTAATTAATTGCATTGTTAATTTTAAATTTCTCCTATCTACTACATAATGATAATAAGAAATGATGCGAGAAAAGAAGCATTTGTGAAATTTGAAGTTTTGTTGCCGATGAATAGAGAAATTTAGTGACAAAAAGATGATTATTTTTTGAAGTGAAAATTTAATTTCCGCATTTTTGGTACCAGAAAATCTTACGGGTTGTATTTTCTTAAAGGTTCTCAATTCGTTTGTGTGTTTTTTTTATGTTTGTTACCTCAGAACATTCGACTGGATGATCCGATTTTGATGATTTTTTTGTTTGAAAGCTGGTGTTTTATGTGTGTCCCATTTAACCATATAAACATGTATATAATTGTTGCTCGTAGTGTCACGATATGTAAAAAACAGATTGATGTTGATCATTGTAATGTAAAAACTGTGGACTTTCAAATTTTAATATGAAAATTCTAAAATATACGTTTTCAGACCTAACGCTATGACTGCCATATTTTTATTTAAAAAATGTTTTTTTCAACAAACATTACTAACATTCTTGTTAACCATTCCAACTAAGCTTAAGCTTGTGCTAGGAGAGGGTTCACGTCAATAGTCAAATGGTGGATTCGAGCCTACGACCTTGGATTCCGCAGACCGCACCTTAAGAAATTAGGCAATTAACGCTTGTTTGACGTTTATTTTAATTCCAAACTTACAGACTGTTAAATAAGAAAAATCAGTAATTTTGCTTAATGTGTTATACGTAGGCTTTTTTGTTAATAATAGATTAGCGCTTTCTAGTTGGTTGTTATTGTTGTTGATGAATAAGTAATTACTTAATTAACGTAAAATGTAAATAAAACCATAAATATAAAATTTATAAATTGGCTTCACTTTGCCTCAAATGACGAAGGAAATGGTTTTTGTAATTAATATCTCTTTCGTTTTTTTTTCCGTAAATCGCTCGTTATTTATTACCTATTAATGGAGAATTAATTAATTGGAATTGAAAAAAGAGTTCGCCTTTTTTTATTTAGGTCAATTACATTTTTTACTCGTAGTACCTATGCAAATTGACTTTCATGGCATCGGTGGCCGCATCTAGTGCTGGTCATCTACGACTGCTGGTAACCGAGTTTGCTATATGCCAATAACATTTCACTATGAAACCAACTTGTAGTCACTGTGCCAAAAACCGTACTCTACTAATTACATTTTTGATATCTAATTATCAATTGTTTTTAGTTATTTCGTTGGCGGTAGCCTCAAGTTGCATAGTACGCTAGCATCTCGAGTACGATCCCCGGTGTCCAATATATTTGTTGTTGCAATTTTATGTTATGATTTACACGCGCTCACTGGTGAAGGAAAACGAAGCGAAAGAGGTTTTTCAGAACCGTATTAAGTGGAATTCCCTCATCTCTGCCTACCTCTCTGGGATAAGGGCGTTAGTCTTATGTTATAACCGGCCCTACTCGGCCGTAACAGGCCCCAGTAACAACCCGATGCCGGTTCATTAACTTATTCATTAGACCTAATCATAGCGGTGCGATTTATCAAATTGTACCCCAGGTGGGGCCTATAGACCCCATAATAAATTGGTGCGGACAACGCGGTACCCTAATTGTAGGGCCAGTCGATCGCTCACCCTGTGCAGTGTGAATTATTGTTTGTTTGGCGCGTGGGCAACATATGGCGCAGGGTTTAGCGGCGAAAAAATATGGCTTGGCGCTTTGTGGTCGGGTGAGAAAAATTGAGAGGTACGCTTTCAGTTTTAACCGACTTTAACAAGCATATTGACGAGCAAAAACAAAAACTTCGGTAGTTTTAATATCGTCGGATACAACACTGCAGCGCATTTTAAATAGTAATTTTAATACAGATCTGTTTGTTACCCTCAATATACTAGAGGTCATTAACAAACGATACGCCCAAATAGTGATTCTAAATTTAATCCTCCGTACAAACGTCTTTGTCTAATGGATGTTCTAAATATGGTCTGTTTACTGCGTTAGCTAATGCGTTCACAGGACGATTGTCCCTCACAATATTTATATTTGTACGTGCGTTTGGGCTCACTGTACTTGCTCTAACTTAGTAAATAACGGAGCAATTCTATTTTAAGTTTATGGATACGATGCTCGACGTAATAATAGACTGCTTAGTTGACTTAGAATAGATTTTTTTTACGTTTCCTACCATGCACAGGATTTAAGTAAAAATTACGTTAAATGAAAAAGATAGTATGATCGTTCAACCTACTTCAAAAAAGAAGGAGTTTCACAATTCGTCTGTATGTTTTTTTTATGTTTGTTATTGCATAACTTTCGACTGGTGGCGCTTCCCGTGTGGTCCCATTTAAATTTGGTTCAATTCTGACTATGGGATCCACGAGAAAACCGTGTAAGACTTAAATTTAAAAATCAAATATGTGCACCACAAATGGACGGATAACTCAATATCAAAACCGATTTCGATCACTCATTTTTTTGGAAAGGATGTACTTCAAGAGTAGTTTGATGAGAGTTTGATTAGGTTTTGATTAATTCTATTTCGTAATATTCCTACGATAATTCGTAATTATAACGAGGGCATCGGCACGTAATAACCTTTTAACGTTTGATTCGAACATTAGAAATTTCATTTTGTACTTTCGTTCAAATTGAATTCATGGTTAATTTTGAACGAAACTACAGAAGTTTCATTTGGTACACAATTGGTTTAGCAGATTCGGGCTCCTGCAAAAATATTATAAATTAATATAATAAATAGTTCAAATCGTAGATAGAGCTAACAATCTAACACTGTGACGTCAGTCACATCAGTAACAGTCGTCATATTATCAAAGCAATGCGCCAGAAATGTAGAGTTTGAAACAATATAAAAGCAGGATATAGTCCTTAAAGCTTTATTTCAACATTAAATATTAGAAATCACTATTTGTGCCTCTCTTTTGTTTGCCATAACGTTTGGCAAATACCATTTCACACATCAATTACGAATGAATTAGAAGAGTACTTGAATGAACTTCCACAGGAATCAATACAAATTTCTCACAATAAAGAATAGTTTAATAATAGCGTATTGGGAAATAATCCAGCTCGCCCTCGCTCCCCAATGTCACAAAGGAGGGTAGACGCATATTAAAGTAGCACGTGTCGGCAACACGCCTTGTTTGTTTGTTTGTGTGGCTGTCACTCATGATTGAGACGTTGATGGATGTCATTATTTGGTATATATTACATAAGGGTTTTTACGAGCGTTACTTCCTGACTTAAGTTAAGTATTAAATTGTTAAATTACTTATTTGTATTGTTAGCGGCAGTTAGTCCTACTAAATGCCTATTTAGATTTTAATAATATAATCTATAAAATCTACTTCTCAATTAGAATAAGATAATGGACTGACTAATATAAAAGTACTTTAGTTTAGTCAACTATACTTTTATCGGTTGTCGGCAACCAAGGCCGTTTCCGCTTCCGTCTTTAAAAGAGATGCCTATACTAGAAATTTAGGATAAAAAGGAGAGGACTCTCTCTGTAGACAATCTGTGTACAGTTTAGAACATGTGAGTTATGCTGCAGCAATAGCCCTTTACAAGTGAATCTTTGAAACAAAGTCAGTAAGTCTTTATTAATTTACCTCTAAGACTCTTGATGTATTGCTGTTAATAATATGATAAAATATAAAATATGTTGTGTGCGATGTTGAGCAGACTAGCTCACAATATAATGCAGAATAAAATGATGTCAATCTTCAAATTTGGTACTTACCTACAAACATCAAACAAGCCATAAAAAAAATTTATACGCTATTACGCTTGGACATTCTCTTTTATTTTTGAAGTATTATATTGACTAAATCGTTCTCTCTAACTTTTTCTTTTTCCACATTCGTGCTCGACTTCGTTAAGGAATGCTTACCCAGTTTTGTATTCTAATAAATGCCAATGTTTAAATCTAAAGCCATCAATCTGGTATATCTTCGGAACCAAGGTTTAATACCAAAAAAAATAATACAGGTTGTCATAGAATGTAATGATAACCTCGCTCGGTGAAAGACCCTCTCATGAGGAGGCTATTCAATTTAAAAAAAAATGAGATTACCAGCCGGGCCAACTGTCATATGCTTACGGAAAACTTTTCCTTAATTTAAAAAATTCTGCAGCTGACGCATCGATTGCACGTAGAAGCGTATAATGGGGATGCCTTGAGAGTTTAAAAACGGTGATTTCGACGTAAAAAACAAAGATCACAGCGGGAGGCCAAGACATTTACGAGGATGCAAATTTGGAGAAATTATTGGAAGATTTGTCTCAAACACAAAAGTGTGTATGAGACTGAAGATGTGTATAACACTCAATGTCAGTCTCTATTCTCGTTGTAGGAGACATAATTTAATCACTTAGTGAAGAACAGTAAACGGCGGCCTCCTATACAACAGCGACGTGCTGAAATTTGCAACAACTGTGTCTGTCTTGTTTGCATTATGCAGCCGCCGTGTCCTTTGTCAGTTTGTTAATGCGCCGCTAAACCTCCCGCGCCCGTCTCCCGCACACACCCCGCACACGTTAAGTGAATGCGAGAAGGGATTAGCACCTATTAAAGAGAATTGACAATGTGTATGCTAACAGTTTAATTGTAATACATTGCCTAGACGTAAAGCCGTGCTAGATCAGTGTCCGGGCGGTCGCCTCAAGTTGCGTAGTAAGCTTGCAACCCGAGTTCTATTAACGGTACAATTTTAAGTGCTGGATGAAGGTAAACATAGTCTAAGACATGTGAAGTCTGCAAATCCGTACTGGGGCTGCGTGGCCTTATGCTCTCTTCACAGAGAAGGGCTGTGCCTATTAGTAAGACGTATATATCTTTAATATTTTACCTAACCAGGTTTACGCTGTAAATACTATAACTGAACTGAACTGTTACTGTTACTAATCTATACTATTATAATATAAGCAGTATGCGCTACGTTCTCTGTCTTCATGATGAATGTTGCGCATACCATGAATCTACCCGCGATGAAATAATATTTACTTAATTTTTCCGATTCTAACGTAGCCTAAATTACTCTTTTTTACATCAGCTATCTGCCAGTGAAAACCTTGTCGAAATCGGTCACAGATAAAAATTATAAAAAAGCTTATTTTGGTATATGTACCGCCGTAGGTACTCGTATATAGTAAAAAGCGATTATTTTAATAACGCAAATAAATCTATTGATTACCTTTATTTTTTTCTGTAAATTTAATAATTTTCTATGACAAATTCGTCCCATTCGAACACTTCAAAAGTTATTTCGCAATACTTGAAGTTCATTGAATAACAATATACTTTAATTTACACGTTAAATTTGACCACATTTTAAATAAAATATTGAACAATATGACAGCTCGGTAACATGTTGGTTAATCAATAGGCCGCAGTGTTCAGTTTATCGGCGATCATACCTCATACGACGCGGAATGTCCGCGCGCGTTGTATTCTGTCCGCACCCTGACCCCGCGCCGTGAATATGTTAGCATTAGCAATACATCATAACGGGTGACCACACTGCCGTGTGTTTTTATGGGACTGTGAAAAGTTGTTACACGTAATCTATGTAGCTTATTATTAAACCTAACTGATCTAATGTAAATTTAATACACATTAGTTGGTCTTATTGAGCTAAAGCATCTCATGCCGCGGGTCAACGATTAGCGTGGCGACGCGTGCCAAGTGACTGTGCGACTTCCTTTTAGGTATTAAATTTTATTAAATAAAAAATTCGATATATTATTTTTAATTTTGTCAGATTTATTTCCAATTTATTTGTTATCCAAACAAAATAATTTTGTAGCTTGCATCTCTGACAGATGCGGCGGCTCTTATTTGAAGTAAAAGGCACTTACTAAGCTAGTACAAGTATATCCACTTAACATCAGGTTGCTACAGGTTGCTTTTCAGCCCTGTAGTTCTGGGCTCTCAAGAATAAGACTACGGTATCCCCTGCCTCTCCTAGAAGGCGACTAAAAGGGGCCTCTGGTTCACTGGGCGACAAGGGTTGGGGGCCTTTGTCGTCCGCTAAGGTGGATCAGGGAAGAAGGCGACATCGGCTGGCCCTGCGTTCCACTGGAGATCCCGGAACCCCTCGTCATGCACCGAGGAAAGGGCCACCGGGGAGGTTTTAGTGGGTAAAAACCCCACATAACCGCCGCCTTCGCCCTTGAAGGCGGGGTATCTTTCTGAAAATTTCCTCCCCGTTAACAAAAAAAAGGGTTGCTTTTTCAAGTTTGCATTCTAAGCATTTGCTTAGAAAGTATAAAGATAAGAAATATCATGGTCACCCTACTCCGTAATCTACGTTTCAATGTAAATGTTATCCAAGTTTTAATCGATCGCCGCATGCGATAGCTCCATACGCTGCATTGTATCGATTGCGGCGTTCATATTAATTATGTTTATGTCCACGTATCACACCAGGTATTCTTTGCTGCAGGCCGGGTACGCTGTTTACACGCGACCGTGTACAAACACATGACGCACTGCGTGAACGTAATTTTGTTAATGCATCACAGACGAAGTAATGTCGTTATAAAATTTAAACGCAAATACTATAGTACTACCTTTTGTCGATTATCATTTACTGTCAATTTCTTTTTTTTAATGTTTATTCGTGTACGCAACCTGTCATCATTCGTCTTTATGTAACTTGAAATCTATGTATACATAGTAAAAGTTAAAGTAACAGCCTATATATATCGCACTGTTGGCCACAAGCTGTAAGAGAGTATATATAAGGGCATAGTCCGCCACGCGGCTCTAGTGCGGATTAGCAGATTTCACATGTCTTGGAAAATGTTGGTGCTTTAACGTAACTTTTCGGCCTAAGAAACCTATGAGCTTTAGCCGTCCCTCAAGCCGGTGTAGCAGTCGCGACCAGCTTCCCTGGTCGAGACATCTAGGATCATCAAAAAAAACTTAACTTAAAGTAGTGAGCAGCTGCATAACATAATCATTCACCCCTGTTGCTCAAGGGAGTGAACAGAGATGATAGATCTATATTTTGCATGATCCTCGTAAACTATAGATTGTTTGTTATATAATTGACACATACGTACACTTTTGGGGGTAAAAAGGAATATAAATATAGAATGATTAAAACGATGGATATTAATAACGCAGCGGGGCGCGGGGGTGGTGATCCGAATAAACGACTCAAACGTGGGGTTCGATTCCGGCACGTGCGGTCACAGCTGACGTGTGGGGTGAGTTTTTTTTTACAGAATTAAAATGAGTAATTGGAACGACTTGTTTTGGGTTTTAATGATAAATGTAATATAGTTGAGAATGTAGTTTATTTTATATGGCAACACAATTCGATTAATATTGTACATAGTAAAGTAATAAGAAACACAAACCGACATTGTTATAATATTAAAAAAAAATCGAACCATGGTGACGTACGGTTGGGGAAAGTAATTTTCAAAATTACATTTGAATTTGAAATGATTACGGTGTTATTTAAAACAAGTTGCGCACCGCGGTGTTACCCCGATAAAAAAGTATGCCCATTTGTATTGCTTTTGTATTTAAAATTTCATGATTTTATTAATTTGTATAGAGCATTTTAGAATATTTCTTAAATGTTATTCTTTTAATCTTAAAAAGTACTATAAGTTACACCTTATTTCTTCAGCTATCAATCAGACAGACAAAAGTAGTAAAAAGCGGTTATTTTATTATTGTTTATACAAACAGACACTCCAATTTTATGTATTTGTATACATAATTAAGATGCTATCAAACCCACGTGCTCGAGCAGTGATTCCAAACCTATTTTTACAAAAAAGTGCCGCCGTACGTACAGTGGTTGAGATTCAACAAGCTAGAGTATTATATCGTAATGACAAGACTACTGTAGGCTTAGGTAGGCAAGACTACTTTGTCGAGACGTGTAATTGCTTTAGAATAATCAACTTTTTGCTGCAATGTTGCCAGGTTACCTTTAATAGCCACCTCAGACCGTGAGGAATGCTGTACCGCCCGGTGAGCCCAGGAAGCGGGCGCCAGCCGCCTCGCTAGTTTCACCCGTGGCGCCGCTCGGGAAATTGATCTTCGTTTCCAACGGCGGCCATGGTGCAACTACTATAAACGACTATATTTACGAGTAAAAACAAAAACCGACTTCAGATAGAACAGGAGTAGAAACGATCTTGATGGTTGACGTTCTACGACTGTACGTTTCTCGTGCAATTTTCTTCCACGCACTGTCAATCAATCAACTGACACGGGGTTTCCGAACCTTCACGATGGAGGACAAAGGTCCCCAAGATCTTCGACAGCCTCTTCCTATCTCAAAGGCCGGCAACGCAATTGCAGCTCCTCCGTTGATGTGGATGTTCATAGGCGACGGTGATCACTTAAGATCTAAAATCAGGTCAGCCGTTAGCGTGTTTGCACCTTTTCCTATATAAAAAAAGAAATATTACGAAATAGAATTCATCACAACCTAACCAAACTCTCATCAGGCGACCGATTTGTGTGTGTGGGTTAGGGTTTGATGGGACCGACATGCCCAAAAGGGCAAAAGTATCTAATAAATAAAGAAAAAAAAATCTCATCAAACTACCCTTGAAGTACATCCTTTTCAATAAAAACTAAATCATCGAAATCGGTTGGCGTGATATAGAGTTATTCGTTTATTTGTCGCGCACATACTTAGCGCAAGTTTAAGACTTATATGGTTTTCTAATGGATGCCATTGTCATAATTGGATTACATGGGAAGCACCAGCTTTCATATAAAAAACGATCATCAAAATCGGTTCACTCGAAATTTATGAGGTAACAAACATAAAACAATATACAGACGAATTGGAAACCTAAGGGAGGTTCGAAGTCGGTTGATAGTAGTGATCTCAATTTCTAGATTAAAGTCGAATTACGGCTACAGGGTGACCAGAGTTTTACATAAAGAGGCGACATCTGCGAGCGAGTATCCACATATCAAATCTTCTGTTACAAAAACTATTTAACTGCAATGTATAATTAATGAAGTAATTAAGCGCAAGTGAGCCGTGACAGAGGGCGATATCGAACAGGACTGGGGCTGGGGGTCGGGACTTATCGCACATATGCCGTGTTACAATCACTGTACCATTCTTATGACATTATTTTTGTAATCTATACTCTTTTATTAAAATTTTATTTCATTATTTTATATCTGTAGATAAATAATCAAGCGGTACAGAGGTGATGAGAATTTTAATTTAATTTTGTTTAAAAAATATTCAAAAACATTATAGCTAATGGTGCTTATAAACAAATCTTTAAACAAGTATTTTTACGAGGTCAAACAAAGAAAACCGACTGCAAATCACCAGCGACAGTTCCTACATTTAAAACCGACTGCAAATCACCCGTGACAGATCCTAAATTTAAACGCTTTAGATTTTTATTTAAATGACTTGTAGGCTTGATGATGAATATTTTACGGCTTGGTAACAAGACCTTTAAGCCAAGTCTTTTTTAAAACACATACACTTATTTCTTACGTCTAAGATGAAAATGAAAATGTAAATTAGATGACCCCCCCCCCATGAGAGCCCGCCGTTTTTCCATTTATAGGCTTTTACTTTGCACGCACAGTTAAAGCCTATCTTTATTTTACTTAGTTTATTTTAAATTATTTTTTTATTATTAATTTAATTTTTATTAAAGTTACACTATTTTACATAAGTATGTCGGAAACCTACAATATAGTTTGATGACGACATAAAATAGTCATTAACTGTTTAAAATAAATATAATACACATGTTTTATACTAAGTTTTATAAACAATACTGTTCATCGTCAATCGCCAATCTATTAATAAATAATATAAATTTATATAAAATATATTTTTAATTATGTTTTTAAAACGCTACGAACGATACTTAGCCATTTAAGAGCTATCTGATTTGGTCTTTACAGGGGCTATCGAATTAAAATTCCATTGCGTCTAGGAAACAGCTCAATGCGTTAAGTTACTAATACTGGAGGTTCAAGATGAGGTCTCTTGGTCACCGGTGAAATAGTAACTGCCATCCGGTCAGTGGCAGCAAGATTTTTTTTAATGACAAACTACACAGATTGTCCAGAGAAGCTGACCTCGACTGCTTCACCGGATTGAAATGTGACATAGCTCTATGGCAGCAAGAAACCATTAAAATAAGATCGGGGGGATGTTCAAAGATCAGAGTGTTTACACCATCAAAATTTGCTTTTCTCCAGATGTAGTTTAGCAAGACGTTGACTGTAAGCGATACTAAGTGTAGATTCTGGTACTAACTGTATTCCCGACCTAATGTGGTTTACAGACAGACAGAGGCGCGGCGCCGCCTTGAATAAATAAGTAATATTATCACGATTAGGTTGTGTTCCTACTGTGTCTCTATTTCACATCTTGTATTAAGACTGAAGACAACAGAAAAAACTATTTAATTCCTTTAATTTACATAAATAATACATAGCTACTCCATCAGCCATAACTTTGAATGATATTAGTAAAGTTACCAACAGACCAATTTTTGACACAAGAACACAAAAATATAAGTGTAACCAGACAAAAACATAAACATAAGTAATTAAAATTAAGAATAATAAAAAAAAAAGTCCTTATGCCGAAGAGGGGTTGGCTTTTTCAGCCAAAAAACCTGTGAGAACTGACGAAAGGCGACTGCTATTCGGATGAACTAACGTCTGTAATAGACGACACCTAATAATCCTTGTGTAAATCGAATAGTGATTATCCCGCTAGGGATGAAAGGGCGTTATCTATGCTAATAAATGAGGCGTTTATTTTGTTACGTTTTACTGCAAAGAAGAATAGATGAAACCTATACTATAAGGTGCATGTTTTAGACACGGTTCTAGTATCAATACAAATAAATAAAATCGGGGTGTCTGTTTTTATTATTAAAATTTATATGTAAGCATATGAATGTATATACGTACCATTTTTTTTTTACAATTATTATGTTTTTAATTATTATGACGATTTTTACGGAAATTTCAATGTCACATAGCTGATGTAATAAGGAATAACTTAGGTTAAATTAATTTTAGTAAAATTTTAATTAATAGCGGGAAGCACCTAGTATAACATATAGCTGTTGTTTACTCATGTAGAAAATACATTTCGTTGTTTGAAAAACTTTCGATTGACATGTAATTCCATTATTTATTATAGAACCTGACATTTGTGTAAATCAGTTATAAGGTAAACTTAATTGAGCCGAGGTGATGTAAACGACCTATCGTGCGCTTACCACAATGTCAATCGTCGTAAACTAAACCATAGACTGACGGACAGTTGTCACACATCAAAATTTCAGTGAACATACGTTTGGTACAAAGCGGAACGAACCGGTGAAACAGGAAGGCGATATTAATAACGTGCTCTAGACAGACAGACAGGCAGGCGATGCAGTAATAAGGAGAGCTTTGATGCGCCCCGGGATCCAGATGCTCGATTGGAGTATTCGTCATCGCGTATTGATTAAATGTGCGAGAGACGAGTGTTCCCCGGTCGGAATACTGAGTGAGTCGTTATTTACGCCCTTAATGGACGCCTCTCGGGCTGAGGTAAATGATATATTAATGCATTAAGACATGGGTTCGGTTATTTCAAATGTTTAGAATTACGAAAGTACTTAGGGGTGACACGTTTTGACGCTTGTGAGTGGAGTATTTATTTATTTACTTAATGCCTTCTTCCGCTGATAATGAGCTATATATACCTCCTCCTTTAGTCGTCTCAACTCTCAATTCTCAATATTTGTATCTTGAGAGATCATTGGAGACAGTGAACTTTAAAACATCGTTATACTACTTAGTAAGAGACAGAGAAAGCAATTGCTTTTCGCCAAGCTTAATAAGTTGTGTTAGATTGTGAACCAGCCTTACGTTCAAATTTTCTATAATCTTTATTTTAATTATCTAAGAAAGTAAGTAATATATTTTAAATTATAATTTGGACTGGCAAAGTGTATATAGCAAAATTTTTTTAAAGAATGCTTACAATGTTTTACAAATATCACTAACATTTTTGTTAACAATTCCGACCAAGCTAAAGCTTGTGTTACGAGTTGGTTCATGTTAATAGTCGAATGGTGGATCTGTACCCTTACGATTTGCAGATCGCAGCCTAAACCATTAGGTTATCCCCAAACTCAATTATAGACAATTTCCAATAATTCTATTACTGAAATAAACAAACCTAATAATAGTGAATAACAAATTTTAAATAAATCAATAGTATATACGATATATAATAATCTAACAAGTATTTAGTTAATTAATAAATAATAATTTATTTCAAATCAAAAATTCAAACGTGTACAAACTAGTTCAATTTAATATTTACGAGCAAAAACAAAAACGGACTTCAAATCGAATGAAGCTTTATAAGCTACGAGTATTACGCGCTGTGTATTTCCGTATTTTCGTAGGAATATTACGAAATAAAATTTTTTGAACTGCCTTCCAATAAAAAATTAATCATCGAAATTGGTTGGTGTGCTGCAAATTTAGGACATTTGGTTTTCTCATGGATCCCATTGTCAGAATTCTTATAAATTTGGGACCACACGGGAAGCACCAGCATTCAAATAAAAAATGGAATCATCAAAATCGGTAAACCCAGTTGAAAGTTATGCGCACATAAAAAAACATACAGACGAATTGAGAACCAGCTCCGTTTGAAAATAGTTTATTAAAGCAAAATATTTGTTTCTATACATTTCATTCCTTTTATTATATGTGGTAAATCGAAAATCTCCGCACCGCTCTAAATCCAAGGAGTATTAACTCCGCAGAGACCCTTGAGTTCCTACCAAAGGGCCCTTAACCCATTTGCTGGGCAGGACATATGGGAAGCCATAAAAGGGTCATTGAAATCTTGACCCCTACGTATTGAATCTAATCGACCCCTTAAGTGATATTAAACAAAAATACACTGTGATTCCGTCTTTGTTTCCATTCGCCTAACGTACTTCATTAAGGTTTCTTCTGAAATAAAATATGTCACTATTAGTAGTTTAGAAAATGATTTTAATTTCTCTCAGTATATTTTGTCTAATACGACGAACTAAGAAGCGTAGAATGTAATTGGCCTTTTATTTATATGAATAATTCAAGCTTATATTAAGTCTAATATTATTTTTTATTCTTTAATATTACTTAATATAGTCTAACGCCTTTTGCTGTTCAAGCCATGTTATAAAAATAATTATTTATTTATATAAACTTTAAAATAAGTATTAAACAAAACATTTATTATTTTAAAACTTTATCATTAGTTATTTATTTAATTAATAATTTAATAATGTAATTAAATAATTCATGGGATAAACATAAAAAATCTTGTGATTTACTATAAACAATTAAAAATTGATAAAATTCGTGACTACGAACATGCTACGATTGGTTCCCATATTTGTGATATAATAATGTTCATACAAATTCATGACCGTTCACGGCTGGACTGTCAATCATTCAAATCCTTGTATGGTACTGGAAGTAAAAATGTGTTTTTAATTTCATAAAACTATTTAATTTTAGCAAAATAAAAAATATAATTAAACACAAAAATAATTTCGTTATAAAAAATATATTTCCAATCAATAGTATTTCCATTTATCATAAAAAATTTCAAATACCTAATATAATAAATGATTAATAAAAAAAAGTTAAAACATTTATAAATCAAAATAAACACTCAAAACATTCTCGAATTCAACACTCAATACTTGTTTTAAATTCGCTACGATTCTGTTCTATCTACTTTCATTAAGGTTTGAATGAAACTAATTGAACGGATTTTATCCCGGTCTGATTTTTAGATTATATTTTAAATTGTGCACTCAAAAGTACTGATATTTGTTGCGAATTTAAGGATAAAATTTAAAATATTAAAATATAAAATAAAATAAAAATTGAATAATAATATAAATAAAAATATAAATATCTTGAACACTTTAAAATTCACGTAAATATGAGAAGTCAAAAAATAAAATTTTACATAAAATTTGATTTGAAGTCAATATACTTATGTCTAAATTTATGTTAAAGATCTGACAAAAAGGCCAAGATGGACGCCAAAATAGCATATAGCAATAGAAATAGCTTATGCTGAAATCTGGGGTCCCACTGTTCTCTAAAGCAGTCGAGATTGATTTTATAAAACTAAATCTAAGAGTACGTTAAATTCTTAACAGAGTTATCTTGTGCCATTCATCTCATTGTACGTTAAATTTTCTTCCCTTTCGGGCAATGTAATGAAGTGCCAATAATACGTATTGAAGTGGGGATAAAATGGAGGTAATCCGACACTAACCATTCAAATTCAAATGAAGAGGCCTTTTATAAATCATTCGAGCTCGCTTCCGAAACCGCTTAACCCTTCCAAATACCTGTAGCGATAGCAAACATAGCTGAGTAAAAAAAACTCTTATCATTATATAGAGTAAATTTAAAATTATTTCATCGGAGTCATAAAATTTAACCGATTAGAGTTCTTCTGAGTGTTCTTTCGGGTTAGAATAGCAATGTGAAGCCAAATATATTTTAAGGCTGATTGCACTCCCGCTTAAAACTTCACCGGATTTAGAAGTGCTCCACTTTTCTTACTTTCTAAGCAAGTGCTTGACCTGATGTTAAGTGGTAATGCAGTCCTGGCTGGTAGGCGCACTAGCTTAGTAAATGCCTATTCATTCTTGGTAATTATATAATTTGATTTGAAGTCAATATACTTATGTCTAAATTTATGTTAAAGATCTGACAAAAAGGCCAAGATGGACGCCAAAATAGCATATAGCAATAGAAATAGCTTATGCTGAAATCTGGGGTCCCACTGTTCTCTAAAGCAGTCGAGATTGATTTTATAAAATTAAATCTAAGGGTACGTTAAATTCTTAACAGAGTTATCTTGTGCCATTCATCTCATTGTACGTTAAATTTTCTTCCCTTTTGGGCAATGTAATGAAGTGCCAATAATACGTATAGAAGTGGGGATAAAAATGGGAGGTAATCCGACACTAACCATTCAAATTCAAATGAAGAGGCCTTTTATAAATCATTCGAGCTCGCTTCCGAAACCGCTTAACCCTTCCAAATACCTGTAGCGATAGCAAACATAGCTGAGTAAAAAAAACTCTTATCATTATAAAGAGTAAATTTAAAATTATTTCATCGGAGTCATAAAATTTAACCGATTAGAGTTCTCCTGAGTGTTCTTTCGGGTTAGAATGGCAATGTCAAGCCAAATATATTTTGGAACACACAAAAGTTTTGATATTTAATATTTATATTTAATATTTGATATTTTTGTATACATTATATTAGGCTAATAATATGGTGTTATTAAGATCTTTAGCGCATTAAAAGCTAACACACAAGAATGTGTGCACTTGCTTCGTTTCAGAGATACCAAATAAGAAGGTGTTTCAGTAAATTCTTTAATAAAAAACCATAATTTGCGGTGATTTCCCATGTTATGTTTCCGTATTGTGAGTAAATAGGATTAGGCTAAGAAGAAGAAGAAAAAGGAGCTGACCTGGCGAACTTCGTAACACCTTATTTTTTCCATAAATATAATCTAAATGTCTGAAAGAATGTTTACGCCTGCCTCGGCTTTATTTGGCTCGGTCTGTTTGGAGTTGTCATTCGTTGGCTAAACTGAACGTCATTCTGTCTGATTCACTAACGTTTCTTTGATAAAATTTTATAAAATCTTTATAAAAGAAATATTTTATGTCCAAACATTATCCCAAAAATAACAAACAAAAAGTAACAGTGATCCAATTTGCTTCAGTAGTTTGGAAGTTATACGCGTACATACATGTCGGCGATTCATTTATAATTATATAGATATTACGAGTTAACACTAGTGGGCCAGGCAGACATAACTTTCGGTTCCCGTTTTTCACCAAGCATATTAGGTCACATACGTGAACCCGATGCCATACACCGTGCATAAATTTTTAGAAAGAGATTTTTGTACTTAAAAAAACGAAAAATGGCAATTGAGTGGTACGAGCCGATCCCGATTTGAACATATGATCGTACGTTGAACCGTCTAGCCCTTAAGCTATTGCTCCACACAGTTATTTAAATAAGACAATCCAAAAAAATATTGATATTTGTAAATGTTTTTTGCAATCCGTACACAACATAGTCAGGTTACCGGCACACGCCTATCAAACAAGTCGAGGCCAACAATGGCCCGGGAACTCCATACAGGCTGCCACAAGCCTCCTTTATCTGCCCATATCCCGGATTACTGTGGCCCTTGTAATTTGACCTATTTAATTGGTAACTATTTTCCCGATGTACGGAGGTCTCAAATCACTGAAGGGTTAACAGTATCATAATACAGGGTCTACAAGGGGAAGCCCGTTATTTACAGGGGGTAATTTCAAATTAAGTACTTTTCTACATGCAATGATAAGTAGAGGTAAAAGTATTTTTTAAGGCTGATTGCACTCCCGCTTAAAAACTTCACCGGATTTAGAAGTGCTCCACTTTTCTTACTTTCTAAGCAAGTGCTTGACCTGATGCTAAGTGGAAATGCAGTCCTGGCTGGTAGGCGCACTAGCTTAGTAAATGCCTATTCATTCTTGGTAATTATATAATTTACGAGTAAAGCCAAAAACTGATTTAAAATCACACGTCAAACGTTAATGCGCGCGGACGCCCTCATCGTATCTCCGAATTGTCATAGGAATATTAAGAAATAGAATTATTCAGAACCTAACCAAACTGTCATCAAAGTACTTGAATGAATCCTCGAAATCGGTTGGCATTGTATTGAGTTATTATTTAAATGGTTTTCTCATGGATGCCATTGTCAGAACTGGACCAAATTGAATAGGACCACACAGGAAAGCACTAGATTTCAAATAAAAAAAAAATAAAAATCGGTTCACTCAGTCGAAAGTTTTGAGGTAACGAACGTAAAAGTCAAAAACACTTTATCGAAAGGAAAGACGCGGGTAAATTATTCCAGTCCTTTGCCGTACGTATGATGAAAGACGAAAGTAACCTTGGTATGGGCTGTTGCTCTAGATATAATGGCATTCTGACTCAAGGGTTAAGGTCAGGTAAATTGCAATGTAACGCAATCTCTACAGTAAGTGATCTACTTACAAGAGGTAAGTAGTTAAACAACATTTTTATCTCTCAAGTACACCGTTCTATAACATTCTCAAATATTATTTTCCTATATATTCATGTTTTATTTACAACTTGCAAGTATTATTCACAACGTACCATTTTTTTTAACCGAGTAAAAAAAGGAAAAAGGCAACTATTAACACGTCCCGTACTCAGTTAACGCGGCGTTAAAAACGTGACCCGCATCGCCTTCTGTGATGGTTAAGGGCGCCGTCCCACTACAGCGCAGCGTCCAAATATAGACAGCAATCATATTCAATTTTTTTCTGACCAACGCATATATTAGCCAGAGAAGCTGACTTTTTTTTAAAGAAAGCTAGCAATATTTCTTTTTTTTCAGAAATATTACTAACAATCTTGTTAACCATTCCAACTAAGCTTGTGCTAGGACATGGTTTACCGCAATAGTCGAATGGTGGATTCAAACCCACGACCTTACGATTTGCAGGCCGTACCCTAAACCATTAGGTAGTAAGTGTAGTTTTGCTTGTGCAACGGAGAAATGAATATCGCCTCCGTGTCGTATTCGCTGTCTGTGTGGTGTGGGCTTTAATGTATCTTCACATTACGAAATGAACAACTCATACGTGTGAATGAGGTGTCACCGCGCGCTATCTGCCGTCGATGATAACAGACGAATGACTATTTTTATATTTAACACTTGTCTCTGTTTTTATGAGTGTTTAGGTTGAGACAAAAAACTTATTTAATTTTATTCTAATTCTCTACACGCCACCAGCGGTGTTTCCGAACCCGTATGATTTGGGGACCTTTAGGAAACGAGCGTACTCCTATCTCAAAGTCTGGCAATGCACCTGCAGCTCCTCCGGTGTTGTGGATGTTCAAGGGCGACGGTGATCACATAAGTGCTCTCGTAAAGCACTTAAGAGCTTAAGCTCGTTTGCCTCTTTTCTTATATATAAAAAAAAACAATTTCTACAATAACATATATAGGAGTACATCTGCGCGAACATATTTGTTGTTTACGGCTACATTTAACCTTACTCAATAAGTATTTGCATTTCTTTGCTCTGTACAATTAGTTTGCGGTCACATTCCTCACAAAAGGATACGTTATACAAAACAATATTTCAATTTTCTCGTAACAAAAGCTTTTGAAGCCAACTCCAATTGCAAACCGCTCCGGGCGTGTGTAGAAAATGACCAAGTAATTGTTTTTGGCAGCCTCTTCGGTTTGTTTAGAACAATGAAATGAATCCTAGAAGTGTAATGAATGCTACGAGATACAAATACTTTATTCTACTAATTGGTTGCTCTATAAATAGTGTATTTATATTTATTTTTTCTACTTAGTAAATGTATATTCACTTTACTCTTGAAAACACCCACATTGTAATGGGAGGGAAAGATAGAAGCGGGCAAACTATATCAGCGTTTTGCTGTACGAATAATGAAAGACAACGTACCTCTAAGCAGACCGCTTCGTTTGGATTTTAAGCATGTTCACAACAAAAGAATGTAATCTAGCAGTGCTTCTTGAAGTCCAATAGAACTTAATTATATCATGTAGATGAAACGCCTTAAAGCGCTTAAAACGCTGTAATACGATTGTTCTATTCTAATCACAACTTAATTCAACAAGATCTTTATACTTTTACATACGGAAGTATCTATTATATTAAACGTTAAATAGTACTGAAGCTCGTACGAACTTGGACTACCCCTTAGGGAAAAGTTCTAGAAATTACTTAACTGTTTGCCGCTACACGTAAGTAAATCATGAGGCCATTAATGCAAAGCCATTTTCAACAGACTTCAGGAAAAAAGAGGAGGTTCTCAATTCGTTTGTTTTTTTATTTTTTTGTAACCTCATAACTTTCGTCTGGATCAGCCGATTTCGATGAAACTTTTTTTTTAAAAGCTGTTGTGAGTAATATATAATTGCATCCACGAGAAATATTAATTAACAAATTCTTAAATTTGCATTAAGTATGTCCGCCACAAATGGACAAATAACTCAATATCACGCCAACCGATTGGCATGATATATTTTATTGGAAAGGATGTACTTTAAGAGAAGTTTGATGAGAGTTTGGTTAGGTTTTGATTAATTCTATTTCGTAATATTCCTGCGATAATTCGGAAATAAAAAGAAGGCGTCCGGCGTGATAACCTTTAACGTTTGATTCGATTTGAAGTTGATTTTGGTTTTGGTTGTAAATATATTTGTTAGGTAGTATAACAATTTATACTATTCTAACTTATCAAAGTGCTCAATGCTCGGTTTCAGTGTGGTAAATCGTGATAACTTTTATATTAATTAAGGTACTTATTTCAATTTTAATACCCGTAATATTCGATTTATTTGTGAGAAATATAAAATATTTATTATTTCTTATATTATACATGTAATTCGAGTTAACGTAATATAAATTGTTGGCGTCGATATTTCTATAGTAGAATATTGGCAGGAATAGCTTTCAAGCATAGGTCAAAGCTCCATTTTTTCTGTCAAGAAATAACAGTTGTAAAATTCCAATAATAATGGTTTCAATTACTGAAGCCATTTCGTTAAATAGGTGTCATATCTAAACGATATCCCATCACGGCATGGGGGCGCCTGAACTAATAGTTTCGAAGCGCCCATAAAGATTATATTCCAACAAATTTATTGCACCCACAGGGACGACGGTCATGTCCACTGATCGATCATGACCACCGGGAATACTTTTCGTCGTTGCTAGATTTTAAATTTAAGTGCTAGATTTGATTAAGTATTGAAACTTTTTTATGTGACCAACCTGTACAGATTAGCCAATGAAACTGACCTGTACTTTACCGGATAGACGAGGCAAAGCTCTTATTCGGCTCAAGGTCCCACCGAAGAGGGGTAACCTCAGCTTGGCTGGTGCTACTCTATGTTCGTTAACATTCCAGCCCGAGAGGGCCGTACCACGACTCGAATGGTAGCTTTACCACGAATATTATATATTGTTAAATATTTTGCTTATCGGCAACCAGCCATAACTCATACTTAACACATTCTTAGTAGAAAGCTAGCAATATTTCTTTTCGTTTTTTTTTTCAGAAATATGACTAACATTCTTGTTAACCATTCCAACTAAGCTTAGGTTATTGACGCTTTAATGCGATTTGAACGAAAGAAGAAACTCTTTTTTTATTTTCTACTAAAATAAATATATACTATAAATATAATATATATAATAGCTATTACTGCATATTATATTAGCTATCCACCAGTGAAAGTCCCGTCAAAATCGGTCGAGAGGTTCCAGAGATTAGCCTGAACAAAATTGTACTATTTATATAATAAAGTCTATATATTTGTTTGAAATAAAAGAATAAATTGTGTTTCTTTATAATATTTAGAGAAACAACATTTAATGTCCGTATTTCAATTATACATGTCACACATTTCATTGACATTTTACATTTAAAATTATAAAAATACAAAAAGAAATAAATTTAAGTAAAGGAGGTTTCATATCTTTACATATACATTCATTTTCATGTAGAAAAAAGCGGTTAAAGACTAGAAAGAGACCCCGGAAGAAAAAGTGTTATCCAGGAACAAATCGAACATGCGGGTCATGTTATTGTCTTAACCGCCGCCAAAAAAAATCGGGTACACCATTTTTTTATCATTCGGGAACACCGTTGGTGGTTGTATCTAAAATTGCAAAGAAGATAAACCCAGCAACCGGTCGGTTACAGTGGTATTATGTTATAAAATTAAAATAAAGAGCTACAAACATTTAGAGTTGAATTTGATATATTAAATATTTCAAACAAAACCATTTATCTCTTTCTAGCTCATAATTAATTCCCATGCTTTTCGGGGGGTTGTTTTTTACTGTGTCCCGTGAGCCGAGATCTAGTACGGCGATGTGGGCAGATGGCACAGTCAAATTGACTTGGTAGCCTTGTTTAATTATCCTACTTTGTTCGTGTTATTTTTGGATTTAAACTACGCTGCGGTTACAGAAGTTACGTTTATTTTTTTCTTCTCTGGAATGATGAATGTTGGAATTTGATTAATGGGTTTTGTTTAATAATATGTAATGTTTTACATTTTTCTTTTATTTTGTGACCGCGCAATAGATTCGTTTCTTATTGAAGACATGGTACAGAAGAAACAACTGGGATATTTCTTATGTTCGAAATTGTACCCAAGACTAGAAATCTGCATTAAGTAATACTAGGGCACACGGTAGTTGAATGATGACTTCATTTGACAGAATTATTTAACATAAATAATAATATGTAATAGTACGCTTTACGCTACTATTGGACTTGATTGTTTTAGATCTCAGCTTAATTTACGATTGTCGGATTATTTCGTAGAAAAAGGACTAGCTAGTATTTAAAACATCTCTAGATAGCCTTACTGTTTATTAGTAATCATTGGTCTTTACTACGATCCCACTTGATGTTAAGTGGTGATATAGTGTAGTATAGCGAAAACTTTTAATTGGCCATTTCCATGTTTAATTTAATTATCTTGTGTCTCTTCTAGCTGTAAGTTTTCCAAACATATATAAAATAAAATAAAATAGGGTACGCTTGTGCCGAGTTACTAGCTATAGATGATCAGGCTAAGCGACCTAAGAGCTTTTTTTTTGTTAACCGGGAGGAAATCTTCAGAAAGATACCCCGCCTTCTGGGGGGAAGGCGGCGGTTATGTGGGGTTCTTACCCACTAAAACCTCCCCGGTGGCCCTTTAGAAAGAGTAGTGAAACCTAATCATCTTCTGTGACTAATGCATTGTTACAGCTTTTGTGACTAATCTGTGTAGGTTAGTTAAAAACAAGCTGTATGGTTTAATATTGCACGATGAAACGGCTGTGTTTACTAAACGAGTTCAAACATTACGCGCTAGGTAAATATAGACATTAAACTTTGAAGGTGTCGCTCCGTGATGACACGGTACGTATTTTTATAGACTTTGTCTAGATTAGATATGACACGACGGCTAACGTGTCGAATGCTCCCAACGTGCTTCAACAAACTTTAGACGGGGATTGAAGAGATCGTATGAGAAGGACGGAGGGTCTTATTTTGCGTGTTCTATGTTAACACTAAGTTTGCTAAGTTTATTATGATTAGGCATGTTAAAGTGATATGTGTGGGGTAGGTTACGAACATTTGACACGATAAAGGGTGATATTGTATTTTGTATTGATATGATAATGTTGATCTAGAACATTCGTTGAAGATAATTTTGATGTTAGAATATCTGTACGTATTTACAAGTAAAAACAAAAACCTATTTCAAATCGAATCAAACGTTACACGTAATGTTACGTTATATATACGCGCGGATGTCTTCTTTGTATATCCGAATTATCCTAGGAATGTTACGAAATAGAATTAATCAAACTTTCATCAAAAGCTTGATTTTGATGAAAATATTGCAGTAAAAATAAATTATCGATATCGATTGGCGTGATATTGAGTTATTTGTTCATTTGTCGCGCACATACTTAATATAAATTTAAAGCTTAAACAGTTTTCCCATGGACGCCATTGTCTGAATTAGATCATCACATTGGAAGCACCAGCTTTCAAATAAAAAAATAATCATCAAAATCGGCTCACCCAGTCGAAAGTTATGAGGTAACAAAATTAAACAAACACAGACGAATTGATAACCTCCTCCATTTTTGAAGTCGGTTAAAATTTTTAAATCAAATATGTCTTTGTAATTGTAGCAGCCATTACAATTTATTAATACTTCAATATACAGGGTTATTGGTAATTCGTAAATTAGGAGGTGATAACTTTGACCTCTATATGCATTATGCAAAAGAACCATTTGTAAGTTATTTTTAAATAAACTAGTTGCAACAAATAGCCTATATGTCTATAATATGTTATTCGCTAATGTATAATATGAACCCTGTATATTTAACTTAACTGTATAAATATATTTTTTTAAATGAACTTTTTATTTTATTTTCTGTCTAAAAATTGTTTCAGATGTGATTCTCAATTTTCAGTCGTGTAGACTTCAGTGTATGAAAGTTGTATTGAAAATTTTACGTGAAGTGTAAAAAGTTACTTTCAGTTATTTCGCCATCAAAAGGGACTATTTCGCGGTACACCAGTCGTTTATATCAGCTGTCATAAGTTCTCGAGACTGTACATGGATAGCGCTGAGAACTTCAGTCGATTTACTTTTCATAGTACAAGAGCATGTTCTGAAATACACATCGAGATTTCTTCAATATTTTTTTAATATTTCGAAGCCGCAAGACGGTCAGAACTTAAAGATACAATAGATATAAAAGCGATATACATTTTCACCATTAGGGACCTATGTGATGTGATGACAGGCCAACAAACAAAAAAAAAACGCAAAAAGACAATTCATTGTTACGAGCCGACTGGGATTCGATCTCACTACCCTCAAATAGTAAATCGAACCGCTTAAACAGCTACACAAAATCTTTATTTCATTCGTCACAATATATTCGAAGACTTGAACTTTTCTGTGTTACACAAAATATGATTTACGGAATCCTGCATAACGAGACTTTTTTTTATTTTCTCTTAACGTAAGCGGGTATTTTGAAATCTCGCGTCAGTTCGGAAGGTACGCAAAGCTGGAGAGGGTAGTCGAGTACCCGCCGTCTGCCAGTCGTTTAAGTCAATTGGATTTAGCTTATCGTACAGTGCAATTAGTTTGAATACACTAGCGGTGAACGGTGCAAAACGGTTTGAATCCGGGCAGCATTGCTCGTGTGTTCAGTGGTTTGTATACTGATTGAGACGTGATACTCTACGCTACCAGGAACGGGACATCGAGGCGGTAAGTCGTCTTCCGTTATATGCAGCTAGTATCAGGGGAATTATTTCATGAGCTCTCGAACCCGGTTTGTACGGTACAGTTTGAAACTGGAGGACAGACGTCAAATCATAACAACGGAAGAGTTGCTGGTGTGCTTTTAGGTTTAAGAAAGATTAAGACAATGGCCAGATTACTCACCAAAAATTACCAACCAATACTGGCTTGAAATTTGAAAACTACCTTAGTTTTGTGTGAAGTCGTGCCACATATCTATGGTGACGGTCCTTTCATATGGTAGGCATAGTGCCCCTATGTGTAACAGTATCCCAGTCACAAGGAATATCAAGTACAATTTTTGAAAAGAGAAGCTACTAAGTGCATAATGGTAAATCTTTATATTAGAGAACTCGTCCGTCGTAATAAGTGTTTGTACAAAAGACATGGCTGTTATTTAATGTTAAATATGTGTTTTACATAATACTTAAACATAATTTAAAATTTTCCCCAACTCTCGGATTATTTTGTTACCGTCAGGTGCGTTCGAAAACTTCTCGTCTGAGCGAACAGTTTCGACTGCCATTGACGCGGGTTGGAACGCAACTCTATTGAGTTATTGCCGAAGTTTACGAGTTTAATGTTTTACCGTTGCCATATTCATCTTTCTCTGTCTGATGTACGCAGTTGTTTGTTTGTTTCAATCGATTTCAAAACAGTAAATAAAAAAGTGGAGCAATCGCTATTCGTGTCCAAACGTTTTAAATATGACACTCAAATATTACGGTTAAAAATATTATAGAATCGGTGTGGTAGGTATTGGTAATATAGGGCTCCGGGATCTCCAGAGGAACGCACCGTAGCCCCTCTGCAATGTGCTCAAGAAGAGCACTTCCCGGGGGGGAGGTTATGCCCTCCCCTCTGTGCCCTCGCTGTGCAAGGCGACACAGGCTATCCGATGTCGCCTTCTTGCCGGGTCCACCTTGGCGGACGACAAAGGCCCCCATCCTTGTCGTCCATTGCACCCCAGGCTCCTTTTAGTCGCCTTCTACGACAGGCAGGGGATACCGTATCCTTATTCTTGAGAGCCCAGAACTACAGGGCAGAGGTATTGGTAATATAAGTGCAATATAAAGTACGTGTAGAAAACTAATGTTTTCCATTATTGATTGAGACATTGAGGTAAAATATTTGTTTATTTCTTATGTATTCCCATCATATAAATATGCCTACATTAATAACGGTAAAAATAATTCCTCTCACGAAACGACACCCCGCATTACTGTCATTTATTTTCATATTATTCAGCGCTGAAATATAGCGATATCAATTTCGCGCGCGTTTCGGACGTCGCCATGTTGTCGCGCCGATCCGCACGTAATGGCCGCTAATTGGCGCAGCTGATCGGGCGTGAACACCACGATAATTTGCTTGTATCGATAAATTAGTGTTGTGCTTCATATCATATTTCTATCTATTAAAATCAACAACCGATTAGTAACAACATTTTGAATGAGATTTAAAATCATGCAATCAATATAAATTATAATAAAAATCTGATTGCTTGATGATATAAGTTATAGTTATGTATTTATGTCCCACAGTTAGGCACAGGCCTTCTCAGTACCGAGTAGTAAAGGTCGTATTCCGCCATGCGGCGATAGCGCAGTTTGGCAGACTTCACGAAAATTTTTTGGGTTATGAAACACAACCCGGACACTGAGCTACTGAGCTATGGCAATCGCTCAGGTCTCATATTATTTGATACGTTCTATGACCATTGTCCTTTAAGTAATTATTTTGAAAACTTATTGATTATAACCTTCAACCACATGTCGTTTACGTTAGGTACAGGTTAGTCAGTGGTTGTCATTGTTAATAACAACCAGTGATTAACCGGATGATATCATCGTAATAATACTAGATTTATTATGAGGTAAATTAATAAATATATATCCATGACTTATGGATCAATTGTTCAATACGCTTTGAGACGTTACGAAGGTGTCCCAGTCACGATTCGTGTGTGACTCCTTTTGACACAAAGGCGTTTGTTGGTGAACGTAATCTTTTGTGTACACTGACGTTTGCTGCAAACAAAGGTGCAAGGAGATAGCGTGGCGCGGTGGGGCTCATGGGAAATATTAACATAGCAAATGTTACGAGCGAGCGATGTTAGACGGAGATAGTAATTGGCTTTTAGATAAGCTAGTCTATAGACAACGCGAAATCCAGGCTACAATTATTAGTAGTAAAAAAGCTACATTTAGAGATTTAACTATGGTTCTGTAGGAGATGGAAACAGGAATTGGACTTGGCAATTAGTTAAGTAGTAGAATTTTCGTATTGAAGGTATATTACGTAAAGTTAAAGTCAATTCATATATACAGGGTTATTGTTATCTGTCGTATATCTAGTAGTAGGTGATGAGAGACTACGTTAATTTTAACGTCTAAATGCATTATACGAAAGTTAATAATTTTTGAGTTATTCAAAAAGTAATTCAAAAATGTATATTAAAAAAGTATCAATTTAAATCTGATTGTTACTTCTGTTTCATTAAAAGCACGTTATTTATCAATATTAAAACAATAATCGCACCGAATTTTCAAATGTGAAATAAAAATACAATACAATTTCAATATTTTTTGAGAATTATCTATACAACAATGCCTTATAACTAAAACAAAATATGAAAGAAACTTGGCAGATTATTTTAAAAACAACCGTCTTCTTAGCTCTCCAACATTTTATAACAACTAGGAACTTATTTAATAAAAAAAACTGAAAATAAAAGTTAAAACAAAGGAAGCAAGCGGAAATTCGTAATCGAATCGAACCTAATCATTTTTTAAAATTTCCATAAAATTTATTAAAAACAATACCCAATGTAAAAAAACAAAAATGTATTCAGTAGATGTATTGCCGTTTTTATTAAAAAAAGTGAATTGAGAATGAACTAATGTAAAGTCACCTTTACTCCCTAAGCCATTAAGCTATTGATGACTTTTCTTGTATATTATATTCAATTCTTTTCTAAACTTGTAGAGCCGTGTCATCATAACACTTAAATAAGTTGTATCTTTATTTTCTATAAATTGACAGATATGACCAATTCATTTCCTGCCTTTCAATAGATTCACCTATTAATGAACATCTGGTAATTACGTGCTGAGTAATTACGTCGTAGTCTCATAATGCGACCTCTCAAACAAGCAGCTAAATAAATATTGGGCTCTTTTGCAATATTAGTTTCCGGTATGAATACAGCAGTACTGCTTCGCGAGTTGGAACATAATATAACGGTGTATGTATCTGAGGGTTGAGATTATTTCGACTTTCTATGGTCGGGGGAACGAATCCTGTCTGGATTGTGGCAATTGGTTTTTACGCAAAAGGATATCACTTAAATATGTGCTTGGTTTATGGCGATAGACTATGTACGCGATACTATCAAATATGAATGACGCCGCGCTAAAATAGGTACAAAGAAAATTTAACTTTGAAAATTGAAATAACCAATGTTTTCCACAGAGGCCTTTTCTGAATGTTTTAAATATATATTCTGTGTACAGTAATGAGACTTTCTCACAAGCCGATGAAATCCATAATGTTATTTTTTACTTGATTAATTTATGAGTTGTATTGTAACATAAAATTCCAACTTAAAGGCACAAAAACCGTTTCAGTTAACCATTACAAAGAACAACCCACTAAAGAAAGCCACGTATATTTACGAGTAAAAATAAAAAAAAAACATTTCAAATCGAGTCAAACGTTAAAAGCTATTACGTGCGGAGGCCCTCTTCGAATTTCCTAGTTGTGGTGTATTATATAGTAATTACGAAATAAAACTAATCAGAACCTAACCAAACTCTCATCAAATAACCCTTAAAGTACATCCTTTTTAGCAAAAATGAATCATCTAAAACGGTTAGCGTGATATCGAGTTATTGGTCTATTTGTAGCGCAAATACTTAATGAAAATTAAGGACCTGTATAGTTGTCACATGGATGCCATTGTCAGAATAGACCAAATTAGAATGGTGTTCCCATTGTATAATTCTGACTGGTGACACCAGCTTTCAAATAAAAAAGAATCATCAAAATCAATTCACCCAGTCAAAAGTTGAAGTAACAGATGAAACTTCCTTCTTTTTTAAGTCGGTTAATAAAAACAAATTAAACAATTTCTAAAAATTAGGTTCGTATGTATTTGTTCATACTCGTAATAGCTAGGAAGCCAGAAAATATAAATGAATTACCTTACCGCTATAGCGTAGCGCGTGCTACGCGCACTGGTACAATATATGCAGTGCTACGAACACACTTTTTGTGGAGTTGATATATTTCATTGTACTATAACAAGACCTTGCTGGTAATGTGATAAATACACAATTGAACTAGGAATCAATCCAGGGACACTCAACTCGGAATTCAGCTAGTCTAAGAGCTGGGGCCTCTATAGATTTCGTAATATTTCCTGTTTACCAGGAAATTAGACAAAGTGTACACCTAGTTTTATTTCCAAGCCGTAGTAGCTAAGTGCTCCAGCACTCGCCACAGTTCTCTAACCGAAGATCGATTAAATAGATAGATAGATAGATAAATCCTTTATTGCACCAAATAAAATGTATAAAGGCGAACTTAATGCTAATTAGCATTTTCTTCCAGCTAACCTTTTAGTGGTTAAGAGCAGGCTAAGGGTAGTGCCGCTAAAATAGCGTTTTAAAACTATTATATAAATAAATAAATATACATTTACATATACATAAATAGATACTTCAATAGATATTCAATATAAATAGCAATTTAAAATGCTCATTTACTATATTTTTTGTTAAATAAAAATACTAACAATATATTTTTTCCACAAGTGTTACTAACATTCTTGTTCCATTCCAACTAAGCTTAACGAAACGACCTAACGTTTCGTAGACAGTACCCTAAGCCATTAGTCTGTTGAAGCTTCATACTAAATAGTGAAAGAGACACATTGTGAGAAACACACAATAATACAATGTTTGAGAAATTACTATTATTGTGTTATTAAGAAGAACTGTGAATACCCGCGATTCGATAACATGATAATATTTAGAAAATATTGGTTGTTGATTTTCAACCTTCAGACATATAGGTATAGACTGTGAAAAAATTATCGATGTTTTCTAAACAAGCCCAATCCAGTTGAATACTAATTTTGTTGACTGTATACAAGTACTCAAATCTGGGTTCATTATATCATTAAACGTAAACATAGTAAACATTCCGAGGTCAATGAAGCCATAGTTATGCCGTAAGGGCCTATACTAATAGTTGATTTACGTGTACTTTACCATTACGCGTTTTATTATCAAGACTGGCGTGTTACAATGTGCTTAATTTTGATTGTATTCTCTGTTATAATATGAAATTACTGCCTTGGGCCTCGTACGCAGGACGCTTAGCAAAGGGAAGGTTGAGTCATTAATATTTGTAAACATACATTACGATAATAGTTTTTAGCAATTATACCTTAATAAAATTATTAAATACATGTGATGAAATACATGAACTAACGATCCCGAAAGAAGAAAGATTGACATCTTTTTGAATATTCATTTATTTGCACTTATTTTGACATTTAAGTTAAGCTTCACAAAGGCGGACTTAATGCCTTAGTGAATCTACCAGTCAATGTTGAGTGAGAAATGAAATATTATAATAAAATAAATGTACATACATATACATGCACAATATATATATATATATAGATATGAATCCTTAAATATTAAACTAAAAAGGCTCGATAGAATTTGATTTTGACAGATCATGTGCGACAGAAACGTTGTTAAGAAGCGTTAACGCCACAGCAACGAGGAATTTCATAATCAAAGCAGGTTCTTGTCTTGAAAATTATTTCGGCATTACGTTCAGTAAAACTCTTTGTGACAAATACAAGAATAATAAGCAATGCTAAGAGATGTAACCTCTCCTCCCTAGGTCAGTATGTCAAGCCGATTAGAAGGATGAACATCGTTGATTCAAGCCGTTCTTCTTTGTAATGGTCTCCGAATAAATGGTAGTATTTTTGCTACTACATCAGTCCAGACAATGAAAACAGTATTCCCTCTAGGGTCTACTTTGTACCTTGTAAAGGTGCACGAACTCGCGAGAATTTCCTTTTATTTCCACACGGAACTTTAAAGTAAATTAAGCCTTGCCTTCCAAGAGATTACGACATTGAACATCAATCGAAATTATAGAGATGAAAAATGTTGTAACGAAAATGAAATGTTCAATTACGTATCGGATAATAAAACAAGAGATATGACAATAGCCTTCGCCTCGGATGTCGTAAAAGAATGATTTATGGAAACGTTTAATGAAATAAAATATTTCAATGAAAACTACGAAATTGAATCAGTGCTATTAAAAAAAAAACATTCAGTTCGTTCAATCACACTGGTGCATTCATTTATTCATTCTATTGTTTGACTAAATTAATTCCGTACATAATGGTAGTTGAAATGGTCTCTGAATCGAGCTCTTTGCTCCTACATTTATCAAAGCTGCGGTTTTCTATATCTAGCTTGAACCGTTATTTGGATACAGGATTCTTCAGTATTTCAAACCTTGGTTTAGTAATTCGGTTTTATAGGAAAGGCGGCATGCGGCTTATCGTTAGTGATCACTGACACCAGAGGAAATGCATGACCGTTGTCTAATTTTCTTAGGGTTAGACCATTGGCATCTTAGTGGCCGAATTTTTTATACTTTCTAATGAAATTACACCGCGAACCCACTTGATGTTAAGAGAAAATGTATCTTATAGGAGATAAGGAGCAATAGCTGAGTAAATGTCTATTCACTTTCCTCTTGAAGAGACAACAAGAACACTAATGTTATAATCGGAGGGAAAGATATACTCGGTCAATTTCTTGTAATCCTTTTCTATATGCTGTATAATGAAAGAAAAAATAAAGCACTTTGTTCACCTAAAGTCCACCACAATGGGGTGGAGCAGTACGTCTTTATATCTGATGATGATGAAAGGATCTTACGCCTGCGTTCAACGTAGAATTTCGGAATTAAATATAAAATTAAAGCAACGACGAAACAACCATAATAAAAGAGATTTCGAGTAATAAAGTTGATTGACAATTCTACATGCGTCGCACGCGCTTTCAGTTCCTTTGTATGGAACGACATTGTTTCGTATTGACAATTGCGAAATAAAAATTGCCTTACATATTGTTAATAAAATGCACATGAAATATTCAACAAAGATTACGGTATAGTTTGGAAACCTTTGTACGCGCGTAGGCATTTTAGATAAACCTTTTATTTTTAAATGTAACCTCCTTTTATATTTGGTTGTAATCTTCTTCTATGCATATTTGAAGCGTTTTTTTATGTTCAATTCTGGAATGAGACACAGATACACTAATAAAAGGTGAACAGGGAAGAAAATATATTTTTCATATTTCAATTCTGTTCTAGTATAAGACACCCTTTTTTGCCTATCACTACTAGTTGCAACAGGCGGTACCTATCATGTCGTAGGATATGATAAGTACGACATCTTAGCTTGCTTGATGGTTATGACTTATTGGATCTTCTTCGGCACTCGGCAAGAACCCCAGTGTAGAGTACCTTATCCGTCAAGCTTCAATTTATATAATGCCCCATTAAACTCGAGCAAAAACAATGTATGCAAGCTATTGCTGTGCCATAGCCAAGTGCACTTTTTATATCGGAAAAGGTGGCAAACAAGTTTATGGGTCAACCGATCTAAGTGATCACCATCGCCCAAGATCATCTGCAACACCGGTAGATTTGCCGGCGCTTTGCTGACCTTTGAGAACCGGTAAAAACCAAGTCCCGGTAAAGAAATATATTAGACTTACAACATTTATAGACAGACCGTTTTAATTTCCTCCCAAATTTCAGTATTAATAGCAACGCAGCTTGATGATAAACGAATTAATGATCACAGTTAGTTATGTTGCGTAGCGGTTAGCTAAACTTTATTCTCGATGAGAATCTACATCAAGTTCCCATGATTTAATTACGTAATTTTCCTATGAGACTTCTGGTCATAGGAAATGGGTGCTACGTAGCGGACCCCGGTTTCTATTCCAGTGATAACACAAATATACACAAAATATTGATATAATATTTGAGACATCACCTTTCATTCTTCATTTTCCGTCAAGTACGAGATGTAGCTGTGGACAAGTACTGTAAGTCGTTGTAGACTTTTATACACAGGAAGTACTGAAAGAACTACGTAAATCCACCTGAAAAAAGAGAATATACACACGTGACTTGATAAGGCTGCAGTCTTCGATCTTGTTATCGTACAATCATATCAGATTTGCTTAACCAAAAATATTATTTTTTATTCGAAATGGAGACATCACAAAGTAACTATGGTTTTCGAAGCTACTCCTATTCGGTCGTAAGGCATATTCTACATAAGAACTCACATCTATATAGCTAAAAGAGCTGAAAAAGCGGCTGGACCGATTTCAATGAAACTTCCAGGGAATCTTCAGATTGACCTGGCGAGAGGCCTGTAAAGTTTGGTGATGATCGGAATACTCCTCTTTTTGAACTGTCAAACAAGCCATACGTTGTACTTTTATTTTACTTATACGTACTTTATATTAACTCGAGCCCGATATGTTTTTGTATAAATGATAAAAGTGATATTGTATTTACTAATACGAGTATGTACATGGGTGTAGGAAATGATCTTCACCCACCCTTTATGAGAGTTAAATTAAATATTTAATGATGTAAGTTTATTGTTTAAATAAAATAAAACAAAATCTAGCCCGGCGAAGCTGGGTAAGCTAGTTTACTTATAAAATATACTCGGATACGATTTTTAAACCACTAATAGACCGACCCAACTTAACATCTAGCCATCGAGCAGTCTCTGTTTGTCTTATCATGTCTTTTAAAGACTCTCGTAATGTATCTAGAGGAGTTATCCGCATAGATGAATCTCGGAGCTTTCAAGTGGCTTAAGTTTCCACGCCATTTAATTTCGTAAGATATCCCGGTTTAATGAAGATTTGTTGCCAAGTTGTACGTAGTCTTTTTAATTGTTCATTTTTGACATTTGTCCATGGTTCTTCGTTCAGACTTAATACAACCTTACGTGTAGATTTATGTTTTATATTATCTTAATCTCTCTAGAATTCCTTACAAGTCAACAACACTTATGTGTAGTGTTATTTATTGATGCTGAAAAGGTTAAGACAGTAAGTGTTATAGAAGTAGGTGAAATAATAGAGCAAGTGGATGAGTGTTTTTATAATGCGGTATGACTGTAGATAATGGGTGATTCTCTATTAATCATGGGGTGACAGAATGAATCAAAGAAGGCATGCATAACAATACACAATTCTGTCATAACGCCTATTTCACTACAAGTACACTTATTACAAGAGTGGAGGTCATTATTCATGTCAGATATGATTAGGTATTCCGTAGACCGCCATGTAGAAGCAAAAACTAAAGAACACACAAGAAGAGTCTTGAAGTACATTCTTTCCAATAAAAAATGAATGCAAATTTAAGACTTATATGGTTTTCTCAATGATGCCACTGTCAGTCACGGGACACGGGATTATCATCTTTCAAATAAAAAAAAAATCATCAAAATCGCTCAGTCGATAGTTATGAAATAACAAACATTAAAAGAACTTACAGACGAATTGAGAACCTCCTCCTTTTTTGAAGTTGGTTGATAAATGAAGAAAGCTGTAGAGTAGTAATTTACTTTACTAAGCCTATCTATAATTGTAAGTAGTTACAGCAGAGTTTATGATGTTAAGTTAGCGCAGTAGTTAGGTAACAGTGAGGCTACGCTGCTCAGGTAATTGTTTTGAACTTAGACAATTCCACGCGTAGTTCCCGACAGCTCGCCGACTGCGCGCGTGTCGGAGCCCTCGTCTAGTTACCGCAAACTCGGAATAAACTCTTACGTTCACATAAAACAATACGTACTGCCTATACGAGTCATATACGAAAATAAAACGGACATTACTTTTATTTCAGAATTATATTAACATAAATATATCAAGAATGCAAAGAAAGCGATAAAGAAATCCCTTAAATTCGTACTTTTTGTAAGATCGTATTTTTACAAATTTCAAATATAATATCAAGAAGTGTCAATAGCCTAACGGTTTAGGGTACGGACTGCGAATCGTAAGGTCGTGGGTTCTAATCCACCATTTGACTATTGCCGTGAACCATGTCCTAGCACAAGCTTAAGCTTAGTTGGAATGGTTAACAAGATTGTTAGTAATATTTCTGGAAAAAAAAAGAAATATTGCTAGCTTTCTTTAAAAAAATATAGAGATCAAATATCACGAATGTTGCCGTGACATTTGTTAGAAAAGGATAGAAGAGAGGGATATAGATAATTTTTTTTAAAACAAACCCGGCTTTTTGGTATCTTTGGCGCCAATACTAACGCCAATCGGATGATATTCGTCTACTTTAGCGGACGACAAACACCCTTTCGCCCAGTAAACCCGAGGCCCCTTTTAGTCGCTTTCTACGACAGGCAAGGGATACCGTAGCCTTAATTTATGAGCCTGAACTACAGGGCTTTTTTTTTTAGCCTGTTGGGAACATACCTAGCCGCGTAAACGCCCCCCGGGGGAGGGACGAATTATGTCGGGCCCTCACCGACTAAACCCCACAGGGTGTTCCTCCTCGGTCGCGTATGGTGGCAGGGCCACGGGAACAGAGAGATCTCCGCGGCCCCGCCCGCGACTTGACGCCTTACGGCGTCTCCTCCACTGCCCTTCAGGCAAGGCGCACCCGAACACCTAAGGCGCGCCTTCCTCCGTAGGCCTCCGCAAGCCGGTGACCAACCCCCGAGTCGGTCACCTGGAGGCCAAGGGCCGGGAGTCCGAGTTTGACCTCGTCCACCCAGCCCCGCCGCCAGCCAGACGGCCGCAGTAGGAGGTCACCTCTCCCACCGCAGCCCTCCACGCCGCATCAGCGGTGCGGTACCGCTGAGTCGCGGGGATAGGAGAGGTGCAACGACACACCAACACCCTCCCCGCGACTCTTCCAACGGCCGCAGCAGGAGAATTGCCCTCCCGCTGCGGCCCACCTACATTCGCGGTGCGGCACCGCTGAGTCGCGGGGATAGGGAGAGTGGCAACGACACACCAACACTCCTCTCCCCCCGCGACTCGTACATTGGCCGCAATGGACAGGCTCCGGAACCTGGAGCCCGCCTTGCAGCCCCTCCATGCCAGCCCTTCACACGGGCCGGCGGGTGGGTTCCTCTTAGCTTCACCGTGGGGAGGCGGACCTCGGCTACTGAGCCCCCCCGGCATGACAAGCCGAGAACCCTTCGGGGAGGTGAACTACACGGCTGAAGTAAACATTCCTAATCTTATATAACACAGCTAATGCCTCAATTACTGCTCTTTTTGCTGTCTGGCAAAAAGTGGCAGAAACAATTGGAAGGAATAAATAATATCATTTTTATTTCAGCCTTCTTTGACGATTTCCTGAAATTTATATACAGAAGGGTCCGCGATTAATCCTCGCGGCGTTGCCTCCACGGACAAAGTTATGAAGTTCAGTCCGTTATGCAAAGCGTACAAACTTTTAGTGTCCATCAATAACTCCAGTAGCTTGTTGTAACTCACAATGATCATACTTTTCAAGGATGCCGTTAAACAAAGATATCTTAAAGGAAATATTAAAAAGTTCTAAGTAAATTATTAACAACACTTTGACGTTGTTATTTATATTTTAGAACTAAATTTTCTTTACGCACGCTTGACTTTGGCGGTAAACTGGTGCATGCCTTACGAAAAACGTGATTTAGGTTTGTGAAGATAAAAAGTGAGAGTTAGTATATCTAAGACGAGAAGGCCTATTGTCTGTATCACACTGTAGGAGCAACAGAGAGCAGTGCGCGCACACATTCTTTCACTGTTCGTGTATAGTATATTTTGCGTATATATAAACAACAGCCCTATTGTGAGTGGAAGGAAACTTCACATGCCACACTATAAATATAATAATATATATATATATATATATATATAAATATAACATATATCATAATTTCATTTGTAAATTAATTTGATGTATTGCAGTGGGAGAGGGCACTGATCCCGAGATACAGGTGTAACTCCTAGTTCAGGAGTCAGGGTCTTTGTGTATTTTTAAAAAAACTTTTAAATAAAGTATTTTTATTACATGGCATAGAAAATATTCTAAGAAAACATAACACAACACAACACAAAACAAGGAAGAAATCTCGCGAAGGTTCCTCACGATGTTCTCCCTATCCGCCAAATGTTATTACATTAATATAATAAAAATCAAAAACAACTTTTATGCAATCGTGTCAGAGTACAAACATTCATCTTTCAAAGAGAATTGAATCTCCAATTCTCAATAAAAATAGAAATATAATCTGTAAATCCATTCCGTTTGAATATGAATAAACGAATGCTATTGAATGAATTCAATGGCTTACTGAATGGCGCTGTAATTAGGTTTCGCCGTTGTATTCAATGTGGGTATTTAGGTTAAGAGTTTACATTTAGCGTTAATATTATAAAAACTGTGAATGAAGAATATTATAAAGACCGAAGCGTTGCTGGAGTTCCTTTTATAATGTCTTTCTGAAGAGTCAACGCTTCCCGATGTGGTAATAATGTTCTAGAATTTCTGGTAATTCGATTTGAGTATCTAATCAAGCCGTTGGTTTGATTATGCATCGAGTACACGGTTTTGTCTAGGTGTCCCATGTTATTTCTATCTGGTGATGTTTTCAAAGTCTTCGTGCTTAAAATGGTAAATAGCCAGGATGGAATAAAAAACAAAAATAAACTCTCATGACTGTTAAACTCTACTGGGGTAAACGGAGGCAGAACTTAATTTAGCATTTTTGAGGTAACATACATAATAATATTACGTATACCATTATACAGACGAATTGAGAACCTTAACCTTTTTTGAAGTCGTTTGAAAAATTGAGAAAACGAATATCGTTGGTAAAAGCCGACTGTTATATTCCAACACGCGATAATTTCATTAAGTCGTATCACTTAGCAGCTTTAACTAACACAGCTTTTTGTTCAAATTAAATATTATTATTTGAAGATTTAATGGCTTTTTTATTTTTATTCTGCTGCTAATACATTTTTACATTCGCAAAAACACCTCTCATCGAATACCTTCGGAAATAACCAATTAATTTGCTCGTGAATACCTCCTGTGTAACAAACGGTCATTTGAATCAAAAGAATGCAATAAACGAATATTTCAGAGTACTTGTGAACGAATGAACGAATGGTTTTTAAACGAAACGAATGTATTTATGCGGCGATGACATTGTTTTTTCCGTTCATACATCATCTCCATAAATTATTCGCTTGCGTTATCCCGGGCGTTGTTTTTTTGTTATTCTCCCTGTTTTGTAATCAAAAATTATTAACCAGCCGCTTCGATAATTGTAAAAAAACATTTTTATGCATCCATTCGGTTCTTTATACATTAGGGATTTATACATTACCGTTAGGTGATGTAATCATAGACAGAGCTCGAAATATCTTAAGCATATATGTTGTACACAATTAGAAAAAAAGAATGATTTATTGAAGGCAAGAGCACGCACGCGCCATCTTTAACGATTGCTCTGGTATCACGACAATGTTAAAGAATAAAAAAATTGAAAACGCTACATGCTTGTTACGTGAACGAATGGAAAGAATTCCATTTGTTTGTTAAGTACATAAGTAAGATAGGTTATCGCTAAATGAAAATACGAAAGGAAATACAGTTCTAAAAATTGTAACGTCATAATTTTGCGATCGCGATTTTTCTAATATTATTAGAAAACGTTGAACAATTGACGCCAACTTCGTAAGAAGGCATATTATGAAGATCAGATAGAAATAAATTATATTAAAAGTAATAACATTTGAAAGGGTTTTTTGATTTTTACTCCGTCTTAAGTCATGGGTTCGTTAGTAATGAATCATATGATAAAACTACACACATTTTATGATGGGCGTGCGCATAATCCGTCATTACGTAAATAGTCATAAACCATCTAGATAACCGCGACATACGGTCGTCGCGAGCAATTATTTCGAGATTCATTTCACGTACTAATGAACGCCCCCTAATCTGATCGCTCTTTAAACTGACTCTGACATATGATGGTAAGCTGATAATCAAAGTGCGCTCGTGGCTGGTTTACCATCATTTGTCACCGTCACAGGGGATATTCCAACTTTGCTTTATCCTTGTAAACGCTTGCATTTGCTTGTACGGATTTAACTGGTGCATGTGACATAGTTTCAGCACCGCAACACGGAATTAAAATAAATGGAATTGATTCCAACTTAGTTGAGTCAAATCGTTACTAAAAATGGTTTCGGAAATATTTTCCTCCTCTTAAGAATCGACCATCGTGATAAACCTCTTTCGAAGGTAATATAAGAGAACAGTATAGTACAACTGTTCTCTTACTCTATCTATTCCATTAAGATAAAACGTTTGATTGCCATTTCAGGTTCAAAAAAGGAAGAGGTTCTTAATTAATTCTAGACATAAGACACCTTAATTTACATAAACTAAGGTAAACAGTTTCAAAATAGTTGCTCGGCCTCATCTACGATCAGAACGAAAGGATCCTCGGTTAGACGCAAACTAAAAAAAATTAAAATAAAATCATATACACAATTACACATACACTCATGAACATTATACACTCCATACACGCGCCTGTATATATATGTATATATATATATATATACATATATTTATTAACTACATTAAAAGATACAAGACCAAAATTTTTCAATGCAAATTTTACAATGCAACTCTGGCTCCCAATATACAATCGTCTGCTTAGTTTGGGAGCCACTGTTCACGAAAAATGTGTGCCGCAATGGTTACATGGATGTCCGTTTAATTTGTGAAATGTATATAACTAAATTTGTTAATAAATGAATATTCTAATAAAAAAAATCTAAAAATTTGTTACCTGATAACTTTTGACTGGGTATACCGTTTTTGATGTGTTTCAATTTGCTTCTGATAATGGCATTCAAGAGGAAACTCTTAGGTATTAAATTTTCAGCAAGTATGTGCGTGACAAATGGACGAATAACTCGATATGACGCCAACCAATTCGGATGATTCATTTTTTATTGCAAAGGATGTACTTTAACAGTAGTTTGATGAGTTTGGTAAGGTTCTAATTAATTCTATTTCGAAATATTCGTATTCGAAGTGAAGTCGGTTTTTGTTTTTAAACGTAAATATATTTTATTGCCTGCACTTTATGGTAGGGACAGATTTCCAGATTTTCCACTTTGCACTGTTCCCGACATCGTCTTAAGAAATCTTGCACTTCCTCATGTCTCTTGACACCGTACTCTCGCACATTGTCTTGGGTCTTTCTTTGGATCTTCGACTGTAAATATATTTTAATGCCATTATAATGTTCCACAAATTTATTACAAAACCAACGGTGACGTCACAATAATTTGACAAATGGCACATAACTTAAGGTGACTGTGATAAATTACGGGGTAAAAGTTTAAGAGTCGTCTCGGACCCATCTTCATTATAACCGCAAACTTTATCTTTGACACTTGTTTGACTATTCTGTGCGTGGTGTGTGTGGTAGTTACTGAAATATACTTATATACTATAATGATTACCTGTATTTCTATATTTGATCCTACGGTACAGCTAATGCAGAATAATATTCCCGAAACGTGTAAAAAATCCATTCCTAAAATTTGTGTTGTATGTCGATGGGTTCACCACGTATCACATATTTCCTATAAGCTTAGTGAAAACACGGACACGGACTTTCGTCTTTTCGTTTCGTAGTATATCACCCTACGGCTATACGGGTTTGGATAACATTTGGTATAGAATTAGGTAATAGTGCTGAAATTAGCACATATTTGTGTGTTGTGAGTGACTGGTAGGTAATATGTCCCATATTGTTGAGACGGCAGAATGACGGCCGTTACCTTTTATGGGTATCAAAATACTTAAATCTCTTTTACATTACATTTTCGTATGAATATATCTGTTATACCACTATAACAATATAAAGTCTGTCATTTATAATTGTTTCTGGCAGATTTAAAATGTTTTGTCATTTTTGCTTTATATTTTTTTTATGTAAACGCAATAGATAATGGGATACATTTAAAATAATACATTTAACTGTAGGATAAATATTAAGAAAAAAAAATGTGAAAGGAACTTATTTAAGTTAAGAAAATTAAAGGTTCATAAAACGAAGAACTTTTTATTGAACCTTCAATAACTTTGAATTTTCAAAGTGAAACGCCCGCGCTAAACAAACCTTAAAACAAAGATGTAATAACGAAAGGGAAGGTCTATTAAAAGTGAATAAATTGTATCTCTTATACTCGTCTTCGTAGCGAAGGGTTATGTAAGTTATGAATATTTATTTAAAATAGCTCCAGTTGACCTCGGGGTAAAGTTGTCAAACTTCAACCCTGTTTAATGGTACGTTTTTGGCAATGATGTATGCGCAGATGTATAAATGGGAATGAAGCGAAATAGGTATACCAGAATCGTGGTAAATGGAAATCCGTGTATCTGAAACTCCTTTTTGAAGCTCCCGTATTATAGTACGCAATCATTAATATTATCTAAGCCATTGGTGGCACGTGTTCGTTGACGTTGATTATAAGTACTTAGTGAGATGCGGTCCGTCCGTTAGTCGTAACGAACCTTATTATTAAAATAATGTAATCATTTTTAAAATACCCACAGATGGCCGTTCTCATATTACCCTCGTTTTGAGAATAAATTGTGTCTGATGTATTTAGGAACGTATGTGTTCTTGTTAGCTTGATAGAGGTCTAAGTAATTTTTTAAATTACTTAAATTTGGATAATCCTTTTTAATTTCAAAATATAACGACGTTGTTTGATATTAAAAATTGAAAGATAGTATAATATGAATTCTATCTTAAAGTACAATTCGCGCCTCCGAGACATCGTTAACTGTAAGTTAGTGCAAATGTTAAGTAATAACTAAGTTACCGCTCACTCTGCAACAGCGTGATTAAGTGTGTAACTTAGCCACAATCTTGAGCGACTCGTGGTACTTACTTGATACATCTTCTATCTTGTACACTAAGTATGTGTTACAATTTAATATTTGTCTTATTTATATGTATTCGTATACATATTAATGCTGACATACGGACATTGCGTGATTCTTAATGAGAGATTATGTTTATATACCAACTTCAACCAAGGAAGCAAGTTGTCAATTCATTAATATTTTTTTATATTTGTACGCCGTCGTTTGTAAACTGGTTCCTATTTGTTTTTTGTTTGAATGGATTTGGTTTCAATAGGATTGGATTGAATTTGATTTCAATGAATTGGATTCTATTAAATTTTGTCGGCATAGTACCTTCAGTTTCAAAGATATAGTGGAACTCCTAAAATCGTTTAGAAGAATGGTTAATAACCAGAACGACCATGAACGTAGAAGAAGAAAGAGTATATAAGCGGCAGAACTACATATATAAGGATATACTTCGGAAATACAACAAAAAATTATTCAATCGTAAATGTCCTTGTTATAATTATATACGTTACAAATGCGTAGAAGAAGCTTAACTCTAATTTATATACTTGTTTATTTGTTGTAAGTGCATCAAGCTGCTTTTTATTTGTTGTAATTTTAGTAATGTATATATATATATACTATATATACTTAGTCTTTTTAACTTCAAATTGGTTTATCTGTAACGTTGGTTTAACTGGTTTAACTGTTACAATTTTTGTTGTTTAAAATATATAAATAAATGTTATTCGTTTTAAAACTAAAGGCTTCGCTTTAAATTTTAACTTTTAAACTTTCATACTAAAACATGAACATTTTAGTTGGAAGCGGTAACTTACATTATGTCTTAGATTAAAGCGTAATCTGTAACACGGCGGGACTTTGAACAGGCTCGTTAACTTAGCGCTGAAAGAAATTGTTTTAATGTTTAGTACATCTGCCATGTAATGCAGTTATCTCGTACTTATCTGCATTATTAGGAAGAGATTCGAACGAGGTTAAGGCTTACGTGATCTCAAGTGATCACCATCGCCCATGAACATCCACAACACCGGAGGAGCTGCGGGTGCGTTGCCGGCTTTTGAGAAAGGATTGTGCTCGTTTCTTGAAGGTCTCCAAATCGTATGAGTTCTGAAACACCTCTGATGACAGTTGATTCCACAGTATGACAGTACGTGGAAGAAAGTTACGCGAAATACGTTCGGTCGTGGAACGCCAATCATCAAGATGGTGTCGATGGAATTTGGAATTCTGCCGAGATGTGCCGTAACGGAATTCTCGTTTTTTTCTCTGGATTCTTAAACAATTGTAAATGTAAAATTTTCGGAAACTGAGATATTATAAGGTAGGTAATTAAACTAGGTGATAGCCCAGTGTCCGGGAGGTTGCCTCAAGTTGAATAGTACGATAGCAACTCTAATTCGATCCCCGGTGCCGGCATAAATAAATTTGTTGTTTCAATTATAAGTGCTGATTGAGACGTACTCGGCGATGAAGGAAAACATTGTGAGGAAACCTGCATGTCGTAGAAAATTTTCTGAGACATGTGAGGTCTGCCAATTCGCACTAGGTGTGCGTGGCGGACTATGCCCTTATACTCTCTATACGGAGGCCTGTGCCTGTGCCCAAAAATGAGATATAATTATATAATTTTGTCCCACTGTTGGGCACAGACTTCAAAAAAACGTTGACAAATAACGTAGATATGTATGGGTAGTGTAGTTTTGTAATACACGTAGATAGATGTAGCCCTCTTTATTCCGATACACTCGCTGATGTAAAACCGTTGACGCTATTTAAAGCTATAAATTAAAAATCAATGTTAAATAAAATGTCGGAAATTGTATTAAATAAAACAAGGTTGAACGGCGCCAACAATGCGACCTATTCAATTGAATTCGGAAGGCGGTTCAATTCATTCAATAGCGTTCGTTCATTCATTCGTTAGCGATGCGATTTACATCATTCGGTTCTATTTATTCCTTTTACCTTTTATATTGCGCACTAAATATTGCAACAAATTTTTGAAACCGTTAGACGGCAGCTTGGCGGTACCATTGGTAAAAAAATATACTCTGACCTGTTTGCCAAAACGCGCCAAAAGATGTAAATGAAAATAAAATAAAATAGCCTATATTTGTTACCGCCAAGATTTAAAGGGAACTTTTGTATACAACAAGTATATGACAGTAAAAGAACAGACTTATTAAGGTCTATTATTTTTACTTCTTTTGGCACGCTTGGTAAACATATCAGAGATTATTTTTATGAACCTATATATATATATATATAAACATGTCATGTAAAATATATTTTATGTATATATAAATAAAATGATATATTAAAGCGCTCCGATTATTGTCGCGTCTGTGGTCTCTAAGTCTCTCCTAAGACTTGACCGAGAAGATCTGATATTAATTTATTATACTGGACGCTTTTAATTGAATTACTCTGCGCGTAATCCTAGTTAGTAATTAGCAGTTTTTGGGGCACAGCATCGTTGATGTTTGTAAGTTATTTCGTCCCTCATTTCATCTTTGCCTTATTCCAATTACTACAAATTCTAGCGAGGACTAACAATTTTGCCAGTTCGGATAGTGTAGGCGCTGTGCGCTGTGGATAGACGTCTATTTAGTATGTATTATGTTGTTATTAATAATGAAAGATCTATCTAGATAGAGGATCGTTAATAGGTTGACCGCCCTCTGACGTCGTGATGAGTCGAATTATTATCAGAAATTATTTCCTTATGCACCGACTATTTTTATACAAGTACATCTACGAGTAAAAATAAAAACTTAATTCAAATCGGACTTTCTTCTTTGTATTTTCAAATTATCGTGACAGAATAAATGAGAAACCAAACTCGTATCAAACTGCCACTGCTAAAAGAACGAAGCTATTGAATGAAAATCAAAAACAAAGAAACATCAGTTCCATTCAGTATGGCTCAATGCCGTTAATTCATTCGTTTAGAAATTGAATTCTGTGTAACATTAAGTTCGAATCTTCATCACTGATTTAAAATTTATTTTCATTTTAAGAGAGTTATCAAAAATAACTATGAATAGTAATAATAAAGGAAGCAATTGGCCTTACGATATATACTTCTCAAACCCCGACACCATCAAGGTGATGATCATAAAAAGTCATTCTATTTTGTATTTGAACTTTTGCTTCAGTTTGTCGTCGGTTTAGTTAATAATTGAGCGCTTTGTTTAATAACAAAACGCGTCCTTTGTGTGGACAAAATTTAATAGTCATTGCATTAATTGTCCACATTAAAATAAAATAACCATATAATAGGACTTAATGACCGTCATCGCATAAATGCATTGTTAAATCATATAAATGCATATGCGTCTAACTGCACCAGAGTGGTGTCGCAAGGTATAGGCAACGAGCGTGAATAGGTAAAACTAATTTTAAAGTCCATTGTTTTCAACCGACTTCAAAAAAGGGGAAGGCTCTCAATTCGAGTATATATTTGTTTATGTTTGTTACCTAATAACTTTCGACTGGGCGAATTTATTTTGATGATCCTTTTTTTAATTTGAAAGCTGGCTTCCCGTGTCCCATTTAATTTTTATCCAATTCTGAGAATGGTAACCATGACAAAACCATATAAGTCTCAAATTTGCGTTGAGTTTGTGAACGACAAATTGCCGAATAACTCAATATCACGCCAACAGATTTCGATGATTCACTTTTTAATGGAAAGAATGCACTTTAAAGGTGTTTTGATGAGATTTTGATTGTTTTGTTTTCACAGTTGTTTTAACAGTTCGTGTTTTAACTTGTGACTTGTTTTCACCAATACAACGTACGACTTATGCTTGTACCTTGCTCCAACCACAAGGAGCGGTGACGGGAGGTGAAAATGCACTAAATTATCATATTATAAAGTGTATTGTGCTCCCGGGGCACAGTCATCCGCTCTCGTAGCACCGTGACCGCGACTAGAGCTTCCGGTGCTTGCACATAATAGTCTTTGCATATTTATAAACAGTCTGCGTTGTGAAACTACAAACGCTGAAAGAAAAAAAACTTAAAATAATTTTAATATTAAAACGTGTGTATTTTTTAATGGCTGCACGTCTGAAATTTCATTCTTCACAAAATCCGACTTCAAATCGAATCAAACGTTAAACGCTATTACGCGCAGACGACATTTTTATTTTGTATTTCCGAACTGTCGTAGGAATATTACGAAATCAAATTTAATCAGAGCTTAACCAAACTTTCATCAAACTACATCGTTTCCAATAATCAAAATCCGTAGTTGTGATATTGAGTTATTCGTCCATTTGTGACGCACACACTTGATGCAAATTTAAGACTTATATGGTTTTCTCATGGCGATAAGCGAGGTTAGTAAATCTTCAGACCAAAAAATTGCTAAGTGATCGCATAAAAAGAGAATGAAAATCAATAAACCTGGAAATAGCAATGAGACTGTTTTTGTGCCGGATTTCTATTGATCAATAGCACCGCTTTTTGTTTCTTACCCTTGAGAGGTGTTACGCTTATAGTTCATCAACTTCCGTTCAATGCATTGCTATTTATTTAGAGTCAATAAATAGCTACCGACCAAGTCGTGGTTCCGCCTCTCGGGCGCTCTCGGATCGGACTGCTAACGCGTAAAAATAGGAACCGTCCAAGCCGAGGTTACCCTCACTGGGGACCCTTGTGTCGAGTTACTACCTAATAGAAGTGCAGGCTAAGCGACCTATGCCACCTCTCAATCTGGCGAAGCAGTAAAGGCCAGCTTCTCTGGCCAACTGTCTTAGTTCGTCCAAAAAAAAATTGCCATTTATAAATTAAAAGAACATCCGGTGGTTAGAATTGTACACACCGGATGTTCTTTTAATTAATAAATGACAATAGAAAATAATCTATGCGTGATTATAACGCGACACTGTCATTTATACGTTATATAAGTCATGTAATAAAATATTATACCAGGACGTCAGGAAATAAAGGGACCTTTTTACTTCAATTTTACGAGATGTTCTTGACATGGGTTCGATATCGTAGTGGCTACGTTTGAAACGTCGCTCAAATTCTCATTATCAATGAGTGAGCTATGAAAAACTTAATATAATCCTAAACTGAAGATATAAAATATTTTGACTTACGACCGTGCCATGATAGCCTGGTAGATGAAAATGCGTGGGCGATACTACGTTTTTAATTTAACTTGTGGGTACTATAGGAGTCGAAATTCTATAACAGGAATTGGAGCAATGAAATCGCTCATGAATCTTAGCTCGGAATTATTTATATACTTAGCCGTTGCCAAGCAACCGTATAACATCCGCGTGTATGTGTAGGCATGGTAGTGTGCGTAATGTTTGTTTGTGTTGCTAAAAACTTTATCTAGTCAAGATTTATTTTTAAAATTTGTGTCTATTTTTATCAAATACCTTTAGGCAACTACAATGTTATATAAGAAAAATGTTTTTACCTAAAAGTTGATCCACTTTGTTATTGTGTCATTTACTTGTTTCTTCAATAAACATCTGGGGAATTATATTCTCATTTGCGACTCGTACGTAGCAAACATGTGGTTCACGGAATACGGTTTATGTGATAGGAGCAAAGTGACAAATAATCGAGATTCTCATCTTATATAGCGGAAGGGAAAGAAGGAAGTCATCCCTTATCGAGGAAGAGCTTGAATATTGGCCATTAAATCAATCACTATTCACATAAACGTGTAGGCTTCCTGCAAACTTGCGATTTGGTATTTAATTTAAAAAATATTTAATTTTTTACCAAACGAAGAACAAAGAATTAACAACTAATTTAAGACTTATATATTCTCATGGCGATAAGCGAGGTTAGTAAATCTTCAGACCAAACAATTGCTAAGTAATCGCATAAAAAGAGAATGAAATTCAATAAACCTGGAAATAGCAATGAGATTGTTTTTGTGCCGGATTTCTATTGATCAATAGCTTCTTGCTTTTTGTTTCTTACCCTTGAGAGGTGTTACGCTTATAGTTCATCAACTTCCGTTCAATGCATTGCTATTTATTTAGTGTCAATAAAATAGCTACCGACCGAGTCGTGGTTCGGCCCTCTCGGGCGCTCTCCGATCGGACTGCTAACGCGTAAAAATAGGAACCGTCCAAGCCGAGGTTACCCCTCACTGGGGTACCCTTGTGTCGAGTTACTACCTAATAGAAGTGCAGGCTAAGCGACCTATGCTACCTCTCAATCTGTCGAAGCAGTAAAGGCCAGCTTCTCTGGCCAACTGTCTTAGTTTGTCCAAAAAAAAGTTGCCATTTATAAATTAAAAGAACATCCGGTGGTTAGAATTGTATACACCGGATGTTCTTTTAATTAATAAATGACAATAGAAAATAATCTATATGTGATTATAACGAGACACTGTCTTTCCCTATATACGTTACTATATACGTCATGTAATAAAATATTATACCAGGACATCAGGAAATAAAGGACCTTTTACTTCAATTTTACGAGATGTTCTTGACATGGGTTCGATATCGTAGAGGCTACGGTTAAAACGTCGCTCAAATTCTCAGTATCAATGAGTGAGCTATGAAAACTTAATATAATCCTAAACTGAAGATATAAAATATTTTGTCTTACGACCGTGCCATGATAGCCTGGTAGATGAAAATGCGGGCGATACTACGTTTTAATTTAACTTGTGGGTACTATAGGAGTCGAAATTTATAACAGGAATTGGAGCAATGAAATCGCTCATAAATCTTAGCTTGGAATTATTTATATACTTAGCTGCTGCTACAACCGTATAACATCCGCGTGTATGTGTAGGCATGGTAGTGTGCGTAATGTTTGTTTGTGTTGCTAAAAAAATATAGTAGCATTCTGCACCCTTCTTAAACTGATTTATTTTTAAAATTTGTGTCTATTTTTATCAAATACCTTTAGGCAACTACAATGTTATATAAGAAAAATGTTTTTACCAAAAAGTTGATCCACTTTGTTATTGTGTCATTTACTTGTTTCTTCAATAAACATCTGGGGAATTATATTCTCATTTGCGACTCGTACGTAGCAAACATGTGGTTCACGGAATACGGTTTATGTGATAGGAGCAAAGTGACAAATAATCGAGATTCTCATCTTATATAGCGGAAGGGAAAGAAGGAAGTCATCCCTTATCGAGGAAGAGCTTGAATATTGGCCATTAAATCAATCACTATTCACATAAACGTGTAGGCTTCCTGCAAACTTGCGATTTGGTATTTAATTTAAAAAAATATTCAATTTTTTTTATATACTCTCGCAGTGTTTCAAGTTTTACGTCACTCAGAAGTTTGTGAACACACAAATATAACTAAGGCGGTATTATTATAAAAGCAATAGGGTCTCTAAATATAAATCAGTGAATGTTCTACTGGTGGGCACAAGCCTTCTCAGTAAAAAGAATAATAGGTCAAAATCCACCATGCGGCCCAAGTATAGGTAGCGTAGCTTTACAAGTTTTAGAATTTTTTTTACACATGCAGGGTACCGTTTTATGTTTAAGAGCAGAGTAAGGGTGGTGGCCGCTTAAATAGCGTTTTAAAAACCTTATATAGATAAATATACATTTACATATACAGACAACGTCTAAATAAATATAATAATATAAATATATATAGAATAAATTAACGATAATATTTATATATACACCAGTTTGTTATTTCTACTGTTTGAGTAATAAGTATTCAGATACACGTGATTTAAAGATATTAGTTGATGATCTTATATTAAAATTGATATTCAGAGTTAACATTTGACTGGGAAAATGTAAGTCTATATTCGTCTTTATAATAAAAATAAAATATGATTAGGCTAAAATTGGAGTCTGTAATGTTTACTTACAAATTATCACGGGTAAAAAACGAGTAGAGTACACGGACAAAGACATTTCTTATTCAAGTCGAGCGCCGAGATTTGGAGCAGTGAATCAATCAATGTTCACATTGGTTCACATGAGACGTTATAGGCGTCGTGTAAACGATACCATTTCTATTCAATGTAATTATTTTATCGTATAAAAATGTTCGCATGTTTACAAATGTGATAAAACAAGGCAAATACTTGTCTCCTGGATGCTGCATGATAGTGTTATACTTTTTCAACCGACTTAAAAATACGACGGTAAGTTCTCAGTTTGTCTGTATTTTTATTTATATTTGCCAACTTTTGACTGGGTAATCCGATTTTGATGATTCTTTTTTATTTGAGAGTTGATGTCATCCAACTCTGATAATGGTAAATCACGAGAAAACCATATAAGTCTTAAATTTGCATCAAGTATGTCCGCCACGAATGGACGAATAACTCAATATGAAGCTAACCGATTTCGATGATTCATTTTTTATCGGTACTTCAAAAATAGTTTGTTGAAGTTTGGTTAGGTTCTGATTAATTCTATTTCGTAATATTCTTAAGATAATTTGTTAATATAAAGACGTAATTTAACTTTTATCCGATTTGAAGTCGTTTTTTGTTTGTAAATATATAAATCGCTCGAACTTTGACAAATTAACGAGATAAAGATCTGTCGGGATTATTAAAACGAAGTGCAGGGACTATAAAGTAATAAGATCGTTTAACGTACAAAACAAAACAAAGGAAATAGAGAAAAGAGAAGCCTTTCTTATGAGAGATTCCCGGAGCGAGTCGTCGCATATCTGAAGCAACCGGATGCCCGCCGCTCAACTATTTCCTATTTCCCCGCTCGAGTGCACCGCGGACATATTTGAGGGTCTACGGTCTATATCAAGACCTTCTTTTGTAAACGCTTTCACAAACGTACTCAGAAAATTTTATTGCTTAGACCATAATATTTTATATAAAAGCTCTTTAATGTTCAATTCTCAAAATATCGTAAGTAAATAACAAGTATATTTACGAGCAAAAAAAAAACGATTTCAACTCGAATCAAAAGTTAAACGATATTACACGTGCACACCTTTGTATAAATTCTTCTTCGAATTATCGTAGAAATATTACGAAATAAAATTAATCAGTACCTGAACAAATTCTCACGAAACTACTCTTGAAGTGCATCGTTTCGCATCGAAATCGGCTGCCGTGATAATGAGTTTTTTGTCTATTTGTGGCGGACATATTTGATGCAAATTTAAGACTTATATGGTTTTCTCATCGATTACCACACTGGGAGGATTTGCAAAGGAGCTTTCAAATAAAAAAAGAATCATCAAAATCGGTTCACCCAGTGGAAAGTTATGGGGTAACAAAAATTAAAAAAAAAGCATACTAATTGAGACCCTTACCGACGGTTAGCTGGAAGAAAGTGCATTATATTCGCCTTTTTACATGTATTTTGGTGCAATGTGGGTATTTTCAAGAGTGAATAGGCTTGCTTAGAAAATAAAAAAAAGATGAATTTATCTGTCAACGACTTACCTCAAATTACTTACCACAAAAATTTAAGGGTCAAATCAAATTATATGAGCTACGGAACTCAGTGTACGCGTGTACTCAGTGTGTGCCTTTATTTTTAGTTTCTTCTATATATTTTTTTTTTAATTTTTATGAGTGCTTCGTATCTCTTTGACGCCGAGATATAAGCTGTATATTTCTTAAGCTCAACAATTTTATTTACTTCAAATTGGTACCGATAATATATGCACGATCGTACTCAGTGACAGAAATAGCGGTAATGTAACTAGATGCGAGAGACAGAGAGAAAGAAAATGTGTGCTCGCAACTCTCTCTCTCTTGCCCCTTAAGTTACGACTTAGACGAAACGTAACTCTCTGTCTTTCTACCTTCACTAACTTATATCCCACAGCTCCCCTTCGCCTCACCTGACACACATTTAGTAACACATTCACCAAATTCCCCCCCAAGTCAAATAAGCCTCAAGAAATTTTACTTATATAAAGCTATAATCTATTTATTGAAGCTGTTGGTAACCTTTCTTAATCTTGACATCGGTTGAGCGATAAGTTCGCTTCCCTGTCCCTTCTATAAGAATAAACGGATATTATAATTCTTTCACGTAAGTATCATATAACTTATATCCCTATAAATATAATTCCAATTCATACTAGCTACACGCCACATAAATTTATCTTACCATCACTACCTTTAACAGACTTTGAAATACCAAGTAACGTTTGCGGTTACAAAGTACTTAATTGCCAATACCTAAGGATGTTATCGTGAAGAGGAGTAGGTTTACGTAAATTGGCTATAGAAGTTTAATTTTGAACTTCGACCACAAGCTGGATTTCGGTTCCCACTGTCCTCGTCGATTAAACAGATTTCATTTTGTTTGCAATAAATTATATTCGAACTTTATAATGTTATCGATATTTTAAGCGAACTAACCTACGGATTGGTCCACTTAGTTCGATCGATCATATACTTTAGAAACACATGTCAATTGAATGAAAAGATATTGTCAATAGTATTTCTTTAACCGACTTCAAACAAGGTGGTTCTCAATTCAACTGTATTTTTATACGTTCGTTATCACAGAATTTTCACTGGATGAACCAATTTGAAGATCATTTTTTTATTTAAAAATTGGTGCTTTCTGTGTCCAATCTTCAAAATATTTTCAATTCTTCAAAATCAAGTAAAAACAATAACGAACTTCAAATCGAATCAAACGTTATTATGTGCGGTCGCCCTCTTTGTATTTCCGAATTATCGAAGGAATATCACGAAAGAGAATTAATAAGAACTTAACCAAACTTTATCACACCATCTTGAAGTCCATGCTTTCCCATAAAAATGAATCTTTAAAATCGATTGGCGTGATATCTAGTTACTCGTTCATTTGTGGCGCACATACTTGATGCAAATTTAAGTTTTAATCTTGCATCACCTTAAATTTGTAGTTCAAAGGTAGTTTCATGAGAGTTTGGTTTAGTTTTAATTAATTCCATTTCTTAATATCTCTATTCAATTTGAAGTCTGTTTTTATTTTATACTTGTAAGGAACTATCAAGCAGCGTATACGTCTATAGTTTCCACTATCTCAGAATTGATTCAGTTTTCATAAGCGCATCCGTTGTCGGCCTGAATACCCTGTCAATTTAATGAAGGTAACTACTGCGCGCTTCGTTAACCACTCACTCGTAGAATTAACCACGTTTTCCGCCTTACTAAAACTAAGTAGGCATTAAAATGAATTGTTCTGTATATGAAATAGATTTCAAATTCGATCGCCCACTCGCTTTACTTATTTGATAGACTCCAACATAGAAGAGGCGTTCATTTGATAATAATGACGCTGAGAAAGCCGTTAGTTAGAGGACGTTCTTTGTTAACTGTTAGTAATTTTCATACAATCAAAGTGACATTAAAATGTTAGTATCTACTACCCACTACACTTTCAGAAGACCGTTACAACTATTTCTACTTCGAAATAGTATTATAATAAAGTAAGCATTCACGTGCTTCTAGCCCTATCGGGACAGACAGGACCAGCAATCAACTCGTCGTGTGTCAGGAGGTGCGTCTATCGTTATGAACGTTTTTTTTTACGCAGGGGAATCCTTTTTGCGGACCATCCTCCGGAACCCTGGGTGGCTCGGAGGGATGTGTGGGAATCGGTCTGGGCGACCCCTACCCACTAAACCTTCCGCGAATGCCATCAGCTGTTATTATTGGATTGTCCCGGATCATCATTATGAATCTGACACAAATTACAGTAGGTAAAATCTTTTTCAACTCAATTCAATTTACATTATTTATTATTAGTTAGCAATGATCTATTAATTCACACATACATTTAAGTCAAAATTTAGTCACAATAGGTACATATGCTTAACCGTCGATCGAACCATCTCCTACCTCAAGCTTAACCCACCGATTAATGATACTATATTTTGGTTCTTCAACCGACTTCAAAAGGAGGAGGTTCTCAATTCGTCTATACTTTTTTATGTTTGTTACCGCACAACTTTCGATTTTTTTGACATTTCACATTTATTTGGTCCAATTCTGACAGTGGGATCCATGATAAAAACATGTAAGTCTTAGATATGCAGGTATCACCCCACAAATGGACGAATAACTGAATATTACGCCAACGGATTTCGATGTTTCATTTTTTATTGATAAGAATGTACTTGTATTTCTATTCTAATTTTATTCTTTAGTTTAGTTGCCTAGGTTGTTGAATTTGACTAACAAGTATTAATATAAAATCTTACCGTTTTGAAGACGATAAGATGAAGCAAATAAAATGCTTCATTATTTTTAAAACTGTCTTGTGATGACTGTGTGTACACAGAAATACTACTAAAATTGATATACAACAAACTTAAATAATCTGCTAGTAAATATTTTTAAATTGAGGGTAGATTTAGATAATATTGATCTTTATAAAGTTCGATCGTTTAAGTAGGTTCAGTTTAGTTGGAATAATTAACAAGAATGTTAATATTTGTGAATTAAAAAAATCTAACAATCTTTTTTTTAAATAATGGCTGAGTTATGAACCCTTGTTGTATATCCTGGATAATGGTTGAGAAATGAACCCAATATCTAAGGTAACCAGGTCTGAGCACCGCTGAGTCACGAAGTTGGTTGTTTTGAAATGCTACGGGAGTACTTTCAGAAATCCATTCGCGTAAAAATATGAAGAGACGTGTACGATATAAAATTGTTCACTTTGCTTAAAAGCTGCAGCGAGACTTAAATCAATGCATTTGTAACAACTACGTGACGTATATTCACCTTAAAGTGATTGCGTCTCAATTCTATATCTATACGTGTGACTTATAGACGTAGAAGTACATTCTTTTCAATTTTGAAACTATATTCTTAGAACTATATTCTTGTGAAATTTCGTGTTTGTTACAATTTATTTCTTCAACCGACTTCAAAAAAAGTAGGAGGTTGTCAATTCTCTGTATGCTTTTTTTATGGTTATTACCTCATAACTACTAGGTTACTACCTGCATGGCAGGTGCATCCAGTACATGGGTCGGGACGTGTTCCATCGGAGGGACGTGAACTGCGGGTTCCGCAGGGTCTGTGTTGGGGCTCCTGCTATGGAACCTCGCATATGACGCGGTCCTTAGGGTCGGTCTCCCCGCCGGCGTGAGTGTCGTCTGCTATGCAGACGACACGCTAGTCATGTCCGACGGGGAGGATTTCGATAGCACCATCCGGCTCGCCGAGCTTGGGGTGGCATGCGTCGTGGACAAAATCCATGAGCTGGTTCACGGGTAGCGCCTCACAAGACTAAGGCGCTATGGTTCCACAAGCTCCCAAGAGCTAAGGAACCGCCCAGCCGGTCGGTTCGCGTAGGTGACGTGCAGGTCCGGGTGGGGTCGGAGATGAAATATCTCGGCCTCACCCTGACAGTCGCTGGGCTTCGAAGTGCACTTCGACCGCTTGGTCCCCAAGATCGATAAGGCAGTGGGTGCTCTGCATAGACTGCTGCCTAATCTTGGGGCCCCAGGAGGAGTCCGCCGCCTCTACGGAGGTCTCGTGCGATCCATGGCCTCTACGGGGCGCCCGTGTGGTGTAACCGCTTCACGGGCGTCCGGCGCTGCAGAGCTAAGCTCCTTAGCCTGGACCGCAAGATGGCCATTCGGATCGCACGAGGATACCGTACGGTATCATATGAGGCGGCCACTATCCTGGTTCTGATTAAGTTCAATTTCATAATATTCCTACGATAATTCGGAAATACAAAAGGGTTTCCGCGCGTAATGGCGTTTACCGTTTTATACGATTTGAAGTTTTGGTTTGATTTGGTTTATGTTTTTAGTCGTAAATATACTTGTATTTCTATTCTATTTTTATTCTTTAGTTTAGTTGCCCAGGTTGTTGAATTTGACTAACAAGTATTAATATAAAATCTTACCGTTTTGAAGACGATAAGATGAAGCAAATAAAATGCTTCATTATTTTTAAAACTGTCTTGTGATGACTGTGTGTACACAGAAATACTACTAAAATTGATATACAACAAACTTAAATAATCTGCTAGTAAATATTTTTAAATTGAGGGTAGATTTAGATAATATTGATCTTTATAAAGTTCGATCGTTTAAGTAGGTTCAGTTTAGTTGGAATAATTAACAAGAATGTTAATATTTGTGAATTAAAAAAATCTAACAATCTTTTTTTTAAATAATGGCTGAGTTATGAACCCTTGTTGTATATCCTGGATAATGGTTGAGAAATGAACCCAATATCTAAGGTAACCAGGTCTGAGCACCGCTGAGTCACGAAGTTGGTTGTTTTGAAATGCTACGGGAGTACTTTCAGAAATCCATTCGCGTAAAAATATGAAGAGACGTGTACGATATAAAATTGTTCACTTTGCTTAAAAGCTGCAGCGAGACTTAAATCAATGCATTTGTAACAACTACGTGACGTATATTCACCTTAAAGTGATTGCGTCTCAATTCTATATCTATACGTGTGACTTATAGACGTAGAAGTACAGTCTTTTCTATTTTGAAACTATATTTTTAGAATTATACTCTTGTGAAATTTCGTGTTTGTTACAATTTATTTCTTCAACCGACTTCAAAAAAAGTAGGAGGTTGTCAATTCTCTGTATGCTTTTTTTATGTTTATTACCTCATAACTACTAGGTTACTACCGACTAGATGAACCGATTAGATTCCGATTTTGATGATTCTTTTTTATTTGAAAGCTTCCTCTTTTCTATTTTGGTTCAGTTTGGCAATGGCATCCATGAGAAAACCGTATAAGTCTTATATTGGTATTACGTCTGTGCGCGGTCAATAACTCAATATCACGCCAACCGATTTCGATGATTTATTTTATTGAAAAGAATGTACTCTAAGAGTAGTTTGATAAAAGTTAGGTTCTGATTAAGTTCAATTTCATAATATTCCTACGATAATTCGGAAATACAAAAAGGGTTTCCGCGCGTAATAGCGTTTACCGTTTTATACGATTTGAAGTTTTGCTTTGATTTGGTTTTTGTTTTTAGTCGTAAATACACTTGTATTTCTATTCTAATTTTATTCTTTAGTTTAGTTGCCCAGGTTGTTGAATTTGACTAACAAGTATTAATATAAAATCTTACCGTCTTGAAGACGATAAGATGAAGCAAATAAAATGCTTCATTATTTTTAAAACTGTCTTGTGATGACTATGTGTACACAGAAATACTACTAAACTTGATATACAACAAACTTAAATAATCTGATAGTAAATATTTCTAAATTGAGAGTAGATTTAGATAATTGTTTTTTGATCTTTATAAAGTTCGATCGTTTAAGTAGGTTTAGTTTAGTTGGTTGTTAACATGAATGTTAATATTTGTGAATAAAAAAAATCCAACAATCTTTTTTTTTTAAATAATGGCTGAGTTATGAACCCTTGTTGTATATCCTGGATAATGGTTGAGAAATGAACCCAATATCTAAGGTAACCAGGTCTGAGCACCGCTGAGCCACGAAGTTGGTTGTTTTGAAATGCCACGGGAGTACTTTCAGAAATCCATTCGCGTAAAAATATGATGAGACGTGTACGATATAAAATTGTTCACTTTGCTTAAAAGCTGCAGCGAGACTTAAATCAATGCATTTGTAACAACTACGTGACGTATATTCACCTTAAAGTGATTGCGTCTCAATTCTATATCTATACGTGTGACTTATAGACGTAGAAGTACATTCTTTTCAATTTTAAACTATATTCTTAGAACTATATTCTTGTGAAATTTCGTGTTTGTTACAACTTATTTTTCCAACCGACTTCAAAAAAGTAGGAGGTTGTCAATTCTCTGTATGCTTTTTATGGTTATTACCTCATAACTACTAGGTCACTACCGCTCGACATTTTGGCGGAGCTGGACGCGCGTGTATACACGCGCGTCCGCCGTCGACGGCGGCCGGGCCGCCCCTGGATGCGGGAGAGGTGCGTCGGCAGGAGCACAGGCGGGCGATAGAGGTTTGGCGCGAGCGGCTGTCGGAGCGTCGTTGCTCGCGCCAACGCATCGTCTGTGCCTTCCTGCCGAACTTCGAAGCCTGTCTACGTAGAAGGAATGACGCGCACGTCACCTACCGCCTGATACAGGTACTCACCGGGCACGGGTGCTTCGGTGAGTACCTGAACAGGATAGGCGCTAACCGACCGCGCAATGCCACCATTGTGGCTGTGACTGATTCCGCGCAGCACACGCTAGCCGTGTGCCCCGCGTGGGAGGCGGAGCGGCGGATCCTGGTCCAGCATATCGGGCAAGACCGGCGGCAGTAGCGGCTGCGCTGGCGGGGAGATCTAAATGGAAGGCGCTGGTCTCCTTCTGCGAGTCAGTAATGACCCAGAAGGAGACCGCAGAACGGGATCGGGAGAGGGCCGATCCCGTTCGGAATAGCGCAGGCGGGCCGGTGGCAGACCGGCCCGCAGCCCTGTAGTTCTGGGCTCTCAAGAATAAGACTACGGTGTCCCCTGCCTGTCGTATAAGGCGACTAAAAGGGACCTCGGGTTCACTGGGCGACAAGGGTGGGGCCTGAGTCGTCCACCAAAGTGGACCCGGGAAGAAGGCGACATCGGCTGGCCCGTGCCGCCTTACGCTGCGAGGGCACAGGGGAGGGAGTAACCTACCCCCGGGACGTGCTCTCCTTGAGCACAGTGCAGAGGGGCTCCGGTGCGTTCCACTGGAGATCCCGGAGCCCCTCGTCATGCACCGAGGAAAGGGCCACTGGGAGGTTTTAGTGGGTAAGAACCCCACATAACCGCCGCCTTCCCCAGAAGGCGGGGTATCTTTCTGAAGATTTCCTCCCCGTAAACAAAAAAAAAAAGGTTACTACCGACTAGATGAACCGATTAGATACCGATTTTGATGATTCTTTTTTATTTGAAAGCTTCCTCTTTTCTATTTTGGTTCAGTTTGGCAATGGCATCCATGAGAAAACCGTATAAGTCTTATATTGGTATTATGTCTGTGCGCGGTCATTAACTCAATATCACGCCAACCGATTTCGATGATTTATTTTATTGGAAAGAATGTTCTTCAAAGGTTTCACGATTTGGTTACTTTGGTTCTAATCAATTCTATTTCGTAATATTGTAATTCAATTTGAAGACTTCTTTTGTTTTTACTCGTAAATATACACAAAAACGGCCTTGACACACCTCTAACACTTGTGCACAATAAAACACCCGAAGGTGATATCTGCAGTCAATCTATACGAAAAGAAACAAAATGGACCTGAGCCTTCAAAAATTGCCGCATATTTTTACTAAATGCAAAATAATCCTGTACCAGAGTTAATAAAAATAAGCTTAACCATCGGAGAATATGAAACTAAAAAATGCCAGACCATAACAAAATTCTGTAACAAAAATCGATTACCGCTTATGGAGTGTGAGGGAGTAAGAGATGCACAAAATGGATAGGCGCACATTCTTTCTTAAATTAGGCTAACTGTATTTCTTTTTTTTTAGAAATATTACTAACGTTCTTGTTAACCATTCCAACAAAGCTTGAGCTTGCTAGTAGATGCTTCACGTCAATAATCGAATGGTGGATTCGAACCCACGACCTTACGATTCGCAGATCTTACCCTAAACCAGTAGGCTATTGACGTTTAAATTATATGTTATTAGTAGTAATTATATGACAAACGACTTCAATGTAAATATATTTTTAGTTCAATAGTGTAATAAGCATAATGAAGTCGAGAATTCTCAGCGTTTGCGAGCAGCCTAAGTCTAATATATAGGTCAGAGAGAGTTACAACCTTAATATGTCGAAAAGGGACATTGACGAGATAGGAAGGTGGGGAATTTATTGCGGTCGGAATATTCAACGGAGCAAGTCAGCGCCGTTATAACGCACCTGAATAGACGGTGCTAGATGTACACCCATGTTTATAGGGTTGTCAAATAATCTTATTCGTAGTATCGTATGGGAATTCAAAAAATAGTTTATTTGATTTCTTGCATCAAAACAAAGGTAGTGTCCAATGGCTGCGTTCAGGCATTCTCTAAAGAGAACTAGGGCAGAGAAAATCGCATTTCTAAACTCCTTGGTCAAGTCGGCTGCGATTCGATCTACCGGTGATAATTAAGTCTGGATTGAACCAGTTGATACTTCACACGAGCCCATTAACATTGTGTAGACATCATTTTGTTAATATATCTCGTTGACAACCCTATACGAAGGGCTCGCGTTAATATCTCAAATTTTATTACGGTCTCTCGAGTCGGTTTTAGAATATTATGCTACAAATAGCAGTACGCCTGTGTTTGTTTTCAAATCGATCCTCATTTATCATCTGGGTTTTGATCCGCTATGATTTCTTAGGAATATTATCTAATGAGAGTGTTTAAGTATCGCGTTAAGTTTAATATATACAGGTGAAATAAAATCAAAGCGTCAATAGCCTAGTTTAGGGTACGGTCTGTGAGACGTAATGTCGTAAGTTCGAATCCACCAATCCGACTATTGACGTAAACCTTTTCGTAGTACAAGCTAAAGCCTAATTGGAATGATTAAGAAGAATGTTAGTAATATTTATGACAAAAAATTGTTAGCATTCTTTTAGAAAAAAGAACCTGAAGAAAGAGGGATTGTCCGGGCGATTAATAAATGTATAAATACATTTTAGTACTTGATATACTACACTTTTTTACAAATATATTTACGAGCAGAAACAAAAACAGACTCCAAATCGAATCAAACGTTAAACGCTATTACGCGTGGACGCTCTCTTTGTTTTACTGAATTATCGTAGGAATAAAACAGGGCGTAACTAAACTTTCATCACACTAATCTTAAAGTATATACTTTCCAATAAAAAATGAAACATCGAAATTCGTTGTCGTGATATTGAGTTATTTGTCCATTTGTGACGCACATACTTAATGCAAATTTAACACTTATATGCTTTTCTCATGGCATTGTCAGAATTGGACCAAATAAGAAAAATGGGACCACATGTAAGCACCAACTTTTACACAAAAAAAATCATAAAAATCGGTGCACCCAGTCGATTGTTATGAGGTAACAAACATAAAAAAACATACAGACGAATTGAGAACTTCATCCTTTTTTAAAGTCGGTTGAAAATGTGGATGTACTCGTAAGCACACTAAATGTAAAATAAGTCAATATCCTCTTCTTCTTCTACGCCTTTTCCCTTTATTTGGGGTCGGCCCTCCTCGTGTTGCGGCGCCAAGACAGACGGTCTTGGGTTGTCCGTACCTCTATTTGGGTAGTCTATCGCTGCATATCTTTGGCAACGGTTGTCCACCACGTGGCCTGCGGTCGTCCTCTGCCTTTCTTGGTATCTGGCATAGCAAGGGCCCTATGCACAACGTGCTCCTGATCTATAAGAAAATAAGTCAATATCATGCCAACAGATTTTGATGATTCATTTTTTGTTGGAAAGGATGTACTTCAAGGGTGGTTAGGTTCTGATTAATTCTATTTCGTAAATGTTCCTGCGATGGTTCCGAAATATAAAGATGGCGTCCGCGCGTAGTAATGGTTAACTTTTATGTTTGTGTATTATATTATTTCACTAACTCAACACAATTTTTTTTACTTACTAAGCAAGTGCTTGACTACGATCCCACCTCTTGCTAAGTGGAAATGCAGTCCTGGATGGTAAGACGCACTAGCTCAGTAAATGCCTATTCATTCTACCATTGAAAATACCCACATTGTAATCGGGAGGAAAGACAGACGCGGGAAAACAATTCCAGTCCTTTGCTGTACAAATAATGAAAGACGAAATATTCAGTATTCAATAAAATTGACACCATTCCAACGAAAAGCGATCCTTTTCATTCTTTTATTTCATTAAAGCTGTATATAAAAGCTCAAATGAACGTTCTATTTTTAAAGTCTCACTTAAATAAACTTATTTAAGTTGAGACCGGTTGGAACATCCTCAGTGTTGTGGCACTGCGTTTGAAGGTACACAGAAGAGCCGGTTGTTTCATCCAGAACGCAAACCAAGCTGAAATCTAGCCTACGATTTAAATTCCAAATTAAATTTCGACAAACATTTTCTACGATGCAGCGGAAATAGTGCCTTATTTTAAAAGTCCTAGAGGCGGTACTTCTGGTAAAAGCTCGTTGTACTGCTTTCTCTATTGGTGGTAACTAGAGTGGAAGTATAGAGTGCAATGGAATCCGTGCTGCACGCAACTAGGTTGGAATAGAAGCTCCGTTTAAATGTACAACGTTTTTCAGCCTTTTTTATTTGATTTAAAACTGCCAGCTACGAAACTTTAAGTTACTAAACGACGTTTAATCTATACAAATAATTAAAATTGGAGTGTCTGTTTATAATATTAAAATAACCTCTTTTAACTACATGCCTATGAATTCGTAACTCGTATGTATAAGCTGGCTGCATATTTTTTGGCCGTCTGTTTGTTCCACTTTCCGTCTAAACTCTGGAACGGTTGGACCAATTTTGACGGGACTTTCAATGAGAAATAGCTGACGTGATAAGGAGTAACTTAGATTACTTTGATTTTAGAAAATTTAAAAAATAGTTCTTGGCGCAGCTTGTATAATTAATACGTCGAATTGCGATATTTGAAAAGAGTAGAATTCCAAAAAGTTTTAGATCGAAACATATTATCTTGAAGGCGCTACGCTTTCAAGCTATAATCTGACGGGTGGAAGTTAAAATTTAAGCTGGCTTGTGTTCCAAGGCTTTCGTTATTCGTAACACGTGTAAGAAATGGCAACGTAAGCTTATGTACGCGCGTGAGAAGGTATATTTCTTTGGCATTATTAAAAAAATATGTTTTTAATTGCATGTAAATAATTAATTACAATAAAATAATAAAAAATTATAAATAAATATTATATTAAATAATAATATTTTAATTTTTATCAATAATAATATTTACGGCTAGTTGACCTCAATTATATTGGAGTACTTGGAAAAGTATATATGCAGTACTTTTTTTCATTGCAGCTTCAATAATCAACGTCTAAAGAAGTATAACTTCAGAAGGAATTAGTTTACTCGATTTGCAATCTATGTATGAAGATCGATGTATGTCACCTATGATAGGGCTCACCCCTAATATATGTGGGACATATATCACACAATTATATATATAAGGGTGCTGAATAGGTCAGCAATTGCTATTCCTATCTATTCCGCTACGAGAGCGGTTTTTGAGTTGATAAACATTAATTTTATTCGAATAGTGATAGACAGGAATAATACACACGTTTGCCTTAGGCTCTATTAATCGTGGCTAGCCCGGGTTTGATTCCTAGTGCGGGTACATACAATTTAAATGCTGATTTACCTCAAATTCATCGTGCTCATCGGTGAAGGTCAATGTGATGATGAACATGCCTGAGAAATATTCCTCAATATTGTGATGTCCTTCAGCCCAAACTTAGGTCTCGTGGCAGACTATGTCTGCAATAGGGCATATAAGTTGTGTTTTTACAAATAATATAATAATAATTACTTTTTATTACGTACTCAAATATTATGCTCATAATTTTGTCAGTAAGACAATTAATAAATGTTAGTAACAATACAATACATAAGATATTTTTGTTTAATATAATAAAATGCTACATACAATTATTCTCTGCTTCATGTAGCCTTAGGAAATCCTTGTGTAGTAGATCTAAACAATTATAAGCAAAGAAATACTGACAGGTATGATGTCTTTATTTCTTTTTGATGTGTCAATAGTATTTTTTTAAAAGTATTGTAACATTCACTTCGTTATAGACTGCCTTCGCTGAGCTGGTTTGACTTTTGTGTTGAAATATGGAAGAAAATAAAAAAAGACCCACTATTATAACAAGACTCGTCACAGTTACGAACTTAAAGATAAATAAGGTCGTACCATAAGTAAGTACCGTTAGTTTTTATTTAAAATATATCATTTGATTACTCAGCGGTGGTACAACCATTTATAATTTAATAAACGAAAGAAAGAGAGAAATTTTATTTATTAATATAAAAGCACAAACAAAATATACACAAATAAGAATAACATATCAGATTAAAATAATTAAAAATGCAAGGCGATACAGAATTACTCTTACCACTAACTTTAGCCGCAGTGCTAGGTCATAAACCAGTGTTACGGACGGCTAAGGTCCTCCTGCAAACACTTGTCACTACCCTTACACAACAAATCAATACTAAAGACTAGTTAGTATGTATACTATCTTAATAAACGAAATATTATCATTGAAATCATATAATATAAAATGGCAAACTTCGCCAAGCTCTAAAAGTGCTTAGTCTTCATAAGTGTATTACTCTACAGACGGCTCCGTCACTTTCCAAATTTAATGAACGCAACTGTAGCAAACTTCGTCAACCGTTCGAAGCAGCCAGTAACAGTAATCTCCACGTGATAAACTGAAACTAATGGTCTTAGCAATAAAGTTTACAATCGATAAAGTAGCGCTTGCAAAGATTTTGATAGACTGTAACACGGAAGAGGCGTTCCTTGGATAATGATGACAATGGGAAACCTTGTAGTTGGAGTTGAGTTGTTCACTAATGAAGGGGAATCCACAGATTCAGTTTTGAGGGCGTTAACATTTTGCAGCAAAATAGGCTATTTAACAGATGCTATTAATTATCCATTTACAGACCTATCGGAATGTTGATCCGTGACAAATTGCCGCTCGTAGATTTCGAGTGGTATTCGAATTACCTTAAAGTCATCTGAGGACACACAACTACAGTAATTAAAAAGTGTATAGAATCTCTAAGCGAGAGGATATTTTATTAAAGAATTGCCTTGTTAGTTAGTGTTTTAACAATTTAATAACATTTATGTTACAAAAAGCATAAGTGTGAAAAACTAAGTAGGTTAGGTTAGGCTTAGCAAAATTCTTAATCTATTCCGCTAAGCAAGAAAAACCGTAAAAACAAAATATCTAAACTAAATGTTGATTTTTTACATAAACAATTATATTATTAAAACTCATCATCAAGTTCAGAATGTATACACACACACATATATATATATATATATATATTGCTCACATTACACTTATTAAAGTACAGTCAAATTGATTAAAAACTTATAAAAGGCAATAAACGATCTATGCAAGCAACCCTGTAGGACTGTAGAGGTAAAATAAAGACAACAAAAGTCAAGAATGAATGAATAAGAGCAAGAATTTTTTATAATAAACATATAATTACTGAATTCTAATGTATTATGGCAGGCTGTAATAACCATTAAATGTTTGTAGATGTCATTTATTTTATGTTGTATATTCATATTTATTAATAAATAAATAAACTATAATATTTATTAATCATTTTGTATTTGAAATAAATTGATGAGACACTGCTTAGTTATTAATTTTTCTACATTACTTACTATACATAAATAAAAAATAATAACTAGATCTCAACATCATGAAAATTGTTTAAGATGTATGTTTTATTATATTTTATAATATAATCGAATTTATTACTCAAATGTATAATATAATTTTAAAGTAAATAATCCTGTGACTTTAAATACAGGATTAAGTTACATTGCTTTATTGACAGATGAATGTTACACCAGAGAACAGAGAACATCGGATGAAATTTATTAATCCCGATTATAATTTTAAATATCTTCGTGAAAAACGCACTAACAGCGCTTTAACTGCTGGAATAATTTCAATTAAATTGCCGCATTATTTGCAGCAAAACAAACGAACAGCTTTATTTCCAAGGATTTTCACTATTATAAATCAATTTCGGATTTGAGTTATAGTTTTCCTGCTCTATCCAAAACATTGCGTATTTCCATTACATTTTCAATTCTAAATCTTCTGTATAAGGTTTTATTTTATTTGTTAGATTAAAACAAAAGATTTTAAAACGAAATAATCATTTCTCACTGGAACAAAGAGCTGTCAGGAGAAAGGGGAACTATGTAGAAATTTCAGGCGCTCGTGTATGGCCACGAATGTAGCGGGCAGTATTCATTTTTCATTATCATTATCAATTTGACATTGTTTTTATGTACTAGTAGCTGAGCCGTGCGGTGTTACCCGACATTAAAAGTATGTTCTTTTTCTGTTCCCCTGTTGTATTTTGGATAATTCACACTATATTTTTGTAAACTATAGCCTGTGTTATTTTGATGTGTAACATATATTATAGTAAAGTGTCATCAAAATCCATTCAGTATTCAGTTTTTGCGTGAAAGATTAAATTAAATTAAATCTTACATTCGCGTTTCTCGATATCTGTTAATCCTTCAAACTTATTTGGTATTTTACAATTGAACTAAATACGTGATAATTTTAAAACACACATAAATAGCGAATAACCAAAAGCCAAATCAAAATTCAAAATTGCAAAAACAAATTAAATGAATTTGTTAGAATACGTGATATATTTTTCAAACACAAAATAAATAGAATATGTTTTGTCAGAATAGATAGACATACATAGGGTATGTCGGATATATCTGAGCGGTTAAACATGGTAGATTGATAATTATTAACATTACCGCATGTTGAATAGAAAGTGGGTAAATCGATATTTACAACTAATGGTTATTGGTCAAAGTGGATCCATGACGATAAGGGAATTCGTGTGCATCCTCTTTTATCCGGACTTAGGACCGGCACTGTAAGTTTTCCTTAGTGCAGGGGGACACAAATTTAAATATCAATTTTATATGTCCTTATTATGCGAGAAGCATTTGACAGTTGTGTAGCCACGTAGCTATGTGAAATTGTTAGTAGAATGTCTGTTTTAGCTCGCCACTGAGCGTGGCAAAGCATTAAGGTTTGGTGAGCTAGGTTATCTCATACCCCATCTACTTTATGCTAATTTTACATCTTTATTCTCTAGCTTAATGGCCACAACCATATTATAAAGTCGTCTTATTTTCTAGCTAATTGCTGTAACAATTATCTTCATACGTGGCTTTACCAGCCGTCCCTTTTGTTTCTCAAAACACGTTTTATTATGTTTATAAATAAAGGTGTTAAATATAAGATGTAAAACGCTTTTTAAAGCGGGGCGCGTGACGCAACATTTGTATAGGTCAGCTTAGACGTTCTCATAGGGGACGTGCATGTATACGACACCTTTCTTTTTACAATTTGAGTGTCTGTTTTGAAAAACAATACTGGCTAATTTTGTAATTAATTTTATTGACATTTTAGTTAACCATTTCAACAAGCTTGAGCATGTGTTAGGATATCGACGTTGGAAGTTGAAGTTCACGACGTTACGTTTCGCATATCGTATTAGGAGCGCACGATATGTATCGATAATTCATAAAATATCGAACCTTCTAATATCGATATTTATATCGATGTATCTCATCCGATAGCCAAATAAAGTATGCATGTTACAACACTCCCACACTCCGAAATGGTGGTACCAGTTGTATAAATTTTAAAATCTGTGCCGTGGTTTTTTTTGGATACTCAAATATTAACAAATATATTTATCATGTGAATATATCGATACGGTAAAAAGAAGAAGATGAAAAATATTTGATATATTAAAAATATCGTTATATTAATGCAATATATTGCATAGTAGAAATTTTAAATCGAAAAATATATCGATATATTTTTTGCATGGGCATCCCTATATCATATCCTTTACCATTAGACCTATAGAAGCTTATAAACTTTACCTAGCTAGTTAAATCCACCTTCTATTCGATTATGGTAGTTCAATTCTTCTTTTCAAAACTGAATGTTGGCTGTCAACTCTAAGAACAGTCGAAAATCTTGGCTTAACGTGAAAAAGTTCCTCTGTGCCAATAACTACCTTTATCTTATCTTTCTTCCTTCTGCAAGCTGTTTTTCCCTTCTATCTTGATAATACAGCCGCAGTATATTGCTCGGTTGTTAAAAGTATTGTTTATACTCACAGTAATATATCACAAGGCTTATGCCGTAAGTGGAGACCAATATAATAATCGTCTAATATTATCGTGGGTAAAGAAGGCCGGTCTGTTTGCTCACTTGCCGTCCAATCAAGGTAATGCGATATTTGAAGTGGATATAACGCGGCCTCTGTGACGCAGCCCGCTCTACACACAGCGGGCGCCCCGCCGGACGGCAAACAATGTTCTGAATTGTTTATACTGTATACTGAACGGCGGACTGAATTAATATTTTGTTGACCGAAGACTGATTGAGTTAAGATCGAACCTGTACCTTCTTGTAACCGAATTCTTACTTTATTACCTCGTATTTGAAGTGAAATAAATGATAATGACAAGTATATTTACGATTAAAAACAAAAACCGTCTTTTAATCGAAAGAAACAGTTAAACACCGTCTAGCGCGAACGTCCTCTTAGTATTTCGTAGTAATATTACGAAATAGAATTAATCAGAACCTAGCTAAATTCTCATCAACTAACCTTGACGTACATCCTTTCCAATAAAAAATCAATATTCGAATTCGTTGTCGTGGTCTCGAGTTATTCGTCCAGTTGTCGCGCACATACTTGATGCAGATTTAACACTTATATGGTTGGCTCATGGATGCTATTGTTAGAATTGGACTAAATTGGTATGGGACTAAACTGGAAGCAAAAGATTTTGAATAAAAAAACATGCAGACGAATTGAAACTCTCCCCCCCTTTTCGAAGTCTGTTGAAAACATTCTTCAAATAAAATCAAACGTGATGGATCAAGCATTAAATGCCACTACGTGCGTATGATCTTTTGTTTACGAAGTATCCTAGTTTCATTAAGAAGTTCAGCCGACTTTATTCTCTTTCTACTTCCATAATTCTGCTCGTTATCATTAAAAGTACTAAGTAACCTAGTCGTAGATTGTCATAAACCTACCAATACCTCCATTAACAAGCATGCTTTCATACCGTTTCTAGAAATTCTTTTCAACCCAAAAAATTAAAATCAGTTCATAAATGATGGCGCTTAGATTAAAAAAAAACAGACGAATTGAGAATGTACAAAAAACAGTAATGTCCGAGTATTTTTGATCGATACGACAATATACAGCTAGTTGGCTTTCACAATTTATGCAAAAATGTGCATAATTGTCGGTAGGGAACGTCCTGTCGCGCCTGTCACCAATCTGATTGATATACAAATCGTATTAGTGACGTACTAAAGTATGATTACGTCAGAAGTACTCGAAATCCGAAGATATTGATGGATAAAGCGCAAAAATTAGAAATCTGTGATCTTGACCTACACCCTTTTCAATGGCGTGAGTGCTTTTCATTTATTCTATAATATAACCTTAAAGTATAACTGCAGGCCTTAATCTCAGACCAATATTTTTTTAACTTATCAAATCTCTTCGTTATGCTCCGCTGCATTGAATTACATTCAAGGATGGCACAGTTTTTTTATTGGCCCTAGTCGAAACTACTCAAGTGTGTCCGAGGCCGCACCGTACCTGATACCAGCCGACATTTTCACCAGATTGATCACAATCCTCTTCAGTGACAGGTGTTTGGTTGAACAGCTCAGATATAATGTTGGCGGTAGTTGGTATTTTGATTTTCATGTGCGTGGTTACGAGTGCTAATTATATTGTTAAGGGTAAGTTTTTCGAATTCTTTGGTATTTATTTCCCAGTCTCCAAGATATTACTTATTGGAAATGTGTTATATCATAAGTATATTTACGAGCAAAACATAAACCGATATCAAATCGATCAAACGTTAAACGATATTACGCGTGGACGATCTCTTTGTATTAATGAATTATCGTAGGAATATTACGCAAGAGGATTGATTAGAACCTAACTAAACTCTCATCAAACTACCCTCTAATAAAAAATGAATCATCGAAATCGGTATAATCGGCGGAATATCACGCCGATATTGATTTATTCCTACATTTGTGGCGCGCACACTTGATGCATATTTAAAACTTTTATCGTTTTCTCAGAATTGGACAAAATTGTAACTTAACTAAGAAATTGTAAGTTAGATATCATTTATGAATTATTATATTTCATTATAAATACGCTAGGTTGAGGTTTAATTGTTGAAACAGTATAATCACAAATGTAATTTGCGATAATTCTACACGTTCTATTACTCTCTATCTTCCTTGCCCACATTGTGGTGGGGTCAGCTTTCCGGATTTTCGCTTTCCACTTCGCTCTGTCCCCGACAACGTCTTTGGTGATGTTGCACTCCCTCATGTCTCGACACCACACTATCCACCTTGTCTTGTCTTCCTCTGGATCTTCGACCGGGAAGGGAAAGTTATAGCGCGAGGTTCTCTACGTAGTCGGGGGCCTCCTCTTAACGTGTCCTATAACATATCTACGCGTTCTATAACATCTAAGCAAAATTAACATCTGTACAGAGCTACTTGTAGGCTGTTGTATGTCCGCAACCTAATTCATAGCGGTAATTATTAAGATAATAAGCGACATTGTTCTGGCATTATTAGATATTAATATGCTAATATATCAATCTAATACCTTAAATGAGCAATTATTGTTTGTATATAATCCGACTCTGATACGGCTCCAGCGATTTTCATGAAATTTAGAATGCAGAGCGTTTCGGGGGCGATGAATCGATCTTGCTAGGATTCATTTTTAGAAAATGTTTTATCGACAATCAACATAAACTAAAAATTTAACTCTTCCTGACATCTATTGAGGAGAAATAAAACTATTTTTTTTTAAATTGGAAGCAACTGGTTTAAGGACACAGCAACACTAAAGCTACTTCAGTAGATGGCGTTGTTAAGAAACACTAAACAAATGAGTTTAAAAAGAAAGCTAGCAATATTTCTTTTTTTTTTTCGGAAATATTACTAACAATCTTGTTAACCATTCCAACTTAGCCTAAGCTCGTGCTAGGACATGTGTCACGTTAATAGTCCTTATAGACCTTACGATTCGCAGGCCGTACCCTAAACCATTCGGCTATTGACACTTCAATTTAGTTAGGTATGAGGTTAGACTAAGAAAATAAATTGTTTACTTATATTATTGTTGAAAAATATGTCTTGACGGTAAGATCTAAAAATGCTATTCATATTTCATAATTATTTAATTCGTATGTAAATATAATTTTCAATAAAAACTATTTTGCAAAAAAAATGTCGAGCAAAACTCGGCCATTCAAATCAATAAAGCCAACAACATTAATATATAACATGATATTTTATGTATGGTAAATTTGGCAGGGTTTTAAATTTAAGGTAATTCTTTATTAATTAGATCTTCCACAAAGATTCTTCTCTAAAGAGAATGTTAAAGTACGATACGGTGGCTTTTGTCTGAATAAGTAGATGTCAATTTATGTGACGCATTCGTCAGATACGTGGGTACTGACAAGAAAACAACTAAGGCTGATAGCATATTGTGAAATTGAAAGCGACCGAGTCAAGCCGCAAGGGCTCCAACTTACCTTGAGATATGTAGCCATTACGCTAAACACGTTATTGTTCATTCTTTGTAAAGAAAACGCAATTACATAAGAAAAATTTAGCTAGCAACATACAATCCGTAAATATAGGATAAAAAATACAGCCAAAAAACAACCTTCTCCTTTTTTGAAGTCGGGTAAGAATAGAAATATATATATTTTCTTTCAGCAAACATATATTATGAAAATATTATCGAAATTTCAACCCCCTGAAGATCGAAAACTCTAATCACTCTCTCATAAACAAAATTAATTTAAAAACAATTTTTTTTTGGCGTCCTGTTACAAAACAAAGGTTCTATAATATGTATGTGTGTACAAAAATTTGAAATTCGGACCGTTCTCCAATCATGGAAGTAGAGAAAAAAATTACTTGATATATATTATTAATTATATGTTATACAAATATGTTACAAATACATTTAATTTCTTCTTCTTCTTCAAATGCCTCTCCATTACTGGAGGTTGTTCGTCAGCTCAGCGAACTTATTCCTTTGTTGAGATGTTTCGCAACCACGACTCTTTCCTACGTCCAGCGCGTCTCTTCCTTGATATTTTGCCCATCAACATTTAATTTATTGACAACTATTTAATATTAATATTATATAAATTATTAAAAATTATATAAATTATTTTATTATATTATTTAATATTATTTAAATAATTTAAACAAAATATGCAACACCTCTAGGACGCTATAGATTTTCAAAAGACCTTAACTGAAATCAGTTATACGACAACTTACATCAGAGAGAGTTGGAGTCAAGTAGGGGAAGTTCTTAAGCATTATGAATCTTGTAGTTACATGTTTAGTGGAACTCATAAAAGCTTGGGGGTAGTTTCCTGAGTAGATCCTGTAGTCCCTGATGACGACACATTATAGCCAAAATGCAGGGACCGTGCGGATAAGGACGGACCAAGCTTTTTCTGAAACAAGTAAATGGTTTTAGGGTCTGATATTTAAGCTTAATTTTTCACTTTTATCAAGACCATTTACGCAATATGAGGGTAGAGTTTCTGTAATGTTTGCAGAGGTGCGTTGTGGTTTAGATTTAATATCTATGTGGTAGTTCTACATCTAATTTTTCGTTTTTTACAAACAATCGAAAGACAGTAAGAATTTGTGCTCTAGGTTTATCTTCCGTTACATATGGGACCTTGCTGAAAAGCGGCCAGAGAAAGTTGTTTCTTAATATCCTGCTAGGGTTAAAGGCTACGGTAAAAGGACGTTAGAGCTTATTATTTATTATTATTACATCTGACGTTCAACTCCTAGAGGTAACTAAGGAGAATTTGTTGATTGTTTTTGAATTGATTGAATAACCCTATGTTCTTTAGTGCTTTTAAAAAGAGAATCATCGATATCTGCTCACCCAGTCCAAAGTTAACAGTTAACAAACATAAAAAGACATACAGAAGAATCGAGAACCGTCTCCTTTTTGAAGTAGGTTGGTAACTAAGTAAATGTTAGGCTTACTTGCAGTAGCACCCGGCCCGGCAGTGAGGTAAGCGTTTCGGTATACTCCTTACTCTACTGCTCCTCTGCTCGTCCTGCCAGCATGTGTACTCTTCATAGAATGAGCAGGATTTGTGGTCTTCATCGTCAAGACATTGTTGACTTTCTGCTTTAAGTAATTTGTTTAAAACATTAAGCTTCTAATCTGAGGTGGCAGCTCGTATTCCCGCCACCCAAGGCCTCCAGGTGATGGACTCGGGGAAGTACATCACCTGCTTACGAAGGTCGTGGAGTAAGGGGCATCTTATGTTCCTCCATGTTGTATGGTGGTGAGGTGGAAGCTCGTCCTCGGCGACGGGGAGGCCGCGAAATCGTGGTACATCTTGTGGGGTTTAGTCGGTGAGGGCCCGACATAACTCGTCCTTCCCTCGGGCGACGAGTACGCGGTTAGGTACGTTCCCATAAGTAAAACAAAAAAAAGGTAACCTCCCCCAGCCCTGTAGTTCTGGGGTTGTAGAATAAGGCTACGGTATCCCCTGTTTGTCGTAGGAGGCGACTAAAAGGGCCTCGGGTTCACTGGGCGACAAGGGTGTAGGTCTTTGTTGTACGCTGAAGTGGACCCGGGAAGAACGCGGCATCGGCTGGCCCGTGTCGTGCACACAAACTTAAAGTCACACAACGAGCAACGGAAACAACTTTTCTCGGCATTTCTCTAAGGGTAGTGTTCTATACTTTCTAAGCATTCTTGTTCAACATTGTGCGGTAAATTTGCCGTTAATAACAATTCGGGAAAACAACTTACTGAGCATGTTACAATTTAATTTCCTCATAAGTAAATACATAAGTATCAAAATCATTATAAATCTCATTGAAAATGTGAAGGCGAACGAGGCTGTAGGAAGTGGCAACTGATTGATTGCACGCCATGCGTGACGAAATTGCAATCCATTAATTAAATGATTTTACGCCACGTGCTGGTATGCTATTAGATTTTTACGGTGGAAAAAAATGAACGGGCCTATTGACAACTAAAATAAAGCTAATAACAAATAACTAACACAAGTGTAAGGAAAGATTATATCTTCCTTAAGTTATTCTATTTGGGTACATTTTCACGCACAAAATCCGACTCTAGCATGGCAAACAAGAAATAGCGAGAGAAAAAAACTATTTAGAACACAAATAATAATACATTTATAGATGTAGAGAAAGACAAAATGACTCACGCACTTCTCCTCCGCTTCAGTGTCACATCGGCACTTCAGAAGATTAACGGTTTAACTGCTTGAAGATAATTGCCTTCCGCTGCTGTTTTATCTCTGTGATCCGAACTCAACGATAGATCAGGCTACAGACAGACGCACGGCTCTCTGAGGCCATAGAAAAAGTGCCATTATTGCTTGTATAAACCTAATGTTGCCCAACGAATAATATTGTTACCTAACACACTTCGAAAAACGGAGGAGGTTCTTAATTCGACTTTTTGATGTTTTTTACCTCATGATTTTTAAATGACTGAACCGATTTTGATGACTAGCTGAAAGGTGATGCTTCCCGTGTGGTCCTTTTTAATTTGGTACAATTAGATTACTTATTTCTTTCAGATGAATGTCAAACTAACGAGGAGTATCTGTTGTGTGGATCGTCGTGTCCCTTCAATTGCACCAACCCTCCCGAACAGGCAGTTTGTTCCGAGGAATGCATCGAAGGTTGCTTCTGCGTAGCTGGTTACTTAAGGAACGAAACTGGCACCTGTGTGCCTATAGAGGAATGCGCTAAAGGTAAGAAGAGAGAATGTAAACTTAAATTAACTCTCTCGTACTAACCCTAGCGGGATAGACAAAGGCGGCTTTTTCTTGTGCGACACGTGATTAGGGTAGGGCGATGCTACACCGGGCTCAAATTTGTTTTAAGTAGTGATTTTTTAGTACTTAAAAATCATAAATAAAACTTAATTATTTATTAATTAAATGAAAGATATGTCAAAATATTTTAAATAAATACATAAATATGAAAGTTCTACACTATTTTTGTTAATTTATAACTGCGTCATTTACATACCTATTTTGAAAATTATTTTGAAGCGTGTTACTTTTAACTAGGTCACGTTCCATTTTGATTTTATGATATTATTTAATATAGAATTCCTAAAAATCGTATAAAAAAATTATTGTAAATATCTAAAATGCAGCAGGTACGGCTCAGATCTGCGGCAACAACGAAGAGTTCATGTCATGTGGAAGCGCCTGCCCAGCGACGTGCTCTCAGCCAGAACCCCTCACCTGTACCCTGGTCTGCAGCATGGGGTGCTTTTGCAAGTCTGGCTTCTACAGAGATGAAGCCAACAACAAATGTGTACCGCTAGACAAATGTTCAGTCAGTAAGTGTTTTGTTTACGTATTTTTTTATTTGTAAGCAAGTGCATCACAACAATCCCGCCCGATATGAGGGGAAATGCAGTCCCTGGATGATTAGTTACGATTTGGAGACCTTCAAGAAACGAGACTATTCCTTTCTCAAAGCCCTAATAAAAAATAGTTAGACACACTAGCTTAGTAAACCTTTTCACTCTTCCCTTGAAAACACATTGATATCGGGGGGAAAGCTCGGAGAATCTATTCCAATCCTTTTCTATAATATTAAAGCGTCCCGCGTCCATTTGTCGCGCACATACTTGATGCAAATTTAAGATTTATGTGGTTTTCTCATGGATCCCATTGTTAGAATTGGACCAATGAGAATCATCAAAATCGGAACATCCAGTCGAAAGTTATGCGGTAACAAACATAAAAAAATACAAACGAATTTAGAACCTCCTCCTTTTGAAGTCGGTACATAAAGATAGCATTTTGTTAAAATATGAAAGGGACTGGTATTCTAAAATATAAAAGCCAGGTCTAGAGATAGAAAGTTTACGTAAATAATTCTGACTCTTTCATTATACCCAAAAATTCATCAGCATAAAATGTTCATAGTTTTAGTGGTTGAATTTCAAATTCGGAGGACATCAAGACATAATGCTATCGAGAGCCTTAAGTAGGCTTAAAACGTTACATAGCCATTACTAAGTCAGTTGTAGGAACCGCCATGCTCAACCATAGAATAGCAGAAACACCTCACATATTGTACCTAGTACTAAAATCTAAAGAATATAGTACTAAAGTATTTTTGTTCATGTCTTCGATTTGCAGAGCCATGTACGAAGGAAAACGAGGTCTACGATATGTGTAACGCAGCGTGCCAGCCCTCCTGTGCAGACCCTGACCCTGTCTGCGCGAAGATCTGTTCAGCTGGATGCGTCTGTTCCTCTGGTCTACTGCGCAGTTCCGATGGGCAGTGCGTCAGTGTCGATAAGTGCCCCGCAAATGGTACCTACACTGGTCCCCTTTCTAAATATTTGAACGCGATAAATAAGATTCTTCACCTATCGTACGTATAGTGATGTAATTTTACTATAGATATCTTACATTTAGTGTCGTTTCGATAATATGTATTTAATCGTGTATTCGATATTATTGTAGAACTCAATACATTTAACATTTATGTGGGAATAAAGTTATTGGCGATACAAAATTATTTTCATGTTAGCATGTACAGTATTGGAGAGTAAATGATAAAAGGGGCTGATTTTGAGATACTTTAATTCAGAGTTGTAGAGGTTCTTTAAAAAAAAACGCTTTGAAATCAAATCAGTGACTTATTAAACATTTACACGATTTCTTTATTTCGATAATATCAATATCTCAATCATAAAACATTAATTTGATTTTTAGGAGTTCTTTGATATATCTATGGAAACCAACTTCCTACGCCATCAAAATAATATAGGACTCAATTGGACTTTCAAACAAAAACAAAACAAAATCGATTTAAAACATCACAGCGTTAATTGCTACGAATTTAGAATGTCCTCCTTTTTGAAGTCGGTTAAAAACATTGCCAATAGTCCTGCCACGGTTGGATATAAATGAAACAATTTTTTACAAAGTTTATTTTAACAAATTATTTATAGTATTTAAATTATATTAACTATTCCGAAACCATAGCTAGGAGAGATGGGTCACGACAATAGTCGAAATGTGTTTTTAAAACAATGTTTTGGACTATATAAATACATTTTGGTGATAGAAATTGAATAATAATATTAACATATACAATTTGCTACATAATTATCTTTACTAATATTAAATTTATTATAAATATCGTATAACAGACGCCGGGTGCGTAGCCTTGGTTTGTTATCGGCAGACTGATGATGTTTGCGACCTGAAACAAAACAAACAAACATCATCAAAAACAATTATTATTATTATATATCGCATGATAAATAACCTATTATATATTTGCAAAAAAGTCTTTGTCATTATAGTATGTATGAACTTGTAATAAAATCTCTTTGGCTCTATTTGTATCTGGCTGGTTTTGGTATCATTTAAAGTTTCAATTTAAAAGAACATCATTCCAAATTCAAATTAGGAAAATGTGTGATTTTCATTAGTGTCTCATACTGTCAAGATGAGTGAATCTAATGAAGAAATTCGTTACATTTTAGTGATGTGTCTGTGAGAGTAGCATTAATTTGGTGTTAAATGTTTTCAATCCGGAAGTTTTGATGTCAAAGAGTATTAAGTGCATGTATTTTAATATGATATTGAAAAAGGTAAATGAAATAAATAATAAATTTTAATAAGGAAAAAAAAAATGTTAACTGAAAGGAACATGCTAATGCTTGGATGTACACATATGAAAGAAGTAAGAAAAATGTGCGTCAGAACTGTGCAAAATACTCTGCCTACCCCTCTACGTCATAAGTGTGAATGCTTTTATCTGGTAAGCTCACCTCGCCGAGTTTTAATTGATACGATTGGTATTTACCGCTAATGGCTTCTTATAAATATCCTTCTACTGTTAACAAATGGTTCAAACAAGTTTTCCGGTATTGTCCGGTATTTCATTCATGAATATTAAAATTGAATATTAAGAATAAATAAAAAAAGCCGTTGTCGTGAGTTCGTGTGTTTGGACAATTAAAGTGCGTGAACCTTCTTTTGGTTGTCGTTGTGAAGTTGAATACGTCGGGGCTCTACGGCGTTTGCTGTTGGAACTGTAATGGTGGACTATAGGAGAGGTAAGTGTTTTAAATGTGTTCATTTAGCGTTTTAGCTTTCGTCACCCGCTGGCTACTCTGCCAGAACTATAATGAAACCTATTACTGGTCTAAAGCTCGGGTAAAAGACGACAGTTAATTTGCTAATTTATGTATATTTTATTTTAATTTTTTTTTAAATTAATCTCATAACTGTTTTATTCATGTATCATATTTATTATACTCTTTTTGTCTGTATAAATTCTATATAAAAGTTGTATTGGGCACGCACGTCTTTACGTAGTCCCGGGCACCGCTGAAAATCAGCGCTGTCGCATCCTTGCGACAGCATATGTCGAGACGGTTTCCGATATTGGCATCACATGTTATGTGCTATTTGTCCGTGTAACTTTAACTGTATTTTATTTTTCATTCCTTTTAATGTGTGTTATTTTTGTCTGTAATGTGTTTGTGTATTATGATGCCAATTAATAAAATGTCTGTCTATATTGAATAATAACCATTTGTTGTAAATATCGATATACCCACATTCTATTCAACAAGCGGTAATGTTAATAATTATCAATCCACCCTATTTAGTTGCTCGGCTCCATCCAAATTTTTATTTAATTCTAAAATACTAGGACATATAAGTTATACTGTGTCGTAATCAAATGCGTATACAAGTTACTATAGTATAAATACGTACTCGTAAGAAGAATTTATAATAACATTACGACACATCAATGCGCACATTTTATAAAATACATGACAAGAGAAGAATAAAAAAGTTTTAAATAAATTTGTTCTTAATTATTTAAATAAAAAAAAACAATATTTATTCTACAGGCTTTCTAAATCAAGTACGATTGGGCCGAAATATGTCAACATGTGTGATAATTTGAACAATGTCAAGTCTATTTTTTTATAATAGGATTAAAAGTGTGAGTTGTTATTTGTACTTGTAATGAAAGTGGCGACAGTATAAATATAACTATAATTTATAGTCTGTGTGATCTATGTATCATCTTATCCCGCCGTTAACCCTCTAAGAGCTGTATCTCGGTCAGCTATAAACCCGATAAATTTCGAAAAATCCTTTGTGATAATAACAACAAGCAGCCATAAAAAGCGGGCAACATTTTTAGAATTAATAGCGTTGTATCTAAATATTATGTCCATGTCTACGCTACGCCGTAGGCATTCAAAAATTCAATTTTATTTGAATATCGTTCGAAGTATTGCTGTAAAATATAAAATACAAAATACCATATCGTCTTAACTTTGCTCCATATAATTGATTTTAGCCGGAGAAACTACCCGATATAGTATACCATAATAGAGTTTTCTCTTGTATATAATTGAATGATCGTAGTTAACTATAGCAGCATACAATTTAGATTCAATCCCATTTGTTTCATGTTAAATAGTTTTTGTTTTTCTAAGTTTGACGGATGAAGTATTTATTATTATATTTATTACATAATAGAATGTACAAGTTTGTATAATTAGTCTACCAGTAGCGCCATCTCTTTTTAATGTATTGTACCATAATTTTATTTGTGGAAAATTCTTTAATAACTTTTAAATATATTATGAAATACTATTATTATTTATTTTAAGTATTCTAATGATTATTATGCGGTAACGAATGAATAAGATGTTTACCTAGTAATAATAAAATTATATAATGCTACATCACAAAATTAATAAAAGCGAACTCTAATGACAGAATACTAAACTAAACATATAACGTTAAACATGCGTTCTATAATTTTTCATATCTATACTAGATGGCGCTATATGTATTCTAGCTCAATATTGTATGTAGTGTACATACTTTCAAGTAAGGCGTCCTTGTTTTTCTTGTAGGACAAGTTTTGTTTGTCATATATATATATATATATATATATATATATATATATATATATATATATATATATATATATATGTTTCTTCTATCATACATAATTAAGACAAGATAATTTTGTCTCAGATATTTCAAGGCTTAAGGTCTTGTCAAGTCTGGATTCAGGGCAATCCAACCGTAATCAAACCCGAAGCTCTATCAGTAACTTTAAGATGAGGTTATCAAATGTACGTATTTATGATGTAAGTAAGATCTTTGAAACAATGTCGCTGCCCACCCCGATAACATGATACCAAAGATGGGATGATAAGACCTCACGCCATCACCACATTATTGCATATAAATTTTACCTATCCGCTTCCCAACGACACTGAGGTCACCTTTTTGTACTCCTCTTCCCTGATCCCGTACGCCAGCCAGGAGTAGGCCAGGAAGTCGCTGTGGTTGGAGATCAGTTGGAAGACCATGTTACGGGTGCCGGTCTGGCCCCGGATCAGCTCGAAGCTCACCACCCCCGACGCGTCAGTGGTCGCCGATACCTCTAAATACGTCATCACGTAGCCTTTCTGTGAATCAGGACAAAGATTTAATTAACACTTTTTTTGCCATCGTACAAACACGAACACTCACGCCAGTGAGATACACGAAGGGGTAGGCAGACACCTTTTTCAACAGACTTCATAAAAGGAGGTTCTCAATTCTTCTGTATGTTTTTATGTTTGTTACTTGATAACCTCCGACTGGATGAATCGATTTTGATGTTTCTTTTTTTTAAAAGCTGGTGCTTTCCGTGTCCCAATTTGGTCCAATTCGGCAATGGCACCCACCCATGGCAAAATCATATAAGTCTTAAATTTGCATCAAGAATGTGCGCCTGTCACAAACGGACGATTAATATCAATATCACGTAAACCAATTTCGATGATTCATTTTTTTTGGAAAAGATGTGCTTCAAGAGATGTGCTTAATGGAGTTTGGTTAGGTTCTCATAAATTCGATTTTCTTAATATTCCTACGATAATTCGGAAATACAAGGAGGGTGTCCGGGGGTAACAGCGTTTAATTAGATTTGAAGTCAGTATGTGTTTTTGCCCGTAAATGTACTCGTTTTTTTTAAAGAACATTCTTGTTAACCATTCCAACTTAGCTTAAGCTTGAGCTAGGAGATGGTACACGTCAATAGTGGATTCGAACCTACAACCTTATGTTAAACAGACTGAACTTTAAATTATTAGGCTATTGATGCTTTATTAGGCTATTCACGTTCATAAAACTGCGCATATATAATTGTCAGTTAGGCGATGTAATCTGTACTTTGTCTCTTTTACCATGAAATCAAAGGGCAAATTTAATATGATACGAGTGAAGATTCGTGGATAACCTTTTTAAATTAACCTCTATAGAAAGGTGATGTTAGAAGTACTCAGAATTGTACTGACGTGCAAGAAGCGAAAGGACTGTCTCTTTGTTCCACTTTATTAACCCCTGCTTACCCTTTTGGGACCACGAGGTTAGTGATTTTACATCGCTCTATTATGGAGCGTATAGAAAGTACCACGAATATCTTGTATTTGTTATTACCTCCGATTCCAAGTGGATTGGTCTTTGCTAAGCTATAGTTCGACAAGAATATATGTCATTTGTACGATCCTCGTGACTACAGTGTATGCAGGTCGACTGACCGCCGACCGCCGTTCGACTGCACCGTCATTAATAAAGCCTCTCGCTTCTAAATAAGGGTCTAACATCCGGAACTTGGAGCGAGGAGAAAATAATGACTCACGGGCGGTTACGTTTTTCAACCGACTTTTCAAAAAAGGAGGTTCTCAATTCGTCTGTATTTTTTGTCTGTAGTTGATGTATTATATGTATATGCACAAAATAAACACATCAAAAAGACAGAAAAAAAAATAAAATAAAAAAATCCAGGTCAAGAAAAAAACGGACAAATAGTACAATACTGTAATAATAGCCAATACTGGACACCGTCTCAGCATATGCCGTCGCAAGGATGCGACAGTGCCGGTTTTCAGCGGTGCCCAGGATTACCCAAAGTCGTGCGCGCCCAACACTACATTTAGATGGAATTTATACAGACAACAGACAATAAGAGTACAATTAATATGATAAATGTATAAATAGTCATTAAAATATTATTAATTTAATTCTTAATATATATTATTATTATTATAATATAAATATATATATTTGAAAGAAGAAGTGAAGATCATTACCTACATGTATATATCAGTAAATACAATATAATTCTTATGATTTAGGGATTTATTATACTTCAATACACTCCATTGTACTTCAATATGGTTCATAATGACATAAATATACAAAAATTTGTGTTATAAAACAACAGAATATCATCATAGTAAATAAAAGCCGTATCTAACAGTTCAAAAGAGGAGTGCTCCGATCGTCACCAAACCTACAGGATTACTCGTCAGGTCAATTTGAAGATTTCCTGAAAGTTTCACACACTTTCTCTTTTATATATATATATATATATATATATATATATATATATATATATATATATATTTGTATTTTAAGTACTTCACAAATAGGTGGCAACGAATAGTTTTAATTGGAAGATAACTACGCTATCGACCACAATTATAAGTAGTCGAGTACAATTAAAACCAATCATCTTATAATAACATAAAAAAATTGTTGTGATATATGCAGTATATTCTATTCAATATGCAGAAATGTTATTGATTTTCAATCTACCTTCAATAACTGCTCATTTATCTGCCTATTCCGACATACACTATATATATCTTGTCATATGTTTAAATTATTGTTGTACATAATTTAACGCCTTGGATTCAAATTGTAGCAGTTATGTACGGCTTTTAATATATTGAAATTTTTGTTGCATAGATATATCTCACTGAAGACTTTTCTGTCCGTGCGAACCATATCCCCAGTGATGTGCATTCGGGACACGTAGGTAATAAAAGATTTTATGTCTTTCACTTTCACACAGACTTTTACTTGGAGGATCACTAAAAAGACCCGTATCATTAAATTCCAGTTTTACAGACGGAGGTATACTATTTCTTTTCAATTAATTTTCGTTTTAGCGGGGTGTTATATAAACTAATATTTTCTGGATAATGCTTTTTTTGGTAAATCCTGTTTTTCAATCGACTTCTAATTGTAATGTAATTTATTGGTTTCAATTCTCAATTTGTCTGTATGTTTGAATGTTTGCTACCTCATAACTTTCGACTGGGTGAACCGTTTTTGATGATTCTTTTTTTATTTAAAAGCTGGTGCTGCCTATGTAATCCCATTTAAATTTGGTCCAATTCTGACAATGGCCTCCTAAGAGAAAATCGTCAAAGAATGTGCGCGACAAATGTACGAATAACTGAATATCACGCCGACTGATTTCGATTATTCATTTTTATAGGAAAGGGTAGAAAGTAGTAAGAAAAGTTTGGTTAGGTTCTACGATAATTCCGAAATACGAGAGCGTCTGCGCTTAAAAAATACGATCTGTTAGTTTTTGGTTTAACGTCAAACCTAACAACCGGCTGTTTTTTGATGAGCCCATATTCCAGGCTATAGAGGGTATTTTTTGACTAGTATCGTACCGCCGACCATAAGCTAGTCTCACTCCTAGCCATTAGGCTATCACAGCTTACGTCACATACATTTTTTATTTGTTGGACAAAATAAATCTTAAACCGAAAAACAAAAAGTATCACTGTATACATAATCTGAATAACAAGCAATTAGAATACAAAATTATTCCAAAAAGAAAACATAAGCAAGTTAAGAATACATTAAATTCCTTATCGTTCTCTGAAAACTTTATAAGCGAATTATTTCACATTATCTGTGCTAACTGGCCTCTAAAACGCAGACGGGGCCTAATAAAGTGGAATTACAGAGCGGTCCATTTTATATTCACGGGGACGAGAGCCCAAAACTGTGCCCATCCAATCGGTAGCCATTCTGGCGTAAAAGGACAGCCTAAGTGGTTTTTAAAGCGCGGACTCTCAGCTGCGTAGTTGAAGTACTCAAAATATTATACCAGTCCATATCTCTGCTAATCCGCTTTAACTGGTTAACCAATGGACGGACATAATATATATCGATTGATATCTAATATATAGGTATATCATAAATGCGAATGTTTGGATCTGGATGAAATTTGGAACAGAGGTAGATTATAGCCTGAAAGAGTACATGGGCTACTTTTTATTTAACCGACTTCAAAAAGGAGGTTGGTGATCATGTACAAATCGCGGATTACACTGCCGAGTGGTGTTAGTATTATATATATATATATATATATATATATATATATATATATATATATATATATATATATATATATATATATATATATATATATATATATATATATATATATACCTAGTCGATAAGTGACTCGACTTACGATCTGGTAGTCGCGGATACAAATCCCAGTCGGCGTGTATCAATAATTTGTCGTTTTTTCGGTTTTATAAGGTCAAAACAATGGAAACCGTCTGTCTACGCCGCTAGGGTTAAAGAAGACATGAAAGGTTATATCTGCGTTTATATTATTAAGTAAATTAAAGGTAGTATTGCGTGCGCACGATATTGGGTAGCTTTGCGACAGCACATGCTGAGACGGTAACCAATGTTGGCATCGTGTCCTATTTGTTTGTTCCTTCTTCCTTTAATTGTATTTTGTCTATTTTTCTTTCTTTTTTGTAATGTGTTTTATTTTGTTAATATTATGATGCCAATTAAAAAAGTCTATGTCTATAAGCAGAAGTGTACATATATGTGTATTTGACAAATCTAACATAACAAATTGAAGAATTTTTTGTAGTTAAAAAAAAAAATTTACAATTTAAATTTCTTGCTTTGAAGTCGGTTTTTGTTTTTACTCGTAAATATACTTGTATAATTAGGGTTAGATTTAGTCCTTCCCAAAATGAGACCCTGTCGAGTGGTCTCCAATCCATTTATAACCGCCTATCGCTCCGTTTATGATTATATTCACATTCTTAAAAGCTCCCTGCTAATGAGTGACGCAATTCCACAGCGGCGGGCCGTGAATCCATAAAGGCCTCAATTTGCAAGCCGCCGTATTCCTAAGCCGGCCGCAAAATGACGCTTTTTAGTTGATTTATCGAAAAAATATCCAAACACAGTTTATTCTACCTTGTAGGGTTATGCTGTGTGAATAATAAGCAGAAAATGAATATTCATTTGAAAGTGAATATTCAATAGTAAAAAAGTTTGATGTGTTTTTATTGTTTACATCAATAAAAAAGTAACGTTTTCTTAATCTCAAACATATATCTCTTGTTTGATATTGGTCCCACATGGTGGTGGGGTCAGCTTTCCACTTTGCTCTGTCCCCGACGTCATCTTTGGAAATCTTGCTCACCCTCATGTCTTTCTTAATCTTAATCTTATAGATAGTTGTGTCTAATCTTTGAAAATTATTTTTAATCTCGCCAAGTCATAGGTACTCTATATCTAGATTAGCAAGTAAAAAACTCAGAAAATATCCTCGAATAGACAACCATCCCGTTAAGAAATTAAAGTCAATGGAAAGTTCTATACTGCAAGATAGACCATATATCCTAAACAATATATATACATTTATCATAAAAGTATTTACCATCTCAAATAAGCAAAACCTATTACTGTTATGGTACCCATAATAATCCGTAACACCACAGAAAATGTCAATATTTTGATAAACAAGTGATCTCTTCAAGATGATCCCTCGTTAAATAAGACAAATCATGGGGTCAGTAATGCTCTACTACTAAAACAAATGATGCAACGTTACCCAGGAGACATGTAGAGAAAATAATTGTTAGGTATTTGAGCAGATTTATGCGTTAAAATTATACAAAAGTTAGCCAAACTATTGCTTCAAACTTACTTTGGCTGAAGCTGTAACTGTCACGAAGAACGGATCGTAGTTATTCCTGTGTCTGAATCTGTCGGAGCCCCCGCTCATCGGCAGCGAGTCTAAAACATAAACATTTGTCTGTTACTTTTATACCAACACTAAAACAAGAGACTTATGGAACCGCACACACGATTGTGTTCATCGTTCTTTTTTTTCCATTTTATTTAGGCTTTTTGGAAGTATACCAATAAGATACATATGTAAAAATTTAGGGCACAAGGAATCAAATGCACATGGGGCACGTCTGCTCTTTACCCCGCTGTCCCTATTAACATTACGAAGAGTTGGGTCGCCGCCAGTTTATTCGCCGGGTAAGTATATGTAACCACGTGAGAAGCACAAAATTTGGAATAAAAAAAATCATCAAAATCGGTCCACCCAGCCGAAAGTTATGCGATATCAAACTTAAACAAAATACAAACGAATTGAGAACCTTCTTATTTTTTGAAGTCGGTTGAAACAGGGTTAATAGATCGTGCGAATTTATTTCTTATTTTCGAATTGTGTGTCATTGAGTCATTGTGCGATTAGATGATTGGTTCCTAATTAAGTACACTATGAATAAATACAATAAATATAAATTAGTTGCGGTGGAAAAACTTAATTTTGGAGCTAAGAGACGAAGTTAACTAAATGGTTAATCAAGACGGCGTCATTTTCTTTCAGTATTTTTAACGGAAAGTACACAAAAACAAGAAAAGTTAAATTGGATTACTTTCGTCTAGAGGTGAAAATTTTGGCCGCTTCACGACACCATTTTAGGTTAGTGTAAACGGATAGATGAACGCTAGTCTGAGGTCAGATAAAGATAGAAATGGTTATACTTTTACCACGAATGACTTTTTAACTTATAATAATTAATTTAACCTGCGGAAAACCCAGGACGAAATTCATTATAAATGATCAGTTATATTCAATATTATAAATACGGTGTGACACATATAATGCCAAAGTATTTTTGAAAGCTAAGCAGGGATGATGGGCTTCTTTGCAATAATCTCCTTATAATGATACGTTTGTTTTTGTAATTGGAAATCCCAGGTCATTGCGCGATTCCCGTTTTTATTTTTTTATTATAAATCCATCTACTTTTAATGTCAGACCAGAATCTAGGTTGACAGGATAACAATGCCACAAGCCATTAAGTCCGCCCTTTGTAACCATTCTTTTGTGAGGCGACACAATGATGTTATAAAAAGAGTTTTAATATATTTGTAGTTAATAAATTAATAAATTTGAAATTCAACTATCCTTTCACCTGGCAAAAAACTTCAAAGGACTTTGTTCGAGTTTAGGCAATAGTTTGATGTATTAGGTTGACCTTAACTTTTGTCTAGATGCGGCTTACCTGATCTTAAGTGATTTTTCCGCCCACAAACATATACTAAAGTGATAACAGGTACGATGCCAACCAGTTATATAAGCTTAGGTTGCCAGAATACGAGACGAGAAACACGGCATAATATAAATCCGTTTTATTCCGCAATTCTGTGAGGTCTGGGTGTACTCTTGAGTCCCGGGTCTTTCTACAAGGGCGGCTTTTACAACATTTAAATAAAATTCAAACAAAGATTTTTTAAGAATAATAAATAACTTGGAGACATGAATAATGAAATTACTCTAAGTATGCTGGGTCACATCAGAAATTATTTGGTGGCAATATTTTAAAGAGCCGCGGCGCCGACACACATGAATTTGTTTGTTGCTATATTAAATGCTAATTTAGCTCGCGTTCGGCGTTAAAGTCCGCCATTTTGCTCTCTCTTCACTGAGAACGCCTGTGCTCATTGGAACAAAAGTATAGGCTTTAACTTTAACATTTTAACAAGGAATGACTATGACCTTATGTGTCATAAATAGCACCCTACGAAATTTATCCAAGTACTACGATTTTTATAGAAAAAGAGCAAGCGAACTTACGGCTCGCCTGTTTTTAAGTGATAAAGCCAGATTGTTAAGTCCATGAGCAAAGAAAACGAAAAAAATACTGTTTTGGAATTTTAACCGTTCCAAGATGGTGCTGCTTGAATTTGGAAAGTGGCAGAACATCAAAAGACAAAGGCTTTTACGTTCTTTTAACCGTTGTGTACTTTTCCTACCTTGTTAGATGTAGTAATAAGACAGGAAGCACAAATTGTAGTAACCTACTTTTAACCGACTTCAGAAAAGGAGGGTCCTCATAACTTTTGATTGTGTGGTTGCTTCCCGTGTGTTCCGAATCCCCATGTGGTTCTATTTGGTCTAATTCTCAAATTGGTATTCATGAGAAAACCATAAAAGTTTTAAATTTGCATCAAGTATGTGCACGACGAATAGGCGAATCAACATCACGACAACCGATTTCGATGATTCATATTTTATTGGAAAGGATGTACTTCAAGGGTTGTTTGATGAGACTTTGGTTAGGTTCTGGTTAATTCTATCCCGTAACATTCGTATTATAATTCGGAAATACCAAAATGGCGTTTAACGTTTGATTCTATTTAAATTACAATAAAAGGAAATCCATAGTATTAAATAACTCGAACGCTTAGTGAACGGCCCTTATCGTGTCAGCTGTCTTAAAAATAAATACCAAAATCAGTGTAATACATACGATCATATTCAATTCCAACTTTGAAATTCCTCTTCTCGTACAAATGCGGGTAGCACATGCCGAGAGAATATAAAAATAAACTAAACACAATTCCACGAAACATTTCTATGAATAAAATAGTCGGACACTGAACGAGTGGCTACCAGATTTTCAATTGCTCAACTGTGCCTTTATCCGACTTTATCGCATTGTATGTCGAACAGATAACAGTGCTCTCTCCGCCGAGATGAGATAATATTGAATTTCTTCAGACACACGGTGTTTATTGAAGACACGAGCGCAATTGATTTCGTAACTTTAGATAAGTAATTTTTATCTTTGCAACTCATGTGCGATCGATCGAGTTATTTTCAGCGATTTTGAAGGTTACCACTGAAAGTGGGCCGTTACGTTTTTAGATTCTTTTGATGTATTTAAAAGAATTTGATATGTTTTTAAAATAGTTCATGAATTGCGGATCTTTTGTAATATTATTAATATGGGTAACCAGCTGCGCCCGCGACGTCGTCCTCTCGGAATATAACAAATTATTTATTGAGTTTATTTTACATAAAAAAATTAGGATTTATTATTCTAGGACTTAGGTATATGAGGGGTGGGGTCGCGGTCATTTATGGTTAAATCGGGGCGACACGAAATTAATTTCATTGCGCCTTATTTTGATTTTGCTATATCTTCTAAGGTATTCATTTAATTTTCATGGTGTAAAGGGAAAAAATAATGTTCATAAAATGCTCAAGCCAACTAAGGTATTTAAAATAGTAAGGAATAATACTTTTTTTTTGTAATTTAACACCCAGGTTATGTTCATTTTATTATAAAGAATATTTTCGCCCGATATCGATAATTAGACGAGGAGTGGGAACTCTCGAAGACTTTGTCCGGAGTGAATTGAACTTTAAATTGAACATGGAAATATCCCCCCATCCTTCTTTTGTGCGAGAATTAAAATTAGTAAACGTTTTTATTTAAATTTTCGTTATTTATTGCACATAATATGAATCTAAATTATTTTTTTATTAATTCACGAGGAGTATATTAAGGCATAAATAAAATTCATATTACCGGGGTAGATAGAGACAAACGTTTTCGTTTTAATAATAATAGTTTAAGCCTATCTTCATAAACCGAACACAAATATTAGCTAGTAATTTATTTTTTAATTTAAAATAAGAGGCAAACGAGCAAGACGGGTCACCTGATGGTAAGTGATTCACCGCCGCCCACAATCACCAGCGGCGCCAGTGCGTTGCATACCCTTCAGGTAAGAATATGCTCTTTTCTTGAATAACCCAATGTCGCAGTTGTTGGGGAAGACCGCTGATGGCAACGAGTTCCAGATATTTTTTTTTTATTATATATACCGTGCGTGGCAGAAAACTGTTTTTTTTTAATCATTTTGTATCCAATGGTAAGTTAAACGAAAGCTATTAGGCGAAAATCAAACATAATCTCTGCCGACTTGCTGAAGTTAATGACGTTATTTATTTAACATTATCACTTCTTTTACAAATCTATATAAATAAAAATGAATCGCCGAAATGTGTCTACACGCAAAACTTTCGTTCTACCACAAATTGAATGATTCTTGTTTTTTTATTTTACGGACAAAGTGTTTATATAAAAAAGTTTAATTAAAATTTAATTTATTTATTCATTCAAGTAACTGAGACTCATCTGTTGGTAACATTTTTTGCTTAAAAAAACTATTGTTAGTAGGGATTACACAATAACATTTAGGGTAAATTAAATTATATTATACTACTGGCTTGACTGTGCTTATGTATACCTTTAAAGACTTTTTTTTAAAATCTGATTTTATAAAATTCAGTGAATGACACAGAATGACGTTCACTTGTTTTGCCAACGAACGCAACAAAATAACAGTTTTTCAAAGGGTGCTCGCGTTTAAAGGCTTATCGTCGTGTTATTTATTGTTGTTATATTGATAGAATTAATTTATATGGCAAAACATCGTTTGCCAGCTAGTCTGAAATGAAACAGCCAACGTGAAAGTATATAAACCAATGTCGGAGCCGTGTTTTTGTGCAATGAATCTTCGTCTACTGAGCAATTGTTCTTAATTAAACATTTCAATTTAGGCAGCACGCCGGGCGATCGTCGGCTTTGCGTCAAATATATCAATTCTACGTCTACCTGTCGCTTATAAATAATTCACAGCATCTTAATTAAGCCCGATCCTAACAGCAGGGGCGACGGTTTTGCCTAATGACCGTTTATTAAAGTCCCGTTATGTTATGCTAATTCATTTATATCTAATTACGTGCCTGAATTTTGCTTTAAATGCTTTTATAAACAGTAACCGCGCCCCGTGGTGTTACCAGTAATTAAAAACGCTTTCAATCTTTCTAAAATAAAACTAGCTTAAAATACTCCTTATTACATTAGCTATCTGCCTGTAAATGTCCTATCAAAATCGCTCCAGCCGTTCCAGAGATTAGCCGGAACACCGACGGACAGATAGACAAAAATTCTCCTTTTTTGAAGTCGGTTAAACAATGATATTGTTTGAATGATTTGCATGCATGGTCAAATCAACCCAGAAAGGTTAAGTTTTTCTTTGGGCCCTGTTTTGTTGTACGATTTGTGTTTCGTAGCTCGTAGCGTTTTATGTGCTACGGTTACACTTTGCCCTTTTATGAATGCACACACACAGCTGGAATATTTACGAATAACTCTGGAAGATATAAGTGTTTAAGTAAATGATGTCGAGTACTGCGATAAATTTTGCCGTCGGTACATGTTATATACTGCATTAGCTAGTTTATGTAATTTCGGAGTCTAGTATACTACACGCTCTGAACAGAAAATAAATATTCGAGTCTTGGAAAAACTTTTTGCTCCAATTGGTAACCGAAAACAAGAACCCTTAACGAATCTTAACTAATGCCCTTAGCCTTTTCCTCCGTCTCGGAAATGTTAATAACAAAAAATCATCGTGTGCGCGCAGAAAGTTAGTTTTTACCAAAAATCATAATGTGAGTAATAAATATCCTTCATTCCACAACAAATAATACGTATTCAGAGAAATAGTTGATTTAAAAATTAATATGATACGATATAATTATATAAATGGTCTTTTCTAGACCACCTTTTTAGTTTGTACTATAAGTTTTCTGTGGGTCTACAATTAAATCTAATTTAAATAAAAATATTACGGTAAAGTAACACATATATATTCTATTACTAACAATAATACATAAATTAAATATTTTATTATACATACAAATTATAAAATCGAATTAAAAAAGCCAATCCGTGATAGCTCAGTGTCCGGGCGGATGCCTATACCCTTATACTCTTTTTACAGAAAAGGCATGTGCCGACAGTGGAATATTGCATACATAAGCTGTAACTTTAACTGTAACAAATTATATATATATATATATATATAATTATGAATATTATAACAATATATTTAACAAGAAAGATGATGCTTAAATACTAAAATTCAATGCATAAAAGCAAACGAGGATCCCGCGTCTCACACGCGCTGGCAAAGCATTCCCAAGGCGGGCATTATGTGATAAGATCTTTTATCCCATCCCTCAAATAACCGCAAGTTAATAGATGCGTTTTTTAATGTAAAACATTGAAGAAAGCGCTTGGATTAGGGCCAGAATACAATGGTGATAAGTCTATTGCCATGATCTAATCTCTACTATAGATTTTGCTGACCGTATCCTAAACTAAAGGGCTTTTTTACGGATATTTGCGGTCCCAGTGTCCGTCCTATTTTACGGTTAATCGGATCTCGATCGAGTCTTTAATCAGTGGCCGGCGAGTTGATTGTATTTTCGTAAAATCCCGCAGCTGGAAAATTACAAAATGCGAGTTTTAAAAGCACACACAGAAGTACATAACCCGTTTAATTTAATTCCGTTTGGTGAAACAAGTGAAGCGTTTATCTTTAGTTGTATTTTGTTTCAGTTCTCAATTCCTGCGAGGATCTAAAAGATTATAAGAATATAATTTTATGCCATTAATTGCGTTACTAGCTCGAGGGTTTTAATTTTCTTTTCTTTTTTTTTAGCAAAGAATGATAACAAACAACTAGCATTCTTTTAACTTTTTTTTTTGTTAACGGGGAGGAAATCTTCAAAAAGATGCCCCGCCTTCTGGGGTAAGGCGGCGGTTATGTGGGGTTGGTGGCCCTTTCCTCGGTGCATGACGAGGGGCTCCGGGATCTCCAGTGGAACGCACCGGAGCCCCTCTGCACTGTGCTCAAGGAGAGCACGTCCCGGAGGGGAGGTTACTTCCTCCCCCCCCTGTGCCCTCGCAGTGCAAGGCGACACGGGCCAGCCGATGTCGCCTTCTTCCCGGGTCCACCTTAGCGGACGACAGAGGCCCTTGTCGCCCAGTGAACCCGAGGCCCCTTTTAGTCGGCTTCTACGACAGGCAGGGGATACCGTAGTCTTATTCTTGAGAGCCCAGAACTACAGGGCTGAACATTCTTGTTAACTATACCAACTAAGCTTAAGCCTGTGTTAGGAATCTATTCAGGTCAATAGGCGAATGGTGGATTCGAATCTACGACCTTACGATTAACCTTAAGAGTAACTTAGCGCAAATAAAAAAAATACCGCCACATATATCTCTAGGTGCAATAGCGTTCTGACAAGAGGATCCCTAAGAAAGACAAACTCACTACGGCTCGGTCATACGGTTCTATGTCATAACAGGATGCAATAACATCTAAAGTTAGGTCAGTCTGGCGGCCAAGTTCCCTAAGTAACAGGGCTAAGTAACACTATTGAGTGCCAAGGAACATTATACATGATAGCTATAACTTAAGTAACTTAGAAAGAACTTCTTATCCGATTATCTCGAGAAAACACATCTTCCAAGTTTATTGCTATGTACTTTATGTGATCTTATGATATTTATGTTTTAAGTGAGATACGATTCTATCCTTGTAGTCACAATTACGTGAAAATTTACTAAGCGACTACATAAATGAGGAGATTTTCAATGCATCTATATATCTCAAAAGACTTCAAAAGGAAGAGGTTCTCAATTCGTCTGTATATTTTATATGTTTGTTACCACATAACTTTCGACTGGGGAACCGATTTTTATTTGAAAACTGGTGCTTCCCATCCTATTTTCGGAGGATCTTCCAGGTCCCATTTAAAATTAGGTCCAATTCTGACAAAGGGTTCCTTGAGAAAACCATATATGTCTTAAATTTGCACTTGATGCATAAATGGACGAATAACTCAATATTACGCCAACGGATTTTTTTATTGGAAATGATGTATTTTTAGAGCAGTTTGTTGAAAGTTTGGTTAGGTTCCGATTAGGTTTGAGTTCGTAATTCGGAAATACAAAAAGGGCGTCCGAGCGTAATAGCGTTTAACGTTTGATTTAAAGTCGATTTTTGTTCTAACTCGTATTTAAACTTTGAATTTGATATACTTGTATTTATGAGCAGCGCTGTCATTTTTGAACCAATTTAAATTAAAAAAAAATTGGATCAAAAATAGTTTAATATAAAAATTGTTTAAAGGGTTTGTCGGTATAAACATTCTGTTCCGAAAAAATACTATGAAATCCCTAAAAATCGTATGGAAGAATGCTTATTGATCGAGATATCAACTTTGGAGATTAAAAAGAGCTTAGACGTGTCTACTACGCGTTCAATGTTTGATCACGTTAGATTTGATTTTAACTCAACAGTTGAAAATAACAAATAATGATTCGGTTGTTGAATATTAATTGCAGCCTTCGTGTGTTGATGTATGTAGTGTAACTGAAATGGAAGCTAATAAATAAACAGGAGCAAACACATGTAATTATATTCATTGCGTTATATTATCCGGAACGTTACGTCGCACGGTCGTTAAAACAAGCGTGACATTAAATAATTCTCTTGAGGGTTTTAGATTAATATTAAAAAATAAATCTAATTTTATTTATTTATTATTTATAAACACAAAAGAACAATGTACAACAAGGCGGATTTAATGCCATTAAGTATTCTCTACTACTACCAGGGTTGTGTAGAGACAAAGTTATAATTTTTGAATTTGTCCATGAATAACCGTGAAATACCGTCTCACAAGGGGTATTTAAATATAGTTTCCTATAATTATTTATTCAGGATTTAGTTAATAAAATAGGGCAACCATAACTATTCTTTCGACTAGCTCTTATAATAAATAATTTAATTGAACTCAATCAATATTCATTAATATATAATAATATTTTTCTACTGTTATATTACAAGGTCAATAAATAAGCTTGAATGACCTTACTCTTGCCCATGCTCTTATCCCCTGGGTGAGATCAGAGGTAGACCTTAAGTAGTTTTTGGCACATCTTATTTGGAAGAATATGAAAAGTTGTAATACCCCTGTAATTACCCTTATACATGTGAAATAAACAATTTTTTTTTTCGTACGGAACATACATAGGTCATAGGCCCTTTCCTCGGTGCATGACGAGGGGCTCCGGGATCTCCAGTGGAACGCACCGGAGCCTCTCTGCACTGTGCTCAAGGAGAGCACGTCCCGAGGGGGAGGTTAATCCCTGAGCCCCCCCCCTGTGCCCTCTAAGTGCAAGGCGACATGGGCCGGCCGATGTAGCCTTCTTCCTGGGTCCTCCTTAGCGTACGATAAAGGCCCCACCCTTGTCGCCTAGTGAACCCCAGGCCCCTTTTAGTCGCCTTCTACGACAGGCAGGGGATACCGTAGTCTTATTCTTGAGAGCCCAGAACTACAGGGCTAGACATGGTATGAACCTTAACTTATGGTTTCACAGACCGCACTCTGAACTGTTAAGTTCCTACTAAGCTACGTTTACAGAAATGTGAAAAGTGTGTCGTATTGGAAAAAAAACATTTAAATTAGCCTACCTACCTGAATCAATGGTGTGAGCACTTTCATTTATTTATTCAAAACGCAGTTCTTCACACATGCTAAAGCTTGATGCTCCTGGAAATGTTTACGCAAAAACAGTTCAGTTCTCTAATTCGAACGATTCCAATCGCCAACATCTGTTGCTCAATCAGTTCGAAACGAATTAAATCGATTGGATATACTACATCCAATCGGCTTATTTTTCCATTAATTCTTTTTATTGCTCTTGTGTTCTTTGGCTGACTGGTTTGGTTGAAGTGGAGATTTCACGGAAACATCGCTTTGAACCAGTCATCGCGCGAATGCCTACAGTATTCGTCTACGTACGCGATGTTAAAAGAGTGACGGCAATTACAAATAAACACCTTAACTTTTTAAAATATACCCACACTTGCATTTGTATAAATTATATACTGGAATAGGCTAACTTCTAAGATACAGGTTATGCCTAGATTAGACGTTAGGAAATCCTTATAAATAGGTTTAATTTATCAAATATAAGGTTATTGTGTTTAACAGTCATATATAAGTATTTTATTTATATAAATGTAAATAGAAATTTGTTTAAATTACAACACTAACAAATAAAGTTGTACGCGTTCACGTGGCTGTTTAAAAGCGGAAATATACAAGCTTTGGGTGTTTGCTTAAGTGCGACCGGAGCGTCGTACACTTGAAAGGCGCAAGGGGTGACTGCAGTGCGTTGGTCCACAGGTGGGGGGGTGGCAACCCCGTCTCGTTTCATCTCGTCTCAGTGCCGTGCCGACCGCCCCGGGGAACGGATGTAAACGAGCGCCGGCTCGACTTTCGTCAACACGCGAAAAACAACAACAAAGCGACGAGGAAATTCACCTCAAACTTTTTGCGGTTTCTTTTCTAAATTTTTTGTGCCAAAAAAACTAAATTTCTTACCCTGTTTTTCTTTTTAGTTTTCTTTGGTAGTGAGGCTGTGATTGGAAAGTGTTGTGAAATAGATGTAAGTGTCGATGATTATCACAAGAGAATATTAGAGTGCAGTAATGGATGGCGAAAACAGGATCATTTTAAACGTTGGAGGAATCAGGTAATGTATAGTATTATTACCACCTAATCGTCTTATTTATAGCCTAGTGATAGTAGCCTCTGGTCTGACCTAACTGTTTTCAGTTTGTAACCAATTATTTGCTTTCTAAAACACATGCACAATTTTTTGAAAGCCTGAACACCTAGACAAAAAAGCAGCTAAAATTTCTCGATGTACTTTTTATTGAAGATTGGACAGTCATTAAAGCCAAAGTGATTACGCTGCCCAAGAACACCAACAGTTATTGCAGTTTGTTATAGCAATCGCCGGCATCTTTCTCACCAGAAAACGAAGAAGTACAATATATAATACCCAATTATACAGTTTTTGTTTGACAATCAGCATGTGAACCAATCTTATAAAAGAATATGTTGTTCAATTTGTACTTAAATCAACCAAAGTCGCGGGTAACCGCTAGTGTTCTGAAAGAAGTACATATGGTCTATTGTCGGATTATACGGTTCATTTATTTTCTATTCACTCCATAGCAGCTAGGCACGGACATGAATTTGCAAGTTAAATGAGATTATTCAAATGAGATAACTATTCCGTGAAATGTCACACAGTTTCATATTTCGTGTAAACGAAATTGAAACAAGGGGTTAAAGAAACAGAGATATGATTATATCTTGAAACAATTTGTCTCTAGCTAGCTTTTCTCTGATATACATGTTGAAAACTGAGGTAAATTTAAGAAAATGCTGAGTTATTTTTGTTACAAAAGATACAAACATTCTTGTTAATAACCATTCCGGTCTATGCTTTTAAGAATTTCTGGCAGTAGTCAAATTGTTGGATTGAACCTTATGTTTCGCAGAACGTATCGACGATCGATAGGCAATCATTTGGTAGTGGCTGGTTTTGGTCGCAACAACACTTAGTTGTGGCGGGGATTCTGCATCATTCACCCATCAAGTACCCTTTTGATAAAAAAACCATGCAGTGTCGTGGTACAGGAGACAGGAACGAAATGTTTATAATAATAATTTCAAGTTCTATTCGAGGTATAAAGAATACAACTATTCGGGTATACATTTTTATTGACTAATTAATTCGCTTAATTAATTTTTACTAATTAATTATTTCGATTAATTGGGTGACGGAGCCGTGGTAGCTCAGTGTCCAGGCGGTCACCTCAAATGGTATAGTACGCTAGCCACCCGAGTTTCAGCCCTGTAGTTCTAGGATCTCAAGAATAAGACTACGGTATCCCCTGCCTGTCATACGAGTAGAAGGCGACTAAAAGGGGCCGCGGGTTCACTGGGCGACAAGGGTGGGGGCCTTTGTCGTCCGCCATGGTGGACCCGGGAAGAAGGCGACATCGGCTGGCCCGTGTCGCTTAGCACTGCGAGGGCACAGGGGGGGAGGGAGTAACCTCCCCCCGGGAAGTGTTCTCCTTGAGCACAGTGCAGAGGGGCTCCGGTGCGTTCCACTGGAGATACCAGAGCCTCTCGTTATGCACTAAGGAAAGGGCCACTGGGGAGGTTTTAGTGGGTAAAAACCCCACATAACCTCCGCCTTCCCCCCAGAAGGCGGGGTATCTTTTTGAAGATTTCCTCCCCGTTAACAAAAAAAGCTACTAAGCTAAAGCTAAAAAGAGTTCGATCCCCGGTTCCAATACATTTTCTGCTGCAATTTTAAGTGCGTTCGGCGGTGATGGAAAATATCGCGAGCAAACCTACATATCTTAGAATTTTTGTTTTACGACATGTCAAGTCAATGCTGTTATACTCTCTCAACTGAGAAGGCCTGGTGCCCAGTAGTGGGATATATTTGCATGTATAAAGGCTGTAACTTTAACTTTTTTAATTGGGTGACGGCCAAATTTGTTTGTTATCCAAACTATGTGATAAAATGTGCACAAGTTATTTTATTTGATGTAAAATACGTCTCTGACACGCTTATATATCGGTATTGTTATTTTATGTGTCTGCTCAGTCCCGACGGTCTGGGGATGATGTGCTTTACGTTTTCTTTTATCAACACGTGACCGACTTGTAGTTCTACCAGTATTCACTTATTTTGTCAAGTCATACTTTTATTAATTGATTAGATATTTACTCGAATATTATTCATTGAATGAAAATACTTTTACAAATTTTATCGCGGCTTAACCTTATTTCGAACACTTTACAGCAGCAATGACCAAAGGGGTGGATTCTGTTACTCCACGATATAATCTTTAAAACTACTTTTATTAAATTTTACCCTTCTTATAATTTTTAGATTTATGCAAATATAATGAAAGCGAATTGTCACGCGACGGTATAATTTTTTTTAAAGAATGCTAATAATATTTTTTTACAAATATTATTAACATCAAGAATGTTCCAAATAAGCTTGGGTTTGTATTAGGAGATGGTTAGTCGAATGGTGGATTCGAACCTGCGACCTTATGATTCGCAGACCGTACCCTAAACCATTAGGCTATTAACGCTTTAAATGCATCAGGAAGTTAGCAGTTAGTCAAATGACATTCTAAGCTAGTACTCTCGTTGGTTGTTAGTTCTAGACTACTTAGTACATGAGATCTTTCATACGCGACAATATTCGATGGAATACGATAGATAGAGACATGTCCTTCCATTTTATCGATATGACAGTCTTAAGGACCAGTCGCTTCCTGTGGTCTTTATATAGACAACGGTCCATCTAGAGGGCGCTCTATGCTTCTCCGATCCATTTTTCACCTCCGTTTCGTGCTTGTCCTACCCTATTATCAGTCGCAGACTTGATAGTGGCCCGCATGCTGACATTTCAGCTAGCTGACTTTGAAAGCTATTCTATGTATGATTCTAGAAGATCACCGCAGGAAGATTTCCACACAATAATATACTAGACACGTGAAAATACGCTTTTCTGTGATGGATTGACAAACCGACCGTTATTGTATACATAAACAGATGAGATTTACGTCTCGACGTTTTTACTTGCGCCCTGTTATTCAACGAGTTGTTATTACAAAAGGAAACAATAAATTAGAAAAGTTTTTACACAATATATATACTTTGTTAAGTGTTGTCGTAAACAGACAATTTAATATAGACTGATGTAAATTAATCTGTTTTCTAACTGATAACGAAATGTTGCTATATGTGAGAGAATTATGTAACGGATTCAACGTTTTTATCTTCATTCATACGTCGACTACAATTCATACGATTTCAAAACAATGATTTTAATATATACGGTACTAGACACGGAGGGCATGTTTTTATAGAGAGTAATTATTAAATGGGTTATAGTGTAAACATAGTAGTGTATTGCAAATAAAAAGAATAATAAAAATCGGTTCACTTAGTCGAAATTGATAAGGTAACAAACATAAAAATACTATACAGACGAATTGAAAATCTCCTCGTTTTTCGGAGTTGCTTGAAAAGAAGAAATCATCACTTGAGCTTAGATTTAATACGGATTAAAATAGGTATTCAAGGTTCGTTTGTAAGCAAGAGATATAGCTGAATAAATATTGACTGCTTACTCCAATTATTAGAGCGCGGGCGGACGTGGAAATATCTTTAATCGAAATTAGATGGAATGTGCGTACGTGACGTATTCGTATATTTATCTTGAACTGCTAGATGTAAGATGTAATTTCGACGCCTTTATTAATACAAAGGAAATTCGAATTACATTGTGTGAGCCGACAGAAAAACTGTAGCTTTGAAAAGTACTTGTGTCCGCGATTTTGTCTGGGAGGTTGCATTTTTTTATTAAGAAAATAAAAACAATGAATCAAAATCTAAATTAGTCAAGACAGAATAGTTGTTGCACATGTTATTTGTGTGTGAGCATCTTGGACTTAGTTGGAGTTTTTTCTTATTGACTCATCAAATTTTTGTGATCAAATATTAATACGTGAAGCTGAACTTCGTACTCCTTAAGAAAATTGCATGCAATAGCATAAAAACTTGCGTTTTTTACTTATAACTAGGTTACTTACGGGTATTATAAAGTTAAGGCAAGGGACAGATAGCTATTATATAAATATTGATTTCAATGGGAGCACTTCTGGTGTATGTGGAAATGCATATATTTAGAAATTGCGTCTTTCTGAAAATATATATTTCTTGCAGTGATGGCCTAATAGCTAAATATTTTGCTCTTATGGTCGAAGGTTCCCAGCGAACGAACTTGTACCAATGAGTTTTTGTCTCGATTTTTTTATGTACAAAAATCATTTGACAAAATTTGTACGTGGTATATGGCGGCGAGTTTACCAATTTATACATATGCCAAAAGCGCGCAGCCATTTCTGCCTGTAACTATCCCACTAGAAACTTTTAAACTTTAGCTGATTTTTTTATAAATTTATTGAAAGTGAGAATTAGTTACGTTGAAAATGCGTGCAACATCAACAAATGATTAAATGAAAAAGAAACTGCAAACATTTCACATTGGCAGCAGGTCTACGATTTATATTTCAGTACGTCTACAGACTGGCTAGTAACAGGTAGTAAATGTTAACTTTAAACTAATTTATTGGAACGCGAGACTGGATGAAAGTTGAATTGAATCGGTTGTGTAAAAATATCGAATGTGGACATGTAAAAATATCTCTTGAAACGATTTTTACTTCACAATTATTGAATGTATATTTACATTATATATAGTCTAACAGTAAAAATGACAAACTGGTATATATGTATATGTAATCGAATGCCATGGTTAGCACTGAAAAAAAACTATATTGCATATTTCCTGCATGCAACATAGCTGCAGATTTTGCAAAATCTATACATATAAATAAAATTGAAGTGTCTGTTTTTAAAATTAAAATAACTTACAATTTTTACTACACACATATGAATTTATATAGGGTACAGATATCAAAATAACAAAGAAAACAGTATATAATAAAAATTACCCATTTTATCGAAAAGGAAGTATAGGGGAAATGATTGTATTTCCATCGATCTGATCTGTATTATGTCTGTAAGGTGGAAACGCGTCAATGTACACTCATCGACATAATTAGGGGAACGTATAAAGGTCTATAAATCTAAGTCAATTTTAATTATAAAATACAGAATTGATATTTCTTTTCTAGACTTTTGTCCTTGATGTCGCCGTTTCCCTCTGCATATAAGACATTCAAACGATTAAGTTATTAATAAGTAGAACCGTGGTGGCTCAGTGTCCGCGCGGTCGCATCAAGTTGCAGTACGTTTGCAGCCAGAGTTCGATCCCCGGTGCACTTCGAAGTGGCGGGGGAAACTGCATGTGCTAGAATATTTTCTAAGAGATGTGAAGTTTGCCAATCCGCATTACGTATGTGTGGTGGACTATACCCTTATACTCTCTTACATACATATACATACATACAATATACAGGATGTAACTTAACTTAAACTCAAAATGATTAAGATCGAAAAATAAACTCATTATAGTCAAACGAGTTTTTCCCTGGCATACAAGAGTTACACATGTCGTTGGCAGGACATTTCATTGTAAAATTCTTTTATCTGTAGTCAGACTACCTTTTATCTACCTTTTATCCTAACATTAGCTTGTGGATTTCAATGGACGATATTTATAACACGTCAACAAATAGCCCTTATCCACATACCGCATAACGAAAATTTAATTTATACTATAGCAGTTAGTTTCAAAAGATCTCCATTGTCTACTGCATTTAGTAGACATTGTTTCAACTGATGGATATTTAATTCGTGAATTTGAATTAAAAAAAAACCATTTACTTACGTTTAACGTAAACGTTTCTGAGTTTCTCTTAGCGTACTGTTACATTGGGAGACCTTCCAAGTGTTGTGGTTTATGTAACGATAGCGGTACGCCAACTGGTTTTATTTCACATTTTGAAGCAAACAGGCAATACAGAATATAAAACTACCCGCAGTATACACCGTAATAAGCTCTAGGAAATGGTCAACGATTACTGTCACTGTTAGTCTTAATTTGGGTTAAAGACACTAAAGCTTCTTTTTATATCTTACTAACTGATCCGGCAAACTTTGTACCGCCTTATTTTTTGATAGTAGTTAGTAGTAGAAACTCGAAGAGGTTTCGATTTGAACCGGACCGGATTCTATGATTGACATTTATGATATGACGTATGATCTGTTTGAAGTTGTCGTAACTTTTCTCCAATAACATAACAAGACTTACAAAAAGATTACTTTATCCCGGTGGAGTTCATTTTAAATAATATGATACGTGATAAGGAGATTGAATATATTATTGCAAAGAGGGACTCGGCGTATAGATTGAATCGACTGGCATTTGACGCCGCTAGTTACAGCCTTAACATGTGTCCCACTGTTGGGCACAGGCCTTCTCGGGATAGATTTCACGTCTTAGAAAAAAAAAATTCTAGGACATGTAGGTTTCCTCACAATATTTTCCTTCACAGGCGAGCGCGTGGTAAATCAGGAAATAAAATTGCAACAACAAATTTATTGGTGCCGGCACCGGGGATCGAACTCTGGTTGCTAGCGTACTATGCAACTTGAGACATCCGACCGGATATTGAGGTAATATGACTCACGCTGGTAGCCAAAGGCTAAAACCATCGTTTGTCTGGCAATAACATTATTTATTCTTCTGAACATTGCTTAGATCTTAAAGACAAATGTTCATATATCCTTAAGCGTTAGTTAGACAAATAGTTATGTCAGCAAACATTTTAGGATTTTGGAGATTTTGTTTGTTAAAGTTAGCATGGATTCAAACCCTAATAGCCGCATTCAGGCCACTAAGGTACTGTTGCATAATTTAATAAGGAAAAGATAATATTCCCCAAATCACTTGTCAAGCATATCACGAACGTCATTCACAAAGACAGAGAAATGGATCACTTCAAGCTCCGAAGATGCCTATGTTGTTTACAGTCGGAAATTGCGTGAACATGAACACTGACGTAGACAGCTTTCGGAAATTATTTACACAACGCGATTTGATTTACATTTCAATGTTTTACATTTACCTTCCTGTGTTCATTTAATGATGAACAATAAATCAATACGTTATTATTACCTTATTAATATTGATTTATAGATCTGACGTCACATACTGAAATTAAATGCTATTTTAGTATTTAGGTTGTTACAAGGTTACAGACACTTGTGGTAGATATAGTATCAGCTCTGTAATTCTGGGCTCGTAGAATAAGACCACGGTTTGCCTGTCGTAGAAGGCGACTAAACGGGGCTTCGGGTTCACTGGGCTACAAGGGCGGGCCTTTGTCATCCGCTGAAGTGGACCCGGGAAGAAGGCGACATCGGCTGGCCCGTGTTGCCTTGCACTGCGAGGGCACAAGACGGGAGGATTGACCTCCTCCCCCGGGACGTGCTCTCTTAAGAGCAGAATGCATAGGGGCTCCGTTGCGTTCCACTGGAGCCCCACGCTATGCACCAAGGAAGTGTCACCATTCCCCCAGAAGATACAGCCTTCTTATTGAAGATTTCCATCCGTCAAAAATAAAGATATATTGTAGCGTTGTAATTATTCGAACCACTACAAACATGGTGCAAGTTTATTTTTTTGAGATACGCATTCAGCATGTCTTTCTGATGATAACACGACCTGAGGAATGATTCTATTCAAAAAAGGTTAAAATTACAGTACCGATGGACAGAGGCCTTCTTTGTAAAGAGAGTATAATATATTGACTTGTAATTTATTATGTTACCAATAAAATCTGAATCTGAATATTATTTGGAGACTGATGAATGAGAGATTGGGAGACTTCACATGTACAACAATTTTTTTACACATGCAAATTTCCTTACGAAGTTTTCCATCACCGCCGAGCGCGTAGTAAATCAGCATTTAAATTTTCAACGAATAATTTTATTGGTGCCGGCACCGCGGATTCAACTTTGCTAGCAACTAGAGGCGACCGCATACTGAGCTACAACGACAAGTCTATCATGTATCACGATGTACTCAAATTATCACCGATGTAAGAAATCTTAGCTTACATCCAGCTGTTGGAAAATCCGATCTCTAGCATACGTCATAAAACTATTTCAGTTCAACTATAAAACTGTTATTGTAACATGTATAGAATTTCTTGTTCTGGAAACGCTATTGAAAAAAACTAAAAGTCAGTTACAACACAGACAATATTCCGGCTTGTGTCAGTCTGTTCAAACCACATGCAAATAAAAGCCATCTATGTATAGATGTAGTGAGATATTATTTTCCTTCGGGAAAAATCGCATCTTTATCAGAATACGATGACACCCGAATTGTTAAGAATGATCGTATTAGATGAGTGACATTTTCATATCCATTTATATGGAGCTATTTGAGAGAGCACGATAAATACGAAGTTTTCCGAAAAATTACGAAGGAAAATCTTTTCTCACTATATCTTTACAGCTACTAGCGTACCCTAAATTATTAATTTCTCTCCGTTTCCATTCTCTTCTAGAGCGGGTGAAGATCATTACCTACACCCATGTACATTTCAGTTCAGTATCAATTAACTTCAGTGTACTTTATTATATTTCAATATACTCGTCGTTCAATGTACTTGTTCTTCAATATGGTTAATAACGTCATAAATATACACAACGCATGTATCAATACAAGTTTGGGTTATCAAACAATAGAATATCATCATAGTTAATAAAAGCTGTATTTGACAGCTCAAAAAGAGGAGTACTCCGATCATCACCAAACTTTACAGGGTTACTCGCCAAGTCAATGTAAAGATTCCCTAAAATTTTCTTTGAAATCGGTCCAGCCGTTTCGGAGCCTATGTGGAACATACCCACACGCTTTCTCTTTTAAATAATTATCTAGATTTAGATTATAGTTTCTATGTTTTCTACATGTTTTATAGACTAGTATATTAACGTAAAAACAAAAACCGACTTCAAATCGAATCAAACGCTATTAAGCGCCGACGCCCTCTCTGTATTATCGTTGTATGTACTTTGTATAAGTGTTCTGAATCATCGTAGGAATATTACGAAATTAATTAAAAAATATTAAAAAATAACCACAACCTAACTAAACTCTCATGAAGCTAACGTTGAAGTACGTCCTTTTCAATAAAAAATTAATCATCGAAATCGGTTGGCCTGATATTGAGTTCATATTTAATACAATTTTAAGACTTATATGGTTTTCTCGTGGACCCCATTATCAGAATTGGACCAAATTCAAGCACCAGCATTCGAAGAAAAAAATAACATCAAAATTAGTTAAAAAACGTACAGACGAATTGAGAAACTTCTCCTTTTTTGAAGTCGGTTGAAAATAGAATGGAATAGATAAAGAAGAATAGCCTTAATGAGCTCTGGTAGCTCAACAGCACCAGCAACCCGAGTTCGATCCCCGGTGTCGGCGCAAATTATTTTGTTTGTTGCAATTTTAATATAAGTGCTGATTTGCCACGTGTCGAGCGCGAGTGAGATAAAACATTGTAAAGAAACTTATAACTTGTATCAGAAAATTTTATAAGACATGAGAAGTCTGCCAATCTGCATTAGGTGCGCGTGGCAGACTGTGCTTTATACTCTCTTTACAACGAAGACTTGTGCCCCACAATGGGACAATTATATATAGACTGTAACATTAACTTTTATAGTAGAGATGAGTATAATACAATAAACTTGTCTTCTAAATGTTTCTCAGATCAAAACCAATAAACGGTACATTGGTACTGTCGCTTGGTTTCAAACCACGGTTTGTGTGTTAATTCTAATAAAGTTAATAGATTAGGGTGAACGGGAATTACTATACTTTAATTAAACTTTATGAATATATTAAAACGTCCGAAAACACTGTTAATAATTTAATTTATATAATGTTTTGATAATAAACAAAGCTCCGTCTATTTGGCGATAATTGACAATAAATTGCTGGCAACGTCGATTCATAACAACTCGAAGTTTGTTGAAGTTGGCAACTGTTTCTGATTAAAGTTATAATCTTTCCATTCCCGCATGTCCTTGGAGTATCGAATAATGATTTTAATAACAATAAACGTTTATTACAGACATTACAATCGATGTTAGTAGTAACTTATTTTAGTATTCTTAATTAAAATACAATAGATAATGAAAAAATAAAATTTCTGTTTTGTTAACGTTTACGGATTTGAAAATATCTCTTCTTGTTGTATCTCTTTCCCCTTTCTAGTATTTTTTTATACTTTCTACTCACTTTACTCTGGAAAACATCCACATTGTAATCAAAGGAAAAGACAGACGCGGGCAATGCTTCCCGTAAATTATTTTTATTTATTACGATCACAAATATATCCGTTTTAACTAATATCTTGGACCGCGGTCGCATAACTCTGTGTAATTTAAACTTTTTAATTAACCATTACCGTCATTTCGTAACGAAGTTAATTATTTTAGCCCGATTTAAACTCCCGGTGACGTCAAACTTTCAACAATTTTTCGTGCAGGTATTATATACCAAAATTCTACTACCCAAATGGTTTAGTAAAACATTGGGTTAGTGCGTACAACGAACGCACTCGGAGGGAAGCACTATTCGTTGTGATATTGGAGGAAAGTTGTTTCGTAATCCTTTGTCTCGCTGGAAGTCTCGTGTACCAGGTGTTCGTTTGAATAACTTTAGTTAGTTGTTTTATACGCGTAATGGCCACTCCATTCCATTCCAAGGTAAAATCTTCTTCTTCTGTGTGTCGACCTTCTCGACTTCCTTACACAATGGCAATCGAAGCAACAGCAGCTCTTCTTGTCGAGCATGCGTTGCTTTTTTACTACGAGTACCAGTGTTTTTGGGTCTTTTCTAACGACTTCTAAAAACAGAGGAAGGGTTGTCAATTTGTCTGTATGTTTTGACTGGGTGAACCGATTTTGATGATTCTTTCTTATTTGAATGCTAGTGTAAAGGTTTCATTTTGGTCCAGTTCCGACTAAACGATGTCCTCGTAAGTATTAAATTTGCATTACTGTATGTGCGCGACAAATAAACGAATAACTAAAAATCACTCCAACCGTTTTAGATGATTCATTTTTATTGGAATGAATATACTTCAAAGGTAGTTTTATAAGAGTTTGGTTACGTTTTGATTAATTCTATTTCGTAATATTCTTATTCCAATTGAAGTTGGTTTTTGTTTTTAATATTAAATATACTTGTAGTGATTTAAATTTTTTATTTTATTTCCTTTATAATACTTTTGGAGAAAAAAAATCAAAGTGATGTGAAATTTAAACCAACTGTAAACAGATAATAAAAACAGATTTAAATGTCAGAGTATATAATTTTGTATGTATGGCTTGTTTGTGGCAATATATTTGTTGTTGCCATTTTATGTCCTGATTTCCCACGCGCTCGGCGGTGAAGGAAAACATCGTGAGGAAACCTACATTGTCTTAGAAAAAAATTCTAAGGTTTTCCGATCGGCACTAGTGCCACGTGGTGGACTATACCCTTATACTCTCTTGACAGAGAAGGCCTGCGCCCAACAGTGGGCCATATATATTATAAATATAAAGGCTGTAACATTAACTTAACTTTATATATAGCTTATGTTTATTTGGAGAATAAACGGAGTTCAGTTCTTATTATAAACAATTCTTAATGTTATTTATCTATCATTGACTTATTACCCTGCTATTTATTTATTTTACAGCTCATATAATATTATATATCACCCGCCCTTTTCCATATTTAGGTTATATTTAGTTTTTCAAAAAAAAAAAAACAGTGGGCTATAATGAGTCTATCTATATATATATAACATGATGAATCAATTGTTTTTCAGTGCTCACGCAATCCTCTTCTATCTAAAGCTTTTATAGAACCGTTTCATGACGCAGCAGCTCTCCGCCTTCATTCAATAAAATAAAATGTGGGTAGATAGAAAAAAAAGTAATTTACTGCACACGTCCAGATGAACTTTACGCTCGCGAATAATCGTACAAATGTCAAATTCTTGTCTATTGTATACACAAAGGCGTATGATTCATCGCGTGAAAGTGTTTCCTGTTACCCGTTTCTAAACGTGCACGTGAATTAAATATATATTCACGCCTGATAGACGGTTCAGGGTCAATAGGCTCACTGACAATGTACTGAGTAGCAATGGCGTCAAGTTTTGTTATTATAGACTGTTTAGTGTCGTGAATTAGGTTTGCTAGAAACTCCAACAGCGGTAAGCTTTTTTATAATAATCTTAACAATACTTATTTTCACAGATATAACATTTTTAACTAAGATATTATTAACACATTGAGAATAATAAATTGACGCGTTGTAATGTTACATACACGTTAATTTGTCATTTCATTCCGTAAGGTACCGAGATTATAAAACGTTGTTAGCTCTTACAATTTTAATTTATTTTAAAGGCTAGTAATGTCAGTTAAATTGCTTGTTATAACAAAAATAGTGTGCTTTAGACGAGTGAAGTAAAAATTATTTACCTCACACTATATGTATATACTACTACAACTCGTGAGTAAAAATAAAGAGTCGATTAAGAAAGTTTGAATATCTCGGAAGATAAAGACGCTAGCTAACTGAAATACATAGTGCATGATAGACAATTAAATATCCTTATAATAAAATAAAATATTTATTATTATTTTTATTCATTTCACAAAGTAGTAGTAGATGGTACAGGCTGTATTTTATATCATACTTATAACAAATATATTGTGATCGTCAAAGGGTAAAATTATATAAAATAAACATCCAATACGAAATACATTCATATTTTATTTAATTAATTTTATTTGGATGTTATTATATCGCCACATGGAGGCGACATTACGTACTGAAATTTCAATAAAAATAAAATTTAATGACAAATGCTGAATCATCCAAGTTTACGTAAGATATTCTTTTTCGTTTAAGTTTATGTTTTTAATGAAATACAAACAAATTGACAAAAATATTTTATATTTTGTTTTAAGGATATTTAATTGTGTATCATGCACAATTTATTTCAGTTAGCTAGCGTCTTTATCTTCCGAGATATACAAACTTTCTTAACTGACCCTTTATTTTTTCACACAGCTACGCACCCAACAGCTAATTACCCATGCCATGCGTGCTTTATTTTTTGTTTTTAAATTTAGGTTTTACTTCAATATTCTATTGAAGTAAATTTTTTAAATAAAAAACCTACAAACCTCCTATGTTGACAACACATAACATCCTGATAATCGCCTAAATAATTTTTAAAAGTGAAAAATCAGAAATATTTTCCAAAGAACAAGGACCAAAGTTCCTAATTAAAACCAAAGATAAATATATTTCACGCTGTGTATATAATAGAAACAGTAAATTGAGTAATACACATGAAAACAAAAGTCCATTAGAAAACTTTTAAACAAAGCACCTGTTTCCGTGTGCAGCGCCCCGTCAAAGCGCTCTCTTGAGAGAAATTTCTGCTGAAAGCTCAAGTTTCTTCTGATTTGCGTATCTACTTCATATTAACTTAAACAATATTTTATATAAAATATGTACCAAAATGTTTATGAACTGTATTTATGACTTTTTAAGCAAGGATATTTGCGAGTATATTAGATAAAATATAATATTTATCTGATAAATTAAGTTATTGACGCTGACAAATTCATGATTAATCGAAGTTATTTAATCCAAGTTGCCGATATCGTATATTCAATCATAAAGTTGTGATTGTAATGTATGCCTGTCATACATTTCGACATAATCCCAGATGACTAATATTATTAAGTTAGGAACAAGCTCACCACAAAATCACAAACCTAATTCATAATAATAATAATAATAATAAAGCCTTTTATTTCCTGCAAGAAATGTACAGAGTTATGAAAATGTAATTAATAAAAGTGTAGTAAGTATAAGTTAGTAGTAATATTCTTTGTTTTGCAAGAACCCCTCCTCAGGCGAAGGTGAAGGCCTCCTCTAAAGAAATCCACTTCTTTCTGTCCCGTGCCAATTGTGACCAGCAGGGGCCAGCGAATTTAATTATGTCGTCTTCCCATCTCATGTGGGGGCGTCCTCTGAGGCGCTTGCCGTATGGACCCTCCCACTTTGTAACTGTGCTGGTCCACCTCCCATCCTCCAGCCTCGCTACGTGCCCCGCCCATCTCCATTTCAGTCCCTTAGCATAGCTCAGAGCATCTTTGGCTTTGGTCATATTTCTAATTTTTACGTGACGAATTTTTTGCGCTTTTTTAATGTTGAGCATGCTACGTTCCATTCCACGCTGGCAGGCAACAACCCTGTTTTCAACCTTGGATGTATACCTCCATGTTTGACATCCGTAGGTTAGGCACGGTAGGAGACATGAAGTCATAAGCTTCGTTTTAGATTTATCGGTACGTTGCTTTTAAATATTTCACTTAAGGACCAATATTTATTCCAAGTGTTTTGTGCTCTTCGTTCTACTTCTAGTTCATTCTGTCTTCTGTCAAAGCCGATCTGTTTTCCAAGGTAAATGTATTTTTCTGTGTATTGCAAAGTGAAGTTGTCTATTGTTATTCTTTCCTTTACGCTGTTTGTCATGACCATTGTTTTGGAGAGGTTCATTTCCAGTCCCACCCGTCTACTAGCTACATTTAGGAATCAAGCATAGTTTGTAGTTGTAAACTAGATTCTGAAAATAATACTAGGTCATCTGCGAAGCGTAAGTGGCTTAAAATTTGCCATTAATGTTGAGCCCCGTTTTTCCCAATTTAGACCTTTTATTATTGATTCTAGGAGAGATATAAATAGTTTAGGGACAGTGGGTCTCCTTGTTTTACTCCTCTTTGATAGGAAATGTAGGGCCGGAACTTTCTAGTTTTATTTTGGCTATGCTATTCGTGTAAATATTTTAATTATTTCTATATACTCTTGTTCTACTTCCTGAGCTTTTAAAGCAGCTAGTATGCTTGAGTGTGACACTGTGTCGAAAGCTTTTGTATAGTCAATGTAAGCAATATAGAGCGCTCTTTGCTTTTCCTGGTATTTTTCTAGTATAAGTTCTAGCGTATGTATGTGATCAATGGTCGAAAACTCTTACGAAAACCTGCTTGCTCTATAGGTTGTTTTGCTTCTATTGTTACGCTTATTCTTTGTTTATGATGGAAGAAAAGAGTTTGTAGATACACGAGAGTAAGCTTATAGGCCTGTAATTTGTAATGTCTTTGAGTCTCCTTTTTGTAAATTAAAACTATTTCTGACTCCAACCATTGCGATGGTATTTCGGCCGTTTCAAGTATATGGTTAAATAAGTATGTTAATGGTGAAGCTAGTAACTGGTCGGCGGCCCTTATGGCTTCATTCGTAATACCGTCCGGTCCTGGGCATTTGTCCATCTTTAACTTTTTTATTTCGTGTATAACTTCCGTTTCAGATATTGGTGTTATATTTCCGCTGTTGTTTATGTATAAGGAGTTAGCATAGTTATTGTTCGTGCACTCATTCCCTGGCAATTATACAGAGCTTTGTAGAAATCAGTTGCAACGTCTATAATTTCTTTACGATTATTTACGGTTTTGTCTTCTGTTTAAACCATCGATCCAATATTTGTTTGTTCTTAATTCTTTAAGAGTTTTTGAACTTCCCGCTTGTTTCAAATGTCTTTCAAAGGTTTTAAACGGTAAGTTTTATAGTCGTGTTTTATATATTTACTTGTTAATTTGTATAGTGCTGATAATTCATTTTTGTAGCCCGAGTTTTGGTCTTAGTATGTTGTAGCTCATGTCTTCTCTTGATTAGTGCCAGTGTACGTTCTTTAAAACTTTATTTGTCCTTTTGATGTTTCGTTAGGTATTCGAGCGTTTTGTAAGCTCTGGGAAATAGCCGTAGTTATTGTATTGTAATAATCCTGTACCACTGTGTTTCCTTGACAATTATATATATATATATATATATATATATATATATATATATATATATATATATATATATATATATATATATATATATATATATATATATATATATATATATATATATATATATATATATATATATATATATATATATATATATATATATATATATATATATATATATATATATATATATATATATATATATATATATATATATATATATATATATATATATATATATATATATATATATATATATATATATATATATATATATATATATATATATATATATATATATATATATATATATATATATATATATATATATATATATATATATATATATATATATATATATATATATATATATATATATATATATATATATATATATATATATATATATATATATATATATATATATATATATATATATATATATATATATATATATATATATATATATATATATATATATATATATATATATATATATATATATATATATATATATATATATATATATATATATATATATATATATATATATATATATATATATATATATATATATATATATATATATATATATATATATATATATATATATATATATATATATATATATATATATATATATATATATATATATATATATATATATATATATATATATATATATATATATATATATATATATATATATATATATATATATATATATATATATATATATATATATATATATATATATATATATATATATATATATATATATATATATATATATATATATATATATATATATATATATATATATATATATATATATATATATATATATATATATATATATATATATATATATATATATATATATATATATATATATATATATATATATATATATATATATATATATATATATATATATATATATATATATATATATATATATATATATATATATATATATATATATATATATATATATATATATATATATATATATATATATATATATATATATATATATATATATATATATATATATATATATATATATATATATATATATATATATATATATATATATATATATATATATATATATATATATATATATATATATATATATATATATATATATATATATATATATATATATATATATATATATATATATATATATATATATATATATATATATATATATATATATATATATATATATATATATATATATATATATATATATATATATATATATATATATATATATATATATATATATATATATATATATATATATATATATATATATATATATATATATATATATATATATATATATATATATATATATATATATATATATATATATATATATATATATATATATATATATATATATATATATATATATATATATATATATATATATATATATATATATATATATATATATATATATATATATATATATATATATATATATATATATATATATATATATATATATATATATATATATATATATATATATATATATATATATATATATATATATATATATATATATATATATATATATATATATATATATATATATATATATATATATATATATATATATATATATATATATATATATATATATATATATATATATATATATATATATATATATATATATATATATATATATATATATATATATATATATATATATATATATATATATATATATATATATATATATATATATATATATATATATATATATATATATATATATATATATATATATATATATATATATATATATATATATATATATATATATATATATATATATATATATATATATATATATATATATATATATATATATATATATATATATATATATATATATATATATATATATATATATATATATATATATATATATATATATATATATGTATAAAGATTGGCAAAAAATAAACAAAATCTATCCGATCGCTAAAAATAATAAACTAAATAACTTTTTTGTTAAATTCGACGTGGACTAAGTCGCGGGCCCGAATAGTCTTAAATAAATATTGCCCATCCGTTCGGAAACGAGTACAAGTTTTTGTAAACGGCCCAAATTCACCAAGATTCTTAGAAGACTTGAAATGGCAGGCTTACACTGAAAATTTAATGGTCCAAGTTGCGCTCGATGGATATAACAAAGGCTTGGCTCGGCTCGTCTCCATCTGCCCCTAAAGCTCACTTTATCTCGTGAAGCTTAAATATTTACGAGATTAAAGATGTTTGAAATACTTGTGAATACGCTGACAGTTAGTTTACGTACCAACACAGCTTGCCGCTGTTGTTTTACCTTAGGGGCAATTTTGTCTACAGATTTTCTGGTGTCTTTTGTAAAACTGTCTGACCTTATATATTTTCAGCCGACTTCAAAAAAGGAGGGGTTCTCAATTCGTCTGTATTTATTTTTTTGTATATGTTTGTTGTATCTTAGCTTTAACCTGGGGAACCGATTTTGAAGATTCCTTTTTTATTTGTAAGCTAGTGATTTCCACGTGGTCCCAATCAAACAATGACATATAGGAGAAAATCATATAAGTCTTAAATTTGCATTAAGTATGTGCGCGACAAATGGACTGCCTGTCGTAGACGGTGACTAAAAGGAGCCCCGGGTTCACTGGGGGACAAGGGTCCCCCACCCTTGTCGTCCAGAGGTGGACCCGGGAAAAAGGCGACATCGGCAGTATCGTGGCGCCTTGCACTGCGAGGGCACAGGGGGGGGAGGGAAGGGAGTAACCTCCCCCCGGGATGTGCTCTCCGAAGAGCACGGTGCGTTCCTCTGGATATCCCGGAGCCCCTCACCATGCACCCAAGTGCCGCCGGGGAGGTTTTAGTGGGTAAAAATCCCGTATAACCACCGCCTTCCACCCAGAAGGCGGGGTATCTTGTTGAATATTTCCTCCCCGTGAACAAAAAAAAAAGGTTCTGAACCAATTCTATTTCGTAATATTAATTGATTTGAAGTCGGTTTTGTTTTTGAAATCACAAATGTTATACATTATATAAATTATCATCATACAAACATATAAATAATTAATCATACAAACAACATAATGGATAGTTGTTTCAATCATTAGTATTCCGTTCATGTTTTCGCGGAATGAAAAATCGGTGGAGACAATGTCACTCCAAGTATACAACATGTGTGTATACTCGTGTCTTACACACATGCTACAAAAGTTGTACAGAATGTCTTGGATTATTTATGTTAGAAGAGCCTGTTTTTGTAATACCGAAGAATCATTTGAAAGATCAATGTTAAGTGATTGGTGGTCGTAAAGGTTATTCTCTACCTTGACCTCGTTCCTACTTAAGGTCGTCAAAGTACCTTCAACATTTCCATTTACTAATGTATCCACAAATGCAGGTGATTTCTTGATATGTGTACCTCGTTCAATACTTTTATGAAATATATTCACTTACTGCCACTACAGAAACGATGTGACACTGCAGACATCACCTTTTTGATGAGAATAGGCTTGATAGATTGTCCACATATATACCCACTAAAACCTCCCCGGTGGCCTTTTCCTCGGTGCATGACGGGGGGCTCCGGGATCTCCAGTAAAACGCACCGGAACCCCTCTGCACTGTGCTCATGGAGAGAATGTCCCGGGGGGGAGGTTACTCCCTCCCCCCCTGTGCCCCAGCGCAAGGCGACACGGGCCAGCCGATGTCGCCTTCTTCCCGGGTCCACTTTGGTGGACGACTCAGGCCCCCACCCTTGTCGCCCAGTGAACCCGAGGCCCCTTTTAGTCGCCTTCTACGACATGCAGGGGATACCGTAGTCTTATTCTTGAGAGCCCAGAACTACAGGGCTGACTACAAAGATATACCTGTGCGAGCACGTAACAATTACAATACGATTTCTAGATCAATGGAGATAAATATATTTGACGGTAGAGTGAGAAAGGCGCGGCGCGGATTATCGCAGGAGTTATATATATATATAGCGTTCTTAATTATGTCATTCTGTCTGTTTACCAATTTAGTATTAGCCGTGAAGACTAATAAATGTATTTGTATTTATTTATATACTTAGTTTTTTTTTAAAATAGGGATTGTTGAAAAGTAGGTGTTAAATCATCCCTACTCCTAACGGCTCTGTTAGTGTGACATTGCAATGAAAGTTTGTAAAGGGTTCTTTTGCGGAACACGTGCAACAACACTTCCATTACAACGCCGGCTTGTAGACGTAATTTGTGGAATACGTGGCTACGAGGAACACAAAACTGTCGTCGTAGCATGTTTACCAGTTTCACGGCACGTCTTACATTACCTGCTACGAAATTTAGGAGTAAGCGGATATTGTAACGTTGAACAAACTTGCATATTGCATTTACTAATATTACATAATTCGAAGATAAAATCTATTTCTACATTTATCGTTAAGAATTATCTAGTCTTGGATTGTCAGAAGCCTGCTAACATTAAAAATCATTCTTCCATACGACTTTAAGGAGTTCGCTGATATATCATCGGAACTCAAGGTCTTATGCCAGCTAAATTAAAAACGTGAACTAATGGAAAGAAAACCAAAAAAATCAAAGTGTGCAGAAATGACGGCATTATAAGTTCACGAATATAGTAAAAAATTCAGACGAATTTAGAACACTGTCTTTTTTTTAATAGAAACAGAATTTTATTACTTTATATAGCAATTATTAATCTTATAACGTAACTTATTTCGTTCAATCCGGTCGAGGAATGAGAATTTTTATTTCTTATTTAACTACCAGAAATAATAGACATTACAACAAAATTGTCAAAGCTAATAGTCATTCGGTTCGATTGTTTTAATATGACAAAGTCAAAACGCCGGGGGTACGTTCGGATACTAAAATTCAAATGTATTTGATTAAGAATCAATTTTGGGTATCGCCGGGAAATCGCTTTGTTCCTGACGATCTTACAATGGAACAATATGACTATTGTCCTTTGATAAGATGGAATGGAAGACATCGAATGAATTTCAGGTAGAATTTCTTGAATGTAGGAGATTATTTGCTTATTGTCGATAATAAATTACAAATCCATCTCGCTTCGCCGGGCTAGATTTTGCTTTATTTTATTGAAACAATAATCCGATTTTCAATTTCTCAATCAATCATTGATCAATTTCTCTCTGTATCCATTCTCTTCTGTTCTTTTCTCGAGCGGGTGAAGATCATTACCTACACCCATGTACATGCAATATCCTATCCTCCATTGTACTTCAATATGGTTCATAATAACATAAATATACAAAATGCATGTGTCAAAATAATTTTGGGTTTTAAAACAATAGAATATCATCATAGTGAATAAAAGCTGTATTTGACAGTTCAAAAAGAAAATTGCTCTGATCGTCACCATACTCAAAGGTTTACTCGCCAGGTCAATCTGAAGATTTCCTGAAAGTTTCATCGAAATCAGTCCAGCCGTTTCGGAGCCTATATGTAACAAACGCACACTTTTTTTATATATAAATAGATTATCAGTAAGTTAGGTCTCTTATAATGTTTCTTTTTCGTGCATATAGTCAATAATTTTAGTTGTAAATGATGGGAAACTCATTACGCTTTTCTATCTATTATGTTTAATAGCGTTTACAAGAAAAACTCCGATTTTTATTTCTTTAATAAAAGCGGCTGTGTAAAGAACGAACCTAAAGAAAAGTCTCTTCATAAGAATTTTTCACATTGCTTAATCGCTCGAAATCAAAGGAGGTTGGTATGTACGAATGTGTCAAAGAAATTGTTCACGAAATTTCGCGAGTGGATTTGCTTTAAGAATTTTCCTTATACGTCATTATGCCTTACCCAATTACGTTGCATTTGTTCCACAGTTTTTACATCCTAGTTACGATCTGTCAGTGGAATCTTTAGACCAATTTCTGAGTTTCTGATTTATTTTATTTATTAACAATCGTAGACTGATTGGTACATAAGAATATATATTACATTAACTTTAACAACTGTAACCTTTTTCAACCGACTTCAAAAAAGGAGGAGGTTCTCAATTCGTCTGTGTGTTCATTATTTGTTACCTCATCTCATCAACGACTAGCGACTAGCTGGTGCTTTCTGACAATGGCATCTATAAGAAAACCATATAAGTGTTAAATTTGCATCAATTATGTGTGTATTATGTGATCATTTATTTTTTATTGGAGAAGATATACTTTAAGAGTAGTTTGGTGGAAGTTTGGTTAGGTTCTGATTAATTCTATTTCGTAATAATTCTACGACAATTAGCGCTCAACGCTCGATTCGATTTGAAGTCGGTTTTTGTTTTTTCTCGTAAATATACTTGTTAGCAGATGTTTTTCGATTTCCACCAAGCCTAGATCCCATATTAACTCTTTTGTACATAAAAAAACGTATCTCTACCAATGTAGAAGCCAGCTTGAATTCGAGCCCTCAACCGCTACGACCATTTAATCATTATTAACACGGCTTTTGATTGGTACATGTCGATTGGAATTTTAATTTCAAATCTGTCAATTATAAAACAGACATATGACTAGGTTGAATTAGAAGAAAGATAAGAAAAGAATATTGAATGCTATTTGTGTAAAACTAAATTAAAGCAATTTTGAGAGTTGTTATCTTAAAGAGGATCTTGTAATTTGAATCGGGCTTGAATAAGAGGAGAAAAAAACGTTTGCGGAGCGCCTGTAAAATTAACATGTTTAAAATAACGCTTAATAATTTAGGGAGATGAATAATGAGAAAAATGTTTTCAAATGTATACTTATTTATTTAATTATAAAATTGTTTGGTGTCATTTAAATTTCCTAGGGGGTTTCAGATAGGGGCCATATATCGCAACTGACGTCACAAGAAGGGCTGGTAAAAATAAGGATATATTTTACTTCCAAACCACTAAAACTTAACGTTGCTTCTATAAATAGCATTTAAAATCGAGTGACTGAACACTAATCCACAAGTGTTTTAAAAATAACTTAGTAAAATGCAGTCCAGATTTTTGCTTGGTTTTTTCAAAAAAAAAATAAAACTTCCTTTTTTTCTTTTTCTAATCAAATGTACAAAAAAGAATTGGAATAATTTGAGAATCTAATGCAACTGTCTTCTTGAAATGAGTCTCCAATTATACAAAAATGAACTCGCTAAAGTTTGTTGGGAATGTATGGCGAATAGTGAACCAGTTACAAATGGGACAGCTAATAAGCTTTGTGTCTCTGTTTATCCCGGTAAGTTTAAGAGGACGTGAGAGCTCATATTCCTTTCCAAATTTCAGCTAAGAATATTAACGAGTTAAGACACTTTTATCGTGGTGAAATTAAGCAAGCCGATTAACAGTTTTAAACCGATTAAGTTTAAATAAAAAGCACAAGGACACGTGGAGGTCAAGTTAAAAATGTCAACAATGCCTAGAAAAGTACAAATTGTACCTAATGAAGGTCATTTTAAACAAACGGTACCGAAAGAGATGCCTCGTAATTGGTACGAATGTTAACAATTCTAATTTCATCAGAAATCTATAAGAGTATTTTAGTTCCGAGCCTTTGTGTAATTTTCCATTTCGGATGAACGGATTTTGAAGGATGGCAGTTTTGAGGAAAGATTCCACTTTATTTCATTATCAGCTCTATATATTATATAACCGTGGTAGCTCAGTGTCCGGGCAATCGCCTCATGGTTGCATAGTGCGCTAGTAACTCGTTCGATCCCCGGTGCCGTTTACCTAAGAAATATTACCTAAGTCCGCCAATTAACACTAGGGCTGAATAACATACTATGCCCTAACTCTCTTTATTATGACAGGAGGCCCAAGAGTGGGATATATAAGCTGATACGTTATTTCTTAACTTAGAAAAATAGGCGGTTTCAAATTCTTGTGTATTTATGAGCTAAATCTTGTTGTTTAGTAAACTAACGTTTAACGTTTGATTCGATTTAACGAGGTTTTTGTGTTCACTCGTGAATAAACTCGTATATTTCCTAATTATATTTCTGTTTGAAACGTTACGTTATCGACCAGAATTCTCTGCCGAAGTAAAGGGACAAGAATTTGAAAGTTTTATGCTGTGCGAAACGAAATTTAATGAGCTGTGGGCAAACCCTTACCAGCTAGGGCGCGAAGATAAATAACCAAGGCAGTTACAACTCTTAAGGACTTTCACTAACTTCATGCCTTTCCCTAACGATATTTTGAATGTTATTTAAACCGAAACAAATTTCCAAATTTAGGTTTTATTTCTTTCTCGACAAATTTCGCAACAGAAATATCGTTGTTAACACGATAAATAAACACCAAATAATTAAAACTAAAAAAGGAATAGTTTAAAATTTTTCTTTTTCTCTCCCTGACTATTTATTTCTATATAATAATATTTAATTATATAAATTAATAATTTATTAAAATACGTTCACTCTTACTCTTTTTCAATATTTAATAATAATAATCATAGAATATCGATGTGCTAATTTTTTCTATACTGCGATGTATTTAGACGTAAACAACAAACTGGCCGCACTACTCGGCTCTCAAACACTTCTTGTAATTAGTACGGAGGGTAGTTAATTACCTGATATTACAAAACTTGCCAAACCTACAAATAATGTTTACAGATATAAGAGATCTGTACATTTAGGCTAAGTTTTTGATGAAATAAAATATTTATTTACTTTTACACTTAGTAAATGAATACCTTTCTTGATGCCACAATATTGTCTTATAAGCCATAATTTATCTTTATCATAGATAAATTATTATAATTAAATTAATAATATTATTAATATTAATAATTAATATTATTGTATAATTATAATTCATATAATATTGTTGAATTGTTTTGAAAGCTAAGGGACAGTTTCTTTAGTTCAATACAGAGCTTTTCTCGTATTCGCCGAGCCTCTCATAAAAACAATGAACAGGAAAAATACACGAAAGCATCTCGAATTTCTCAGTATCAAAGGAAATCCGAGTCGTCTCTGTTCGATGCTAATTCTGCCCGAACATAAAGCAGTTAGCCTTTTACAGTAAATTATAGAACCATCGTATTATTATACTGTCCCGAGTCGTGCAGAACCAAATTAAATATATGTTTTAAAAAACGAATTATCATCAAACGAGGTATGCAAATGATCGTCCTTTTTATTGCCAACTATATTTTAATTTAAGTCAACTACGTGTCTATTATAGAGTGGCTTAGCGTTTGATTTACGATCTTATCGTCCGGGGCTTTGATTCCCTGCTGTCTTCTACCAATGTGTTTTACTTTTCAGCAGTTCTTTCCTCTTAAACATATCAATTATATTTCAAAGTTCCAGCATCTATGTTGTCTATATTCATTCACATTATTGCTCTTTTTCTTTAAGGGGTACTTATTCTTAGATTGTCGTAAACATACTCATATATCAATCAATTCATACACAATGAACATGTATTCCCAAAGTCTGTCAAAAAAATTACAGTGGGTCCTAATTGCAACCAATCCCTTTCAAAAAACAATAATTCGGAATTAGTCCAAAAACACTTACATTGAAACAAATACAGACGAGGACCTCCGCCTTTTTGAAGTAGTTTAAAAATTATTTTTACTCTGACTTAACGTTTCATGCGTCTTATATTTAATATTATATATATTTTTAAAGAGACATTCAACATTTTTTACATCTGCTACAAATAAAAAGAGAACGTCTACGGTGGAAAATCCAGCACTCAAAGTTGGTAAAGTGCTGTAACTTTTTCTAGTTTTCTTAAAGAACTGCTTGCATGCAACATCTTCGAGTAAATCATTTAGTTGAAACATAGTTTAAAACAACAATTCCACAAGAAAGTAAAACACGGGCAGGTAACTTCATTTATTAACTAAAAATTTTGTGATTAATCTTAAGGCACTTTTAGTAAAGTAACATGAAAATACTTAAATAAATTTCTTTTAGCTTTGACGCTATCTCATTTGGGTCGCGAACTGTAAGAGGCAAACAGTTAACGGGCGATTCACGTTCACGATTCGCTTCGGATTGCTCGTGCACTAGATCTAATGGATTCGAATCCTAGCCGGGTTTATTAATGGTATTGTCAGATTTGTCTGTTTATCAAGTAGGAAAAATAACCTTTTTTTTTACGAGGAGGAAATCTTCAAAGATACCCCGCCTTCTGGGGGAAGGCGGCGGTTATGTGGGGTTTTTACCCACTAAAACCTCCCCGGTGGCCCTTTCCTCGGTGCATGACGAGGGGCTCCGGGATCTCCAGAGGAACGCACCGGAGCCCCTCTGCACTGTGCTCAAGGAGAGCACGTCCCGAGGGGGGAGGTTACTCCTCCCCCTCTGCCCTCGCAGTGCACGGCGACACGGGCCAGCCGATGTCGCCTTCTTCCCGGGTCCACCTTGGCGGACGACAAAGGCCCCCACCCTTGTCGCCCAGTGAACCCGAGGCCCCTTTTAGTCGCCTTCTACGACAGGCAGGGGATACCGTAGTCTTATTCTTAAGAGCCCAGAACTACAGGGCTGAGGAAAATAACCTAAGCACAGAGTGTATTTTGAAAGCGTAATTGACCCGTGTTTTAGCGCCATCGATGTTGAATTGTTCCTTTCGACTGATGATACAAACGCGTTAAAAATCCGTGTTTATACGCGCTTCAAACGCTTCATACGCGCGTTTGTAAATGAGTGCAAACGCAACGTTTCAGCATCTATGACGACAAAATACGCGTCGTCTGCGCGTTCAAAATCCCAGTGTGCATTGGCCCTAAAGGTTGAAATGTGATATAATCAAGGTCATCATAAAAAAAACATTGTCACGTTTATTTTTTCATTTGCTACTGAATTAAGTTAATAGCGCCGTATACACAATGAGGCTGGCTTATACAAATGAAAAAAGTTTGTGTTTCCTTTAAATATGACAAAGCTGAAGCCGTATTTAAAGTGCGAAGCAAAATGAAAGAAGTTTCGAGGAGTTCCTGATTATCATATACCATAATGTTGGTTTGTTTGGTTGTGAAGCATGACCTCGTAGCTTAAGATGTAAGAAAATATTTTATACGAAGTATTATAATTGCAAATTCCATAGACATTATATTGATCCACATTGTTAGTGTTCCGCAACTCTATGTTTTTCGCTAAAGTGTATCAGTAGTACAACCATAGACCATCTAGAAAAGATCTCCTTCCTCAGGTCCACAACGCACTTGCAGCTCTGCTGGTGAGCCGTATTTCGTCATATTTCCCTTTTCCTATGGCAAAAATAACTTAGTAATCAGACAAATACAGCTTTATTAAGATATACAATTTAATTTAAAAAACTTATTGTATACAGGTGAGAAATGCATCGGAAAATTCAGAGCACATAAATTTCACTCGCTATAGTACCCTTTTAATCACTTAACTTACAGGTTAATACTAAAATGTATCCTAATCAGTATAATTTTAAGAGCCGTGATAGGTCCGGCGGTTGCCTCAATGTGTATGCTTGAAATAAATTTGTTTGCTGCAATTTTACAAAACTTACATGTTTTAGAAAAAAAATCCACTAGAGTCTTTTTATAGAAAGGCCTATGTCCAAATTTGGAATATTTATATTGTTAAAATAAGAAAGATATACTTTTATTGCACACTTATATGGTTATATCCAGTCTAAAAGGTTTTAATCGATTTCAGCCAGCAATGCGACATGTACCGCTACGTACAACTGCAATAGGCGAATGCAAGAGTGCGTAACAATGTATTTATATGGGCTGTAATTTTAACTTTTTTTGATCCCACCTCTTAGATAAGATTAGTGGCGTTGCTGAAGTTCCTTCGGCCATTTCTTCTCCCAGCGCCAATGCTTCTTGAAGTAGCATATAAGGTAGTTTAGCTTAGATTGTCTTAATTAGCTTAATTATTAAAATAGCTACTGACCGAGTCGTGGTTCGGCCCTCTAGGGCGCCCTCGGATCGGAATGCTTACGTGTAACATAGTAACCGTCCAAACAGAGGTTACCCCTTAGCGGGGTACCCTTATGTCGATATACTAGCTAGAGAGGTTCAGGCTAAACGAACTAAGAGCTATGCCACCTCTCAATCAGGTGAAGCAGTACAGGCCTGCTTCTCTGGCAGAAAAATAAAGATATTGTATATAAAATTAAAATAATTTTACGAATGTCAAACACCTTAGTCGTCTACTGAATGCTGTAGAGTTCTAAACATTTTGGAAATTCAATTTAAAAATAAATCTGTGAAATTAGTTTTATCTAATGTGTCATACAAATATTATATTAACGCTGATGAAGAATATTAAGTACGTCTGCAAACAGCTCATAAAACTACGCGTCAGTGAATAAGCAGTGGAGCGACTTAAAACATCTTAGCACAACTAAATTATTCACAAAGCGGTAAAAGTTTGCAATGGTGTGAATATTCATGAGTGTGAACACAGCAGACACAAACTTAAAGTATTTGGTGTCTTCTATAATACTTAGATAAATAAAATAAGCTTCAAGTCTTTTTATCTCAACTATAAACAGAAATGGAAAATACGTTCTGCATTATGTAGTTTCCGCGTTACCAGTTTTATAATGCGTTTTAACCGACTTCAAAAAGGGTATCTTCCCTTCTTCCTCTACATCCTTCAAAAAACGTTTTCAACGTCTGTATGTTTTTACCTCATAACTTTCGACTTGGTGAATCGATTTTGATGATTCATTTTTTAATGGAAAGGATATAAGTGCAGTTTGATAAGAGTTTGTTTAGGTTCTGATTAATTTAATTTCGTACCCACTATAATACGGAAATAAAGGACGCGTAATAATTTTTAAGGTTTGATTTGGTTTGAAGTCGGGTTTTTGTATTTACTTGTAAATATACTCGTACTGTGATCATTCGGTATTACTTGTATTACATATGATTTGTTTTTGTTGATGTGTACTAATTATTATGGATCTGTGTACTAAATCCACCGGAGATGGGCGGTAATAGCAGCGTCACAGTTTGTACACTTTGGTTATTATCGAACTAACTTGTACTTGATTGCTTTTTCAGTTCCAAATAAAAATTTATTATTTTTGGGTATTTCAACAAATTTCGCCGTCTGGTTATTGGCAAAAAAAATAGTTTTCCTGACCTATCCAATTTTACCTTTTCCTTTTACAATAATACATTTTTTTTATATGTTTTTTTTTTGACAATTGTTAAAGTAACATTAAACCGAGATAAAATGTATTAATTCTATTTCCCTTGTCCACAAGGATCGTGCACAACCTAATGCAGCATCGAGATCCTAATAAAATTATGAGATAATAATAAAAAACATACCGTATTATAAGTATTTCATTCCCGCTCCCTTGGCTTTTTCTATAATAATTTATTTATGAAAAAATATATCTTTATCACCGTGTCTAAGTGAATAAAATTGCTAAGTGACGCGTTTGATTAGTGGCTGTGAAATTATGTTAATATGAAATCAGAACGTGGGACGGGGCTTGAATTATTCAAAGAAATATTATGGATGACTACAGTTATGTTGTATTCTTGTGGGAGTAGAAACAAATTATCAATACGTAAGAATAATTAAACTGTATGTTACTTTTAAAATATTTTTAATTCTCGATTCGATTAATTGATATTTATGAGTAAAACAAAACCGAAAAATTTTAATCAAACTTTAAACGTTACTACGCCCTATTTTATATCCGAATTAAAGACATATGGTTTTCTCATGTGTCATTGACAGAACAGGAGCAAACAGAGAGGCGCCAGCTTTCAAATAAAAAAAATTAAATTCGGTTCGAATTGAGAACCTCCTTTATTGAAGTCGGTTAATTTGAATAAAGTAAATAGGTCAACGTCCCAGAGGATAGGTAGATATTTCAAATCATAATTCTGTTATAAATCTGATGATAACTCGTAGCAATTATGGTGAAAGTGTATTAGTTGAGAACTTCAGGTGAAAGGCCATACAGTTTAATGTAAATATTTAGTAAAAAAAATAAGCTAGAGTTAAGTTAATATTATGTGTATGGCAATTTCAGAAAGACAGCACGTAATATGTATGACGAAACATGCGCGCTAAGCTACCTTGGGAAACAGACGCATAGGTACTTAGTGACGCGAATATACAATGCGTATGAACTTGGGGAAGACAACAAAAGGACAGCAATAAGATAAAAATTAAAACGCAGCTAAGTACTTACGCTGCCGAATTTTGTAAATAAATAAGGTATATATAGGATTAATTATAGTGTGAAGTATGTATTAGTATTTATTGTATATTATGTTATTTTTATTGTATATATATTTGAGAGATTTATGGGTACAGTGTTCGCCAATAAACTGCCCTGGCAGTTTGGCGAAACAATTTATGTTGTATTATTAATGAATGTATTTAGTTGTAATATATATTTATTATTATATATTGTAATAATGAATTTATTTATTTATATATAAAAAAAGTACGTAAAATATACTGTTATAAAATGGATGGTAATTCGATCTCCTGAATGCATTTCAATGTATGAATTCCCTTGTTCAAAAAACTACAATTGTTTCTGTCTAAGTATTGCACTTAATTTGCACTTGCACGTAATTGGATGCAATCTCATTTCAAGCAAGAACTAAACTTAATAAAGCGCTCTTTTACTTGGTGTAAGTTTAGAACAAACAAAAGAATTTCAAATTTAATTTAAATGTACAAATGTACTTATTCCTTGCTAAGGTTATATACGTTAATCTTAATGAAGATACGAAACATAGACAATAGAAAGTTGTTATTTAAATTAATGCATAGATTAAATGTTTTTTTTTTACTCAAAACAAAAGTAAAGGGACGTATCGAGGAGACAAAGGTACTTATGATAAGTTTTAAAATTAAGCTCTTTCTGTGTTCTAGTGTAAATTATTATTGTTAATTCTAAGTGAGTCCGCGACAAATGGACGAATAACTCAAAATCACGCCAACCGATTTCGATGATTATTTTTTTATTGGAAACGATATACTTCAAAATAGTTTGTTAAGAGTTTGAAGTCGATTTTCGTTTTTAATCTTAAATATACTTGTATTATATGGTAAGAACCTGTGCCTGTGTATAATCGCTTAGATTGTACAACAATTAAAGTGTTCGAGACTCGTCACATACATAGTATATTAGTTAGATAATGCTCCATTGTTACACCGCCTACACGAGAACGTAATTTAACATTAATTCCCAGAGGATGTCGGGGAACGAAACGATCTGAATGGGATTGAACATTACAACGGTTTATCAAATTTAATAAGGGGCCGGATTATTCATGACAAAGATGTGCAGAAAAAAAATATAGCATTAATTTGGTTAAAGTCACCATGGATCGAGGCGCACCAACAACATATCGTTGTGTACAAACGCTAGCAAAATCTGTTGTGTAAATTTAAATACCACGTAAAAAAACCTCTAGTTTACATACATTTTGATAGATTTCAGCCAAATGCTCCCTGGCTAAAATCTATCGAAGGAAAATTTTGTGTGTCGCTAAATAGCTTTATTCTTTTAATAACTCATAACGTTTGTAACAACCTACAAATTAAACCTTTAGTGCGTTTCCTATCCCATGTACCATAAGACATTCACGCATACATTGCAATGCGCTATTACAAAATGTTTTTGATTTTGTTGGGAAATTTATATGTATACAGAGAGATATCAATATATACATAAGTGATAAGCGATGTTTAAGAATGACTTTAGTAGTGATAAACGTTCAACTTGCCTTCCCCCTGTCTTGAACGAATGAGGTTTTGCAGTATTTTAGTACGTCAATGGTTAAAATTTTGAGTTATGTAGCAAAACATACAATACAACCATTAAACCTAATGAAACGAAGCCTGATAAATAAAGCGGATAGCGATAAATATTTATATATATATAATATGGTTGCTATATATTGGGGCTAATTATGTCAATGGTACGTTGTAACTTTAATATATATTCTTATTTATATTATATATACTTCTATATAATGGAGAGTGAAATAAATGGTACAGTAACGAAAATCTCGTGCAAGATATGTTTCTTAATTGTTATCTTTACAAATTTCAATTAAATAATAAACACCAGACATGGTAATCTCAATTCTCATTTGAGATAATAAGCATTCGGTTCATATTAAAACCATTTACTGTGAGATATTTCTCCTAGACGTAGTAATAGTCTATTACTTACAAGACGATAGCTTGAGGCGTAAATTTAATCACGTTGAGTGGAAATAAAATTGCCTTTAATTAATAGTGTTTTATGAGCCAGGTAAATATATCGAAACTTATTAATTATTTTATGACACAATCCAAAAAATATATGTACCCGATATACATTTATTTAATTACGTTAGTTTATTATACCTGTTGGGTTTTATCTTTTTGTTGTGGACATAGCTCAAACCTTAACGAAACGCTTCGTCTTCCATTATTCGTAAAGCAAAGGACTGGAATAGTTTTCTTGCGTCTGTCTTTCTCTCTGATTACAATTTGGGCTGTTTTCAAGAGTAGAGTGAATAGGCATTTACTAAGCTAGTGCGCCTTACTATCCATTTATTATAGCTCTACTTTCTACTTTTTGTTACTTAAAAATATATTTTTTTAAATTGAAAATTGGATTATAAACAACGAAATTGAACTCGTATTTACGCCAATCGACCAAATTTTTAATAGCCTTTAACTATAATCACTTTTAAGCACTGCATAAGGACTTTGAACGCGTGTTCCTTCCCCGGTTGAGACAGTCGGTATATACGCAAATGACCCCGCTACGCTGCCATTGAAACGATATATACCTATTAATTAGATTATACATTTAATTAGCAGCCGGCGAAGGAGAAAATGTAAATTAACATTAATAAACGTACATTAGGGCTGTCGAAACGTTTTGTTTTGCGCTTAATTTAGCTTTTAATTACTGAATGTCGCAACTGCCCAGTGATTCACCTCTCTACCTAGAGAATAAAGTCGATAAAAAATTATAGTTTTTACGACCGGTTGGTTTGTTACGGTATAGTTTAGATACTACTACTATAACATGCGTAGACGGCGACGTAGACGTATAGGTAGACGTAGAAGTACAATTATTCGTAGACAAAAACGTAGAGACAGATATATACGCTACATTAACGCTTTCGTCTACGTCTACGTATACGTATACGTCTACTTATACTTAAACGTATAGTTATACTTAATACTACGTATACGTAGTACTTTTGTTTTTAGATGTATATGTATACGTAGACGGGGACGGAGTCTTGGACGTAGACGTGGTCGTAGACTTGGACGTAGACGTGGTCGTAGACGTAGTAGTAGACGTTGACGGAGACGTGTTGTATGAAGTTGTAAGGAAGGTTAACCGCTTTTCTTCACTTCGCTTATTGATGTAAAATTTTAATTTGTCTACACTCTGGTAGTTTGAATGAAATAACAAAAAACACAAAGAAGTCGAAATCCAGTAGGAAAGTAAAATAATTATTACTTGAAAATGTTTCGTGGTTCGTGGGTGTTAATCTGTGTATTCCAGACTTTAACACCCCCACTGAGATATTTTATAACCTAAATCGTAGCCACGTTTACCAAAATACCTTTTATCACAATTGTCATTAAAAGCCTACATTAGGTTTATTGGCCTTTTACGATCCGGGTGAACGAAATGGCTTGCGATGTTTTATCTTAATTGGTTCACCGTTAAAATGTAATTGTTTTTTAGTTTAAATTTCGCCTGGCAGTTCGTAAAAAGTACTATCAAACGGAACTACTTTTGCAGTAGTCTGCCGGGCATTAGTTAATTATGGCTGTAGCGTTATGGTATGAAAGGCGTTGTAGTGTTGTAACTCAAAGAAACAAGTTCACGACAGAACTTTGACATTTATTTATGAACACAAAATCCACAACACTTTAGGTAAACAACATACATATTAAAACTATTTACTCCGTACAGACTGGCAACAAAAGGGTATAAAGCATATTTTTTAGATCCTACCATATTCAAATTTTAATTAAAGTTATTTGTAGTAGTCATTTAGATTTACTATAATACGAGTATTTGTATATATATACATTTTCTAAACTCTCCATGTCTCCACAAATATAAATAGGGCGTATCTTTCACCTGTAGTATTTGAAAGACTTGCTCAATTTTGTACTTTATTTAATCTCTATTTGACTAAATCAAAGTTTACAGAAAGGTGGAGTGGAATTATTTTACTAGTTCATATATTAAACCCTAAAAAATACCTAATAAAAAACTTAAAACTTTTACTGTACATTTTAGCGTTGTCTCTTACCACACATGATATTTTTGCGAAAGCTGTAGTCAGCAATTTTTCTATCGAATTTTAATCATTAAACAGTACTTAAAGAGAAAAGTATACGTAAGAATAACTTCAATCGAACATTAGTTAAAACATGACTTAGGAATATTTCTTTCTAGAAATATTTTAGTACGTAGTCGGGCGTTTTCTGGTTTCGAGGCGCGTCTTTCAACGCCCTAGTATCGTAATATTAATAATGAAATATTATACAAAAATCTACGCGTCATATTTTTAAGGTAGCTAGGAGATCAAATATGCGGAGGAACGTCAGTAAATAGCGGAAAATTTTCACAGTGCTTCCAAACCTCTTTTAAGCTCTTGAATATTTTATCGTCTAACGGGAAGTATGTTCATTCTTGGCCGCGTTGAAAGTGGAGCGCTCGCGTAATGCTCTCTCTAAACAATGCATCATCTGCTCCTCACAGACTAAGGACTTAATTCATGTTAAAAATATAGAGTAGAAAAATAGCTAATTACCTTTTTAAATGAAGGATCTAAACAAAAAAAATTCATTCCTCAACATCTCCTGCAAAAATCAGGCATTACAAAACAAAAAAAAATTAGTAACCCAATAACCAATTAAAGTACATTAGAAAAGAGCACGGACACAAGTCTGTGGTTGAGCTTTAGGAAGAAAAAAAACAAAACATTCTGAAGTCATAACGAAAAATATATCTTAGAAATTTCATAATATTTTGATTGAAATTATCAACAACAATCTGGTTGTCACATCTATTGACAGTTCGAGCAACAATTATATAAATGTTTATATGTTTAATTTATTATTTTAAAATATTTAACGCGCTGTACAAGATCATGACCAAATTATTTAATCGGACACACACACAGCCGGGCGGGACCTCTTGCGAGTCGGTGACGCGAACCCATACGGTTTTCCCGTACCAAAAAGTGCTGAAGAAGTTTTCATTTCAATAAATTTCTTTTATTTAGTCACTTTTTATCTATTCTTCACCATGCCTATTAAGTTCCATATGTGACAGGCGTTGAGCCGATCGTCGAAACACCGGCACAAATTTGGCAACTCATAATGTTGGACGTAAGGAACTAATTGATATAAGCCAACTGGGACTTTTTCTACTTAATAATCTTAAATATGAAAACATTGGTTTCATATTGCGAATTCGATAAGATCGTAAATCGGTCTTAGAACTACCAGACTAGTATTTCTTTACGTTTATAAACTGTAAGTATAAAAGCAGAGTTCTGTGATTCTCCGACAAATCGCTGAAAATCCCTCACACAATACAAGGCTTAACTTATAACAATCCTCTTTGAAAGTGACTCCGCGCGAAAGAATGCTTCAAAGGAGCTAAGTGTCGCAATTGTGATAAAGGCTGAAACGGAGATTGAGTTTAGTGTTTAGATATAAAGAAATACGTACTTTACCTTGGATAGGAAGACAGAGATAGTGATGCTTTTCACCAAGCTTATTAATTATTAAAATAATAAGTTATTATATTTTTAAAGTGATTTATGCTTAAAACCGAAATTTATTATTACAACCCCACTGAGATTATAACTCCATCAGATCGAAGTTAAACCGCTGTTTTATGTTTAGTGATAAAGTTATTCATTAATTTCACAATGTACACAGCACTTAATATAGCCGTGAGCAAAAATAGAGGATTGGAATAAAGGGTCTTTTAAGAAACTTTGAATATCTCGGAAGGTGAAGACGCTAAATAACTGAAATTATTTTTTTTAAATAAAAAGAAAGCTAGTAATATTTCTGATTTTTTTTTTCAGAAATATTACTAACAATCTTGTTAACAATTCCAACTTAGGATTAGGCTTCCAGCTTAAGCTTGTGCTAGAACACGGTTCACGCCGATAGTCGAATGGAGGACTCGAACTCACGACCTTACGATTCGCAGGCCGTACCATAAACCATTACCGGGCTATTGACTCATTACAGACAATTAAATATCCTTAAAAAAATAAATTCTTTTTTCAAATTTATTTTATATTTCAGTAAGAAACTTAAATTTAAACGAAAAAGGAAATCTTACGTAAACTTGGATGATATAGAATTTTTTATTAAATTTTATTTTTATTTAAATTGTAATGCTTAGTGTCGTCACCTGGAGGCAAACTTTCTTAACCGACCCTTTATTTTTGCTCACGAGTGTAGTATTTTGTTTAGTATTCATTTACAGTCCTAGCGAAAGGTATTTATAATGTTTTAAAGAACTTTAAAATCAAATTACATACATTTGTTGAACAAAACAATTATTCAAACATTCATATGATTCCTGATCATTACTGCTGCTTACATTGCATTTTAATAATGGGACTATATTCGGATCGACGTCAAAGTTATTTTAAATTTTCTTCTCCCTCAAAAGTTTTTACAATCCAAGTAACAGTTACAAGTAGACAAGTTTTGTTTTACGAAGTTTCAGTGTTTTGGGCAAGACCAATACGAAATTATGTTCAACTTTCACGTAAAAGTACAGTGAGATAAAGTTTAAGAAAACAGAACTTTCTTTTGAAAGTAGTACTTATAAAATACATCAACGGTTAGTTCAGGTAATTAGTAAATTACAACGTGAAGCAAAACTTTATAGCCCTTCTTACGAATATTTTACTGAATAATGCACACACTACCATGTGTTTGAGATAAGGTCTTATATTTTAAGACTTGGCTACGGTTAAGTACAGATTTCTAAATAAGTTACGATTTGACAACGACGAGTTTATCGTCGGGTAAACGTTAAGGAATCTAAATCTAAAACCTAAAGGACATCGAACTGTCTCAATTGTAAATAGTAGAAGGAGTTGGTAGATTTAGATAGCAATGTGCATATTTTCAAGAGCAGAGTGAATAGACATTTACTAAGCTAATGCGCCTTAACATGAGGTGAGATCGTCGGCAAACACTTGCTTAGATAGTTTAATAGAAAATAGTGTATTTTAGATCACACTAAACAATAAAACTTCTCCAGCTCCATCTTTTACTATATTTATATAAATATATATATATATATATATGATTGTGTAGTGTCACACAGACAATAGGCCTGCCCAGTGTCTTAAATAAACGAAACTTAACTCACTCTCTTTCTATATTCAGTAACTTATACGTCCCTCTCAACTTCCTTTCGCTTTCAATCACACTTTTCGTAACACATTAATTAGCTTACTCTCCAAGCCAAGCCTGCGTAAAGAAGTTTTACTTCAAAAATTAGTATCATTTTGTGAACATCAATAACACTAAATAACTATGATATCTAGCCATGATATTTTACATGTGATTCCATGAATATAACTGCAAGCAATTTTGTTAGTTCAATTTGAGTTGCGATATGACGACCTTTCAGCGTGAGTGGCGGTTCCTGCCTTTGAAGTTTTCTGACGTGAGTAATGTGAACGACTCAATACTGTGTGATAATCTGTGCTACACATATGGTGTTTATTATTTACATTGAAAATAAACTTTGTAACATGTAAAATGATTCAGAATAGACGATAATAATAGTGAATTGAGTTATAAATAAGCTTTTAGAATGCGCTTGGCGTTTACGTAATAAGTATCGCTACGCACATATCTAGATATGTGCTTGCCACTATTCGACACATACTTATTTTTCTTAAACATTAATTAAAAATGTGAATTATTTGTTCGTTTTGTAAATACATTTCTAAGGGTGTATGAATTTGAATAATAATTTTCATGTTTTGAAACATTTTTGTTTATTATTTATTAATAAATTATGAATATAAGAAATGATAAGAAAATGAGAAGTTATAGGTAGGATAGAAAGTAAACGAGCATACGGCATAGTAAGTGATAGACGCCCAAACTTATCAGCGGAATCATAGGTACGTAACCAATTTCACAAAGATTACCATTATCGCCCCTCAGCACCTAACCAGATGAAACGCAGAAGAATATTATACCTTCACTTTGCGACGATGTTTTGCACGGTCGTGGTACGTACGTGGTGGTATTTCTCCCATTGACAGCTCATCCTGACAGTTTTCGAGAAAGGAATAGTCTTATCTTGAACATTTAAACCGGTAAATTTAAAGCATTTTCGTTAGTTTTACCGGTACGGCAAAACTAACGAAAATGCTTCTTCCACGTAATCTGTTCTTCGATATTCGTCTAATTCCGGCTACGAGGTCTCGAAATTAGGTAGCTAATGAACGTATTATAATAACTTCTTTTTAGTTGCGTTAAAAATCACTTGCCAGAGAATTCGTACTCGGTGTATGGCGATAGTCGAACCACTTGTCACATATAGATGTTTCTATCTACCTCGCTAGGATTGACAGGACAGTAAAAGGATTTTATCTATTACATCAGTTTATTTATTAGTGAGACGCTATGGTTACTGGGACTCTGGGATACGAGTGTATAATTAGATTCAATGATTTGCTTTTAACTTAATAAGATCAAGGAATTACAACCAAAAAAGTAGTCCCCATCTCGTGCTCCAAGTAGTTCAAATATTCATGTCAAGGTACTAGGGTACTTTTGTCGGTAGTTTATCTGTCCGTTAGTGGTACTGGTTCGATAACATGTCAAATTACGTTTCTGAGCAATCGCTCAGAATAAACTCTGCTTAGTTTAACCGACTGTTGGCTGGCGTTTATTTATTAGACAGATTTAGACATTTGGTTTTGACTATTCCAACGCCGAGTTTCATCGAGGCTATGTTTATAAAAAGTGTTTTGTTAATAATATGTACCGACATGTTTATTGATATACTTCTACTACGAAGTAGGTCAATTCGCTATCAGATTTAAAAATACTCGGTATGTACTTTATTATATCTATAGAAATATAAACGGTATTCGAATTTAAAACGATGAACAATAATAGCGTAGGTATAAAAATAATAGTGCTTAGTCACTATTGACATCTCAGTATAGAGTAATCAGTCACAGAGATTTTGGCAATGGATTAGTCTATAGCTCCAGTTATATCTCTGTTCATGACCTAATCTGTCAGGTAGAGAGTAGTGATCTTACCCTTCACGGAATGTGTTTATTGAGTACAAGCAATGCCCGCGACTTCGTGCGCGTGGAATTAAACAAAAAAGTTATTTAGTTTAGGTTCTTTTAGGAATTAGGCGCGAACGCGAGTCTCAGTGTCACAGGACGCCCGCGCTGCCCGGTTGGGTCAGGGCGACACGAACAGCACTGTTGTTCTGGGCTCTCAAGAATAAGACTACGGTATCCCCTGCCTGTCGTAGAAGGCGATTAAAAGGGGTCGACATCGGCTGGCCCGTGTCGTCTTGCACTGCGAGGGCACAGGGGGGAGGGAATAATCTGCCCCGGGACGTGCTCTACTTGAGCACAGTGCAGAGTTCGTTCCTCTGGAGATCCCGGACTTCTAGTCATGCACCGAGGAAAGGACCACCGGGGAGGTTTTAGTGAGTAAAAACCCCACATAACCGCCGCCTTCCCCCAGAAGGCGGGGTATCTTTTTGAAGATTTCCTCACCGTGAACAAAAAAAAGGGCGACACGGAACTGATTTGATTGCGTATTATTTTGATTTTGATCTCCTAAGGTAATTATTTAATTTTCATGGTGTAAAGGGAAAAATAATATTCATGAAATGCTCAAGCCATCTAACGTATTTGAAATAATAACGTATTTTTGTAATTAGCTTTCAAATTACCGCTTTATAACTGCCCTATTTTTAAAGTGTTACTATGGATATAGTAAATATATATCATCTCGTGATGCCCTGCTGGGTTGTGAGGTGTGAGGTATGTGAGTTATTATTGTCGCTGTCTTACCCTGTTCTTATTAGTTTTCTTTTACCTAATCTTAAGCACATTAAATTCAATAATTAAAAAATATGCCTTTGTCATTATTTTTCTGATGATAATCTAATAATATTTGGTTATTATTAATAAACGTTTTACTGTTACTGTCTATTCTAATTGGGCTAATGCGTAAAGCTTTTTTTATTATTCGTTTCTTCGTATAGATGTCGTCATTATCATGAACACAATGCATTTTAATAATGTATCAAAGGTAAGGAACAATATAAACCCGTGCTTACCCCCTTACAAACTCTGTAGCAACGTAAATTGAATCAAGTAGTTGAAACAATTTGCACTTTTGGTCTACGTAGTACATATACTTACCTCAAAGTTACAGTTAAGCTAACCCCGAGCCGCATGTGCTTACAAACTACTTTACGGAGTGAAACTGTAGTTGGTTCAGTACTTGAATCGCAATATGCTCTGCTTAAGTTACATCGGTACTAAACTATTCACTTAGTAAGTTTGTTAGAACCGTATTAGGTTACGACCGCGTGCTTCAAGGATCAAAGTGCTTCGAGTCGCGAACTCTAATTACCAAAACTGACTATTACCAGCAAAAACAAAAATCGACTTCAAATCGAATCAAACATTACGAGCGGTCGCCCTCTTTGTATTCCCGAATTATCCTAGGTATATTTTGAAATATAATCAGTAAATATATTACAGCCTTTATAAATAAAGTATATGTGTGCCACTTTTGGGCCACGTTGGGCTCAGGTCCTTTCTGTAAACGGAGTATAAGGCGTGGCCCTAGTGCGGATTGGCAGACTTCACATGCCTTAGAAAAATTTTCTAAGGCATGTAGGTTTCCTCACAATGTTTTCCATCGCCGCCGAGCACGTGGTAAATCAGCACATAAAATTCCAACAACCAATTTATTAGTGTCACTACTCTTGAAGTCCTTTCCAATACAAAATGAATAATCAAAAGCGGTGGGCGTGATATTAAGTTATTCGTCCATTTGTCGCGCACATACTTAATGCAAATTTAAGACTTATGTGGTTTTCTCATGGATGCCATTGTCAAAACTGAAGCAAATTTAAAAGGGACTACAGGAGAAACACCAATTTTCAAATAAAATTCACCCAGTCGAAAGTTATGAACAATGAACAAATTTTAAAAAATATACAGAGGAATTGAGACCTCCTTTTTTGAAGCCGGTTGATAAATGCAACAAAAATTTATAGAACACTCAATAAGAATAAAGACTGTTCTATTATTTTATCTACTTATTATGGAATGTTTGTGTAACAAATTTATTATCATTATTAAAGGCAATATATTATATAATAATTAATAATTTATAGGAACAGGCAAATATTTTCTTCCACATGCGATAAATAACGACGCGTTCACACGGAAGTTTAATGTATTCATAAAGTTTGTTTCTTTAGGAATGCATTAGATGATTAAGGTACAATTTGGGTAATGGCTGCGGTATTGTATCGTAACATTTATTCAGAATGTTAATTTTATTATGAATCCATCAGGTAAATGTATTGAATACTGTTTAGATAGTCTATGTATGTACGTAATTCAAATTCGAATTCATTCTTCTCGTAGGTTAGGTGTATTTATTACATACCTATTTTTGAAGTAAAACTACTTTACGCAAGCTTGACTTGCGGAGTAAGTAGTCGGGTGAGGCGAACGGAAGTTAAAAGGGAGATGTAAAAGTAAAATAACTAAGTGAAGATAGTAAGAGAAAGAGAAAGAGTTACGTTTCGTATTTATGTATATATAAGGTGCGAGCACACACTCTTTCTCTGACAGCTAGTTACGCTTGGTATATCTCAGATACAGTGCAGGCGTATTGTTTGTATCACTAATACCCCTCCGGTTGCCTTCTACTACGAGGCTAATCCCCCCCCCCCTGTGCCCTGCGGAGAAGAAGGCGACACGGGCCAGCCGATGTCGCTTTCTTCGCGGGTCCACTTTGGCGCCCTTGTCGTTTGACAGTTAACGTGACCCCCTTGCAACTCTGCCAGAGCAATCAGGAATCCTGCAATAGGTCTGCCGGTCCCAAGGCCGGATAAAAGAGGAGGGAAACATATACCCAAATTACCCAAATTCTTTTCAACATACGGTAATGTTTATTGAGATCAATCTACCCTCTTTACATCCCTAATTCTGATATATACATATTACACGACTAAAAGATGACCAGATCTTGTTTCTGTAATTATCCCGGCGTAAATTATATTAATAATAATAGATCAAGCTTTAATAATTTCACTAAGCAATTCCGCTCCCAGGAGCACGTAACATTAATGCGTGCTAATACAAACATACCCACCACACCGCGTATGCAATTTGCATACAAATGTAAAGAATACTTTTTACATCCCTAATTCTGATATATACATATTACACGACTAAAAGATGACCAGATCTTGTTTCTGTAATTATCCCGGCGTAAATTATATTAATAATAATAGATCAAGCTTTAATAATTTCACTAAGCAATTCCGCTTCTAGGAGCACGTAACATTAATGCGTGCTAATACAAACATACCCACCACACCGCGTATGCAATTTGCATACAAATGTAAGGAATACTTTTTACATCGAGTGGGATAATATTCAGTGTCATTATTTTTCATCAACCGACTTCAAAAAAGGAGGTTAAAGGTTCTCAATTCGTCTCTATGTATTTTTTATATTTGTTACCTCAAAACTTTTGACTGGGTAAAACGATATTGATGATACTCTTTTTATTTGAAAGCTGATACTTCCTGTGTGGTCCCATTTCATCTGGTCCAGTTCTGACAAGCATGCATGAGAAAATCATATAAATCTTTAGTTTGTGTTAAGTATGTGAGCGACAAACGGACGAATAACTCAATGTCACGCAAACCGATTTCGATGATTCATTTTTTAAAGGATGTACTTTAAGAGTAGTTTGATGAGAGTTAGGTTAGGTTCTGATTACTATTTCGTAACATTCTGTATCTTTGGAAATACAAATCTGCGCGTAATAACGTTTAACATTTGATACGATTTAAAGTCGGTTTTTGTTTTCTCTTGTAAATATACATGTCTTTTCTCTCTTTTGAACTATCATGACGTTACTTTGAGAGACACGAAGTTATTGATAAGGTTTGGTCAAATAATACACGATGAAATATACGCAACCTATAAACCCAAAAACATATATTCAAAGCCTCATATACTTGTCGCTTAAATAATTTAGTAGACCATTAGGGTACAATACGCTCAACGGTCGGATTTGTTTTTAGGTACCATTCAGGAGCTTGTACAGAAATAACTTCACCTTTAGTATATCAACAGATAAAACATATTACATTAATAACATTATTTTTAATGATATTATAACTTTTAATAGCAGAGTTCTGATGATTTTGTTATTGCTTATGCAAGAATCGTGTTTTCTTCGACTACACTTTGCTATTACTATATACCAAACAATCGTTGATTTAATATTTTTATTTGATTAAAAACATGCAGGCTTCCTCACGATGTTTTCCTTCACCGCCGAGTGCGTGGTAAATCAGCATATAAAATTGCAAAAGCAAATTTATTGATGACGGCACCGGGGATCGAACTCGGTTTTTATGGGTATAAACTAGTGCTTGACCACAATCCCCACCAGGTGGTTAAGTGGTGATATAGTCGAAAGATGATACGCGCTTGTTTAGTAAGTGCCTATTCACTCACGTGGGTTGCTAACGTACTATGCAAAGAGTAACGCAGCTTTTATCCTTATGACGAGAATATCCGCGTATTTAAAAGAAGCACTTACTATAAAAATAATTTGCAAAACAAATTGGTAGTTACTTTGTCCCCACTAAGTATTGGGATAACTATCCTAATGCCGACTCTCGACCCTTGAGCTAACTTAGAGTTCCTCAACCAAACGCGAACTCCACTTGAGAAGCTTTACTTAACAAAGTTAATGCAGTGTTCCATCCTGCTAATCGGATATAAAGTTGAACAAAATGTTGTACAATTATTTTGTAAGTTAGGGTTAAATAGAAGATGAAATAACAAAATGATTTGTATTATCAACCGACTTCAAAAAAAGACGGAGGTTCCCAATTCATTTGAATGTTTGTTCATATAAATAACCGTAAAACTTTCAACTGGGTGAACCGATTTTGATGATTCTGTATAGTGTATGATTTCAGTGTAGTCCCATTCTAATTTAGTTCAATGGCAATAATGGCATCCATGACAAAACCATGTAAGTCTTATATTTGCTTTATGTGTATGCTCGACAAATGGACGAATAAGTCAAAATCATACAAACCGATTTTGATGATTAATTTTTTCTAGGAGAGTATGGTGTTCAAAGTTTTATGAGAGTTTCGTTATGTTATGATTAATTTTATGTAGTAATTTTCCTATTCGATGAAATCAGTGTTTGTTAATAGACTAGAAGATAGATAGTTTACTTAGTTGACTTCGTTGTAATCGAAATACGTATATTGAAATATAATTTTTCACGTAGAATATTATACAAACATAGCAATTAAGGTTTTCGACGAATTGAGAACCTCCTCCTTTTTTGAAGTCGGTTAAAAATATTAACTTCCTTCCAAACTGATCAATTTAAGGAAGCAAATCAAAAAGCAACACTGGTGATAGACTGCAATAGCTCTACACGTAGCTCAGGTAACCTTTTGGGAAATCATACTAGGTAGACGATATACTGTAGAAGAATAAGCGAGAACATGAGTATAGCGGTAAACATTGTTTGAATAATTTTTAATGGCGTATAATAAATATTATTATAACGTTATTTTATAATATTTGAGATTTTTTATAATAATATTTTTTAAATAATGATGTCATACTGGTAACTCTAAATTTTACAAGAAGGTGTTACAATACAATCATAATAATATATTTTTGTAAGAAAATCGATTGGAATGAACATTTATAAGTTGTCGTTTCGCTTTAAACGCCAGCGGTTTTTTTATCGTGTCAGCGTAAACAAAGTTTTAAAAGGATTTTAAAAAATGTTATTTTGGCAACCCGAAAATCTAAATTAAAATATAAGCTTTTTCTTATATAGTACAGTCTGTATACGTCAAATACCTTCTCTAGCTTTCTTTGGATAGAGTATTGAAAAAAACGTTTTTACCGTCACATTCTTAGCAATACTTATATATACTTATAATAGAAAAAACTGATACTTTTTTTATGGGGTATAAACTAGTGCTTGACCACGATCCCACCTGATGTTAAGCGGTGATATAGTCGAAAGATAGTACGCGCTAGATTAGTAAGTGCCTAATCACACTATTCTTGAAGGCTGCCACGTCGTACTTGGACGGAAAGACTGAAGCCGGCAACTTGTTCCACTCCTTTGCGCACGATGAACGATGACTCAAATCGCTTCGTTGGGACGCGGGGAACATCGACTATGAAAGGGTTGAGACGCGCCGAATGTCTAAACGTCTGAAGGTAGAATGGGGATGGGGGAATTAACTCGAGTAATTATCACATATTATATTATTTATCATCATATGTTATTTCTCTATTCGCATCCTTAAATCCCGCAGCGAATTTAGTAGAAAATCAATGGATGGAAATAAATAATCCGACTCGACTCGCCGTAATCAATTGATTGTAATTCAGTGGCCTTCAGACGATAAGATTCTCGAGGCGGGGAGTGACTTGGATTCCGCGTTGAACGTCGGTAACATAATCTATGTGTGGCTTTTTCAATTTGGTTAAGCAGATTATTCAAACACGTGTATCGGTTGTGGGATGAGACTTTCTTAACATTTTATTGATATATTCCGATTTATTTTTTCGGAACGGCTGTAACTTTCTTCAATAGATGTGTAATGTTATTGGTGATAAAGTCGATTAAATTACACTTATAACTAATAAAGATAAGTAATTAAGCAAAACGTATTCTAAAAATAATAACGTGTGAATAGGAATGTACTGACCAAATAACAAATTAGTCCAATTCTGACAATGGCATCAATTAGAACACCATATGTCTTAAATTTGCTTTGTGTTTACGATACAAATGGACGAATAAAACTTTAAAAGCACAACAGTAATTATCACTCTATATAACGCCTTAGTACGTTCACACCTTGAATTCGCTAGTGCCTCTTGGAATCCAGTATATAGTTCACATTCTCAGCGAATAGAAAATGTCCAACGTGCATTTACATGACATTTTGCGTTCGTCTCGCGTATTACATATCGCAGATATCCTATAAGGATAGGTGACAGATTACATTAATTTCACATGCATACTTTGTGTAATCGCCGCAAAATGTTAGATGTAGTTTTTCTTCACGAAGCCATCAATGGCGAAATAAAAGTAGACTGGTACTCGAAAACATTCACATTAGAGTGCCATTCAAATATCCAAAGAGTCGTTGTTGTAGGATTTTGATGTTCTAAACCAACCTACTGTCACACTCGCCCTTGCCAAGGATTTCCGCTACATATTTTGGCTAATTTAATTAATTTATTACTGATTTTTCTATTTCTTTAAATTTACTAAAATATTTTTGTAACTATTAATTATTAAATCGTTACGTTTCTTTGTAGCGAATGTTGTGTAGGTGTACATGTGTAATTGGCATACACAACAGGACTTAGTTTGTAAACTTGATTATTACAACAATGTATGCTTGTGTAATGCTGTTGGTGTATCTTTTGAAATAAATAAATAAATAAATATCATGCAAGCAGATTTCGATGATTAATTTTTTATTGGAAAGAATGCACTTTAATGAGAGTTTGGTTAGATTCTGATTAAAACTAATAGAAAATAACCTAATATATATTTCGCTTAAAATATTTTCTAACGGACTTAAAAAAAGGTCTCAATTTTTTGTATAACTTTCGACTAAACTTACTCTCGTAAGTGACGACTGGGTGAAGCAATTTGGATGATTTTTTTTTATTTGTAAGCTGGTGCTTCCTGTCACAGAGCATCATGAGAAAACCATATTTTTGCATTTGCATCAAGTACGTGCACCATAAATTAATGAATGACTCATTATCTTATTATACCTACAATTTTTCGCAAATACAAAAAGGGTCGTCCGTAATAGCGTTTAACGTTTGAGTCAATATCAAGTCGGTTTTTGTTTTCGCTTGTATAATAAATCGTAAATATACTTACTGTATTTGGCGAAGTAAGTTATACCTATATACTTACTGTATTTGGCGAAGTAAGTTATACCTATGTAAATAACCAGATTTAATAATACGATTAAAACGTGACCAAATATGTATAAATAGTTTTATATAATGAGGAATATTCGAGTGAAATATCAGAAAGATGTGAATTAAGAAAATAGCAGACCGGTCACAATAATAAATAATAATCAAGGCACTGGAGGAAATTTTCTTTGCTCGTGTTAGTTACAGGAAGTCCGGAAGGAACTGACTAATGTATTTCCGATGAAGGCTTGTATTTAGCTTGCTTCGGCAAGAAAAGAATTATGGATTCGGCATCTCTTTCACTTATCATTTAATTGGCGAAATTAATTAATTAATCTTTTCTGTAACGTACATTAAATAAATTCTTTAAAACAAATATATATTATTAATATAATATGAACAGATTTCAGAGGCATGCACCAGAAGGTATTAAGTTCGATAATCTGACCGCAACCGCTGTACAGCGTCTTAGGTTCGAGACATCGAGGCAAGGGAGCAGGTGGAGAGGGAAGAAGTTGCTGCATTGTCATTCTACCGTCATCGCTCACAGCGGCAACTAGACTTGTTTGTTACGTACTGCGTGTGCCTATGCAAGGAGCGGCACAACGGTTGTGGTCAGACTTTAGTAAGGCCAGTTATGACAGTTAAACTGCTGCTTGGCAAAATATGGGTACCATATATATTAGATGGCCTTCGAATGAGTACAAAGGGGGCTAAGGAGAACTTTTATTATTAAGATGGAACAAGCAATCGGAACGGAAGAAGTAACCTGATTTTAAGCTTAAATAATTACCGCTTATTTTTACATACAACGTCAAAAATGTTGCAGATGTGTTCACGAACAAACAAAGAAGTAGTCTTTTAAAAATTGTCGTACTGTTTTGGAAAATTGCTAATGCTAGCCTGATTCCACGAAACGTTTCTGAATAGTACTAAAAATATGATAAGAATGTATAGTAATGGAATGCTAACGACGGGGTTCAAAATTTTGCCGGGATGAAGGGAAATGAATTTAGCATTATAATTTAAAAGGTTTTTGTATATTATTTAAGCGATATTCTGGGGGGCTTAGTACTACACCATGTTATTATAATATAACATATATAACATGTAATGTAATATTTATTGTTATACTAAAGATACTCACCTCCAAGTTATTTTAAATCTGCACTTTGCGTTGTGTCAAAGATGACTGGAAGCCATTAACTAGTGCTCTTGTCTCCTCTACTCTACTCTACTTACATGCGACTACTTTTACGATATGGTTGCTAATTGAAACATAAGGGTAGGCAGAGATTACGTATTTCCCAAATGGCACTTAAGTTAGCTAAGCTTAGAATGTCTCTTAGGTATTCTTAGGTATTACTAGTATATTTACGAGGAAAAACAAAAATCGAATCAAACGTTAAACTCTATTACGCGCGGGCTCCCTTTTGTATTTACGAATTATTGTAGGAATATTACGAAATCAAATTTAATCAGAACCTAACCAAACATTCATCAAATTACTTTTAGAGTATCTATAATATCGAAATCCGTTGGCGTGAGATTGAGTTATTCATCCACTTGTGGCGTACATACTGCATACTTATACAAATATATTATATATATACTGATTCAAATGTAAGACATATGGTTTTCTCATGGATCCCATTGTCATAACTGGACCACACGAAAAGCATCAGCTCTCAAATAAAATAAGAATCATCAAAATCGATTCATCCAGTCGAAAGTTATGCGCTAACAAACATAACAATCTACGAAGCCGTGGCCCGAGATACCCGTCACCGGGGCGACTCTTATGACAAGTTACTAGAGACAGTAGAAGTTTAGGCTAAGCGATCTAAGAGCTATGCTACCAATCTGGAGAAACAAAAAGCGCCGAACTTTTGAGCCATCTATCTTTTCTTTATCTTAATAATTTAATCTCTCTCCGTTTACAGATACGAGACATACAAGGCTACCCTCAAGAAGATCCCAGCGACGCGTCTCTCGCGGTTGACGGAGGCCCTCGCGAACTACGACCCTGTGCTCAACGAGTACTTTTTCGACCGTCACCCTGGTGTTTTCGCACAGGTCCTCAACTACTACAGGTAGGGTCTGCCATTTAAAATATACTCTATATATCGACGGTAGAAAACGGAAATGTTATATCTCGAAAATTGTTCTGTTTAGAACAATTTTTGAGATACAAGTCTACAGCAATAAGTCATTTGACTTATTGCTGTAGACTTGTTTCCAACCTACGTAAAATAGAGAAGTTTTTCAATTCGTCAGTTTGTTTTTTATGTGAGTTAACTTATAACTTTCGACTTAGTATACCGATTTTGATGATTCCTTTTATTTAAAAGCTGGTGCTACTCATGTGCTTTCATTCCAATTTGGTCCAATCCTGATAATCGTAAGACTATATAGACTATAATCGTAAGATTATATGGTTTTGTCTTACGATAGTTTGCATTAACTAAGACGAACTCATTATCAAGCCAACTGATTTCGATGATTCATTTTTTATTGGGAAGGATATACTCCAAGGGTAATTTGATGAGAGTTTGGTTAGGTTCTGATTAATTCTATTTTGTAATTCTTACGATAATTTTGAAAATACGCGCCTAGCAACGTTCAACGTTCTAATGCGACGATGTGTAGGCCAAAGAAGCAGCTTTTTAGAAAAAGGTAATAAAACTACAAGGTACTGCCCCAGGTACCATTAAAAATAATGATAAAGGCAATGCTAGTTTTTTGGCTCTGATATAATGTTGCATATTACGAGTTACGACATATCCGGTTTTCGTCGATATGTACTCTGTATAATAATAATCATTTACTTCAAGTAACTGAGATTCATATTATGTTAGTAGTCGTACGCTTACCATCTGTCACATATAGGTTCTAATAAACTTTGGAGAAAAGCGGACAGCAAGTTTTGTGTCTGCCTAACTCTTTCGCTTTTATACCATGGTAATAATCAAAAAATTAAAAATTATTTGTTAATTAAAAAAAATATATTTTTAGTTTATCGTAAAATAACCCAGGACTATTTATTTATAAGAAAAAAACAACAGAGATCCACAAAAAGAACTACAAAATATTTTTACCATAAGTAATGGATATCTTCATTTCATAGGAAAATAACTACGGTACAAAAAGCAATAGTGGTAGACGAATAGAAATGTCAATGTTTTACCAGAGCTTATGAGCGTACAAATGTGGCACGGGCCAGCTTATATCCGTTCATCGGTTTCAAATGTGCCTTATTACGTACAAATACGATTCCTGTTTACGTAATACGTACAACACATATATCCTTGCCTGAAAATAATCTGCACATGAGTTTTTGCAGAACTATGAATTAGATATAGAAATTGTTGTACTATTTCAAAGGACTACAAAAGAGGTGTTTCTCTATTAGTCTGTATTGTTCTCTTGAGGTGACATCTCCTAAGTCCGCCTTCCAAGTGGTCGTTTATCCTGGATTTTTCAAATTTCATAGTACGTTGCGGAGTTTAATTTTAATTAGGGTTTCCGCCGTTTTATGTCAAGAAATAATATTTATTGTGAAAGTGTGATTTCAAACGATGTGAAACTGCTTCCTGAGTGACTTCTAAAGTATCCTTTTGTGTCCTCAAATTATTTCTCCAAATCTGCACCCTCCTAAATTTTTTAGACTTCGGCACTGCGATCTCTAGTACTGGACCGTATACACGAAGAAATTACATTTCTCGCCCTGTACGAATTTTTAATGCTCAGTTACTTTAATGAGATATTTGTTTTTTATTCATTTTATATACCCTACAACTTATTTTTTCTTCTTCTCTCTTTCTACAACTTTCTAGAAGCGTCAATAGCCTAATGGGCACGGTCTGCGAATCAAAAGATCGTGGCTGCGAATCCGCCATTCGAGTATTGAAGTGAACCATCTTCTAACAAAAGTCTAAGCTTATTTTGAATGGTTACAAGAATGTTAATAATATTTGTGAAAAAAAATGTTAATTTTAAACTAAAAAAACAATTGATTACGATTAAGTTTCGCGTATTGTGACATGAAGAGTGCTGGCGACAATTACAAATATCAGACGAATATAATTTACGGATTGGGCGAAGCTATTATAACGAGATTTGTTGCAGTGTCGCCTAACCTTATAAAATGTAGTGATAACTACCACCCGAGAGCTATACGGCAGCACTAAACAGATTTTACAATGCTTCTGTACACAGTTTTATAGCGCTTTGTTTCATACTCTAGTAGCGCGACGTTATAAAGAAGGCGTATAAATGATATTGGATTTCTCTTGTATTGTAAAGTGGAAAATTTTTATTTTATTTGTTGTCTTGATCGTTATGTGAAAATTCTTGAGTACAATAGCCTTTTATAGTTGCAAGGAAATTAAACTTTAATAGCTTATTGGTAGTCTGTCAGTCAGAAATAGCAGTAAATACTTGTAAATTCGACTCACAGTCGGGATGGATGTAGACAGTTGGCGTTAACAAACTTGGTCAATGAGACCTTGGTGAAAAGCTATCTCTTTCTACCCTGCTTACTTTTTGTTTTAGTAAAGGCTCACCCCCGGTTATATATGATAATATGTAACAATTTACTGGAATGTGAATTAAAGTGGCTAGCAGTTAATGTCTCTGTACCTATAATAATAATATCTCTATCTCTCTAGCCGGTAGGGTTAAAGGGTGTGAGAGTTATTTTTATACATAATCGTATACAAAATATGTGATCAGATTAATGCAAGATCTAAGCCCTTATTGATTTACATTATATACACGGCTTTTCTTAGTGTTAATGAAGAAACTAACCATCAAAAACAAAAAATCATAGAAATTAAACACCCAAAAAATTTTTGCTTGTGAGGGTGTTAGAATGTAGCTTGTGGCTGAGTGTATGTGTATGTAGGTGTCATTTTTTACTTTCGTCATGTGTGTATAATTTTATATCACTTTTTTTAATATATTGTTTTGAATAAGGCGAAGTAAATTAAATGAGAGCTGAATAGAATGCTAGTGCAGCAGTATAGAGTGAATAGTGGATGTAAATTGAATGCCACAAAATGAACTGAACTCTCCGCTCCATTCAAACTGGATATGGGAAAGCAAGCATCCGGGCGGACAGATTTATCTGTAGAATATCTATCGTACAGATAAATTTGTTTTAAAATAATGTATACGTATGCACATTATAACAATAAATCCGTTTTAAAAGCGTAGAAATGTAATAAAATGCTTTCGTGTCTTTTGGACTAAGCAAGTTTGACAAAAGATTTTTTGTAGCCAATCTAGTGATTCTTCCTTAAATGTAACTCTATACATAAATGGACAAATATATACAATAATTAATTACCATTTATTTTAAGTCACGTTGTGATCTTCATATTTTTTATTAGGAAAAGTGGCAAACGAGTTTACGGCTCACCTGATCTTAAGTGATCACCGTCGCCGGTTTTCGGATCCGGATTCGGAAACACCGCTGGTGACAGTTGATTCCACAAGTTGACAGCGCATTGAAAAAAAGTTAGGCGAGAAACGTACAGTGGTGGAACGCCAACAATGAAGATGGTGGCGGTGGAATTTGGAATTCTGAAATTGGAAAAAGGACCACATTTAAAGTTTTTCAAAATTTTACCCTTAAAGGCGTACAAATAGGAGACGATGGGTTTTGGGTTATGATTACAGAAAGTTACGTGTATAATGTATTTATGTGTTTTATTTAAAAATAATTAGTCTTAAAAAAGAAAATGTTGTCGAAAGTCACAATTCCACGCAAACGAAGTGTCAGGCACAGCTAGTTAACTACACCTGCTTTATTTACTATCGAAACAGATATGATGGATTTCTCCATCTCCATTATGATGCTTACCGTTAGGATAATGGACAATAAGAAAATATAATAAGGATGGAAATAAGTGGTAATCCTATTTTTACTTACCAAGCCTTCCCGCACGCTCCTCGCTTGTCGAAGTACCGTGCTAACTGGGCTGGAAGTGTGCCTTCACGCTCGACTGCTTCTCGTCCTAACAAAGTCAAAATGATTGATATGACGTCAATTATCAGATGGGGTGTATGATAGAACTTACTTCATTTGTTTAATATAAAATTATAGTATACTAACTAACCCAAAAAACGTTGTTTTGCCACATAAATTGTTTCTCTAAGACGACGATAGACCTCTTAATTTATTTGCGAAACCGTTTTTCTGTTGCGAAAGAAACAGTAATTGAAAATGATTGACATTTATGATATGACGTATGGTCTGTTTGAATTTGTCATTCGATGGCTGAACAATTAACCGTCATTCTGGTTAACCGAGGTTTTAGATTTTATTTTATTTTACATACAAACATCTGTCAGTAGTAACTCAGAAACTTTCGTAGACTCATGCACAACACTTTGCTGAAGGTCATCATTGGGTCGAATACATAGTTTACGATTTCAAAAAGGACATACAGACAAATATTCATTTTTTCAATACTTGGATTGTTACACAAGTTGTTTGTTTGTTAGATAATGTAGGAATAAAAGTCGATAGAAATTATCCTAAACAGCTTTTAGTTAGTTTAGGATTATAGTTAGTTATAAGACTGTGTGTCTTGCAAGGCGGATTTTGCCTCTGGGCATTAATAAACATGGGCATAATTAAACGAATAATACGTAAACCTTTTTTTAAATAGTTGACAATAAAAAATGCAACACGTACTAAATTTTTACGATGGACGAATGATGTGTGCTCTCTGATAAATTCATTGCGATATTTGCACAGAACTGTTTTAGTGAACTAAAGTTTTACATCTTTCTATATCGTTTCTTCGCATTCTTTTCTATTACTGTACAATAAAACGATACAACAGTATCGTAATTGGATGTGTTGCAAAAACTTTAATACAGTGAAATTTGACTTTTGTTTGTAGTGAAAAAATAAACAAGGCATAACAGTTCAATATGGGAAAAGCGAGGATAATGAACAGAGCTCTTACAAGGAAGTGGGTCAATAGCGTGCGAGATGAACGATTGATTGCAATTGACACAAAGGACAGATATTTAATTTTATTGTATACAAGTCTTTGTTTCCTTTTACATGGTTAGAAATGACGGGACAAGGGTATCGTGACTTTAAAGGATATGTAGGAAACGAAAGAGGAAAAACTAAAAAGTGCGTCGGTTCCTCCCGAACTCCGTTGTAACTTCTATATTATAGCTTGGCCCAAGTTTCATACGAATTTCTATGGCAATTCATTTACCTGTGCAGTTATAAAAGTCTAGCATAGCATGCCGATAGTCGCGTGTATCTGAAACATTTTTACTCAGTGAAAATGACAAACTGTATAATCGTTTAGTAATGTATCTATGTATGTATATATATAAATAAAAAAAAATAATTTCTATACGTGCTAGTCTACTTACAAAATTTGGCTTATATCTAAAATTTTGGCTGAATCATATAAATGCAAATTTAACTATATATTTTTAAAACGCCATTTTTATCGGCACTACAAGCCTATAATAGCCCATCGTGGTACACCAAGCGTACCACACGCATTTTAGATTAGAACAAGACGGCAATTGATTTGAATGATCGCACACTCGCATAGTCATTAGACCGCTTCTGTAACATATAAATACACTGAATTTTACATTAGTCACTTTTTCGTCCATTAGTGAACGTTGCCGTCAACAGTAATAGAACCGGACGTTAATCGACTTAACGCCGCATGCAAACATGTCACTTACGAGGCTGGCCCACTTACATATGGGGGACGCTGTGATTTATATGTTCCAGAGATATTTCATGATTAGCGTTAATGGAGATTTAATTCCTATTTCATTATGTAATCTATTTTTTAACAAAATATTTTAACTGGTTCTCATATATAAGCCGTTGGTTACTAGTTACAGTCAATAGCCTACTGGTTTAGGGTACGGTCTACGCAATGTATGGTCCACCACCAGTTTGAATCCACAATTTGACTATTGAAATTAACTGTATCCTAGCACAAGCTTAAGCTTAGTTGAAATGGTTACCAAAAAATTAGTAATATTTTTGAAAAAAAAATTATTTTAAATACTTCTACTTGTTCTTATGTTTTTATAATCTTAAATTTATTTGGCGCACGGGAATCTCCCCTTGACCGATAGGAGCATTCCTAAAGTTACTTCGGCCAGTATTTCTTCAGCGCCAACGCGTAAAGCTAGTTAACTGTTTGAATGTCTTGATACATTACCGACTTGGGCTACTGACTGAGTCAGGGTTCTAGCCTCGGATACTATTTGATCTGAATACTTTCGTGATTAGAGTAATCACCCAAGCTGAGTTCCTCTTCCGCCGAGTAACAAATAACGGTTCAATCTAAGGAACCTAAGAGCTGTGACACCTCCTAATTTCCGGTGTAGCTCTTATCTCTCTCTGAAAGACTGCGTTCGTTCGTCACAAAAAGAAATCTGCCCAGTATCAAGTCTATCGACAACAAGCTACCAATGAAAGAAAATAGACTATAACTTAACCTAAAATCGGAAAACTTTTTGGTTCCGTTTTGTAAGCTACTTTATACTGGGATTCGAGCCTTCGATCTTTAAATCGTTAGTCGAAAGTTTAAGTACATATTTTATTTGAAAATAAATTTTGGCAGTCCAAGTTATTGTGTATTTCCCAGAGGGAGGTTAGAAACTTGTATAAAATCATTGTACAAAATAAAATTCTTTCAACTTTTTAATTGCAACACGTCGCTAACTACGTAGACTTAACTCTTCTTAAAATTTCAGTGAAACTTTCGCATTTGTTCTGAAATAATTGGAGAAAGGACTTTTTAGAAACTTCTAAAAACATTGACGTATTTAGCTAAGTTATACTTTTAATGCCAGTTATTTTAAGTAGTGCGGTAAGTAGTTAGTTTAGAAATAAGTAGAATGAAGACACGGAAAAATAAAGATACATAGATTTAATTGAATTGTATTTATTTATTTCTCGTTATAATGGATTGAATTTGATTAACATATGCATGTAAAAATATTTACGAGCAAAAATACCAACTTCAAATCGAATAAAATGCGATTACTCGCAGACGCCGTCTTTGTATTTACGAATTATCGTAGGAATATTACGAAATAGAATCAATTAGAACCTAATTATACTCTCATCAAACTACTTCAAGAGTAGTTACATCCTTTCCAACAAAAAATGAATCATCGAAAACGGTTGGCGTGATATTGAATTAATCGTCCATTTGGGGCACACATAATTGATGCAAATTTAAGACATATGGTTTACCCATAGATCCCATAGTCGAAAGTTATGATGTCACCTCATACCTCCTCCTTTTTTGAAGTCGGTCGAATATCTTTAAATAATACTTTAATTAGCGTCATTAAAAATAACAATAACTTAGCACCCACATCGAATATTGAGCGAGAAAAGAATAAATAAAGGTAATGATACACTTGAGCATTATCGCGTAAGTAAATTTGTTGGTTACTATTCCAGTTAGTGTTGTCATCATTTACAAGTCGTAATATATTTGTAAAGAATATTTTGTCAAGCATTGACATTACAATAAAAGCTTAAATGTTCGTAGCGATATTTGACTCTGTGCTTTGCTCTCAAACTGTGAAGCTTCGAAGTTCTGCTACAAGTTAATGCTCTAGTGTATCAGCTCCTTATGATTTCTTAAATATATTTTTTTTCTTTCACAGCACCTCATTACGAATATCGGTAGAACGTAAAAATAATGACCGGTGACAAAAGAAATTTATTCTTTTATTTTATTTAAAGATCCAAAATGGATCCAAAATTTAATAAAATAAAAGAATTTAATATAAATCTATCATTTTTTGCTAGTGTTAGAGATATCTTAAATATATATAGAACAAATTATTTCTACAAACGTGTGTCTATAGATAAATCAATAGCAACGATGTATGAATGTTTATTTGTTATCGTGTTAATTACAAGTATATTTACCGTGAAGTCCATTTTTGTTTTAACTTGTTCATTTCAAATCAAACGTTAAATGATATTACACGCATGGACGCCCTCTTTTTCTCCGAATTATAGGAAAAAAATTGCGAATTAAAATTACTTAGAACCTAGACTAGCTCTCATCGAATTACTTTTGAAGTTCATCCTTTCCAACAAAAAATGAATCATCGAAATCTTGATACTTGATGCAAATTTAAGACTTATATGTTTTGTCACAGATCCCATCGTCAGAATTGGACTACGGGAAGCACCAGCTTTCAAATAAAACAATCATCAAAATCGGTTCACCCAGTCCAAAGTTATGCGGTAATAAACATTAAAAAATACAGACTAATTGAGAGAGGAGGCTAACGAGGAATCTTTTGCAGTCGGTTGAAAATTGATAAAGTTTACTTCAAAACTTTCCACAATCATTCAGATGCAGAAAAAGTCACTCAATCGAAACGTTTTTAAAGTCGACAAGCGGAGAACGTGAACGAGTGTGCGAATTGTGATTTGAAAGTCCTTTGTTCTCAAACGTGATGCCAACTTAACAATGGGCACTGTGCATTCCAGTTTGGAAAAAAATAACAGTTCCTTTATTTTTTTTAACATTGTCTATGTTTGCATACTTTGTTATAAATGTTACTAACATTTTGTTATGAACATAAGCTTGCACTAGGAGGTTCTACGGTTCGTTATGGCCCAGAAGGAGACTGATCGGATACATCTCCGATCGGCTTGGGAGAGGGCCAGTCCTGCGTCTCGACTAAATGGCTACGCAGTATCACATTAGGTGATTAGGCTTTCAGTCGCGTTTGACCCCCATATATTTACTATGCGATTTTTTTGTTTTCTTCTGGGGGGAAGTCGGTAGTCTTCGGTGCATGGTGCTCCGGGATGAAAAAGCACTAATTAAAAAAAACTCTAACAGTTTTTTTTTGTTGACGTGGTGGAAATCTTCATCAAGATCGTCTTCGCCTTCTGCGAGGCGAGGTTATGTGAGGTTCTTATTAACTAAAACCCCCCCGGTAGCCCTTCCTCGGTGAACGGTGAGGGGCTCCGGGACTGTTCTCTCGGTCACAACTCACCCTCCAGCAGCACCCTCGCAGTACAACGCAACACGGGTAAGCCGATGTCGCCTTCTTCCCAGGTCCACTGTAGTGGATGACAAAGGCTCCCGTGATTCCGAGGCCCCTTTTATTCCTTCTACGACTGGCAGCGGATACCGTAGCCTTATTCTATCTAACGCAGCTCTAACTACTAATATGCTAGGTGAAAAATTTTGATTGGATTTGGTTTCCTTTTTCTGTTTACTCCAATTAGGTTTATAGAGCTTGTTATTATAAATAATTGTACACGTATACCAGCCAGAGCACCCATGACTCAACTGGCACGTAAATCGCAGCTGAGCTACAAGATTATCATATCCAATTACAACATCAAACGCTTTTGCAGAAACCATACGTCACACACACAACTTGGCGTTTCGTAGCCCCTCCGGAGCGGACTCATAAATTTCACTCGACGTAATTAATGTACGTTAGTTATTTGCTTTATACTTTAAAAGCCTTATAATGTTAATTAAAATCTTGTATATTTCAAGTTTATAACATTGTATTTTCCTTTTTTCGTGGAAAGAAACAAGCAATAATTTCACTAAATGTGAAATCCAACAGAAGATCGACATAGACTTTAGACAAGAAAGTCTAAGTGAATTAATGATTGAATATAGAAGTCAATCAAATATCGTTTAGTATCGCCATAACGCCATTAGTTGATTATTGTTTAAAGAGAGCAAATGGGGTCATTAAGACCAAGTATAATTACGTGCAAAAACAATAACCGACTTCAAATTCATTCAAACGTTAAACGTTATTATACGCGGACGCTGTCTTTGTATTTCCGAATTATCATAGTAATATTACGAAATAGAATTAATCAGAACCTAACCAAACTCTCATCAAACTACTCCTGAAGTACATCCTTTACAATAAAAAAATAATCTAAATCGGTTGGCGTGATATTGAGTTATTCGATCATTTGTGGCGCACATACTTTATGCAAATTTAACACATATACGAATGATCATAACATATACGACAAATACGAAATTTAAAAACAAAAATAAAATGGATCCCATCGTCAGAATTAGACCAAATGGGATCAAACGGGAGCAACCAGCTTTAAAATAAAAAAGAATCATAAAAATCGGTTCACCCTAAAAATACATATCTTACTAAATATATAAACCTGACCCGTCCTTAAAAATTCCAATTATAAGCTATACTGGGATAGAACTCTAATAACAGATAAGACCATTTGCAATAATAGACCGGGTATAGCTTTAATAGACAAACAGAACAAAACAGCGCATCACTAATCGACATAATTTATTATCGACCCTCTCCGAGAAAATAGCAAAATATAGCAGATCTTTCTATTGCAATCAAAACACATTGGAAAGTTAGTCATGTCCGAACAGTTCCTAGTGCTATCTACTACAGGTGTCATACCAAAAACCCTCCATACAAACTTAAAATTACTTGACATTCCGTCGAGTAAACAAAAGCATTGACGTCGGTACGCAGCTTCCAACTAAAGCCCAAAGCTTCTTTCTCAGTTACCTTTCCCGTGATATGTTACAAATGTAAAACAAATTCAGCATTTAAAATAGTACCGCGTCATCACATTATTGGAACAGCTAGCTTCCCGTTTAGAGTTGTTTATAGCTACATAAAACTGCTGGTTAACTATCGATTCTAACATTGATTAAATAAAGAAACGATAAATGTAACATTGGTCGACGCAATACATAGATACTGGCCAGGCTGCTATAAAACTAAATGTTTAGCCAACAATGCGACTGCATTGTACGCAAAATAGTTTACACAATATTTATAAGCCTGATTACGTAGACTTTGAATTTATCCAAATTTTAAATTAATTTTTTTTGAAGTATACTTTTTTTACGCAGACTCGACTTGGGGATTAAACTGGTAAATGCGTTACGAAATGTGTGTGTGTGAGGCGAAGGTTGAGAGGCAGATATAAGTTAGTGAAGATAGAAAGTGAGTGTTTCATTTTGTATATAAGGGGTAAGAGAGAGAGAGAGAGGTGCAAACACACATTTACTATCTCTCTTTCTCTCATAGCTAGTTACGTTTCTTATGTCTAAGACACAGTGTAGGCCTATTGTCTGTATCACACTTTAAGAGCAAAAGAGAGTAACGCGCGCACACGTTGTCTGTATCTTTCAAACAAACGTGTATTTATATATTATATTTTGTGTATTTATTACACATAGAATACATACCATATTTGTTGTTTAAAATTTAAAATTCAGATTGTATTTGTTCTTACCACCCTCGTACAATTCCGTAGATGATATGAACATTACAAGAGCTTACTCAGCAATAGTGATGACCTAGTGAATAAGCGTAGGATTCTCATGGTCGGAGAATTGATTTTTAGCCGACCTGTAAAAAAAAAGCCAACGAGTTTTCGCTTTGTCGGTCTTTTAACATACATACATGATAACGTAATATATAAAGTTAAATAAAATATAGCACATTTTATGCTCCGTTTTACTTGATAAAGGATCGTCTAAGATATATCCCCTATAAATTTACAATAACTTGATCAGAAATCGCCCCGTAGGGACTCTTTGTGCAATTTAAACAATGAATATTCATGAAGGCTGGATAACACTCCTACAACGCCGTTACAATAAAGATATTACCAATATAGTTCAAACATTTTAGAAATTCATCACTCTGGTGTAAATTCAATAGATCATAGTCTTACCTTAAGTTCGATTACATACACGATATTGCAATTCATTCTTATCTATAGTGGAGTAGACAGACAGCTGTGACTGTCCGCTCTTTACTAAGCTAAATAGGCCTCATATGTGTGTGGTAATTGAAGGTCATTGCCATAAGCCAATCACGGTCACGCCAGTGTTTTTTTTCTTAATATAAGGATTAAAGGAGATCGCTTATTGTCCGGGCCTCAAGTTGTGTGGTACGATCGCAAACCTATTGCGATTCCCGGTGCCGGTGACTTCACATGTCTTCGAAAATTTTCTAAAACATGTCATGTCTGCCAATCCGCACCAGGTGTGCGCGGTGATACTCTATTGTTAGCAATACATGGCACCCAGCGATTGTTATGCATAATAATATCTTCTATCTTCCAATGATATCTTAGTGATTTACTGAACCTTATTGTATCTTTAATTCATATTTAATAATTTAGTTGATCGTCACATGAACTTGGCATTGTAAACAATAATTTAACTTTATTAGTTTGTAACCTGACTTATAATTAATATTGTATAAAGATTGTGGGGACGCATCATTGTGACGGTATTCGTTAAAATAATTTAACAAACGTTTCGTTAAAATAATGAAACTAAATTCAACGTTACGCCGTCTGAATAGAGCGAGTGTATTAGTTATTCGACTATTTCATTCCACAAGATCTACAAGTTATTACACTCTATACAGACAAGATCTGCGCGCAGCAGTGGGAAATATACAGGCTGTTACTATAATGGTTGTTGAATTCACATATTAAAACAATTTTAAATTTCCTTTCACACTAAACTTGCGTAACAGAAATAAAAGTCATGAATGTTTTATAGAAAAGCAAAAACGCGGTTGATGTTACGCAGTGAGTTAAACTGAAATGTATAGACAGGCCTGTGACTGTACTGGATTCACTTAAAATAAACCGTATAATTTATGAATCTTATTTTTAAGCCGTGTTTCTTTGTAAACATTGCAACTCCCACTTTAGTGATATAGTACTCATAGTTTTACTATGCAGCTATTTGAGTGTAACAAATCAAATGTCAGTGTCGAATTAAACAATAAACACTACTTCACCAGAACGCTTTTAATTTCCGAACTAAGTTATCATACGAAGTTCTTGTGCCTAAAATTATATTTATTACAATAGATACATGTAAAAAAAATACTAATAATATTTTTTTCACATACATTAATATTCCTGTTAATCATTTCAAATAAGCTTAGGTTTGTGTTAGAAGATGCTTCATGTCAATAGTCGAATGGGGGAGTAGATCCTTCTACTTGACGCTAAGCTATTCACGCCTGTTTATATTCTGTTTCTTCCACATTCACGCTTACTTCAGTCTTGGTCAACCGACCAAAATTTAAATCAACAAGCATTCATCCATACTATACATAAAAGTTCCCAGGTATATCCGCAGAACGCAAGCACCGATGCCAACAAAAATAAATAGTCTAAGTTCAATTCGGCGCTATGAGTACACAAAATTATAGAGCTTCCTCCTTTTTGAAGTCGGTTAAAAAGAGTTTAAATGATTGTCTAAATACATGGCTTTTCGAGATAGCTGAAATCGTTATTAGAGTACAACACACACAAACAATTACTGAATTAATTTTTTTCTTAAACAAAATATCACTATGTACCTTTACCAAATTTCGATAAATTCGCCCCTGTACCGTCATTTATATAGCAAACAGCCTCCAGCCTGAAACATAAAACTACAGTTTATGTTAACATTTCATTGCCGTAAAACAACTCAGAACCGTTCGCACTGAGACAAGTTTATTTCCCCTGGGCGTCGGTGGAGGCCCACCGTTGACACAGTCCCACGCTACACAAACCCATTGTAATAAGTACAGCGGAACGAGAAACTTCATCCCGGCATCGGAACGGGAAACTGAGTGTTTACTTTCACTTGTAAATATACGTTTTGGTTAATTTACAAATTGGTATAAAAAAAGAAATCATAATCAATTTTGATATTACAGACCCAAATGGTCCCCCAAAACCCCAAAAAATTTTCCCAACCCAAAAATTAACCATCCATTTCTATATTATCTCATACATATACAATAGGTGGCCAAATTATTAGGGACAGTATTCGTATTTTCGTAATTTGTTGTTTAATGTGTGTGAAGAAATTTTCTCGTTTTTAAATGGTTATTTTATCTGATACTAGCGTGCCCAGCCCGCTTCGCCGGGGTAGATTTTGCTTTATTGTATTGAAACAATAAACTTACATCATTAAATATTTAATGTAACTCTCACAATATATTAAATTATTAATTTCTCTTCGTATTCATTCTCTTCTCGAGCGGGTGAAGATCATTACCCTACACCCAAGTACATGTCAGTAAATACAATATCATTCTTATTATTTAGGGATTTATTGTACTTCATTATACTTTAATATAATATACTCAACTAATGTTCAACATTGTCTTTCATATAAAATAATCGTCATCAAAATCGGTTTACCCAGTCGAAAGTTATGAGGTAACAAACATTAAAAAAATACAGACGAATTGAGAACCTCCTTTATCTTTCTTTATCGTTTTAAGTTGGTTGAAAAAGTGTAGTATTATTTAAAGTATAGCACCACCTTCCTTAGTCCCATTCTTATCTCATGCTGCTTATGAGACACCCGTATAATATCTATCGGATGTCATGAGCGATTACATAAGCCATTTGATTTTACGATCAATAGATGAAGCCGCATCAAGATCTAGTAACAATTAAGTCATCTAGTTGTTTCTAACTTACTCTAGCTTTCCTCCGTCTGTTGTTATATTTTAAAAATGTATATTATTTATTGTATTTGTACTTTAAACTTAGATAAATATAAATACAGCTGTATTTATATAAAGTACTTTTAAAAAGTGCACTGATACTCGTAGCATAATAAAGCAATACCAGTTATAAAATTATTTGTTGTTAATAAATATTTTTTTCTTCTACCTAGTGATTTTCAAGATTATCGGCTATTTGGTCAATAAATAATATGTCTGCCGACTGTGGACTTTATGAAGTAGGGACAATTCTTTTGATTCTCCCACACATTTTCAACTGTCACCATCAGTTCAAGAAACGGGCAACGCACCTGCAGCTTCTCCTGGGTTGTGGATGTTCAGGGGTGATGGTGATCACTTAAGATCGTACGCGTAGCTTCTTTGCCACATTTTCTAAAAAAAAAGTAGCTGAGTGATGGTTACGATAGTTAAGTTAGGAATTATCACTAAATATTGGCAAGCGTATTTGTCACTTCAGTTCTATATCCATGTAAATCAGAGGAATCAATTCCTGAAGGTTTATGCAATTATATGCATATGAGTATAAGGAACTCACTGAGTGACTTTGATATGGTAATTTTTAAGCCAATATATAGACAGTGCTTTGATGGGCAATAAGTAAATGGTTTTATATTATAGAGTAATTTATTGATATCGTATTATGTGATCGCTCGGGGGTATGATTATATGACAGTAAACAGATGTAAACAGCAAATTTAATATACTCATATATTTATTTGTATTATTGATTGTAAGACAAGTTTCTTTTCCAAATCTTAAGCTGAAAATTTACTCTCAGATTGAGGTTAAAAATAGAATGTTGAACGGTAATGTGTCGTACATGTTTAATGACTTTGATGAAGATACAAGTCAATTTTCTTAACAAAAATCGATTTCAATCTGAGTGAAAGTGATAAAATTTGACGACGAAGTGACGTCAGTGACGGAATTAACGCACGACTGCAATATTTTATATCCGAAATATCAGTTATATTACTAATTTATAGCGTTTACCTTCCACATCTGTGCTCGTTTTCGTCATAGCAGACCAATCCAAAATAGGTAAGTGAAAAAATACCGTTTTATTGAAGTCGGTTACAAAGGCAAAGCCGTCGGTAACTTAGAGGTCGGATAGCATCGTAATACAACCGGATGTCCCATTCTGTACGTCCCTGGCTCACAGCCTCTCATATTTCGTACACAACTAAGCTCTTTATCCAACAGATAGGACTTCCAATTTCACTAGATTGTGGGGATAAAATTAATACAAAAAAATTACAGTCAAGACAACAAAAATAGTAAGAAATTAGTAGATTTCAAACGATTTCGCTTCGACGATTAGGCACTAAATTCCTGTTCTATAATTATTTATTTATTTATTTACTTTTACAAAATCCGAAGCACTTAGGTTAAGTTATTATATTTGAATACACTACAAAGGGATTAACAATTTATTAATTATACTTAGTGTTAAATACTTGATTGCGATCGGCAGTATTTCGTGATGTGAATGCGTGCGAGTGTTGTGTATACTGTGTGGGATTTTTACCAATGAGTATTCCTTTTTTCGTATTCTTAATTAAAAAATAAAACTTCCAAATGTATATATGTAACATGTGTGTGGAAAGATTCATCACTTACCTCAGGGTAATTTCCACATTATAAAAACAGTCATATTTATAAAAAAAAACCGTTAACTGCTGGGCACAGGCCTTTTCTGTGAAGAGAGTATACGGGCATAATCCGCCTCGCACACCTAGTGCGGATGCGCAGACTTCACAAGTCTTAGAAAAAAATTCTAAGACATGTAAGTTTCCTCACGATGTTTTCATTCGACGCCGAGCGCGTAAATCAACACATTAAAATGCATCAATAAATTTATTTGTGCACCAGGGATCGAACTTGGATTGCTGGCGTACTATGCAATTTAAGATAATCGCCCGGACACTGAGTTACTCACCTCACCTAACCATAAAAAATATGTTCTTTAATCCTTTTGATCATAAAAGAAATAATGGATCATATTCAACAGAGCAACACAGCCATTTTCTCCGTTTTACCCTTTCGAATAAAACAGTAGCTTAGGTAAAACCTATTCAAGCCCGGGGGCATCGTTGAGCTCGAACATTATTTTGGGGAGTTTATTTATTTATTAATCCACAACACAGAGTAGATATACCGGGATTTTTTTAAATGCTGCTTTTATTTACTAGAGGCTATTTACTAGAGGCTAGAGGAGTTGCAAGTCGAGAAGAAAGCCGGCTTTGAGATAGAGAGACATTTGATTGCACGCGTTGATTGTGTGTGGAAGAAAGTTACGCGAGAAACGTACAGTCGCGGAACGCCAACCATCAAGATGGTGTCGATTGAAACGCAGAACGCAGGGATATATGAGTTATGCGGTAAAACTACTCACATCGGTACATTCACATAGGTCGTGGTACTTTCTCGAACCTGGCGGTCCATTCAGTGGCAACAGAAGCCATTTCCCCGGAGACATAGAGAGATAGAACGTGAGTATATACATCTCCCTGTATCCACGCAAGTCGTACGACTTGAGTCATGATGATCACGCAACTTGATCGTAATATAATTTCAAGTTTAGAGTAATTGAGGTCTCACCTTAAAATACTCATCGACCTCTAAATTTTACCCTGTCGTGAAAGACGCGCTAGACAGAAGCCAGTGAAGGCAGATCATCCGCTCCAGATGCTACCCTGATGGTGACCACGATCCCCAGACGTGAGGACATTAGGGAGAGAGATCACTTTATTATTTTTTTCATTAATTGTATTAGTTTGGACGTTATAACACCTTGTTACATCTTTGCCCGTCGTAACTTCCTTAATGACGCTAATTACAGTAGCGTAGGCAATATCATAAGGAATTAAACAAGATTATAACAAGAGTACCGTCCGACTTCCAAGCACAGAACTTGTCCCAATCACCGCCATTAGAGAAATGAGTCGAAATATGTTTGGATAACTGGAAGGAATTAAAGTGAGAACTATCACAAGCATATATACGACTAAAAACAAAAACCAACTTCAAATAAAATCAAACATTAAACGCCATCACGCGCGGACGCCGTCTTTGTATGTCAGAATTATCGTATGAATTTTACGAAATAGAATTAATCAGAACCCAACCAAACTCTCATTAAACTACCCGTGAAGTACATCCTTTCCAATAAAAAATGAATCATTGAAATAAGTTGTGGTGATATTGAGTTATTCGTGTGGAAGCTGAGACATTATTTTATTGTTATTATATTATTGTTTTATTATATTTAAGATTATGCTGTTTAATATCGTCTGTAATATGTATTGTAAATTAATTTATATAAAATATTTAAGACATTAACCTATTTTTATTCATCGGGCTTACAAAAGAATATACGCTTTTCAGTGTCTTTTTTAGCCTTTTTTAGGCTATTTTAGCAGCGTAGACAGAGACACTAATAGCTGCCACATTTAACAGACGGTAAGACCATTGCTATGGGCTCCACGGAGAAGGAAAACATCGCGAGGAAACCTACATGTTTTAGAACATTTTTGTAAGACGTGAAGTCTATCAATCCGTACAGGGGTCGCGTGGTGGACTATGGCCTTATATTTTCTTTTCAAAGAAATCCTGGGTTCCACAGTGGGATATATATTACATATATAAAGGCTATAACTATAACTTTAACATGAGTCCATTGCCGTACCGTACCGGGAAAGCTTTGAATAAGCCGACTCGAAAAGTCAATCGTTTAGCCTTTAGGCCATCTCTTTTAGGACTTACAGTTAGTAATATAGTCCCTTACTTTTATGATTTTCTTGATAGAGGTCGTGGTACTTCTCCGTTTGTGTGTGATCCATTTGTCATACAATAGAAGTCACTGGCTCACACACGCACTGGCTCTATCACTGTTGGAATATAAAATGTTCACGGGAAACGTTGGTCCTTATTAATAACATCAGGTCAGACATCAGTAGCAAAGAGACGGTAATGCCTTTTGATTTTTGCGTTTTACAATCTAGTAGTTATTAATATGTTAGCAAGTGTAATTTTTAATACAGAAAACGTAAATTATTCGAATTAAAAACCACCCTACTTTTGTTAAGGAAATTCACAAAAGTTCCATTAGTTATAATAGTACACAGGCAAAACCTGTTTAACATTTTACGATGCATGGGCAGGCCATTGTGAGTTACATCTTAACCATTGTATTTAGAGTTTAATTTTAAAAGTCTCAAATAATTCGAGTGCCACTTTCAGCCTGAAAAAGTCTTTACGACATAACTGCCGCTCGTTTCGCATCACGTCTATGGTCGGATGTAGCACAGGATATTAGAAAATTTATATCGGCCTGTGAACCACAGGGAGATAAAATGAGTGAGGTATTATTAAAATTTTGAGTACGATAAAGCTGCTTATTTCATGTAACTGTTTGAAATTCGTATTTGTTTGTTGCATTTGAAGCGTCGGGAACACGTACAATCGGTATGTTCGAATCCACGGTGAATGGTCAACTATTGACCTGAACTATCTTTTATCATAAGCTTAAGCTTAGTTGGAATGGTTAACAAGAATGTTAGTGAAGAACCTATACGATTTGGGGACCTTTAAGAAGCGAGTCCACTCCTTTGTCAAAGGCAACGCTCCTGCAACTACTCCGGTGTTGTAAATGTTCACCTTTGGCGTTTCAACTACCCTTAATCCAGAAGGTAGTTGAAACGTCAGTATTAATCGCTTGTTTCAGCACCCCTCATATATAACGCAGAAATATGTCCTTACTAATAAGCACCGTCGTTAATTTTTTATTTATTTCATACTAACGATGCGACCTTTCACCGCTTAGCATGAATTTAAAGTTACAAATAAATATATCGAATTCAAATTTACATACGAGGTTCAGTTTTGATTTGAACCTACAATTTTTTCGTTTTTGAAAACTTTATCATGTAAATCAACGTCAAACCATTATCATAAAATAATAAGCTGTCAAACGAAATACAGATTAAGAATAATATCGTGGTAAATAATATTATAGTTTTTGCACTAAATTAAAATTCATATTTGTAAAAACATAATTTCAATATTAATTGTTAAACGCTTAAAACAAAGCAGACGAAAGAATGCTCTTTTGTTTCACACTGAACATTTTATGTTACTTTTTATTTTGAGATTCTTTTGAATATAATCTATATATATAAAAAAGAAAGTATGTGGATTGGGTAGGCTCCAAAACGACTGCACTTCCAGGGAATCTTAAGATTGGCCAGGCGAGTAATTCAGTAAGTTTGGTGACGATCAGAGCACTCCTCTTTTTGTTTGTCTGTCAAATACAGCTTTTATTTACTATGATGATTTTCTATTGTTTTATAACCCAATTTGAATTGACACCTGCGTTGTGTATATTTATGTCGTTATAATGTAAGTTTATTGTGTAGGCCAATCATAATAACATAAACTTACATCATTAAATATTTAATTTAACTCTCACAATATATTAAATTATTCATTTCTCTCTGTATTCATTCTCTTCTCGAGCGGGTGAAGATCATTACCTACACCCATATACATAACAGTAAATACAATATCATTCTAAGCAAATAAAAACATATCGAGCTCAAGTTATTGTCAGAAATAAAAGTACGACGTATGGCTTTTGTCAGTTCAAAAAGAGGATCCGATCCATCGATCTTCATTAAACTTTACAGGATAATTCGCCAGGTCAATCTGAAGATTCTCTGAAAGTTTAATTGAGATCGATCCATCTGTTTCGGAGTCTATAAGGAACAAACCCACACACTTTTTCTTTTATATATATAGATAATAAATAGCGATAGAGTATAATAGACGAATAAAAAGTACGACGTTCTTGCAAAATACTGGCATGAAGTTACCTAAGTGAAGTATGTAGGCGCGTAGGTAAGTACGTAGGCATCATCCCTAAAGAAAGCGTTACGGCGTAGTCGTCAATAGCACAATGGTTTGTGCGTTGGGTTTGATAGACATCAAGAAGTAATTTCTAAACAATATGTTTTTAATTCTATTCATAAAAAAACCAATAGCAGTTGAGAACTGCAACAGCTTCCGTTATTACATGGATAGGCAGGTATCTTGAAACTACCACGATCGTGCACAATACATGCACGAAGTATTTTTTTTAATTTCTAAGCAAGTGCTTGACTACGAACCCACCTGATGTTAAATGGAAATGCAGTTCTGGATAGTAAAGCGTACTAGCTTAGTATATATCTTATTCATTCCAATACCTAATTGAAGTGTCTGTATGGAATTCTTGAATAATAGTAAAAAAGAAGTGTCTGTATGGGGTTCTATTGGGGGTAGACCTCCATAAAGAGGTTATCCGCCACGCGGATTTAGCAGATTTTTCCAGATCAACAGACTTTGCGAGTCTTAGTATCTTTTTTGAAGACATGCAGGTTTTCTAACGAATATTTACTTTATCTCCGATCACGTGGTAAAACAGGACTTCAAATTCCTATTAACAATTTTTGTGATGGCACCAGTTATCGAACTTGTGTTGAGTATCATGCAACTTGGGGATACCACCTGGACACGGGAACCACGACTCGAACATGCATAATAAAATGTTTATATTTTTTGAATAAGCATTTCCTCTCGTCCATTTCGATGTTTGGAATAATATACAAGCACGCTACCTTCCCATCGGAAAAGTAATTTCAACTAGCTTTTGCGAGCCGAAATATTAAAACTTTCAACAAAACCTCAAAGGTTGCCTCTCAAATGGAATAAGTTATTATTTAATAGTATTTTGAACAGCAATTTTAAGGTCTGCGGTGTTGTTACTGTTTTGATATAATTTTAAAATTCATTTAAATAATTTTAAAATATAAGCGTCAATAGCTTATTGCAAAAGGTTAAGGGCACGGTCTGCGAATCGTAAGGTCGTAGGTTCGAATCCACCATTCGACTATTGACGCGAACCATCCATCATGTTAGCATTATTTAAAAAAATATCGTTCATGTCTCTGTTCCTGCCGCAGTGTGTTTCTATTACTAAATACTAGTTTTTTTAAGTATTATTTGTCTATTTTACTATGTAAGTTATGAAGCCTTGTCAACTCGTGTTGGGCGGACGAATCAATTTGCATAGTACGCATATATTTATTTATTAATTCACGGATCCCAAGTTCGATCCGTTACAAATTTTAAGTGCTGATTTGTCACGTGATCGGAAATGCAAACGAATATAATGCGGAAGTATATCTCATACTCCTATACATACGAGTACGTGCTAGCAAGTGGAGAGCTAATTTCATATTCAATTTTTTCGAGTAAAATAAATTTTAAACGTAATCATAACTGAACTTGGCTTGATATCATCTTAGAGGCCACTTACTGCGCGGGACAAAGAGATCTGCACATTTCTGCGTTTGCTCGATTCATTTAAATGAAAATTGCATTTCAATTTGACGTTGCTCAAGGTAGCAATAAAGTCTTTTAGCTACCCACTTTTAAATGCTGGATTTAAGCTAAAAGAATATCTCGAATATCATGACTCAGTAGAATAGAATAAATAATTTATACGCTCAGTGGTAAAGAGGCAGAATAGAAAACAAAAGAAGGTATTTCGAGAAAATATATTCTTATCCAGAAATCATGTTAATAATAATGATTTATAAGTAAGACAAGCGAGATGAGAAAATGTGTAGACTTTTTTACATACCTTTTGAACCGATTTACAAAAAGGACGTTATTATTTCATTTGTATTTGTTGTATTCCTGAGATTTAGCACCCAATATCTAATAAGAGAAAGTCCGCGAGTACTAGCGTTTAATGTTTAATCCCCACTGAATTGCTTATATCTTGCCCTGCTAGTTGTTAATATCGCCTTATATTAGTCCTTACGTGTTTTAAGTGCAGCAATGAAATCATATAGTAATAATGATAATTTTTGATAAGAAGTTATAGCTAATGAATTTACATGAAATAGTAAGCCTTCCGTTCCCACAGCCGCTTAAAGTTTTGGCCAACAGAATCATACTCAGATAAAAGGAAGGCCAAACCTTAAATCACTGTCTTAACTAATAAGGCTACGGCACGGTAAACACCAGGCCAATCATAATAACTCTTGGCAGCTTATCATAAACGCGGCAATAAAACGAAATTGATTGCTTCACCTCCCACCGCCGACCTTCAGGACCATTTCCATGAATCATATAAGGAGTTTCTGTTTTCAATTTTATTGGAAGTTGCCGTTCGGAGAGCGTTTTAGGATATATATTAAAAACCCCGATGTCGGCACTTATGGACGCTAACGCCAAAATGCTGAAATATGTTTAGAAAATTTGTCGATTGAAATTGTTAGATTTTGTTTCTATTTCGAAATGAGGTGGGAGAAAAGTTTCGGGGATTTCCATGAAGTTTTGACATGACCTCTTTTTTTTTCAAAAATCACTCATTTCTGGTGCCTAAATTATTTTGGTTCATCGATATTCGTGCTCATTGTCATTAAGAAGTACATCATAAACCTAATAATGTCTCTCTCTTGAGAAAATTATAGATTATAACCTAAAAATGGCCATGAGAAACAGGGACGCAGTGGTCGCGGAGAAACTTATAACAATGCAACGGGGCGTCTTTGACGCGTGAACCAGATCATTCTCCAACACCACCTTCAAAAATTAGACATTATATAAAAAAAAATATGTAGTAACTGTAGAGGTACTCTTCTTAAAAAAACCAAAGTAACCAATTCAAGAACATTAAAAAAACAGCACGGACACAAGTCTGTGGTGGATAATCTATCTCTATCAACAAACATGTTTTCTATATAATTTTCAGATTTCCCTGTCTTTGTTATTCAAAGTTCAATGCAAAAAAAAATTATCAAAGACCTAATTTTAAGGAACTCGTTTGAAATAAAATCAGTCAAAGTCATATACAGCAGATTGAGAGGAACCTCCTTTTTTGAAATCAGTAAAAATATATTTAATTACAATTTGTAGAGTCTTTCAATACTATAACATTTAAATTACTCGACGTGACTCCATTATAACAAGAAAGAGTCCACGCAATGTCAAAGTGTTATCTCCGGGAGCTCGGCTAACTTAATATGGACAGGGTTACACCATTATAAGTTTCTTTTCTGTGTCTAATACTGATGTTTATGGTCATTACTAAGTTTTCTCGCGTATGTAATATCACTTTATCTTGTAATATTATCTTTATTATTGAACACATTCTTCACTTGATTATACCAATGTACTTCGTAGCGTTTGCTACGTAAAATTTTAAAGCTACGCCTTATATTCATGTACATAAACTTTGAATGTTTTCACGTAAAATTATGTAACTTAGGCGAAATAAAATTAAAAATGATTCAAAAGACCACAGCCAGCGCTTAAAAAATATTAGCTACTATTATTTTTAACGGTAATTTTTTTTTAAAGAAATGCTAACAATTATTTTCAAATACTTTACATTTCCCTACATTATTATTACATTTCAACTCGGCTTAAGCTTATGCTAGGAGATGGTTCACATCAGTTGTCGTATGTTGGATTTTAGCCTACAAGCTTCGTAGACCGAATCTATTAGGCTTTTAACGCTTCATAAGTATTTTATTTTTATCATTAATTGTTTTAAGATCTGGTATATAATTCAAATAGTTGTATAAAATTTTTGGCATTCTTTATAAAAAAAATGCATGAGATTTCCGCATTTGACTTTTGAGTTTTTGTATCTGGTATATTATGGATGTAAAGTGGAATGAAGATCTCAACAAAGCTTCAGAAATGTGGGCATATATTTATTTATTGTAAGACATACAAATATCATTACAGGCAACTTTAGTCTGCGTCAATAGTGTAGTTATTATATTCCTACGCTAAGTTTAATTATACACAAATAAAAGATAAATTATCACATGCATTCCTTCATCTAGATATGTGTTCTTTTACGTGAATCGTGATGTTTGTTATCCTCTTTACATAAAAAGGATTTCCTTTAAGTTTCAGATGTTAAATTAATAACAATGAGTAAGTAAATATCTCGTTTATAATATTAAAAGGTAAAATACACGTCGTTTATATCAAAAACAAAAAGTACAAAGGTTTCATTGCCGTAAAGCCAGTGAATGAGATGGTTTTGATCGACAGTGCCGGGGGTGCCGCGATACAGCTTCTAACCGTTTTGTTTCTTACTCCCTATGGCGTTTGTTCAACATTTTTGTTTCAAAAAACAAATGCTTATTCAATAATGTAATAATAATTTACAAAATAGATTCTTAAAGTACAAAAAAAAAAATTAATAATTTTATTTTATTTTAATAAGTTTATGTTTTTAAAATGTAACTTTACCTTTAAATTTTCCACTTTTATAATAATAATAATAAATCTTTATTCGTCACCAAAAATTATTCAAGAATGAACTGTGAAGTCTCTCCTGAGCTAGGTATTATTGGACCTGTGTTTAGGTAGTCAGTGTCTTCTTCCATTTTGAAATCACAATAAAAACATTAACAATGTTGTTTAAATGTGTGTGTGTGTATAAATGTGTGTCATTGTGTATGTCTCTCAGTTGATTATATCATAATATGTATAATTTAATTATATACTTATTTTAGACATAGAAATAGACATATTCTTCATCTTTATTCTCTTTTATAATATAATGAATAAACTAGACGATTAAGATACAACATTGGTTTCATATTGTGTTGGTTTCACCCACTATATTCTTGTATGACTTTATACTTATAAATAAAGGATATTTGAAACATTAAATTGTTGTACTATTTCACACAAGAAATATTATGTCCAAACTGAATTTATTGTTACAGAACTGGAAAACTACATTACCCGACCAATGTCTGTGGGCCGCTGTTCGAGGAAGAGTTGGAGTTCTGGGGGCTGGACTCCAACCAGGTGGAGCCATGCTGTTGGTCCACTTACAGTATACACAGAGATACACAGGTAAGTCTCTGCTTGTCACAAGTGAAATACAATTTTATTTTGAGCAAACTGGCTTCTGTAAGGATCACACATTACATAACAAGTATATTTACGAGTAAAAATAAACACCGACTTCAAATAGTATAGGAATACTACGAAATAGAATTAATCTGAACCTAAACAAAATCTCATACAAATGCCTTTCAAAAAATCAAATGTATTTTTTATTAGAAAGGATGTAAAGTACATCCTATCTAATAAAAATTAATCATCGGAATCGGTCGGCGTGATATGGAATTATTTATCCATTTGTCGCTCATATACTTAATGCAAGTTTAAGACATATGGTTTTAAAATTGGACCCCATCTTCCGATGTAGCACGAATAATGCATTAAGATAAAATACAATCCAATTTAGAATCTTCTCCTTTTTGAAGTCGGTTTAAGATATAATATTCTTCTTCTTTTTTATCTTTGTCATAGAAGTTTACGTAAGGCATTTAATTATGATTATTTAAAAATAATTTTGAAGTAATTATTTAATATTTTCTCTGAAAAACGGTATATCAAAACTGCCGGCCTGTCACAAAAATGAAATCCTCAAATCGGAAACAAAATCTCTAAGAGCATGTAATTGGCTCTTGTCATTTTAGTAGAAACGACGAGTGAGGGAGGCAGGTTCGAGATTAGATCGGAAAATATTTTTCGGTGGAATGTCTTCCTGTTGCCGTATCCTCGGCTCTCGGAATTAGATTTCCCTTAACTTTTTTTTATAATTTAACGGAATTCTCGTAATCAAGAATCAATATCGAACTTTTATCTTAGTATCGATTATAAATATATTTATAGTGTGTTATGAGCCGTAACAAACATAAAAAAAACATATGTGAATTCAGATCCATCAAATTATGTATAAAAGAATTCATATCGTGTTAGTAATTTGTGATGTGATTTTGTACAGTAGAATTTGAGAATACATTAAAATGTTGGAAGTAGCATTAGAATGAGCAGATGTCAATTTGAATAAATGATTAGAAGTAGAAGCTTGAAAATTGCAGTGGGCACACAGAACATATAGAAATTATTTGCCTAAAATGGCGTTAGAAATGAAATCATATAACAGCAACTTTTTTTAAAGTAAACGAAGTTTTCTTACTCTTAAAATAAAATACATTTTAAAACAACAAATTTCTATTTGAGGAGCCTTTTTAGCACAAAAAATAATATTTGAACACAGTTATCTAACAAGTATCAAGCGTTATTAATTCAGACATGAAACTGAAATATCAGTCTGGAAAACGGGGTTACATAAAATTTGTAACAAAAAAGAAGCCAAGAAACAAGATCAAGGCTGAAAACTTTTACGAGGTTTGCAATAAACTACACGGAGGAACTTTCAAGTTTATGATCGTCCTTTTTTATTTAAAAATGTTTCTTTTTATTGTTTAAGTTATGGGGTCTGCAAAGGCGAATTAGACCACGATCCCACCTGTTGTTAAGTGGAAATACGATCAATTAGTTTTTAGTTCTAAGTTGCCAGTGGTTAGTGGAATTACGAAAAGATGCAAATTCCGCGTCCTCTTACTCCTCTTACTACACGTAAAACATAAAACAAAATGGCTGCACTGCAAGCAATTAATTTAACACGATTACCGAAGAAGAATTAAGAAGTTACAATGTAAGATTAAGATGAACGAAGACTCCATCTCGTGGGAACAGCTGTTTCATTTCACCTTATAAGCCGTGAAATTAACTCGAGCCCCTTTGATCTACGTAGCGGTAATCAAAAGTTGACTGTCTCTCGCGGATTGTAATTAGTTTGGAACGACGCTAACTGCTCTCTGATCAGTCGCGGTGTTAGTGTAGAAGTGAGCGGAACTTTGTTAACTAACTCGGCTTCGTTTAAAAAGTAATTAGTTATACTCGCGTATTGTATCTAGAAGAAGACATATGTGTACATTTATATTTATATAAATGTGATGTCTGTACATATTTAGAGTTAAAAAAGAAACAACTATTATATATTCCCCGTGCTTGGACTTCTAAGTGATAAGTATTCAATAAAAATTGACCGTCATAGGGACTGCCAATAAAAGTGGAAACCTATAACGTAAAATAAAATTATCAACATTAATAAACGAGCATCAATTATATACTATATGTTACTGTTGTCTATTATTAAATAAATATATCAAGGGCTGTACAAGATTATGTCAGAATATAAATACAACATTATTAAGTCGATGAGGCGAACCCATAAGATTTTCTCCTACCAAATAGTGCTCAACGCAGCTAAAAAAGATACATATATATATTTATAAAAAGATTATAGCTATAGATCCGGCCTTGTGTCACTTTAGTTTTATATTTAAATAAAAAATAAGATTAACTATAACATATACAAAATCTTCTCCGCTGGCAAACGTCGTAGCGTCAGGAACGGATTACGCACGGACGCGTTCTCTTATTTCCGAGGTATTATAGTTGGTAGTGCGTGGAAGGAAATTACATGAAAAACATTATAGTGGTATATTTTGTGGTTTGTGAAAGCAGTGTATAGTGTGTGCGAATTGAGATTATGACGACAACATATAACATGTTGCCGTGATAGTATGTGCAGAATTGTGCACCATATAAGTAATTGGTTCACCATATAAGTAATTGTTATTCTGAAATTAAATTGTATGACGAATATTTCTGTAAAGCATTTACTTTATAAACGTATGTTGTAGTATGGTGTAATTACACTAGACACAATTCTGTCACGAATTGTAATTACTCTGGAACAACGTCGGTAGCCACAAATAGTTCAAGATCCTAGTGCCAAAACTTACATCATTTTATGAAAGATATAATTTCGGGAACGAATTGTACGATGTCAATTTTTTCATAGAAATTAATTTAATTTTCAACCGACATAAAAAAGGAGGTTCTCAATTCGTCTGTATGGTTTTTTATTTGTTTGTTACCTCATAACTTCGCCTGGGTGAACCGATTTCGATGATTCTTTGTTTATTTCAAAGCCGGTGCTCCCCACGTGGTCTCATTTCAACCAAGGTCAAATTCTGACAATGGCATCTGTGAGAAAACCTATAGTAAAAAAGGGTTCTAAATTTGCATTGAGTATATGCGCAACTAATGGGCGAATTACACAATATCACGGCAACCGATTTCGATGATTCAGTTTTTATTGGAAAGCATGTGTTTCATTGGTAGTGTGATGAGTGATCCTATTTCATAATATTACTATTCGATTTGAAGTCAGTTTTTATTTTAATGTTTGCTTACTTATTTTTTTTCGTAGCAGTTTAAAAAAGTTATCGTAGTGTTGGAGAACCTCGTCCTTTTTGGGGTCGGCTGATTAATAAAAATAATTTATAAAATATTATAGAGACATCATTTTCAATTTTAGGCATACAATTAAACATTCTTAAATGATTGATTCACTAAATAAAATTTAATAAAATAAAATAGGAGCCATTACTATTAGTATGAAGTAATTAATATTAGTCAGTATAAAGACAATACAGGCTCTCGTACTACATTATGTGTATATCTTAGCTCTATTGTAATAAAATCCAATTGTTATTAGCACAATGAACTGATTGATATATAATAGTATATGATTGACATTGATTAAAACTAATCATGTAAGATATTGCAATATATATGTATATATGTCTATTATTTTTATATAATATAATAATTGTTTATCGATTCCATCGCTTTGTATGATGTTCGAGTTGGTTAATAAACAAAACAATCGTATTCTGATGATTCTTTGAAACGAAATACAACAGCATTAAATGAAAATAAGGGTAGAATGGGGAAATACGAACCAGTAATATGGATAGAGAAATAGATACATTTTTATTGGTCAATTTTACATAACGTACAAAGTAATAATTAGACTTAACTTAAAAGTGGGCAAGAGGAGAGGTGAAAAGTTTAAATAGTAGGGTAATATGAACAGTCAAGAATTAAAAATTATAGCAGGAATGGAAGTGTCAATAGTTTAGGGTACAGTCTGCGAATCGTAAGGTCGTAGTTTCGAATCCAGCATTGGACTACTGACGTGAACTATCCCTACCACATGTTTAAGCTTAGTTGGAATGATTAACAAGAATGTTAGTAATATTTTTGAAAAACAAAGAGAAGTTTTGTTAACCTCTCTTAAAAATATATATAGCCGTGAGCAAAAATATGAGGGTCGGCTGAGAAAGTTTGAATATCTCGGAAGATAAAGACTCTAGCTAATTGAAATAAATTGTGCATGATACACAATTAAATATAATTAAAAAAATATATATTTTAATCAATTTATTTGGTGTTGCCTTCATGTGGCGACACTAAGTACTAAAATTTAAATAAAAATAAAATTTAATGAAAAATACCGTGTTATCCAAGTTTACGTAAGATATCCTTTTTCTTGAAATATAAATAAATTAACAAAAATATCTTATTTTATTTTAATGATATTTTAATGTCTTTCACGCACAATTTATTTCAGTTAGTTTCTTTATCTTCCGAGATATTCAAACTTTCTTAACCGACCCTTTATTCCGACCCTTTATGCTCACGAGTGTATATAATATATGTTACATTTATATTGTGCTTATTATGTCCTATTGTCACGATTTCATAATTTTTCAATAACACATGTACCAACTTACTTCGAATGTTTGAGAATAGCTGATGCAACGTATATATACATATATAATATGTAAACGACGTCTGTAATGCAAGAAAAATTCTAAACATAATGTCTGTAGCCAAGCGGAAATTGTATAAAGCTTTGAATCTCTCTGAGGGAATAGCTAACCATAGCAACACAAAGAGAATAACAGACCGCGATGGATAGCATGGGAATGCATTTTGCGTGTTCTGAAAATGAAAAACTGCTTTTGTAAAAATTACTTCTTAGAAATATTTAATGTGAGCGTACCCAGCTCGCTTCGCCGGGCAAGATTTTGATTTATTTTATTTAGACTATAAACTTACATCATTAAATATTTAATTTAACTCACAATTTAATAAATTATTCATTTCTCTCCGTATTCATTCTTTTATATTCTCTTCTCGAGCGGTTGAATATCATTACCTACACCCATGTAAATATCAGTAAATACAATATCATTCTTATCATTTATACATAAAACATATCGGGCTCTAGTTAATGTCAGAAATAAAAGTACGACGTATGCCTTGTTCGACAGTTCAAAATAAGGAGTGCTCCGATCGTCACCAAACGACGGGATTACTCGCCAGGTCAATCTGAAGATTCCCTGAAAGTTTCATTGAAATCGGTCCAGCCGTTTCGGAGCCTATATGGAACCTACCCACACACTTTCTATTTTGTATATATATATATGTATATATACAAAAGAGATTAGATTATAAAATGATGCGTAGCACCGTAGCAACTATATTTAAATGATTACCACCACACATCAGCCTCCAATCCACAATGGAAGTTGCATGCAGTATGTGTGTTGGCGACGTAGCAACGTATAAAAACCTTAAGTAGTAATCCTGAATAGGGCAGTAGGTTAAAATTAAAATCAGTACAGCCTATAGCATTTGTGCATTTATAACGGCAGCCTGCTAGAGAGCATGACAGAGACAAACATTCTATTTTATGACTAAATTTCGTTGTATTATAAGAAATCGTTTCCCCAAAAAACCCAGATACATAACCAATTATTTGCGAAATCCACAAACATTTGCCAACAACAGGGGACGCTGCAGCCAATCCCAAGTCTACGGCATGAACGTGCTATTAGGCAACACCTGTTTGATCTTATGTACACAAGTTGGGTTAGTTAGTTTGTGTTTGATGTACAAGACAGTAATTACAGATTGATGCTCCCTCACCAAAGCTAATAGCTTCCTAACCATGTTGGTGAGATCTAATCGATCTTTCGTCAAATATGTTCTTTGAGTTTCGGGTTGAAGATGTTATTGCAGACTGTTTATCCCAAGTAGGGCAGGGGCAAATTCATAGTGTTTTACAATTATACAACAATTTTTCCATTTCTATCGCTGTTGGCCCAAAGACTTACTTCACCCCACCCGTTCGGTAGTAGTAGAGTTGCTTGCCGAATTGCCATTTAAAGTGAGCTATAAAATGTTTCCAGCTTTTGTGGTAAAGTTACCGTTCAAGTCGTGGGTCGGCCTTCTCGGGTGCCTTCAAAATGGAATGCTAACGCGCCTAGTAACCTAGTAAGTCTAAGCCGAGCCCCTCTCGGGTAAAGGATCAGGCGAAGTGACCTAAGAGTTCTGCCACCTCTCAAACCCAGTAAAACTGTTGCGGTCAGCTTGTCTGGGCAACTAGTCTCAACTAACTCAAAGACTTAGTGCAAGTGCATGATAACATTCTAACTCGAGGGTTCCTGGTAGAGTTCAAATATGCCTTGTGTAGATAGACGCTTCTCTCAAATTGAGAATGTCAGTTTGTAGATAACAGACCTGTTGGTTATCAATGTGACCTCATTATATTAATAATTTTTTCTCCTCTGTAACGAAGGAATTGTCCTTATTAATTTAACCTTGCTGATCATGTTTAGGTATTGAATTACATATTCCATTCTGTATAAAGGTCTTAAATAAACATTTCCAGTTATTCTATCATTTGTAATAACAATGAAAAAGCTCATTTGGAACGTTTTTTTTCCAATACCATTTATGCAAAATTGCGAAATAATGAACAATGCAAAATTGTAGTGCATTTTCCGGTAGCATTACTACATACTCTTTGTGTTTTTATTCCTAGTTTTAGAATGATGCGCCGGGCACAAACCACGGAATATATAAACTTTTGTTTATTAGTAGGAATTTTAAAATTATTGTTTTTAAATAATATGTTATAATAGGTGCTATGAACGTACTTAACATCATAATGGTGAATGAAAATATTGTGAACAAACATGCTGTAAAAAATCAAAATGAACCATCATAAATTGGAGCAACATTAGGTTTATACGAGTACAGGCGTCATATGGCCTCGGCCAGCCGTGCGTCTGTCTGTGGCCTGATAGATAGGAGAAATAAAAATGGCACTCCTGGCGGAGCAGTAGGCGGTTGTCTTCAAACAGGTTAACTGTTATTCTTCTGAAGTAGTGCCGCCATGACACTGACCGGAGGAGAAGTGCGTGATTCATCTTGTCTTCCTCTGCATCTATAAATGTATTATTATTTGTGATGTAAATACTTGTCGTTTGCCGTGATAAACTCGTATTTTGTGCGTGATAATGTGCCCAAGTAGAATAATTTATGGAAGATATAACCTTTACCTTTGTTGGAATGGTTAACAAGAAAAAAAATGCTTTTTTTAAAAAAAACGCCCTACGAGGGACACGCATCGTTTGCATTTTTTATAAAATACTCTTATCGTTGTACCCTCACATATCAACACTCCGCTTAACGAGACTGAAAACGCTAAAAGAATAATGAAAAACTCGTTTCCCGGTATACGTCTAAGACGCGAGTAATTGCGAGACATAAACTTACAAATGAGTACAGTTTTTATTTCGAGACTACCGCGCTATTACCCAAAATAAAATAAACATAATCAATGTTTCGTACATAAAGTAAGAAATAGAAGTACACTTTTAAACTTACATAGGGTAGACGAATTTAAATTTAGAATCATCATTACAAACATCAGTCTGTATTAGTCCACTATTGAATGCCTTCCACCATTTTCTAACCTTCCCTTACTGCATTAATTTTCTTCTGACCATCATTATAAGGTCGGCAATCTGGAGGAGGGCCTTATTGTCGGAGAAGAGTAGGTGGTATTCATGCGCGGTTTCCATTCCAAGACTATTCCCTCTTTTTTGCCGTCACCGACATCTCTCACTCTCGGCATCTCGTTAGCAATGCTTTGTAGACAGCTATAGATAGGAGAAAATGACGACAGATCAACAGTGGCAGATTGTTTCCACGAGGTGGTCACGGCATTAAGGAAATCGAAGCGAAAAGGAGCAGAGTTTTCGTAAATCTACGAATAACTTAACCAATAAACATTTTTTAAACGATTTTAGGAGTTCTCTGGTATATTTTCGAAACTCAAGCTTCAACAATAAAATTTATATGGACATATTAAAAGCAAACCCTCTCGAACACAAGTATATTTCCGAGTAAAAGCAAAACCGACTTCAAATCGAATAAGTAAGTAATATTACAAAATATAATCAATCACAACTTAACCAAACTGTCATCAAGCGATTCTTGAAGTACATCCTTTCCAATTGAAAATGAATCATCGCAATCCGTTGACGTGATGTTGAGTTTTGGTTTTATATAGATACCATTGTCAGAATTGGACCAAATTTAAATGGGACGACACGGGAAGTACCAGCACTCTCATGTAGTATTATTTAATGTTTAATACCACACTGAATTAACTTCATGTCGGATTTTGTTATTCCTCCGAAATATTTATATATTTACGGAGAAACCGTAGCACAAACGTTCGATAACATTATCATCAAACGTGTTAATTCCACGTGACTTTGCATTCTTCACGAAATATATTGGAGATTAAATCGAATTTGCGGCGGAGAGATTGAACAGCTAACGAATTTTGGGCGATGCCGAGCTTAGAACTAGATTATTATTGCATCGACTTGAAGTTTTGATATTTTGTTTAACCTAGTTTACTCAATAATATACCACATCGATTATATACTTATAATCGACTTAGTGGTGTAAGCAGAGGTTAAGATTTTCAATTTTCATACCTCCGTTGCTTCTTTCATTTCCATACACCTTCCTATACAAGTTTTAGTTATGAGGAAATCTTCAAAAGATACTTTAGCCTTCTGAGGTGAAGCCAGCGGTGGCGGATGCGAAATGTTTACTCACTTTTTGCATACTCGTACCAGCAAAGCATACCTTTCCTTATTCTCGTTATTCCTGTTTCGTCGTCACAGTAATCTATGTAATAGACACAGGTGACTGTGTGACGGGATAACGCAACTACAGCATGTTGGACGCTTTTTGTCTGTTTTTTCGTCACTGTATTCGTATTATCTTCGCCATTAAGTCCCTATCTTAAGAGTTAGAGCTATATTCGTTGCACAGTATAAGCATAAAGGAAAGCATATGCCGTACCTATGACGTCATTGATTTTCGTTTTTCATATAAATTCACGTATCTCTCTGTAATTTATTCCTACAAAAAATATATGCAAACTCATCTAGGCAAGTAGTTCAATGAAAATAACTATTATTGACGTAAGTTTCGAACATCGACGTTCAACATTAATTGGGTGACCATAAATTTCTCTTGGTCTTTTTGGCCTCTTGCCACTTTTCTGTTCAACGGGGTGTAGTACCTATAAAGCCGGTTTGGGTGGATTCAATTATATGTTTCACGTAATCACGAGCAGCTCGTAGCAGCCATTTTGTAAAATTTGCATATTTTTAAAATCAATAGCCTCGTTGACGGTAAGAAACAGTGTACTTTTTCTAATTTTTGTTTTATCATATGAAATGTAAAGGTTTTCTAAAACAATCGTAAACTGCAGACTTAAGAGCGTTTTAAAAATCAAAATTAAATTGCGATAAAATAATTAAAAATAAATTTATTGACCTAATTAAGTACAAAAATAATAACACTATTTAAAAATGGGCAATCTTTTTTTTAAGTCGTTTGAATAGTTTTATTTCACTGTATTAGCAGTAGATGTAAAGACGTAAAAATAATGTACCAAGAAAACATAACTTACACTCCTCCATACTAATAGATTCCGTGAAGACCAATTTCCTAGTTCAATTGCCAGTGCTATAAATTTTTTTTTGTTACGACACTACATATTCAAAGTCTAAATGTATTTTTTGTAGTTATTCAACCTTGAAAATAAATAGAAAATATGGCAACAGATAATAACATTTATCTAGATATTAGTGTCACTGTGTAGGCATTTACGTTAAGTGATAAGAAATAAGTGTTTTTCTCGAAATTGATATTGGTTATTCCACCAAGTTAAAATAAATGGATCGTGTCGAAGTGGTTATCGGTAACTACATTGGCGCGCAGTTGCTGCAAATGCATTAATCAAGTTGCCCATAGGAGTTGATTACGTTGCCACATGGATAACGACGTCAATTGAATTAAAACTTCTCTTAAACCACTCGGAGGTTACAATGTTATTATTTCAGTTTCTACTACACATAAATTAAAAATAAAAATTAAAGAAATTAATCAGGACCTAACCAAAATTTCATCAAACTACTCTTAAAGTACATCCATCCAATGAAAAAGAAATCATTGAAATCGGTTGGCGTGATATTGAGTTATTTGTTCATTTGTTGCGCACATACTTGATGCAAATTTAATACGAGTTAGTGTATAAGAGAGTTAAGTATATACCACATGGGAAACACCAGCTTTCAAACAAAAATTGAATCATCAAAATCGGTTCAGCCAGTCGAAAGTTATGAGGTTACAAACAAAAAAAAGACATACGGACGAATTGACAAAGTCAAAGGGACTTTGTCAATTGAAGTCGGTTGAATAAGTTCTGTCCTTATGACGGCTGTTATAAATTCTTAGTAGTAAACTTGACTTCTGAATAGCATACGTTTACATTTATTCAAAACATTATATGAAGTGTTTTTGCGTGTAGAAAGAGCTAACATACACAATTAAGAGTTGGGAAAATTACAGAACAATTCCATATTAATTTGTAGTCGTTTCTTTCAAGTAATCGGGCACCTGCATTAGCTGTAATTTGAATCCATTACTTGCGTTTAAGTCCCATTGGTCGTTTAAAAAAGGTCGTACAAAAAAGAAGCTCTTAAATCATTGAAGACGTACTGACACAAAATTAGCCTAGTGGATAATGGCTAGACTAACGATATCTTTAAAATCTGTTCACCCAGTCGCAAGTTATAACAACAAAAACCCAAAAAAATACAGTCGATTGAGAACCACTTCCTATTTTGAAGACGGTTAAAAAGTTGAACCCTATTAGATATGAATTAAGGACACTACTAAATATTAATTTATATTTAACACTGTTTTTACGTTCTCCAAAATTAAGCATGATTTACGATTCCAGCGAACTAACCTCGTACATCTCTATTAACCAAATTTAAATGTCAGCTCGCAAGCGTAATTTATCGTGGTCGTGTTGGTGCAGTTGATTTATTCTCCGTGTCATGGGAAGTGTACGGATACGGACGAAGTTCGACATATTAGAGCCATTAAAGAAGTTTGATCGCCATTTTAACACGGTCTGGATTAGTCGAACCCCTAGAGACCTGTTGAATTGGGACAATTTGGGAGGAGGCGGATGCAGGCGGGGGCCGCCCTATTGCGGCGGTGGACTGAGGACTTGGCTCCACCGGTCCCTGGTCAGAAGACGGTGGAAGCTATCCGACCCGTATTGGAAAGGTGGGTAAGGCGGCGGTATAGGTCACTAACCTTTCGATTGGTGCAGATGCTTTCGGGACACGGATGTTTCGGGAAGTATCTGCACCAAATCGCAAGACGGGAGGCATCTCTAAAATGCCACGAATGTGGGGCGCCGGTAGATACGGCGTCCCACACACTGGAAGTGTGTTCCGCATGGGCGCCACAAAGACTCACTCTCTCAGGGTTTGTCTAGTAAACGAAGCGTAGAAAACGCTCGGCAGAAAGACATCCGATCCGCTCGACGGAGAGGAATCGTGGCAGGCTATGGTCTCCTTCTGTGAAGAGGTGATGACGCAGAAGGAGGCCTTACAGCGGGTACGAGAGAGCGCCTCGCCATCGGAGCCGCTCCGGTACAGGCGAGCAGGGGCAAGAAGAAGGCAGTTCGCCCTCCTTATCCAAGTACCTTAGTGGGGCTACTGGCGGGGAGTTGGGGAACTCCCCGCCGGCTTGCATAGGCTCCACCCGTCTGAGGGGTACCCTAGTGAGCAGGGTTACCTCTCCTCAGCCGCAGGAGGCCTGGTTATTCTTACCGGGCCTATCCGGGCCGTACCGGCGTGAATGCTAACGCGACCCCATCTCGCCCATCTAACTCGTCGAGTATGAATAAACCCATTTCCTCCCATGTTAAAAAAAGGGGACAATTTGGCAATCAAATTAACCGCGCGGGCGTGGTTATTTGATTGGAGATTTGTGTGATTTTTAGACTAGGTTTACTCTTAGGAATACTGACGTATTTTTTGTAAACCTCTCGTAGGGTCAATTAATTACGTTTAAAGTTCTAACTACATATCTACACTTGTATGCAGCGTCCGCGCCAAATTGCTTTAGTTCTTATGTAATTTAAGGCAGTAACTTGAAAACGAGTATGACAAAGTCATTTGTTCCGAGTCATTCAGCGACTTCAGTCGTTTTCGACCTTTAATTATGCATAGTTTTAAACTTAATTACAAATCTTAACTGCACAGCTCTTCCGGTTGTTTTGTTCATCAACGTTCATCGGTATCATAGTGGTCGATATTTGCAAGTTTTTGTAATCTCAATTCAAAAAACTTCATTGATGCCACTTTGGTTTTATCACTGGCATGCCAATCGTGAATGTGTTAGTAAATTATGATATGATAATTGATATAACTGTAATAGATCGGTTTCATAAGGAAACTAGACGACAAGAGACGAGATTAGACATATGAAGGCTATGAGAGAAATAGAGAGAGAAAATGTGTGAGAAAAACCTCTCTCCTGCCCCGTGATATACAAAACAAAATTCTCTCTCTATCTGTTTTTCTATCTTCACTAACCTATATCTCCCTCTCAACTTCCATTGGCCACGCCGGATCAAACCTTTCTTAACTCATTCTCCAGCTTTGCAGCAGGTTAAAACTATTAATGTTTCTGATTACACTTGAAGTTGTATTTAATATTTTGATTCCATAAAATAAACAATTCGTAAAATTAAATGAGATTTCTCGTGTTATTGAGCCCAGGCGGCTCGCGAGGAAATCTTTGATAATTTTGGTCCTAGAATATCGTGTAATGTTCTGTTGTAACCGCACATTTCATTTTCCAGTTCCGAAGCAATTGTAGCACGCAGATAACGTTGTTACGAGGTCGTTACTCCTATAAATTGTTTTAACAGATCGTTCGTACAGTCAGCACCAAAATATGAAAAGGGTCCCCCATTTAAGTTTTTCGTGCGAGTATTCAGATTTGAATTATTGGCTGATAAATGACTCATCTGGAACCTTTATTTCTTTTGCTTAGAAAAAATCTCGTATGGTTTCAACACGAAAACAAAACTGCAACTATCACTGGTGGTAACAATAAAGGGGGCACTAAAACATAATTTATTCAAACAATTGCAATTGTTTATTATACCTTTTTTAGACTACACATTAATGAAATAGGTCAACTTTCGCAAAAAAACGAAATAAAATATTATTCTATTGCAGAAGATGCACATTAGAAAGACTATCTTTTGATAACACTGGCCTCCTCAGCTTAGTGATTTTTTATAGTACGAAAAATCAATGTTAAGATAATAAACATATAGTAAGGGTATCGATGATAAAACAGAATTAAAAACTACAAACAATTGAAAAGTCTATACATGGTGGCTTCACAAAATAATCCACTCCGGATAGTAACCTACTCTACTACATAAGAGAGACTTTCTCCCGGTGCGAGATTATCGTTAATTTCTGGGCTATCTGTTTATATATATACATATATGTAATCCAATAAAATTATTATGTAAAATAGACCATACTAAAACTAGGGTGAGAATATAGTCATCTTGTAAGAAAATTGTTAATTCCAATTTTTCCCTAAGCCATAACTTCTCCTTCACTATAATGTTATACAGTCGATTTAAGTAAACTATTTTAATCTTTGACCACCACATACGTAAAACAGTCACGATAGCTTTCACGTTTATTGTTAGTAGAGTACACAAGTTATACGAACCGAGGAAACGTGTTTAAAGTCTATTAACTGAGAATTACGAGGATGGGTACTCGGAAGCTACATTATGGTCATGCTTCAAACTAAATAATTATGAAGTATATTATGGTAGCAAAAACAAAAACCAATTAAATCGAATCCAACGTTAAAGGCTATTACGTGGGGACGCCGTCTTTGTATTTCAGAATAATCGTAGGAACATTACGAAATAGAATCAATCAGGCACTAACGAAACACTCATAAAACTGCTCTTGAAGTACACCAAAAAAAATGAATAATCGAGATCGGTTGGCGTGATATTGAGTATTCGTCCATTCGTGGCGGACATACTTGATGCAAATTTAAGACATATAGTTTTAGAATGGCTCGTCTGAATTAGACTAAATTAAAATGGGACTACCACGGGAAGCACCAGCTTATAATAAAAAGAGAATCATCAAAATCGGCTCATGCAATCGAAAGTTATGAGGTAACAAACATAAAAAAAAGTAGAAAGAGTAGAGAATCTCCTATTTTTTTGAAGTAGATTGAAAAATTTACGTGACCTTTATTACTTTTGTCTACGTGTATAGTTTTTTTTCGCTGAAGGTGGAATAACGTTATTTAAGTTCATCTTGTTTAAGTGTAATTAAAACGCACTCGACTAACTAACCGTGATCAAAAAAGGGTCGGTTAAGAAAGTGTGAATATCTCGGAAGATAACGACGCTAGCTAACTGAAATAAATTGTGTATGATAGACAATTAATATCCTTAAAATAAAATAAAATATTTATTTATATTTCATTAAAAAAACATAAACTTAAACGTAAAAAGATATCTTAAGTAAACTTGGATAATACAGTATTTTTTATTAAATTTTATTTTTATCTAAGTTTTACACTAAGTAAAACTTTCTTGACCGACCCTTTATTTTTGCTCACAAGTGTACATTTTAAAAAGCAATAATTAGATTTATTTTACATTAAAATCGTTTCAAATACACAAGTAAAGTTCAATTTCCCACGTGGGAGAATCTTTCTCACAATTTGCCTTTTCCAAGAGGTAAAGGTGCGGACGCTGCCGAAGTGACTACGCAATTGTGAACTGTAATTTGCAAGGATGCTTTTCGTTTTTTCTTTTATTCACATTGAAATAAAAAAGGAAGCGGGAGCTCAACTTACTGTGGTCGTATTGGAAAGGTCGAAAGGATTAAAGATCGTCTAAGTGAATGGGATTCCATTAGCCCTTGTGGCAGATGGTTTTAACAGACGCAATGTTGCTGTTTCCACTCTCCCAACTTTAGATTTAATTTACATATTACTTTATGAAATAACTTGATTACCTAACAATAAAGACGAATATATTTACGTAAAAACAAAAACCGACTTCAAATCGAATCAAAAGTTAAACGTTGTTACGCAAGGACGCCCTCTTTACCGTAGGAATATTACGTAATAGAATCAATCAGAATCTAAACAAACTCTCATCAAACTACCTTTCAACTACATCCTTTCCAATAAAAAAAGGAATCGTCCAAATTGTCGAATCGGAATCGAATATTGAGTTATTCGTACATTTGTCGCGCACATAGATACTTAATGCTTTACTTACTATGTATACTATACTTTGACTTATATGGTTTTCTCATGGATGCCATTGTCATATTTGGATTACATTGGCATGGCAAGCATCAGTAAAAAACGAATTGGGAACCTCCTTTTTTGAAGTTGGTTGAAAAGAAGAATCTGTTTGTAAATTGAATAGCAACAGGGCGATACGGGTAATAAAAAAAACTTTAACTTATTATATAATACTTCTTGTTGTGTGAAATAATATAGAATGTGAACAATTCTGATAACAACACAAAACAAACAAAACGTACTACAAATATTCATTTTTATTCTAGCAATTAAAAAAAAAACTAACAATTTTTTTTACAAATTACTAACCTTCTTGTTAACTTGTGTTAGATGGTTCACCTCAGTAGTTGGTGCAGCGTCAACCTACGAACTTACCTTTCGCAGACTATACCCTAACCATCACGATATTGTCGCCTAGACCTTCGAGCTACGAGAAATAATTCTAGGCGCTAATTTATTAGTAAAAAATATGTATTCATATTGGGGAGGTCTTGTCGAGCCATCTGTTGCTTTGACTGAAAGTGTGTGTCTCAAGTTATAAGAACAACGACCCATTTGGTTTGTAGTACCGCGCTTACTCGTATACGAATAGCAACGGCTTGAGATGTTTTGAGAAATTCTTTGAATTAATGAATATACTCTAATGCTATATAAATGTTGAATGAACGAATATTCTTTGTTAAGCAATGTGCGATCATCGCTAAGAGCTATCTCTTCAAGTCCTTTGGATAGACGGAAATGTTTATCTTGGCGCATTTCTTTACATAGGAAAGAATATGTTTCTTTTCTCTTATTTACGTAGATTTTATATTTCAAGTAAAGAGAATGAGAATACGATTTGTATGGCTAATGCACAATTTTGTGTCGTATTTCTTTTAAAATTAAACTCCTACTTCTAAGGTACACTCCCTCTCTGTTTTTTTATAAGAGTTTTTCTATCACACTCGATCTCATCTCCACTCATAATCGAATTTTTAAAAATATTATTATTATACATATTTTTAAAAATTCGAACGTCAAATGTTATGGTGTGAATGAGATGATGAATGAGCTGTGATCTTACAAATCTTTTTTTAAATTAGAATAGTGGTTCAGATATTGTGAAGATATAACATTAAGCGTCGTTTCTATTGTAAAAGAGAAACTCATCTGTGTTTCGTTAATTTAAATCCTATCTTATATCAATTCTTATAATATATCGAAACACAATATCGAAGGCCTTGAATGAGCATGATGCTGTAGCTTCTGTTTACCTTTATTAGTATATTGGTACCAACCGAAATGCCAACTCTACACCGACATTCAACGTCTAGGCTTTAACCATATCAGCGTAATAAAAATACAAACTCGTTGAGATTAGTCAATCGCTTCGGCACATCACTGGCGCCACCGCAGCCCTGGCAATGAAATTGATCCCCAGCTAACGCGGCAATTTACGACTTCATAAACTGTGATTTCACGCGTCAGCAGTCAAAGGGTTAAGTTGTTGATGCGGTATGAGCAATTTCTAGAACTTTGTTGTATTTGATCTGCCTTCGGTTTTCATTATATATGATATCTAGCTCCTTTTTCTGGGTCCCCTATCTCACTAAGTCTACTTCACTTTGCATACTCTTTGGTATTCACTTTCCACAAAAAAGTGGAGGCTCTCAATTTGTTTGTTTCCATATAACTTCGACGGGGTAAACTGATTTTGATGATTTATATGAAAGCTGGTGCGGCCGGCTTCCCGTGTGGTCCCATTTCATTTTGGTCCAATTCTGACAGTGGCAATACCTGATAAATGTTAAATTTGCATTAACTATGTGCGCAACAAAGGGACGAATAACTCAATATCACATCAACAACAAAAAAATTCCGGTAATTCATTTTTTATTGTAAAGGATGTATTTCAAGGGTAGTTTGATGAGAATTTGAGTTTCTGATTAATTCTATTTCTTAATATTCCTATTCGATTTGAAGTCGAATGTTGTTTTTTTCGTAAATAAACTTTTGTAAGATTGCTGTCGACAACCAGCCATTACAATGACATCTAGGCATCTGGTTACGACATAGTCTGGAAGAGTGCGGCTTACGTGACGATTTTCCAGTAGCTTGTCTGCTTGTCTACGTCACGGACTACAAGGCTGTCACAAGCACTTTTATTAAGTAATCAAAATATCTAGTTTCTCCTGAGAAGAATGAGGTAAGAAATGATCTAGACAACCTAGATATCTTGACGTTAGTTTCGTGGAAATCTAATAAAAGCGTTACGTGATTTATAACATTTTATCCTGTTGACTTAAAGCGAATCTGTTTCTTCGAAATTTTCTTTACACGCAAACATTAGAAGAAATGCTAATGGCAATGCTTTGAAGAGCTATCAATCATGTTACTAATATAATTTATTACGAGTAATACCTATTTGTGCAAGCCAATATTCTTATTGTAAGCACTTTAAGAGTTGGGAATGTTTGCGGAGGTGTGGACTGATTGGTTGTGCTGATGCTAGTGTTCAGCACACATCAGATTCCCACTAGTTCTAGCTCTTATTAATTTATTCTTGACTTTTCTTGTGACTCTGCTGTTTATCTCTCCTGTCCTTCACGGTTGCTTGAAAAGATCACTGATAGCGTAAAGACTTATTTGCCATTTTTAGGTTAAGTTTCGTTTCTACTCAAATTAAGTGAACCACATTTATATATAAAGAAATAAGTGTATATCTAAATTTCTAGTTTTTTTCACGTTATTGCTGTAAGATCTCTTTTTTTTGTTGACGGAGGGGAAATTCAGCGGGGTTATGTAGGGTTTATCTCTCCTGTCCTTCACTACCACTAAAACCCCGTCCAAAGCCCATCTGCACTGTGCTCTTTGGAGAACACGTCGAGAAGGGGAGGTTAATCCCTCTGCCCTCGCAGTGCAAGGCGACACGGGCCAGCCGATGTCGCCTTTTTCCTGGGTCCCTTTTGGCAGACGGTAAACCGTTATTGCTCAGTGAACCCGAGGACCCTTTTAGTCGCCTTCTACGACAGGCAGGGGATACCGTAGTCATATTCTACGAGCCCAGAATCTGTAAGACCTCTGCCCCAACAAGACGCGTAAATAAAGCTTCTTTGTCTTTAGTTTAGCTAATAAGGTAACGCAATATTTTTTAACAAAATAGAGACAAAAGAAAGTAGATTAACTGATGGTAAGTTGCTCGTTCCATTCCTTGATAACGACTCTACTTTCTTTGCGGTTTTAGCTATGAATAACCATCCAAAGGTTTACTAACTGAAGACGATCGGAGCGTTCGAAATATCAGAAAGTGAAAATAAATTTGGTGTGTAATCCTGACACACCTTCTGCCGTCATTTGATATATATGTATATCAAATGTATATACTGTATGTACAGATGAAAAGAGAAAGCAATGGCGTCCGACAATTTACTATCTTATCGTCCGGTCGTCAAATCAGGTCAGTTCAGTTGGCTTGAATAAATTTGCTTTTGGTTTTTTTGTGTACATATAAATGACTTTCTAAAATGTGTGCCATCATGTATGGCGCCACGGTTTCCATTTGTCATTTACGGGTATAAGCGAGCAACGAATCTAGACTTTATTTATCACGCCAGACTTAGGTCATGATGTCTTCTTTGCCTACACAATTTTTAGTCGAAGCATTCGATAAATGTTATTACTCTTTACAACACGACTTAAATTACTTTTTTGAGAAGCTCGGTTAGTTCGGAGCAGCCTAATAGAAACAAATATTCTACATCCAAATAATATTTACTTTTTCGAATATGAAATAACCATTCCATTTATTACGTATGCTACAAAATTACTTTAGAAAACTGAACTCATATACGTGTCAGATGTTAAATAGATAGTTTCTCGACTCCTTTTATTACATACCCAGCTATGGCCACGTAAATTTAGGTACAGTTTTATATAAGTAATATTGTTATATACTTACAACTATTTCGCTTTGTATCGGTTCTATTTGATGTCGCATAAACTTTTTATCTTTATTACTTCGACAGGTTTTGTAGTAAGAAAACTTGTATAGCTAGACTATTATTGTATTGTCTGAACTGAAGTAGACCACGTGGTGGGACGGACGATTTACAAATCATAAATACTTATCAAAATTTTCTCAACGTAAATATCAATATTTTTCTAAAGTAAATATAGACTCCTTCCTAGTCCCGAGTTTATTTGTTATCTAACATTTTATAACTGTACAGTTTTCAACCAACTTCAAAAAAGGAGGTGGTCTTTACATTTTATTACCTCATATCTTTCCTCTTTACTGTTTTACATCAGACGTCACATGTGTGACAGGCACTGAGCCTATGGGGCACAAATTTTAGGTAGTGATTTTGTAGTAGTGTGAAAACTTATTGGTTCGACATAATCGGGGATTCAAAACCTCTACGATAAGACTAAAGTTGAATGCATTTACATCGGGCTATCATTATTTTATCAACTTAAAAAAGTATGGCCAAATACAAGATCCTCTATCACGGACCTTACCTTCATGTTACCGTTTTACAAAGGTGCGGAACACACGTCCGTACAGGGCACGTGCAGAGTACTTCACTTAGAGATAAGCTTGCTTTGTTACGAAAACGTCACGTAGTTTATAAATTGTTAGAGGCGATGTAAGGGAAATAGAGCAACGCCTGATTCTACGAACAAAAAGGACATAGAAATTGGAATAATAACAAGTATATTTACCAGTAAAAACAAAAATCGACTTCAAATTCGAATCAAAGGTTAATCAAATTTAGGTTTTTTGGTTTTCTCATGGATGCCATTGTCAGAAATGAACCGTATTGAAATGGGACCACACGGGAAGTACCAGCTTTAAAAAAAATAATCGTCAAAATCGGTTTACCAAGTCGAAAGTTCTAAGGCGAAAACACTATGTCTATTACATATATGTCTGTGACGATGCCACAGGAAGACTGTGACAATAGCAACGGCCGTATCAAAAGAAAAAATAGAGTACCACTAAAAAAGGCCATGAGAAACAGGGACGCAGCGGTCACTAAGAAACTAATAAGAATGCAACGGGGCGTCTGCGTGAATCAAGGCATTCTCCAACACCAACTTCCAAAATCAGGCATAAAAAAATTGTAGTAACTGTAGAGGTAGCACTCTTCTTAACAAAACAAAGGAAACAAATAAAGTACATTAGAAAAAAAAACAAAAGGCAACAAACATTAAGTTTACAGCCTAATTGAGAACCTCCTGCTATTTTGAATTCGATTAAAAAGATAGTCTCAATTAAATAAATACGCAAAACGTGCATATGTACGCAAATAACTCTTTACTTGGAGTGAAAAGAAACATGTGAGATTATTTTTATTTTTACAATATATTTTATTTGAAAAAATTAATTGGACATTAGTATGGAATTTTCAGATCTTCAATGTTTATATTTACTGAAAATATTGACATTGACAAAACCGCTATCAAAGTCATGTCGATAGCATGAAGAGTCAAGAGCCTCGAGATCATAGAGCCGAACAAGAAACAAGTTTCTAGAATAAATATGAATCTTATTTATTCTAGAAACTTGTTTCTAACGGGCGTTTAAGCATTATTTCACTTGGGAACGTTTTGCTATTTACTAGCGTACCCAGCCCGCTTCGCCGGGCTAGGTTTTGCTTTATTTTATTTAAATAATCAACTTACATCATTTAATATTAAATTTAACTCTCATGATATATTAAATTATTAATTTCTCTCCATATTCATTCTCTTCTCGAGCGGGTGAAGATGCTCTATACCCATTTTCATATCAGTAAATACAATATCAGTCTTCATCCTACTTCAGTATAGTTTATTATACTTCAATAAACTCCATTGTGCTTCAATATGGTTCATAATGAAATAAATATACACAACGCAAGTGTCAATAAAAATTTGGGTTATAAAACAATAGGATATCATTATAGTAAATAAAAGCAGTTCAAAAAGAGGACTGCTCGGATCGGCACCAAAAGTTTACAGGATTACTCGCCTGGTCAATCTGAAGATTCCCTGAAAGTTTCATTGAAATCGATCCAGCCGTTTCGGAGTCTATATAAAACATACTCACACACTTTCTGTGTTATGTATATAGATTAACGGTTATACATTTCATAATTACTGGTACAAATAACAGGGTTTAATTATTGTTAAAATGAATGAAATTGTAAATTCTTTGAAAAATAAAATATTTTTATAAAAAGAACAAAAGAAAGATAAGCCCCTTATTAACGGGAGATAAAGACTGTAATCGTTGTCTATGGACCCATATGTAACAGGATGTAAACGCATCATTTTTGTAAATAAAAACCGAAACTTGACTGTAAGACTTTAACTTCATAAGTTGAACGCTTATCCACTTGGCTAACAATTTCTTTATTAGAATAAAAATAAATTCTAAATCACATCATGCAACGAAGTCAGCTAAGCTGTTATTGTATTTGACCGTTTATTTAAAAATAAAGTTCTTCTTCTTCTTCTTGATGTGCCATCTACTATCGGTGGTCAGCTATCAATAAGGCTATTTTAATTTTTGATGCTGCGGCACGGAACAAGTATCCTGTGTACGTCGTCTTACATACGTCATACGTCTTTTTCCAGGTGGTCCTTTACCCTGGATTCCTTGGATGATGAGTTGAAGTAGTTCGTATTTGTTATTACGCAATATATGAGCAAAGTACTAGAGCTTGCGTTTTTTCACGGTATTAAGGACCTCCGCGTTCTTGCTCACTATTTGCAATACTGTTTTGTTTGGTATCTTATCAGTCCATGATAAAGTTGTGAAATATCAATAGCAAATCTAACTACATGACGATAAAATAAATCTCAATATACGACTAAGATGCTTTTGAAAAAATATTTACATAAATTTACTTGATTACCTTACCCAAATACAACGTAGGTAATGTCACTTCTGACATGACGTGACATTTCGCATAAAACATTCATAGAAAAGACGGGAAAAGCAATAAAGGGAGATTATTGATCAAAAAAGCTCTTAAAGGTTTTCTTTTACGCTGGGTAGACAGAGATAGTTGTTTACTTTTGGAACGAAATTCCTTACGGCAGGCTTGAAGGAGGACTTTTGCTGCACGATCAAATTGATAATAATGTGACACTACAAGGGAATTATATAACGGAAGTGCTATATATAGTCACGGCAGCCGATAGCATGTAGTTAAACTCTCTGATCACAGATGGCGCTTTGACGAATTACTCATAAGTTTTAATTAATTATTTATGTCATTTTATATAGTCAAAAAAGAGGCATGTTTTTATTTTCATTTTATTTATGTACTTAAATAAAAAACAATTATCAAATTAAAAATAAATCAAGAAAACTATTAAATATAAAATTATGCAACATTTTATTTTTGGAAATTGTGGTGCTTCTATATTATTGTTCTATATTATTATATTCTATATTATGATTCGCAGGAACTTTTTTTGAATCTGGTCTGCAATAACACCACATCATTTTTTTAACCAAACTATTAGGTCCTATATGTGACAGGCGGCAAGTTTTAGTGGAATTTATTTTATATTTTTCATTGCTATGCACAAAATAAAACATATAACTGTGTAAAAAAGTTTTCTTCGTGCTTTGTGCGACTTGTGGATGTTCATACATCTGAATCAGGTAAGCGGTAAGCTCGTTTTGCCCTCGCTTTAGTTTGTCCCTTGTCGGTAACGTTCAAATACCTACAACCTTTTTTTGTGTACAAATGCATAGTACACATTTTTGCAGGAAAAGGTGAAATGAGCTTTTGGCTCACACAACGAAAACTACCAATTTGTAGTAACAATCGACTGATACACAAGGGCCTAGAGAAACCCTTAGTTTTTTTCTAATACTTAAAACGGGCATCTCGACGATTTTTCGATTTAAAGTTAGCTGATATTTTGAATATCTCTTAGTTATCCTATCTAAGAATAATGCCACATCTCAATCCGTTCAAGTAGCTAAAGACAGCTGGCTTCTCTGGATATTTTTTTAGGACAAACTACTTAGTAGTTTGTCCTGAAAAAACAAACAAAGAAAACTTTAGAGTTTCTACAAAATGTATGTCATTTGCCTTACAAATTTATCAACAACGAGTGGAGGAATAGAAAAAACAAAATAGCAATCTCTGCACAGTAATTCTCTACAAAACATGTTGATCCGGCGTGCTCGAAACAAGCCCGATTTCCAGCTTTAAAGCCACCTCCAGGTGTCTATCCGTTGTCTGATTAATGCTCGCTTGGATGGATTTAGCTATTGATTTGATTCAATTGATTTATACCTCAGTTTTCCGGTTCGAAGGATTAGTTGTGCTTAATTGAGCACCTGTATATCATTTGAGTGGGTTATAAGCGAGTAGCGAATCCATTTCGCATCAAGACAGGGTCATTTCACATCTTTAGGGTGTGAAATAATTAATTTGGTAAAATTTCAATCATTCTATGAGTCTATGAGTGGTATTTCGCTAAATACATACCGTGAATTAATTCATGTCAGTATACATATAGCAGATTTAAATAAAGGATATTCTCACGTCAACTTTAGAAATAGATAAATAAATTGTGTTAAGTATATTCTCTTTGAAGGTTTACCGTAGGTCTGGTAATTGACTCGTTGCGGGTTACCAATCGAGTTAAGTAGAAACAAAACAAAAGAAAGACAACATATAAAGCACTTTACTGAGGAATCGCTTTGCCTTGTCTCAATAGGATCACGTAGCGAGAGTAATTCTCGTATACTGGATGAATAATAAAAGTGGAGTCGAGTCCTTTTTACTTTTACTAGCGACAAAGGATAATTAATTAGAAGAATTAAATAAAAAATAGCTTGAAAATTACTTTTATACTAATTTAGATGGTGCAGTGGCTTTATTATATATATATTTATAGTAAATTAGGGCCACTGCGATATCTGAATTAAGATTTTTGACAAAATCGTTTATAAATGTTTTTTTAAATTGAGGGTAGATTTAGACAATTCGCAAGTCGAATTCTTTTATTTATTTTTTAAAGGATGAATTTTTTTAACTATAAGAGCAACTATTGCAATTTTCCTCCCTTTATTAGATATACAGAAAATTTTCAGTTACCTCCGAGTATAAACAGACATACGCACACAGCTATACGTAGGCAGCGATACGTACACAGCCATACGCACACAGCCATACGATTTCAATCAGAATATAACTTCACTGTATTTGGCAATAAAGTTGGTAGAATCCATAATACTCGGCGCTGTTATTTAATTTACCAAAGACCTTTATTTGCCTTTTAGACCGAAAATCCCGAATTCCGTAACGGAATGTACTTCATTATAATTACGGCCCTTTGAGCTCTATCGAATCAATTCACTTTGTACCCATTATAATGTTTAAGAGGAATGTAAAGATCCAAATTAACGGCCGAATAGATCCGAATAGGAATGTATTCACGTTGAATTTAAAATTTTGGTTATTATGTACATTAAACAAACTTAATAACCGGTTAACCTACACTTTTCAACCGATTTCAAAAAAGGAGGAGGTCCTCAATTCGTCTGTATGTTTTCTTAAGTTTTTTTCTCATAACTTTCCACTGCGTAAACAGATTTTGATGATTCTTTTTTTATTTGAAAGGTGATACTTCCCGTTTTAATTCTGACAATGGAAGCTATGAGAAAACCATATAAGTTTTAAATTTGCATTAAGTGTGTACATAGATGGACGAATAAGTCAATATCAGGCCAAACGATTTCTTTTAAACTTGACTTATTTTTTGGAAAGGATAATTTGATAAGAGTTTGTTTAGTTCTGATTAATTATATTTCGTATTATTCCAAAGATAATTTGATGGCGATGGCGGGAAATCGTTGGTTGGTCAGTCAATAATGAATAATTGATCTAATTAACGAATTTACATTACATAATCATCGTTTTGTTATGGCCCGAACGAAGCGTTTTGTTTCGTCTTTCATTATTCGAATAGCAAAGGATAGAATAGTTCCGAATTGAATATGGGTTTTCAAGAGCAGAGTGAATTAGAATTTACTAAGTTAGTGCGCCTTACCATCCAGGGCTTGATTTCCACTTAACGTCAGGTGAGATCGTGGTCTAGCACTTGCTTATAAATTGAGTAGCAAAAGAAGAGTGAGCATTACTGACTCAACCTTGAAACGTTCGTAATGGTTTGTCAGCATCTGCTATTTATCATTATTCCATTATTTAAGGAGAATATTTTATAAAATATTAAGTTATGTTTCATTAATATTGCTTTTATTATTTCACTGACTTTAATACATGCAGAGTACTTGTTATTACTTAGTCTGTGTACCGCGGTCCACTGTTATCCGAGATAATGAAAAAATGATCCCGTTGTATGTACATAAGCTGGGTGATTCTAAAATAATTTGAAAAATATTAACTCGGATCGTACAGCTATTAAAGCAATGTTTTCTTTAAAATAACATAACCAAAAGACCAGTGAAATATTTACAGTTTTTATTCCTCTGAAAGTCCGTCTGAAGTTCCGTTCTTATAGTCTCTGAATTTAAACATGTACTAAATCGCTTTTTCGAAGTTTTTTCTCCAAAATAATCAGTAGGTAAGAATATTGCAAAAGCAAGCTTAAGTAAAATGTAAAATTAACCCGCGATATAATCCATAGATATTTATTAGAAAATTTATAATTAAAATTAGAATGTGGCCCGCGTTAATTGTTTCATCAGTAAGTATATTAAATAACTCGATTCCCCCGTGACCACAAGAACGGTAAAGTACTTGCAATGTGAGATATTTAACGGAACGGTTAAATTTATATAATAATTACGATAAAATCCAATAATTTCGCTTTATTAAATATAAGATAATAATTATATTATAAGTATTATATTGATTTACGTACTAATAAATTATATATAGTCATTGAATTTCTTTCCAACTTCTTCCATTTGACCGTACTGTACAACGTAGAGCTGTTCGAATCATCGACAATCAGGGTCTTTCCGATTTCTTCGTAGGAAGAGATGACGGGGTCTTTGCATTCTATATTTACCACGGGGATCTTTACCTCGGGAATTGTTCGGAATCATCCTAGCTATAGATTTCTATTACTGTACGTCTCGGCAGAATTCCAAACGTTTTTCGCGTAACTTCTTCCACGCACTATCAATTTATGGAACCAACTGTAGCCAGCGGTGTTTCTGAACCCGTACGGTTTGGGGACCTTCAAGAACCGAGCGTACTCCTTTCTCAAAGGCTAGAAACGCACCTTAAGCTCCTCCTTGTAGATGTTTATGGGCGACGGTGATAAAATTTTTTTTTGGCTTCTGAGCCAAACACTCGTTTGCCCTTTTTCTTATAAAAAAAGAAAAGGGGAAGTATATATATTTCCCTATATAATATATAATATACTTCTGCTTTTCACAAGGTGAGCCAGGTGGTACAAAAAAAGTCTTTTTTAACTTGTTTGCTAGAAATGCTTTCGTGAAGCCGCGAAAATTCTTACCCGTTTTATAGTATGCGTCGTTTCATTACGCCCCGTGTATGTTAACGCCAAGTGATAACACCTTGTAATATGTTTTATGTTAATTTTGTTTAACGTTCTGTTAACCGACAAAGTATGCACGGTACACGCGCGCTTGTGAGTCTTTAAGCAAAATGACTCCAATCTTTGAAATATATTCGTAGCAAAAATAAGAAAAGCAATATTTTTCACTAAATGACACAGATACAATATCACGCCAACGGATTTCGTTTCTTCATTTTTTATTGGAAAGGATGTACTTCAAGAGTAGTTTGATGAGAGTTTGGTTGGGTTTTGATTAATTCTATTTCGTAATATTACTACGATAATTCGTAAATAAAAAAGGGCGTCCGCGTGTAATAGCGTTTAACATTTCATTCGATTTGAAGTCGGTTTTTGTTTTGCTCGTGTCGTTCGTATATGTGATGATGTGCACCAAGTGGAATAACTAGAGGAAGATATGATCTTTCCTTCTTACACTAAACGTACGTTAAATGGTTTGATAGCAACGTATTAACATTAAATATTACACAACACTTATGCGTGGCACTTAACTAGTTAGTAACTAAACAAAGCTCATTACGCGGGGATTAGGGACTTTAATTCCATCATTTCGTACCATCACGACACATTACCCAACAGAATATTACAAATGAATGTCATAATATAAACTGAAAATTATGTTTGTGGCATGTTATTAAAATAATTATGCAATTTAAATAAATAATAATATTGTAATTAAGTCTTGTTCATGATGATGTTCAACTGTTAATAATTAATTAATCACTGTCGTAACATTGGATATTCAATTGCGACATGCGATGCTGTATTTGATATGTATTTAACTCGTCGTTAATCGAGTTACGATACATTTTTCCGGTAAATATAAACTTACAAAATATTATTGGCGTGTTGCATATCAACTATTAGCTACTTATGTCTTCTTTGCAATTTTCATTAAAAAAGTCTTTTTTCTTCATTACGGACTCATATATAGACATTGTAGACTTACGTTGCGTGTTACGGAATTTTTCTTCTTTATCGTAAGCTATTATATGGGAGGGGTGGAGGTTTTTACGCAAGGATTTAAAAACTAGAGAGACATTGACACTAATCGGTTAAATTTTGCGTCGTCCACGACACATCTGAAAAATTGAGAACTTTCACAGATGAATTCGATATTTTATTCGACCCATGAAGCCCAGAAAGGCCCAATAGTCTAATATTTCGGGTACGCACTGCGACACATGATTCCCCAGGTGATTCCGTATATTTAGATAACAATTCAACATATCAAATAAACATATATATATATATATATTAGTTTATTTGTATTTTTCAATTTCCAACTTTATATGTGATATTTGGAAATAGAATATCAATATATTTTAAAAGAAATATCGATAAAAGCCGTAAAAATTAAGAAAGCAAGAAGGATTTAGGTTTATTTCGGCATACTACAGTTGTTGAACCGTGTTTGCCCAACTGGCTCAAGGAATTCTACCGTGGTACTCACAGTATAACAGTGGCAAAGAAAAGTCTTTTTTTTTTGCTAACGAGGAGGAAATCTTCAGAAAGATACCCCGCCTTCTGGGGGGAAGGCGGCGGTTATGTGGGGTTTTACCCACTAAAACCTCCCCGGTGGCCCTTCCTCGGTGCATAGTGAGGGGCTCCGGGATCTCCAGAGGAACGCACCGGAGCCCCTCTGCACTGTGCTCATAGAGAGCACTTCCCGGGGAGGTTACTCCCTCCCCTGTGCCTTGCAGTGCAAGGCGACACGGGTCAGCCGATGTCGCCTTCTTCCCGGGTCCACCTTGGCGGACGACAAAGGCCCCCACCCTTGTCGCCCAGTGAACCCGAGGCCCCTTTTAGTCGCCTTCTACGACAGGCAGGGGATACCGTAGTCTTATTCTTGAGAGCCCAGAACTCCAGGGTTGCGGGCCGGTCTGCCCCGGCCCGCCTGCGCCATCTACGAACGGGATCGGCCCTCTCCCGATCCCGTTCGGCGGTCTCCTTCTGCGTCATTACTGACTCACAGAAGGAGACCAGCGCCTTCCATTTGGATTTCCCCGCCAGTGCAGCCGCTACTGTCGCTGGCGGGGAGAGGTCTTGCCCGATCTGCTGGACCAGGATCCGTCGCTCCGCCTCCCATGCAGGGCACACGGCTAGCGTGTGCTGCGCGGAATCCCGGTCGCAGCCACAGTGGTGGTATTGCGCGGTCAGTTCGCGCCCTATCCTGTTCAAGTACTCACCGAAGCACCCGTGCCCGGTGAGTGGCAAAGAAAAGTCTATTGTGTTATTTCCTCGTTGATTTAGATTCATATGAAAGTGCGAATTACCATTTTTTTATCCTTTGAAATTGTTCTCTACACTCTTGTATGCTTTTCAATTGATTTGTACAAATCTTAAGACGTTGCTTTTTAGTTTAACTACCATAAGAAATAGAACAAAACGCTCCTTACACTATTAGTCTTAAACATGTTTACATGTTTATACCAAAGCCTAAAGTCTTAATGCCAATTATCAGATCGTAAGTCGAATGATTAATCACTAGGCTATCACGTCTTAGTATTGGACACAATCAAATTAAGAGTCCCTTCCTTTGTCGGCTACAAGTAATTGAATACAAAGTACATTGGGGCGGTTTTGTTTGCTACTGATTTGTTTCGAATATAACGAAGTAATCCTACGCGTGAACAAATAGCAACTTGTTAGGCGTGAAATCAAAACGCCATCGGCAGATCCATTATGCAAATAAGGAGAAATCTCTTTTCCATGGAAATTGTATGCTCTACCGTTAAATTCTGGGAATATTCTCATGCTTGCAATCCAAAGTTTCTGCTGGAAAAGTAAATTATTCCTTTTGATTTGACTTTCTCAATTTGTCATTTTATTTAACTGTGACCAACACAGTTAAATAAAATTATATATCATTACAGTCGAACCAATGCGATGCTATAACTAAATAATATTGATATTAAAAAAAATATGTGATGACAAGGGACACCAAGTAAGTTCTTTTGGATAATATAGAACAACACAATTTGCGAAAAAAATATTTCTTTTTTTTTATTTTGTAGATTGCTTTTTATTTAGTATTTTATAAAATTACATAAAATAAAAATGTCCTTTATTTTTTTTAATAACATAAGTAATGAATTAATACTAATTAATGATTCATAAAAGCGCCAACTGTGATCAGAGAGTTAAGCTTCATGCTTAATAGTCACAGTATCGGCCGAAGCGTCACCACTATAGCACGTCCGTTTATATTTCTCTTACGGTCTTTGTCGCACCAAGCCTTCTATCTCCTCCAAGCCCATCGTTAGGAATTTCGTTCCAAAAAGAAAAAGCTTAAATGACCATTTAGCCTTCCACTCATTTGTATGCAGCTCCGACTAATTGCGACAAATGACTCCTACTTTCAGCGATATAGAAAATTAACAAACCGCGTACAAAGAAGAATTTTTTGACAAGTCGGTACTGTAGTCCAGAAGTTAGCATGTAAACGTAGACTATCGTACGTATGTCTGATCTGTCTATCAATTACAGCGACACGCTTGCGAAAACTTTTTTTTAAGTCAATTTTGAGAGAAATTGTGAGTATATATTAACTGGTTCCGTAATAACGTATGTGTGATGCCTTATCATAAATATTAAACTTCAACGGAAGTTGATTGCGTTGAATATTTCACAGTATACAGAATATTAACGATCCGTGAATTTCCGTCACAGGAAATGTTTGGGAGAAAATAAATAATCAGTTTGAATAATACATTTAAATGTTACTGTATACTTTAGTTAAAGAGAAGTAGTGTTTTTGTTTTGTCACTTCAGTGGTAGGATGCCATAGTAATAGGAGTTCAATTCCCAGCGGCGGGAGCAATGTTTGTCTGAAATTTTGAACGATATACCACCGCTAATTGATCATTGAAAAATGACATTTAATATATTCTAGTTATAATTAGAATATTTCTTGTATTATCTTCAGAATACGCTGGCAATACTGGACAAGTTGGACATCGACAGCGAGAAGCCATCGGAAGAGGAAATTGCCAGACTCTTCGGATACGAAGAAGCTTACCTCTCCGGTGATTTGGGCATATGGCAGAGAATCAAACCGAGGATATGGGCACTTTTCGACGAACCGTCAAGTTCACCGACCGCTAAGGTGAGATAAACGATTTATGATTTTATACGGACCGGTCATGTCACCGGTGTAATTTAGAGACAAAATGCCCATTTACAAGAGAATAAATTATGTAAATCGTGAAGAAATATGTATAAAGCAAGCCGGCGTTGTATCTAAATAATTTTACACGAGCAATTAGACGCGCCAATAGCCTAATGGTTTAGGGTACGGTCCGCGAATCGTAAGGTCATATGTTCGAATCTACCATTTGACTAGTAACAACGAACCATCTTCTATCACAAACCTAAGCTTAAAACTTTAACAAGAATTTTAGTGATATTTGTTAAAAATATTTTGTTGGCACTCTTTTATTTTATTTGTCGAATGGTGAGTTTGAACCTACGTTAGTTAATATTTAAACTGCGCCGTACACCATTACGCTATTGATGCTTTACTTTAGAATACTTTTGAAAAAAAAATCAAACAAAGAACCATTTTTACACCGCCATCATAAAATTATTTGAGTTGCAACTTGCATACCTTAAAAATCTTTACGATGGCATTTTGCTTATGGACTTAAACAAGTTTATTTGCGAGTAAAAATAAAAAAACGACTTCAAACCAGATTAATAAAACTCTCATCAAACTACCTTTGATGTTCATAAATAAGAATGAATCATCGAAATCGGTTGTCGTGATATTGAGTTATTAGTCCATTTGCCGTGCACATACTCAATGCAAATTTAAGGCTTATACGGTTTTCTCATAGATGATATTGAACTAGACCAAAAGTAAATCCGACGAGGACTAAAACATGGGAAGCACCAGCTTTCTAATAAAAAAATCAACAAAATCGGTTCACCCAGTCGAAAGTTATGACGTAATAAACTTAAAAAAACATATAGACGATTTAAGAACCTCCCCTTTTTTAGAAAGAAATGTTACAGAGAGTCATTAAATAATAAATTGCTTACTTTTTAATTACTTATTACTTATTCTAGCTTTTTAATAACTTTTTCTTACAATTCCCTTAAGTGCGTGTCCAAAGGTAAAAACAAAATACGTATATTAAAATTATTTTATTCAATCTCTCTAACAGAAGACAAATTAGAGGCAGTCAGCGCCACCCTAGTGATTAATCACTTAGCTTTTGTAATTTGTTAAATCTTGGCATAAAATTTCTGTACATACGACAATATATACTTAAGAACACTTGATCTTAATTGTGTTGTTTCTTGTGTTGTTTCTCAAACGTCGAGTTCTTTTAATCTTAATAATCTACGGAATGATATAAAATATTAAAATTATATTTCATAGCTCCGGTAACAATACTTTTCTTTAGATAATTTCGATAAAAATATTAAAAACGGGCAACAGTGTTATCGAAAAGTAGATAATAATTTTCAAAGGCTCATAGAAGTGTGTTACCTAGCAACACATGGCACCCAGCGATTGTTACGTAATAATAACTACTTCCACTGATATCTTTGTGATTTATCTGAATAAACAATTTAGTAAAGCATAATAATTTGGAGTTCTGAAAATAATTTTACTTTATCAGGTCGTATTATGATTTCTAATTAATTTAGTATATTGATTGTGAGGACGGATCATTATGACGGTATTCGTTAAAAATAAAATGTGAGTGTATTAGTTACTCTTCAGTTATTGGACTGTTTCATTCCACAAGACCCGCGGGTTCTTACAATGTGTTTAAAAAATTTGTGTGAATACATTTACAACGTAATTTGACGTAGCGAAAAATAACAATAGTGTGTGAACTTTTGGTGAGTTTTTTTAACCAATTTCAAAAGTACACGAGGCAGTTTCATGCAATGTTATACTTAATTAGTTACAACTTAATACTACTTAATAATACTTAATTAAAATGTTTGCAACGTGCAGTTAGTTAGACGATAATGATGATAAGAGTAGAAATGTGAGAGTCTTGTGAACAGCAATACTACAAAGCCTCATAAATTGCTGCTGTTTTAAGAGCAAGGGAAGTTCTCCTTTACCCGTACGATGATGTAAGTAAATTTAATAATTTAAACAAAAATCAAACGTTATTTTACCCGGGCGTCCTCTGCATTTCTGAATTATAGTAGGATTATTACGTAATTGAATTAATCAGAACCTTAACAAACTCTCATCAAACCGACTTCTTAGTACATGCTTTCCAATAAAAAATTCATCATCGAATGTGGTTGGCGTAATATTGGTCGTCTATTTGTTGCGCACATGCAAATTTAAGACATATGGTTTTTGGATAACATTGTCAGAATCGGAACATGTAGAAATGTACATACAGATAAATTAAGAACCTGCATCTTTTTGAAGTCTGATGAAAATACGTAATGATATCGAATATGGACACTTACCAAACTTTAGGGAAAAAATAGAACTTTCTATCGATTGAATCGATTTTTAAACTATTAACATTTTTAAATAAAATTATTACGTATCGACAAAATTACCCAAAATTTTTTAGTTTATACGTCAATGTCTCCCGTTGGTTATCGAAGGAAAGGTATATATATTACTATAAAACAAATAACATATTCGAATTCAAAGAAATTTTTCTATCAGTCGGCTGGTATGAGAATTCAATATTTAAAATTCCATCTCCGCGTATTGAAGATCAAGATAGGGAATTATTAAAAATGGTGTTTATATTAAAAATACCACGTTACATAAATGCGGTTAAAACAATAGCTATCTCGTTTTTATCAAGCCATTTCAATGTCTGCTTTTCTAAGAGTTTGAAATGCAATTTTTATATGTAATATTCATAATTCTGTTTTAACTCATTAGGATTGATTGTATTTGGATGTAGAATATATTAGCCTTATAATTTACTTTTCAACCACTTCAAAAAAGAGAGAGGTTCTCAATTCGTCTCTATATATTTTTTTCTTATATTTTATGTTTGTTACCACATAACTTTCGACTGAGTGAAACTATTTTGATGATTCTTTTTCGATTTGAAAGCTCGTGCTTCCTGTGTGGTTCCAATTCTAACAATGGGGTCCATGAGAAAACCAAATGTGTTAAATTTATATCAAATTTGTGCGCCACAAATGGAATAACTCAATATCACTACAACCAATTTCAATGATTCATTTTTTTATAGGAAAGGATGTACTTCAAGAGTAGTTTGATGAGGTTCTGATTAATTCGATTTCTTAATATTCCTACGAATACAAAGAAACGCGCGTAATAACGTTTGACGTTTGATTCGATTTAGAATCGATTTTTATTTTTGCTGTTAAATATACTCATACTTTACACGTTGTCTAGCATTTAAATAGATTATTTATTATAGAAAGTTATATAGTATTTCTTCTAAAAGTTTAGAGATAAAACATTAACCAGCCATAAATTATTATAAATAAATAAATGCCTTTATCAAAATTGTAGCTTGATTTAAGCGGTAAATAAATAGCGGAGGCCTAAATCACTTGTTAATGGCCTGTGACCTAAATTTCAAATGGCCTCGTTTAAAGCTTACAAAATGTGTGCTGAAAAATAAACCATTATAGGTCTCCGTGATTGTTGTATTGATAAACGACTGGATAGAGTTTTGGCGGAAATTAATCCATTTCCACAGCAATTAGTTGCACACCCACTGTGCTATTTTATAGCGGAACTAGTTATTGATTGCTGATTATTTTTCTGCTGTTACAATAATATCACCTAGATCATCATCACAGAGGGCTTTCTCATTTCTTACGCGTTCTTGGCTGTCTTGACTGTACCAACTGTAGATACTGCGCCGGCTTACATGGGCTTTAAGGGTTCTTCCTATGCACGCATAATAAAGCCAACAAATTCATTAAATTAATCTAATATACTTGTGACGTCACGTATAGTGGCGCCACCACCCATACTTTCATGCTGGGTCGGTTCACTGAGTCGATTTTCGCCAGCAAGAAATATGTGACGTCACGAACGTCACCTATCGTGACGTCACAGTACCTGTATACCTGTAGTAATTCGTACAAAGGTCTTTAATTTAAGACGCGGGTATTTAGGTTGTGTTTAAGCTAACGAGCGCTGTGTCTTGGATCTAAATCTTTGATCTTAATGCGACAAGATTACTACATAAAGAAGAATTTTTTTTTATGTCGAGTAACAATTTTATTGCTATTGGAATAGCCAGTCTAGCCGCCCTCTTTGATGAACATATGTCAACACATCCCACTTATTAATTGACACCTACTTGCTTGCTTGATTGTGTGTACATAATAATGTCTCAAGACTCTTTAGTTAATGAATGTTTTTAGAAAACGTTTTTATTTTTCTTATTTACTTTTGTTTTTTTCTTAGATTATTCCAAGAACTTAGAGACAAAATTTTATATTTGTTACTTGTCGTCTTTCTATAATTCTGTTTTCAACCGACTTAAATAAAGAAGGAGATTCTCAATTCATCTGTATGTTTTTTTTATGTCTGTTACCTCATAATTTTATAAAAATATACGGTGGAATTGTAAATCTTAAATAATATACATATGTTACAGAAAAGCCTGCGATGAATAATGAAGCTACATGTCCTCAGAGAAACATAGTCTATTTTATATTTTCAGTAAAGTAAGCGAAGCCGGGGCGCGTTGCTAGTTTTCTATAAATGTCTGTAAATAAGATTTTTTAGAACAAACACCATTGTATACAGTATTCTTAAAAAGTTTTCATTTAACAATTTATAGGTTTAGTTACCAGTATCATTAGCAGAAGTTCAAAATTTAATCTGCCCGGAAAAAGCGCAAAGCGACAAATGTTCGTTATTTTGTTTCGCAATAATAAAGGAGCTAGTCCCGAGCGGATTTCTGTAAATATTTATACGCCGCAGTAATTTGACAAATCTTGTTCGGAAGACACAGTTTTGTGCCCCAAGGGTTGAAATATATTTATACTTTACTAATGCATACGAGTATGTAGCTAGTAAAATTACTAAGCTAACGAAACGCGAAACTAACACGGTGTTGTACATGATTTAGTAGTAGTTAAAATCGTGGATATAGGCAGTAGGTTAGATCTTAGATAGTTTCAGGTACAGGTCGCATTGGTAAAAAAGACTGTAGGGCTCTACTGGTAGAATATGTGTAAAGTATTCTCAAACATCTAGTATTTACGGTAGTACTACCGGTAATACTAGATGTTTGAGTCAATTTAAAGCTGAAAAATCTTGTATTTGTTTTCCTCGTAAAATACCACATATCCAAGCATAAATACAAGAAGTCAATTTTGTTTTTCCTCTTTTTGTACTTCCAATTTGTTTGTATTATTTAGAAAACTATCTGCGCAGTGTTTAACTAAAAGTAACTAAACTTAAAAGCTGTTAGCATTTTTATATGTCACACTGCTGGGCACAGGCCTTCTCTGTAAAGAGGGTGTAAGGGCATAGTCCGCCCCACAGCCCTAGTGTGGATTGGCAGACTCATATCTTAGAAAACATTTCTAGGACATGTAGGTTTCCTCACGATGTTATCCTTCACTGCCGAGCGCGTAGTAAGCACTGTTACCCGTGATTTAAAACAATTTTTTTTTCTAAAATAAAAGCCTAAGTTACTTCTAATTTCATTAACTATCTGCCAGTATCTCGTCAAAACCGTTCCAGCAATTTCAGAGATTAGCCGGAGCATACAGACAGACAGACAAAAGTTGTAAAAATGTTTTTTTGGTATATTTCCCGAATATACATTCATATGCATGAAGTAGAAAGCGGTTATTTTAATATTACAAACAGACACTTCAATTTTATTTATTTGTTGAATATTTCGTATTGAATCAGCTTTTGACTTGGGCATACAAAGAAGATATAGTACGTCACGGACATGGCGCAGTGATTGATGGTACAGATTCTGTTTTATAGAAGCATCGAAAATGAAAAATACGATACGCATTTGTTGACCGAATATATCTTACCTATTTAAAATGTTCAAAGCACTAAGCATTTTATGATTAGCGAACCTTTTTTTTTGTTAACGCGGGGGAATTCTTTTACAAACCATCCTCCGGGACCCTGGATGACCCCGGAGGGATGTTTGGGACTCGGCCTGGGTAGCCCCTACCCGCTAAACCTTCCACGACTTATTTATTTATTTATAGAAAGATCAACAGCAATTGGGTGGACCGATTTTGATGATTCTATTTTTATTTGAAAAGTGGTGCTTCCCATGTGGTCCCATGTACGTTTAGTCCAGTTCTGATAATAGCATTTATGAGCAAACCATATAAGTCCTAAATCTGCATTAAGTATGTGCGCGACAAATGGATGAATAGCTCAATATCACCCCAACCGATTTCAACAATTTATTTTTTATTGGAATGTACGCAAATCACAGGTAGTTTGAAGAAAGTTTGGTAAAGTTCTGATAAATTCCATTTCGTAATATTCCTATTCTATTTGAAGTCGGTTTTTATTTAAACACATAAATATATAATAAAGTCTATTTGTTTATTTGTAATTAAAGACAAAACTGTGTTTCTTTATAATATTTAGAGAAACAACATTGAATGACCTTATTCCATGTCACTTTTACACAATTATGACATTTGAATATAATTATAATAAAAATATAAAAAGAATAACTTAAGTAAGGAGTTTATACATCCTTACTTTACAAATATACTCCTAGAATAGGTATAAATATGATTAAGAAACTGACAGCCAATAGCAGATATTCGCGATAACGAAAAGCTTTATAATTCATTTGTAAAACAGCATTGTACGAAAGTAATTTAATTACTAGTAACAATTTTCAATAATCCCTGTTTGGAGTCTTTTGAACGTTTTGGTTTGTAATTCAAGCTAATAATTTACAACTTTTTCCACGTAATTGGCCTCCAAAAAACTTGGCATACTCAGTAGAGCAAGACAGTATTTCACGCCTGCCCACCGTCTGCAACTTTACAAGGCACAAGTACGGCCTCATATGGAATACTGTTCGCATCTCTGGGCCGGGGCTCCCCAATACCAACTTCTTCCGTTTGACCGTGTACAACGTAGAGCTGCTAGAATAGTTGACGATCATATCTCGAAAAGATGTCGGTTCTCTTTGAATCCTGTATTGCATTTACCATGGGGAGTGTTCTGAGGAATTGTTCGGAATCATCCCAGCTACCGATTTCCATTACCGCACATCTCGGCAGAATCCCAAATTCCACCGCCACCATCTTGATGGTTGGCGTTCAACGATACAGTTTTTTCGCGTAACTTTCTCCCACGCACTGTCAACTTGTGGAATCAACTGTTGCTAGCGGTGTTTCCGAACGTTTACTATTTAGGGACCTTCAAGAAACGAGCCTTTTCCTATCTCAAAGGTCGGCAACGCACCTACAGCTCCTCTGGTGCTGTGGATGTTCATGGGCGACGGTGATCACTTAAGATCAGGTGAGCCGTATGCTCGTTTGCAACTTTTCATATAAAAAAAAAAGTTGAAGCACGTTGATACATGTATAAGATATATATGAAAGAGTGTTTGTAACAAAAGTGCTTACTACAACCTGATTCACCGAATAAACGCCTTATTACACCTCAGTACCTCGGACATTTTTGTTTGGTTTATGGATGTTGACGAAGGTAGAGTAGGGAATATGCAAATTGGAAAACGTGTAATATGTGTCCACCTTTCTGGTTCACGGGCTTGCGATATTTTATATTCACTTTTAGTATAATAATTATTTTAAGGTGTACGAACGTAAACAAGATCACCGCTGTTAATGATGAAGGACCAAAAATAAAAGTATCATAATCAGTACTGGCCTGTATGAATCTAAAGCTGGAAATAGGCCTTCCATCATAAACCTTTTTTTTTGTTAACGGGGAGGAAATCTTCAAAAAGATAACCCGCATTCTGGGGAAAAGCGGCGGTTATGTGGGGTTTGACCCACTAAAACCTCCTCGGTGGCCCTTTCCTCGGTGCATGACTAGGAAATCCGGGATGTATCTGGAACGCACCGGAGCCCCTCTGCACCGTGCTCAAGTGACCTGCCCTCGCAATGCAAGGGGAATTATTATATTTTTTTTTCATGGATAATGCTAAACGTATAGGGCCTATAGTATAATGATTCATATATCAGATTATTAATTTATTAATATATTAATATTTATTTTATAATTATTTTTGTATAAAAAAACTGCAACATAGTTTTCATCTGATCCAGTAGACAACAGTGTCCGAACGTGTCAGTATTTGTAGATTCCTGTATTTTTAATTCTTTTTACGGCTGATGGCAGTCGTTATCCACAAGGTTTTTTACAATTTCAGCTAAGACATGAACTCTTGGCACAATGGCATTGTGACTCAAGGGTAGCTGAGATGAAGTTATGATGGCTCGGTTATCTTCAAATAATAGTGTATTCTAAACGTCTCCAGTATAATATCGATTATTTACTTTGGATACTTTAGTGTACCACAGTTTCCTGAAAATGTCTCGCATAATATTAAGCAATAAATCGTTCCGTTTTATCATTCCTGAATGAATGATATAAATTTATTTGTTCTGTAGCAATTTCGTGAACATGTGAGCAATATGAAGACGTAGATATAAGAAAGACGAAATACCTAAAGATGATTTGTCGATAACCATCATTCAATAGAGTCCTCTCTTTATTATAAACAATTCTAGCTATTACTTATTTATTTTTGATTTTTATTATTATCCTGCTATATATTATATTATTCATTTCATCTCATTTCTTCCCCTATAGAGTTGAAAAAAATATCGGTAAAAAATATTTACGATCAAAAACAAAAACCGACTTCAAATCGAATCAAACCAAACTTGAAGCGCCTAGCGATACGCGAATGCTCCATTTGTAGTTACGAATTATCGTAGGAATATTCAATAATATAAATAATGAGAACCTCACCAAACTCTCATCAAACAACTCTAGAAGTACATCCTTTCAAATAAAAAATGAATCATGAAATCGGTCGGCGTGATATTGAGTTATTCGTACATTTGTGGCTCACATACGTCATTCAAATTTCAGACTTATATGGTCATAATGTATGCCATTATCTGAATTGGATCAAACGGTACCACACGGGAAGCACCAGCAGCACGGTTCGCCCAGTCGATATTATGCAACAAACATAAAAAAGATATATAGACAAAATATAGAGAACCTCCTTTTTTGAAGTTGGTTGAAAACTACACTCTGTTCTCACTATGTACATTTGAAAGAAGGAATTAGAAACTCCGACTGTTAGATTATTGCGCCAACGCTTACCCAATAGGGTAATACTTCCGATTTCTTATGTAATATATAAAAAAATATATATAGGCTACGAAACCGAAAACAAAATGGAATTGTATCATAAAGTAGGCATTTCATGACACTGAACTAAAAATAATCCGGCGTTAAAATTACAATGAGGAAGTGAGATAAATACGAACGTCAAAGAAATCGCCTATTATTTTCTTAAGAAAACGTCTTGTGTACGAAGTACTTCATATAAAAACAGCCGCCTTTATTTAACAAAAACAGATGAATACTTCCAGTTATTTCATTACTTTTTTTGTAGTATCATTTAAATATTATATATCTTTTAAAAATACAATGTAAAGATATATTTTTGGAAATAACTATAAAGTGTTATTATTCCCCAATTTAGGAATTCGCAATAAAGGGAAGGGCTGGTCTCAATAATAATAATAATCATTTCTTCCTCACCATAATCCACAGTGCTAACTTAAGATAAATTATAAAATTAAATAAACATACATATGATAAAAGAGACATAACAACAGATAGATAATAGTGTATTCTAAACGTCTCCGATATAATATTGATTATTTACTTTGGATACTTTAGTGTAGGACAGTTTCCTGAAAATGTCTCGCATAATATTAAGCAGTAAATCGTTCCGTTTTATCATTCCTGAATGAATGATATAAATTTATTTGTTCTGTAGCAATTTCGTGAACATGTGAGCAATATGAAGACGTAGATATAAGAAAGACAAAATACCTTACGATGATCTGTCGATAACCATCATTCAATAGAGTCCTCTCTTTATTATAAACAATTCTAGCTATTACTTATTTATTTTTGATTTTTATTATTATCCTGCTATATATTATTCATTTCGCTATAGAGTTGAAAAAAATATCGGTAAAAAATATTTACGATCAAAAACAAAAACCGACTTCAAATCGAATCAAACTTGAAGCGCCTAGCGATACGCGAATGCTCCATTTGTAGTTACGAATTATCGTAGGAATATTCCATAATATAAATAATGAGAACCTCACCAAACTCTCATCAAACAACTCTAGAAGTACATCCTTTCAAATAAAAAATGAATCATGAAATCGGTCGGCGTGATATTGAGTTATTCGTACATTTGTGGCTCACATACGTCATTCAAATTTCAGACTTATATGGTCATAATGTATGCCATTATCTGAATTGGATCAAACGGTACCACACGGGAAGCACCAGCAGCACGGTTCGCCCAGTCGATATTATGCAACAAACATAAAAAAGATATATAGACAAAATATAGAGAACCTCCTTTTTTGAAGTTGGTTGAAAACTACACTCTGTTCTCACTATGTACATTTGAAAGAAGGAATTAGAAACTCCGACTGTTAGATTATTGCGCCAACGCTTACCCAATAGGGTAATACTTCCGATTTCTTATATAATATATAAAAAAATATATATAGGCTACGAAACCGAAAACAAAATGGAATTGTATCATAAAGTAGGCATTTCATGACACTGAACTAAAAATAATCCGGCGTTAAAATTACAATGAGGAAGTGAGATAAATACGAACGTCAAAGAAATCGCCTATTATTTTCTTAAGAAAACGTCTCGTGTACGAAGAGTACTTCATATAAAAACAGCCGCCTTTATTTAACAAAAACAGATGAATACATCCAGTTATTTCATTACTTTTTTTGTAGTATCATTTAAATATTATATATCTTTTAAAAATACAATGTAAAGATATATATTTTTGGAAATAACTATAAAGTGTTATCCCCAATTAAGGAATCCGCAGTAAAGGGAAGGGCTGGTCACAATAATAATAATAATCATTTCTTCCTCACTATAATCCACAGTGCTAACTTAAGATAAATTATAAAATTAAATAAACATACATATGATAAAAGAGACATAACAACAGATAGATAATGGTGTATTGACACTTGAACTAGGACGAATCCTAATAGGTAATCAACCCTCCACCCCATTACGTAATAAAGGTAGTATACATAACTACTTTCGAACACAGTATTGGGCTATATCGTCATGATACAGGTAAATAAACCTTTCCCTGCCTGTTGTAAAAGGCGACTGAAAGGATGGCGGCTCTTGTCGTCTGCAGTGGACTCGAGAAAAGGCGCCACAGGTGGTTCCGTATCGCTTTAGTACTGTGAGGGTGCTGGGGAGGAAATAACCTCCCTCGGGACGTACTTCACAGCATAGTGCGGAGGAGTTCCGGTGCGTTCCTCAGGGACCCCGGTGGCTCTTTTTAGTGAGCAAGAGCCTCACACCCTGCCATCCCCCAGAAAGCGGGTTATCTTGTGGAAGATTTCCCTCTCGAAAACAAAAAAAAGGTAAATTAACCTAGTTAGAAAACCAGTACACTGGTCATACAACAAATCAGAATAAACTGTGTTATTGAAATCAACAAATTGTATGTGATTTTGTGACTTTTGTTCCAATAAACGTAATTATTGTTGTTATTATAGAATCCAGTTGGGATCTGCATTGAAGCTGACACCCTAATATTATTTATTCTTTACAGGTGATATCGGCCATATCAGTGTTCTTCATCTGCGTGTCAGTACTCTGCTTTTGTTTGAAGACACACCCAGACCTTAGGGTCTCAGAGCCTATGCTGATTTTTGAAGACGAGGAAGCTGATAATTCCACGGCGGAGGTCGATGCGAAGCCGGCGTGGCTCGACAACGGCCAGCCGCATGTGGCTTTTTTCTATATCGAGCTGATCTGCAATGTTTGGTTCACCATCGAGCTGCTGGTACGATCTGTGGTGAGTATATCTTTATATTTATTAATATCAGTGGTCGCCCTAGTCTTAATTCGACTTTATCGCCGAAATTGTAGCATTGAAGTCACACATAATTCGTAGCTCGTAACTTATTCTGTGAATCTGTCAGTCACTATTAATCATAGTTGCTTAACCGTTACTAAGCAACTGAATAATATCCACGTGTATGTGTATCAAACTTACAATAGTGTGTATTTTTTTTTAATTAAGTAAAAAAAAATAGCTTTCTCCATTCCATCTTTATATAAATTACTACCTGTAACTATGCGCGTTGCGTTCGCTTTTCTTTTGATGTTTGCGTTTCCATTCAACTGTCATGACAATAATTGAAATTCATTGGAATGATAGTGGCGCCATCTGTCAGTGCCATCTCGGAAACCTTCATAGATTCACGCATAACACTTTACTGAAGATTATCACATGATCAAATGCATAGTTTATGATTCTATAAAGGACATAGAGACAAGTATCCGTTTTTAGATATATAGATAAGTGTGGGAAATTTCATACTCCGTCCGCGCAATTTTCGTAAGAAAGAAAGTTTTTGCTTCACGTATTAATAAATTGATATTTTATAACTAAAGATGCGTTTGTTTAAATATAATAAATGAATAAAAAATGTTATTATTGTATGTATTAATCTTGGGAGAAACAAACCTTGTTCATTATGTTGACTCTAAATTTCAAACAACAATGAAAAAGGTCAACGCGAGAATACATTTTTAACATTGACCTTTTATTTTAATAAACCTGTTCTAGCGATAAAAGAAAACTTCTGGAATTTATTTTGAATAGATAATACGCTTGAATGGAAAGCAGTAACTTTAGCCTTCATTGTTAATAATTTAAGATAACTTGTATGATATTCGAGCTCTTTTCGACTCACATCACATCACTTGCGCATGGTGATGCCTCACCACACTCTCTATTAAATATTTCGTAGTATCCCACAGTCGATATGACTCATAAAATACGGCGGACATTACGTTCTTACATTTCAAAAAGATAGGAAGACGCTGCCACTGTACTAGGGGCTTAAAGAGAGAATACTTATGTGATTACACGTTTCCTTACTCACGGAGAGCTCGCGAGTGAAATTCACCTTACATCTATCCACTTTTCGGATTACTTTTAACGTATTCAACATAGAGTTGTTATTTATCAATCTCAAAATCGAAGGAAATAAGCGATTCGCATTTATTAAGGGAGAGGCTTACGAGCACACTAGTGGTATACTGTTAAGTAAACTCCGCCTGACACAAAAATTATCAGAGGAATTGTAGGTCCATTGTGGCCTGATTGAAAAGACGAGTACATCACTCATCAGGCGGAAAGCTGAAGTATTTAAGTAAATAAAACGCATCTCCTTGACGCCTCATTCATCTTCTACTTCACGTCAATAGCATAATGGTTTAGGGTACGGTCTGCAAATCGTCGTAGGTTCGAATCCACCATTCGACTATTGACGTGAACCATCTCCTAGCACAAACTTAAGCTTAGTTGGAATGATTAAAATAGTTATTAATATTGTGAATTAAAAAATATTGTTAGTGTTCTTTTAAAAAATGTATTCTCTCAATAGAGGTTATGTCGCTTATCTAGTCTTGTCATCTTGGAAAATACAATGATGGTAAAAAAGTTAGAATTAGAATAGAAAATGAAAAAACGAGTGTCTGTTTGTATTATTAAAACAACTTTTTACTAAATGCATTTGAAATACATATACCAATATAACATTGTTTTACAATTTTTGTCTGTTTGTTACGGCTAATCTCTGGAGCGACTAGATAGCTAATGTAATAAGGAGTAAGGTAGGCTACTTATATTTTAGAACAATCGCGGGTAACACCGCGGGGTTAGTAATAATTTGGTTTAAGTGGAAATAAACGGTTTTATAAAACATAACAAAATGTTCAATAAAAAATATAACCATTGAAGTGGTATAAACATAACTGTTTGGGCTATCTACGTACGTCAGAAGGCAAATTCGTAGTAATCACTTGACTTTATTTAAAGTTCTGTGGTAAGTGCAGAAAAAAAAGCATATTTCAAAGAGTAATTTTGGCAAAAGCCCAAAATTTTTTACTCAGGCAATATTTCGAAAAGCTCTTCTACACTTAGCTCAGAGTATATCTTCATAAATGTAAAAGCTTTTTACCTTAATACTGCTATTAAATATATTTGTGCAAATATTTCATCCGATCTCTGCGACCAAAACGTAAACACACCCACGTAGAAAACACCAAATAAGCTTTATTAAAAATTTTACCACTATATTTATTCACTTATATATAATTTTTATCCCTAGGAATAATATAATTTAGGAGAAATTTCGTAAGGAATCCTACATATTTTTGATAATATTCTAAGACATGTGAAGTCTGCCAATCCGCTCTAAGGCCACGTGGCCGACTACGCCCTTATAATCTCTTAACAGAGAAGGCTTATGCCATACAGTGAAGTAAACGATAAATATATGTACGAGTAAATATATATATATATATATATATATGCTTTTAAAAAATATAAGCTTTTCTATCCTGTATGATATTATTTTCTGTACGTAACTAAACATAGAGCAAAAGTAATTCAGCGAGCGGAAAGCTTCCGACTTAATTAAAAATTGATTGGGAAAGAGTCCGCTTCCATTCCGCACGAAACTTTTACCTCACAAAAGAATGAAGAGGAAGTGATTACCAACTCTTTACGTCAACTTTCGAGTTTAAAAATTATGCCTTAATTTGTGTTAAAATTGATTAACGTGAAATTTTATGCCAACTAAAGGTTAGCTGGAAGAAAATGCTAAATAGCATTAAGTTCGCCTGAGTACATATACTTTGGTGCAATAAAGGATCTATCTATCACTTAAGATCATGTGAGCCGTAAGTTCGTTTGCCCCTTTTCCTATATAAAAAAAGCGATTTACTATAATGCCAACAAAATTCAAATGAAATCTTATTAAAAACCAAATCCGTTCAAACAAAAAAAACCATTAAAATCGGTTTAAAAATAAATGATTTTTAAAAAGACACATACAAATTGAGAACCTCCTCCTCTTATAAAGTCAGTTAAAAATTATATAACGTAAAAGATATATGATCTCAACACAAATATAGTTTGCGATATAAGTCCTTTGACTTGACATTCGAAGAATTCGCAAGGATGTTCAATTTTGTTAGGCAAATACAATATCGTGTTTATTCGATACAAGAAAAGGAAATATGATCCGTTTACTGCCATAGCATTTGTATGGAACACATGCTAGTCAAAAGTTGTGTTGAAATGAATATTTTGTATGTCATCTGAATTTAATCCACAAGGCCAATCCAAAAAATAATGAAATAAAAAGGAAATTAAAAAAATGACTATACGTAGAAATTTTACTATTCAAACATTTTATTTAAACGTTTTTTTTTAAAAAAAAGCACACTATAAAACGTCAAACACCTTCGTCCCTCTACGAACGTGAGCCTTATAAAAGCCATCGATACGGCGAGATTTAATAATTTTTTGTATACTTTCTAAGCAAGTGCTTGACTACGATCGCACTTAATCGGATACCAACCAAACCACTAAGTGGAAATGTAGTCCTGAATGCTAAGGCGCACTAGGTTAGTAAATGCCTATTCACTCTACTCTTAAAACCAACCACATTCTAATGACGGGGAACGACAGACGCCGACAAACTATTCCAGTTCTTTGTTGTATGAAAATAACAGACGGAGCAAATAATTTCGTTCAGGTCATCAACGTGACAAGTATATTCACATGTGACCTCATCAGAAGATTGACATGCTGAAGAGCAGATTTTTTGTGGAGCTATTGATTCACACGGACGTATTAATTAGCATTGGTGGCAATCATGATAGTCTAAATGTATAAAAGTTTTCTTCACTACTACTAGTTTAAAAAAATATATTTTAGCGGTATAGATCGTTGTCTTCGATAAAGAAGCGAACGTGACTTCTTCGGCTATTGCATGTATAACCTTCAAAGTGTACTGTGCGCGAGGGTAATTGGATTCTAAATTTTAGTCTAGAGTGATAGTCATGATGTGAGAATGAATTTTATTATCTTATAAATTTAACCAAACATTTGAAACTATATAACACTTGTATGCAAAAACAAAAGCAAACTTCAAATCGAATCAAACGTTAAAAACTATTTCACGCGGACGCCCTTTGTATTTATGAATTATCGTAGGAGTATTACGAAATAGAAACCAAACTCTCATCAAATACATATTTTCCAATAAAAATCTTCATGATAAAACTTCATTCGTACTCAAAAATTCGTCATGAATTACTCAATGGTTCTTCCTGTGTGATCCCATTTAAATTTGATCCAATTCTGACGGTGGCATCCATGAGCAAGAACATAAGTCTTAAATTTGTAACGACAAATTACAAATTTAAGACATATATGAGATAGACGAATAATTCAATATCCCGCTAACCGATTTCAATGTTTCATTTATTTTTCTCATCCTAAACGTCAATAGGCTAATGATTTAAGGTAAGACTGACGAAACATCCACCATTCGACAATCGTCGTGAACCATCCTAGCACAAGCTTAAGCTTAGTTGGAATGGTTAACAAGAACGTTAGTGGTATATGTGAAAAAATATTTCTTTAAAAAAAACAAGTATTTTATTCTTCAATACTTTACACACAGCATACAGGCAACAGGATTGTGATGCCAAAAACTTTCCAATTGTATTTTAAATATAGGTCAATTGAATCATATTCCTATTCGTCGTACTACGAATAAATTGTTGTATGAAATTGTACGACATTTGTGTGAGAGAAGAGACGTGGACTGTGTTACAATCAAAATATTTTTATTGCATCAACATCTAACTGACTAAACATCTTATAGAATTCGAAGTAAGTTTTTTTTCCTGTTGTTTTTGCCTTATATTTTATTGTTATAAGAAAAATGTTTTAATAAATACTTTCTAAATACCTAATGGTGCCACGAGCCTTTGCAATTATGCGTTAATACTTTAAGTTGTAACACACATACACAGTAAATACACTACATAGCAACGAATCGCCATGCTGGTTCAGTTTTTTTACAGACCAAGCTAGTCCGACACTTGATATTATGCGTTCACTGCTATCTCAAAATTGAAGGGGATTTGGGGTCTCTGATTACTACGTTCGTCGAACTAAAATTGCCGTTTTTCACGCCAATCGTGTGTCATGCAACGTTATCTGTCGAGTAGTTGCATCACGAAATAAATCTATTTTATTCTCATTAATTCATTGAATCACTCACTCACTCTCTATCTCACTCACGTGTTGTCGATATTCTTTTAAAAAGATTTAGACTGTTTCGGCTAATTCACTCGATACGCCAATAAAAATTGAAATATTGTAATATATTTCCTCTAAGTATGTATATATGATTCCAAAAAAGTGAAATATCCCAAGCTCAAAATCCTTTGAACCAATAAATTACCTTCGTTGTGATTTGAAGATTATTTGTGGTTTCAAAATAAACTTGTTTTCCCCAATCGTCAACAAATTATTTACAGGACCAAAATTTTCCCGACTTCGAGCGACCATTGAGATGTTTGTTTGCGTCGATTGGAATTTGTACAGTTGTTTTTACTAGGTGACATTTGTTTTGATTTGGAAATTTAGAATTTTATATTTGAACAAACATGAAATGATCTTTACCTTGGTTCTCAACTGATAGCAATATGACTATCAAATTAATATAAAATAATTGTCCAATTCATATCTATGTAAAAGCCATGATAGCCTAAAGTACAGTGGTACTCCTATTCAAATCGACCACAAACACATGACAGTCATTGTGTCGTGGGCCGCAAAAATGGTTGCGTGTACTCACGTACGCACGTGAGACCTCATACTTATATTGGCATCAATAAAATAGTATTGCAATTAATTGATTACAATAAAATGATAAAAGAACTGGAAAAGGATAGTCAACACAGTCAATTAAGTTCAGTTTAAATTTGAAAAATGAACTAAATAAATATTATATTATGAGTTATGTAAATAAATAATACATACGGATAGTAAACCTCAATTATACTGGAGCACATTTTTTGACGTTTTTTTTTCATTTTAAAATGATTCAAATGATATCAGATGGGCTGACCGCATAAACCCGGTGAGCCGCAGTCTGAGAGGTATCGTATAAAGAGTCACTTGATAAAATTTGATTTACAATGTGTGAAGGTAGTTCACTTTGAAAATGAAAATCATATTGCATGAAAGTTACAACCCATTTGCTAGCGGCGGGTAGAACAATCGAGAGCACTTTGTGATCTATGCTCAGCATAGTGACGAGTGGACCCTTCTCGAGTCACTCTACACAAGAGACCTCCATTGACAAGAGAGGTCATGTTATTGGGTCACAGCTATAACGTGACGTGGATATCATTGTAACAAAGCTCAAGCTATGTGGAAAGAACGCGTCTACTTTATTTATACAGGGTTATTGGTAATGCGACGTATATGCGTTAGGAAGTGATAGGGGTAACTATTTGCGATAATTTTAACCCCCTTATGCATTAGCGAAAGTGAACCATTTTTGGTTATCATATTTTTTCAAAATAAGTCAAAATTGTTATATTAAAAAAAAATAAAGGTATCAAACAAAATAAACATGGTATAAATATCAGTATTAAAACACAAATTATCGGTCGACAAAAATTTTGAAAATGGGAGAAGAAAAACTATACAATGGAGCCGTGTCCGGGCGGTTGCCTCAAGTTAAAAAGTTAGATCGATCACTGGTGCCGGCACCAATGAATTGAGGCAATTTTATGTGCTAATTTACCACGTGCTCGGCGGTGAAGGAAAACATCATGAGGAAACCTACATGTGAAGAATGCCAATCTGCACTAGGGCCGCGTGGCGGACTATGCCCTTACACTCTCTGTATAGAGAAGGCCTTTGCCCAATTTGTGTGGGATGAATGGTAATGTTTTACTTATAAACAAAATAAAACTCTATAAAACTTGGCTGGTAGATAATTTTTAGATCATGACCTTTTTCTTATCTCTGCAACAATGCATAACAACCGGGAACTTGTTATTTTTATAATATAAAGATACACGTCGTATTAAAAATAAAAGAAAGAAGAAAAACAAAACGATTTCCTGATTAAATGAAGCTTAAAAGAAACTAAATATGAAAGTTGTAAACTGGCGAAATTTACCAAACAACCCAATTTAAAATGGAGTGGCCAAGTTGTTCAAACTTTATGCTTCTGAATAAGTTATCTTTATACTTGGAGTATAAAGAAGACAAGGCAATTACCAGTCAGAATACCGTACAAGAAATCTACTTATGGACTTTTGTATCAGATAGATAGATAAGTAAAGTATTTTTTTTTCTTGTTAACCATTCCAACTAAGCTTATACTTGTGCTACGAGATGGTTCACGTCAATAGTCCAATGGTGGATTCGAACACACGACTTCACGATTCGCAAATGTGCCTGTACTTTATATTTCTAAAAATTTTATTTTGATTACTTTTTTTAAGTATATAAATGTGTATATTTAAACTAGATATGATTTAGGTAAGCACGCAGCGAAAGATCACAAAGACAATTATTAAATAATAAGGTCTGTTGATAAATTAACGACAGAGGAAGAAAAACGAGGTTGACTTCAGTCAGCCGCGAGATGAAATGAAACGCCTGTCGAGTGCGAGACGCAGCGGCTCGCTACAATTGATAACATTTTCACGACTATTACATATAAGATTGTTTTAGCTGAGTTACGAAATAAGATGACCGCAAAAATATACGTCACAGTCATACACAAGCGTCATTAGCGTAACGGTTTAGGGTACGCTCTGCTAGACATAAAGATGTAGGTTCGAGTCCACCATTTGACGATTGACGTGAACCCTTTTTAGTAAATGCTTAAACTAAGTTGGAATGGTTAACAAGAATGTTATAAATATTCGCGACATAAAGAAGTTATAATTTTTTTTTATTTATTTATTTAATACATTTTACATTTAAGATTATATACATTAAAGCGCATCCTAAAAATCTACTAGGTTTGTCTGGATGCTCAGCATTCAGTTCTCGTACAATTTCACAATATTAGTAATATCGATAGTGAACACCGTAACACGTCGTCATGCATAAGCATTATTTATATAAAGATGGATGGTAAATTCGTTGCGGCCTAAATATCAAGCTATTGGTCATTGATTATATAGTAAATACATTAAAATATCGCTTAGAGCGGTTCGAGCTACTTACGCAGCCTTTAAAAGGACGTCAGACAACCTTTCAGTAGGACTATGGTCTTTAATCGAGAAATTTTCGGCCCCATTGCCACAAGACAATTTATTAATTCGTTTATATCCTTAATCTTTAGTTATTAAATCATAATTTAAATGTTGTCATGTAAACGTATTCAATACGTTAAATTCGTATTTCGCAGTATTTTAAAGTGTGTAAGAGATACCACTTCAATCCAGTCTAAAACCCACAAATACTGCGCCTTAATTTTTGACAAATTGTCCCTTAAATTAATGGAAGTTTTATATCTTAATCTTAGCCAATTGTTTATTGTATACACAAATACCAATTATACAATTAGGAAATTAATTACTACAGAAAACTGTTATTAACTTTAACACTGGCAGTGGAAATAAACATAGCTTGTGTTTTGACAAAAGACTAGCGCCCTAGCTATGAGCTACCGTTTGTCTAATATTAATCTCGACGAAGAGCGACTGACATCTTAGACTCATAAAGTTCAATTTACTCTATTTTCGACTCTTAAATGTTGCGTTTATGTCAAGATGAGAGGACTCAGAAGGTAATAATAAAAGACAATATAAATCCGAAGTATGAAAGTCTTCGCTAAAATCGTAGACAATTTTATTTCAAATATCATTTTAAAAAGCGTAGTAACTGAAAATTGCTTCTTTATGCAGTAAAAAGTAAAAGATGCATATTCCAACAAAATTATTGCAAAATCCGTTTGTGGTATTGTAAAATATATATTACTCTCAACTGTTTTTGTTCCCGATTAGGGACTTTACAGAGAGTAAGTTATAACTTGCTTTTTTATCATTGGTATATTTATGAAAACGTGAGAGGATCGTAGCGATATTCGGCTCGTTTGTCCACTGTATGCTGGCCTAATCAACTAAAGTACTTTTCAACCGACTTCAAAAGGAGGTTCCCAATTCGTCTTTATTTTTTTTATGTTTGTTACCGTATATCTTTCGACTGGGTGAACCGATTTTGATGATTCTTTTTTAATTTGATAGCTGGTGCTTCCCGTGTGGTCTAATTTAGTTCAATTATGACACTGGTATCCATGAGAAAACCCTATAAGTCTTAAATTTGCATTAAGTATGAGAGGAGTTGGATGAAAGTTTGGTTTTCTCCGTGATTCTCTGATAGAACTTGCTCCTTAAAGGCGAACATTTAAGGGATTAATATTGATCTAAGGCGAATAGCAGACTATGCTGTTTACCCACATAGTTGTAAATGAAAGCATAGTGTTCAAGTGAGAACAGTGTCATTCAAATTTCTGACCTAACTACACATATTATTTTATGTTCCGAGGAAACCAGCGCGAGCTCATTGCTATGCGGAACATTTTATTACAAAATCCTAGAATATGTCTCTGTTCTTCATTAAAAAATATTATACAATACAACGTATGGCGGTTAGAAGTTTTCTACATTTTCAGAATTTGCTCGCAACGGAGTAAAAGTTCAGTAACATTGACCTGGTTTGCTGTGAAATAAAATTTTAGTGGTAATATTTTTAAACTAGGCCCGCAAAAGTCTTGCATGAAAACCATTATAGAGAAAAGTTATTTAAATTTTTTTTATATATATTGTAAAAAGGTATGCTTGTATGGCGGCCGCCATTTTGAAATGTTGGTATAATATATAGCAAATACTTTTGTTGACAATTCCTTAGGGTGTTCATTGTAGAGTAAAATGCATACATTTAAATTTTTTGAATCCTAATATGATAAGTCATCACATAAATACATTATGTTTATAAAATAGAACAATATCCAAGTCATATACTTTCCATTACTACATCACATGGGCTGTTTGATTTGGCGGGCAGGAACGGGAGCTTGCCACTCAAGCAGAAACAACGAATGTCACACTAGGGACTATAGTATTAATTAGTGATAGCCAAATGACTAAGTGGTGTAACTTACGATCAGATGGTCACAGATTCAAGTCGCGCAACATAATCCGCTGATGTCCTAGAAAAGCGTAGGCATGGTGCTACGTAATAAGCCAGATCGTAGAGGCATGTAGCATTTTTCGTATGCAAAACAAATGCATCTCTTTGACATCAAATAAATCCATCTGGGGATTTCACCGTTAAATAAAGCTTAGTAAAAATCTTGCTTTTAAAATCTTTTTTTTAGTTCTTGGTACCTAAGAATTAAACGTAAAATTTTCTCATTAAAATTGAATAATATTTCATAAACGCACGACTGACTTCAAATTATTTTTTCAAATATTTGTAGTTTCATGCTCGTGTTGGAAATTCAAGCAAAAAATTAATACGTCTAACTTTTTATTTCATAGCGAACTGGGTCAATGTTCAGCGGAAGTTTAACTTCGCGAATGTAAATTCTGGTAACATCTCTGGATTTCTATGAATGGAGAACATCTGCGTATAAGGTATCATTCTGAAATATAATTTCCAGTGTGTTTTTTTTGTTACAAAAATATTTACATCACCATTTAAAATATATTACGCATTAAGTTAAGACAGTTGTATTTTGGTCTGTATTCGTTTTAATAAATTCTAAAAAAATAACAAAAGAGAATCCTATTTACTATATTCGAATCTAGCTTCATAACCATATGTATTAGAAGACAATATTACAGCATACTAACAACAGGTAAAAAAGCTACTACATGTTTGGACATGTGTGTAAAATAAACTGGGAGAAAGTGAATTCTTCATAAATATTCTTGACATGTTTTTAATGGTTAAAAAAGTAATAAAATATTTTTGAGTTATACGTAATATATTTAAACATCTAATGAGTTAAGCTGACTACAACCCGTTAATAAACAAATTGTAATACGGTTTTAGTAGAAATAACTATAATTTTATTTTAAACTAATAGACTTAACTACGGCTTACAATCGAAAAAGGAAATGGTCATAAGAAAAAACCTCAGCTTGTGTCGTAACTTTAAGCACGATATAATTTTGACCCAAAAACCCTAAGATATCCGATTAACTCGATGTAATGCTACAATCGAATTACGATACTATAAATTTAAAAGTTTAAAGGAATGTACATTTATTTTATTTTTCCTTTTTTAATTTTAAAGAAGAAAGAATGCTAGTAATTTTTTTTTACAAATATAACTAACATTCTTGTCAATCATTCCATAGCTTAAGCTTGTGCTAGGAGATGGTTCAAATCAATAGTCAGATGATTTATTCGAACCTACAACCTAACGATTCGCAGACCGTACCCTAAACAATAGGTCTATTGACGCTTCATTTCCATACTCGTCTTGATTTATCAATATATCCGAAGAATTATTTTATTTTGGTCACAATATCCTGTATACAAGGCACTCGTAGCCAATAAGGATAATAAGAAATTAATACAAATTGTAACACTCTTGACTTCTAACGAACTGGTAGCTATCGTTACAAGTAATACGATTAACGCGTCGTATTCAATTAATTAATGTGACGAGGGTGAAGACGAAGAACGAACTTTCGGGCCACTCTGTAAGTAGATCACTAAAACAAAAGTTACTTTGGAAAAATCAATAACTTGAATTATCATTTTATGTTAGCCGCGGCATCCAGTTATGTCGCGGAAAATAACTAAATAAAAAAATCGAATATATATCAATTAATTGAAACCTGCCTTGTGTCTACAATTGTGCCTACATCTATAAATGTATAACGTTTGCTATGCTACGTGGTTTGTGCGTGATAATATTAGCGGTTTAACTCAAAGTAGATATGACTTTTCTTTACAATGTATTAAAAGGTTATGAGAGATGAATGTGTGAGACAACATAAAAAATTTATTTCTGTTAGTTATTATTGTAATTATTTTTTGTTATTAAGGATTCGTGTAAGGTATGGGAGTAGAGAATTGAATTACAGCGTAATTGTGTTATAATTTGGTTTAATATTTGTTATTCTTATACATAGACCTACATGGTAGTTAAAGATTACTCTTTACCAAGCCACCATAATAGATTTACTTTTCACGTTATGAAAAGCGTACAAGCCTGCAGGTATGGCAGATAACTTCAAACAGCCTAAATACAATTAAAAATTCATCTATTCTAAAATTTTATCTAATAGTAATTTTTCGATAACAAATTCAAATTGTTATTAATTTATTTTTAAGTTTATTTTCATTACGTTCAGCTTTTACTAGTTAATTGAGTTCGTATGTACTGAGGGCACTACACTTCAAATGTCTGACTTTTATTTAATTATTACGAATTAGTCTGAAGAAAATATGAAAAATAAAATTGATAAACATCAAATTAGCTGCAAATAAATATGAAACCATTGGCAGCGGCATCAATTTTAATTCAACCTTAAATACGATATCATTTTGATTTTTCTCTGAATTGCCCACTCATGCCTAGCTCTTGCATACGGCTTGCGTCCGTAAGCGGTTGCAGTGCTCCTCGACTCGTTCATTTAGCGAGATACGTTGCGCTGAAGATCCCCTCAGCTGTTTGCATCTCGTGATTGCGCACTATATAACCGACTTCAATATAAGTAGAAGATTCACAATTCCAAATAATGTTCTAAAAATTGTTCGCAATTCTCCCAGCTACTGATTTTCATAACCGCACATTTTTTTTAATACTCTCTAAGCAAGTGCTTGACCATGATCCCACCTGATGTTAATTGGAAATGCAGTACTGGATAGTAAATGCCTATTCACTGTACTCTTAACAATACCCATGTAATCGGAGGGAAAGAGAGACGCGAGCAAACTATTTCAGTCCTTTGCTACTCGAATAATAAAAGACGAAGCAAAGCGTCTCAGTCGAGTTTGAGGGATGACATCTCTGCAGACTTCCAAATTCCATCTATCTTGATGGTTGGCATTCCACAACTCGCGTAACATTCTTCTACGCACCATCAACCTGCGGTATCAACTGTCACCAACAGTATTTCTGAACCTATATTACTAATAACTATTAAGAGACCTTCAAGAAACGATAGGCTGGTTTCTTGAAGGCATTTCGACACGATGTTGATGAGCAATGGTGATCTCTTAAGTCTTAAGTAATCAGGCGAGCCGTAACCTAGTGTATTCCTTTTCCAATAAAAAATCAAGTTGCCCTCACGGTTCAGGATCCCCTCACGGCTCCTGAATCTTAAATAATCTCTAAGAACCAAAGCATGTCGCAGGAGAGTTTCACCTTCAGTATCCTCGCCGTGTTAAGGCAAAACGGGACCACTTCGTGTTGCCTTCCTTTCGAGTCCCCGCCCTTGAAACTGTTTCGCCTCTTTTAGTCGTCTTTTACTACAGGCAGGGAGGCAAAATAGCCCATAGCCCAATTCTGTTAGACCAGAACTACAGAGCAGAATCATTTGTAAGCGAATGGTTGGCAAGAATGTTAATGATATTTGTGAATAAAATATTGTTTATATTTAAAAAATAATAATAAATAAACAATTGTCACTATTAGCCCAAGTATATACAAATACAATCACTATGTATGTATACGCTTCCAAATTTATAATATTTTTATTTACAGACGCTTCACAGCAAAGTTGAAATTGAATATTATGTTTCAGCATTTTGCCAAAATTTTCCAATGGTACAGAAAATAAGTTTCACCGACATAATAAGCTTCCGCTTTCAATACGAGTGAGCTGAAGTTGTAAATAACGTTACCGGGTGTCGGATTCCATTAGTAAGTCGAGACGGGAGTAATCCCGAATAACAGAAAGAAACAAAATCCTTTAACGTGAAATTACAAAAGATACCACGAAGATAGGAAATATAATGTTAAATAAACACATACTTGCGTATGGTTATATACGATTAGATTTTAGGCTCTTTCGTGTGGGGTACCACACAACCCAACAGGAGTAAACACAAGCAACGCACTCGTCGTAAAGACGTATGTGATGTGACATATGGTGAGCCTGACACCATATGTGGCCAAACCGAAAAAAGATTAATAATAATAGCTGTTTACGATGTAAAAGGTGGTTTAGAATCTACTGCCTTATGTTTCGCATCAGGCAATTGTCGTCTCTAAATTGTGTTCTAATTAGTTCAAAGGATGAGTAGGCATGATTTTTCACCAAAAAATACTAGTGCATTAGAAAATATTTTTCGTTATGAGATATTGTTATATAATAAAAAATGCAAGTAAAAACTATTAAACCATATTCTATACAGATAAGCTTTGAGAGATTCGGTGGGATTTGGTACTTCAATGTTTAATTTGTTGGTATCTAAAGTTAACCTATATCTCAGATAAGAAAAAGTTTTATAGCATCCGACGACTTAGTCGGAGAGTTCCAATTTAATCAAAATTAATGGAGTTGTAAAATTAATCCTCTTAGTATTTTTACTAACTTACGTAATGGGAAACTTTTTATAAATATCTATACCCTGTCTCTTTTGTAAAAATAACACAAAATAACAGGTGGTTATTACATTCGTAATGCTTTAAGGGCCGCATGTAACCTAAACGGAGAAGACAGAAATAGCTTCTTTTCAATAAACAACATTAATTATCAATTACAAAATTTAACGTGATATTTTGATCTACTATAGTAAATTGAAGGCTGTCTACCAAGCAAGCTAACATTAAAAAGAAAAATTAAAGATAGATTTATATTTGGTGGATCTATCTTGGGATTGTGGACAATTTTATAAATCTGGTTAAGGCATGTTTTTTTCTGTGAGAAAACCCTCTTTTTTTGTTGACGGGGGGGTAATCTTCAACAAGATATCGCGCCTTGTGGGGAAGGCGGGGTGATGTACGGTTTTTACCGACTTAAACCCTCCCGGTGGCCTTTTCTCGGTCCACCTCCCCAGGGGGGATCCCTCCTTAATCCCTCCCCGGTGCCATCGCAGTGCAAGGCGACACGGCCCAGCCGATGCCGCCTTTTTCCCGGGTCCACTTCAGTGGACGACAAAGGCCACCACCCTTGTCGCCTAGTGAACCCGAGGCCCCTATAAGTCGCTTTCTACATCAGGCAGGGGATACCGTAGCGTTATTCTACGAGCTCAGAACTATAGGGCTGTTCTGCGAGAAAACAGAGTTTAACCCAACTTTTAAAAAAATACATGCCAACAATCTAAACGTAAAAAGATCATACAAATAATATATAGTAATTAGTTATTTTCTTTACTCATCGGCGCTAACAATTGTTAGCGAAACTGGTGCTCCTTCAGCGGGCTTATCTTATTAGTCCAATTACGGAGGATCAGGCGGGATTAAAGGGAAACTCCTCTCGCCTTAATAAATCGATATAATTTATTCTGCAGGTACTACGAGTGCGTCTTATCAATTGCTAGTAAATCTAAGTCCAGTCATTATATTAATACGTGAAGCGATAGCTTTGTACTCTTTCCTACAAAAGTGGCGCTGACGGAAGAGTATGATATTTCCGACACTTATAATTTACTACTTACTATAATTAATAGAGAATGAGTACAAAATGCTAATAGTATTTTTTTAAATTCTGTATAGTCTTATATCTGTATAGTCATAATTCTTTTTATAATACACCCTCATACATTTGAGCACACGTCCGATACTTACAACTGTATGTATCATTTTTGGAAGAGGCTAACGTCTAAGATACAGGCTCGGCCTAGTTTAGACGTTAGAAAATCCAAAAATAGTTTTAGACATTTTATTTTATAATCACATTGTTTTAAGAGTTAAGTTTATATATTAAAGCCTTTTATTTGGTTCAATAAAAATATATATTTTTTTTTGCAATAAAAAATCAATCATGGAAATTGGTTCGTGCGATATTGAGTTATTCGTCCATTTGTCGCGCACATATTTGATGCAAATTTAACACTTAAATGGTTTTCTCGTGGAAGCCAGTGTCAGAATTGAACCAAATTGAAAGCACCAGCTCTATATTTATTAAATAATATATTTAGAGTTATGTTTTGACTGATGTTTCATATATAATTTATAAAAAAATGCATTTTACTCTACAATGAATACCCTAGGTAAATAGCAACGAAAAGCATTTGGCACATATACCAAAAGTTCAAAGTAACGGCCACCTATTTTTACTCCTTGCACAGGCCTCCTATACAGGCACATTTTTTAACTCCCGGAGCGGGATTATGCCACTTGAAGGGATAAGCATATGCTGATTATTCAAAATAAAAAATACAACATGTCAATTCATCCTCAGCTTATTACCAGTTAATTTATAGATTGAAGAAAAGCTCGAAGGTCGATTGCAAAACTGGATATTATATTCCTCTTGTCTCGACTGCACATTGAATTCCATTTCCAATCTGCTCGGGTATACGTTAAAAGATCTGAACAAACCAACATATAAATTCGAATATTTTCTATTACTTGACTATTGTTAGTGAAAATTATCGACTTGGCAAGTAAGCAAACTTTCTGAGACAACAAATCATTTCTTTTCTTCACACACAAAACTCCACGACTAAACGATTCATGCGTAACTTTCTTCCACGCACTGTCAACCTGTGAAATCAACTATCACCAGCGGTTTTTTCCGAACGTTTACGATTTGCGGACCTTCAAAAAACGAGCCTACTCGATTCTCAAAAGCCGACGCACCTGCAGCTCATGAGGTGCCCCTTTTCCTATAAAAAGACTTCATAAAATAAAAGCTTTATTCAATTAGAAAAACTCGAATGAATATGAGAAGTCTGTAAAAATTTACTAGTCAAAATACAGAAGCCTCAACGCGAAGCGAATTTACTTTCCTTTGAAATTTCAAAACCAAAGCTGAGTCAAATTTACTTTACACGAAAATTGGGTAACATTGCAGCGAACTGAAAATAACTTGTTGAAATATGAACGCGGGCAGATGGGGAAATAAGTTAAAGATTTTACTCTTTAATTTTCTTCAAAAGCTTGTATTTTAAAAGGATATTAAGGTGACTAATGGAAACCGATATCAATCATGACATAACATATACATAAACAGTCGCCCGGAGGAATAGGCTGAGATCAACGTCCACTTGGTACCATCTTGTCTTTTTCGAGTACTTCTTATCTTCATCTCCAGCAAGTCGTACGGATCAATAACTGAACAATATACATAAGTCAACATTATTGTGACACTACGCAGAATCGTGTGCTCATTCGCGCGTATGTAATAAAATTTAGAAAACAATTGAACGTCATACCGCGCGATCTTAATCATTGTATTTATAGTATTTTATCCTAAAAAATACGGTTTTAAAATCTTAAGTAAGGGTTCACCTTATTGTCGCCACAACTCTGAACACTATACATAAAGTAAATCCGGTCGACGAATATGTGGTGTAACCAGGTCCGATAAAATACGCAACGAGTATGTGCAGAAGCCTGGGGCACTTTACAGACAAGAGGCAGGAGAGTAGGCTGCGATGGTATGAGCACCTTAATAGGCCTCCCGACTACGCAGGGAAACTGGAGCTAGATAGACCATAGGCCAAGGCCTAGGACAAAACAAGGTGGGCAGTATTGTGTAGAGGGAGTGCAAGATTTCCCAACACAATGTCGGGGACAGAGCGAAGTGAAAAGCGACAAATAAAGCGACTTCAAATTGAATCAAACGTTAAACTTTATTAAGTGCGAACGCCCTCGTTGTATTTCCAATCTATGGTAATACAGGTAAGAAATAGAATTTATAAGAACCTAACCAAAGTCTCATCAAACTACCTTTGAAGTACATTTACTAAAAATAAATACGCGTTACTAAAAAAAGTCTCCCATTACTTGGATGGATAGATATTTCAATTGATATATATTTTTCCTCCTATCGTGTCCCAAGGCTTGGCGTAAATAGGGTACGGTCTGCGAATTAACACCACCACCAACCAACACCATTGACGTGAACCATCTCCCAGCACAAGCTTAAGCCTCGTTGGAATAGTTAACTAGAATTTTTATAATGTTTCAAAAATGAAGAAATGTTAGATTTGTTTTAAAAATTAAGTACAATCTTCACGTTCTAAGTTTTTAATTAAAATAAAATTTCAAACAACACAACATAATTTAGCAATAAAAGTAGCATACAGCTCTCAGTTACGTTTCTGACAAATAGGGGGGTTTTTGTGAGTAAATCCCCGAAGCTGCAAATTTTGCAAGCATTCTGGTCAACGATGCCACTCGTATCCTCTCGACCACGTGGCCGCGCTAAGCGGTGTCAACAGCGCTCCACTTGCTCATTTAGAAGCCTGTAGCGTGTCTGAGCCACTACTGTACGTGCCTCGAGCTGTCGCCGACATTTGTCTATTCTGCACCCCATTTAATGCTTTTATTGTTCAATTTCCAGTTGTTCGAAAATTCATACTATATAGCGAAAAAAATAGGAAACAATGATATGTTAAATTTTTAATTAACGTGTTGTGTGTTTTAATTGAGTCCACAAAACTGAAGACAGCTTATAAAAACGATGAGACATAACTTTACATAATTAACATTGGATAAGATAAAATATGTAGATATAGATTATTTTGTTTAAATTATTATTTAAAATAAATTAGGTTGAAAAAAAAGTTTCTTTTGATCTTATCGTTGTAAGTTCGAATCCTAGGCTTGTACCAATCAATTTCCGTTTTTTCGTCGTTTTAAGTAAAAAAACACTTGGTTAAAATTTATGTCCAGTGTAAAGCTATGGGCTCGCCCCACCTGTCATAAATGGGATCTAATAAGCTTAGTGATAAGAAGACAGCGAAAGCCCCTGTCTATTTAACACCACCAGGGTTAAATAATATGGGTCGTGGTACTATTTTATATAGTTAGGTTGAAAATTAGGTTCCTGTGTTAAATTTCAACACAATCCGTCTTTGTTTTATTATAATTTTACTAAGCAAGTCGCATTTTTAATAATCCTAAACGAACAACTTTGTAATACGAATTGATTTACGATCATTTTCACGGGTTCTGCGGAGATGAATGTTGCACAAAGTTGTTTGTTTAGGATTAAGCACCTAAGTGCTAAACCCAAATCGTTAATAGCTTAATAGTGTAGAGTGCGATCAAGCTTAATAGCTTAATAGTGTAGCTTGTAGCTTAATAGTGCGATCAAGAGCCAAACATAAAGTAAACTACAATTTCAATCCACCATTATTCGCTGAACTACTTTTGTAATGGTTTTAAATATTTATGACAATTTAAAATTAAGAACTGCACTACTACATATAAATTAGACATAAACATGTAATTTATTGGCATCATAGTATACAAACACATCACATACAAAATATAACACACATTAAAAAAGGAAGGAACTGACAAATAGAGTATGATGCCAACATTCGTCACGTACTGTGACGGTGTCTAATGTTGGCATGGACGTGAAAATGAGCGCTGTCGCAAGGATGAGACAGCGCTTATTTTCAGCGTTGCCCGGGACTACCCAAAGTCGTGCTACCACTGCTATATTTGAATTATTATATAGTACATTTTCACACACATATTTTTTATTATAAAAATGGCAAAAAGAAATAATTTTTCGAGAACAAACTACAATTTATTGTATCAAAAAACCAATTTTCAGGTATACGTTGTAATCAAAATCCTGTGTAAATACAAGCTTGGAGATAAATCAGTTCTCAGTTGAGAATATTGATAAGAAGATATAAATAAGATTTTGCATTCTATCGTGTTAGTATACAAGTTGTTTTTAAAGCTAAGAAAAGCAATTTCAAACTCAATTTAGTTGCGTTACATTATATTTAAGGCCGATAAAAATTATAAAGCGAAATTACGTTTAAATAGAGTAAGCATTAATAATCAAAAATTGTCTAGTAATTGGGAAGTTTTAAAATATTCTTTTAATAAGTTTAGCATCGTATGAGTGGCTTGTCTATAAAAACAACGCTTTTGAATGTTCCTTACATGTCCATGAAATAGCAGCCGATCGAGCAGTGGTTCGGCCCTCTCGGGCGCCCTGGATCGGGATGCTAATGCGTAATATAGTAACCCTCCAAGCCGAGGTTACACCTCACCTCACATTTGTGCATGTGGATTGTTATTAAAATTGTGAAGACACCTGGAAGTATATATCATAGTTTGAAAACCATTGTGGACAATTCAATTTTAAACTCATACGTTGGAGAACTGCCAGACAAAATTCCAAAATGGGCTTAAAATTTAATGGAACAAATTTGCTGCAGCGCTGAAAAATTGTGTGCATTAATCAACAAGGCTTATTGTGCTATATTATTGAATAAGTTTACTCAGATAATATTTTTAATTTACCGAAAACTGTAAATCTATTAAACCTTTTATACTACTACCTGTACTAATATCGCTATTTAAAATGGGGATTGGTTATAGAAGGGAAAATTTAGGGTTGTATATGTTTTCTAATGCGAAATCATAAAAATTTTTTTTTTGAGGTATAAAAAATAGTTTACGTCCTATTCTTAGACTTACCCAATATACACAAAAAATGTTATAAAGATCTGTCAAGCCTTTTTTGCTACTAACAACTTTATTTACTACTAGAATTTTATTTACTAGATCAAGTTTACGTTCCTTTTAGAGTATGTAGCACAAAGATGTAACGTGACGTACGTCTTTTTCTAGACTTGATCTGTTTCTAGACTTATTTTTAAAAATATGTATTGCTTTGTTTCAGGTAGCGCCGAACATAATAGAGTTCATCAAATCTCCAGTGAACATCATAGACTTTATCGCCACGCTAAGTTTTTACATGGACGTTGTCGTAGAATTAACAGTAGTGAAAAGGAATATTGATAAAGCGGACATTTTGGAGTTCATTTCAATAATCAAGATCCTCAGACTGTTCAAGCTGACGAGGCACAGTCCGGGGCTGAAAATATTGGTGCACACATTCAAAGCGTCTGCTAAAGAGTTGACACTTTTAGTATTTTTCCTAGTTCTCGGTATTGTGATCTTCGCGAGTTTAGTGTATTATGCCGAAAAGTCACAGGTGAGATATCTGTCATACGTACATATACTTTAGTATAGCAAGTATATTTACGAGAAAAATAAAAATATATTTCAAATCCATCCGTTAAACGCTATTTACGCGCCACTTTGTATTTCCGAATTATCATAGGAATATTACGGAATAGAATTAATGAGAACTAAGAAATTGTTCGGAATCATCTCAGCTACCGATTTCCATTACCGCACATCTCGGGCAGAATTCCAAATTCTACCGCCAACATCTTGATGGTTGGCATTCAACGACTATACGTTTCTCGCGTAACTTTGTTCCACGTACTCTCAACCTGTGGAATCAACTGTCACCAGCGGTGTCTCCGAACACATACGATTTGGGGACCTTCAGGAAACGAGCCTACTCCTATCTCAAAAGCCGGCAACGTACCTGCAGCTTCTCTGGTGCTGTGGATGTTCATGGGCGACGATGATCACTTAAGATCAGGTGAGCCGTAAGCTCGTTTGCCACTTTTTCTTTTAAAAAAACCAAACTCTCATCCAAGTACCTTTGAAGTACATCCTTAAAAAAATAATTAATCAAATAAAAGTTATTTGTCACGCACTTATGCAAATTTAAGACATTTAATTTTTCTTATGGATGCCATAGTCAGTAATAAAGCACACGGTAAGCACCAGCTTGATTTTAAAGCTGATTTTGTTTGTTTGTTTGTTAACATCAAATAATTTTCGATTGAATTATGAAATTCGATTGCAAAGTTCATTTATGGCCAGTTCATTCGTTGCGCTCGGAAGCCTTTTTTTCAACGAGGGACTGTATTTTTGAAATTCACTTCTGAACCGACGCGACCGCAGCGTCACTTAATTGCCTTTCAATTAAGTTATCATGCTACGCTACCACTGACGTGTTTTCGAAATTACACCTGCGTTTTTTAGCTAAATACACCAACTGTAAATTGTGATAAAATTTCAATCAATTGCATGTATTTACATACAAAAGCACTGGTAGGCAACTGTGGTTGTAAGACAGTTACATATTTTCTGGGACACGAACGATGTTTGATATAAGTCCCACTCAATATATTTATATACTTTTTCAATCGATTTCAAAGAAGCAGTCTCTCAATTCGTAAATAAATAGTGGTTTAAGGGGCTTGGCTAGGATTAAATTATTCAAACTTATTATTAGGTCTTGTATATGAATGGTGGTCGACCTATCGCTATACACCAGGCAATAATTTTATAAGCAATAGATTTTTGTACTTAGAAACGGAAAAATAATTCATTAGTAAGAGGCAGTTCTGATGACACGTTGAACTTGATATTCCAATCATTCCTCTATAAAAATATTTGAAGTTTTTTAACGACATTGTGTAGGACAAGATTAATATTATAGCTTTGATTTGAACTTAGCACCACCAGATCTGAAGTCAATTCGCTTACTCACTACACAATCGTTGCTACAAAGAATGCCTTCGTCTATCGTAATCGTAAGAGCAACATTTTTAACATTTAACATTGATTTACAGGATAATCCAGAAAATCAGTTCAAGTCCATCCCCCTGGGACTGTGGTGGGCTATCGTCACCATGACCACCGTGGGTTATGGTGATATGGCGCCGAAAACTTACTTAGGGATGTTCGTCGGGGCGCTGTGCGCCCTGGCCGGAGTGCTGACAATCGCACTGCCAGTGCCTGTTATTGTATCAAACTTCTCTATGTTCTACTCACATACGCAGGTAAGTGGTAGTATCTACTCCATTTCTGTACTCTTCTCCGAGTTCCAAGGAAATCTGGATTCTATAGAACTATGGACAGGATCACGTCATTTTGAGATCACCCAGGACGTTCAGACTTCAAGCATGAAAACAGGACAGTTCTACTTAGGCCATCGTCAAAGCTTTTCGAAGGTAGTTAGCAATTGATTGTCTTTATACTTTTTCGATAAAAAAATACCGTATAATAAAGAAACAGTGGGTCCTCCTTCGCTTGCGCCCTAAGATCGGAATGCTACTGCGAGGTTCAGGCTGAACAATGAGCTGTGATCTCTTAAAAACCCCGTGAAGTAAAGAAGAATGTAGTGTTTAGCGTAGTTCATTCAGGAAAAAATAAATAGAATCACTTTGTCTTTCATTATTATCTATTATATTTATACGTATACTTGTTAATGCTTATCTTTTATACTGCTACCGTCTATTGAAAATAGATTTTAATACATGTTGACACAAACTTGATATTCTAATAATTCTTTTATAAAAATATTTAACCTTTTCTCAGCGATATTGTGTAGGACAGGATTAACATGGTGGCTCCTTTTACCTTCCACATCAATCACCTCAAAATGTCTTCAACAATCTATCCCAGTGACTTGCAGAAAATAAAGATACCACGAATAATCTTTTATATCACAAAGGGCAATTTCTAGAGTCTTGTTCACAGTATATGTGATTATACTTTGTATCTCTACAATCTAACATTAAAATAATCTTCAAATGTCTCCATTACATCAGATCTGATGAACCAAACACTCCTACTCCTCCTGATTCCTACCATACCTACGCCACTACCTGCTTGAGGTTTTGTAATTATTAACATAAAATCTAAAATATAGCACACACCTGCAAGACCTTAATATACTGAAATCTTTCTGCGTAGATCGGAACAAATTGATACCAATAAATTATGTACTAAATTAAAAGGGAACTCACGGACAAATATAACATTGAGACGTCAAATACTTCAACTTCTTGCGAATGCTACTGTAGTCATAGTCGATAAAAATAGCCGTTAATAATTTTTTTTAAATAATTTTAATTAACTAGAAAATTATATTACATGCATGTGAATATAACAAACCGTTGAGGCACATTCATTATGTGATATCACCGCATCAATCCGCGCCTTATCAATTACACAAAAAACAGAATAGAAAAGATCATCGTGTCTTTCGTGACGCAACAGACGGTGAATATGTAGGTCGTTCGCTATAAACAAAAGTAAAATTTAGAGACAATTTTAAACGGGTTTTTGGAATTATCATCTCGATAACTACAATGAAAGAAACGATGTAATACAAGGTCGTTAATTCCCAGACATCTCTTTAGTCGCTAGCTTTAAAATAATATATATATCGTACCTAGCTAGCTACAGACTGTGGGGAGTACAATAACTAAAAAGAAAGACGAGGAAATGGAAAAACGACCTAGAGACTAAGGCAAAAACTACGTAGAAACAAACCAACGAAGATAGAGAAAGACAGAAACTCAAGAACAGAGGAGAGAAGGAGTTTTAATCTGTGAGAGTCAGACTTCCCATGACAGCACGGGCTATCTTGGGTCTATAATGATTTCCCAAGTGCAAAAAAAACACCGTGACGCAACAGATGGAGAATTAAGATGGTGATTATTATGTTAAAACTTCAATGTTACGAAGCATCCTTGCTAGTAATTTCACTTTTCAAATCGTTGTATCGAGATACTTGAGCGATAAGCCAAATAAAGCTGCGCATTACGGCTTAATACAAAAACCGATTACTTAATATAATCTCCACACCTATTTCTTTTATCTTAAAGCTTTTGAGTCATTATTTAATTTACAACCTAGTAAACGTATATTCTATTAACTGAATGCATATCTCATACTATAGTAGTCTAGTACAGTTTTTAATACAATTATATAAAGTCATTACTTCTTAAAATAACCCCGGGATCTATTCACAACAGATGGCTTGAATTTGAAAGCTATTCAACCCCAATACTGTTTTCGTCTAATAGTTGAAAAGGTCGACTGTTCTGACCCTAATTGAAACCGGCTACAAATTGGGCACTTTATTTTATTACTTTTATTTACTAACTACGAATACATTTATATGATATCATGGATACTTTGTTTCAATTTCAGATCCTTGGTTTGACTTTGTCTGAAATCAATATCAAATTTAATAAAGAGATAATTAGATAGCCTCAAATAGTGCTAGAGTCGTGATAGTTTAGTGTCCGGGTATAGATTCAATTTGTAGTACGCTAGCAACTCGATTTAATTTGTTGCAATTTTAAGTACTACTGATTTACCGCACCGATTTTGATGATTCTTTTTCTTTGAAAGCTGTATTTGGTCCAGTTCAAACATTGGCATGAGAAAATTAAATAAGTCTTAAATTTGCATTGTGTATGTGCACGACAAATGGACGAATAATTCAGGGTTCTGATTAACTCTATTTCGTAATTAAAATAATATAATTCGGAAATACAAAGAGGGTGTCGATGAAGTCATTTTTTGTTTTTAGTCGTATACATTGTTTTTTGTTAAATTAAATTTGAAATTTTCATGGGATCATGAAATCACATTTCTTAAATTTAATTACCTTGCAATGTAAGATAACTTAAAACATTTTAACATACTAGCCGATTCGGTGAACTTCGTAGCACCTTATTTTTGATAGCAGTTAGTAGTAGAACTTCAAAGAAGGGCTGATTTGAGCCGGACCGGATTCTATGATTGACATTTATGATATGACGTATGGTCTCTTTGAAATTGTCATTACTTAGCTAAACACTCACTTTTCTGTTATTTTATTTTACATACAAGCCTTGTCCTAAAAATAACAAACACAAACATGTAAGAATCATCCAATTTAGTTCAGTAGTTCGGAAGTTATGTACATACGGACGAAAAATTCATTTATGTATGTATATAGAAGATAGCTAATATTATCACGGCACCGTAGTAATTGGTAAACACGTGTCTACATAACGCATACGCGCTTTGTGTAAAAGGACAGAGGGTGTAACTAATGACGCTATAGGAATTAATGTGTTGTCTAAACTTTTAACGACGCGGCGAGGGTCTATGTTATGTGGTCGGTCGGGGCTCGTGCGTAAAGCCGGAAAGGTTTGTACGTTTTGCTCTACTACTGTATAATAAATTGGTAACTGATTAAATAGCAGTAATTTTTTTTAACCATACGGTTAAGGCTATCTGTATTTTAGTAGCTTTGTGATTTATATTATTTATTTTTATATTATCTAAGCAAGCAAGCTTGACCACGATCCCGACTGATATTAAGTATGCAGTCTTGGCTGGAGAGACGCACTAGCTTAGTAAATGCTTATTCACTATACAATTCTATACCCACATTGTAATTGGATGGTAAGACAGACACTGGGAAATTATTCCAGTCCTTTGCTGTAAGTATAATAACAGACGAAGCAAAGCGCTTCGTACGGATTTGAATCCATACTTAAAGAGATTTAGATCACCACACGACTTTTACAGATTTTTTTAAAAATGCTCACTTTCCTCCATAAAAAAAAGCCCGCTCGCATCTATAAAAAAATATATTTTACATTTATTTATATAGAAACAATGATAGGCTAATAACTTAAGACCTATTAGTTTAGTGTATTAATACGTATTACCGTATAGTTTAAAACTATCTGTCAGAGATTATTTATCACAGTTACTTAACCGTCGCTTAGCAACCATATAACTACCGTACGTATCAGACGAAATGTATTAAGTGTAATGTTTTTTTATTTACTTAATGCATTTCGCATGCATTTTTTTATATCAGCAATCCTTCTCTATATAAATTATAAATGTGGGATAATTCCGTCCGCGCAATGTTCGTAACAAAGTTTTTGGTTCATCACGTGTTAACTTAATGAAATACGTGCGAATTTTTTCTTTCAAAAAACCCTTTTAAGAGAATATTCTCGTGTGCAGCTCTATTTACTAATCGTCGATCAAAATTAGCGGAGCGAAACTCGGGTGAGTCAAATCAAATATAAAGATAATTAGCCAATCTCCGTATTTAGATCGCCTGACCTTTAAATGTAGCTTTTCACTACCTATTTTTATACGCGATGTATAGAATTTGATATTTTTAAGCACATCGTTCATTTAAAAGTATGGCAAGGGTTACTTCTACGGCTACTTCCACCTTTTCAATCGACTTTAAGCTTTTTATGTTGATGATTCTTTTTTTAACTGGAAGCTGGTGCTTACAGTGTTGTCCAATTCCAACATGATCTTATTCTGGATTGGCATCCGTAATATAACTCTTAAACTTATTTAAAGCATGCGCACGACAAATGGATGCATAATTCAATATCAGCGTGATATTTACTTATTTCCGATTTTTATTGGAAAGGATGTACTTGAAGAGTAGATTGATGACAGTTAGATTAGGTTCTGATTACTATACCTACCATAATTCGGAAATACAAAGAGGGCGTCCGAGCGTTATAACGTTAACCTTTTTATTCGATTTTAAGTCGGTTCTATGATTTTTTACTCGTAAATATATTATCGTGATCCAAATTCGAACTATTTAATCCAATTTAAAACTTCATACATTATCCCTATAAAGTTGGAAAGCTCGGAACTAAAATGGCTTGTAGCCACTGTTTTTCATTAAGTTCGCTTCTAAAGCGTATGTCATCTCGTGTCGCTGCCTCGAGAGTTGTAATTAAATTTTCGTTGCGTTAAGCATCACACACACACATACGTCAAAACTACTGTTATTAAATATACTCACCATTACATCTTTACCCAAGAAAAGGCAACGCTTGGCAAGTCAGTTGCGCCATAAAAATAAATGAAGTATTTATTTTTATAAACTTCTTCACGCACGCTTGGGGAGTAAGCTGTTGAATAAGTAACAGAAAGTGGTGACTGGTCTAGGTGAAGGGAAGTGGAGAGGGAGATATAAGTTTTTGATAATGCAAAGAAAGAGCTTATAGTCACAGAATAGGCATAGGAACATGAATCACAATAACAATTTCTGCAACTAACATTAATAAATACAAGTAACAATATGGCATAAGGCATCCTTTCCTTACCCTTAAGGGTCAATATAACAATGTGGAGTTTAACCTACACCGTCATTAAGTCTTCTTTATTTACTTTAGTGAAGGAAAACATCATGAGGAAACTTACATGTCTTAGAACATTTCTAAGACGTGGAGTCTGCACCAATCCGCACTAGAATCGCATGGCGGAGTACGCCCTTACACTTTTTACAGAGTAGGCCTGTGCCCAACAGTGGGCCATGTTGTAATCTGTGTGACTAACTTTTATTAAGTCTCCAAAAAATCTCGACAGTAAGCTTAGTCTCGCAATAAAACAATAACTAAAACATCAAATTCACGACCAGACAGATGAAAGGCCCTACATACAGTAAAGATTTTATTAAGTTTAAATTACTTTATCCTAGGTTCACATTTATTTCTAATAGTACTTACGCTACGAAGGAATATACAAAATAAGAATAAGTTACGAAAGAACTTTAAAAGTAGGATTTGTTAAATAATTTGTTAATCTGAATATTAAACGTTATAAGTGGTACATCTAAGAGATTCGATTTAACTGAAGAGAAAGATTAAAGACTTATTGTAAATGCAAATGCCTTGTCCAATGAAAGATTCACGGACTTTCCAAGTAAGAAATTCGTCTCAGTATCATCTCAATTAACTATTAAAATAAGAACAGATTTTAAATTTGTAATCTCAAGACCGGATCACCGTGATGTAATCGAGTTATGTGTGCTCTTTCATCTTATTTAATTAAAACATAATTTGCCCCGCACCTGTTGAATAGCGTTTGATAAAATTTATTCATTTTTATTACATCTCAAGGTCTGCTGTACCTGATTTTTCTTTTAACTCAAATTTTATAAGTAAGCATCTACAATAAAACTTTTGAGGATTTATTTAAAGACAAGTTTACGATCAAAAACATAAACCGACTTCAAATCGATTAAAAAATGAATCATCGAAATCGGTTGTCGTAATATTGAGTTACTCGTCTATTTGTGGCGCACATACTCAATACAAATTCACGACTTATATGGTTTCATATGGATGGCACTGTCAGAACTGAACTGTGACCTCACGAGAAATACCAGGTTTCAAATAAAATCTTGAAAATCGTTTCTCCCAGTCGAATGGTAATAAACATACAGTCAAATTGAGAATCCCCTCCTCTTTTCCCCCTTTTCTTTGAGGTCCGTTTTTAAGCTTAAAAAAGCTTAAATTCCGTGTTTAAGCTCCCACATGTTAAGTAGATCGTAATTGCTTAACTTTTCAGTAAGTTGAGTGGTGAAATATGGTCTTTAAACAAAAGAATAATAAATGGTATATCACACTGTATACACTGTGAAATACATTTTAAATTCAGCCCCACAACAGCCAAGGTAATATCAAATAATTCCCCAAGGTACTCTACAGATTTCAGTTTCCCTATATTCTCTACTGGAATTTAACCTCTCTCAATGCCCACTTGACTACGTGGAATGAAATTTTACATATTTTAAAATTAAGAAAATAATCTCACAACCTTCAAGCATTCTTTAGCGGCGTAGACTGATATAGCTACTTCGCTCAACAACCTTATAGTCCCACATGTGACAGATCATATCGACAGAAACCGGGTACTTACGTTAGACATAGATATAGACATTTTAATTATTGGCATCACTATATACAAACACTATACATAAAATATAGCGAAAAACAAAATTAAAAAAAAACCCAAATGTCTGAGCGCAAGGCACTCGAACGTTAAAATCATGACAACATATCCTAGGTACACACGTTATTCCAACAAATTGAAGTATTTATTTCTAATTCACTGTGCACAAATTTGCGTTATCTATCTCTCTCATACTGCACTCTCGCTTACACACTTTGAAAGATGCGGCATTTCTCGGGAACTCTCGGCTCGAGCGTAACGGGACATTTTGCGCGAATAACATCCAGTATTCATCAATTTATAAGCCGTTGTCACGCCAATAGAAAGAAAAACAAACACAATACAATGATTATACAAAAGGAAGGAACAGAGAAATAGGATATGATGCCAACATAGTACACCGCGTAAGTATGTGCTGTCGTAAGGATGCGACAGTGCTGATTGTCTCTTCTCTGTTTTTCTGATCTCCTCTCCTAATCTCCACCAGTTGGTGAGGGATGCCTCGGACCGAAGTCGATGGAGGCAGTCCACTTGTCTACTTGAGAGGCTCTTGACCACGATCCTCAGAAATGAGGGAACGACAAAGAAGAGGAACAAACGTCGTTAATAAAAGTAGGAAAAGATAAGGGGCAGAGATTCTCGATAGCGGTTAGACAAGATTGAGTTTATCGCCAACGATCCGGTTAATGAACGCGGCAAAGATTGAACTCACAAATCACTAGTGAGGCGAGAGAATTTAATCAGAGGTGGCACAAATTGCCCACTTGAGTATAATTTACAGTCCCTGATACTTTACAAGACAGTATGTTGCTAGTAAGTTTAATTTGGAATAATTGTTCCTGAGGTAATTAAATGTCTGTTCTGTTCTCTTATATAATTGTGTGAATTAATGCATTTTAATCTTAATTGATTTTTCCAATCATACCTAGTCCCACATGTGACAGATCATATCGACAGAAACCGGGTACTTACTTTAGACATAGACATAGACATAGACATAGACATAGACATAGACATAGACATAGACATAGACATAGACATAGACATAGACATAGACATAGACATAGACATAGACATAGACATAGACATAGACATAGACATAGACATAGACATAGACATAGACATAGACATAGACATAGACATAGACATAGACATAGACATAGACATAGACATAGACATAGACATAGACATAGACATAGACATAGACATAGACATAGACATAGACATAGACATAGACATAGACATAGACATAGACATAGACATAGACATAGACATAGACATAGACATAGACATAGACATAGACATAGACATAGACATAGACATAGACATAGACATAGACATAGACATAGACATAGACATAGACATAGACATAGACATAGACATAGACATAGACATAGACATAGACATAGACATAGACATAGACATAGACATAGACATAGACATAGACATAGACATAGACATAGACATAGACATAGACATAGACATAGACATAGACATAGACATAGACATAGACATAGACATAGACATAGACATAGACATAGACATAGACATAGACATAGACATAGACATAGACATAGACATAGACATAGACATAGACATAGACATAGACATAGACATAGACATAGACATAGACATAGACATAGACATAGACATAGACATAGACATAGACATAGACATAGACATAGACATAGACATAGACATAGACATAGACATAGACATAGACATAGACATAGACATAGACATAGACATAGACATAGACATAGACATAGACATAGACATAGACATAGACATAGACATAGACATAGACATAGACATAGACATAGACATAGACATAGACATAGACATAGACATAGACATAGACATAGACATAGACATAGACATAGACATAGACATAGACATAGACATAGACATAGACATAGACATAGACATAGACATAGACATAGACATAGACATAGACATAGACATAGACATAGACATAGACATAGACATAGACATAGACATAGACATAGACATAGACATAGACATAGACATAGACATAGACATAGACATAGACATAGACATAGACATAGACATAGACATAGACATAGACATAGACATAGACATAGACATAGACATAGACATAGACATAGACATAGACATAGACATAGACATAGACATAGACATAGACATAGACATAGACATAGACATAGACATAGACATAGACATAGACATAGACATAGACATAGACATAGACATAGACATAGACATAGACATAGACATAGACATAGACATAGACATAGACATAGACATAGACATAGACATAGACATAGACATAGACATAGACATAGACATAGACATAGACATAGACATAGACATAGACATAGACATAGACATAGACATAGACATAGACATAGACATAGACATAGACATAGACATAGACATAGACATAGACATAGACATAGACATAGACATAGACATAGACATAGACATAGACATAGACATAGACATAGACATAGACATAGACATAGACATAGACATAGACATAGACATAGACATAGACATAGACATAGACATAGACATAGACATAGACATAGACATAGACATAGACATTTTATTTATTGGCAACACGATATACAAACACTTTACAAAAATATAGCGATAAACAAAATTAAAAGTGTCTGAGCGCAAGGCACTCGAACGTTAAAAATCATGACAACATATCCTAGGTACACACGTTATTCCAACAAATTGAAGTATTTATTTCTAATTCACTGTGCACAAATTTGCGTTCTCTATCTCTCTCATACTGCACTCTCGCTTACACACTTTGAAAGATGCGGCATTTCTCGGGAACTCTCGTTCATTTCAGTTCAGTTCTTCTCGGACATTTTGCGCGAATGACATCCAGTATTCATCAATTTATAAGACGTTGTCACGTCAAAAAAAACACAATACAATGATTATACAAAAGGAAGGAACAGAGAAATAGGATATAATGCCAACATAGTACACCGCTTAAGTATGTGCTGTCGTAAGGATGCGACAGTGTTGATTTTCTCTTCTCTGTTTTTCTGATCTCCTCTCCTAATCTCTACCAGTTGGTGAGGGATGCCTCGGACCGAAGTCTTGGAGGCAGATTATCCACTTGAGAGGCTCTTGACCACGATCCTCTGAAATGAGAGAACGACAAAGAAGAGGAACAAACGTCGTTAATAAAAGTAGGAAAAGATAAGGGGCAGAGATTCTCGATAGCGGTTAGACAAGATTGAGTTTATCGCCAACGATCCGGTTAATGAACGCGGCAAAGATTGAACTCACAAATCACTAGTGAGGCGAGAGAATTTAATCAGAGGTGGCACAAATTGCCCACTTGAGTATAATTTACAGTCCCTGATACTTTACAAGACAGTATGTTGCTAGTAAGTTTAATTTGGAATAATTGTTCCTGAGGTAATTAAATGTCTGTTCTGTTCTCTTATATAATTGTGTGAATTAATGCATTTTAATCTTAATTGATTTTTCCAATCATACCTAGGATGGTCGGAAAGATCTAAACGGTTGGACTGACGATCTAATGGTCTCGAGTGTATGTAGTATGTGATGTGATTGGTGGGTGGTTTAGTAGTATGGTCTATTGCTGAAAAGCGGGCGACGAAACTGCCTCGGTTTACCCAATATGGTTAAACGACCGTAACTAATTGTTTTTTATTTTAGACATATGCATTTTATTATAAGTATGCTCTGTAAGACGTATGTGATTGCATATTTTTATGGTTCATTTCTTTTATTTTACGGTGCTATATGCACACAAGGCAGTATGTTGAATGAAGATATTTTGAAAAATTATTAGATTAACACTTGAAGTTGAATATTCCATCTTGTTTGTTGTTTTGTCAGGCTATTCGTTGAACGTGGAGGTAGATTTTGTTGTTTACAGTACTTATGGTACTTTCCTAAACCACCTGAATGTATCAACAACAAAATGTCCTTACAACAGTTCAGTGAATACTTTGAAGTTGACTTCAGTAACTAAAAAAGATTTGAGATGCAAATTTGAAGCCGTAAAATTAACACACGGTCTCTGAATATGGAACATTATATATTTTTAAATTTGTCAGCAGTTTTTACATGACTATACTCTACTAATAATATACTCGACTCGGACTCGGTGTTAAGAGTAAATTGTAGTTTAAAATAACGCCATCTGTTGTCAGGCAAGGTCAAAACTTCCGAAGAAGAGACGTAGAGTTCTTCCAGTGGAACAGCCACGAAGGAAACGCGACGCTAGCGCCTCCAATCGGAGGGTGAATGCTGTGAAACATCCAGTGGCTCTAAAGGACCTGTCCCCGGCAAATAATAAATTTGGTAAGTTATAAACGTAGTATTTGCAAGGTTCAAAGAGAGATGGCGTTTTGCGATAGAGAGGAAGTTTGCAATTCGTCTGTATTTTTTTATATTTGTTGCCTCTTAACTGGGTGAACCGATTTTGATGATTCTTTTTTATTTGAAAGCTGGTGTGAAAATGGGACATTTCAATTTGTTCCACTGACAATGGCGTCCATGAGAAAACCAAATTCTCAAATTTGCTTTAAGTTTACACATGCTATGACATATATGTATAATCCAATATCACGCCAACCGATTTCTATGATTAATTTTTAATTGGAAGGAATATATTTCAAGGGTAGATTAGGTAGGTTCTGATTAAATATAATTAGTAGTATCCCCATTCAATTTGAAGTTGAAATGTACTTGTTTTTTATTTGGAATAATGTTATAAATAATAATTTATTATATTATTGCGAATAAAACGCATCGAATTCTAGTCAATGGAAAAGAGATATACTAATATTAATGAACATGACTTTTACAGGTGTCAATGGAATGAATATGATAAGCTTGGCCTTTCAAGGACCACCCAATCTACTCAGACCTCCAGCTACAACACAACCACTACAAGCTAGAGCTCCAATAGGTAAAAAACATAACCTATCACACAACTTAATGTCATACAGCAAGATTTCGACAGTTATAAAAAAATATTCAGTCGCGACTCTCTTCATGATTGTATTTTGGACATTCATTGTGTTTGTATGATAAACCCATTTTGAAACTTTTGACATTATCCTTACATAAGAATTTTACATTAAAATGTGTAAACGAAAATGTATTTTTTTAAGTTTTATTGCTTATAAGATACAAAACAATAGAAAAAATAAAAAAGGTCACACGCTTCAAAATGGGCGGCCTTATCGCTAAAAGCTTTTCCAGCCAACTTTGGGATGGAGAAGAATAAATAAAAGAAGCGATGGGAGCTTAAATATATACAAATATATAATATAGGTATATACATACATATATAAATATATATTTGTAAAAAGTAACATGTATAGTGTATAGTAAAATGTAGCAACTTCCACATAAATGCCGCCGTTCTTTTTTTTAAGTCCTGATTTATTTTCCAGTTGAGAGTCCCATCGTCAATACGCAGTGTGGTGCTATCTCATTAGCATCCTTACAACCACCATTGTTGACTGCCCCACCCTTACAACCGAGGCCTGCTACTACAGGATCCCTTGACCTGATGTTACCTCTGCAACCCAAGCTCTTACCCGGCTATAACCTACAATCATCATTTCTCTCTAGCACCTTATCGACGGTTAGGCCACCAGATTTGCCAGAAAAGAATGTCAAAAAGGATACATCTGAAACGTTTAAGCCAAGTGTGGATATCATAATTGAAAAGAGAGAGTCCATGTCCGAAAATTCCAACAGGGATAGTATAGAAGAAAATTGTGACGATAAAAATTGTGAAAATGGGACATTTCAATTTGTTCCACTGACAATGGCGTCCATGAAAAAACCAAATTCTCAAATTCGCTTTAAGTTTACACATGCTATGACATATATGTATAACCCAATATCACGCCAACCGATTTCTATGATTAATTTTTAATTGGAAGGAATATATTTCAAGGGTAGATTAGGTAGGTTCTGATTAAATATAATTAGTAGTATCCCCATTCAATTAGAAGTTGAAATGTACTTGTTTTTTATGAAACAATAATTTCTTATATTATTGCGAATAAAACGCATTGAATTCTAGTCAATGGAAAAGAGATATACTAATATTAATGAACATGACTTTTACAGGTGTCAATGGAATGAATATGATAAGCTTGGCCTTTCAAGGACCACCCAATCTACTTAGACCTCCAGCTACAACACAACCACTACAAGCCAGAGCTCCAATAGGTAAAAAACATAACCTATCACACAACTTAATGTCATACAGCAAGATTTCGACAGTTATAAAAAAATATTCAGTCGCGACTCTCTTCATGATTGTATTTTGGACATTCATTGTGTTTGTATGATAAACCCATTTTGAAACTTTTGACATTATCCTTACATAAGAATTTTACATTAAAATGTGTAAACGAAAATGTATTTTTTTAAGTTTTATTGCTTATAAGATACAAAACAATAGAAAAAATAAAAAAGGTCACACGCTTCAAAATGGGCGGCCTTATCGCTAAAAGCTTTTCCAGACAACTTTGGGATGGAGAAGAATAAATAAAAGAAGCGATGAGAGCTTAAATATATACAAATATATAATATAGGTATATACATACACATATAAATATATATTTGTAAACGAAAGACGAGACAGTGATGAAATTGTAAATGTAGTTAGAAATTATGTTTACTTTAAAAGAAATTAAAATATTAATTAAATTGAGTGTAGATTCTAAAAAAATCTTGTATCTGTATTAATCACAGTTCCTGAATTATAGGTAGTTATTGCGCCCAAACCTCTTTAATTCCATTAATCATCCATAATTCTTATAAGAAGTAATACTTTTTTAATAGAATGTTACTGATTGTCTTGTTCCAATTTTTGACAATATATAGAATATTGAATGGATAATTCTTTATTATACGGTATCTGGTCATGTGCATGAAATTATCGCATAAATATCAATCATAAATCCTTATTCTTGTGACTGCCTTTTCCCAATTTCTATCTTACTGGAGAGTGATATAAAATAGATGATATTTTATTAATCATGAAATTTTTCTTGGTGCTAAAGCTTTGGTGTCTTTCAGGGGTTATTGTCACCAATCTTTAAAATATTTTATCCTAAGATATTGGGAATGAAAAGTGCCAAAATAAATTCTGTTTACAAATTATTTAAAAAAAACTCGATATTAGTTGATATATAGAACATGTGGCTGTTTTAGTGATAATCGATCTATAGATTGTTAGAATTTTTTGATATATTTTATTTACGTGACATAAGTGTTCATCGTACATGTTTAAAACGTTATACATACGAAATATGTAATAGATAGAGCCATATTTTCACTTGAATACGCCTCGACCAACCCTAGTATAGTCGATAGATAATGTAAAATAGAAGCAAAGAATTTTGTATATTTTGTAAACGAAAGACGAGACAGTGATGAAATTGTAAATGTAGTTAGAAATTATGTTTACTTTAAAAGAAATTAAAATATTAATTGAATTGAGTGTAGATTCTAAAGAAATCTTGTATCTGTATTAATCACAGTTCCTGAATTATAGGTAGTTATTGCGCCCAAACCTCTTTAATTCCATTAATCATCCATAATTCTTATAAGAAGTAATACTTTTTTAATAGAATGTTACTGATTGTCTCGTTCCAATTTTTGACAATATATAGAATATTGAATGGATAATTCTTTATAATACGGTATCTGGTCATGTGCATAAAATTATCGCATAAATATCAATCATAAATCCTTATTCTTGTGACTGCCTTTTCCCAATTTCTATCTTACTGGAGAGTGATATAAAATAGATGATATTTTATTAATCATGAAATTTTTCTTGGTGCTAAAGCTTTGGTGTCTTTCAGGGGTTATTGTCACCAATCTTTAAAATATTTTATCCTAAGATATTGGGAATGAAAAGTGCCAAAATAAATTCTGTTTACAAATTATTTAAAAAAAACCGATATTAGTTGATATATTGAACATGTGGCTGTTTTAGTAATAATCGATCAATAGATTGTTAGAATTTTTTTTGATATATTTATTTATTCTAGATTTTAGGTATAATATTTTAGTCATTGTTTTCCAAAATGTTTTACATTTTAATTATATTGTTTACTCTAGTAATGTAAGTAAATACAATAAATTCACTAACGATTTAGATTAAATTTAAATATGAATGTTTACTTGTCTCTAAAGGTTAGTTCTAATTACATTTAATTTTATTATAGATATAACCAGACATATATAATGTTATTAATTTGTTTTACGAACTATTGTGTACTGTTAGATTATATAATATGAATATTCCTAATTTAAAACTTAGTCCAGTAAATACAGTAATTTTAACATGAATTAATAAAACCATGCATATACACTAATTTAAATACATTAAATTTAAAATATTGAATTCTTGTTTACATTGTTAAAGGTTAATTGTTTTACGTACAAAAGGAGTAACTGTTATTTTGTAGAATGGAATAATCCACTGAATTTCATTTACCGTATAAAATATCACCAGTAATATTCTTACTAAGTCTCTTATGAACTACTATGTCAGACTACGATAGGAAATTATATGGCGTAGTATTTGGAATTTCAAATTGATAGGGATACCCGGAGATTGTTGTTTTGTTAAACTTTTAATTAGAAATTTGAACTAACCTTTATTGATAATTTTATCGTGCCAAATATTTTGTTGTTCAATAAATGAAAAAAACAACTGAATGATGTATTATTTTATGTGACTATAAGTTTGTTGTTTGTATTATTTTCATTTAGAAAAAGGAAGAAAAACAGGTGAAATTAATAGTTATATCTCAGAAACTTCAGCTTGCAGAGAAAAGTATTAATACATTTTTATAGATATTTTATGATCTACAATTTTTGTTTGAGGTACTTTAATGATAAAACTTCCAATTTTGCTGAAAATTGCGGAAATCTCATTTTTGACCTTTTCCCTCGAGTATTTTTTTCCATGCATTTGTTTTCAATAGCCTAATGGTTTAGGGCACGGTCCGCGTAATGTAAGGTATCGTAGGGTTGTAGTCACCATTCAACTATTGACGTGAACCATCTGGAACGGAATGGTTAAGAAGAATGTTAGTATTATTTGAGATAAAATCAATAATGCTCGCAATCTTTTTTTAAAAAGATAAATTTATTTATTTTTAACTAGATTTTGAACAATTTTACTGATGTTTAGCTTGTGATTTTATGCACCTTCGAATGTCTAGATTGACCAGACTATATCTAGGTATTAGGGACATGTCCTATCTTAAAGTTTAAGGTTTGAATGAAAATGAAAACAAATTTATGCCAGCAAATAGGATCTGTACACTTGAATTACAATAATAAAGAACGAGAATAATACGGTCGTCATTATAGTTAAATATTCAAAATCAAATTTGTAGTCTTCGTGTCTAAACACCATGCAAACAACTAACGCGAGAGAAACTTGCTTATTCCCTTTGAATGACCAGGGGCGAAATTACAGTTTGCATTTTAATGAAAACGTTAATAGTGTTTACAACAATACAGGCGGAATTTTATATTATTCAGGACTGATATACACGTGGATAAGTCAGTCAGGAATTATATCACTCATGCATTTAAAAATTAACGTATTTTCCATAGCAATACATACTATTCTACGTTACCGTTTAATAGTGGTAACGTAGATATTATCTATTTTGACTATGGATTTTGATTGTGAAATGGTAAGGAAGTACCAGGACACCATAAACAAAACAAACTTGCACTGGAAGATATATCAAGAGCAATACAATAACAAAAGTTGTCCGGCTATGTACATTAAAGTATTTAATAAGGTTCTAAGGGAAATAAAGGCTTTGAATATTGTAACTTTTTAAAGCAACTGAACAAATGTCTCATGCTTCACAATTTTGATAGTGGTTGAATTTTGAAAGCGTGGAAAATTTTAATGACAAAATCTGAACATTTGTCGTTCAGAAATCAATACGCGAACGGATGTCGACACATTTTTTTGCGAACGGCTGACGACAGATTATAATTAACTTCGACTATGTTCATGTATTTTGGTGCAATAAAGATTTTAGTCTAGCTATAGGTATACATAAAGGGAGACCGTCTTTGGTCTGTTGACTTCGAGTGTAAAGCATGTCTGGTCAATTTGCATTTAAATGAACAGACATTGTTGGAACGCGGCACCATTGCTCGGTAAGACCTATGTTAGCATTTAGGTATACGAACTAAGTCAATTTACTATTTCAAATACACAATCACTCATTCGATTGCATTAAATATGACATTTTCAAGAGATAAAATAGACAATAACTGAATTACAAAAAAAATACAATGCCTTGCTTCGGTTAAATTTATTGACTAAAATATACAGTCACACATATTGTATAATTTAAATTCATAATCTAACTTGCTTTTTAAGCTCGAAAGATACTTGACCGTATACGCTGAAGCTGTATCTGAAAGTTTTATTATTAGATTATAAGTAAAAACGCATCGCTCATGTAGTCTAAACATAGATTATGCAGTACTTATAAGCTGCAAGTTGTGAGACATTGTTTACAACTTGTAGTAAATATTTATGATCACTCAAGTTTACACATTTAAAATATGAATTAAATTAAGTATTAGCTTGCTACCCACACTGATTTAAAGAACTTATGTTATTGTTATTTTGGTTGCGTTTTATTTTACATATATATATTATATGACTAATTATAATACAATACTGTTGAAAACATCCTACGTAGTTGACTTAAGATGATGCATTCATGATGGCATTGATGATGCATGGCATGATTCCAGCCCTGTAGTTCTGGGCTCTCAAGAATAAGACTACGGTATCCCCTGCCTGTCGTATAAGGCGACTAAAAGGGGCCTCGGGTTCACTGGGCGACAAGGGTCCCCACCCTTTGTCGTCCGCTAAGGTGGACCCGGGAAGAAGGCGACATCGGCTGGCCCGTGTAGCCTTGCACTATGAGGGCACAGGGGGGGAGGGAGTAACCTCCCCCCCCGGGACGTGCTCTCCTTGAGCACAGTGCAGAGGGGTTCCGGTGCGTTCCACTGGAGATCCCGGAGCCCTCGTCATGCACCGAGGAAAGGGCCACTGGGAGGTTTTAGTGGGTAAAACCCCACATAACCGCCGCCTTCCCCCCAGAAGGCGGGGTATCTTTTTGAAGATTTCCTCCCGGTTAACAAAAAAAAAAAGATGATGCAAATGTTGATAGGTAAACTAAATATGTACTTCTCCATGAACAGAGTCTCGTCACGGCAGAGAGGAGACTGCGGTGAAAGCGCAGTTTTCGTTATTGAGCTGATGATAAGAGGAGATGGCATCATTCTCATCATCAAAAACGAATTGGAATTGTTCCGCAGGGGTTTATAACAATAAGATATTAAATAAAAGAAATCATGGTTATCTTCAAGCGTGCGCTTGTCTATACACAAGTACTTAAAGGTTTTTGCTTAAAATTTTATTCTCACGATGACACGATTTCGTACTTAAACCGAATTTTAATACGGAACACTTTGTTCATGTATTTGGTGCAATAAAGAATTTAGTCTAGCTAGATTAGAGGTATACATAAAGGAGACCGTCTTTGGTCTGTTGACTTCGAGTGTAAAGCATGTCTGGTCAATTTGCATTTAAATGAACAGACATTGTTGGAACGCGGCACCATTGCTCGGTAAGACCTATGTCAGCATTTAGGAATACGAATTAAGTCAATTTACTATTTCTAATACACAATATACTCATCACACATTCGATTGCATTATATATGACATATTCAAGAGATAAAATAGACAAGATGTCTGTCGCGCAGTTATGTCTTTCCAGAGCGGGTCCGCTGGAGGATTTGATGCCCTAACTCCACAACACCTAAAAGATCTAATAGGCTGTGGCAGTGGCAACGCAGGGGAAGCACTTCTAACTGGGTTAACTGGGCTCATAAATCTAATGCTCTCAGGTCGTGTGAATATCGAAGCTATCGATACCTTATACGGAGCCAATTTATGCGCCCTCACTAAAAAAGATGGTGGTATCAGACCAATCGCAGTCGGCTGTACATATCGACGCCTCGCCGCCAAAGTTTGCTGCGCTAACAAAAAAGACATTGTCGGTAGCTATCTAAAACCAATTCAACTAGGTTTTGGTTCACCCGGGGGATGTGAAGCAGCTGTCCACGCATTAAGAACTTTCCTGGGCAATGACGGCGGAGAAGTGTTGCTGAAAGTGGACATAAGGAACGCCTTTAATACTATCGATAGAGGCGCCTTTTTGACTCAAGTGAAACAAAATTTTCCAGACATTTTTGGGTTTCTTTGGCAATGCTATAGCTCATCTTCTAAATTAATATATAAAAATAATTTAATTTTATCTTCGGTAGGGTGTCAGCAGGGAGACCCCTTAGGGCCGGTTATCTTCAGCCTTGCCATTCATCCCATTTTACAAAAATTAGAATCCAAATTTAATACATGGTATCTAGACGATGGCACCCTAGGAGGCGACATAGAAACAGTTTTAAAAGATCTAATTTATTTACAGACAGAATTCGCACTAATTGGTTTAGAATTGAACTTTTCCAAATGTGAATTATTTTTTCTTAATCAGTCTTTAAACAATGATTACAATTATTCAAAATTTAGTAGTGTTGCTCCAGGTATCAAAACTATAGAAAAAGATTCCCTTCGCCTTCTAGGTTCTCCAATTTTAGATGAAGCAGTGCCAACTTTTATTGAAGAAAAAATTCTAAATTATCGTAATTGCTTAGACCGTCTTCAAAAAATTAACACTCATATGGCTATTTATATTATTCGTTACTGCCTTTTTGTCCCAAAATTTACGTATTTCCTTAGGTGTTGTCCACTTTGGAAGCATCCAGAGTTATTACAAAGTTTGGATAACATCGTGAGGATACACTTACGTCCATTTTGAATATACATTTAGAAGATCGTGTTTGACGCAAACTACCTTACCCATCAGGTTGGGCGGATTAGGTATTCGCAAAATTTCTAGTGTTTCATTACCAGCATTTTTGAGTTCGGTCCATGCTAATGAAATTTTAATTCGGGAAATTTTAGGTAACGCATTTGCAAAAATCGATATAGTTGGCCGGATCGAAGGGAGGAATGCTTGGTCGATGGCCTGCCCTCATTTTGATCTACCCACAGACCTGTCCTCGCAGAAGCAATGGGATGGGCCGCTTTGCAGTTTGGTCCGGGAGAATCTCGTTGATACGGCCCAAAATACTGCAGAGCGTGCTCGTCTCATCGCTGTCAGTGCTTGGGAGTCAGGTCTGTGGCTGCAGGCTCTTCCATCCCCTAACACTGGGATCTTAATGGATTCCACTTCGTTCCGATTGGCAGGATGTATTAGGCTGGGCGCTGCATGTTTTATGCCACATCGCTGTCGCTGTGGCGAAATGGTCGACCAGCTGGGACACCACGGGCTATCATGCCAGCGTAGTGCAGGACGCATTTCCCGGCACTCCAACTCAACGACATCATCCGTCGGGCTCTACCACCGCTAATGTTCCATCAACTTTGAGCTAAAATGGACTACTGCGTAGTGATGGTAAGAGACCAGACGGTATGACTCTTATACCCTGGAAGATGGACGGCCTTTAGTATGGGATGCCACATGTCGATACTTTGGCGCCGTCACATCTTCCAGAATCTTCTGTTGAGGCTGGAGCGGCCGCTGCAACTGCAGAAAACCTCAAGCGGCGCAAATATAGTAACCTCGATACGGGTTTCATATTTGAGCCGTTTGGGGTAGAAACTTTGGGTCCGTGGGGTCCTAGTGCACATCACCTTTTTAATGTGTTAGCTAAGATGTTGGTCGACACATCTGGTGACCAGAGGGCTGGCTTATACCTTGCACAGAGGCTAAGCATTGCCATACAACGTGGCAATGCTACCAGCCTTCTGGGCACGCTGCCAAGCGATGACGGTTTGGCACAGTTATATTTTTTGTAAATATTTTGTAAAATCTTTTAAATTGTAAATATTTCTTTATTAGTTAGTATATGTTATAATCATTAGCTATTAGTAAATCAAAAAAAAAAAAAAAAAAAAAAAAAAAGTAACTTTCTAAAAGGACTTTATAAAATGGAGGAGGTTATAAAATCTTTTTTTTTTACTGGAAAAGGTTTGGTTTAAATTAGATCCCATATAAATATTGTAATAAAACCTTGTAAACCAGAAGGATTCCTAAAAGAATGCTTCAATACGATTATAGGAATATAAATTTGAATGATAACTACTAATTGGTTTAAGTATTATTTACAAAACCTAATATACACACATACAACAATTATAACACGGTAAATAGACAATAACTAAATTACAAAAACCATACAATGCCTTGCTTCGGTTAAATTTATTGACTAAAATATACAAAGTGACACATATTGTATAATTTAAATTCATTATCTAAGTTGCTTTTTAAGCTCGGAAGATACTTGACCGTATACGCTGAAGTTTTATTTAATAAAACTTTTAGATACCTAATGATTATAGGTAAAAACGCATCGCTCATGTAGTCTAAACATAGATTATGCAGTACTTACAAGCTGCAAGTTGTGAGACATTGTTTACAACTTGTAGTAAATATTTATGATCACTCAAGTTTACACATTCAAAATATCAATTAAATTAAGTATTTGCTTGCTATCCACACTGATTTAAAGAACTTATGTTATTGTTATTTTGGTTGCGTTTTATTTTACATATATATATTATATGACTAATTATAATACAATACTGTTAAAAACATCCTACGTAGTTGACTTAAGATGATGCATTCATGATGGCATTGATGATGCATGGCATGATTCCAGCCCTGTTCTGGGCTCTCAAGAATAAGACTACGGTATCCCCTGCCTGTCGTATAAGGCGACTAAAAGGGCCTCGGGTTCACTGGGCGATAAGGGTGGGGCCTTTGTCGTCCCCTAAGGTGGACCCGGGAAGAAGGCGACATCGGCTGGCCCGTGTAGCCTTGCACTATGAGGGCACAGGGGAGGGAGTAACCTCCCCGGGACGTGCTATCCTTGAGCACAGTGCAGAGGGGTTCCGGTGCGTTCCACTGAGATCCTGAGCCCCTCGTCATGCACCGAGGAAAGGGCCACTGGGGAGGTTTTAGTGGGTAAAAACCCCACATAACCGCCGCCTTCCCCCCAGAAGGCGGGGTATCTTTTTGAAGATTTCCTCCCGGTTAACAAAAAAAAAAAGATGATGCAAATGTTGATAGGTAAACTAAATATGTACTTCTCCATGAACAGAGTCTCGTCACGGCAGAGAGGAGACTGCGGTGAAAGCGCAGTTTTCGTTATTGAGCTGATGATAAGAGGAGATGGCATCATTCTCATCATCAAAAACGAATTGGAATTGTTCCGCAGGGGTTTATAACAATAAGATATTAAATAAAAGAAATCATGGTTATCTTCAAGCGTGCGCTTGTCTATACACAAGTACTTAAAGGTTTTTGCTTAAAATTTTATTCTCACGATGACACGATTTCGTACTTAAACCGGAATTTTAATACGGAACACTTTGTTCTGGTCGATGGGGTAGAATATTAATGAAGAATTTTCAATTAAAATTTGCTTCCATAAGTATTGTAGATATTTAAATTCTTACACATTGTTTCTATCATGTTATTTGAGTACACTTTTTGTCAGAGGCTTTTTTTAAGTAGAATGATTTTAAGTAAAGGGCGTACGTTGTTTCCATCAAGTAACATGTAACGACAGAATAACATTTATTAAAAAATAAAAATACACTCTGATAATCCACACTATTTCTTTATAAATCAAAGAGTATGTGTTATTCTTATGTATTAACTATATTAATGTAAAGTTTCATCAAAACACATCAAGTAGTTTTGCATGGAAGAGTAACACTTCACATACATACAAACATTCACGTTTATGATATTATAATAGAAAGGATATAAGCAATACGATTATCAGTATAAAGAATTAAAAAAGTATCTTATAAAACTATAATAAGTATCCTTGGCGTTGGTAATTACGACTCGCTCCTGTGGGAAATTACAGCGCGCCGATTAATTCTGGCTTCATAATGTGAAACACCCGCACATGTCGGCTCTAGTTTTAGTTCATTGGATATTAACCGTTTTAAAATCCGATTCACTATCGAAAAAAATATATAAAACATAACACACATGGCAAAGGACATGGAAAGACGAACGAATGAAGTAATACTTGCATTTACCTCCGGCATTATACCTGTCACTTGACATCTCGTGACCATCTTGCTGTATGTGCGTGCTGATTCATTATCACTTATAGAAATTAAGAGCTCTACCACCTCTCAAAATCGGCGTAACTGTTGCGGTTACCTTCACTGATCAGCATAGTTAACGTTACAGTCATTATATATAGCATGTCCCGTAATACAACGTCCAACGGTAAGTGGGTTGTAGGTGAATGTATAACAGCTTCGACAGACATAATAATTTATTTTATAGAAAACTGTCAATAAATTTGACTTTTTACGATATTTTTAAGTACTATAAAGTCAAAAAAGCTATTTTAGCGATGGATATCTATATTTATATTTGGAATTGAAACGCAGAAAACTTCTTTAGCGCATCGGCCACAAGTACAATTAAAACGAGATATGTTACAATAACATAAAAAATATATATTTATTACCATTCTTTAACTTTTAGAAGAAAATCATTAGTCGGACTTTGACACAGAATGCGGTAAAAAATGTGTGGTAACCATAGGTGGCAAGTAATTTCAAAAGCTGGTGCTACTATTCATTATTCCGAAATAATATAACACGTTCCCCTTTTAATGTAACTTTAAAAAAATATATTTTCGTGAAACACTTCGAACTCTTATTATAAATGTTTATTTTTCAACAATAAGCTTTTTGTTATATTCTATTAGCCTAAATAAAAAATATTGATCTATATGCATAAGATGTGAAGTCGTAATACTCCGACTACGCAAATTCATCTCAAACTCGGCATAAGTTCTTCACAATAATCACCCACTGCTCTACACTATGGAGTGATTAAAAATAACGAAATGTATTATAATAATGTTTTCAGATCCTAACTCCATCCACGGAGTCATGAATTTCGCATGAGTTAAGGGCAAGTTCTACACAGTACACAGCGCGTATTCTCTGAATGAAATACTTGAAAGCGGGAACATAATGCAAATGAGGATTTAATAGCGCTGAGCTCTGAAAGGGACGGAAGATGGAATAATAATTAACACGTCGAATACTCTGACCTCCTTTTATACATGGGAGTGGAAAGAATACCATTTAGAATTTTTCAACCGACTACAAAAAAGAGCTTCTCTGTAGGTTTTATTATCTTTGTTGCCTCATAAGTTTCGACGGGGTAAACCGATTTTGAAGTTTCTTTTCTTATTTGAAAGCTGATATTTCCCATGTTTTTTTTTTGTTAACGGGGAGGAAATCTTCAAAAAGATACCCCGCCTTCTGGGAGGAAGGCGGCGGTTATGTGGGGTTTTTACCCACTAAACCTCCCAGTGGCCCTTTCCTCGGTGCATGACGTGGAACGCACCGGAGCCCCTCTGCACTGTGCTCAAGGAGAGCACGTCCCGGGGATATTTCCCATGTAGCCCAATTTGATCCAATACAAAAGCATCCATGAGAAAACGATATATAACGATGTCTTAAATTTGCATTTTGTATGTGCGGAAATGAACGAATAACGCAATATCACGTACTTTAAGAGTAGTTTGATAAAAGTTTGATTACGTTCTGAATAATTATATTTCGTTCTCGTCTATTCTATTTTATTACATCGTTATTTTTACATCTAGTATATTTCTATTTTATTCTATCTTGTTATTTCTATTGAATTTGAAGCCTTGTTTTGTTTTAACTCGTAAATATACTTATGTAGGAATTAGAACGCAGAGTTGTAAGATTTTGTCTGATTGTAAATAATCTTATTTCAAGGAATAAAGATTTACCAGCAAGCTTAATCCCGGCTCTAGTCAGGGTGATGATTGTCAAGTGATTTTTAATTTTAATTTTATGTACAATAGATACATCAAATACGATGGTACCAATAATAGTTTCATGATCTAATCGACAGGCTCTATCGAGCCAATCAATTTAATATTTGAAAATATTTATTTCGTAAATTGTTTGCACGAAATAAGTATTACAGAGCGGAAATAAGTTGAATATTGAAGGAGAGTATTTTATCTCATCTAACGGAAAAAAATCTTACTTCCTTATAAAGGGAAAAAAACGGAAATCGTACGGAAATTTGATATTCTATTTATATTTTATTCGGCAATTTTGTTAAGTGACAGACATAAACCTTGTGATACTTATAAAATTGGATTCTTTTGAAAACTGCTGAAATATATTTCGTAGGAGATTCCACAGCTTTGAATGGCTGGTATCACTTTAACCTAGACACACAATGTAAGGTTTGTAGAATATTTATTTTAGAAAGAGTGAAGAAAATCAAAGATTTTATCAATACCTCTACAAGCAGAGTGTTCGTATGCCATTCTGTATACCTATTTAGATATGATAACAGGTATGTTTATCTTTTTGTTTATTTTAATGTATGTGTGGTGTGTAATGTCTATGTGTATGTATGTATATATAAATATATATGTATGTGTTATATTATAATATATAAATAAAATATAATATTTGTTGTATACATATGTTCAAGAGGTGTGTGCGCACACTGCTTTATCTTGCTCCTACAGCAATATACGACACATAACTCTCTTTCTATCTTCACTTACATATGTCTACTAGAGGTCCCTCTGTCTCACCCGATCACACTATTCGCAATACTCTCACGAGAAAACTCGCCAAGAATTTTTACTTCGAAAACAAACTTGTAGATAAAATGTGAAAAAAATAACACAAGAGAAAACTATATCGAATAAAAAGCCTGTTGTGTGTATGTATGTATGGAATTGATGGAAAACATGTATACGTACATATTTTTCATTAATCTGACATCAAAGTAGCGGACGTGAAAATGATTACGTGACCGAGACGTACGATCTCTGTGTAAGGGATGCACAATTGAATAATTAATAACAGGACGAACGCTGTGACCTGTTTTGAGCTCACATTACGACGGGAAACAGCTTTTGACGGAGATTACGTCAATACATTTGTATATTTGGCTTAGATAAGCTCGCTTTCATTCATTTTATATTTTTCTAGAAGTTTGAACATCAAATCATTCTGACAGATGACAACTTCAAGACAACCAGCGAACGAAACCACTTCCTAAAGGCCTATGCCGAGCCCGTATTTTTGGGGAATATGTTAAAGCGTGTCATAACGAATTATTACTATTCATCGTGACAGTATTTTAAATTCCGTCATCATCTTCGTAGCATTCCGCAACTAAAAACGTAATTTTCACCTTGTACAATAAACAATAATTTAAATCTACCACACTTCACAATTCATAAGCCCGTATCAATCCACTGCTAGAAATTCCTTCGCTTTCCGCATCCAGTCACTTCCGGCTATCCTTATAAGACCATCTGGCCATCTGCGCCAGGGCGCCCTATGCTTCTCCGACCCACGCGCGTCCTTCATTCCAAGACTTTTCTCTCCAATCTACAGTCACTGTCTCGGCAGATGTGCCATGTACTGCTACTTAAACTTGCTGACTTTTAGAGCTATACTGACTACATCTGTACTCCGTCGAATGTCTCCGTGTCTGATTCAATCCCGTAGAGAAATGCCGAGCATAGCTCTTTCTTTCGCTCCTTGTGCGACTTTAAGCTTGTGTACCAGCCCAATGCTCAGAGTGCAGCTCTGCACCGTAGATCATAGCTGAGAAAACACTTGGAACCTTTTAAAAGTCTACATCTTTACGTCTTACTTAAAGGTCAGAAATTCATCTGCAAAAAATTCTTGTCTACTTGTATTAGCATAGATAGATAGATAAATTATTTATTGCACCAAAGTATATGTACAAAGGCAAACGCTATTTAGCATTTTCTTCCAGCTAACCTTTAGTGGTTAAGAGCAGGCTAAGTGCTGTTAACAACAGCGTTAAATAAATATTTAATATATAAATAAATATACATTTACATATACATAAATAGATACTGCATTAGCGTTGAAATAACGTGAATTATTAGTAGTAGTAGTAATTTATTTCTTCGTTAGTACTGAACGTATGTAATGAACGAGATCCGAAATTTAAACTCCACTTTCATAATGCGGAGGTGAAAGAGCATTTTTCTTATTACTTTTATTATAGAAGCATTAAAAAGGCTTTTAATGGCCCGAGAGCGAACCCTTACACCGTTTCATTTGCTTCTATTTCAGTAATTCTAGCGGATACATCTGGGTCATCCAGAGAATGCTAATGCGGTTTATTTCTGCGCAGTATTTCTGTTGAGTCCATTAGTAGTTACCAGAATATTATACGTCCGAGGGTTAACAATAATGAATTTACTTTAAGCAAGACTATTGGGAGGTACTCTGTGTTTTTTTGAGTGATAGAAACGGATACATAATTTTGTTTAGATATGAACATAGCTCATTATCTCGTTCTTATTTACAATCGTTTCTTCATTGCTTACTAAGGCAATCAATAGTCAGGTGAGGTCAGCTTTCTACTTCGCTCTGTCCCCAACATTGTATTGGGTAATCTTGCACTCCCTTATGTGTCTCGACTTGACCTTGTCATGTCTTCCTCAAACCAAACCCTTTCAAATATATACAAATTACGGCGCTATGAGTAGTAAAAAAACGGACGATTATATTAAATAACGGAATAATTATACTAACGAAAGATTCTTCGTACAGAAAATAAATGTAATATTAAAAATATTAGAATACAAAATCGATATACAATAACCGTCGTAAACCGTGGAACGTGCTGCATTAAAAATCGATTATCTCAATTTGAGTACTCTGTGTGGTACACATGGACTCGTGTTACATCATGTGAACCCTCGTAGCTTAGAGATGGTGCCACTAATTGCAGTGTGCTCATGCCAGGAGTTTTACATTAGAAATATTACAGTTTCTCCTACAGGGCTGTGGCATCATGTCCTATTTGTCCGTTCCTTCTTCCTTTAATTGTATTTTGTCTATTTTTCTTTCTTTTTTTGTGTTAAATTTTGTCTGTAATGTGTTTGTATAATGTGATGCCAATTTTGTTTGTGTAATTGTATTATTTTAGGTTTTTGTAAACACTGAAATAATTTACCAACATCATTGCCAGAGAAGCCTATAAAACTTACTCATGGCTTTTAAAGTAATATAGTATAATAGTAAAATAAATCATAAAAATAAAGGGGTACAGATGGCGTCACTTGACCCTCAATGAGATAAAATTCGCAGAATTAATTCAAATGCATTGTGGACACTTAAGGAAGGGGGAAAGAGATATAATACTTTTACAGTTTTAATATTCTGTACTTTTTTGCAAATGATTCGCTTCTAGTTTGCAAATGAAAAGGGACCTTACCGTTTTTGTAATAAGGGTTCACTTCATTACAAAATGAAATGTGCCTCGGTATCGCCAAAGTTAGGGTTAATATGGGGCTGAGTAGTTCAGGACACTCCTAGTATCACTTCAAAGGAATTACTTAACTTCTCAGTCTTCATAGGCGTAAGGTAGCTAGTCATGCGGTTTTCCACAGATTGCGTTTTGGGGAGTGTGTTCAAAAACTACATGATCTAATTCCCCCACCCCTGTTCCACCATCGGACTTCAAGACGCACTGCAGGATTTCATCTTTTTGTTGTGAACATCCCTCAAACCCGAGCGCTTTTCTTCGTCTTTAATTGTTCGTACAGCAAGGGTAAGCATGTACGGCAAGTTACATCAGGTGGGATCGTAGTCAAGCACTTGCTTAGAAAGTATATAAAAACGAATTCGAATTACAATATAGTTGTTTCCGAATTTAAAAAAATATGTTTATAAGTTGTTGGATTTTACTAAACTAAATTATTGTTATTATTAACTGAAATAAACTGTAATGATAACATAAATTACAATAATCGAAAAAAATCGGTCTGCTTGTAATTTAACATCAATTAATAACATGTTTTGGCAAAAAATAATATCTAATCCATGTATTTTTTTATAAGAAGATAATACTTATTTTTTAATAAAAAGAAAAAACCAAATTTTTCGACACAAAAAATTGGTGATATATTAAGTCTGACTAAGCCAATATAAGGAATAGATTCATGATACAAAAAGAACAGTTACTCTGAATACTACGTCCATGAGAGTTTTTGTTTGTTAAAGTATATGAGATGGAGTAGAACAAGAGTAGTAGAGATATGTACATACGAGTACATATCAAAGCTAAAACATAAAGTGCATCACTATCTGTTAACCATGTAATGCTCGTTTACCCCTTTTCACAAACACAATGTTTTAATGTCAAATTAGGGAAAAGCAGGTAAATTCAAGTGAAGTTATTAGCAAGTTCGGGCATTATCCGGCCTCAGTGATATTTCAAGTGGCAACACTAGCAATGTACAATTTTTAAATAGCGCATGCGTTGCCTGTCCGTTGTACGTCAGTGTAGCGACATAACGGCGGTGAGGCGCTCGCTTGGCGCTGCCAAGCGGCCGCGGTGTTACATGCAAACATGTAATTCGAAATGCAAAAGTGTTCGTGAAAATCATCGACAGTTTGAACGGTAGACAATTCTATGGAATGGCCGGCCGGCCAGTGTTATGAATTTATTTATTTTCTTTTCCTGAATTTTTAAATAAAACAGTGCGCCAGTCGCGTGTGTGTCGCCAGTGCGAGCCAGTCAAAACTACGGCCCCTGTATTTCAACACAGGTTTGTAATTTGGATTACTTATTTGCGTGCACGTAAAATGAATTATGTTAATTGCGGGTAATATTGTAACTTTATTATTAGTTTGTTGTTATTATTTCACGGCGCGCCGAAATTACGGTGGCACGAAAAGCGCGGAGTTTTACGAAACGCATTACGTTAAAAAATTATAAATTTAAAAGTTATATTTATATAACCTAGATCAAAAATGTTGTGAACAAAGGAACAGTTATTAAATAAAAAAAATAAGTAGAATGAAATAAACTTATTAGAAATAAACTATTAATCAGATTTATTTAAGTTTTATAACAGATATACAATTGAAACTTATAAGAGTTGAAAAAATAAAAGGAAATAATTAAAATTTATTAATAGTTTTGTAAGAGTATAGTTTCTTTTATATATATAATAATTACTACTGTAGTAAATTAATATATATTAGACATTTATATTCGAGTGAAATATAACAATAGTCCTTCTATTTATCAATTTTCTAAATACTTATTCAATTGAACAATCCTCATATCTATTTTTTCGAAATAAAAATCACCTTCTAATAAATCTATCATAAAATATGAAAGAATAATCAAGGGCGATAATAATTTAAAGTTATACCATCAACATAACGTCAAAATAATACATTTTTAAGACAATCTATCACCCACCCGCTCATACTTGATAGTATATCAACTAAAATAAGTATAATTACGAGCAAAAACAATAACCGACTTCAAATCCAATCAAACGGTAAACGCTATTACGCGCGGACGCCCTCTTTGTATTTCCGAATTATCGTAGGAATAATACGAAATAGAATTAATTTGATCCTAACTAAACTCTTAACAAACTACCCTTGAAGTACATTCTTTCCAATAAAAAATGAATCATCGAAATCGGTCAGCGTGATATTGAGTTACTAGTCCATTTGTGGCGCATATACTTGATGCAAATTTAAGATTTCTTTATTTTTCTCATAAATACCATTATCGGAATTGAAACCAAATGGGACCATATGGGAAGCATCAGCTTTCAAATAAACAAAGAACCATCCAAATCAGTTCATCCAGTGAAAAGTTATGAGGTAACAAACATAAAAAAAAACATAAAGACGAATTGAGCACCTACTCCTTTTCTGAAGTCGGTTGAGTAAAAACTTTAATGTTTGACTTGATGAAATTATGGTCAAATGTTCGGACCCTTACCTATTTGTATTAATATAATAAAAGAGCTTCCAATTATTTGGTTACATACGGTAAAGTTAAAATTACAGCCTTTATTAATATATAATATATATGTCCCACTGCTGGGCACAGTAGGGCTTCTCTGTAAAGAGAGTATAAGGGCATAGTCTGCCACGCGCCCCTAATGCGGAAGTGCAGACTTCACATGCCTTAGAATATTTTTCTAAGACATGTAGGTTTCCTCACGATGTTTTCCTTCATCACCGAGCACGTGGTAAATCAGCACATAAAATTGCAACTACAAATTGTTGGTGCCGGGCACCGGGTATCGAACTCTGGTTGCTAGCGTACTATGCAACTTGAGCCAACCGCCCGGACACTGAGATACCATGGCTCAATGAAAAAAACAATTGTTTATATTTGTGCCATGTCTACGGCTATGGGTCTACCTGTCACATATGAGACCTAATAAGCTTAATGTAACGCTAACAACGTATTCCGTATAAAATACATAAAATAAAGTAAGTCGATATTCTATATATGTTTCATTTATTGGCATAGGCCATCTGTATAGAGATTGTTAAGGCATAATATATAATATCTTTCGGCTCAACGCATAACGGCTTCACATTTCTTAGGAAATATTTCATACAGATCATAAATCAAGTCTTAAAACTATATAAACTATTTTATTATCATCGTCACCGGGGACTAAACTCAGCCTGATAACAAATGCAAGTAGGTCCTTAGAGACAGACTAGAGCGGCTAAGATGGAATACATAAAATATGACTTACTAATTCTAAAGTGAACGACCGATCGATAACGATCTTTTGAAGTGAACCAAAGTGGCAAATCTTAAAGAGACTATATGTAGCTTTATTAAAATGTAAATTACTTAAATTTTTAATACTATTTAATAATTAAAAACTAACAAAGTCTAGTAAATTACAAACAAGATAAAACAAATTAAAAATCCAATTAATGGAAGGCTGCCACAGGGCTGATTTTCAGCAAGGCCAGGATTACTCAATGTCATACGCGCGCAATACTACCTTTGCATGGCATTTATACAGAGCCTAATAATAAATATTTAACCCAATAAATATACCTTACTTTAACTGAAGGAGCGTGAAACGTCACACTTTAAATGATTTCATTTGTTTATGTTGTGTGAAGATTTCTGTTGTAAGGTTGAGCCGTGGTATCTCAGTGTCCGGGAGATTGCCTGAAGTTGCATGTTACGCTAGCAACCCGAGTTCGATCCCCGGTGCCAGTACCAATTTAATTTGTTCTTGCAATTTTATGTGCTGTCTTAGCACGCGCTCGACGCTGAAGGAAAACATCGTGAGGAAACCTACACGGTTTAGAAAAAATTCTAAGACATGTGAACGCTGCCAATCCGCACTAGGGCCGTGTGGTGGACTATGCCCTGATACTCTCAAAACAGAATAGGCCAGTGCCCAACGGTGGGATATACATGTATATATAAAGTCTGTAACTTCATTTTTTTAACTTTAAGAATAAATAATTTTAAATAAATAAATAAAAGCTATTAATTTCAACCTTTAGACAAATTTTTGAATGCCCATTTATCAGTCCCTTTCACAGATAGTATAAATACATCAATTAGTGAATTGTGATTCATTTTATACTTAAGCGTCTGACAGTGTCGGGTAATCAATCATACCGACGTCCTAAATGTAAATGATGCTATATCAGAGATCGCTTTTGTTGGGTAACGTGACAATTGGGTATTTGATTTCAAAATTTCTCACTTTAACCTTTTGATTATTTTAACGTAAGACAAGTTGCCCACCGCGGTGTTACCCGCTGTTAAAAAGTATGTTTCCAATGTATGCAAATTGTTTTTTAATTGTATAAATCATTTTCTTAAACGTCAATAGCCTAACGGTTAAGAAATGTAAGGTCGTAGGTCCGAAACCGCCATATGACTATTGATGTGAACTATCTCCTAGCACGAATTTAAGCTTAGTTGGAATGATTAACAAGAATGCTAGGTATATTTGAGAAAAAAATATTGCTAGCAATCTATTTGTGTTAATTTAGAAGTTTTTTTTAAATAAAATTAGGTAACACCTTATTTCATCAGCTATCTTCCAGTGAAAGTTCCGTCAAAATCGGCCCAGCTGTTCTAGAGATTTCACGGAACAAACACAAAAATTGCAAAAATTGTTATTTTGGTATTTATACCGTGTATACATATTCATATGCATGTAGTATAAACGTGGTTATTTTTATATTCATACATACAGACATTCCAATTTTATTTATTTGTATAGATAAAACATGGCTGACGATATGGCAAGCTAAGCACAAAGCTATCTGTATCGTGATCTAATTCTCCAATCCAGGGTCGGACTTCAAGACGTACGGTGGGTTTTCATCCTTTTGTTGTGGATATCACAGACCCGTACGAAGCGGTTTACTTCGTCTTTCATTACACGTACAACAAAAGATAATATAAATTGCCGGTCTGGTCTTCAAGAGTCTATTATCGTAGATAGCATCTTTTTAAATAAACCAGAAGAAGGTAAATTTGTATTTTCAAATTGTATTATTGACACTCCTGAGCTACTTTCCGTTCTAGCTTTCCCTATACCGTCGCGGCTACCTAGACCATAACGACACCAATTTAAATTTATTTTATTTCCAAAACTTACAGCTATTACTTATAATAAGAAAGTGCAATATTATATTTAACACGGCCAATTAAATATTGCCACATTTAAACCAGAAGAATGAGTGATCAAACATACACACACAATAGTAACTTTAAGTAGGAATATTAACAAAGAATTCTTCACTATATTTCGTGACGTACAAAAAGGATCTATCAATCCGTGTATGTGAATTTCAATAATTAAAAATCCTGAACATAACCGCTATAATAGTAACTAACACAATTACTTCTATAGTTCGTGCGAGTGACAGGCACGAAAAGCAGTTTTCTTTTACGCATTTACGCCACATGAACGAGAGTCTATTGAGCCGTTGCAAATTTTAAAATAATAACATACATAAAAAATCATTACACACACTGTCACTGATAACACATAATACATCATGACACTGTTAATTTTAATTTATATTTTAGTTTAATTTAATTTTCGTTTTTTTTTAGTTTGATTGACACTCGCCATATTCACGTCATAAATGCGATGGCATTAACCATGCAACTATTCCATTGTTTGTATATTAAAAATGTTTATTGTATGGGTGTTTAAGAAATAATTATATAAATATAACATAATAAATAACACCTGATCTGCAGAAAATCTTTGTATTTGCAACAGAAAAATACGTCATACGTCAATATCATATCAACCTTTTATACGCTTTCAGGCCTTTTAACCCTACTAGAGTAGACAGAGACAGTAATTATTGCTCACTTACACTGAACTTATTAGATCCTATATGTAACTTGGTTAGGCCAAAACCAACACATTCCATAGAGGTTCAGGCCAAGCGATCTAAGAGCTATGCCAGCTGTTAATCCGGTGAAGCAGTCAAGGTCAGCTTCACTGGCTAAATTATGTAGTTCGTCACAAAAAAATACCAAAAAATTTTTGCAAGTGATTTATGAAACGTAGAAACCGGCCGGGAATTCGAACCCACTCTAAGTTTAATTCCGATACTTGTTTAAAATGTTAGCTGGTGTCTGACTATATTGCTACAGAGCGCGATATCCTAAACAATGGGTACGGTCCGTTTTAAGATAAAAATTGTTCAACCAGAATGTAGGGGAATTGATTTCTATTGAAACTTCGGATGTACTATCGTTATCTGAATAGTTTCGATTCAAAGCATACACTATACCTGCTGCCTTTATTTATTCAGAAATTTCACTTTTCACGACTAGCTAGAGAGTGGAGCCCATCGTAGCTCTGCGGAAATACTTTTATTGGACCAAACCATTGGGACCACTAGGGAAGCCACCAACATTCAAATAAATAAAAGAGTCATCTAAATTGGTTCACCCAGTCGAAAGTCATGAGATAACAAATAAAAAAAAACATACAGACGAATTGAGAACCTCCCTCTTTTTTAAAGTCAGTTGAAAACGATGAAAATTACAAGAATTCAAATATTAAATTGAACCGCATTGAAATCCGTAATGTGTAATTCAATGAATAATATTCACGTAAAATTGCGTTTTTACGAACAAAACATTAAGCACTGGCAACACAGAAAAAATTCTTAAGATATATAATTGGGTAGGTATAGTAATAATCTAGATATTAAATCTCATTGTGTTCTGTGTAAACTGAAGTAAAACATAAAAATACAATAAGACGCCGCGGGCGGAAATAAAACAACCTGCTTCTCGTCCTTTTTTACTTTCCCCAGCTTTGTGTCCTGTATTATCAAGCTGGAAAAGCGCTTTTGTTGCTGCTGTATTATATTAAGTTAGCCCAGATTATAAACTAAACCTGGAGCTTTTCGTAAAATATATTCGCTTTTCATCAATAATGTTTTCACTGATATAATGTACTGTATTAACACAGAAACAACGAATCATTTATTTTTAATTTTTTTATTCATAAAAAATACACGAGTGAGACGCCTTAAGACTAGATGGCGCGACGATTTACGCAGGACGACTGGCCGGAGCCGGATGAGAGTGGACGAGGATCGTGCTAAGTGGAATGCTTTTGAGAGACCAGATTGAGTTCACCTTTGTACATGTATTTTGGTGGAAAAATGAATTTATCACAGTAAGCTTTTTGTTTGAAGGCAGAAAAAAAGAAGGAAACATTTACTAGGTACAGATAAAAGTAAACATGAGTAATGAGAACATACATTTTGAAATTATATGCTCTCTTTCACTCTTGTCACGAAGTTCACGAAATTTCGGGAATACTGATTTTCAGTGGAACCATAAGAGAGATGAATGGCGGTATATAAAGAGCATAATAAATTACATAATAACTCCTTCATAAAACTAAAAACAATAAAAAAAATGTTTGACTGAAGAAAACTTCATCGTTAAAATAGAATATCAGTAGCGTTCTATATAAAAATAATAACCTCAAAATATAGCGTAAAAATTCAACGACATGCTTATGTGTTCATGGCGTGTGTCTTGGCAAAGCGTGAGTGTGTGTCAATAAATTATCTGCTGGATTTTGTTTAAGTTAAAGTTAAAGTTACAGCCTTTATATTTATAATATATATGTGCCACTGCTGGGCGCAGGCCTTCTCTGTAAAGAGAGTATAAGGGCATAATCTGCCACACGGCCCTAGTGTGGATTGGCAGACTTCACATGCCTTAGAAAAATATTCTAAGATATGTAGGTTTCCTCCATAAAATTGCAACAACAAACTATCGGTGCCGGGCACCGGGGATCGAACTCTGGTTGCTAGCGTACTATGCAACTTGAGCCAACCGCCCGGACGCTGAGCTACCACGGCTCTCGGATTTTGTTTAATTTCCTCAAAATTTTTCTAGCATTAAGAAATGAGAATGAACTAAACAAAACTACAAAACTAAACCTTGTAGACGAGTCGCCGTGGGTTACCGGATGTTAATTGTCGTGCGAATAGTGTAAACCAAATCAATAGAACCGGCAGCCCGTGGGTTTGCGTGTTACTGCCGCATAAAACCCCCCGCGTACTGAACTATCCCGACTTTAGGGGAACGTGCGCCGTGTTCTTTGTTTGTTTCTTAGTGAGTTATTATTCGGGTCGACTGTGTAATATGATTAACCTGATGTCAAGTTGGGGTGTATTTCGTGCTTCCTCTTGTGAGTACCTTAGTAGCCATTGGTTAGTGGATGGTTGTACGACGGCCTCGACAAAAATAAAAATGATCTATATCATAATTTTTTTTGGGATATTTTACTGAAAACTGTGAAGAAATCAGAACTAGTACGTAAAACAACATATCAGCCAGTTTTGGTAACGAATTTTTAATTGGAAACGCAGATAACTGCGCTATAGTACATTTAAAACCAGACATGTTACAATAACATTAAATATATATATTTGTTATGACTATTCGTTAATTATTTGAGAGAAAATCATTAGTCACCTAACTTTGAGACAGCATGTTATGAACAAAAATTATTAACATACAACTATATAGCATAACCATAGTGGTAAATAATTTCAAGAGTCGGCGCTACTATTCATTATTCCAAAATGGTATAACACCTTCCACTTTTTATCGGAACTTTTAGAAAAAAAAATGTTTTTGTGTAAGACGACGGAATTTATGTTAAACTAGCGTACCCGCCGGGCTAGATTTTGCTTTATTTTATTTAAACAATAAACTTACATCATTAAATATTTAATTGAACTCTCACAATATATTAAATTATTCATTTCTCTCCGTATTCATTCTCTTTTATTCTCTTCTCTAGCGGGTGAAAATCATTACCTAAACCCATGTACATATCAGTAAATTCAATATCATACCCATAGTAGTCGTATATAAAAGCTGTATTTGACAGTTCAAAAGAGGAGTGCTCTGATCGTCACCAAACTCGTCAGGTCAACCTGAAGATTCCCTGAATGTTTCACTGATATCGGTCTAGACGTTTCGGTGTCTATACGGATCAAACCCACACACTTTCTCTTTTATATATATATGTTCATATTTCAACAAAAAGCTTTATGTTACATTTTGTTAGCCTAAATAAAAAAAATATATGAGCTACCTTACCATCTAGGACTGCATTAACTTATCAGGTGGGATCTTGGTCAAGCACTTGCTTAGAAAGAATAAAAAAACATGATACAAAAGTAATGTTGATTTCAATAATAACATACTAATGAGCTCACCACCTATTTCGAACGAAATAAAACGTATGGACGGAATATATCAAGCACTGCGTCATCGATTTGTCATCTGTAACATTCCCTGCAAAATCTCTGTGTAGGTTAGGATGAAGCTCGATTTGTTTTGCATTGGCCGACATGAAATATTTGTTGCATTGGCTTGCCGGCTTTGTTCAATGGGATTTATAGCGTCATATGTTCTTTTATACATTTCGATTGAGCAAATTTATTCGAAAGGATTATTTTCGAATTAAATACACATTTTAGAATATCCCCTAGTGTGGCAGTTTTTAATAATAGTTGGAAAATAATTGACTTGGAATATTGTTATATTTTAAACACATAAAACGTGTTTAGAGTTATTTCCCATCTTTTATGACTCATCTTGAGTAAAATTCAAAAATTATAATTTTGAATAATTCCATAAAAATCTCTATAATATGTACCGTAGGAAATTGGCAAAGAAATTCTATTGTATAATATATCAAACCGATGGTAGTATGCGTAATGTTTTTTTTCTATTTATTGCATCATTTTTAAAAAAAACATTAGCATTCTGAACTCTTTCTCTATAAATCTAAGGGTGGGAAATTAAATACACCTTCTCCCGCGCAATTTTCGTTAGAAGGGGTACAAAGATTTTGCTTCTCGTAATAATATGATGATAAACATAAATACACGCGTTAGAGAGGAAACAGTACGATACCTTTGAAGACTAAACATTACTCTAAATACGTCTTTGTAATGCACGCGCCGTAAACTGCATGATAGCCTGCTGTAGCCTGTCCAGAGACCGCATCTAGACCGGTCTGGCAGCGAGCCAAGCGGATTAGCTTCGTTTGAAAGTGAAACGAAAATGGTATCAAAAATTGTGAAAGCTAGAGGAAGGATTTATTTGAAGTTAATACATTTTTATATTTTGTATATTTACTTAATTATAAATGAAATTAGCTGAGCGTTGGACTTTATGATTTTATATAGAAAATAGCCTACTCCGTTCTCAAAGATCAGCAACGCACCAGCTCCTTCAGCGTTGTTGATGTTCATGGGCGATGGTGGTCACGTAAGATCAGGTGAGCCGTAAGCTTGTTTGTACCTTCAACTGTAGAACAATATATTTATAGTCGAAGATTCACAGGACGAGGAATTTGAGCTAGCTTTTATACCAATGAGTTCCTATTTTTAACTGACTTCAAATGGCTCCTCAATTCGCTGTATTTCTTTGTTTGTTACCGCATCACTTTGGACTGGGAGAAAAAATAAAGAACAAAGGTATCAAAAATATTATAGAATACGAAAAACTTAATGAAAAGAGACACTTGCAATACTATGTTCTTACGTCGTGCTAAAGCGTCAATAGACCAATGACGTAGGATATGATCTGCAAAACGTAAGGTTGCAGGTTCGATTCCACCATTTGACTTTTGGCGTAAAACTGTTCCACAAGCTTAATCTTAGTTCGAATGGTTAACAAGAACGTTAGTAATATTTGTAAAACTTTGAAAATATTACTAGCAATCTTTATTAAAAACTATATATTAGGAGACTAATTATATAACAGATGGAGAAATTTATTAGAAACCAAAAGAATGTAAATTTTAATAAGAAATAAAGTTTGTTTTATTTATCTCTCTGTTATGGGAAAACACCAAATGTGTCACTCAGGATGGAAGGAAAAAGATCATATAAAATGAAAGTATTTATGTTTGTATATATTATGTCTCTTGAGTTACTCACGTGGTTAGGCACACTTAGCTATATAAGAAACTGGCTAACATTTCGGAATCCAGATTGAATAAAAATTAACGGATGAACGAATTAAATTTATGACTTATCAGCGAATGAGTTATTTGTGCAATGTTCACTGTTGTTGTACAAACTTACGTAACTTGCAAGTTCTATCGTAGAACTACTTGCCTCTACGCAGCGAAAGCGCGGTGACGTCATATCCAACGTGAACACGCCGCCCGGTGCACAATCAAAAGCTTTACGATCCAATAATGTTTAATCTAGGCAATAAAAAGAGAGATTTTTGTATCTTTACTATGCCGTAAACTTGACTCAGGCTACGGATTTGTGAACGTTTGTGTGCGGTTTAAATGGCTACAATTTTTATGTTTTTTTTTTTATATAATATCTTCAATTTGTTTTTTCCAAATTTTATTTAAATGTATTAAAACATCTTGTGCTAAAAATTAAAACAAGTATATTTACGAGCAAAAACAAAAACCAACTTCAAATCGAATTAAACGTTAAACGCTCGGACGCTTTTGTAATTTCCGAACTATCGTACGAATATTACGAAATAGAATTATATTTGAAATTTTAATTAAGTTAAAAATGCAAATTTAGTGACGGACTCGGATTAAGTTCTTATATATATCCATATATGACGGAATAATATTGAAATCTGCGATCGTCAATTGTAAGTCCAATGAGTAGACATTAGGCGTTAAAACTATAACTGCTTCTATAATAATTTAGTCGTTAATATTAATTTGTAATTTTACCTCATTTATTTTTTATAAATTATTTATTATCCCACGGCTTAATTCAACTTGTTGTGCGGTTGTGAAGCATCATCGAAGTATTACCCTTTTTCTCTTAAATCTTAGTAAAATCTTCTAAGAAAATAGCACAATATTATCTGGCGCGAGTATAGGCGCGGCAATATAGCCTTCAATTTTCTACGCAAGTTGATAAGCTAAACTTTCCTAGCCATATTTGCCGAGGCATAAAATACATTAAGATTGTGAACTAGATACGAATGGCCGCAGTCATTTTGAATGGCGACCCAATATACCTGACATATTTCGGGTTTATTATCAAGATTTTGATATCGACCTTATTTGATGGTTAATAAGGGGACAAAGTGTGTTTATACATCAAAATACTTATGAAATTTATCTCATTATTATAAGATGTACCGTACGTATTACCGTCATCGTTTCATTTTATTGTGAGCAAATTGCACCTGCTAAGTATATACCGTAAAAAAATATATATATATGCTGTTTAAAAAAAACTAACATTTTTGTTAACCATTCCAACTAAGCTTAAGCTTGTGCTAGTAGATGATTCACGTCAATAGTCGAATGATGGAATCGAATCTACGGCATTCTCCTAATTGGGATTCAGACCAGCTAAACACTTCGCCATCGCGAGTACTAATCCGGAATTAATAGGATTTGTTCGATTTCCATTGCGTCGGCGGGAACTGGGATATTTTACGTGTCCGTCGTAAATATATCAACAGCCTGTTTGTGTAACGTCTACGCGTTGCATAATGACTAATGATCTGAGATTAGACGCTCCAATTCCTCTTAAGCAAAATTCAAACATAACAACTCCACGGAAAATTTGCGTCATCCACATAAATTTTAGCACAAGAAATGGCAGTTGAAGATAATGCTTAATGCCGATGTCGAAAATTGATAGATTAACACGCCGCTCGGCAACAAGTCTTGAAGATCTTGATTTACTGACGCACAAATAAGAAAACCCTGCAATATTAAGAAGTACTTTTATTCAATAGCCTAATCGTCAGGATTTGAAATCGGTTTTTGTTTTTGCTCGTAAATATACTTGTGTGTAAAAAAAATAGTGACAATACTGAATTACTCTTAAACCCTCTTATATATTTTGATAAAACTCATCCATTCATATATATCTATACCACAAATCTATCGTCACTATATTTAAATACCCTTAACAAAAATACACAATACAATTTCCTGTTTGTTTAAATATTTACTTTTGTACGGGAAATTCTAAAAGTTTTGTGTAAACAAAGTCGATAAAATCCAAATAGAACTTTAAAATTTTTAATCTATCGTACACAATTTTAGTGACCAGTACCACTAAGGCCGTGGTAGTTGAGAGTCCGAGCCAACCGCTCAAGTTGCATAGTACGCAACCTGAGTTCTATCCCCGGTGCCGGCACCAATAGGTTGTAGCAATTTTATGTGCTGATTCACCACGCGCTCGGCGGTGACGGAAAACGTCGGCGGACTATGCTCTTACTATTGGGCTCAGGCACTCTCTTTACAGAGTAGGCCTGAGCCCAATAGTAGGACATATATATTATATATATAAAAAAGCAGTAAAGGCCGGGTTCTCTGTCCAACTGTGTTAGTTCGTCCAAAAAAAAGTCTGTAACTTTAAATATTTATCGTTTATATAAAAAATACAGATCATAGAATCAGTAAAAATACTTTATGCCACGTTACTGTGTTGAAAAAAATATAAGAGCAGGAATCAATGTGCGCCCACGAGATGGGCTCACCCTGGAGAGTGCTGAGAGTGCTGAGAGTGTGGGAAGATATTTGGATGCGCGTGAAGAGTGAAAGATGTATCATGATTGCGTAAAATGAAAAGCGTAATGTTTTCCCATCTCTCTTGGTAACAAGTGTTTACTGAACTTTAAGATTTTACCTCTTACATTTATTTGTTTATTTTATCTTAATTTGCACAAAATAAGTGTACAAAAAGGCGGACTTAATGCCAGAAGACATTTTCTGCCAGTCTACCTCAGGGTTGTGTAGAAATAAGGTCACGGGTGCAACCTTAGAGAAGAAAAAGTAAAATAACACAAATATAAAAATATATTACATATGTATAAACTTAACATATACATAAATACAAGCATATGTATGCTTGTATTTATATATGCTGTAACATACCATATGAATAAATTAATCCCCGAAGGGTTCTCAGCTTGTCGCGCCATTTATGATATTTTTAATCAAATATCAACCAGTATCATGAATAAATAAAAATTGCGTCAATCCTCGGTGCGGATTGGCAGACTTCACGTACCTTAGAAAAATTTCCAAGACAGTCTAGAAAAGTTTCTTCACAATGTTTTCCTTCATATCGTGGTTAATTCAAGAAGAAGAATTGGTTGACGGTACGACAAACAAGTTGAATTACGAGTAAAAACCAAAATAAACTTCAAATCACGTGATGCATTTGATTCCCTTGATAATTAAAACGACAGACAATAAGGCCACAGGATGATTCGTATGAAATATCCCTTTAGAAATCGCCGATCTTTCAGTGAGCCCATTCAATTCTCTTAGCAAAAATAACCACTGACTATTCAGTGAATGTAAATATTTGCTTTACGTTGTGATTCTTTTAACGAAAATGTAAACGGAAAGCGCGGTACTATCGGAATGGGAGTTAATAAATTTGTCTGTTGTTTAACCGTACATGCATTCAAAATAATAGAGTTATGTACATCAACACAAAAAATCAACGTAGTAAAACTGTTGAATGGTAAAATTTAAGATACTGTATGTGTCCACTGTTAAACTCAGTCTTTAAAGAGTGAGTATTAAATTCATTCCAAATTGCCAAGATATTAAGGTTTGCTAATAATTTTAATCGTTACATACAATATTTACATTGTTTCCACTACTACAGTAATACAAAATTCAAGCTTTTGGCCGTTAATTTTTATTTGTAATATATATACGACTATTTAGCCAGTGATGCTAGCCTGTATATTCCTGGCTCTATTCAAAAGTAAGTCGATAATAATGGATCCCCTTGTGAGGTGTAACCTCAGCTTGGACGGTTACTCAGGGCGCGTTAGCATTTCAGTTCAAAGTGCCACAAATCGAACGATAGTTTTATCACAGAACAGCTACCTTAGTCTTAAGGGCACCTGTTTTCAATCGACTTCAAAAAAGAAGGAGATTCTCAATTCGTCCGTATGTTTATTTAGGTTTCTTACGTCATCTTTCAAGTGATTCTGATGATTCTTTTTATTTTAAAGCTGGTGCTTTCAGTATGATCTCATTTGGTCCAATTCTGACAATGGAATCTATGAGAAAACCATAAAAGTGTTAAAGTTGCGCTATAAATGAACGAATAACTCAATATCACACTAACCTACTTCGATGATTCATTTTTTTTGAAATGGATGTATGTAGTAGTACTCACACTTCAAGATTAGTTTGATGAGAGTTTTTTCTGATTAATTTAATTTCATAATATTCCTACAATAATTCCCATATAAAGCGTGGGAGCTTGTTACTCATAAATATACTTGTAAATTGTACGGAAAATATATAATTGTTCTTGTCTAAAAATTGAGCAAACAGCGAATGTTACCTTACAAGCTTTTCAAAGTTAAATACCGGACTTCTTTACTATGTTTTGATAAACCGTACCGTAGCCCAAACGATTGAGCTTTTGACCCTTTAGCAATTCAAACTAAAATACATGACTAGATATGATCGGAACACATTTTACTGAAACCATAAACAAGTATGTTGTATAAAATATGTGTTAACCTTGACACGAGCCAGGCGGCTGATGCTTTTTATGCTTCCGTCGGGTATTACATAGTTGAGCGGTATCGATTTTAAATGTAACAGTTAGCTTGCTGCTCTCGTTGCGAGCCGCCGACACTCGCACGATACAAAGCGTGCCTTGTAAGATACTACATAAAGACCTACCATAGTTATTAATACTTTTTAATTCACACCCTTAAAGCCCCACCCTTCAATGTCAGAACGTAACAGGTTGTCTTATAAACAATAAAGAATCTAGTTATTTGGATCTATGCATTTTCACACGACACGCAGAGTTTGGTACCTTAGGGTCCTTTCTTCTTCTTCTTCCTTGCATTCCCCTTTCCGTACTTCCTCTTCCAATCCCACTCCCACACACTACTTTCTTCCACTCACCTCTCTTACACTCTTACAGTTTCCTACTCTACTTCTTGTAATTTCTAACTCTACTTCCTACATTTCCAATCTCTTACTCTACTTCCTTATTCTATTTTCTCACTCTATATTTCATTACTCTACACGTACTTCTCTTATTCTACATTTACATTTTGCCCTTATTTTCTATTTTTATTTTACATATTATTGCTTGTCTTCTATTACATTATTTTAAAGCTTATCCTATTTTTACTTACATAATTTTAAAAAGCAATTTCTTTTTGTTTTGTCCTATATACATACTGCATAGCCCTACGAGGTAAGGATAACCTCGTACCGGGGAAAGAACTTCTTATTATGGGCCAGTAAAATATTAGCGTTCTACATCCAGTAGTACTCAAGTAGCAACCATTTTATTAAAACAATTTTATAAAAACATACTATCCGGAGTGCTCTTTTTCGACATTGTGTTTAGAGTTTTCAATTGATTGTGGGTTAAAATCTGTCATTTTGAATAAAAAATATAAAAATAATACACTAAGCCGAGCATGCAAGTTTATTAACAAGTGTATTAGCAATTTTTAAGGTATTTCGAGAAATGGGATGTACATAATGTATCGTAGAAAAGAAAATAAAACAATTGTGGGAAACATTTACTGAAGCATAAAACCATTTAGATTTGTGGCTTGAGACAAATTGAATTGGGGTGAGAACCCGGGCCCGGACGAATCTATAAATAAATTACGTGGTATTATTAAGTAGACCTTTAAATAGTGCGTGGGTGTATTTGATAGAAGCGGTTTGTGGGTTATTCAGTCCAGTTAATATTCTTCAGCGAAATTACGTAAAAATATAGTTATTAGCACACGAATGGAAAAGGTAGAGCTTTAAGTTAAGAAAGTTCGTAAATGAAAGTGGATTTTGTTAACAAGCAAATTAGGTTATTAACTCTGTGAGAAATACTGACGTATTTAGTACATTTAAAGTACATTTAAATCCTTGATCCAGAGGGTAGGCAGAGATTACACATTTCCATTTTCATTTTCACCGGTTTTCAGAAAACGGGTTTAACTCCTTTCGTTCACATCATATATATATATATATATACATATACATATATGTGTGTGTGTATGTATGTTTATAGTCTATGTAGCGATATCCAATGGTATTAGTGAGTGTTGTTAGATAAAATCAATATCATTTTACTGTTATAATGTACAGTACCTGGAGCATTGCTCGGTATATTTTTGGTATTTTGGAAATTGTATTAAGAAACGAATTACATCATGATCAAATATGAATGTGGGGGTTGGTGTGACCTAAGGATGGACTGCTCTTCCGGTGAAGTTATTGCCAATTTTTTTTCTACATCGACCGTATATTAGTTACAGTTAACAAAAACTATCCAAAAATAATACAATGACAAAGTTAAAAACATGGTCAGTATTCAAACACTGTTTTACGTCAGAGCAAACCCTTGTATAATATTCTCCTCTTGAACGTAAAATTCACTAACCCTACACGTAAGAAATTTCGTTTGATGGTTTTTCCGCGAAATATCCAGTGAACTGGAAAGTATCGTCCACCGAGTCGCTACACAGCGACCGCGTAAAGAAGAGGTATTGTGAATAGAACAACTTTGTTTACGTGCAATTTTTTACAGGTAAAAACAAAAACCGACTTTAAATCGAATCAATCCTTACACGATATTACGCGCACAGACGCCTTCTTAGTATTTCAGAATCTATTCACACTACGCTTGAAGTATATACTTTGCAAAAAAAATGAATCATGGAAATCGATTGGCGTGATATTAAATAATTTGTCGCGCACATGCAAATTTAGGACTTATATTGTTTTCTCATGAATGCGATTGTCAGAACTTCCTCAGACTTAATTTCAACCAGCACCAGTTTTCAAATAAAAAGGAATCATCAAAATCGGTTCACACAATCGAAAGTTATGAGGTAACAAAAATAAAAAAAATACAGACAAATTGAACACCTCCTTTTTTGCAGTCGGTTAAAATACAGTTGAAAAACCAAATAAATGTAAAAGTAGCTGCATTCAATTTATTGACTTCATTAAACTATACTTGTTTTTGAACTACGAGTATCATCACTTTAAAGTCCACTTCGTAGGTTGTGTTTTACTTCAAGTAGGCTCTTTATACTGGTTCACTATACTACCAACAATGAGTACAAGTACTAACGGAGTGTGAGACCGGAGTAATGACGTCGCATGATAAAATGAATTTATGATAGAAAGATTTCCACACAATTTCACTCGAGGAGCTGTTGAGATTATCTGGATCCCATGAACAAATCCTATTGTTCTCCGTTCATGGCTGACATCGTGCATTGTTCGCTTATTATATTGACAAAAGGTTTGAAGAAGCCACGATTAGCCACTGACTGGAAGCTTAAAGCCGAAGTTTGGGCAATGTATTGCCGCAGACCGTTTGTGTAACGTACTCGTAACGTTTCGATTGTCTTACTAAACTCGTGGGACAAAGACTTTTAATTTCCTAATATCATAAGTAACTCGCACTTCACTATGTCCACTAACCATAAGTACCACTTAGTGTGCGTGAGGGTCTGATATTCAAAAATACACCAACACATACGAACACATAAATGCGTCCATACGTCTATTGGATTTGGATCAACGTTATATTGCGTTAAATAGGAGTCCGACATCTTTTGTTAGAGCGGTAAATAAAACAAAACAATGCTCAGATGCAGAATTATTTATCTATACTTTGTTGATTTTATTGCTTCTTAAACAAATATTACTTACTCATTGTTGACCATCAAAGCTTAGCAGGTGATAGCAGATGATTCACGTTAATAGTCGAATAGTAGATTCGACACTAGGACCTTACGTTTCGCAGACAGTACCCCACTAGGCTGTTGAAGCATTTAATTCGATTGACCATTCTTAGCAGCGAATAGTCTCGTAATAACGAATTTTGAACGACTATGTCCATCTTGTATTATGTACACGATGTACATTCCTTTATTCTATATATCCATACGAAGTGACTTGTTTCGTGTTCGTAGCATTTCATGAGTCGGCAGTCTTTATCTCTCGTTTTAATACGTCTATTCAAGAAAGAGTAAATAGCAGTTTACGCAGCTAGTACACCTTCCGGTTGAACACTACACTACCACATAGTGAAGTATTTATTTTATATTAAAAATAATTTAAAAAGTACGGCTAAAGAAATTAGTATTTATAAATTAAAAGCTATTAATTTTTACTTTTACATTAACCGTTGCGGTGGTCGCCAGTAGTTTAACTTTAGTAAATAATCTTTGCCGTATTTTTAACCCTAGCAGGGTATTTTTTTACGAACTTCACAGATTGGCCAGAGAAGCTGGCTTTGACTGTTACGGATTGAGAGTTGGCATAGCTTTTAGGTCTCTTAGCCTTAACATAGATGTTACGCGTAAGCATTCTGATTCGAGGGCGCCCGAGAGGGCCGAACCACGATTACTGCTATTTCCCGGACAATCTAAGAGACATTCAAAAACTAAACAAACTTTGAATGTCACTTCGGGAAGTGTTGGGGATGAGAGATGAAGTGGCCGAAGAAACTCCAGCAACGCTCCTAACATCTAAGGAATGGGAAAAAACTAAACATAGCCTAGTAGAGTAGACGGAGTCCCATGTGTGACAGATTGCACAATTTTTATGGAGTGATTTTTTAACTTAAAAACCGAACAACAGCAATTCAACTTTACTAAGTTGTCTGTCCTGTGTGCAGTAATTATGCCTCCAACGTTTTATATATATTATTACTCTGATATATCATACAACTCTCATAGTTATTAGAATCGTTCGTTAAGCGGGCCCACAGATATTGAATATTGATTTAACACATACAGTTACTATGATACGACTGTGCAAACAGATAAGGATATCAGTGAAACAGAATTAATTTATTTATATTATATACTAGGGTTTATAACATATATAAATATAAAATGTCATAAATATAGATAAAAACGAAAGAAGAGGAAAACCGACTTTAAATCGAATCAAATGTTAAACGTTACTACGGGCGGTCGGCCTCTTTGTATTTCCTAATTATCGTAGAAATATAACGAAATAGAATTAATCAGAACTTAACCAAGCCCTCATCAAAGTAATTATGAAGAATATCATTTCCAATTAGTCATTAAAATCGGTTGGCATGATACTGAGTTATTCGTCCGTTTGTCGCGCACATACTTAATGCAAATTTAACATAAATGGTATTCTCATAGATACCATTGTTAGAGAACTAGACCATACTACCAGCTTCCAAATATTCATCAAAATCGGTTCACCCAATAGAAAGTTATGAGGTAATAAACATAGAAAAAAAAACAGAGATGAATCGAGAGTCACCTTCTTTTTTGAAGTCGGTTGAAAAATGTAGCTAAATATAAATTCCCATTTAGTAACCAACAAAATACTCGATTATCAGTTTTCAATATCGACAAATCCAAAGCAACCAATTTCGTAACATGACTTAGAGAACAATATATCCAATCATGAAACGCTTTCACCTTCAAACAAGGTGCCGCTTTTGTGTTCGATCGTCCTTAACATATTTGACGAGCATCGATTTTAAGCTTCGCCGTGTCCTTGCTAGCTGTGACTGATTCTAATGCCCTTTTATAAAACGACAAGTAACTTTTTAACTAGTATACTTATTTACGTGTTAAGTTAAAGTAAGCATATATATCCCCCAGCCCTGTAGTTCTGGGCTCGTAGAATAAGGCTACGGTAACCCCTGCCTGTCGAAGAAGGTGACGAAAAGGGGCCTCGGGTTCACTGGGCGACAAGCGTAGGGGCTCTGTCATCCGCTAAAGTGGAGCCGGGAAGAAGGCGACATCGGCTTGCCCGCCTTCTACTGCGAGGGCACAGAGGGATTAACCTCCACTCCGAGACATGCTCTCCAAGAGCATAGTGCTGAGGGGCTTCGGTGCGTTCCACTGGTGAAGGGCCACATGGGGGTTTAGTGGGTAAGAACCTCACATAACCCCGCCTTCCCCAGAAGGCAGGGTATCTATTTGAAGATTTCGCCCCCGTCAAAAAAAAGCATATATGTCCTAATTCTGGACACACGCCTTTTCTGTGATGAAAGTATAAGGGCATCCGCCACGCGGCCGTAGTGCGGATTTGGCAGACTTCACATGTCTTTCTCTATTTTCTTGGTTTCCTCACTATGTTTTCATTCACCGTCGATCACTTAAAATTGCAACAAACAATTTCATTGGTGCCGCTACCGGGAATCGAACTCGGGTTGCTAGCGTGCTATACAACTTGAGCCTGTATATTTATTTCTTTTTTCTTTTTTTTCTCAAAAATATTATTTACATTGTTGTTAACCATTCCAACTAAGCTTAATCTTGTGCTAGGAGATGGTTCACATCAATAGTCGAATGGTGGATTCGAACCTACGACCTTACGATTCGCAGACCTAAACCATTCGGCTATTGACGCTAGTACGAGTAAATTGTTATATGAAAATAAATAAATAAATAAATTACATACATGTGCTTAAAACATATCGAGCTTCACAAAAGTACCAGTTGATAGCGAACAGATTAGGAAGCGTTTAAAACTCAATTTATTGATTGTACCAGAATCGGCTGCGGAACTTCGATATTAATAAACGGGCCTGATGAGACGCGGCGCCACATCAAAGTGAGCAGAGTTCTCTTTATATGACCTTGATAAGATATATCTCAGTAACATCCTGACTGAAATATAGCCTTGAGCAAAAATAAAGGGCCGGTTAAGAAAATTTGAAAATATATCTTGGAAGATATAAACTGAAATAAATTGTGCATGATAGACAATTAAATATCCTTAAAATAAAATAAAATATTTTATTAATTTACACATATTTCACACATATAGACACTAAGTACTAAAATTTAATATTTAATATATATAATATTTGATTGGATATTTAATTGTCTATTATGCACAATTTAGTTCAGTTAGCTCTAGCATCTTTATCTACCAAGATATTTAAACTTTCTTAACCGACCCTTTATTTTTGCTCACTAGTGTAGTTATATCGTAAGACAATTTCTTAATTTTTAGATTTTTAACTCTTCATTTCCGTCGTTTATATAAATTACAAAGTCCGACGCTCTTCTGTACTGTTTATCGTTCTTATTTCTTTCACAATCCTGTCATTAAAATGATAGTAATTTATTTAAATTTCAAGTGATATTGACTCATTTGTAAGAAATTACTGTCAGTAGAAAGATAATTAATTACATTAAATTTCATTGCCTAACTATACTAGATGGCTCGACTGTGCTTATATACGTCTCACCGTTATCACATGCTACGTCAGACGGCACAGCATCCGTTTAGCAAAACGGGGCTTCCCCAACAATTAAAATCGATCCATCTACCGTCTTAAACACTGAGATGAAATCTTTATTCAAAATTCAGTAGAGATAAATCGCTATCTTATTACAATGTTCAATGAAGATCGTTCTCCAGTGAAGCGATAAAATGGAATCCATTCGTGGCTCTATTAGTGTGAACACTAGCATTACTAGATCTATAAGCATTCGCACATCCTTGTGTCTAATACTATGTAATATTCAAGCGATAATATTAAAGTAAACTTTATCTGCTCATTGTTTGATATACCTTACATGATGAGCAGTAATAGAGCTTAAAGACTTGGGTAATGTCCACATAAATCGACACTATTATCAAGTTTGTCTTTGTCGCGCTGTAGCGTAACAGCTGCTATACATCTTGTAGCGAATTGATAAGAATATCTAGCACCTGTACGGTGCAACATCAAAAAAGTATCGACGCATGTGGCATCCCATACTAAAGGCTGTCCCATCTTCCAGGGTATAAAAGTCATACCGTCTGGTCTCTTACCATCACTAAGCAATAGTCGATTTGATAATTAATATTTTTAAGCAACATGTTCCTCGCTGTTTTCTTTCACTTCCGTGTGTGACACTGAACGGTTTAGATAGGTCCCAAGAGTTACATAGGGTGAATTCATGGCCATAAACAAGGTAAAAATGTAAGCATTTAATTTTGTTATACTTAAGGTCCAAACTGCCCGGGATTTTAAACCTAAAATGTCGCAATTAAAACGCGAAGTGAACGAAATTTTACATCGTTTTTTTTGGACGATTTAGGAAATTATATCTAGATACGAAGTACATAATGATGACATATGACTAATATTTTTTGATCTTAACGGTATAACAGTTCACTGGTATTTCGAGTTAAATTGAAATTTAACTCGAAATAAAATATTACGAGTGCAATCAGTTTGATATTATAACAAACCATACACTTATTGGCTTAGTGCTATTGTGTTGTAATGTTGCTTAGGAACGCCATTTTATGAAATAGCTTAGTGTATACACAAGCACAAAACTTTCTAAATCATGACTGAAACATGATTTTGCCGCGCCAATCATGACTATTTTCAAGCTCGGTAGGAATAATTTTAAAAAAAATTATTCATGAGCCGTATGTTTTGGCAAACTGACCCGATTTCCAACTGTGCCGAAAGCATTCATTTCATCTTGTTACATGCGGTGTATCTTCAGAGGGCGGATGCTCCATTCAAAGTGTAATGAATGTGTTAGCTCCCCACATACTGCGGCCCTCATGCTCGCCGCAATAGCTCGTTACCGTGGCATTACCAAGCGTTGCCCCGGAGCACAAGTCATTTCTTTGCGACATTTTGTCTTGAAGTACTTTACGAAAGGTTCCGGACTTTTGCGCGGTCGATAACGTACCTCGTGTATGCTTTTCTTAATTACTTAATGAATAACAATAATTAAACGGAATTGAAGATGGTTTTAGAAGTTTGTAGCCGGCGATCATGTTTATAATGATCCTCGCGAGAAAACAACAAGATGCACTATTGGATTTCATCCTTATCTTGTGGACATCAAAGCATAAGACTGAAATAGTTTTCCCACGTTTGTCTTTCCTTCTAACAACAATACAATGTGGATGTTTTCAAGAGCCGGCCCACTCGGGCGCACTCGGTCCGGAATGCTAACGCGTAACATAGCAAGCTGAGGGTACCCCTCATCGGGGGGACCCTTGTGTCGAGTAATGCCGATAGAGGTTCAGGGTAAGCGTCCAAAGAGCTATGCCACCTCTCAATGCAGTGAAGCAGTCAAGGCCAGTTTCTCTGGCCAATCTGTGTAGTTCTTCATTAAACATTTTCAAGAGTAGAGTTAATAGGCATTTATTAAGCTAGTGCGCCTTACCATCCACGACTTCATTTTCACTTGACATCAAGTGGAATCTTGGACAAGCATTTGCTAAGTATAAAAATGAAAAAATAATAAAAACTAAAATTATACAATACACTCGCAGGACAATTATACATTTACGAAAATATCTGGTCGAAATTTCTCCTCCAAATCCTTTTCTGGCATTCCCAAGTTTGCGTATGAAATAATTTAATTTAATTTGCTTCTCCTGATTACTGTTACATATTGCGCAAAAGAGCCCGCATCAAAGAGAAAGCAATATATAGTGCGCATTTTACAAACTAGATTTTGTAAAGTACAATCATTCGGCCAAATAAGACATGAAACGGGAGCGTTACCACATTTTTTTCTCCCACGCCCGAAGACTGACTTGAAATATAGACTCCGACAACAAACAAATTGAAAACATTTTTAACGTAATCAAATGGGCGGGCGGAACTTCTTAGTTTTCTGTTAACCTAAACGAATATTCGAGATGCATACGAAGAAGATTTCTTTTTATAAATCAAATTCTTACCAAAATCATCATCATTGACCTATGTCGTTTTAAAGGATCTAAGGCTATTGATTAATTTCGCCACGCGGCCCTAGTGCGGTAGACTACAAATATCTTAGAAAAAATTTCGAAGACATGTAGGTTTCCTCATGATGTTTTCCTTCACCACCGAGCGCGTGGAAACTCAGCATATAAAATTGATAACAACAACAACAAATTTTATTGGTGCCGGCACCGAGGATCGAACTCGGGTTAGAAACCGCCCTGAGCTACCACGGCTTTTTGGAGTAACTTAAGCGGCTACTTTTATTTTAGAGAATTTTAAATAAACACAACAGGGCACATGTCATAAATTGCTTACTAAGAACATTCAGATTAAGCTATGATAAATCACACAACCGCGAAATAAGCTCAAGCAATAAAATTTCATTCAGAATCAATTTTACGGACGCCTGCAATATCATCGTATCTGGAAAATAGCAGACTGTTCATAATTTCACGGGCCCGTTATGTGCGCGTCGTAATCGTAAATCATATAGTGCAGGATACCGCAGCCCGCAGACCTGCGTCATTTTGACAGCTCAAAATTTGTGAACATTTACTATTGTTACGCAGTAAGAACGTAATGATTCAGATTCACATTTTTACTGGTAATTATAATAAATTACAAGTCGATTTTTACAAATTAAATTAGATAATTGAACAGGAAAAAATAATGAAGAAATAGTACCATCAAAATGGAACAAATAAAATTCTATTAATTTGATTCGTTCAATTTTCGTTGTTATCAATTCCACCATACTATGAAAATGTAAGGGAATTAGGCTATTCCACTAACGTCAAAAGAGGCTTCGAATTCGGTTGTATTTTTTATATTTGATTGATTCTTTATAATTCTATTATTTTTTAATAAAAGGACGTATTAACTGGTCTGGTATTGGAGCTCAGTTCTGAACATACGATAAAGAACTTTTAAAAATCCAATGAAAAAATGTTTGGTGATTGAGATATTTGTGGTGGTACGTTTATGGTAATGAAAGACTTAAACAAAACATATTACACAAATATTCAATGCAAGGTGTGTGTGAAATGACCGTGTTTATGGTTGTGTGTGTATGTATTAGTGAATGCAGTAAGATTGTAGACGTGTTATGTCCTCCTTAACTGTGTAAACTAACTGTGGTACTTGTGAAATAAAAGGGATTGTCCATGTGGACTCATGTTTCGCAGATCATAGATTAGGTTATTGACAACTAAAGAACTCAGGAAAAAGTGAATAGTAATTGTTATCTCTAAATTCGGATCTTACCTGTACGATGTACGGTCTCTTTTATGCATAATTTATATAGATAGCTTGAAGACCAAATCAAACTAGAAGAAAATTATAAAACGTACATTTTACAAATCGTTATACAATGGGTGACCTTCTCGCTAACAGCGATCTCCTAAGGAACCTTTGTATGGACAAGAAATATAAGAAAAAAACAGGACGACGGTGTACAGATAGTTTTAATTAATATTTGTATGAACCCATTATGTTGCTGACATTTAATTTACCAATGGTGAATAATAATAAATAAAGAAAGAGATTAAATTGAATCGTATCTTGTATCAGTATCTTGGCCTAAGACATTATTGTCATAGACAACGCAGACACGTTGAACTTCATATTTCCAGCGATGTTCTAACGTAACAATATATAGGTAGGCCGCAAAAATTTACTGGCAAACATAAAAACAACAAATTCACGGTTTCTTTATTACATTCCGCCGGCGAGCGTAAAGATTCTGCGTTCAGAATGTACCTGTTTACTCAATATTTCATACGTCGCTGTTGGACCGTTTGTATGAATTCTGGAGTAGTTTCGAACGAGTTCTTCACTCATTTTGTATCTGTTCTAGTTGATTTAAGTTTTCAACCGACTTCAAAAAAGGAATCTCAATTTGTGTGTATGTTTTTTATGTTGGTTACCTCAGAACTTTCGACTGAGAGAACCGATTTTGATGGTTCTTTTTTATTTAAAAGCTGATTGCTGTCCGTGAGATAAAGGGATGGCGATTAGTGGGCGTATTCAAATTACAAGTCGCCTGGGCAGGTGCACATGTGGTACTGCATAAACAAAAAATCGAGAGTGATTTAGGCCACATTTGCGCGCACTGCTCTCTCTTGCTCTTACAGTGTGATTCAAATAATACGCCTGTACTATGTATTACTTATAGGAAACGTAGCTCTCTCTCGTTACTAACTTTTATCCCTCCCTTAACTTCCGATCATAATACACTCACCAGCTTACACCCCAGTCAAGCGTGCGTTTTAAGTTTTATCTCAAAAAAAACTACAGACTAATCGAGCCTTTTCTGAAGTCAGTTAAATAGGTTAATAAAGTGGGTATTCACCTAGAAAACCTTTTACAGTTAAATAGTTAAGAAGTAAAATAGTAAATCAAATTGTGTTATCTAAGTGGGAATTAGGCTTCGTGTTTTGATAATATAAGTGAGCAACACATTGGTAGGGGCAGTGCGCGTCGCATTATGATAATGAAAAAGATTCACCGAAAAATCATTCCGCACAATAAAAACAATATTTTCCTTTTGCCACCCTAAACTAGCCTTTAATGCTATCACCGTAGTCTTGAAATGAGGCCAAATTTGGCCAAAGATAAAGGAAACTCCCTCGTTAAATAAATCGGACGCGATATTTGCCATTTGTATTCGTAAATGTTCATTATTACTTACTTTTATCGGAGCCTCGGCTCGGCCAGATGGTACGTCTAGAGACGAGGAGCCAAATAACGTGTTATAGTAACATGCTATTTGTTCTCTGGATAAATTGTTTCGTTATAACAATATAATGTCCATTAGTTTCATGCCAGTTTCTTTGTGCTCGTTATTAACTAAAATATTGAATTATTTTTTGGGTATTTCCTAAATGTTAGTTACGAATTCATTAGGAATTATTATTATTTTTTATCATGTGAACTTATCACTGCGTATGCATAACGAGAGATATTAAGACCACCTTTCTCTGAGACATTAGCAAACGAAAATCTACAGCCTAATGGTTTGAGATGCTGTGAAATAATAGATCGTAGGTTTTGTTTATTTAAAATAAGCAAAGAATTTTAATATAAATAAGTTTAATTAACATTTTATTTTAATGCAACATATCATTCTTTTGTTGTGAACATCCCTCAAACCCGAATGAAGCGCTTTGCTTCGTCTTTCATTATTCGTACAGCAAAGGACAAGAATAGTTTTCCTGCGTCTGTATTTCCCTCCGATCACAATCTGGGTAGTTTCAAGAATAGAGTGAATTAAGCTAGTGAGTCTTATCTGCCAGGACTGCATTTCCACTTAACATCAGGTGTGGTCAAGCACTTGCATTGAAAATATTAAAAAGAGCGTATTTATAAAAATAAATCTTATTTATAGTATGACTTTTGCCCTATTTTAAAAAAAATACATTTTCGAGAGCAAACTCCAATTTTATTAGAAAATGCGCTTTCCCACGTTCTGTGCCTCTTTCAGATGTGTGAAGTGCCGCTCATTCCCAACAAGTTATTTGTGTAGCGGAGGGATTGTTTAGAATTCTATCAACGTTATCCCGATCGAGCTCTCTTAAGTAAATACGGTGTCCAGATGGTTTCTTTTTTATTGTATTCTCAGCGTGTAGTTAGGATTTCATTTGTATTCTATGAGCCAACTGCAAAAAAGGATGGAGGCTCCCAATTCCACAGTAATTTTTGTAATGTTTGAATGGCGTCGGCGTTTTGTAATTTATGAACTGAATTGGAATGAAGTTTCAATTAGATCTATAGTATGAATTCTATTGGAAGACCCAAGGTCCTATGGTAATAATCGTATTGACATAGGTCCTTGAAGATTGTTTTAAAGTCCGGTCTGCGAAACATAACAGCCCAGATTTGAATCCACCATTCGACTATTGACGTGAACCATCTCCTAGCGCAAGCTTAAGCTTAGTTGGAATGGTTAACAAGAATGTTAGCAATATTTCTGAAAAAAATTGCTAGATTTCTTTAAAAAAAACTACCATATTCCGGAAATAAAAGTAGTATATAATATTTGAACAGACACATTAGATTTTATATTACTGGAAATTTGTTTTAAATCGTAAATATACTTGTTTTAAATGATCAAGCAATCGAAATATTTCTTTAGTGTATCGGTAAGTTCAGCCGTAACGAGATTGTATTCAGTTGAATCTATTTTGAGATTGTTTTGTGTTTCGATCGGATCATTTCTGGTAGCTTGTTAATTCGACCGCGTTGAAAACGATTTCATTCTTGAATTAGTGTTTAAATTTACTTTTGCTCCATTTTAAAATTCATTAACAATCGCTGCTCGTAATTCACGGCTCGTTCCATATTTTTTTAATAGAATGAAGTAAAGTAGGAAAGTATTAAAATAAAAAAGAGTTCAAAATCGGTTTAGAAATGATGGCGCTTTGAGTGCACAAGTATTAACAATGAAATACAGAGGAATTCGTCATTTTCAACTGACTTCTCAAGAAGATTTTCAATTCGACTGCATGTTTTATTTTATGTTTGTTATCTCATAACTTTCGTTTGTTTATTCATTTGAAAGCTGGTGCTTCCCATATGGTCTTATTTAAATTTGGTCCAATTCTGACAATGGCATCCATGAGAAAACCATATAAGTCTTAAATTTGCATTAAGAATGTGCGCGACAAATGGAAGAGTAACTCAACTATCACACCAACCAATTTAGATGATTTATTTTTTATTAGAAAGCATGTACTTTAATGGTAGTTTGATGAAAATTAGGTATTCTGGTTTATTCTATTTTGTAATATCTATTCTATTTATAGTCCGTTTTGTTTTCACTTATTTATTTCAGTATATTTACATACTTGTGTAATTTGAATTCGGTTTTATTTTTTGGTTTGTGCTCACTCTCTTCTGTCCATATTACTGGACGGAGTCCGTGCTAAACTTGTTGTTTGATTCATTTTTATACAACTATCTGCTAATTCTTCATTTTCATGATTCTGAGATGACAACTTCATTTTTCACGACATTGACGACGGCTTTCCTTAAGGTTGTGTATAAATAAAAATGACTTTTAACGTTCATCTAAGGACAGAAGACGCTCCTTATTACACCGCAAAGCCATGTGAAAATTTCCACGCCGAAACTGATTACAGTTTTGAAAGTCCTATTTTTACCCTGAAACCTGAACGTTAACTTAACTTCGGTAAGTAATTAGAATATCTCTTTCGGAACGTTTTACGGAAATGATTTCATAGACAGCAACGATTAAGCAAATTGCTTTTGAAAGTTGTCGGCCTCGTTCCAAATACACACTGCAAATGGAACCGTCATTATAATATCAAATTCCAATACAAAGCAAAATGTGCCCCTAATTACGCGGATGGAACATTTGTAAATGATCAGCTAATAATATTCCCGACACGGCGATAGACACGTCACGCTTGGGTCTCAATAGGCGAAGCCTAACGATTTAGGCTACGGCCTGCGAAATGTAAGAGCGGGTTCGAATGCGCCATTCTACTATCGACGTGAACTATCCTGGTAACCTTTGTTCGAATAGTTAACAAGAATGTTAGTTATAAGCTGTGTATAATGTGGCTACCGACTGCTACGTCTATTTAAGTCACAGAATATACAACTTCCAGAGTAAAAAAAAACTTCTAACATGGCTAAAAAACTAAACACCAGATGATGTAAAAAAATTAGTAGCATCAAAATTTATATAAATTAAAAATACATATATTTATACATTACTTTTATTCACATAATGTTTATATATTTACATATATATATTTATATTATAAATTCATATTTTGTAACGACGCACAAATAAAAAATTGTTATATTATATTTCTTAAGTCCTTACGTACAATGGTCACCCAGTCTACGTACTCGATGTAAGCGAGTGACGGTGAATACTTGTAATCTTTTTATAATACACCCTCATACATTTGAGCACACGTCCGAATCTTACAACTGTACGGATCATTTTTGGAAGAGGATAACGTCTAAGATACAGGCTCGGCCTAGTTTAGACGTTAGAAAATCCAAAAATAGTGTTAGACATTTTATTTTATAATCACATTGTTTAATAGTTAAGTTTAATATAAGCATTTTATTTGGTTCAATAAAAATATTTTTAATTTTTTTAAAATATATAGGCACAGGAATTGTTTGTAAAGAGCGTATCATAGTCCGCCAGACGGCTCTAGTGCGGATTGGCAACATGTTTTAGAAAATTTATTTTCAAATGTAGGTTTCCTCACGATGTTTTCCTTTACCGCTTAGCACCTGGTATCCCAGCATTTAAAATTGCAAAAAACATATTCATGTGCTAGCAATTCACAGGCACCGGAGGTCGTACTCGGGTTGCTAGCGTGCTAAGCAACTTAGGCGACCGTCCCGACACTGAGCTACCACGGCTCGTCTCTATTTATTATGATTGAAATAAAGATTTTTCAGTTTAAAGTTATATAAAGATAAATTCCAATAGTCTTATATAAACGAATGAAGATTGTATGGATGTCGTAAACACGTAGCTATCCTTTCGTGGCAAAGACAGCAGTGCCTATGTCAATTGTTAAACTATTGAATAATACCAATCTATATACAATACAAAAGAGAAAATGTGTGGGTATGTTCCATATAGGCTCTGTAACGGCTGGACCAATGAAACTTTCAGGGAATCTTCAGATTGACCTGGCGAGTAATCGTGTAAAGTTTGGTGACGAACGAAGCACTCCTCTTTTGAACTCTCAAATACTGATTTCTATTGTTTTATAACCCAAATTTGTGTTAACACATGCGTTATGTATATTTAAGAAAATTGAAGTACAATGGAGTATATTGAAGTATAATAAATGCGTAAATGATAAGAATGATATCGTATTTACTTATATGTACATGGGTGTAGGTAATGTTCTTCGCCCGCTCGAGAAGATAATGAATTGGAATACCGAGAGAAATGAATAATTTAATATATTGTGAGAGTTACATTAAATATTTAATGATTTATGTTTATTGTTAAAATAAAATAAAGCAAAATCTAGCTCGGCTAAGCGGGCTGAGCACGCTAGTAGTTTATACATACTGAATAGTATCTTTAACTTTGAGATAATTTAGCGTCTCTATTTAATATTGAAAATCACAAGATAAAATGTGCCTTCGCCGAGAGAACTCAGGAAATTCAACAAAGCCCGTTACGCTGAGGTCGTTTCCGAGTCAGCCACTTCGAAGGACGACGTTCTAACTCGGGCGGGCACTGCCACTATTGTATTTGCTTATGCAAATCAAGCTTCAGCAGCCTCCATCACGTACAACACGTAATAATTCGCCTGTAAATTTGACACAGATTCCCGTGTGACGCAGTTTGCATGCCGTCATATAAACTTAATGGTGAATTTCTAATCACGTGGACTGTTCTCTATTTTACAGATTTAGCATCATTTATAAGGACCGTAGTTATTGAATATATAATTAAGAAGTAATTTGTCCAGCGTTGCGTATTACCCTACGAAATTCGTAAAATGTAAGAATTACACTAATAATTAAAACTCACATATTTTTGAACCTGTCGCATTGATAGAAATAACAATTAACAACAGCTTTCCATCAAGCTTTGCGAAGTATATACAGAGCTTTTTACAAAAAATACTTTGACGATTACATTTAAGGTTAATAACATAAACCCGACTTCAAATTGAATCAAACGAACGCTATGACGCCCAATTTGTTTTTGCGAATTAGGCATATTAAGAAATAGAATTAATGAGAACCTAACCAAACTCTCATCAAACCACCCTTGAAGTGCATCCTATCCAATAGAAAATGAATAATTGAAATCGATAGCGTGATATTAAGTTATTCGTCCATTTGTCGCGCACATACTTAATGCAAATTTAAGACTTATGTAGTTTTCTCGTGGATGCCATTGGCAAAACTGGAAGCATCAGCTTTCAAATTAAAAAAGAAAAGAAAAATTAAGTAATGAAAAAAGTCAACAATAAGAAACTGGTTAAACAGCGGTTGCACTCCCTCGCACTAAAAGTGCACCTCTCAAATATTCGAGGTCTGCACTCCAATCTCACCCCGGTCCACCACCACCTTGAGACTGAAAAACCACACCTGCTGTTCCTTACGGAAACGCAAATCGGATGTCCATCAGATACAGCATACTTACATTACCCAGGATACACCCTGGAGCACAATTTTAAATCTCGCGCTGGAACCTGTGTGTACGCTCGCGATGACATCTGCTGTCGACGACTCCGTAACTTAGAGGATTCCAGTTTTTCCGTATTGTGGGTTCTGGTGAACACTGGTTTGGAGCAGATACTCTACGCCAGTGTTTATCGGTCGCATACCGATAACATGGAGACAACCAGGCTCTTTCAGTATCTAACTGACTCGGCTGAAACAGCTCAGCTCAGGTACCCGTTGGCCCAGTTAGTTGTTCTGGGGGACTTCAACGCCCACCACCAGGAGTGGCTGTACCCATACCAGAGCACCGACCATGCTGGGAGACTAGCATACTCATTTGCTCTACCGCTAGGTCTCTCCCAGCTAGTAACTGGCGCTACTCGGATACCTGATGTTGATGGCCACACGGCCAATTGCTTGGACCTTCTAATGACAACTGATCCAGACCGATATCAAGTTACAGTTTCCTCTCCGTTAGGTAGCTCCGACCATTGTCTGGTAAAATCTGTGTCAGTCTACTCGCCTCCTGAACCCGAGCACATAGGGACTAGGCGTGTATGGCGATACAAGTCAGCTGATTGGGATGAGATGCGACATTTCTTTGCGTCTTTCCCTTGGCAACGCGTATGCTTCTCTTCAGACGACCCGGCATGCTGCGCGGACGCTGTATCTGGAGTGATATATCAGGCAATGGAATATTTCGTTCCATATTCTGATGTCTCACTCCATGTCAAAGCCCGCCCATGGTTTAATTCTGAGTGTAAAAGCGCCGAAACACTTAAACACTTAGCATACCAGGAATGGGCGGAAGCTCGAGCCCGCAAGGCGCCAAACGTCCAGAAACTGAAAAAAGCCTTTAACTGTGCTGCCAAGTCCTTCAAACATGCCCTCCGTAAGGCCCGTTTCGACCATATTGGCCATATTGGAGCCAAACTAGCATCTTACCCTTCAGGGAGTAAAGCTTTCTGGTCCCTTGCCAAATCAGTCGAAGCCAATTTCTGCCAATCTTCTTTACCACCATTGCAGAAGTCGGATGGCTCGTTGGCTCACACCGCCAAAGAGAAAGCAGACATGTTTGCCTCTCTATTTGCGAAGAATTCACAACTAGATGCTGCTGGTAACTGTCCACCCTTGATACCTCGTTGTGACTCTACAATGCCAGAAGTACACATTCGACAAAAGAGGTACTCAAAATACTCAGATCTCTAGATGTGAATAAGGCCAACGGGCCTGACGGCATTCCTGCCATTGTCTTGCGCTCATGTGCGCCTGAGTTGACTCCTGTTCTGACTCGCCTCTATCGTTTGTCCCTGAGGACTGGTCAAGTTCGAGATCCTGGAAGATTGCCAATGTCCAACCCGTCCCAAAAAAAGGAAGTCGTGCCGACCCAACCAACTATCGACCTATCGCAATCACCTCCATACTCTGTAAGATTATGGAGCGTGTCTTAAACAACCGTCTCCTTGCATATCTCGAAGACAACGACATTCTCAGTGACCGTCAATTCGGATTTCGTCGAGGCCGGTCCACTGGAGATCTGCTTGTGTATGCCACTCACATCTGGAGTGAAGCCATTGAGAGACATGGTGAGGCTCTTGCGGTGTCTCTTGATATCTCTAAGGCTTTCGATAAAGTTTGGCACGCTAGTCTCATTGGAAAGCTTCCGGCTTACGGTATTGCATCCGGGCTTTGCACATGGATCGAAGATTTCCTGAGGAACAGATCGATTCGGGTCGTCGTTAATGGCGCCTCGTCCGACCTCTTTGCTATCAATGCCGGTGTCCCTCAGGGGTCTGTGCTCTCCGCGACCCTTTTCTGCTGCACATCAACGACATGTTGGCAACACCCGGTATCTTTGGGTATGCTGATGACAGCACGGTCTCGGTGAGATACATGTCCGACGCGAAGTCTGGATCAAAAACCCAGTCTTTGAGGGAGTCAATGATCGATCAGGTGAACTCGACTTTGGAGGCTGTCTCCCAATGGGGTGATGCCAATTTGGTCGAATTCAATCCCTCTAAAACACAGGCTTGTCTTTTTCGGCGAAACGGAGTCCATTCCAACTGACTCCGACTTTCCGGAATGTCCCCGTTCCGATTAATAACCATCTTCAGCTCTTAGGTTTAGATCTCTTCTAACCTAAACTTTGGCCGCTACATTGAGTCCATTGCAAAACTACTGCCAGAAAACTCGGTATCCTCTCCAGGGTGAGGCGGTGCTTCACGTCGGAGCAGCTACTAAGTCTCTACAAAGCTCAAGTTCGCTCCTGCATGGAGTACTGTTCCCATCTCTGGGATGGGTCTGCTAAGTATCAGCTGGAAGCTTTGGATTCGTTGGAGCGCCGAGCGAAGAAGATCATAGGCAGTGACTCGCTCGTTGAGGCAAATCTTCAGGGCCTCGCACACCGTAGACGAGTGGCCTGCCTTCGGTTTTCTATCGGGTACATTTCGGCGAGTGTGCGGAGGTTTTGCATGACCTAATACCCCCTCCTTTCCATCACCGAACGACTAGGCGCGGCGAGCAGTTCCACCCTTACGTCGTAGACATTCCATCAATACGCACGAAGCGGTTTGCCTCCACCTTCCTTATGCGGACCGCTAAGGAATGGAACTCTCTGCCGCGTTCAGTCTTTCCTCACGGGTACAATCTGGACACCTTTAAGTCCAATGTGAACAGACACCTTATAGGCTCACGTGCTCCATCCTAGGCTTTATCTTCGCCTTCCATCAAGCAAGATTGAAGCCAAACGTGAGCTTATTTACTATAAAAAAAAAAAAAAAGAATTATCATAATCGGTTCACCGAGACGAAAACTTTAAGTTACCAAAAGTTTTGAAGTAACAAAGATAAAAAAAATACAGACGAATTGATTACCTCCTCCTTTTTGAAGTCGGATCAAAATAAAGGAGAGCGCAAGTTTTTTCGTCATGTTTGATTTTATTTAAAGTCGGCTTTTGTTTATACTCGAAAATATACTTATTCATTGGATACGTAAGAGTTTATTTTTCCAACGACAATGCAATACAGCTTTGTTTTAAATAAATGAAATATAGAATAAGCACTCATGCCAAGTGGCACGGGTGGTGTAGGCGCCTCTTTATATTCCCGTGGCGTGACCGCCGGCTGATATCGATCTTGGAATACGTCGGACTTGGAAAATGACAGAGCTGTACATGCATTGGCGATTTTAGCATTTATTTGCTAGATATTAATCCAATAACAATCTACAAAGTAATCTTGATGGCGATAAAAATGTAAATTACCTTCCATAAAAATATACTGCAATTAGAAATGAAAAATTGACCAGATTTTAAACTGATTAACGTTGCTATAAAACATCCACAACACTGTTGTTAAAAATACCTTAAAGTTTCTTCTCCATAAACCTACACAGATAGCCAGAGAAGCTATCTTTTACTGTTTCATCAGATTGAGAAGTGGCGTAGCTCTCTTAGATCGGCCTGAACCTCTACCGCCAATAACTCGACACAAGGGTGAGGGGTGACCTAGGGGTGTGATAAAGAGAGTATAAGGGCAAAGTCCCCATCGCGGCCTTAGTGCGGATTGGAAGACTTCACATGTCATAGAAAATTTTTCTTTAACTTTTCCTCACCATGTTTTCCTTCACCGCCGAGCACATGGTAAATCAGCACAAATTAACATCTTTAATGAATTCATTGATCAATGAATCAAACTCGGGTTGCTAGCGTACTACGTGATACCACCACGACATCTTACTGGGCTCTTAATTATTTATTAAAATAGATAATGGCAATGCACCTTTTGGTATGTATTTATGGGCGTCGGGTACATGAAAATATATTTGTCGAGTACATGTAATTAATTTGTTCGCAGAAGCTGCAGCTTGTGTGCCAGCGATGTCAGCGCACAGAAAGCAAAGTGAATTAGAAGACGATTATATAGCGGTGATGCTGCGACGCGGACAGAGCCGCGCGCCGTAGTTGAGCTCTGAGGGACTTCCTTCACGTCCGCTCAGGAGATCACAAGTGAGAAAAAGAAATATGCACCTTACTGTTAAGTAGTTAAGTTTGAGAACTGCGCATGCAACCATACATCCACATATATAGCACATTTTGAAGTAAAACTGCTTTACTTCTTTTTAAAAATTTTGAAGTCGGTTAAGGACTCTATATTGATTTGATTATAACCAACAGATATGAATCTCCTGAACATGGACGCGGAGAACCGCGTTGTGCTGAACGTGGGCGGCATCCGCCACGAGACGTACAAGGCGACACTGAAGAAGATACCGGCGACGAGGCTGTCGCGCCTGACAGAAGCACTCGCTAATTACGACCCCGTTCTGAACGAGTACTTCTTTGACCGTCATCCTGGAGTCTTCGCTCAAGTCCTCAACTATTACAGGTATTACGTAGGCACAATGATTCACAGAGCTAATTGGAATGAGAGCTTTCGAGCTTTTTATATCTTTTTACTTTGCTATCTGTGCAATCTCGTTAAAGCAAAACGGAGGCTTATTAAAATGAGTCTCTCTTTTCCTATTACTCGGCCATTTTAAATGTCACTTCTTCATTTAAAATATGAAAGATGATACAATACATTGAAGTTGTACAAAAATAAATTAAAGCAGTAACCTTTATATTTATATACATCTGTGTATGTTTATGTATTTCAAAATTCTATTTTAACGGTACTACCCCTAGCCTCCTCTTAACCAGCAAAGGTAAGTAGCTCAAAGAAAATGCTAAATAGCATTTAGTTTGCCTTTGTAGAAGTATTTTAGTGCAATAAAGAATTTATCTAACTACCTATATATATATTCAGGCTATGATGTATTCAGGCCTTCTTCCTCTGTTATGCCAAAAAAAGAAAATTAACTATAATTTGACATTCAAGATAAATAAAAAAAAATACCCTGATTTCCGTAGATTACTAATATAATACTCGTATATTTTTCCATGTATACATAACTTGTCTATTATATACGAAAGAAAGTATAAATCTAATTCGTATAAAATACTCCGCATAAAGCTTTCATATTCTGCGTCGGATTCTAATTTGAATTACATTATTGACTCAATTTATTCTAAGAAAGAAAAACCGTTCCTCTTGTGAAGACACTTAAATTTTACCTTTTCATTGACATCGAAAACGTAGTTCATCTATGAATAAAGAGTGTCCGACAGTGAAGTTTACTACTACTATTCGATGATTAGTCTAAGCGACCTAAGAGCTATAAAGTTAAAGTTACTTCCTTTATATTTCCCTTTGTTGGGCGCTAGTCTTACTGTAAATAATGCATAAGGGCATAGTCGGCCACGAACTCCTAGTGCGGATTGGTAGACTTCACATGCCAAAGACTTCAAATTTTCTAAGACACGCAGGTCTTCGAACGCCTTCACCGCCGAGTGCGTGGTAAATCAGCACATAAAATGGCAACAAATAATTTGATTGGTGCTAGCATCAAGTATCTATAACTTGTAATAAAAATATATCCAAAATCATGGTCACAAGCATCAGAAGCGTATTGTTATATAATTCTTGTACAACCACTAGCAAACACTTCTGAACGTATGGTTAGAACTGTGAAGACCAGTGCACGAACGCGTGTAATAGACTTCGAAACTCATTTCATTCCGACTGCACACGTATTCCCCATTGCGATAGGAACGCGTACCCATTATTTCTGGTCTTGTACACATAAAGGCGCAAATTGATTTCCATTGATACGGGCCAGACAATTTGTGGAAGTTTGCCTAGCTCCGTAATTCGGGTCAAGTCCTTATGTGCTAAGATTGATTGGGGCTTCGCCGGAGCAATCTCTGTGATATTGATTTATATAGCTGCTTAAAAGTTTCGGGCTGGTTTGACGGTATATTGGAGACGCATTATTAGGTATTGGGCTTAATGAAATTCCTCAGACCCGCAAGGCATATTTACATACTAAGTTTCTATACGGGTAGATATATCATGTGTTATAAATGTTTTTTTTATAAATTACCAGATAGATTTGAGTTTTAACTAGTGTTACGAGGTTATTGTTAGTCGTTAGTTTAATTCCCAGCTTCCCAGGGGACCTTAGACCTTAGTGATATATGTACTGCCGTAATAATTTTATTGAATGTGCAGGACGGGGAAGTTGCACTATCCGACTGACGTGTGCGGGCCCCTCTTTGAAGAGGAACTCGAGTTTTGGGGTTTAGATGCAAACCAAGTTGAGCCATGTTGCTGGATGACTTACACTCAGGTAACAATTATTATATCTCTTTATGCAATGTTAAGGTTATTAGAGGGTTATTAATGGTACAAATGGTAAATTAGCTAACGATTGAAATTTGAACATGAGATAAGATGATCACCGCATCAATTAAAATAATAAACAATTTCTTAAGGAAGAAGACAATTGGAGGAATGGAGGATACGTGCGGGTTTTTAAATTTGTGTGTGTTTTTTTTTAAAAACTAGATATTTCTATCTAGAAGTAAACAAGGTGTTGTAAGAAGTGTATCAGATTATTTGTTTTTAGCATCGTGATACCCAGGAGACCCTTGCCGTCCTTGACCGTCTTGATCTAGACACAGAGAAACCATCCGATGAAGAGGTTGCTCGCAAATTTGGCTTCGAGGAGGACTATTACAATGGCACAGTCTCCTGGTGGCAACAGATTAAACCTCAAATGTGGTCGTTATTCGACGAGCCTTACAGTTCCAACGCGGCAAAAGTAAGTACTAAAGAATACCCTCGAACTAAACTATCAAATTGTGCAAATCTCAATTAAGTAGTTAATTCAGTTTTTAACGTAATCCCAGAATAACATAAGTCTATTACATCCTGCTTAGAATGTATAAAAAATAAAAAAAATTGTATGTACGAATTACTCATAATTGTTTTCTATTTCAGATTATCGGTGTTATATCAGTGTTTTTTATATGCGTGTCGATTATATCGTTCTGTCTAAAGACTCATCCGGATATGAGAGTGCCGGTGATAAGAAACTACACGGTCACGACGGCCAATCAGACGCAAAGCTGGGCGTTGGACAAAGTGCAGACAAACGCCCACATTGCTTTTTTCTACATTGAGTGCGTGTGCAACGCGTGGTTCACTTTGGAGATCCTGGTCAGGTTCATATCCTCGCCAAACAAATGCGAGTTCGTCAAATCATCCGTCAATATCATCGACTACATCGCCACAATGAGTTTCTACATTGACTTGATTCTCCAGAAATACGCTTCCCATGTAGAGAACGCTGATATTCTGGAGTTCTTCTCGATAATAAGGATAATGAGACTCTTCAAGTTGACCAGACATTCGTCCGGTCTTAAAATATTGATACAAACATTTAGGGCGTCAGCAAAGGAATTGACGCTTCTAGTCTTTTTCCTCGTACTTGGAATAGTTATCTTTGCTAGTCTGGTTTATTACGCGGAACGTATACAAACGAATCCGCATAACGACTTCAACAGCATACCATTGGGTTTGTGGTGGGCGCTAGTTACCATGACGACGGTTGGTTACGGAGATATGGCGCCGAAAACATATGTCGGTATGTTCGTCGGAGCTCTGTGTGCTTTGGCTGGTGTAAGTATTTTCCTTAACTTCTTTTTACGTGATTGTATTTGGAAATTCTCTAGCCTTATAGTTAATGACCTAAAACTTCTTTACACTCGCTTACAGAAGTGAATGGAAGTTGAGATGAGGTTATATGTTATCAAACACAAAAAATATGTAATTGAGAACCTCTTTCGTGTGGTAGAAAAGCGGATTACATTCATTAACTGTGCATATGCTGTTAATAGTACACATTAACTTAGTTTTAATAAAGTGAGTATCACATTTAGTTAGTTGTGGTTTTATTAATCGTATTTCTACAACGCACAGGTGCTCACTATCGCCCTGCCCGTGCCAGTTATCGTGTCCAATTTCGCTATGTACTATTCACATACGCAAGCGAGGGCAAAATTACCTAAAAAGAGACGAAGAGTAATCAACGTCGAACCAACAAGGCCGCCTATGCGTAAGTTCTTTATTTTGTATATGAAACGTAGAGTGTAAATTAAGCGAAATAAACATTTACTCATAGTCTTGTTTCCCGGTTCATGGTGATTGACTCACCTATATTTCGCACGTAACAATGAAAACCGGGTTACAATAGCTATCTAACCCAGACAGAAAGACAAGAGTTTATTTGTTATTTAATTTAAATATTACAATTCATATACATATATCAATTTTAATAAGCAGACATACACTCACAAACACACACGCAGACCCACATATATAAAACAATTTCAAAATTTATTAAAAATAACTATTACAATTAAAACTCAAACGTCAAATATTATTGGAGGTTGGGCGTTACACACGATTACCTATTGATAATGTTGCTATTAGCATACACTAAAATTGTACTTGGTTATGTTTTAAATAAAGATTTACCTCTTTATGCTTAGCTTTTAGATTGTTAGTTGTTTTCTAAACTAAGGCAAAGGTCATTTTATGTTCATAAAATAATAAAGATCAAGTAGTCATAGCCTAATGGCTAAGAGTGTAACTTCATAATGTTATAGTCGAAGGTTCGAATCCATTCAGGTTGTCTGACTTTCCATTTTGCGTATGAGAAAACCAAGTGCACCCGGTGAATTTCTAGTGAGAGATTGGTGAGTAGATTCAGCAGCGATTTCGGTCTACCACGCAAAATATTTAAAATTACACTAAAAAGACAATTGAAACACCTCTAAGATTGAATTTTACTAGACAGTTAAGAAATTTAGTTTTTCTAAATAATTTATTTTAATATTTTTCTGTATAATTTGTGGTGTGCAGGAGTGCCAGGGGTACCTGGAGCTCCCACAGGCCCTCTGGGACCTGGAATGGGACCCCAGGCCGTTAATAGAAGAATGAATGCTATAAAAACCAATCACCCCAAAGATATGATTGGTCCTAATATGGGTAAGATAATTTATTCTGTCGCTAAATGAAATGGACAAAAAAGTCTAAAATTTGCCTACAAATCAGCACTGTGTTTTTAAGGACTTAATCGACACTTAAATGAAATGTTTCTCAATTCTAAATACATAAGTGATATCTGTTAAAATTGTAAATAACCAATATCTTTTGCTTCCTTTAAATTTCTTATTTTACAGTTCTACAAATATTGTTATTGTAAAGCAAACATATTAAATATTATGATAAACGATTTTCACTGCAGGTTATTTAATTAAGCTTTGAAATCCAATTAAAATTTTTATTCACATTACAATTGGCCTTCAAAGTTCAGTGTTTCATTGGTATTCTGGTACTCGTAGAAGCAGATGTATCAGGCACTTTATATAGTCAATCACACTTCTTAGACGATTTATTAGAAGCATCAAATTAACATCAAAACAATTGGCAAAGCTTGCACTAAAACGGAGAACTCGGACTCAAGATTCCGATTTTAATAATCTAGTAAAAATTATATTATATTTGCTTTCTGTTCGAGTACTGGCACTTATTAGCTCTGTATCATATACATTAGTATGAACAAAACTTATCAAAGGACACGTAACAAATCTCATTACTAATGAAATGTAATTCTAGGTACTCACCAGACTAACCCTAGCTTATGCAGTGTAATCCTTCACAGATGGTGATCGTAGCGAGCTTGAGGCTATGATTCAAACAACACCAAACAACTGCAAAAGAAAAAATTTAAACATGCTTTAAAAAGCAACATACACTGGCGCAGAACGCTCTCAGACCGGGCTTAGTATATCGCCTGCACATAAGGAATTAGTTTAAGGGAATGCCGATAATTTACTCATAATTAACCTAACATCACTCTTATCACCATCATTGCACAATACGGTATCTTCAAGCAGCACAAAGAAGCCAACAACTAGGTCCCATTGCTTCATCGGTGACAGCGGGAAGGTTCGGCACATATTTGTCAATATTATTCGAGAACAATCCAGTAACTATTAGATGCTTTGCCGCTTAATCAATTCTGCCGTATAAAATCAATGTTGTAGTATAATAGATTTTTTGTACCTAGTGATTTAAGTACTTCAAACATTATCAGATATATACTTATACTTAAACAGATATTTTAGTTTTTCCTTCCGTGTAAAACATAATTTTAGGTAAATATTAACTATTATGTAAAAATCTGGGGAAAAAGCTGTAATTCTGTTTTTGACTATGCTATTGAACACGATAAGTGTCAACAGGTTCAAAAATAAGATGTTTTCAGGGAACAATCATCAATCTTCTGCTTATTTCAATTCGAGTCCCGCAGCGACACAAACACAACTCAACACGGCGGTACACGTCTGAAATTTTCATTTCCCTGCACTATAATTAATATGCCATGCTGCCAAAAATTGTGTGAAAACTATCGTAGTCATTTTTCCTGTAAATTTAAATTTAAGTTTAACAAATTTTATTGTCACTTAAGACATTACAAGTCACTTACATGAGAACAATAAATGAACAATAAGTTCACGTTCAATACGAAGTAAGGAATAACCGAACGCATTCATTAGCTTGGAAAAGCTTAAACAGTGGTGAGAAATTTAGCAAGATAAATTTTTAATGCGCTGTAAACCTAATTAAAATCAACAATATAAGTAACATTTCCTTCAAACAAATATGCTTTACAGTAACTTAGAATTAAGTGATAAAGTTCAAAACTTCGTAATGGAATATAAAAAATATATAATTTCTAATTTGTAATACATTTTTAACTATTAATTAAATATTTAATTTTCATGATGGCGATCATTTATTTTTCTAAGTGGACTGAAATTTTCTTATCGATATAAACTACGAAGTTTTCACAACGATATACAACGACATGAATAAATTAAAAATAATAATATTCGCTTCTCAGTGTATTTTTTAATTGTATTTTGTGTGTGTTATCTGTTTTATTTGGCTTATATTGTTGTAATTTTTGAAGGTATCAAGACATAACTTACATTTTTGAATTTCGTATTAAATTTGTCTCTTTCTAGATGATTAACCTTGGTAAGGGTTATCGTTGTTTACTATGAAAAAGCTATTAAATTAATTATTTGAAAAGTTATTATGTTATTAATATTTTATTTTTAAAATAAATTAAAATTGAATGTGAATGATTACTTAACGATTAACATAGCATGTTCAAAGCATGAGACAAAAATTATAGATTTAGTCAATATTTACAGTTAAATTAAAAGATTTTAATACTTTAAACTATATAGTTTGAATTATAAATTTTAATTTAGTTATAATGTGATTATCCATTAATCCAATGTAAAGCCTGATTTACTTTGTCCTGTACCTGTAGTCATTATTCCACTGAAGGAATTTTGTACGCCTTTAAATGTTTTCATCAATTAAATTTTATCTCCTACAGTCGCAAGCTTAATGCCAGGAATGGATTTATCAGTTGCGACGCGTCTCACTCCGAGTCCACGTGACTTGAGTCCAGCACTTGCAATTGCAATACCGATGATGAAGTCAGTGAATATTGTACCAACACAGTGTTTCGATAATATGGCATTTCACAATGAGAAATCTGATGACCAAGGGAACGAAAACGATAGTGTAGGCAAGAATAGTAGCAGACAAGGATCAATTGAAAGTAATAGTACAGTCAGAGCAAGCAACTTTAAGAATGAACGGTATACCGAAAGGAATACAGACGCCAGAACACCCCTTTTGAGAGACCATAAAAACGAATCACTGGACGAAACAAAACTGAGGGATAATAAGGTTGAAAAAAGAAAATCATCCGCATCTACCTGAGATACTGTAAATGTTTATCATTACACTTATATTTATGAAATGTACGCGATCGCTTTTCAAAAAGAGACCAAATATTTTAATAAATTTCAATATTTAATGCTAAGAATTACTTGTACGGAATAACTAGCCCAAGATTTTTCGAAGTATATTAATATTATATTGTATAATATAACAGAGTTTGAATATCGATTTAAAGAAACAAGGGACAATTTTTGTATGGGTTGACTAATTTTTTTTATAGGTTGCAGATATTTCTAACTGAGCTATAATTAAAACTGTTATATTATTGCGATATGCTATTGCTGTAATAATTGGGTTAATCTTAGTCTAATTACAAAAACTAATAGTGTTTCAAAACCTTGCTGATTATTAAAAACAATTTCCATTCCAATTGGATTTGTGTGCACAATCAATATGACGTTTGATACATAATAAGCTAACTAATGTTTTCAGAGTCAAGTCTAGATTAATAATTTGCTATAAACAGCAATATTAGTAATTGAAAAGTATATCATTTCATCAGATTCAGAATTTAGAATTTTTTAATGTAGTAAAAGTGAACACTTATAATGTGCAAGTGGTACCGTCTGCATTATTCATAAGTAATCGTGTAGTATAAAATCTTTATTTGTTAAATATAATCTCGTCTTTCATATACATTTAAATTCTTCAGCCTCTTTATAAAATTTATTACCGTTTAAAAATTTTATAATCACTAAATATTCATTCTCGTGTACGTGTCGTTTTATTGGTTCGTAGACAAATACAACCTTTACTGTTTCTCTCATTGCTTATAATAGATATTAATCGACTTACGTTTAATGTAAATACAAAATACATATAGGAATTATACATAGCGTTAAAATTTTATATTTCAAAGATTCAAATAACATCACTAGAAACATATCATCGGCACTTTCTATCATTCTTGGTGTTGTATTACTTGTTACACATGTATAAATATATAATTAAAATAGAATGGCTAAGAGTAGATAGCATTAATAAAATTGTTTATGTTTAATTGAATCAGCTCGCGAGTAGTGTAACAGACTTAACATGTCCAAAATGTTACTTAAATTACACTTAAAAATATTCTAGTTATGGTGTGACGGAGAAATAGGATTGAAACGCTTTACGCTATAAAATACAATATTTATTATATATCAGCGTCTTTGCAAAATGCACGGGAATTATAAATTGTATTGACCCTTGAGCTATGTAATTTTAGCAAAGTTGTTTTGAGAATAAATGCAGTAAAGCTGAAAACCCTTTTAATCTTAACAGACGTCGTACTAAGGTCATTGTATTTTATGTACAAAATTTGTCGCATATCAATTATTTTTTAAAAACATTTAGCGGCAGTGGTACTTTAATTCGAACAATCTGGTTTCAAATTCCACCCGGGACCTAATGAGATATCCATTTTTTTGAACAATGAAAATGTTTTCAGATTTCATGTAGATCAACTAAATGTACAGCGATCATAACACCCTGTCATTTACTAAATAATAGCTCGATGACATCTCAACCTTACCCCGCTTACGTTAAAAAGAAATGATAGCTTGTTTTATTTTTTTATTACTAATGTATTCGATAACGTCTACACATACGAGTATAGTAAAATTATTAATACTTCCTATAAAAGCTGCTGTATAGAGGCACAGCAGCTACTTGGTATGAGAGAATTTTGCACACTTAAATATATCAAAAGTAAAATGAATTTGTAACCACTTTATTGTTTACTGCAAATTATAAATGATCAGAAATAAAATATTATTCATATCTATTATATTTACTACACTTCCTATTACTAAAATTATCGCTTTGCTAAAATCATGTAGTCTTAGGGGCCTGTATAATTGACCTGGTTCTTGTTTTGTACTTAATTCTTTTATAAGAGCTAAATCAAATGTTAGACCAACAAATAACTCACATTAAAACGTACTTAACTATAAATATAAATTTTCCATTTTGTACCTTAAAAAATGTCTAAAACGTGGGACCCTCGATGTTATATTGAGTAAAGTTTTAAGGAATAATTTACGGCTCTGTAGCATACAGAATTAAGTATCCCAATATCTAAAAAACGCTTTTAATACTGCGAAATTTTCGCGTGTAACGCATAAAATGCAATAATTGTACCATAATTTAGATAGCTCTAAGTTTTGTTCACATAAAATTGTATAATTATATATATTGCTTCTAAACTGTATAACGAATCGAAAATGTACCAATTAGGCATTACGTATGTTATATTAAAATGCATTGCTTCATACACTTTGATATTTCTTTCATACATTTCTGTAACAATAACTCTGTTCAAAACTGTATGTAAAAGACCACGTAGAAAATAATCTAATTTTGAAAATCAATATCATTGTGGTCGTGATCATTTTTTAAATTAGTTTTAATATTGTTTTAATTATTATCAGTTAGGTATTGGAGTATAATTGTAAAATATATCAAAGGAGTAGGTCCATTTGAGACACTGTGATATATTTCTAGTTATTTAATAGACAGGAAACTTTGTGAAGGACTTGGAATATGTTTGATATAAAAGGCAAACTCAGGACAGGAACGTGAGCTTGCCACTTAAGAAATTATCAAATGGCGACTGCGACTGCCACACAAGAGGATATATACTTATTAAAGTAAGTTAATCCAACTGACTTAAAAATGGACTAATGAGTATGTGTGTGTATATGTGGTTTTAATAATCTTCTCTGAACCAACAGACTAAGATGCGATGTAAGAAATATATTCCCTCATCACTTATTTAGTTGTAAAAGTATCAAATGTAAGCTTATTCTATTCTTAATTTAACTGTGTTAGGTTGCCTTATTAAAAAGTTGATCTAGTCAGGGTTTCCTACAATTTTTATCACTAATAAATAACAGATGAGGGTATATATTTTTATACCGGATCTTGTACTATAAGATAAGTGTCCAGGAAAGAATCTTAGCGCGCTTCAACTATTGTTTTCTTTTATCGGTTCATTAATTACATAAATGCTAAAATGTATAAAATTCGCTGTCTACCCCGCTAGAGTCTGAATGACGTGAAGTTTTTATTCATATGACAAAAAATGAAAATAAAACAAAAGAGTTAAATTCTTTCTTAATTTCTTAATTCTTTTTAAAAAGTCCCGCTCGAATTTCGGCCAGCAGTGCGACTTGTACCGCTGCGTCCGAGCGCAATGTATGCAGGAGTGCGTAGCAATTCGTTTTTCCATTCATTATTCCGTATTATAATATCTTTCCTTTCAGACTATGTATGTATAACGTTATTTAATTTAATGTGTAATGGTCAAATTCCATTTGTATTATTATCTTAAAATTGTAAAATATATCGCAGTGTTTCTCTTGGAGGTTATCACGAAGGTTAGATCATAAGGCTTACAGTGAATGAACAGGGCTTGTATCTTATTGTATAGCATTCTATTTAAAATATACAATATATTATACAATTTTGAACAATACGAAAAACGAAATTATTTGAAACATTGTTCATTAAACATGTGAAAAGAAATATATTTTTTTTATTTATATTCCCCGAGACACTGTTGAAATTAGCATCATTTGAAAAATACTTTTAAGGAAAAAAATCCTAATTGTAGATTTCTAGTATTATTAACAATGGTGAATAAGAAACTGAATATATAAAAATATTCATAAATAAGTTACAAATAAAATCAATTGCAGCGTCTGAAAAAATAATTATATGTTTAACATACTTTAGTACTAAATTATAATTTGTTTACTTATTATAAAATATGTTAATTTTACGCCCTATTCGGCCGAAGTATCCCACTATTCGGCACATACCTGTAAAGAGAGTATAAGGGCATAGTCCGAGATTGGACTCGGACTTTGCATGTTTTTCTAATTTTATAAATTTCCTCGATGTTTTTACCCAATGCCGAGCGCATGGTATATCAGCAGTTAAAATTACAACAAACAAATTTATTGGTGCCGGCACCGAGGATCGAACTCGGGTTGCTAACGTACTACGCAACTTGAGCGACCGCCCGGACACGTGACATTGTATATATGACACGTGACATACTATATATGTATACATCTAAACCCTCACACAGTCACCTCTAGCAGGTTTCCTCATGCAAATACATAAGTGTGAAATAATGTATTTTACCAAATGTTGAATTCGATAATGCATTAGTAATGGAATATTATTACGAACCCAATAATGTAACCTACATTAATATACCGAATTCTTCTTCTTCATGTGCCTCTCCATCACTGAAGGTCGGCAGTCAATCTTCTAAGCTTCTCCTTATCCATGACTAAGCGGAATAGTGCTTCGACTGTTTTTATTCCAGTCCATTCCCTGGTGTTTCTTAGCCATGACTTTTTGCTTCTGCCCACCCCTCTTTTTCCAGCTATTTTTCCCATTACAAAAAATATACCGATTACATTGATTTTAATACCCGATGAGACACAACTCATACTAAATCCATCTCCATAATATTTTGCATCTTATCATAGCTATCTCTTCCCTGTTAGTGCAGATGTACATACATACGTACACGTATTCGTACATAATCTACGTAAAAGTGTATGATAAGTTATATGTGCTGCATGTAAATTTGTGAAAGATCAGTAAATAAACATTTACATGTCACCGAACCTGGGCTCGTATAAACGAAGAAAATTCAAATGTTAAAGGTAAGTTACACGTACTTATGCTTTTTAAATCTAATGTTCAATGAAACGAAGTAAACGAGAACTTTCATATAAAACAGATAACAGTAAAGTATTAACTGTCAACTCAGCTGCGCAACTTTCAGACAGCAGTCTAGTTTAATTTCCACGGATATAGACATTCTAACTTTAACTTATTTAACTTGAGCGCGCAGTTACTCAGCTCCGCAAATGTATTGCTTACTTTTGAGATATGGCTTAAATTATTTCATTAAAACGTTTAAATATTTGCTTTATATTAAATTGATGTTCAAAAGACATAAGCAGCAATCATTGTTTCACGGTAGTGTTTGGCCATCTTTATCCATGAGAATACCATATAAGTATTAACTTTGCATTATGTGGGCGGCAAATGGACAAATAACTCGATATCACGACAACCGATATCGATTACTATTTTTTATTAGAAAGGATGTACTTCAAGAGTAGTTTGATGAAATTTTGGTTAGGTTCTGAATAATATATTTCGTAATATTCCGACTATAATTTTTACTATAATTCGTAAATACAAAGAGAGCGTCCGAGCGAAATAGCTTTTAACGTTAGATTAGATTTAAAGTTGGTTTTTGTTTTTACTCGTAATTATACTTGTTTTAAAAGAATCGTAACACACTTTTGCACAAACGTTACTTACATTCCTGTTAATCATTACAACTAAGCTTTGGCTCGGTGATGGTTCACGTCAATAGTCGAATGGACAATCATTTCCCACAATCTTACGTTTTACAGACCCTAAACCAGAGCAGCTCTTTGGAAGCTAAGGCTCTTTAGTACTAAGTTTATTTGTGCAAGTACTACTTATTGTGAGCGAGAAAAAAATTGTGGCTCTTTAAAAAGTTTCAAAGTTTTGCAAATTGTAATTTTTGACTCTTCCGACTCAAAAGATTGCTGACCCCTGCCCTAAACCATTAGCGTTAGTAACGCATGAAACAATTATATGAATCAAATTAGATATAGAAACATAATTTTCACCGTACTACAAGGCGGTATATTAACAAAGCAGATAAGAAGAATAGACGTGTGTCATCGTGATAAGTGGAAGTCCGCGATCTCTGCTTTCCGCTTTAGGTAACGGGCGTGAATATTTAAGTAATGCGTATGTTAATTTAAAATTAAGAAACCTTAATTTCTTCTGGATGTTTTTTTTTTGAGACCCAAAATCTTTATTTATTTAATAATATAAAGTGTTCTCATAAAAGATGGCGACGTAGCCATTTCCCGTGTTGCAAGATTTACTTCGTGAAATTTCATTTGGTGTCGTCAGATTACCCTTTACGCGAATACTTCGCGGGGGGCGAGTGTAGCGCCGTTTCAATTTGAGGGGACGTCGCGAGCACTGCGTGAGGGCCATAAATAACTCCCTTTGTTGAGCTCGGCCATTTTTTCGTGTCGTTTCACCGAACTTATTGAAGTTAAATATTCAGTATAACATTTTTTGTGAAATGTTTCGGTTTTTTATTAACGGGCATTTTCGGCCAATGTTCTTAATACATAAGGACAGTTTTTTTAAAAGGGTTTCTTTTTAATAAGGTCTCATGTTAATTTTATTGGCATTGGACCTTGGCTTCCGAAGATATACCACTGCTAATTTATGCAAAGTGCCTTTTTAAGCTTACTTATGTCAAATAAGTTAGATTAATAAGGATATACTAAATTTTTACCCGTCTCTTACAAAGACATATAGTAAGTACCAAAAAAATATGGAGCAAAGTTCGGTTATCAGTTCTACTCGGGTTTTTTTGGTAAATGGTTGTATGGCTCGTTTAACTCTAAATCTCGTTTAACTCTAGATCTGGTTTAACTCGTTCGTCAATTCTTTAGTGATTCCTAGCCTTAACCGAGTGACTGCACCATCTTTTTGTTGCAAAAGTTGTGATGTTTCATTCATTTTTTCAATTCATTTTCTATGTATGTTTTACCATTATCTGTTACAATTCAATAAGACTATAATACTACTATATACGTGCTTTGTCTTTTTTTACTACAACGACCATATGAAACACGTATTTAATTGTTTATGTAAACAATAGATTTCTTGGTAAAACGTCAAACGAAACATTCCCACTGTTGCTTGCCAAAGCAATGAAATATGAATAGGGTAAATGCGGATAAAACGACATTTTCTAAAAAAATGCTAGATCAATTTATCGCACCCGAAAACCCCTCTGCATGGCAAATTTCGTAAAAATCGTTGGAACCGTTTTCGAGATTACACATGTGGGTGGGTAATTTGTACATAATAGTGTTAACGGTTACCCCATGGGCCGCGCAATACTCCAGTAGCTAGGTATATAATGTAATACTAAGTAATTGTACAAACTTAGAGTAATAAACTTCACCTAGGTATTGTTTAATTTATTTGCTGACAAAAAATAATTATTCCCTCCGATTACAATGTAGGTGTTTTCAAGAGTAAAGTGTAAGTACTGCATCTCCACTTAACATCAGGTGAATTTGTGGTGAAGCACTTGCTTAGAAAGTACAAAATACTGTTGAAATGGCTAAACAATTTTTTTTATGTACTTAAAAATCTTTCAATTAGAGAAGCCATCGCAAAGGTTCCTGCAAAAAACCCGTGTAAAATGAAGGTATATTATAATTTAGCCCAGTGTATGAGGTGTCGACCGCAGTCAGTTGTCCTCCCCAATGGACTCCCGGCATTAATGCTCGACTATATAAACTTTATCATATAGTGACTATTATCTAACGAACATGTTAACACAATGAAAGGAACCCTTGTCACTCTGACGTCAGTGGTGCTAACTCTGAAACCGTCAGTGTAATGAATTCACTACGCTCAATTTAACTTCCCATCAACTTTAATTTAAAACTAAACTTAAACAAAATTTTCAACCGACTTCAAAATAAGTTTATCTTTGTTAACTCATAACTGTTTGATGATTATTTTTTTATTTGAAAGCTGTTGCTTTCCAGTTCTGATAATGGCGTCCATGAGAAAGCCACATTAGGTTTGCATTAAGTATGTGCGTGACAAATGGACGAATAATCCAAAATCATGCCAACCGATTTGTTTGATTTGATGATTAATTTTTTTCAGAGTAGAGGATGTTTAAAGGTAGTTAGATGAAAATTAGGCTAGTTTCTAATTCTATTTCTTAATATTCCTATTCGATTTGAAGTCGGTTTTGTTTATGAAAAAAAACGAGCTTACGACTCTCCTGGTCTGAGATGATTACCGTCAAACCTTAAGAAAGAAATGGGTTGTGTCTTGAAGGTCCCAAACCGTATCGGTCCCAAAATACTGGTTGTTAGGTAGCGACTTGCATTCAGTTTCGTCCTACGGCTTTTATAAGATCGTCAGACATGCTTAGTGGTTACCGTCCTACGCTGTGTTTACCGTGGTCTCCAATCTAGAATTTTCCGGCGTTGATAAATGAACAGTTATGGAATACCAACCATCAAGATGATATTAATGGAATTATTTATTATTCCCTTGTAGTGTTTATAGACAGTAATTATGCGACCTACTTGCTCATAAAAGAAACTGGCACATTTATTGTCTTCAAAGTTAAATGAGACTTATCATAGTCTTGTAAAGTCGTTCCCAATTGATCATGGAGTGTCAATATATAATTATTTGATGTAATATTATCACATTTAAAAGCATGTCAAGGCACCAGCGTTGTTAGTTCATCCGGTTTATTTTTAGACCTTTAATGAGGAGTGCTTTTTACGTATTCATACTTCAAAAGTAAAACCAGCGTAAGTGCCGACGGAAAGTCTACTTGTACAGTTCTGATGCGTCTAAATTGCCGCAGCCACCTGTATCTGTATCTGCACCTGTATCTACATTCATTACGACGTTTCATGGTAGCAGTGTAAGCGGGACGTACAAATTTTCTTGCACGTAAGAATACGAAAAAACATAACCTCAACCGCTTGATCGTAAGTCGAACGGATATAAATTAGGTCCTTACAAATAAAATTGGCGTTCCAATTTCAAATTTATACAGCTATTAAATCGTGCATTTGTTTTTCGAAAACCGTAATCCATATTTTTTTTTTATGGTTTTTTCTTTGCGTCACTCAGTTTCAAAATGGAAAACTTAAAATATCGCGTTATTTACGAGTACAAGTACCACCGGGGCACCAGTGCTGCACAAACGGCTCGAAGGATCAATGAATGGTATCGCAAAAGAAAACATAGTGCGTTTTTGGTTCCAAGGTTTTCGTCAGAACCTAACCAAATTCTCATCAAAGTTCTCCTGATAAGAATTTGGTTAGGTTAGGTGAAGGTGAATTTTTGGCTTTCTAATAATACACATACTTCATGCAAAATTTAACCTTATATGGTTTTCTCATGGATCCCATTATCAGAATTGGACCTAATCTAAAAGGGACCAAATTTAAAATAATAATAAAAGAATCATCAAAATCCGTTCACCCAGTTCAAAGTTTTGAAGTAACAAAGGTTAAAAAACGTACAGACGAATTGAGAACTTCGTCCTTTGTTGAAGTCGGTTGAAAAAGATGCTCTTTTAATTTTTATAAAAACAGTAGAAGAGTAATACACAACACTGTAGTCTACTAAGATTAAAACTAATTTACAAGGTTGAAATAGGACTCCAATTACCATAATGACCGGGCTAATAACAAAAGTATAAATCTCTTTTCATTCCATTGATTTGACATGATGTGTTTTTTTATTAAATGAGGTATTTGACTCATATAACGGTTAAGTCGACTGTATGTAATCGAAAATCAGCAATAAAGGTATAGCAATCAACCAATTAGAATAGCTCAAAATTAGATTAATTTATTTTAAAAATATAACAATTAAAGGGAACCCGAGCAACAATGAGTGAGCATCGTGAGGAAACTTACATGTCTTAGAATATTTTGTATTACATGTGAAGTCTCCAATCTACACTATATGTGCGTGGCGGACTATGCCCTTATACTCTCTTTACAGAGAAGCCCTGTGCATCAGAGAAATGTATAGGCTTTAAATTTAACTTTTTAACTTTAAAACTACAATGACGTCAATAAAAAACAATACAGTTTCTATGGGAATTTGTTCGCCAATTTTTTAGCAAATATTCAATTTCAAGTATTCTGTCGTTGGCCCGCACTTGATCCCGGTTATCCAGTCAAGTGCGGCAACAGCCACTATTGTTACCGAGGAGTTGTTGATTGCCAGAAAAAGTTGAAAGCACTTGTAGCCTTTCTCAAACGGAATTCATAATCATTTCCAAACATTTTCTTTATTTACTTTTAACTAATCCTTATGTTGTCTAAACAGATTACCATACTAAACATAAAGCACAGATATAATTTTAAAAGTACCAAGAGGGAATAAGAAGATTACCGCATAGATGTGCTCCATAATGTTTACGTAAGTTGAAGAGCAAGAATCTTAAATTGAAAATGAGATTCAATTTGAAGATTGTCCTAGAATGACACAACTAAATCACTCTTCCCCAACTATATCGGACGGCCACGCATTGGGCTCTGTTTTCGGTATAGCTATTTAGATGGAATCAGGAAGCGGATCCTGAAAAGAGCAAAAATATAATACCGACTTCAAAAAAGGAGGTTCTCAATTCGTCTGTTTTTTTAATGTTTTTAACAATTTAGATATTTTTTTATTGAAAGTTTTTGACTTTAGACGAATCAAGCATTTCGTTCAGTCTTAAGGGATGTCCCCACCAAAAGAATAAAATCCTGCATTGAGTCTTGAAGTGCGATGGTGGAACGAGGATGGGGGAATTAGTTCATGTAATTCGTGAGCACACTCTACAAAATATGATTAAATTATAATATAAAAACAGGGTCGGTTACAGGCGTATATTATATCGCACCTTAGTTATAAGAAGTATCTTAAATTAATCAACCCATTAATAATAAATAAATAATAGTAGTAGCAAAAATAAAATAATAATTTGCTATCACTTAAAAATTATTATTAATTTTAAAAGTTACGTTATTTTAATAGCGAATATTGTGTACACCAATAATTGCCATACACAGTAGGATATAGTTCTAGGTAAACCTATTTATTACAAATGTTGTGTTATCCTGTTAGTGTTCCTTTTTAAATAAGTAAATAAATATAACCCACCTAAATCCGGTGAAGCAGTAAAGGCCAGCCACTCTGGCCAACTGTGTAGTTCGTCAATAAAAAATTATATCTGTGTATATATGCAGATATGTATGTATGACCCTTAGTGTTGCAACGGATACTTGCGGAAGTAGAAGGTCATTCCCTGATCTGCGACAGTTGGCAAAACATAATATACAGAAAATAATGCTCGTTTTCGAAATAAATAAAAAAATACAACGCACATATCTCTGCCTACTCTAATGATAAAACACGTACTAGTTTCTTTTTATTCTCAAGCCCGAAGCCGCGTTGTTATAAAACTTGTATATATTTTTCTTAGTGCGGTATAAATTCTTTGCGTGACGCCTGAAGGCAGTCTAAGAATGGATTTATTTTCCTCATTTCCTACAACACTGCGACCGCCTCATGCATGAAGTCCTCCATCATAACTTGCACAGAAATATTTCTCCCTCCCATTTTAATATATTTATTTGAATTCAAGTAAAGTTTTTAAACGCATAATCGATGAAGAAGGACGTTTTGAAAAACGCAATTATCGAACTAATTTGCAAAGAAATGATGCATGTATATTATTGATGGATTTTAAAAATTTTATACAATACAAACCTTAAGTTAGACAGGCAAAGATCATGGACTTTTATTAAGTACGATATTGGCACAGCCCTTCGCTTTATTTAAATGTCCGTATGCGCATATGTAATCGTCGGTTAACAGCCCTTTACAGTACGTCGCCAATCCGATTGACAAACTCCCTTCCTCGGCTCTCTCTACCGACCCTACCACGCACTTCTGCGGAATGAATTACTAAAAATAGTTTATTTGCATAAAGAAGTTGTGGAATAAATAGTCCCTTAACTCTCGAAGTAGCGTAAGATGCATCTCAGGAGTTAAAGTCTTCCCTTGTCACTTCTCACGTAATGCTTTATTTATAAAAAAGGAAGAAGATGGAATTAAAGATAAAAACGGTTTGTAAGTGTATGTGTCATTGTGTGTGTGTGTCTATGTGGATACGTCTGTATCGAAGTGTGTACAAACTATTGATTTACAATTACTAACTTTTTAATGTCGTCATAACTATACTGCTTAAGCTATATGGGTAATTTTTAAAATTTAATTTTGCATTAATACTAATATTTGTCTTTGTTATGACTTTCCTCAAGGACGAAATTATTAATAAGATTAAAATTATAATTTATTAATTATTCATGAATAATTACTGAAATTCATAAAAATAATATCATTTTTTTATTTAGGCCAATAAAATATGACATTATGCCTTTTGTTGAAAAACATACATTTAATATAGCTTTTTATTATAGTTATTATATATATTTATAACTTCTAGGCGTTTAACAAAAACAATTCTTTTTTTTCATAAAGTTATATGAATAATGAATAGTAGCGCCAACTTTCCGGTCCGGTCTGTGGCCTCAAGCTTTCAAGCTGCATAGTACGCTAGCAACTCCAGTTCGACAAACCGGGGGTATCAATAAATTTTCATTTGCAATTTTATGTGCTGATTTGCCACGTGCTCGGTGATGAAGGAAAATATCGTAAGGAAACCTACATGTCCTAGAAATTTTTCTCAGATATGTAAAGCCTGCCGTCTTTGCGAACTAATGCCCTTTACTCTCTTCACAGAGAAGGACTGTGCTCAGCAGTACGACATATATAAAGGCTAAGAAGGCTATAATTACTAACTTTAACTTATATAGAAAAAGACTTTATAAGTGTTTTACTCTTGCCTTCGGAACTTTTATCATAGCTTTCTCTAAAATAGTGACCAAATAACAGGAAATTGCTCGTTAGCTTCGCATCTTGTATCCAGCTTTTGTTGTAATATTTCGTTTCAATTTCAACGTATATATAGTCTCACAGTCATAGTTAAAAAACCCTAGCGGGGTAGATAGAAAGAGGCTTTCATTGTAACAGGTGAGCACATAGCCATACGCCGTGTATAAATATTTAACAACTACGGCAATTCATTGGTACAAGCCGACTGGGAATTAAACTCGTAACCATCAGATCGTAAGTTGATCCACTTAGCCACTAGGCTATCACTGCTACTCTTAATTTTTTATCACTTACTCCTTATTACATCAGCTATCTGCCAGTGAAAGTCCCGTTAAAATCAGTCCAGCTGTTCCATTGTATGTAATGTATCCATTGTATATACGTATGTAGTGAAAAGTGGTTATTTTATTATAACAAACAGACTCTCCAATTTTATTTATTTGTATAGATTAGAGTTTAGCGAACTACTAGATTCTAAAATACGGACAGTCTTTCGGTGTCGTTCAATCCCTCACTAAGACCTTATAAATTAAATTACTTTTTAGACCTACACGAGTCGGAAATCGAAGGCGAGCCGATCCTATTACGTAGCTTAAGCCCCTGTCGAATCTGTATACACTTCAGAATAAGATTAACTGGTGGGTAAGCATGACAAGAAAGTCTATTATAACAAAAAAAAGCTTTCAAAATTGTATTGTAAATCAACAGACTATTCAAAGGTAAATAACTTAGTCGAACTCGTTTCACCAAAGCTTAATTAAACTCGAGTATTTTAAGCTTACGTAATAAATGCAATTACAATTAGTTCAAGTGTGCATCACCACTTCAAAAGACCGCGTATCAAATCTCGGACCGCATATGCCGTCCTGTAGAAATACCAGTATATGCTATTTCTACAGGAAGACAAATAACCAGTATGTGCTATTTTTACAGGACGGTATATACGGTCGTACATGCCGTATATGCCGTCCTACCTACATACGTATAAATGGCGGCAGATAACTCCAGCGCTGAGCGAATCGTACAAGCTGCGCATGTGTACATTCGCACGCAATTTTTCATTCCTCCAATCTCACTTCATTTCTACAAAGTGTTTTTGTTTGCACTTTTATGTCTATGCCAGTTCGTTTTAGCTAGTTATTACAATATAATAGAATATATAAACAAACTATAACAATGAGTAAAAAATAAACTAACACAAAAAAAATTTAGAAAGCAACTGTACACCAGGAGCGAGCGGGTTGTGGTATCGGTGCGCGGGGTTGAATACCACAGTAAAGACAGTAAGCCCTTATGCATGTCAGCCTGCGGCCCTTTCACTCCCCTGTGAAATCTTAATTTCGAATTCTGCGATTTAAAGGTCATCGCTAGAGATCGGATTTATGCCGTACTTTTGTACAGAGGCATTTAAGACATATTTTTTCATCCTCAAGCAAACTAATGAGCAATCAAGATTGGTTTTAAGCTAAACCTGGTCTCTGTTATGACTACAGTCTCTTGGCCAAAAACGGTCAAGTGATACTTCAGACGTATAAAATTTTCATACTAATAAATTACTACAAATTTGAATACGCCCCTGCAGTCGTAAGATCAACACAAGTGCTCGGGTACATTAAATTATGGCTAACTTTTATTAATTCTGTACAAAGTCAACAAATTAAGAGGCTCTTCGGAGAATTCGCAATATTTTCGTACATTTCTGAATCCCTAAGATTAAAGCAAATTTGCCTTCAGAGACCAATATTTACAGTGCTTTAATGAAGCCCGTTGAAGAACAATATTGTTTCAAATATAATTTATTGATTTGTAAAGGTATCTCGACGGTTATGGAGGTGCTTGACCACGATCCCACTCGGTGTTAAGTGGAACTGCAGTCCTGGATGGTAAGGCGCACTAGCTTAGTAAATGCCTATTCACTCTACTCTTGAAAACATCCACATTGTATAGGATATACATAATCGGAGGGAAAGACCTTCGCTCTCGGGTATGCGCGATGTCCACAAGTAAAGGATGAAATACAGCAGTACGTCTTGAAGTCTGATGAACGGGGATGGGGGAATTAGATCAAGTAATTCCTGGGCACACTCACCAAAATTTGTTCTGTAACAGCGAAAAGCTAGCTACCTTACGCCTGTGCTCAAGACTGAGCTGATTGGTTTTAACTGCGTCACAGATATCTCATAGCCCGCCTTTTCACCTAATCCACAGCTGCAAGATGGCATTTAGTATTACCTTCCCAAGTGTGAACAGTATTTTTCACTGGTAAAGCTGTGTAAAACCAATATTCTCACACGTTGTATTAGCCCGAATCCAGATGTAGTATGAAATTATTTTTGTTCGGGAAAACTCCATCTTTATCTGAATACGATGACACCCGAACTGTCAATGAATGATCGTATTAAATGAGTGACATTTTCATATCCATTAATATGGAGCTTTATTGTTCAGTGTCAAATGTCAAAATGAATAATTTCATGGTATAATATAGAGATGTTACAACCATAATAATTATTACATAAAACGGGATATTACCATTTCCAGTGTATTATACGAAATGAGTTCCAGATATTTTTAATTCAATTGTTAAGTTTGTGACCAAATCATGAAATTAGATAAGATAAAAAAATCACACCCTACAGAAGAAGACATTGTTCACTTAAAATAAAACATCAAACGGGTGGTAGCTGAAGGGGAAAAGTGAACCCTATTCGCCACAATTTATTGAAATTTCACCGAAAGAACGGTCGAAACGTGCTTCGATAAAATCCTTTGCCTTTCCATGGCGAGAATTACAGCGCTCAAAAAAATATAACGACCGTCGGTGCAGAAAGTGAGTTACCGTCGGAGAGGAAAATAAAATACGCGGATAGATAAAGTGATGCTGTGAGCTTGCAGAAGTTCAATCGACGGAGATCGGGAATCATCTCTCTATTGTATGTCTTTTTACATTTATACTATTAAATTGTAATATTCCGCTGACGTCAAAACGTACGGTTCACAATTCGTCTGTATGTTTTTTAAATATTAGTTACCTCACAACTTTCGACTGGGTGAACGGAATAATTCAATATGACCGATTTCGATGATTGATTTTTTATTGGAAAGGATGTACTTTAAGAGTAGATTGATGAAAGGTTGGTTAGGTTTTGATTATTTCTATTTTGTAATATTCATAGAATAATTCGGAAATACAAAGAGGGCATCAGAATACCATTTAACGTTTGATTCTATTTGAAGTAGGTTTTAGTTTTTGCTTGTAATCTTGTGCTTTTTTAATAGATAGATATGCTGTTTGACAAAGTTAGGAAATTTCAAATTTTGAAGGAAAACATTGTGATGAAACCTACACTATGTCTTAGAAAAAAATGTGAAGTCTGCTAATCCGCACCAGGTGTACGTGGCGGACTATGCCCTTACACTCTTTTTACAGAGAAGGCCTGCGTCCAACAGTGGGACATATATTATATATAAAAAGGCTGTAATTTTAACTTTAATTGGTCTTAAGTTACAGGTCTAATAGTATTTCCGACGGTTGGACTTTCACTGTAAAAAGTATAAGGGCATAGTCTGCCACGCGATCCTAGTGCGGATTGGCAAACTTCACATTTTTTCTAAGACATGTTGGTTTCCTCACGATGTTTTCCTTCACCGCCGAGCATAAATAGAAATGCCCTTGTCAAAATATGTTACATGATGTTTTCTATAAGACATATATAAGCTAATCATGAAGTAGACAACGGAGGCCTTAAAAGAGAATAACAATATTTTAGCCCAAAATTGGGACAATGTAAATACTTACAAAGGGTTTATTATGACAAAACTCAGAGCTCGCAGGTCGAGGGTAAATTAGATTTTGCAGCTATGCGGCGTAACATCAACAAAAATTTGATTAGAGAGACGTCGTAAATGTTTTTGTTCACAAATATACTTGGGGGCGAAATTAACGGAATACGAAAAAAGGTCGGGAACTTTTTTATTTAAAATCACAAGTTTTTTTTCTTTTAATTTCGGAACCAGGTACACAATTGAATTTGGATAACATCCACATAGGCTTTTACTATTATTAACACTTTTTTTATGACGAATCTGCGCTGGTCTGAAAAGCTGACTGCACCAGTTTCATCGGGTTTGAGAGGAGCAGGTTGCTTAGCCTGAACCTATTGGATGTAACACGGCGCAAAGGCTCCCGAGAGGGAACCTTGGCTTGGACGGTTAATGCAAGCACGTTAGTATTACAATTCGAGGGCGCTCGAAAGGGCCGTACCACGACTGGAAACGGTAGCTTGACCACGGAAAAACTCTCCTATTCTCTGGCCATCAGCGGGAGTTGGTCACAAAAAAAGAAGAATAATCAAGCCAAATATAAATCTCATGTGTGTATTTTAGTCTCTATTCTTTTAAAGAAATAGAAAATGAACAACCTATATATGACCTATTAATAGGCACTGGCTTTCTCTGTACAGAGAGCATAAGGGCATAAATCATGTCTTTATAAAAGTCATGTTTAACTTAAAGTTGCTGATATGCAGGCTGCGGCAACCGCACGAACAGTAAGCACCCACGGTTTGTTCCCGAACCATTAGGGTGTATTTAAATTAGCTTTTACAGCCTTGATCAAATATATTAAAAACAATCTTATATGAAGACTATAAATAAGATTAAATATTAATAGTAATTTATAAATATGCCCGCTATAACAGCGGTAAAGGGAGCAGTAGGACACACGTACGGCTAACACAATCTGCAAAGTTACGTTCACTGCAGTGTATTAACTTAATTTATACCTGACACGGGAAGCGGAGCTTTCGTAGCGTATCACTTTTAATTAAACCGATTTGTTAGTTTTTATTCAAGATAAAAAGCTTTGAGGTATTTTTATGCACGCGACGGTGAACGGATGCAGTTATAAACGTTGCATTAAGTTTATCACGATAATTATATACCAATATATACAATTTTTATGTATTCTGGCAAAATGCCAATGGTGCCATAATTTATGGTATGATTGATCATACCAAAAGTTGCAGGTTCAAATCCAAATTAAAATATTGAGATAGATAATCTCGTTCTCACGAACGTCAATAATGTAATAATTGTAAGATTTTTTGATTTTTTTTCGGAGAAAAAAAGATTGCTAGAATTTTTTTTTTAATAAATATTAAGAACATTCTTAGTTGGAATGGTTAACATTCTTGTTAACCATTCCAACCAAGCTTAAACTCTTGCTAGGAGAAGTTCGCAATAATATGGTAGATACGAACCTACGATCTCGTGTTTAGCAGACCGTACCCACCGTACCCATTGGGCTATATTTCATGTGTATGTATAACTTAAGTAATCCCAACTGGGATCACTACAGCGACTGTTGCGTGAATGGGTCGGCGCGATCGGGGAAGTTCCACACGATCCTGCAGAATAGCAGCGTGATATTTATACTTCTGCGGTCCACGAGATGACATGATCAGTGAACCACCAGGTTAGGTAGACAGTAATGGTCTCTGGTGGGTTGTGGCGAGCAGTGGTAACAATCTGTTCTAAGCTCAATTTTGTATAGATTGTCACATTTCCCTGCATTTGTAAAAAATAATTACGTAACCATCATATAAACTAATTATGTTTACATACAAAAATCTCCTCACTTAAATATTTGCTCAAAATATGTTTACGCGAAATTAAAGCTTGTTTAATAAGGTAGAGTAACCACAAAGGAACCAAGAATGACGACGTACTATATTTTAAAGCTGAAAAACAATATTTTAACAACGGAAATACAAAACTTATTATCACAAAAGTCAGAGCTCGTCGGCCGAAGGTTCAATTGAAATTGTAGAATGGAGACAATTTGACTTTCTTATAATCATCTATATTTAGTGTACATGTTATTTATATACGATTTTATATATTAAATACATAATATATAAAAATTAAGAGTCAATAACCTAATGGGTACGGTCTGCAAATCGTAAGGTCAATATAATCAAGCAATCAAAATAATATTAATGTTACAAGTAACAATAAGAAAAAAATAACAACAACTTCATTAAAACTTTACGAAGTCTCGGGACAGCAAATAAGAAAAATATGTTTGTAATACGCAACGTTCAAAGTTATCTTGAAGCAAAATATTTTCACAATAGTAAATTGAAAATAGACTTTAACGAATAACAAGTTTTTCGTTTTCTCAGTAACGAACTAGCGACGCAAACAAGCGTTGAGAAAAATTTTACGATCTTTGATGACTTCAACTAAAAAGAAGATACAATTTAATAAAAACATTATAGTACTCTGTTTATTGTTTAAATAAAATAAAGCAAAATCTAGCCCTAGCTAGATCTAGAAGGGCTGGGTACGCTAGTATTATAAAAGAAGACATTAAAATAATTGTAATGAAACATGTTTAGCAAAAAGTTAGAATAATATAAAACATCCGTCTCTTCCAGTATAAAACAATTTATATCAATAACGCGTCCCATTTTCCGCAAAATTGCCGCCTTTATTGGTTCCGTAGAACCCTCTACATTTTGTTACTCTGTATGCTATTATTTTTTCCTTATAAAACGTTCTTCATAATGCTGATGTCCATATTTTGGTGCTTAAGGAAACAAAAACAATATTGTATTAAATAAAATATTGCGGTAATAGAACACCACTAAAATTTGCTTTTTTATATTGCTACATGCGATCTAGAAAACGACGGTTTTATATGAAAAAATATTAATATATTCTCAGAAGATACGTGACGTAATACTACTACGACTAGTATTAGCAATTAAAAGCATAAACGTTCAGCCTCTCCTTAATACGTGTTTCATAATCTTTCAATATATGTATGTATGTATTATGTATGAGTATTATCTGTAAATCTAATCTGTGTGTTAGTAGAACAAAAAAATAGTGTAAATTCTGATAAACGTGTTGACCTAACCACTGATTTACGCTTACAAAGTTGGCAAGTAGTTATAAAGTTTTAACTTAATTTTACAGCAACTCAATTATAAGTAGGTGTTTACACAAATTCAACACTTTAATATTAGTTTAGCTTTTTAGCACATGCATGCTGTGATTAAATTCATGCTATATACCTAAAATAATTCAAGTAAATTAACAGCTTTTATTTCCCACAGTTGGGTGCTGTATTCCGTCACGTGGCCCTTGTGCAGAGTAGTAGACTTCACATGTCTCAGAAAATTTACTGAGAGTTTCCTTACGATTTTTTCTTTCGGTAAATCAAAATACAAAATTGCTTTAATTTCATTGGATTGTTAGCGTAGAAGCCGAAGATGAAAAGTCACTTATTTTAAAAGCCGGTATGTCATTCCAGTGCGAATATTGAAATTAGAACTTCAAGCATGGTTTATAAATCCAATTTAGAGTTTAATCGAAAGATTAGCTATTAGGTAATTAATATAAGGAAAGTACCATGGCCTTGCACAACACCGACTAAGATGAGCAACTTTTTTCTTACACGAGTTACCAATGAAGAGTTTGTATGAGTATATTGGAATCGAGGTAAGTTTTCCAAGCAAACGACACATCTTAATCGTATATCTCGAAACAACGAAAAGCAACGCAAGATTTTGTATATCAAAAACCTGTATGTCACTTACTATAAATCGAACCTTTCCCGCTTCATAACTATAACTATACAAATAAATAAAATTGGAATGACTTTGTAATATTAAAGTAAGTGCTTTTTACTACAAGCAAATAAATGTATACGGTACAAATACCAAAATATTTTTTTTACATCTGTTTGTTTCGGCTAATCTCCGGAATGGCTGGAATGATTTTGACGCAACTTTCACTAGCAGATACCTGGTGTAATGTAGAAAAAGTAGGAAAATAGTTTTTTATAGCTTCTCTTCTTATTTATGTCTAAATTAGTTTGCATTGCCGCAAGGAGAGCAAAACCAATTTGACATCAAACAATATGTTGCAATTATTGTTTTCGGTATCAAATTAAAGGTAACGAATAATATAATAATGCCGAATTAGATACCTACCCTCTTCTCAAGTCAGGTCAGGGACCGTGCCCACAATCCACTCGTGTAAGGATAAGCCGCGTAATAGGATTAACACTAGACAGCGATGTCAAACACGCGTTAATCCGAAAGGTAATTCTACTTATGGCATCTTACGTGGAGTCTAGTTCCGTTATTGATATAATCTATAAAACGACAATGCTCATATCGAATAGAGGATATATACTTTAATATAATAAATAATTTTGTTATAACTAAAACTAGAAAATATAACTTAACTATACATATAAAACAATACATAATATTAACTAAAAAAATATATACAATATAACTGTGCCAAACCGTCGTCGCTTGGCAGCGTGGCCAGAAGGCTGGTAGCATTGCTCAGCCTCTGTGCAAGGTATAAGCCAGCCTTCTAGTCACCAGATGTGTCGACAAACTTCTTAGCAACATTAAAAAAGGTGGTGTACACTAGGATCCCACGGACTCAAAGTTTCTAACCCAAATGGCTCAAATATGAAACCCCTATCGACACTCAACAGAAGATCCTGGAACATGTGACGCTGCCAAATTATCGACGCAATAATATTATTTCTATGTTTATAAACGCTAACATTGTTTCATCTCCAAAATAGCCGTATTAAACATTCTTACGAGAAAATATTACATGAATTACAGATATTTCATCTGACAAAAAATCTCATAACTTTAATTAATTTTCGCTGTATTCCAAAAGCCTTTGAGTAGGATATTTATATATTATACCGTCCATAACCGTATCTAGTGGGGCCACAAAAGCCGCAGCTGAGACATTTTTGAGGCATTAAAACATATTTATCATCCGAAAATTATCCCTCGAGAGATTTGAAGTTTTGTGTATTAGCATATAAGCTAGGTCGCTTCTGTTTTAGGCCGCTCGGCAGAACTATAAAGTTTAAGCATGCAATTAGATATTATAACAAGTATAGAAATACAAATAAAAACACTCACGTTCGTCATCCAAAGGATCATTCAGGATCCATTTAGAAGGTCTATTCTCAGCAGTGGATTGATACAGACTGATGATTATGAAACTACAGCTGGAAATAACAAACCAGAACCCGCACTCTAACCAACAAGGTTCACAAGGAGATTGTCGAGTAATAAATGTAACGAGTTAAATTAATTCTGTGATTGATTACAGTTACAAGATCACATCTATAAAGGGTCCTTTGATCTCGGTGAAATCAATCAATTAGTGGTAAGTATTAATTTAACCGGGCTTTGATAATCTTGTACTAGGTATTCCTGGATTAATTAAATTTTAGTGCATAGTGTATGACAAGACATGTTAGCGTTTATGTTAGCTTATTATAACAGCGTTGGTTTTATCCGTCTCACTTGTGAAATAATCACTGCCAAATTTGAATGTCCATGCATGAAAGGTTGTTTGGCACTCACATATTCAATTGAATGTTGCTTTACATACTACATCTTCTTCTTCTTCACTTAATCACGTACTTCTACTGGTACTTGTCATGACGTAGGATATGGCCCAGGTACGAGATCTTACGCTGCTATATAGTCTTTACCAGTTCACTCTTCTTCTCCATTCAGCTGCGTCATCAAATAGCCTCTAAGCAAAACTTTCTCCCGAGTCCAAAGCTGCGAGATGGCATTTAGCAGCGCCTGCTAAATGCCATCTCGCAGCATGCCATGCAGCTTTGTGCAATCATAACGCCGTCATTTAAATGTTAATTTTGTTTCCTTGCATTCCAAAGCCAAACCCTAGTATATAGAATACTAGGGTACATTTATTATTGTTTGGAAGAATTCTTATTGGTTGATGTTGATAGGTTTACGGCAATACATGATTAGATTAGACAAATCCCTAAGGACAACAAGCACGATTGTAGAAGAAAAAAAGAGAATATTGATGCCAGAACTGCTGAATATCATAATCGTCATGTCATGAACCTATGTCTATTCACTTCCGGAAATAGGCTTTTTCCAAATGCGTTTGATCCGTTACGACAGATTTGATTTGAGTCGGTTTTCCTTCCCTTAGATTGGTTTGGCGCTAGATGTGACGGTAATCTAAGTCAATGGTGCCTGAGACACGGCTCGCGCGGATGCTTGAACCGGATTACCTACAGGTACTTCAACTTCACATTGTTACAGTCAATATTGCTTCAAAGAATTCTACAAGCACCAAATATTAAAATTGTTTTCTCATTTCACCGATAGAGGCCTCTCACAGAGCAATAAGAGCACGATCGTCGACCGGGAGGGCGCTCAAGATATCAAGCGAAAGTGTTCTTCGATAACGACCCTAAGTAGATATTGTGCTTAAGATGAAAATGATAATAATATTTATCCCAGGAACTGGAGCATTGAATTCACACATAATTCGCACCTCGTAAATTATTTCGTGCATCCATCTGTGATTATTTATGCAACCGAATGATATCCACGTGTATGTGCATTAAACGCATGGTAGTGTGTGAGTTTATTTTTATTGCAGTAGAGTAGATTTTGAATGTATAATAAAAAATATCTATATAAACTCTTTTATATAATTGTTGGCCAGAGAAGCCGGCCTTTACTGCTTCACCGGATTGAGAGGTGGCATAGCTCTCTTAGGTCGCGTAGCCTGAACCTCTATATTAAACTATAAGTGTGTGAAATTTCTCCTCCGTCCGCGCAATTTTCATAAGTTTTTTCTTCACGTATTGATCTAATGATTATTTATTATTTTATCTATATTGTAACAATATACAATTCTTCATTTTCATTTAATTCATACAGCGCAAGTGAGTGGTGGGTTCGGCAAAAGGCGTCCTGGAAACAGATATCAACCAGATTGACGACGCAAAAGAAAAGATAAGTAAGGATTACAAATATGTATATATTAAATAAAGATAGATGTATGTGAATGAACAAGGTGAAGGAAAGAAGTGTGTCATGTTCGTACTAAGAGTAAGTCAGTGATCTCTTTCCACCCCTGTGAATGACTGGCGAGAGTGTTTGGATTTGTTTTTAAGTTTAGTGGTGTATTCTAATAGTTAATATACAATTAGAAAAATGTTTCTGACATTAATTTTAAAGAGAACTATTTATTCAAGGCATTTTCCGCAGGCATAGTCATAGGTTGACCTTTGAGTACGCTACAACTAGTATGATATTATTTGTCTGCAACCCGCCGCAGTATATTGCAGCGTAATGTAGAGACAAGACGCGCGGCTAACAACCAATTTCCTGGTAATTGCCCTCTATAATAGCAGTCGGTACAAAGGGGTGTTGCAATCTTCAACGGAAATAGAATCTCGATTGCAATTATAAATACAACTGTTAACTACAATTCATGCTTAATACACACAAGAACAAGAGGTGTCTTGGGATGAGGAATCTACTGAGTACATAGAAGGGTAGACAGATATCCCAGACATTCACTAAGCATAATTCTAACATAACTCTTTCAATTCACAGTCATTCGAATGCAGTCAACTCATGAAGAATAGTTATGGTCGGGTGCAGTTACTCCTTGCCTTTAATAAATAAAAAAGCTTTTTTTTTATTAACGGGGGAAATTTTCAAAAAGATGCCCTGCCTTCTGGCGGGAAAAGCGAGGTTATGTGATTTTCGTACTCAATAAAACTCCCCCGGTGGCCCTTCCTCGATGCAAGGTGAGGGGCTCCGGGATCGCCAGTGAAACATCGCCTGTGATCCCGAGGCCCCTTTTAGTCCCTTCTACGACAGGCAGTGTATTATTCTACGAGTCCAGTACTACAGGGTTGATATAAAAAAAGCTCTTTAAACCATTATAGGGTGGTGGATCACCTAGACATTTCATACAGTTTACTTCATAAAGTTTAGTTTCATTACAATGTGGGTATTTTCAAGAGTACAGTGAAAAGGCATTTACTAACCTTAACTCAGCGCGCGCTTTATCAGCCAGGATTGAATATCCATTTAACGGCAGGTTAGATCGTGATCAAGTACTTGCTTAGAAAGTTTAAAAAAATCATTTTACTCATTATTTTAAACCATTCCAAAACAAGCTAGAAGATGGTTCATGTCAATGGACGAATGGCGATTTGGCCCTATTGCCTTATGTTTCATAGTACGTACTGTAAACCATTACGTTGTGACCTATTAATGACCGGCTACTCCGCAAATTCACAAGCGCGACGTTAACTAACATAATGATTATACGAAAATAAATTATTTATATTTACTAGTAAAAACAAAAACCGACTTCAAATCGAATATAATATTACGAAATAGAATTAATCACAACCAAACTCTCATTAGACTGTAAAGTACATTCTTTCCAGTTGGCGTGATATTGAGTGTTTCGTCCATTTGTCGCACATTTAGGACTTGTATGATTTTCTCGTGCCGTTGTCATAATTAGTGCACCATCTTTCGAATTAAATATCATTCATCTAAATCGGCTCACCGAAAAACACCACCACACCACAAAATGAAATAACAAGTTAAAAACATATAGACGGATTGAGAACCTCTCCCATTCTTTGAAGTCGGTTGAAAATAAATCACAAAAAAGCTTTTCAAATACGGTCAAATGCAATTGTTTTCATATGAAATTCGTTTAGATTGCAACGGAACGTAGCATAGTTTCCGGGTAAGGCCTAATTCAATTTGCAACATCTCGGAGACGGCGTGGGCTTTCTCTGCGGATTTTCATCATAGTGAGCAATTACCGGCAAATTGCGTGTTAGCTCGCAGCGTTGTGCCCCCGCTATGAGCCTTTGTAATCTATAGCTGTTGTATTGATTGGCCTTTATTTATTGCCTTTTTATTGGCAGATAACTGATGTACGAGTAACAAGGAGTAGTAGACTTAAATTTACTTTTTATTTAACCGAATTCAAAAAAGGAAGTTATTGATCAGGTTATGATTTAAATTATTAATTAGTTGGATAGATTAGTTGTGTTTGTGAGCAATTTCAAAAGAGTCTATTTATCTATCTATCTACATTTCGTTCTACAAAAAGACGAAACAATGGGACTGGAATTTTATCGGATAAATTTATGGCTCGAGTCTCATTTACTGGAATGTTAGCAGCTCAGCGACGGCTGCTTTACGACGATAACAATGTTATTACGTATCCCAAACTAAAGAAATACGCAGAGGTCATGTTGTGTTGAAGTGTCGGTACACATGTTTCTCTACTTTAATAAAGTGCAGTAAAATGCCTGCTGTAATAATTTTTGCCCACATTACCCTACATCTACCTAAGATGTTTAACGTTACAAAGAATTTTGATTATTAAAAAAAGAAGATTGTTAAAGTTACAGTTGTTGATTTACATTTTATATGGAAATAGCTGATTCGACAAATTCGTACCGCTTTATTTTTTGATAGTAGTTAGTACAACCTCAAAGAGTTTCGAACCGGACTTTATAATTGACATTTATGTTATGACGTATGGTCTGCTTGCAGTTGTCAATCCTTAGCTGAACAATTGAACGTCATTCTGTCTCATTCACTAACTTTAATGAGGTCTAATATATATAGTATAATACAATATATCAAAAATATCATACAAAATATTAAAAATATGGTAAAAACCTTACCCAGTGTACCATCGCCAACGAAGCAGAGCCCAAGCAACTGGTGGTTATTATTAGTATATGTATATATTGATTAAAATGTATCTTTATGTATGTATATTTAATGTTTTTTTTAAGTATTAAAATAAAAATAGATATGATCACAGACCCACTAAAAGTCTTTCTAGAGGCAAGTTTTTGTCCATCCAAAGATTGTCCGGAAAAGATCACCCTTGCGGTAATATCGCCCCTATTGCGCATGCAATTATATCGACATAATGTATTTTTTGTAATTGTTGTGCAATAAAGTATATTCATTCATTCATTCATGTTGCTCTCTTGCATTATATTTTATCTATATACATCTACATAGACACCCGATTAACAATAAGTCAGGAGATCGATCTCTGCCAATGTTTTGCAGTTATTCGAATTGGTTCCTAAGGCAATTTCAAATTACAACTGATCCTTTAGAAGATCGTTGGGTAAGGTCTTGTCCTATGACTGAAATGATATGCTAAACGAAGAACGAGAAAAGAAGGTATTATGATGGAAGACGTGAACACAACCGTCTACATGATGGTATAATAGTGTTTCGTAATAACACAAAGCGAGCTGTGCCCGAGAATATATTCCTCTTTCACACGAGGACAGATGTCGACACCAAATGAGAAAAGTTACAAACTTGCTAACTCATATTACACTTTTCTAGGATAACTTTGAAACTTAACCAACTCTGGCAAATCTTCTCAAAATTAACTTACTTTTTGACTTGCGCTGAATATTTGGTGTAGTTTTTATTTTTTAATTTTTGACTGACGTGAACCATCTCCTAGGACAAGCTTAAACTTAGTTTAAACATAAAAAAATATTGCTAGCATTCTTTTACAAAAAAAAAATCTTGCAGCCTATATATAGACTATTATATATCCTAAAGAGAGCATAAGAACATGGTCCGCCATGCGACCCTTGCGCGGATTGACAGATTTCACATGTCTTATGTCCATTGTGCGCCGAGCGCGTGGTATATCGGCATTTAAAAATTGAATCGAACAAACAATTTAATTGGTCCCGGCACCGAGGATCGGACTCGGTTTGCTCAAACATGTAAACAGAAAATTTAAAAGTGTTGTACAGGTAAATAGAAGTTGCTAAAATTAACAACAGAAACGGTTAAAAGCAAACTGACTATATATAACTGGAACAAACAAGTTCTAATACAAATATTTTGTTTACTCTATTGTTTTCTAATCTAACGAAATAGAAAATGTATAGAGAAAACATACAATACTATTCAATATACAAATGTTCACTATTCACACAACACGACCGCAGAATGTGATCAAACTTTCTAAATAACGATGATTCGTAATATTTATTCGTCCATTTGTAGCGCACATATTTGATGCAAATTTAGGGCTTATATGTTTATCTCATGGATTCCATTGTGATAATTGGACCAAATTGTAATGGGACCACACGGTAAGCACTAGCCTTCAAATAAAAAAAGTCCCACCAATCGGTTCTAGTCGAAAGTTATGTGGTAACAAACATAAGAAAAACATACAGACGAATTAATAATCTCTGGAATCTAATCCTTTTTTGTAGTCGGTTCAAAATATTAAAATTATCTCGAAATCATCTCATCCTATCTGGTTCAATAAATCCCTTATTAAAAGATTAAAAGAAAAGGACAGACTTCCTAAGAAATATCGTCGATATACTCGTAATAACGCGCGTGATGTATTTATACAGCGCTGCCGTAATCTTAGAGAAAAGTGCTATAGGCAATAGTTAAAGTTAAAGTTACATAATATAATATTCATATAATTACATAAAATATATATATATAAAGATTTTATTATTTATTATTATATATGAGTATAAGAGCATAGTCCACCACGAGGCCTTAGTACGGATTGGCAGACTTCACTTGGCTTGGAAAACTTTCTAAGACATGTAGGTTTCCTCACGATGTTTTCCATCACCAAGTCCGTGATAAATCAGCACATAAAATTGCAACAGCAAATTTATTAGTGCCGGCACCGGGGATCGAACTTGGGTTGCTATCATACCATGCAACTTGAGTGAACTGCCCGGACACTGAGCTACCACGGCTATAGGCAATACATAATCTTATATCGAACATAATATTACTAGAAATCCTAAGCTATCTTATATTTGACATAGTTTGTAAAACTGTTTAATACTACAATGTATGCTTGTGTAATGCTATCGCATATCAATTAAATAAAAAAACAATATATAATTTATTAAAACTATACGCTTCCCATTTTCAATGCTAACGACGCTGCCTTCTCCTGCGATGGATGTTCTTTGCTAACCATAATTACTAATACTAATATTCCTAAGAGAGCTGAATGCTCATTCTTTAAAAAAATATGCGTAAAACATAAATTTACAGGTAAATTAATTTAGAATTCATCTAGCATATGCGTCGCTAAGATTTCAGTCTTAATTACTCTGTATTCACTAGAGCTCAGTAATTATCATATGGAGTAAATATTTACGATATTAATTATCAAAGCTTTGTATTTATTTTATGTTACAATGTATGTTCAACTCTTATTAACGTTGTAATTGGTATTTATCTCCAGGGACATTGTTTGATAATAAGCCATGTACAATGTAGCATCATCCCCAACGGACCGTTCATTATCAATATTTACGAGAAGCATGTTCTGGCTGGCAGACTAATTCTTTGTATTTTTGCTATTGTTTCTTAAGAAACAAGGAATATCTGTTAGGACGAAAATAAAAGTTACAGGCTATAAATGTATGTCACACTGCTGGTCAAAGCCTTCTCTGTAATAAGACCATGCACTCATCCTGAGGCAACGCATACCTAGTGCTGATTGGACGACTTTCACTTGGAAAAGATTCTCTAATACATGGCGTTTGCTCACGATGTCGTTGATTATTTTTTATTAGAAAGGATGTCCTTCAACAGTAGTTTGATGCAATTTTGGTTAGGTTATTATTAATTCTATTTAATAATATTCCTACGATAATTTGGACGTCCGGGCATAATAGCCTTTAAAGTTTGACTCAAATTGAAGTCGGTTTTTGTTTTTGCTCGTAAATATACTTGTGTTATCTCCGTCTACTCCGGTTGGGCTGAAGAAAAAATTCGAATAACTGCGAAACATTAACGAGGTCGATCTCCCGACTTATTGTAAATCGGATGTCTATCTAGGCGTTGACTGTCAATGAAACGTAATGAAATAAACAGTCATTAATAGAAACGTATACAAACAAATAGCTTCACATCACTAATGCTAAAGTTTTGAAAGCACTATTGCATGAATTAGCAAGTTACGACATTGCGCCGTGGTCTCCAATCTGACAGCTTGCTAATTGGCTCATTATAAATTAAAATTAATTACCGCTTCCTGCTACAAGCCAAGTTTGAACTTTTTGTATAATTAATTGGAATTCTTACCAGCTATAACTGAAACTATGAAATAATGATATTCTCCAAGAAAGGTACCGCAATGACAAGTTCTAGGCAGTGTTAAGGAGACAGCTGTTCAAGTGATATATATTGTCGTTGTTAAATGTTTTCTATTAAGGCTAGCCTGATCCCTTATCGTATGGTAAGCTTGGGGGGAGGGAGTAACCTCCCGGGACGTGTTTTAGAGCACAGTGCAGGGGGGCTCCAGTGCGTTCCACTGGAGATCCCGGTGCCCATCTCCATGGACCAAAGAGTCCACCGTAGGGAATGAAGGTGGGAGAGTTTGTGAGTAAGAACCTCTCATAATATCTTGTTAAAGATTTCCTCACCGTCAGCAAAAAATGGTAAGCTTGTCAGACTCCTGGTCGTATTCGCTACCGGATAATCTCGAAGGCGATTAACATTTAACCTGAGTGCAGGGATGGATTTGAAGATTAGATAAGGAGCAAACGAGCATGCACTTGATCTTAGTGATCCCGCCGCCCACAAATACCACGAAAAGAAACCTTGTAAGCCAGATGTGGCTCTTTGACATTTTGGCTCTTTTTCTTAAAAAAAATTGTTACACTTTTCCGATTTTACGAATAGTTATTAATAGGTCATTAAAATGGCTCTTTGGTAAAAAAAAGTTTGCTCAAACCACCGAAACGGTTTTAAGACATAAATTTCCAACCATACTTGTTATTATATAAGACTGAACATATTTAGAGGAGTAAGATAATTACATTTCTAGCTTACTGCACGAGCATAACCGATATGCGATTAGTTCCGTTGTTAAATACCGGATGGAACCAGTCGGCCGCGAGTGGTCACTTCCAGTTAAGTGAACTACATATTGCCAGCAGACAAATGGACTGAGCATTCAACCGTTCTTTACAAAGGGGAATATCGCTTCCACGGCATGTTACAGTCAAATATTAAGACAATATCGGAATATGAATCGATGTTATCTCCGTGTAGATCTCTTATTTAATGGCTAACTATATAAAATACAGTATTATCCAGTTTTCAACCTACTTCAAAAAAGGACCTCCTCAATTTATATATGTTTTTTTACGTCATAACCTTCGACAGGGTGAACCGATTATGATGATTCTTTCTTGTTTGAAAGCTGATTAGCACCAGCTTTAGTTTGATTCGATTGTATTGCTTGCTTTAAAGAAAGCACGTGCGGACGCCCTCTTTGTATTTCAGAATTATCTTAGAATTATTATGAAATAGAATTAATCAAAACCTAACCAAACTTTCATCAAACTCCTAAAGTACAATCTTACCAATAAACAATGAATCATCGAAATCGGTTGACGTGATATTGAATAATTCAAAATTTAACACTTATACGGTTTTCTCATGGATGCCATTATCAAAATGGCTCATGTACCCTGGAAGCAGCAGCTTTCAAACAAAATAAGAATCATCAAAATTGGTTCAGCCAGTCGAAAGTTATGACGTAAAAAACCTAAAAACACGCAGACGAATTGAGAATTTTCTCCTTTTTGAAATCGGTTGAAAATAACGATAAAAACGTATTTTATTACCTTATAGTGTTTACCTGTTGGATTATTTACATAACCCACGCTATATAAGCATTACAGTATACCATCAGGAATCGAGATAAAGCACTTGTTATAAAGAATTAAAGAGTTGTTAAAGATAAGGAAAGGTTTCTTCAAATTTAATAAATATTAATTCTGTAACTTAAACGTTGTACATTTTCGTTCCTTTGTTAATGTTTTCCCATGTTACAGATCCTCTGTAAAATATCAAGTTTCTAATCCCAGCTGGCGCATACACACCACAATTATTTCGTAAGATATAGTTTCATGTTTTATTCCCTAATAAGGTTTGTGTAAAATCTCGGTGTTCAGTAACGTTGTTACTAAAAACAATATAACTCGATTTATATAGCGTATACGCGTGCGCCACCCCCGTAGGGACTGTGAATAACCGAGCACAGCAATTTGACATTTGAAATAATTATTTATTTATTCATAACATCAACAGTTCAATGTTGGAAAGCATATGTATATAAAGAAGTTAACATGGAACAAGAAATGGCTTTAAATTTTGTTAAAGTTCATCATCATCAGCCCGTCTCTTTCAACTGCTGGAAATAGGCCTTCCCAATGCCTTCCACCACATACGATCCTCCACTTTTCACATCCAGTCACTTCCGGTTATCCTTATAAGGTCGTCGGTCCATATGGAGGGAGGACGCCCTTCGCTTTTCCGACCCATACGTGGTCTCCATTCCAATACTTTCCTCTTTTTTGTTTTTGAAGTTTGAGTTAAGAAGCTAAGTCATATGACAAGGCAAGCCTTTCTCTAATCACAACATATCAAGTTACACTGTTAAGAATTTAATTTATTTTCTTAGTATACCAACATTTAGTAACAAATACCTCGCATGTCTTAAAGCGTAGTGAGATATAAATATATTTTCACGATAATTACGATAAACTTTTAACCTACGACAACAAAAAGATAATCCGAACGAACAGCTTTGACAAGCGGAATTTAGATAAGTCTGTCACATTAATATTCAAATACGACCGAGGCGTTTAATTTCAAACTCGAGGCTATATTCAAATTAGCATCAGCAGCGGATGGGTTCCTTTGTGGTCGCACAAGACCGGAATCGATTCAATACGGGTCATTGTTATTGACATAACCAATATATTATGATCCTCCTATCTCTTCCTGGGAGTTACCACACAGAGAGTAAATAACAAATCATCTGGTGAATAATATGGCAGTCGCTATACAGTCATACATATCTCTTTTATCTTTCACCTTTTCTTTTCAACCGACTTCAAAAGGACCTCCTCCTTTTCCTTTTCCAATTCATCTGTATTTTTTTATGTTTGTTGCTGCATAACTTTCGCCTAGCTAAACCGATTTGAATGATTCTTTTTTGAAAGCTGGTGCTTTTGCGTGGTCCCCATTGTTCCCGTAAGTACCATTTAAACTTGGTCCAATTCTGATTTATTACAAGGATAAATTCTAAGAGTAATTTGATGAAAGTTCAGTTAGGTTCTGACTAAGTTTGATTTCGTAATATTCCTCCGATAATACATAAAGGGCGTCCGCGCGTAAAAACGTTTAACGTTTGATTCGATGTGACGTCGGTTTTGTTTTTAGACGTCAGACGTATGAACGCAGTGTTAAAGTTTAAAACTGCTAAACTCGTTCCCGTTTGATTTAGTCAAAAAATGAGTAATGGGTGATTGAAAAAATTAAAGTAAAACTTCTTTACGTAATTTTGGGAAGGAAGATTCAGCGTTACGAAAATTGTGATAATTGTGATATAAACGGAAGTTAGGAAGAAATAAGATAATTAATTTAGAAAGAGGGAGAGATAAGTTTCGTATATTACTGTAGAGACAAGAGAAAGAGATGAGAGCACACATTTTTATTTCTCGTTCTCTCATAGCCAAGTTACATTCCGTATATCTAAAACACAGTGCAGGACTATAGTTTTTTTCACACTGTAGGAGCAAGAGAAAAGCGGGCGTACATATTTTCTTTCGCTCTTAAACAATCGTGTGTATATTATACATACATTTAAATGGAACTAAAGAAGTTTTACTTCAGTCGTGTGGTCACGTAAAGCGCATTCGTTTTTTTTATTCTTTTGCGTAAACTGACATTAACTTTGTGTTAAGGAATGTGTTTAATAGGTCATTGGACGTATGTACCGATGGCCCAGTGTACAGATCTCGTAAGCTGCAAGTTACGATGCTCTTAGACGTTAACAGCATCGCCCCGCTCGTTATTGTCCCCATTTCTTAGGAGACATTTCACTTATAACATTACGTTTAAGATTTCGCGTGTAAGGAATATAACGTTTTTTTCTGCATTGAGGTACCTAAAATACCTTTTACGGTAAAAGCATAAGAACACTAAAATCCGATAAGATTTAAAATATCACAGCCATTCCGATCGGCAGGGTACGCAAATAAGAAAGATTTATATTTCAAACTAAGACCATCCATTCCAACTAAGCTTTAGCTTGTGCTAGGAGAAGGTTCACGTCAATTGTCTGGTGGAACCGAACCTTACGAAATGATTAAAATATGAATAATATTTTTCGATTTTACCCGTACTTATAATGTTAATGAAGATTTGCAAGAATATTACTTTAGCAGCACGTGTAGGGCGAGCGAAATCCTAATTATTTCACGAAGGTTTTCCTGAAATTAGTTACATTGTTTACTAGAGATTTTTTCATAGATATTGTAGGCATTTTTAAGTGCATTTCATATATCAAACCAAAAACTCATTGACTTACTGTTGCTTAGCAACGCCCTCAGTACATTGCATTTTCTAAAACTGTATCCTACTTAGATCGATTACTGCATACTCAATTTCCTGAAAATTTTTGCAGTCGTTTCGGTCTTTCTTTAAAGGTATAAGATAAAAAATGTAAAAGAATAACAGAAAACATAACTCAAAACAGGAGATCTTCAGGAATCTTTAATATTCGAATATTAAAATGTAACTTTCAGAAAGAAACCGAACGAACTTTTTCAATGTAATATTTATAATAATATACAAGATAAACACTATATATAATATAATCCAACAATCAATTCATCGGTTATATGTATAAATATACGAAGCGGCGAGCGTGCCCGACGACTGGCCGCGATCCGACGGTCATAAAGCATCAACCCTTTTCACTTAAATTTATCGCCTTCACCTCACCGAGGCGAGAAAACGTTTTTGCGTCTTTGAAATTTTCTTTCGCAGTAATACGTGATACTGTCAGAGATAATTTGAATGATAACGGGCTGAAGGCACTATCTTTAGGTGCTGAGAAATTTTCAAGTGCCGTCAGTACCAACAGACCGCTGTAAACCTTTAATTTTGTGAAATAAAATATATAGCAGAGGACGGGATAGCTACGCATACAGTCGCGCACGCAATTGTTCATTTTACAAATTGCGAATAAAATATAAAAATTAACCTAACAAACAAAATGATTTTGTTTGAATTTTTATATTGGCATATTTACTATTTAAAATCACAAATAAACTATTTATTAATTGATTACTAAAATAAAATAAAACACAACTTAATAAAATAAAAATTGAAAATTAACTGATAAAAACAAAATTCATTTAACATAAAATTTAGTACGCGACTGTACTCCTGGAGCGAGGGGGGTGTGGTAACGGTGCGCAAGGCAGAGTACGTCAGGAGAGCCAATAAGCGCTTGCGTATGTCCGCGCGGGCCCCCTTCACTCCCCTGTGTGCATTCAAAGGAGATGGTACTTAATACGTCTGTATGTTTTGTGTTTGTTATCTCATAACTTTGGACTGGGTGAACCGATTTTGATGATTCTTTTATCTATTTCAAAAAGCTGGTGCTTCCTGTGTGGTCTCATTTTTATAATTTGGTATATTTGTGACAGTGGCATTCATGAGAAAACGATTTAAGTCTTAACTTTGTTTTCAGTATGTGCGCAACAAATGGGCAAATGAGTCAATATCACGCCAACCGAAATCGATGAATGAATGGTTAGGTTCTGATTAATTCTATTTCGTAATACTCGTTCTATAATTCGGAAATGCAAAGCCGCCCGCGTTTAACGTTTGATTCGATTTAAAGTCGGTTTTTATTTTTACTCTTAAATTCCACTATAAAGGAAGTACCGAAACAGTAGTATAATATCCATACGTGCCTACTTTAGTATTTAAACTGCCCAAAATTAAAATATTTCCCGTCAAATATAAATGTTTGTGAATATAACTTTCAACGCTGAAACAGCGGTACAGCACGGTGCCGTGTCAGATTATTCGAATGTAAACATTGTATAAAATGTCGCCAACATAAACGAAACACAGCAAATATACGCAAACACGTCGCGGATGGTTTAACAGTCGCACCAGACGTATTTGACTTTCAAAGCGCTTTAAAGGGCTTTGTCCTCAGTGACATTATATGTAGATTAAATTAAAAACAAGCATTTAGATTTCTCATAAAGCATTGTCAATTACAATTTAATTTATCAAGTTATATATATATAGTTTTATAACAGCATCAGTTTTACAATTTTACTGCGGAAAATATTTTTGAAAACAGAGCGCTCAAGTAAATCATTCGTCAGACGTACAACTAATTTAAAATTTTAACAAAGCTATAAAATTATTAAAATAATAAGCCCCCGGTCATAACATTCCTTTTAAACTCTTTTCAACCGACTTCAAAAAAGGAAGAGGTTATGTATGTATGTATATTATGTATCTGCATGTTTTTTGTGTGTTTGTTACCGTTTTTGATGATTCTTTTTTTATTTGAAAGTTGGTGCTTCCCATGTGGTCCCATTTCAATTTGTTCTATTTCTGGTAATGGCAATTCATGAGAAAACTGAAAAAATGAAAAATCAAGTATTTGCGCCACAAATGGACGAATAACTCAATAGCACTCCAACGGATTACGACGATTCCTTGTTTATTAGAAAGGATGTACTTTAAGAGTAGTTTAATGAAAGTTTGTTTTGGTTTTCATTAATTTTATTTCGTAATATTCCTACGATAATTCGGAAACATAAAGAGAGCGTTCGCGCGTAATAGCGTTAAACGTTTGATTCAATTTGAAGTCGAAGTCGAGTTTGAATTACTGACATTCCAATTGCATTCGTTTACGCTTCTACTCGGAGATTGTTCACTAAACCATTAAGCTATTGACGCTTTGTTCGCATTTATTAAATATTATTTTATAGTATAACGTTACATTGGAATTCAGCAATTATATCGTTATCAACACCATACAAATACATTGCTATGAGTAGCCAGGATAATTTATTACCCAATTCCGATATGATAACATAGGGATCGTAAGATATCTTGCGAGCGTGAAAAACGTTCATCACAAGGGTCATATATCTTGAGGCCGTCGTCCCCGGACCCTCAATGTATATTACAAGATTTTATGTTCATAGCGTTCCTTACCTTCCTTTGCGACTTCATTAATTTCTAATTCCATCAATATTTATGTTCAAAATAAACGTTTTCTTTAGTCATATACACTCGTGAACAAAAAAAAAGAGTCGGTAAAGAAAGTTTTAATATCGCGGAAGATAAAGACATTAGCTAACTGAAATAAATTGTGAATGTAGACAATTCAATATATTAAATTTTAATTAAAAATAAAATTTAATCAAAAACGTTTACGTCAGATTTTTCCTTTTTCGTTTAAGTTTATGTTTTTAATGAAATATAAATAAATTAATAAAAATATTTGTCTCTTACGCACAATTTATTTCAGTTAGCTATCGTCTTTATCTTCCGCGATATTCAAACTTTCGCGGTCAGCCGCTACCACATATCATATCGTATTCACCACGGTTATCTGAATTAGCAAGTTATATTCTATATTAATAGTCAATAATATTCTTTATTATTGACTATTCTTTCTGTATTTCACGTTCATTAATTGTGCGCTAACTCTAAATACAATCAAAACCATCTTGATTGGCATTCCGTTGTTATTGCAACGAAGTTCCTTACGTCAGGCTTGCAGGAGATGGGGGTTTTTCTGTGCGACCGAACTGAAAAATATGTGAAACCGTAAGAAAATACATAACAGAAGTGTTATAGTTGCATACACGGCGGCCGATAGCGTGACAGCGTTAACGTTCCGTCTGTTTTAGATCCAGCGTAAATTATAAAATGATTTTCAGCTTGTTGTGATTTTTTGCGCTTTAATATCTAGAATGTCCGGTCCTAATGACGGAGTTACAAGGTAATAAACATAAAAAAAAAACAATCAGATAAAAAAATCGCTTACTTTCTTGAAGTCGGTTAAAAAATTACATAGGTAAATACAACTCTATACGAAGCAACAATTAGACCGCGTTCGCTAAACTTGAGCGCGGCGCTGCCTTTGACACGTTATTAATGACTTCGATAGAATGTACTTCATTTTATATCCGTTGAAAAAGAAATTTCAGCAATTCCTAATTATGTCAATTTTTGCCCTCAATACATTTTTCAGGTTTAGAAATATTTGCAACTTCAAATAAATACTAATAAATTTGAAATTAGTCATCGAAACTAATTTGTTCAAATTTTGTACTTTACAAGTAGTAGTCAAGCACTTGTTTAAAAATAATAAAAAATAACAATTTTTTAAATTTTTCACTTACTAATCATCACCACTCCATTTTGCCCGGTCATTAGCATCCTCTTTCTTTACATTGCTGGACTTCATGGAAATAAAATTTGCTGGCTGGTACTCTGCTGTGTGGCTCCCTGCGTACGAGAACCAGCCAGCAAATTTTATACTGAATGATTTGATGGTGAATTTTATACAGACACAGGTATCCAACGTGGTGTACATATGTACGTTAGGCTTCCTTTCCTTTGCCTCTTTTACTATAAAAAAAATTGTTGGTCTGTTGATTTAAGCTGTTGGGTTTTAACACTACAAGGAAACTGTGTGAAACAATGTGAAACTTATGCTTCTCGGAAGTTTTAAATCGGAACACTTCTTCTCTAAGGTCTGTACTTAGTACTTATTTAACGCGAAGCAATTTCAAGTTACAGCACTCCTACTACTTCGCAACTATGAATAAATTAATGATGAATAAAAATAATATTCGTGCTGAATCTGAATATATGAACGAAGTTAAGTTAACGTGAACTAACGATGGCACAAGGGATATGACATTAGGAAACAAAAGCATAGTCTACACACCGCAAAAAATAATCTTTAAATAAAATTCAAACTGTGCGTTATTAAAACGACAGACGGTAAACAGACATACATTCGATAAACAAGTATATTTACGAGCAAACACAAAACCGACTTCAAATAGAATAAAACTTTAAACGCTAATACACGCGGTCGCACTCTCTGTGTTCATTAAAAAACTAATCATTGAAATCGGTTGGCGTGATATTAAATTATTCGTCCATTTGTCGCGCATTTACTTAATGCAAATGTAAGACTAATTTGGTTTCCTCATGGATGCTCAGAACTGGACGAAAAGGTCAACTGCATTGGGACGTGAAGTACCTGCTTTAAAAAAGAAACATCAGAATCGGTTCCCCAAGTCCAAAGTTCTGAGGTAACAAACATAAAAAACTTCAAACGAATTTATAAACTCCTTCGTTTTTGAATTCGATTGAAAAAAAGCTCTCACGTCCATTTAATAGTAAGTTAACAGAAACCGCGATAGCTGTTCGCTTTTTAATGAGCTTTGTCGTTATAGCTGTCAAGAACCTGCCGACCCATTCGTGTATTCTAACTGATTGTCTATGCTTATCTAATAGGTTGGGGAAAAAGTATTTTCGCAAAACTAGTATAAGTACTATAAGTAATAATCGTAAATATTATACTGTATATTATTATACTGTTTGTATGTGGCTGGTTTTGTTATCATTGAAAGTTTAAATTTTAAACAACATAATTCCAAATTCCAATTAGGAAAATGTGTGACTTTCGTTTGTTTCTTGTACTGTACTTTACAAAAGAAGTAAGAACTTGGTTCTGGATATTATAAGCGAATTCAAGAAATAATAAATTAAAACATGCGATTGATGCGTTAGACCTATATGTTTTTTTAAATCCAACACTCCCGCACGGAAACCAACTCTTCACAAAGTCAAGTACTGCACTCTAATTCCAGTTGCAGCGCTTCAAATAATTTAACTTCCGTTGCAATGCAACCACTATTTATGTTTTTTTAATAAATTTATATAAAAAGTGACTTGAAAAAAAGTGAAGGAGAATTGATGTTTTTACAGATTATGAATGTTCTTAACTTATTTTGTTAATAAGTTGTACGTAACATGTACTGACAAAGATAAAGTTATTTTCATTTACCATGTTCCTGGCACGTTCCTTACGCATCAATACGTCTACGTGTATCGTTGAAAGCGTCAGAATATTGTCAATTTTTTTTAAAACGTTATTTATTTTATTTCACTACTACCTTTTCTCCAATATTAAAGTATCATGATTTGTGCTACAGCATTGTACTACAAGTTTACAGACTGTAAATTTGATTCTAACTACATGCATACGAAAGTTAATATGGTATATATACCAAATAACATTTTTGTCTATATGTTTATCTCTGGAACGGCTGGACCAATTTCGACGGGACTTCTGCTGGTAGATATCTGATTAATTGAATAATTTAGGCTTCTTTTACTGTAGAAAAAAAATAATTGCAAGTTACACCTCGGAACGCGCCCAGTAGTTAATACGTAATTTATTCATTTAAACAAAAAAAATATAATTAAAGTACTCACAGCTTATGGTATTAAAGGTAGGCTCTGCAATTCAAAAGCAAGACAAGCTTCAAACTAGCTGTATAGGCACATCGAATGAAATAATAATTAAATATCTGAGCGATGCAATGAAGTCTGAGACAGAATGCGCTAAGTTATTCAATGCTCGTATGCGTTCGACGGAATGGATGGAATTTCCAATAAGTTCGACGACGCGGTCCTGAATGAGATCGCTTCTCCTTCCCCTGTACTGCTTACGATTCAATTAGAACTAATCTTATTTTACGGTATTCCAATAGTTTCACCCCATGTTTAAAAATAAATTTTCTTTTCAATCGACTTCAAAGAAGGATGTTCTCAATTAGTATGTATTTTTTTATGTTATCTCAGAACTTTCGACTGGATGAACCGATTTTAAATATTCTTTTTTATTTGAAACCTGGCGGTTCCGGTGGTCCAACAACAAACGAGTTCATATTAAGACTTAATCTAAAGAATATTTACGTAATAAATATGTAAATAACACCGTTATCCAAATAATAATGTCTACAATTTGTCTTTGCTTTTCCACTACACACGCCTTACCATGTATAAAGGAATGAATTTATTTCCTTTTAATTTAAGTAAAAAGCACATAACACATTTGAAGGATCAAAAGTCTGTTAAATTTTTTTTTTATAATGGTCAAAGGATAGAAATAGCACATCCATTTTGGCGTGTATATAAATAGTATTTCCAGTCAGCTTGATATTTCATTGAAATATAAACTAGCTCGTCTCTAGGAGACATATATTATTTAAGAGATGGGAATGCATCTTTAGTCACCATACTTATTAGAGATAAATATTTTAAATGAAGAGAAATGAACTAATTCTGAGAAAACATTCGAAAGAAATCCTTATTTAACTCCACAGTAAATTTAACGCCCGATTCGATTGCCGAAATTCTTTTGTGAATGGAGCTTATTACAGTTAGCCCTTGTTTCTTTATTCAAAACTTATTTGGATTTTTTTAATATACCAAAACTATCGATTATGTTGCTTCAGTAGAAAAATGTCATCTACAGTGTAAAACTGGTTCCTTTGCACCAAACTAAATATAACTGAAATGTTTTCGGGAGATAAAATGTATTTTAGACGCTTCTTAGGATTTACGCTTGAAACTTCAATCGTAAACTTTAATATTACTCTTTCACAGTTTCAGAGAAAAAGCAGCTGCTAAAATATTGAAAACTTTTGCGTTATGAAGTTGCGTCGAGCGTAAAGAAACGCTGCTGTAAGTTAAATATTCCCCTTTTACATTGGATGCACACAGCCCTCCCTCCAGGCGGAGATCATATAATTTCTTATACAAAGGACACAGAAAAATGTATCTAGATTTCTTCTTACAATAATTGATACAGTTCTTAAAACTGCGTGACAAATTTCACCTTAGTGGCTACTTGGTAGTTCTGAATTTTTTAAAATTGAAGCAACACTCTTGATATTGTGACAGCATAATTTTATTGTTTTTTTATTAGTCAAAATCTACAGCAAATGAAATTAACTAAATACAAGTGTAAGTCCCGATGAAAAACTATTTTTTTAAATAAAGATATAAAATCCAGCAATGCACTGTGGCCAGTTACTCATTATCACATCAGCTGTCTGCCAGTGAAAGTCTGTCAAAATCGGTCCATCCGTCCTCTGGGGAATCTTCTTTAGCGAGAGGAATCCTCATTAGCCGGAACAAACAGAGAAATGTTATGTTTTGGTATCTGACCGTATATACATCCACATTCATGTAATAAAAATCTATTATTATATTATATTACACTGTTTTTAAAAATATGATCGTGTATGCTAGGTCTCATCCCTTACAGATTGACATTAAATAAATACCATTTTTTCCAGTTTTAACAAGGAATGTATAGTGCTAAAACATTAGAAATTAATTAAACACGTGAATAAAAAAATAAAATTGCATTATCTGCAATGCGGGTGTATGTTATGTTACAATGTAGGCTGGGAGTGACATACATAACTAAAGAATATATAGAGAAATATGATTTTGATATATACAAATACTTTGTATAGTTTACAAAAAACTTTTATCTCTATATATTTACTAAATTAACTGTACTTTGTTACACAGTTATAGAATTTAAATACAATAATAATAATTCTAAAGCAAACTTCGGAGCGAGTTTCCTTCCGCGATAGTGAATAATGAAATCAGTTGGAAAAAGTTTCTCAACTTAAACAATATTTCCATGACGTCTCACGGCAGTGCTTTTGAATTTTGATATAGGAAAAAGACAGTCGCAGGGAAAATATTCCAATTATTGCTGTATTAATAATGAAAGATAAAGCAAAGCGCGTATTGTTAATTTTAATCCTTAAATAAGTTAGGGTACGCATACATACCCTCATTAAATATAAGAAAACTAAATAACTTTAACATACATTACTATGAACTTAGTTATAAAACCTACACAAATTCTATTGTAAGTTAGTAACACTGGAATCCCGGCTCCCTTAGTTTTACTGTTGTAATCTTGTTAACCATACTGCTAGCATCAGACATGCAAAGGGTGAGCTCACCTTTGTGTTAAAACTTGATAGTTCCAAAAGGATTTCAAATTAACTCATTTCTCTAGTTTGTACTCTAGGATTTTATAAATACGGTTACGTATCGCAACCAATTAAAAAAATTATATCTTCTGTAGTTTTAGGGTAAAAGGTAACAAAAAAACGACACATAATTTACTAATATAGATACATACACACACAAAGCGAATTATATAGACCGTGGCAGCTCAGAGTACGCTAGCAACCCGAGTTCGATCCCCGGTGCCGGCCAATGAATTTGCTGCAATGTTAAGTGCTGATTTACCATCTCGGCTATGTAGGAAAATATCATGAGGACAGCTATAGATATAGTGAGAAAAGATTTTTCTTCGTAGTTTTCGGAAAAGTTTACATAAGTCCTCGTAACTGAGCCCCGTTGCTATTGCAACTACTAAAATTCGTAATAAATAAAAATATTTTATTGTTGAAATATTAATTTATCTATATATAAAAAATAATATTTGTCTGTATTTCGTTTATGGAATCGTAAATTATGCATTTGATCATGTGATAATCTCCAACTAAGTGTTGTACATGAGTCTACTAAGGTTTCCGAGTTGGTACTGACAGATGGCGCCACTATCATTCCAATTAATATCATATATTGCCGTGACAGTTGAAACGAAAAACAGCAAACGCGGGAGCAATATTTGCGTAATGTCTTTCAAATAAATAGTTAGTGGAGTAACAACGTGCGCAGGCACAGCTAGTATAGAATAAAATTCGCAAATTACTAACAAATAATTTTTCAATGATAAAACATTATATTCACTTGAATATAACTTTTATTAATTACTCCTTGTATTACAAAAGTTTATGGCAAGGGCAACATTTACGGGGCGCGCCATCTGGAACAACTAGCAGCACACAAACAGCTTGTAAGGAACCTTTACCGCGGTAAGCTTATCTTAATTTGGAACATTGAAGCCATATGTTCTACAAAGGAACAAGGGGCTTATAAGAAACTGTGTAAATATATGTTCCGTTTATTTTCTACGCAATGTTGCACTATCGCCTCAAGTTACACTCAAACTTAAAAAATTAGAGAAGTGAAGATTGATGTAAAAGTAGTTGGACCGCCTGACCGCATAACGGTGTCCAATTATTATCATTTAATAACTAGGCACTCTTTTTGTTATAAGATCCTATAAATAGAACGCATATGTTAGATTTTACTACACACCAGACATAAATTACGAAGGAAATAACGGTACGAGCTAACAAGCAATTTACCGGTAATTAATCACTATAATGGATTTCCGCTGTGTCTGCTTTCTCGAAGATTTCTTTCGTGGTAGGGTCGGCAACGAGCGTTCAACACAACAAGTACACATAACATTGATATCTACATAGACATATCATATCTCCTTTAAATTCTAGCGTAGATAGAGACAGCAATTGATGATTGTTTTTCACCAACTTGATTAAAGGGAGGCTTTAATATTGCATGTACTAACTGTACTATTATATACGTTGTGCAGTTGGGGAATATCTCGTAGCAACGAGAATTAACACGGATTATGAAAAAAATGTAGTGGCTATTTCACCAATATTGATGTACTGGTTTCTATTATTTTACCGACTTTAAAAAACGAGTAGGTTCTCAATTCCAAACATTCGACTGGGTGCATCAATTTTGATGATTCTTATTTTAACTGGTACTTCTAATGTGTTCCCTATAGAGTCAATAAAATAGCTACCGACCGAGTCGTGGTTCGGCTCTCTCGGGCGCCCTCGGATCGGCCTGCTAACGCGTAAAAATAGTAATCGTCCATGCCGAGGTTACCCCTCACCGGGATCCTTGTGTCGAGATACCACCTAATAGAGGTTCAGGCTAAGCGACCTAAGAGCTATGCCGCCTCTCAATCCGGTGAAGCAGTAAAGGCCAACCCCTCTAACCGACTGTGTTAGTTCGTCCAAAAAAAAATGAGTTCCCGTTTCAATTTGGTCCAATTCTGACAGATGAAATTTGCAATAAGTATATGTGCTAAAATGAACGAATAACTCAATATCACGCCAACCGATTTCAATGATTCATTATAATAAGTTAAGTTCTGAATAATTCTATCCAACCATCATTCTGAAATACAACGTGGACGTCTGCGCAAAGTTTAATTCGAATTGAAGCAGTTTTTTGTTTTTACTCGCATATATACTTGTCGAAATCGTCCTATATTTCGATTGTTATATCTTATTTGTTACACGACAAAATAAAACAGACACATCCTTGCCAGCTGTTATAATATCGATGAATATATTTGTCCTCTACCCTAAATTTTCTCTACAAGGACTCAATGCGGCGAAGTTACAAATTTATTTTTTCGTATTTATCCCCGACACATGGAATTCTACTTCTATTTTATCCCGTTAAATCTTTATATAAAAGTTTTTAAAAAAATGTGACAGTTATCACATTTTTTTTGCATTGCCAACCTCTGAGAAAGGAGTAGACTCGTTTCTTGAAGATCCCCAAATCTACAGGTTCGGAAACTTGCTGGTGACAGTTGATTCCGCAGCTCGATAGTACATGAAAGAAAGTTACGCGAGAAATATTACTCTTAATTATATTTGTCTTTTTAAGTTTATTGTATTTTTATTTAAATCAACTTCCCTAATACAATCCCAAGGGACCTTGGAAGTTGAATTTATGTATATCCCGGCCATATAATTTTTTAAATTTCCTGAAACCGCCAGGTGTACTCGTTAGCATAAAACGTATATTTAGTGTTTACCGTTTTTACGTAAGATCGTTTTCACATATTGGCTTTTACTACTTTACGCCGTGTACTTCAGTTGCCTAACATTCGAAAGACTTGCGCGGACAAACGCATTAGCGATCTAAATAATGACAGTAATGCCCTTCACACTCTTTTATTTATTTCCTGCAATTTCGAATCAATCTAAATAATTGAAAAAACATACGAAATGTGCTGACAATAAAAGTTAAAATTAGAGATTGTAAATATATGTCTCACTGTTGGGCACAGAGAAATTTTCTTTAACGTAGGTTTCCTTCTCACAGAGCGCGTGGTAAATCAGCACTTACAATAGCAGAACACAATTTCATTGGTCCCGGGTAGCTAGCGTACTATGCAACTTGAGGCGACCGCCCGGACACTGAGCTACAACGGCTCACGACAACAATGAACACAAACGGTAAGAAGCTGTTCTAATTAATTAAGGTTGTGGTTTGAATCTAAGAATCTGAGATCTCAATAGAATTACAAGGAACCGATAATCACACTTTATTTCTACGACGTCTCCACATATCAAGAAGATATTCACACTTAGAACATTCAAAATTTTAAAAAAATATTTAAAATAATTTATTAAACCAAAAATACTTATAACAATATTCTTATATTTATGAAATTATCTAACGTCTAAACTAGGCCTGTATCACAGACGTTTAATTCACCTTGCTAAATTCAGATGAGAATAAAGTTTCTTAAACATTACTTCTATGAGGGCCAAGAAATACGTGTAATGGTCGTGTCTCCAACGTGAAGCTAATCCGCGACTTACACGAGCCAGTTATCGGCGGCCATTGAGAGGGTTAATCCTATTACAGAGCTTACAACGCGACTAAGTCGATTATAGGAACGTTCGGACACATCCCCAATTACGTGAATCCTATCGACGTTTTCACGGTAGCAATTTGCTACAACTTGAAATGAACCTCAGACAAGTTTTATAGTCGATTGATACCCATCACATATTTGTAAAATTCTTACTTAAACATACCTAGGTGACTGACCTTTCATATTCACGTGAGTGCTTAAGAAGTAATTTAATAAAACTACTCACTTATTATGTCACTCAATACTGTATTCTTTAATGTTTGTTACCGCATTACTTTCGACTGAGTGAACCGATTTTCTTTCACCGCTTTTTTCCGCCGACCGCTTCTAAAATGGGATCTACGAGAAAACCTTAAAGGTCTTAAATTCGCATTAAGTGCGCCATAAATGGACAGATAATATTACGCCAAATTAATTCGATGATTCATATTTTATTGGAAACAATGTACTTCACGGGTAGTTAGATGAGAGTTTGGTTACTTTCTGTTTCATTCTTATTCGTAGTATTCCTACGACAATCGTACATACAAAGAGGGCGTCCGCGCGTAATAGCGTTAAACATTTGATTCAATTTGAAGCCGGTTTTTGTTTTTGCTCATAAATATACTTGTGTTCGAGGAATAATATAGCCTTTTGTACATGAGATACATACGTACCCGCTAGGCAAGCCGTGGTCACAGGGCTACCCCTTAGACGAATGGACGGAAAGTTTCCCAAATCACCGTCAGAACTTAGAAATATTAATAGAACATAAAAATATTAATAGTTTTTCGTTTTTTATTGACTAATTATAAATGCATATAGCATACGATTATTGGTATAACGATTTCGTATAATAACGACTGTTACACATTGAAATAAAACTATTTGTACAGGTTTTATCGCTCTTTAATTATGTATAATACGCTACGGCATAACCGAATACTGGTTTGCGGTCACCTTTATAAAAAATTCACCGTTTTGCATCAACGTAATTACAAAAGGTAATAAAATATTTACCCGTACAGGGCAACAAAGTGCTCTTTCCCGCACAAAATTTAATTACAGATGACTAAAATTCAACTAAACTAAATTAACTTTAAAGTTTAACGACAAATGGTATCAAGTAGTTTCGGGTACTACTTACTACTTACTAATATATGAATGTGGTTAATTAATTTTGGTATTGTTTCTGGAACTATGAGAGCTGAATAAGGTATTGTTATTGTAATTTATAATGGTATTTGGATACGTTTCGTTGACATTGTGTGTCCATACAATTTGTACCAGGCCTTTAAACAATTACAAATAACTTCGAGTCACTATTTAAACAAGTTACGTTCATGTAATTTGAAATTAAACTTCTTTATTTGTAATTGCTTGTGGTTTCTCTACGAGATCATATCAGAAACATATTATTACTCTACGACATCCGCAATAATACCACAGATAATCTATAATTAAATGTATTGTTCATGAACTGAAATAAGACTATAACTAAATTTCTGTCAGTTTTAATAATCAGAATTTTATGATTTAAAACATGTAATTATTGCATTGCAAAGAGAACTTAAAACGTTTTAAGTATTTTAATTAGTATTCCAGAGGTCAACTTGACTTTATGAAGTAGTTTCCGTAACTGATAGTATTATTTTGTATTTTATTTGAAAATCTTTCTCAATTATTAATATTAATTTCACAGATTTCATCAAAACGATCATTGATACCCTAGGTTCCTTAGGAGCTGGCAGTTTACCTATTATCAACCGACTTCAAAAAAAGAGGAGGATCAGAAGATCTGGGACCTCGCAAAGGACTGGTGTAGTCTTCGAAGTTTATCAGTACATACATGTATAGTCTTTACCATTTTGAAAGGCGGTGATGCACTACCTAACTGCCACATCAATCTTACCGCATTCGTATACTTTTAATTCTGGAAAAACCTAGAATTTCCTTTCAAAAAATACTACGCAATAATATGTTATAACAAATATGAGGTGACTTACAAAATAATGATATAGGGCAAATTTGCCGAAAATAAAATTACGACATATTGAGTAAACCTTTAGGGCATATAAAAGGGTTGCCCTTTTTAAATAACCTTGGAGACCGTATTACTTATCTTGTAAGATTGCTTATTTATAATGCATGTTTTTTGATTGATAGTTATGTCCTTAGTTGATTCCAATAAAATGGCCTAATATCCTAGCTAAATCTTAAAATAGTTGTAATCATATAAAGAGCTATATTATACTCTTCAACCTACTTAGTAAAGCAGCTGGCTGCGAGTAGGAACCTTCCGCTGGCTTGCACCTACCATCTGTCGGGGGATATACTCGTATGATGTATTTTGATAACTAAAACGTTTCTGCGCCATAAAGACGCATAAAGAAATAAAAAAATAAGCTTGTACGTACGATTAATCTTAGAGGAGTGAACAGAAACATTTTTCTCTTATTAGGTCCATATTATGACAGGTGGTGAGCATAACGCCATATACCAGACACATATTTTTGCAAATATTTTTTTGTCTACACGAGCCCGCTATGCTTGACTTGAGTATACCACTGACCACGTAAAGTAAGAACTTCTGACACTTACCGAAATCTTTAAATAATATTTACGATCGTATTCAATTTTCTATTCAGTAATAAAATTTTCCAAGTCTTGAGGCTATTCAGATATGCATTTCGAGGTTGGAACAGCGCCAGGAGTCATAAAACGATGACGAGGGATAAATTACCGGGAACTGCTCAAGCAACGCAATTGGATGCTACTTTTGAAATAGCGGAAGTGTCTGTGATTTTATAACTATCATAATGTACACACTTTATTTTATTTTCATGCATACATTCAATACATTTAATGACAGAGTCGTGGTAGTTCAATTCCTGGGCGGTTGTCTCAAGTTGCATAGTACGCTAGCAACCCGAGATCGAACCCCGGTGCCGGCAACAAAAAATGTTGTTGCAATTTTATATGCTGATTGCCCACGCGTTCGGCGGTGAAAGAAAATATCTTGAGGAAACTTACAAAAGTGTTTCTAAGACGTGAAATCTGCTAAACCGCACTAGGTGTGCGTGACGGACTTTGCCTTTATACTCTCTTTACAGATTAGGTCTTTGCCAAATAATTGGGACATATACATAAAGGCTTAACTTAACTTTAGATACATACAATGAACATGTTTTAATAATTAAGGCCTAAAATCAATCAAATTATAATTTAACAAAATATTTTTAGCCCTAGCCTATATGCCATATATTGATTGCCCCATAGCTAACTATAAATCTTATCTCTGACCAGAGTGCTAATACAAAGACCGCTATGGGGCCCCAATGTGTGGCTAATGCATGTTTTTTGATTGATAGTTATGTCCTTACGTAATGTTAATGTTTAGTTTGCGTCCTTAGTTGATTCCAAAAAAATGGCCTAATATACCTAGCTAAATCTTAAAATAGTTGTAATCATATAAAGAGAGCTAAGTCAGTTTATACTCTTCAACCTACTTAGTAAAGCAGCTGGCTGCGAGTAGGAACCTTCCGCTGGCTTGCACCTACCATCTGTCGGGGGATATACTCGTATGATGTATTTTGATAACTAAAACGTTTCTGCGCCATAAAGACGCATAAAGCAATAAAAAAAATAAGCTCGTACGTACGATTAATCTTAGAGGAGTGAACAGAAACATTTTTCTCTTATTAGGTCCATATTATGACAGGTGGTGAGCGTAACGCCATATACCAGACACATATTTTTGCAAATATTTTTTTTGTCTACACGAGCCCGCTATGCTTGACTTGAGTATACCACTGACCACGTAAAGTAAGAACTTCTGACACTTACCGAAATCTTTAAATAATATTTACGATCGTATTCAATTTTCTATTCAGTAATAAAATTTTCCAAGTCTTGAGGCTATTCAGATATGCATTCCGAGGTTGGAACAGCGCCAGGAGTCATAAAACGATGACGAGGGATAAATTACCGGGAACTGCTCAAGCAACGCAATTTGATGCTACTATTGAAATAGCGGAAGTGTCTGTGATTTTATAACTATCATAATGTACACACTTTATTTTATTTTCATGCATACATTCAATACATTTAATGACAGAGTCGTGGTAGTTCAATTTCTGGGCGGTCGTCTCAAGTTGCGTAGTACGCTAGCAACCCGAGATCGAACCCCGGTGCCGGCAACAAAAAATGTTGTTGCAATTTTATGTGCTGATTGACCACGCGTTCGGCGGTGAAAGAAAATATCTTGAGGAAACTTACATAAGTCTTTCTAAGACATGTGAAATCTGCCAAACCGCACTAGGTGAACGTGACGGACTTTGCCTTTATACTCTCTTTACAGATTAGGTCTTTGCCAAACAATTGGGACATATACATAAAGGCTTAACTTAACTTTAGATACATACAATGAACATGTTTAATAATTAAGCCCTAAAATCAATCAAATTATAATTTAACAAAATATTTTTAGCCCTAGCCTATATGCCAAATATTGATTGCCCCATAGCTAACTATAAATCTTATCTCTGACCAGAGTGCTAATACAAAGACCGCTATGGGGCCCCAATGTGTGGATAATGCATGTTTTCCTCACGATATTTTCACTTAAAATTACTTCTAACAATTTAGTTGTTCAATCAGTCAATCAGTCAAATTGCTAGCGTACTAAGTGATTACAGCTCTTTCGCTAACTCAGCTACAACGATTCTACAAACTCAATTTAAAAATTAAAATAAATTATTGAAATTCAACTGTCATGTTGTTTTCAAACAATAGTATCTGTCTACCCCAATAATTGCTTTCTATTTATTAAGTGCGCTTTGCAATGTGTACAAATTTTCGCAACAATTATTTAACAACAATAATTGACCGCGGTGAACATTCTGAGATCATGTCGATATAGTAAGTACTCGCTTCACTATTATCTTGTACATTGCTTGGTTATGAATTTAATATATTTACTTTTACTTTGATTTTTCACATCAAATAAGTGCTCGATTTTACGACGCGTCATTATTTCTTTCAATTTTTTGGACTATTTCATTGTTCCCAAGATCGCGATAAATTTTTACGAGATGTCCTTAGCTTTCCTTTTCCAGTTTATTACATTTAGTAAATGGAATATTGTGAAGATTTTGTATCGAGATATATAATGTAATATGTTAGATAAAATTTTATGACTTTAAAGCTTTCATTTATTCCACTCTGAGCACAATTTGCGCATACTTTGTGGCGGACGATGAATGTTAATAAATAAAAATAGAACGGGAACGTGAAGTAAAAGTTTAATAAAACGAAAAAATTATAACAATGATAATGCTGCTCTGTGCCACTTGTAACCCTCTACAAACAAACCCTTAAGCGCGGAAGCGTTTTATTTTTTCCAATGTTTCGTATTAAAATGCAACCTGCTGTGTGTTTTCCGCAGAGTTTTCTATCCTTTTGTTTGGTCGGCCCGTGATTTAGGACGGAGCGGTTCGCTTCATGTTTTAAAAGTCAAACAGTAAAGATAGTTTTACTCACCGATTTCAATTTCGATGTTTTAAGAAGAAAAAAAATCATTTGTCAGTTCGTATGAATTATACACACAATTGTACATTGTACGTAAACATTGTACACATTTATAAAAATAAGTAAAATTTGAGTCACTGTTTGTCAATAAATATTATTAAAATGAAATAATATAATATTAAAATAACCGCGTATTGCTACATGCATATCAATGTTTATACGGTACATGTACCAAAATAACATTTTTTACAATTTTTGTCTGTTTGTTTCGGCTAATGTCTAGTGACTGGATCGATTTTGCCGAACTTTCGCTGGCAGACAGTCGATGTAATAAGGAGTAGCCTAGATTACTTTTATTTTGAGAACAAAATCAAATAAATAGTTTCTAATAGCTAATGCATAATAAATGAGATATTAAGTCCATTTAACAGTAGTATTAATTAAAATTTTACAGGTGGTGAATCCATCTCCATTTACCGGGTACAAACTTAGCATGTAATTTTTTTGTACTTAATTAAGCGAAAAACAGATGAAACAACAAACTTCGTTAAGACAAGTGTGGAAGAAATACATGTTACGTTACGAAATACAATACTGTACACAAGTTAACTACGCACCACTACACTTACAGCTACGCCGTAGCTCTACGCCGCGCTATCTGAACCAAACGTATAATGTATAATATCACAGCTGCGCCCCGCGGTGTTGTCCGCGATTATAAAATATATAGTTTTATACAGCCCTTGTCAGTTGAGTAGTTAGGGCGTGAAAGGGTTACAAACAAACAAAGAAACAACCAAACTCAATGTCACATGTTATTCATGCTATATGCTTATAAATAGCCTTTGTGTTATTTTGATGAGTAAGCTACATTATTGTAAAGTTGTATCAAAATCCATTCAGTAGTTTTTAAGTGATAAAAGAGTAACAAGTTGACATCCATACATTCTTACAAACTCTCGTATTTATAACACTAGAAGGAAAAATGCAGAACTGTAGTAATAAAGTATTCCTTATTTTTTAGTATTATAGTTTTTATTACCAGGTATTACTATATAGATTTACTAAATAGATAAAATACAGTTGCCAGGCCTATATATTGGGGAAAATATTGTATATATGAATGGAAAAACTACTGGAGCAATTTCTACTGTTGCACGATAGATTTGACTTTAAGAATATTTTGGGCAAGACAGTTATAAATGAAACACCTTTTACCAAAGTCATTAATAACACGTCGGAGCCAGCCCGGAGAGCAAGTTTTGTGAACGCGCATTAATTGTTACTTCGTATCGAGTTTTACATAAACTTTGGATTATTCAGATGTATCGAAATTTCATCAAAATTCGTTAACAACTGCCACTTCTGTTATTTTCCCTCTACTTCCGGGGTTACTTAAGGAAATTGTAGTATAGTGCTTACTTCCTCTTTTATTTTCATATTCTCATTTTTTAATAACGAATATACATTTTATCGTAGAATGTGTTCTTGAAACAGTAACAAAATAAAACTTTACACGACCTTATAACAGAGATAGAATTATTATGAAAGTACTAGCTGTGCCCGCGACTTAGTACGCGTGGATTTTGACAGAAAAATGTATTTAGATTATTTAGTTTTTTTTCGTTTTTGCATTTTACTGCGTCATGTTTGTACTTGTGGAGGTACATTGGTCTATTTACAAATTGATGAGGGCGGAATTACCAGATGACCTAAATTGTTAGGGTGACGTCACACGGTTCTTATGGTATCCTGCAAATGTTTATGGGTCAAGTTCTGTGTATCTCAAGCGCTTACTCTCCATTTTGACATGTCCACCAGAAATTCGAAAACTTCCAAATAATATACAAATCACACAAATTATAACAAATTCAGTAACCTCCTTTTTGAAATCGGTTAAATAAAAAGTAGCCTTAGTTACTCTTTATCACGTCAGCTATCTGCCAATAAAAGTCCCGTCAAAATCGGTAAAACCGTTCCAAAGATTAACAGCAACAAACAGGCGGAAAAAATTGTAAAAAATGTAATTTTTGTATATTTGGAAAAAACAGATACTCCAATTTTTTTTGTATTTCTATGTATAAAAATAAACACAGAGATCACTGACAGCATTTGTATCGAGAAGTGAGATAATTGCCATACCCGGGCAAAAATTGCATTACATCATAGCAACGTGAAAGAATAATAGTTGTACTCATTGCCCAATAACAACAATTGCGTGACAACATTATGGATAACACATTGCTTATGTGTTGTTTATTTACAAAATACCCTTTCAAAAATTCACCTTGCTTTATTTCTCACCACCGGTTAATTAATCTTTTTCTATCAAAAAAACGTGATGTTATTCCTTACTTCTATTATATATTATTTATTATTTACTATTATATACTATTTTTTCCTTTTATTATTTATTTATTCTTAAACCTAAATCTATTTAAAATTTAGTGTAAGTTTAACGTAAGATAGATATATTAACTTTATAATGGATTTCCACGCCCGTATAAATTACTTAAAACATCTAGTAGAGAAAACTTGTCTTTAAAGTTAGCACTGGACGAGCAAATGTTATAACTATATCCATACGAAATCTATAACTTTCATCAAAATTCCAAGTTTGTTCTTACGTCCGGTCATTCTGCACAACTTTCAAATTCAAATGGCAAAGCTAGAACTGTCAAAACGTGTTTAGAATACTCAAATGTTATCAGCATAAATATTTTACGTTTATGTGAACATTTTTCTATGGAAGGACCTTCCTTAGTAGTTTACCAGATTTTAAGTTTTTGAGTCTATAAGCAACTGCAATAAATAATTAGCAAAGATGTTGTAAACTGTTAGCTGTTGATCAAGTCAGAAATGACTTTTTCTGAGTTTTCTGCTCTTTAAAATATTATTCAAAATTTGTAATTTGAGGGAAAGACAGACAAGCGGGCAATCACTCCTTTGACGAACATGTTGGAATATTCCCAACAAAGAAGGATTTTTAACTATTAGTAGTAATTAATCGAAGAAGCTGACTTATTGAGTCGGATTGAGAGTGCCACCTCTCTCTAGCTCTTACGGCGTTAATTAAATTGATAATTTTGTATCATAATTAGCTTCTAACCCCATCAAATTGTACCAGTTAAGTAAGATCTATCTACTTTCAACCGATTTCAAAAAAAGGACGAGGTTGAGAACAATTAAATTAAATTTGCATATGTGTGCAAATGAACAAACAACTCAATTTCACGCCAACCGATTTCGATGATCCATTTTTTTATTGGAAAGGATGTACTTTAACAGTAGTTTTATAAAGATTTGGTTGGGTCCTGATTAATTTTACTCCGTAATATTCTTACGATAATTCGGAAATACAAAGAGGGCGACCACGCGTATTAGTGTTAACCATTTGATTCGATTTGAAGTTGGTTTTTGTTTTTGCTCGTAAATATAAATGTTAATGTACAAAGAGATAAGTATAGCAACATTTCTGATACGCGCCTTCTAATAAAAAATAACACGAAATAACGAAACATGTTTTTGCCCACTCAAGTGAGAGTAATAAATTTAACTGAAAAGGGTTTATACTTTATGAACGCCAGGTCGCGGCGAGTTGTCGGGAACCCTCGCCGCAGGATACATTACCCGTATGATGAATGTCTTTCACATTTGCCCTGTCTCTTTCGATACATGACAGGGCAATATCCACCTCAGCTTTTTGTGTTCAATATTTTAAACCTGAAATTGGTTATCATTGGTTGGACATAGGTATAATTTAGTAGCTTTTATGACCAAAGGCGAAACATTTAATGTGTGGTAAATGTTTCTTTTATCGCTTAACCTTTTAAAATCTAATCTTTATTTCGTTTCTAAACTAAAGATAATCTCTAATCTCGATATCTAAACATAATGAGATCTAAAGATACGAGCATTTCTTTAATATGTAATCTGAATCTCGGAAACGGCTTCTACAATTTTGATTAAATATTGCATGCATGTTTTGGAGGCGAAAATCGATCTAGCTAGGAGTTTTTTTTTAGAAAATGTAATTTAATCCATGTATAGCGTCTACAAAGTACACTTCAATAAATGGTGTTGCTAAGCAACGAACAGTAAGCTTGACAAGATTTTCAGCAGCATTTTTTGAATAATGATGTCGGTAAGATCGTAAAATATTATTCATATTCCACCATTACGTAATTCGTATCTCAATATATAATATTTACAAAAAACAAAATTTTCGAATGATCGTGGTGAAGCACTTGCTTAGAAAGTATTAAAAAAAATGTTTTGTGTTCAATCTGCTGTTATCTCGCTATCTCTACCTCTAATTTCCGAGCCGATCGAACGGATGAGTCACGCGCCCAAGCTAATCATACGTCATACCAAACAGCCATCATAGTTAACAGAGAATTCCCGTAACGGGATATTGAGTCAAACTTTTTTCCAAGGGTATACCAATTTATAAGACGTCGTCACGTCAAAAATTATAAATTGTGCCAGAGTATAACTATATGAATCCAACATCTACGCAAATGACAGTGGGCGGACTAAACATAATGTTATTAATAAATAAAATTATTAGGTTTCATGTTAAAATTAATAATATTGATGAAGATATGTTACTAAATTATGTACAAAACAGAAGTACCTTATAGCTAAGCGTTGGATTTACGATTTTCTCTAGTTCTCTATTATAGGTTCGAATCCCAAAGCACTCAAAATTTGAGTCCGGTGTACAGGTAACTCACCGTCTGCCACATGTAGAACGTAATAAGCTTAGCGCAAAGCTTACAACGATTTCAATATCTGTCTACCCCGATAAAAAGATTAAAATAACGTGAGAGCTTATTAATTATTTACATCTATGTAGACATAAGGCAGTTATAGTTAATTACAGACTAAGCTACACTATAACATACAGCTTAATGAAATTTACGACCGTTTTATCCCCGCGTCACGTACTGTACGATGACTTCGTACAGAAAGTTAAAGCCAACACTGCAAATAATAGCAGTACGTTTCTGAAGCCAATTTAGTTCAGGAGCCGTGTTCCGAGCAGGTCTCGTAGCGGTGCTACAATATGGCTATCTTTACACAGACGGGAGCATCTTTATTTAGCTGTAAACGAACAGCTAGAGTAGAAGCACCAGTAGATGACCACTTAGATCATAGTACAGTTTGTCTTTTATTATATAGGTATGTGTGTGATAAACATTCTTAAGGCTCCGGTAATAATTTTTAAGTCCTAAATATTATATAACAACACAAGTATTTACGAGTAAAAACACAATCCCTCTTGAAATCGAATCACACCTTAAACAAGGGGTACAAAAAATACAATTGAACTCCTGCTATTTTATATAGACATCAAGACTGACAATGCTTAATAGACATCATTGTAGAAATGCGGGTGGGATAATTCTTATCTTCGACGATACACCTCGGTGTGACAAGATGGCGGCACCACGCAGAGGGAAGTTAGATTAGTTTGCTCACAACACGTGTTCAATATTATCTGTGATACCTGCACCGGGGAGTGAGAAAATTTACATAAGAAATGCGAGGGAAATTGTACCACGAATAGCAATAGGAGCCGATACCGACGGCTTCGTCGTGGATGTCTCTTTTATAGATTGTTTATTTTAAGTTTATTATAAGAATCATTATATTAATACTTTGACATAAGACATGGTGCAAGGGTTTTGCATGTCATATGATAATTTCGCAGACGGAGGAGAGTGAAATATCCCACATTTGTAAATTATATACAGAAGGAGCACGGACTGAACTTTCTGATAAGTGTAATGATTATTTATTTAATGCATTCAATCCATTGTTTGTGTTAAAGTTATTATTCCGCCATACACACGTAATTTTTTCCCAAAATAGGTGAATTACTAGTCGCTAAATATCTTTTTCATGATAAATGAAGAAATTTTCTATGTATACTTTTTGTGATTTTAATTTGACTGGACGACGAAATATAGCTAAATTATAACATTTATAAATAAACGAGCAAATAGACTAAATTTAATAGAATGGTAAATAAAAATTGTTGAAAAAAATAAGTTAATTAAAAAATTAGTTGGAAAAGTTGACAAGAATGTTAGTAATATTTATGAAAAAAATATAAATTATTAATAAAAGGAAAATCATAAGAGTATTCACCACTATAAAAATATATCAATTCCTGGAAGTCACGTTTCATCCAGTACTCGACCCGGGCTATCCATATTTGTTAACGAAGCCCCATTGAACCTTTTTATTCAACCTTCTAAGGTCAAAGGAGCCCTTAACAAACAATAAATTTTAAAACAATTAGTAAGCAACATGTTGTTTATTATCATTTACTCAGTGTTCAAAATTTCACCCGCTCGCCTGAAAGCTCTTCGAAGTCCATAGAAAAACAATTAGATCCAAAAGTTTTAGATAGGGATCGCATGATAGAAATTTATTCCGTGACCTTTGCTTTTCATGTAAATATTCTAATCTACCCAGGTTTTAATTACTTTCCATTTAACATAAATATTCATAAATACGTTTTCTCCAAAACAAAGGGCATAGCAACAACCTATATTATTATTAATAATTTGTGTCCAGCTATATACATTATGGCCATACGAAATTAAAAAAGAAGAGAGATTTACCCAATTAATAAAAACTGATATTATTATTCTACATAGCAAAAAACACTAGTCACACATAACATTAAAGTATCAAAGCTCTTTCCATATCTTTATTTTGATTTCGGGGCTCTTTGCATTCTCTATCACATTACCATAATTAATAATACAAATAATTCAGAGGAATTGTTTGGAATCATTCCAGCTACCGATTTCCATTATCGCACAAATCGGATTTCCAAATTCCTTCGACACCATCATGATGGCAGGCGTTCCACAAGATCGGCAACGCACCTGCAGCTCCTGCGGTGTTGTGATTTGATGATTGTTTGTGTGATTGTTTTGGCGACGGTGATCACTTAAGATCGGGTACAATTGCACCTTTTCCTATAAAAAACGAAAATGTCATGTCCGAGAAATATTTCTTGAAATTTTATTTCACGTTTAGTGAAACAAAATATTTAACATCAAATGCAAAACTGCAATTACAATAAAACTTTCTCCCTATATTGGTATGTCAGGTTGGCCGAGTGGTCTAAGGCGCCAGATTTAAGCTCTGGTTCCCGACAGGGAGCGTGGGTTCGAACCCCACACCTGACAAATATTATTTTATATTTTAAAAATCCTTTATTTATGTAGATTCATCATAATTATCTTTTTTCAATTTCTTTTTATTGTAAAAATTACTTTTACGCTTACAGAAGTGGTGTTACGTAGGATAAAATAACGAAGGGTCCTATTTCTTGCTTGGTGACAAATCCCATCCGATATTAAGTGGAAGTCCTGGATAAGTTAAGTGGTAAGGCGCACAAGCTTAGTAAATACCTATGCACTCTAATCTTGTTTACTAATGGCCACTTTTTATGTACTTTTTTTTGGGAGTAGGAATTCCTCATGGATACTGCCTGGAATGTACCAGACGGTAAGCTCGACTACACTGGAATAGGGTTCTGTGGTCTACGCACTAAAACCTCCTCGCGCTCCGGCAGCCCTTCCTGGAACCGCTTTCGCATTACTTTAGGATGGGGCCTGCATATGTATGACAGCGAAACATGGACCGAGCTTCAGAAGAACGTGCAAATAATAGAGATAGTTCTATGCTACTTTATTATGCTTCATTATACCAGTCCTTCTAACACTCAGACAACGTTTTTAAGCATTAATTTGAAGCACATGTTTTTTTATACATTCATCAATCCCCAGAATGTTATTAAAACTGTTGGTCCGATGTTATTGACTTTATTAATTCATAAATTTCGAATGCAATTTATCTCTGAAGTGATTTATTGGTTGAATAATTGGAATTCTTAAATTTTTGCTTACTATACTGGAAATGGTATGCCTTCCATACATAACATAACTTTACATACATTCTGCGCAGCGATTTGCCGAGTTTTCTCCACTTTGCTCCATTTTCGGGATGCTTATTTGTGAGATTGTTCTCTATTATGTTCTCTTTCACGACACCCATCGTGGGCTTATTGTGTACCCCTTCTTTGAAGTCGGTAAAAAATACAGAGCTTGTTGCAAATAGAACACAGACATAGCGATCCTAAATACCCTGGACCTCGGATTGCATTTTGTGTAACCGAACTGTCGTCGCAGTGAAAATTGATTTCGGTGTTATCAGACCTCTACCGAGTCATTAACGCGCTACGGGAACTCAATTAGGAACGTACTGCTCGTTTTCGATAGCCCTATAAGCACAGTTTACGTTCGTAGAATACAAAACAAACACGCTCTTTTTGACATAAGCTGAGTAGACAGAGGTAGCAATTACAGTTAATCTGTTAAAATCGACTGGGATATGGGTTAAAATGACATCCGGTCCTCATCTTGCTCTTATATCGTAATATTTCATTTTACTATTACATTTTTCAATATGACGAATATTAGAAATATTTATAAAAAAAATTAGCATTTTTAAAATAAATAATGTACTTTTAGTTGGACATCCGACTACGATATGAGAGTAAGATAAGGTCCGGATGGCATTCGAACCCCAGTCGGTTTTAACAGACAATTTGTGAATGCAACCTCTGTCTACTCAGTTTAAATAATGTTTTAAATTAAAAATAGGTGTTTGTTTTGTATTCTAAGTATTACTTATTTAATCAATCAACGCAAGCTAGTAAGTAATTTAGGTTAGTGTAAGTAGTGCTCTTATTCTTGACAGCCCTGTAGTTCTGGGCTCTCAAGAATAAGACCACGGTATCCCCTGCCTGTCGTAGAAGGCGACTAAAAGGGGCCTCGGGTACACTGGGCGACAAGTGTGGCGGATGTGTCGTCCACCAAAGTGGACCCGGGAAGAAGGCGACATCGGCTGGCCCGTATCGCCTTGCGCTGCGAGGGCACAGGGGACGTAGACGTAGATAAATTAACACTAATGTCTATTTTTTTAACTGTACGAAATAATACTAGAAGATTACTTTACAATCGTAATTGGGTGACAAACGTGGACAGTAAAATATACGAAAATATTTTTTTCGTAAATTATATTGTCATGTTTTTAAATTTGTTTCTTATTGAATTATACTGTCATAAATTAAAAATAGCTCGATTACGATTGTGGCTAAAACCACGTGAGCACAAATTGGACTAAATAAACTTGAAATGTACAGAACTGTTTGCACAAGCGAGAGATAATACCGCGCGTGCGGCCGACCTCACGCCTCCGCCGCTGTATGCATATGCGAGGACCGCCGCCCGCTCTGTGCATATGGAAGGGCCGCCCGCCCCCGCCCAGCGGGTAATCTGCCTCAAAAGTTTTCATATTACTTTCTCTAGCAATTAATTTAGAAGTGTACGTGCTTACAAGCGATATAATAACATGTCAACTTTTAGTGTAAACTAAGAATGTATATCGACCAGATGTTGGTGACTAAAGGAGGGTGACGTCACAAGTACTCGAAAAGTACAAATCTGTAATCACTGCTTTCTCTGCGTCAGCTGTGTGAATGCAACTTTCTGCCAATTTATTTTAAAGTGCTGCAAGCATTTGGTTAGAAACAGAGGCACTTATTAGTGATGTCCGAAACCAGCATTAGAAAACTTGTGCCACAATTAAAATCCATAAATAACAGTTGAAATCATTTCAATAAAGAAGGATGTTCTCAATTCGTCTATATGGGTATATGTTTTTTTTAAGTTTGTTACTCTCGACTAATTTTGAAGATTATTTTTTTATTTAAAAGCTAGTGTTAACAATGTGGTGTCATTTTAATACGGTCAAATTCTGACAATGGCGTCCACGAATAAACCATATAAGTTTTAAATTTGCATTATTTGCGCTAGAAATAAACGAATAACTCAATATCACGTTTAACGTTTGATTCGATTTGAAGTCGGTTTTTGTTTTTTCTCGTAAATATTTTGCTTTTAGTAATGAAATCACTATAGATAGTTTGATAAAGTATCCACAATCCGTTGATATACAAACAACATCCGTTGTTAAAAATGATGTTTGTTTTGACTATTAGAGAACACGATCATTGAACAACAAATCTAGTAATATTTGTTCACTCGTAGACGAAGGAACATGTCACGCATTACATAGACACAATATAAACGTTCACAAACATACACTTACTATACTTCAAGAAAACAAATGGATCCGTTCGTTCTATTAAGAACGGCTTTTTAGACTACTTTTTACTATGGAAAAACAGCAAATACGCAGCGAAGTTAAGACGACTTCACATTCTATTTACACTATAATGCTTCTTCTTTAAAGCTCATTATCAACCCTCTTCTATACGTCCAACGTTATTCCACATTGTTTCTTCTTTCTTCTTCTTCTAGTCACACACACCACAAACCCAAATTAAACTAAAAAAATCATTTCTTTTGGCATCCAGCTGTACCCTGTGGCCTTTATAAGGTCGTCAGTTCATCTTGCTGGTCCGTGGTCTAAGAGCTCTGCCACCTCTCAAATCCAGTGAAACTGTTGCGGCCAGCTTCTCTAACCAATTAGAGTAGGTTCGTCACAAAAAAAAACTAATTAAAATTTGTGTCAAGTAAACGGTGATAAGTTCACAGAATGCCACCTGAGAGACATGGAATGATGCAAAATTCATTAATTCATTCCTATCGAGAATGTCTCGGCCCCGTTGGCCGAAATGGCCTAATTGATTAATGTTATTATAAATTGACGTACTAATAAAAATAATTGTTAGATGTACAGCTATGTATAGGGCACACAAACTCAAACGTAGTCAATATTAACATAAGCCCCATGATTCCATTAGCAGGGGATTAACGCGGCGAACAGAAAGCCCTAATTGCGAAACCAGTTTGACGACGTGCTCGTCGTGTTATTATTCAAACTCGTTTACATACGAGTATGTCGGACACGTCGGTGCTCACATGTCGGAATTATTTTATACAAATCATATACACGAAAGGATACTTTATTAAGAGAAATAAATATGGCTATATAATATAATCGTTAATCAAATATTCACAATTTTAAAGAAAAATATGATTATTTGTTTAATAATTAAACATTTATATCCACTTGAGATTGTGAAGTCATCATGTTATCACCAACACCTGTGTGTGTGTGATGTCACCGACCAAATGTGAGAGGTGACCCCGACCAGAATGATCGTCAAGATTGAGACCGACGAAGAAGAAGAAGAAGATTAATTTAAACCGAAAAGAGTCTTACAGTCACTTGCACATAGAGACGCCGCATATGCCATAATATCATATAACGTGGTGACGTGTCGCCTCGCAATTAGTCGATCTACGTCTACCTGTCACGTCGTTTTGTGTATAATATTTTTTTGTATTTAAGCTACGTTAACCAAGTTATTCCCACGTTATAGGTCATTATATGGTTCACGGGAATAGTCGAATAGTTTCCTTATGTTTTACGGACCTCAAATTACAAAAACTTTTATATTGAAATTTATAATAGACATATCAACAGTAATAAGTCTGTAATTGCCCTTGATTACTACGCTTATAATGAGTATTATATGTTGAGACATTCAGATCTGTTCCGAAAACAATCAGTTAAATGTATGTAAACAAATTATTGCATTGTAAATGAAATGTTCACACAATGCTCAATGAGGATATGTTTACCGTTATTGAAAAGCATAAAAAGGTCACATGGACGCAATTGTGTGTGACTCACGCTAACGCCTGTCATACCTCACCACAAATGTCATTCAACATAGACAATATAACGAGAACCTGTGGAGTAATGGCGATGAGCAATGAAGTCCGTGTAATCATAAGGAGTTGAGAACCGGAATAGACGTTCTCGTAAATTTCCGAGAAAGAGTTAAGTTTAGATCTAGAGAACTATATGATTAATTAGGGAAATCTTTTAATTAAAACCCCAACCAAATGATCGTAAAGCTAAGCTTAGCTTAGACTTTTACTTATGAAACATATAAAATAATTCAGTAAAAATATGTTTACCCTGACTTGCACAAATTATTTGACAAGTAATAGATATCGCTATTGTCAACATTTCCTCCAGGTCATTATTGAATTAGTGTCTCCGATAGGTCAAAGCTAAATCATTAAATTTTCATATCTATAGACCACTATTCGGTCTGGTTCCGTAGGTCGACGATTATTCACATGCTGGTATTATTGGTTCTCATAAAGATTCCATTTGAAATTTAACTTTGCGTAAAAGAGCTGAGGATCTATATTTATTTGTCAAATGCCTGCAGGGGATATGAAGTGCAATTAACCGGAAGCGACCAGTCGCGACTGACTGGCTTCATTCCGCATTTAACAGCTGAACTAATAGCATTGTGGGTGCGCTGCCTGCGTTTGCAAAGCTTGAAATTTAATCAAGCCCGAGCAGTTTCGCAACACCACTAGGAGCATTAAAAATAGCTTCAATACGTACCTTATCAGTTTATTTTATATTAATAAATTATTATATTGCATTGTCATGTATTACAACAAGTATACATACGAGTAAAAACAAAAACTGACTTTAAAAGGAATAGGAATATTACGAAATAGAATTAATGAAAACCTAAACTAACTCTCATCTAACTACTTTTGTAATATATCCGTTCCAATAAAAAAAAGAATCATCAGAATCGATCCACCCAGGCCAAAGTTATGAGGTAACAAACATAAAAAAACATACAAACGTATTGAGAACCACCTACTTTTTGAAGCTTGATAGAAGGTTGATAAAACTGATAAATAATCTTTAGTACTGCTGTAAACGGGAATTGAATTTAAAATTAAGCCCAAACAGTGAACCTACTAATCAATACAAAAACAAAGATTTATTCTACATTTCACCGATTTTCCTTAGTTTCCGACGAATGTAATTAATTTTGCAAAATTTAAAACTAAGTCACGGCACGAAACGGTGATACATTTAAAAGTATAATGAGCCAATTAGCAAGCTGTCAGATTAGAGTCCACGCCACAACATTCAGCTTGCTTGTACAATTTGTCGGATAAAGTCATGAAAACTTTAATTGGTATCAAATGCAAACTGCGGGAATCAATTTCTTCTTACTCTTTCTATAGCGACTTTTTAAATTAGATATCGGTGTGTGCTTCATTTCTATACATATGAAAGTGAGTTTAATGCATTGAAAACTACACAACGACTTGGTAAATTGAAAGCTTTCATCTCGGTTGAATAAAACCGGTTTTATGATACTTTTTATCTGCTTTTCCTCTTCCCTATTTTAGTGCTGTGACGCACATACAACCTCGCATGAAATATGCACCCCCATTGCAATTATTTGTTGTTGTTCAAGTTGTTGAAAATTTTTAAGACACGGTAAGGCTGCCAATTCGCACTGCGGCCTCGTGGCGGACTATATCCTTATACTCACTTTACAGAGAAGGCCTGAGACCACCAGTGGGACATGGTTTATGGGCAGTAACTTTTACTTCAACAGCCCAATGGCTTAAGATGAGATCTGCGAAATATAAGGTCGTAGGTTCAAACCGCTCACATAAAACAAAAAAGAATAAAAAAAATGAACTGACTGTTTTATCTATTAGGTATCAACATCTCCTAGATCATAAGGCTGTAGAGGATGTACCGGTTATTCTCCAAAAGAAACAAACAAAAACAGAGCACGGACAAATTCTGTGGAAGCGTTTTAATAGAATAAAACCGCTCACATAAAACCATTGACGAGAACCATGTCTGAGCTTGTTTTTCGATGGTTTAAAAGAATTTTAATAAATTTGTTAGCTAATTTAATTTCCAGAATCTAACAGCGGTAACACTGTAAAGGCTACACCACGAGCCAGTAAAATAACAGGGCTAAAGGGAAAGTGTGTTCGACCCAATTTTTCGTAATAAATGTTGAACACGCAAACTACAAATAGCTTAACATCCCGTTAGCCACACGCTCGTTTGCTAATTTCGCTCATAAAGTAAATAAAAATTAGTAATAATATTGTAAAAACTTAACCTAAGATTAAAAAAAATAAGGATTAATAATAATACAGCCTTTTGTTGTTTACATAATTTATTACATCTTAACATAATGTTGTTAAAATGTGTAATTAATTGCTAACTTTACAATTAAAGTTAGCAATTATTTACACATTTTCACACACACACATTTCACATTCACATTCTCAATAGAAGTGCCAGCATTATTTTGACATTTCATCTGTCGTTGATATCACAGATACCAATGTCAAAGAAACGTCCACTGCTCAAAGTCGTTGAAAAAACATTATTTACTAAAAAGTTTTAGCAAACCATTTAAAAATTATAGCTAAATTAATTTTATTTTATAACATTTTGCTGGTGGAATGTTACAAATATAACTGTCCTTATCTACTCACAAGTTTTGTTTTTTTAAATTGTGGTGTGTGCGGGCAACAGACTAGTTGAGACAGAGTAAATATTTAATTACAAGGTCACTTTTTGGATTCAGTTCAATGCGCAAAATTGGTCCTTGAATATCATCTGAGGATTGAGTAAGGAGTTAAATGTATGTAAAATAAATGACACAACCGCCACAACATAAGACAAACACTGCACTGAATGAAAATATCAGTTTCATATTTAATTTTTTCCCAATATCGTTATTTATTGTTACAACTTATTATTGACAATTTTTGTTTCGGATCCTAAAAATAACCGATGAACTATTTGTAATCCCTATAAATTATTTTTCTAATCCTAACAAAATGTAGTTAAATTTACAACAATTAAGTTAACTTAGTTATTCAAATAAACATTGCGCGATTGGAATGTGGGTACAGAAAGCAAACAACAAGCAAAAACATTTATCGATCGTACCAATTTACAAACATTTCAACACAATACGTTGTAATAATAGTTACTAATTTGCTATAAAAGCTACCAAAAATTTGCTTAGTGCACGCGTCTTTTACAAGACTTTTAGACAAATTAAACATCCGTCAAAAATGAAACAAGAAACGAACCCATCCCATAAGTACTATCGTGAAGCATTATTATGAAGCAGGTTGTAAAAGCATGCAACTTAAAATAAAACAAGTACACAATTACATGATTCGTGTAAAATAAGTGCGTCTCATTTAGGTAAATTGCTATCTAAATCTAAATAATTTATTCTAAGTTACTCGTGTTTATTACTATAAGGATAGATCTTACAATTTAAGATAGCTGTTTGATATAGGTAACAAACGCACTATCTCACGTGAGTCCGAATAAATTAAGTTATTATCCCTGTCGAAAGTCATACCTAGCACGCCCGGGATATTCACAATCTTTTTCACTTTTTGAATCATCTTACTTATTACAAATATTTCATTTTCACTGCACAAATATACATGTCCTTTGTAATTAGCAGCCATTCCTAAAAACCGGGGGTTATCCCTGAGAAGTATGATGTCACTTTCACCATTTTTGATTCCGAACAAACCCGTGCCATTGATGAAAAATAAATTGTCGTCGTTATCAAAAACGAATTGATTGACAGTCACATTTATAAGTGGACCGACGGGTTTTACTAACTTATCGTGGTAACAATATGCATTAAGACTCGGAAATCTGATGAAATATATTATTTTCTTAAAGAAGAGCCACCAAATATCTAGATTCTTAACAGCCAATCGCTTGAGGCTTTGCTGAGCGGGATTGTACTTATAAATTCCATTACTACCTCCAAAATACATCTCGCTGATCACTGGATCGTTTGTTATAGCAAAGGCATCTCTTATACCTTTGAGAACTGTTACTTTCTTTGTGTCAATTTGTACAGCTGCAGGGATGTATTCTCCCTGACCGGAATCAAAGCTGAAATAGACGGTATTGGTATTTTTGTTGACAGCTATTTGATTGGGACTATGGCTTATCGATACTAACGTCTCCCTTATGTAGCACTGCTTCAACAAATCGTCCGTCACTAAATCACAAACCTTTCCTAAATTCTTTGAACACTCCACTGTTATAAATATAGTCAGAGATAATAAAAGATTTTTATCCATTCTCGATTTGTAAATGAACAGTTTTTAGCCTTTTACCAATCTAATACCATGTTAATTATTCGTATCGTTGAAAACTTATTTATAACTTTAAGATCGTAAGTTAATCTTTTCAAATTTTAAATAAAGTATTGCGCACTGAATAAGAAGATCTATCCACCGCAGATGATAGTAAAAAACTGATGAAGTGGCTCTTTGCTTGCCGATCAATGAAGCGGCAAACAAAGAAGGTAAACAAAGGCAATTTGGATTTGACCATTGTTAAGACTCAGTGTCGAGAAACATGTTTGTAATCAACCTGCCAATGGATTGCGATATTAAATATTGTGATTGTTTTATTTTTCAACACATTTGTATGAACGTGTTATGTGTTCATGGTTAAATATATTGGGACAGTGTCTTGCTCTAATTTTGTATTCCGTATTTCAACCGGATAGAGTATGAAGTGAGTCATTTTGTCTTTCTTTACATTTATAAATGTATTATTTGTTATTACTGTTTATATTCTACCGACAAGTAATATTTCTTAATACTTGTCTTTTGCTTTGCTAAAGTTGTATTTTGTGCATGATAGTGCGCCCAAGTGGAATAACTTAAGGAAGTATAACCTTTCCTTATACTGTTTCTGGGTCCTAATGACACTTAATTTCTGTACAGGAGAGGACATCCATATACTTAGATGTACAAATACATGTTGTATTCATTCCTATACGTTAAACGATATAGTATAATAAACATTACAGGTAGGTAGTGAAGTGATAAAGGTATACTATTCACAGCAATCGAATCCAAATAAAAAGATAGGTGAATCTCATTAATGCAGCATCCGCAGTGTTTGTCGCTAGCTGTGTTAATATGTATTTAAGAGTAATTGGAAGTGTTCGCTCGCCGCGCTGGAGAAATGAACTAGTGCTGCAGGATCCTGTCGAGTCGTCTGCGGTTAACTCGATAAACGACATTTAATGGAATTTTCCAGTATTTATTGACGCTTAATCGACCGTTAATGCATTTTGCTCGAATGGAGCTTAGGTAAAGATTAAACTGTAAATTAGATTGCTCAGATAACTTCCCTGTGTGATACGTTTACTTCTTTGAATCTTTCATTATGTGTATGTGTGTGAGGGAGCGAGTGTGTCGGTGGTGGCTTTGATCATTTAGCATGAAATGAGTTTGCTCCTTGTACTAGAATAATAGCAAAATCATTAACCCCCATTCGTTGTATCGTAGACCGTAGATCTAGAAGTATCGTTGATATTTTAAGAAGTTCTGGCATTTATATAGTCTTTCTTGAACCATAATCGTGCTCGTTGTAGTTAAAAGTTACTTATGTACTCTTAGATAGGCATAAACCTACCAATTTCTTTATCACCAATCATTCTTTCATACATGAAATGAACGGAACCCTATGCAATATAATAAAATTAATATGGGACATAATCTAAATCAAACCCTTGAAACAAACAGAAAAACTTTCAAAATTGATTCATAAATGATGGCGATTATTAGTGTACAAACGTAAAAAAATAACAAACGTTTTTAAAAGTTACAAAAGTAAATGTGTTTATCCAGCATGGAGTCCGATAGAGATCGGCGGGTGGCATTAGCGCACGTCTGCCCGCAAGTCACCGCATTGAGTATTGAGCCGCCGTGAGATTGAATTGCAAATATCTCGCACACGCTCGCAATATTTACGATGTGTTCGTATTCTTTACATTTCGACAACGTCGCGCCACTGAGCTTGCGGCTGCTGCAGCCTTACACGTGTTACTACGCCCACATTTTGCTGGAAAGTTACAATAATTTCGCCAATATGTCCCGTATTTCAGCGTACAACGGTAGTGGTTAATGTGAAAAGTGTTATACCATTTTCGAGTAATGAACAGGTTAGGTTATTGTTACGGTACATATTTTTTACACCATGGTGTGTCAAAGACAGAGAACTTTAAAAAAAAATAACGAATAGTCATAACAAATATATATATTTTATGTTATTGTAAGATGTCTGCTTTGTTGTTCTTGTTATCGATAAAATCCAACAAAAATTATCCGTCATCAAAATTAGTTTTTATCGTTATTATACTGAAAAAAATCGTTCAAGGTCTGATTTTTTGACACTGCTTAGTGAAAAGCTTTGATTGTTTTTATTATTAGGCTATCATACAATGACCCTACTAACCGTTGGATGTCGAATTACGGGACATCCGGTATATATCGTCAATGGCCTAATGCTTTAGGACATGGTCTGCGAAACGTAAGTCGTAGGTTCAAATCTACCATTCGACTTTTGAGGTCAATCATCTCCCAGCACAAGGAATGAAATGGTTAACAAGAATGTTAGAAATATTTGTAAAAAAAATAGCTTTGAATAACATTTTTTAATACTTTCTAAGCAAGTGCTTGACTACGATCCCACCTTTTTTTTTTTTGTTAACGCGGGGAATCGAGTTATTAACCATCCTCCGGTACCCTGGGTGGGCCCGGAGGGATGTGTGGGACTCGGCCTGGGCAGCCCATAGCCACTAAACCTACCGCGAATGCCATCAGCCGTTATGAGCGGGTGCCCCGGATCTGTCAGCGGCAGGACAAACTACGATCCCACCTGATGTTAAGTATTACAGTATACTTTTTGAATCATAACAATCACGAACAGGAAATACTATGGTATAATATATTTTTTTATAGAAAATAGGCTCTCATTTGGTTTCTATCTCGCTTGATAGGGGACGAAGATGAAGCCTTCGATGGAACACGTGAGCCTGTTCACGTTACCCTTAAAGAGGTCTAGATTGTATCTGTACGGAAAGACTGATTTCGGCATATAATATATGTTCAATAATACATGGTTTACTCTGTTAATGGCATATGCATTAGTTTATATAGAAAACGTTATAATATTTATATAAAACAGTGGTATAATAACAGTTTTTATATAAAAGTTACCGGTTAATAATCTATTTCAAAAGCGCATACCGTGAAAATTGACACAGCCACGGTCATTCAAACTTTCACATAAACGAGGCGAACATTATAGGACGCCAGCACGCGCCCGAAGTCACAGCTTATACAATCTGACCCCACAATGACTGCGAATACGTCGAGATGAATAAATGGGATTTTTCAGTAAAATGAAAATATAGACGTTATTAACGTCACAGCTCGTGCCCCCGCCCAGTTTGTACTCGCTTATTACCTATAGTGTATAATGCACAAAAAGCGTGATAACAAAATAACCCGTCTATTTAACACAAGCGGCATAGACAGAAATACAGAAGACGGTACCCACTTTATACTAAGCTCATTAATTTTTAAATATGATTTGATGATATGTTACGGTGGCATGCTAGAGTCAGTTACCGTGTTGTGTTCAAAGAAAGTAAGACTTGCGCGATATCCTTTAAGGTTTTAGGCTTCAAATATGACGGGCTCTCCCTGCCTATCGCCAACATTTCAGTAGAATAACCACTACTGGGCAATGTTTAACAAGAATATTAGTAACATTTGGGACAAAAACTTGCAAAAAAACAGCCTGGGGCGTGATCGACGTTTAGAACCTAACCATGTTTTGATCAAGTGATCGCGGATGACATCTCTGTTTACTCCACCGTTGCAAAAGAATGTAGTAATTAATTTTTATTGTTATTGTTATGTAACATGAGGTCCAATCTACATAAATTATTTTTACTGGCGAAAATTTCAAAGTAAATTATATACATAGGCAAAAAATAACATGAGAATTAACAACAAGAAAGTTTTGTTTGACTGAAAACGATGTCACTTGAAACTAATAACTTCGTTCGCAAAAAACGGCCCACGTCCCAAGAAACTTTGTAGAGTGAGGCGTTTCTGTTATGAAAATATTTTCAACAGATATATTAAAGTACCTACCTTCGCAAAGAAAGCGTAAAATAATTTTTATATTTATTACTACCTGCATCCCGCAGTGTTACCCGCGATTAAAACGAAAGTATTATAAAATTGGACTTTATTCTAAAATTAAAGTAGCCCCTTTTTCTCTTTATTATATTAACTATCTGCCAGTGAAAGTCCCGTCTCAAAGATTAGCCGGAACAAACAAACAGACAGAGAGACAAAAGTTGTAAAAAAATATATTTTGGTAAATGTACTGTATACACATATACATTCATAACGCATAACGTAAAAATAAAGTTATTTTAATACTACTAACAGACACTCGAATTTTATTTTTTGTATAGATTAATCTTCTGAATTTGGAAATGTGTTGTAACATAATTATACTCGTATATTGCTGTAAGGTCATTGTATTATAAAGTAAATGTTACGAGGTAATGATGATGAATGATTCATATTTTATTATAACAATGCTTACTTAAATATGTTTTCATATCAAATGTTCCTTCAATTACTAACCTCATTCTTCCGTCTATTTAATTCTATTCAAGTTAAATGAAAAATATTAACATAATTTTGTGTTCACCGAGGAGGGAGTTGGAAGGAGCCTTGGATCTCCAGTGGACCAATAAAATTGGATAAAATTATACGTTTTATCAAATGGAATAAGCGAATGAAATGTTGTTGACCCATTTTCATTTTTTTTTTACAATTTGACAAATGCCGTTATAATAGCTTGGGCTAAAAGTATTTGAAATTTTAGCGACATTTTAGGATAATGCTCTGGTATAAATGAAATCGTTTTATAAAGTATCATTCTAAGTGTTTGTTTTGTCCCGGTCTCTTGCCTAAAGTTCTAGAGAGGATTATGCTTCTATTAACTTTTTGTTGCAAACATACAATGAACTTATCGAACTCGGTTAGTGGTTTACGGATCGAATATAGAAATCCGTATATATAAATAGAGCACCTCGTTAAAGCTTAAGTATTAATTAGTGGTTCAAATTTGATGGAGACAATGTATTTGGCGGCAGCGTTAATTATGTACCAAGAGCTCACGTGAACTGTTTCAACCGAAACCCGACGTTCGCTTTGCGGTGTACTGCGGGTTGTTCGATAATTTTGATGTGCTTTGTTCGACGAGGAATCACATCATTTAAGTGTTGCTCAACGTTGGTATAAAATGTAAAATGGATTTTGGTTTGGATTTTGGATGAATTTTGGTGGGGCAGCTAGCGCCCCTCCAGGTGTTCGTGCTGGGGGACTTCAATGCCAAGTCCACGGCTTGGGGCAACCCCCGCACGAACCCTAAAGGGAGGGAGGTGGAAGAGTGGGCGCTAGCTGCCGGGCTGTCCCTCCTCAATGTGGGGACAGCCCACACATGCGTGCGGCGGTCGGGAGGTTCAGTGGTGGACCTGTCGTTCGCCACTCCGGCCGTCGCACGGCAAGTGGAGGGATGGAGGGTGGAACGGGAAGTGGAGACACTCTCGGACCACAAATATATAAGGTTCGAGGTGTCTCCAGCCTCCGGACGTCCGGCGTCGAAATCCTGTCGAAGCCGGTTCCCGCGTTGGGCGCTCACCAAGCTCAACCGGGAACTGGCAATAGAGGCGGCCATTGTCGGCCGCTGGGGCCTCCCGCCGACCGAAGAAGGGGTGGACGATGCGGCTGGCCGCTTCTGCGACGTTTTAAATAACGTCTGCAGAGCGGCCATGCCCCGCGTTGGGCGTCGCCCCCTAGGCGGGCGGTCTTCTGGTGGTCGACAGAGATTGCCGATCGCCCGCGTCGCCTGCAATCGGGCCCGAAGGGCTTACACCCGAAGCAGGCGGCGCAGACCCCAGGATGTGGAGAGAGATGGTCGGCTGTACAGGGTCTACGTGGAGAAAAGAAGATCCTGCAGCTGGCCATCTGCCGAGCCAAGGAGACTGCCTGGCTGGAGATGGTGGAGGGTCTCGATAGAGACCCTTGGGGCCGGCCGTATAAAAGGGTGCGGGATAAATTCCGCACCCAGTCGGCCCCTCTCACCAGAGTGCTCCAGCCAGAGCTCCTGGGGAGGATAGTCGGGGAACTTTTCCCCGACGCCCCCGCGGGGTATACTCCCCCCAGGATGGCTCGGCAGACGCCGGACGTCAACGACGTCTCGCCACCCGTCACGGAGGCTGAAATGGAGGCAATTCTGACTTGCCTCCAGAGTAAGCGGAGGGCACCGGGTCCGGACGGGGTGCACGGAAAGGTTCTGGCCCTTTCCCTCGTGCACCTCGGTCAGGGCGGGGCTGTTTGACCGCTGTCTGCGGTCTGGACAGTTCCCGAGGGCCTGGAAGGAGGGTCGGCTGTGCCTTCTCCCGAAGGACAGTCGGCCCCGGACTCGGCTTCGGCGGTCTGACCGGTTGTGTTGCTGGACGAGGCGGGTAAGGCCCTGGAGAGGGTCGTGGCTCGCCGCCTCGTCCGACATATTGAGGAAGGCCCGGGCCCGAAGCTCTATGAGTACCAATTCGGGTTCCGGGCCCGCTGGTCGACCGTCGATGCCCCCAGGCGCCTGCGGGCGGTGACGGAGGAGGCGGGACGTCGGGGAGAGGTAGTGCTGGCGGTGTCACTAGACATCGCCAATGCTCAACAGCCTCCCACACTCAGTGATACAGGTGGCACTCGAGCACTTCGAAGCGCCCTGTACCTGAGGAGGCTGTTGGGCGCCTACCTCTCCCACAGGAGGGTGGCATTCGAGGCCCGGACGCGCATGTAGTATACACGCGCGTCCATGTCCGCCAAGATGTCGAGCGGCGGGAACCGAGCCAGGATAGTGGCCGCCCGTATGATACCGTTCGGTATCCCCGTGCGATCCGAATGGTTATCTTGCGCTGCAGGCTAAGGAGCTTAGCTCTGCAGCGCCGGACGCCCGTGAAGCGGTTACACCACACGGGCGCCCCGTAGAGGGCCATGGATCGCACGATTCCTCCGTAGAGGCGGCGGACTCCTCCTGGGGCCCCAAGATTAGGCAGCAGTCTGTGCAGAGCACCCACTACCTTTTCGATCTTGGGGACCAAGCGGTCGAAGTGCTCTTCGAAGCCCCAACGACTGTCCAGGATGAGGCCGAGATATTTCATCGTCGACCCCACCTGACCTGACCGCACGTCACCTACGCGAGGCGACCGGCTGGTGGTTCCCTAGCTCTTGGGAGCTTAGGAACCATAGCGCCTCGGTCTTGTGAGGCGCTACCTGTAGACCCAGCTCGTGGATTTGTCCACGACGCATGCCACCCCAAGCTCGGCGAGCCGGATGGTGCTATCGAAATCGTCCCCGTCGGACATGATTAGCGTGTCGTCTGCATAGCAGACGACACTCACACCGACGGGGAGACCGACCCTAAGGACCGCGTCATATGCAAGGTTCCATAGCAGGGGCCCCAACACAGACCCCTGCGGAACCCCGCACCACCTCCCTCTGGTGGAACGTGTTCCGACCCATATACTGGATGCACCTGCCATGCAAGTACGCCCCGACGATGCGCTGCAGGTAGGGAGGCACGCGGTGGTACACCAGTGCCTCCCTAATCGCCCCCCAGGGCAGCGTGTTAAATGCGTTGACTATGTCAAGACTGACAGCCAACGCCACGCCACCCCGGGTCACTGCCTGCCCCGACCGTTGACGGACCCGGAGGATCGCGTCAACGGTCGACCGCGCCTGCCGGAAGCCGTACTGGCATTCCGACAGGTCGGGGCCTGCTTGCCGCAGGTGCGAGTTGAGGCGGGCGGCAATTATTCTCTCGAATAATTTGCCCGCCTCGTCCAGCAAACATATGGGTCGGTACGCGGAGGGAGACTCCGCGATCCTACCTCCTTCTTAATTAGCACCATCCTAGCCTCCTTCCAGCCCGAAGGGAAGACTCCGACTTCCAGACATCTAGTGAACAGCCGTCTAAGTCTCCCCTCAGGCCAGCGGCGAGAGCCAGCACCCAAGTCCCGTCTGGGCCGGTGCTGTATTGCGGGCCCTGAGGCGCCCCGTGGCTCGATCCAACTCCTCGGCGGTTACCCCCAGCTCGTCGGACCAGATGGTACGGTCCGACGGTATCGCTGGGGGTGTAGGGCTGGTTCCCTGGATCCTAGGGAAGAGTGTGTCCACCACACTCTCCACGAATATAGGATCCAGGGTTTCCGTCACCGGAGGGACCCAAGGCCGAGCTTGCCCAGTACAATTTGGTACGGGCGCCCCCATGGGTCCCTCTCCAGCCCTTCGAGGAGTTCGCTCCAGGATCGAGCCTTCGCATCCTTGATTGGGCATGGTTTATACCTCAACCTCTGACCGTCGTAACACGACGTTTAGTAACTTATGGTCTTCTCGACACAAATTTTGTATATAAATTATTTTACCTACCAGTAGTGATATTCCGAAGTGGCATATAAGTTACTTTAGCTTAGATTGTCCCTAATATTTTTTTATTAATAAAATAGCTACCGAGTCGTGATTCGGACCTCTCAGATCAGAATGCTTATGCGTAACATAGTAACCGTCCAAGCCGAGATTACCCGTCACCGGGGGGACCATTGTTTTAATAGAGGGTCATGCTAAGCGACCTCAGAGCTATGCCACCTCTCAATCCGGTATAGCAGTCAATAAAAAAAAATAGTGAAGAACAAACGTGGACGTACCACTCGCTGGCCGGCGATCCGCCGTGGGAGCTCGTGGCAGGGGTTCTCGCCGAGGTGTCCGACTATGTCTCGGATGGGGAGGGCCCTCGGAAGAATGCTATGAGAGGTCCGGCGGATCCGTCAGCTAGAAGGCACTTGCCGGGTGGGAGGACCTGGCGCATCACTCGTACGGTATCCGTACGACGAGTGCTCTGCGCCCGGTCCTAGAAGCGTTGGATGCGCAGAAAGCGCAAACCTCTCACCTTCCGTCTGACGCAGGTGTTCACGGGGCATGGGTGCTTCGGGGACTACCTGTGTCGGACGGTCCACCGGGAGGCCGATGAGCGGTGCCATGATTGTGGTGCTGCGGTGGACTCTGCCCAGCACACCCTCGAGGTGTGCCCGGAGATGGGCAGCGCAGCGCCATGACATGGTATCTGCCATCGGTGGTGTAGACCTGTCGCTTCCGAGCCTCGCTCTTGCGATGGTCTCGAGCGACAGGTCTTGGACGGCGGTCGCCTCCTTCTGTGAGACGGTCATGTCCCAGAAGGGAGGCGGCAGGCGCAGGTCAGGGGAGGAGCGCAGAGGCTCCCTCCGCAGGCGACGTATCGGGGTGCGCAGGAGGCGTTATGAACGCCTCCTCTTGCCGCCCCGTAATCCCGAAGCGGGGCCAGGATGGGTACTGGCCCCAGCATGCTTCGAGTCGTCGGGACTTCTCTGAGTGCCGGAGAAGTCCCTTTGAGGATGAAGTCCGGTCTTTGCCGGGACCGGCCGGTCGTTGGGGTGTCCTGTTGCTGACAGATCCGGGGCACCCTGCTCATAACGGCTGATGGCATTCGCGGAAGGTTTAGTGGGTAGGGCTGCCCAGGCCGAGTCCTGACACATTCTCCGCCCACCCAGGGTACCGGAGGATGGTCTGTAAAAAGATTCCCCCGCGTGAACAAAAAAAAAAAAAAAAAAATGTAAAATGGAGAAGTGGCATAGGAAACTCCAGTAACGTTCCCAACATGGCATGGTTTATACCTCAACCTCTGACCGTCGTAACACGACGTTTAGTAAATTATGGTCTTCTCGACACAAATTTTGTATATAAATCATTTTACCTACCAGTAGTGATATTCCGAAGTGGCATATAAGTTACTTTAGCTTAGATTGTCCCTAATATTTTTTTATTAATAAAATAGCTACCGAGTCGTGATTCGGACCTCTCAGATCAGAATGCTTATGCGTCCAAGCCGAGGTTACCCGTCACCGGGAGGAACTTTGTTTTAATAGAGGTTCAGGCTAAGCGACCTCAGAGCTATGCCACCTCTCAATCCGGTATAGCAGTCAATAAAAAAAATAGTGAAGAACAAACGTGGACGTACCGCTCCTGCCGTAGCTTCATGACATAAAATAATGGTTAACAATCAAGTTATATAAGAACAAGGTCCTCATTTAGCTGCAATAAATTGTATGCCCCCTCATATTCCGGAAAACGTTTGTATTTAAATTCCGAGCGCTGATGGAGCGCAGCTTTACTCCGCAGACGGGGAACATAAATTTATATTTCATTTGATCTCCCCTTAAATACCTGTTAATGAACCTTCGTCCATTTTGTGAAAGTGCGCCGTTCTGTTTCGGAAAACTTTATTTTAAAAGCATTTTATACAAAGTGATGAAGTGTTGTGGAGAGCAAAATACCTAAAAATCCGAATTGTTTATAATAAAGACTGAACTCTATTTTTAAAAAATAAACATAAACGATACATATAAAATATAAACTTACATATTAAACAAAATTAATCTGCTATTTAGTACAATTAATATATTAAATAGTACAATTAATAATTAGATGAATAAATAGCGAAAGAGTTCTTCGTTTGTCGTGCCGAGGTCTACTATCTTTGCATAGTCCATCCGCAGTGAAATTATAAGCAACCTACACGTCTGACTTTAATCAACGCCGCTGGGTCCCTTCCCACAATCGTGAAGCCCCGTCATCATTGTGTATATCATATGGGTAGTGAAGGATCTTGTATTTCCCATGAAGTCTCGTATGAGTTAATCGTTTCTCCAATAAAAAAGAATAGTGCTCTAATATATTTACAAATATAAACGTTAATCAAATTTAGAACTTAGATGTAAAATAAGACTTACAATTTGGACATATCTGGTTTTTCCATGGATGACATTGTCTGAAGTAGACTAAATTGAAATAGGAAAACATAGGAAGGCTCAGCTTTCAAATACAAAAGAATCATCGAAATCGAACAGTCAATACAAAAAACCATACAAACCATAAAATAACAATAAATACAGTCGAATTGAGACCTCCTCCTTTTACGAAGTCGGTTAAAAATCCGTAATCACTGCCAACGCAACGGAAGTGAGTACACTTATTTGTAAAGATCTAAAAATAAATGTTACCATCACTCAATAATGTCGAATGTAATATGTCAAATGTAAAAGGCCCTCTATGAAAACATATGAATGTGTAACAGCTCGCGGGTGGGTTACAATTATTCGAATAAATATGAAACCAATTTACTAAATGGACCCCGCGCGTTGCGGTGGAACATGAATTTTATTGGGCGGAACTTTTATTTAAACTTGATTGGGAATGTTTCACGTGTTTGTCAAATATGCACTACGAGGTCGCGGGGGCTTACGAGTACATTATATAGTGTGATTATTTTTACGAAAACTTCAGATATAATCATGTATACAGCTTTTAATTACGATAAAAGCTTTAAGCTTTGACCTGTACAACAGTAGTATGTCGGCCTGCGGGCAGGCGATACGTCACGCAGTATCGAGGCCGGAGGCAGCGCGGCTAACAAATGCTTTTATTTCTGCTATCCATATAACATTCATTCGATAGGATATTTAATGAATGTAGAAAATTATTATTTGTCTTGCTGCGACTCTGACGAGTTTGCGAGTAATCCTATCACGATTTCTCCAACTCTTTGTGGACCTTGGCTTGGCCAAGCACACTTTCACCACAGTCCTCCAATGTTATTTTTTATTATTTTTCTTTTAAGAAAATTTTTTTTCTCCTCTTAGACCGATAAATCTAAATTCTACAACCCTTCCAACTAACAACAACCATATACTATATATACTATATATAGGTAGAGGAGAGGTATGCCTGTGCGTCTAGAATAGTAAGTTCACCTTCATATAATTATAATTTATTAGGTATTCAAAACCGAAAATAATCAGTAAATATAGCACGTCCACTGAATATTTCGGGTCTTTGATTGAAAGCCAAGAGCGTAAAGAAAATATAAATGAACGTCTTAAATCGAAAGCTCTTACAATTTCTTGGAATACATTTAACTTTGCCGTCTCAATTAAAAGGAACTCAGTTCGAGCGGAGACAAAACTCCTTTTATTTGCGCGTTTGCTTTCACATTGTTACCAAAGAAATGGATTTTCTCGCTCTTTCAACTGTTTCTTAGATATAATATCATTTTTAAAAGCACTAGTTGATACACAAAATAGTAACCTAATACTATGATAATAATTAATTCACCCGCTATAAAGATATTTTTTGTGGTTAATGATCACCATAAGTCTCTTTATCTTAAAGTTACTGCCTATATATGTTCCATTGTTGGTCACAAGCCTTCTCTGTGAAGAGAGGCATAGTCTGCCACATACTTTTTTTTTGTTTACGGGGAGGAAATCTTCCAAAAGATATCCCTTCTTCTGGGGGGAAGGTGGTTGAGGGGCTCCGGGATCTCCAGAGGAACGCACCGGACTCTGTACTGTGCTCAAGGAGAGCACTCCCCGGGGGAAAGGTTACTCCCTCTCCCCCCTGTGCCCTCGCAGTGCAAGGCGACACGGGCCAGCCGATGCGACATCGCGGGTCCACCTTGGCGGATGACAAAGGCCCCAACCCTTGTCGCCCAGCGATCCCGAGGCCCCTTTTAGTCGCCTTCTACGACAGGGGATACCTTATTCTTAAGAGCCCAGAACTACAGGGCTCCTGCCACATACCTAATGTGGATTCGCAGCCTTCACATGTCTCAGAAAATTTTCTAACTTATGCAGGTTTTCTCACGATGTTTCCCTTCTCCACCGAGCGTGAGGTATATCGGTACTTAAAATTCAAACAAACGAATTCATTGCTGCCTGCACCGGGGATCGAACTCAGGTTGCTAGAGTACTGCGCACCTTGAGACGACCACTCAAACACTGAGCTATCACGCTCTTATTTTAGGTAATAGAAAAGACACTAAATATTTAAGTAGATAACTATTTACGAGTAAAAAATACAACAATATTACGAAAAAGAATCAAAACCTAAGCAAACTCTCATCAAACTATCTTTGAAATACTTCCTTCCCAATAAAAATGAATCATTGAAAGAAAAATTAATCAAAAGGCACGTTAAATATAAAAAATATACATAGATTCAAGAAAGTCACTAATCCTAAAACCTCCGATATCCGATGCATCTTATGGCATAAGTTACATGTTTATCCTTTCTGGTCCTTTGCAGTAAAGGGTAATAATGACAACGTCCCCCCATTTATTAGTATATAAAAAATAAAATAAATAGAATACCTTAGTAGTACGGTTTCGGCTCGACAATGTTCTGGTGAAACGCTCTAGATACAAGTGTAAAGTGTACAGCTAAATTGGAAAGCAATTCTGTCAACTGAACAAAATACTGTATTGTTCTTAATTGTATTATTATTCTTTTAATTGAGCGACTTTGGAATTCTCCCTTCATCCGACGGGACAGAAATTCAATTAGAACAAACAAAACACCCTTTACTTTCACATTTCCACAAATTCATTCTGAACAAATGGATTTCTCCCGTAGCGTTAAGAACTTTTAGGCAATTTCGTTTATTTCAAGACAACACAATTGTCTTTATTGGGTCTTTATTGAGAAATGTTTATTTAAGTAAGTCCAAAACTGACAAATTATTGTTGCGTATTGTTTCAAATGTTCGTCGTAGATGTTCAAATAGCATAGTGTATACATACTTTATACTTTCAAATCTACCCTAAAAATTAAAAAAAAAACGACTTACCGTCAGCAACGTCAACGTACAGACGCAGCGATGGACGTTCTTCTTCTTCACATTTGCAACACTTTTTAACACAAATACTAGCTGACCACACAACGTTGTTTTGCCATATAAATCTATATAATACACATAAATAACACGACGACAAACCTCTTAATAAAACACTTGCAAAACATCAAACACAAACACAGTTATAACTTTTAAGTTAATTTTGACATTTATGATATGACGTATTATTCGTCTATTTAAAGTTGTCATTGGTTGTCTGAAAAACAACGTCATTCTGGTCAACCGAGGTTTTATAAAGCCTTTTTTTTTTAATCTTTTATTTTATTTTTATACAAACATCTGCCAGTACCAAATCAGAAGCCTTCGTGAACTCATGCACTACTCTTTGCTGAAGATCATCACATGATCAAATCCATAGTTTACGATTCTATAACGGACATACAGACAAACATTCATGTTAATATAAAATTGTAAATATATATATATATATATATATATATATATATATATATATATATATATATATATATATATATATATATATATATATATATATATATATATATATATATATGTATAATTATATATTTACGGAATAAAAAAACAAGAATAACGTTGTGTTGTGCTGTAATCAAAGAAAAATGTAAAAATTAAAATGATGACATATTCTATTATATTGCTTTTGTCGTTGACATCACTGACAAGTTAGAGCCATGGAGGTTTCATAAAAAAAATGTATTATTTTTTTACTTTTAAATAATTTTAATAATTACTTTTAATTAATTAAGACTTATTTTCAAATAATTCCTACCAAGGAATCAAGGACCAAGGAATTATTAAACCTATTCCGAACCAAGGAATTATTTAAAAATAAATCTTTTTCAACAAAAAGACCTTAAAATCGGTTATGGTGATGACGATGTTAGGAGTACACAAACTTAAAAAAATCTAATTGACTACTTCCCTCAACTTTTGGCGTCGGATAAAATTAAGCTGTGGTGATCAAAGCTCTCTTGCTTTGATTTCCACGAAATTTAAGTATCAATCTTTAATAGGGAGCCGTGGTAGCTCAGTGTCCGGGCGATTGCCTCAAGTTGCAAAGGACGCTAGCAACCCGAGTTCGATCTCCGTTGCTGGCACCAATGAAATTATGTGCTGTCTTAACACACGCTCGGCGGTAAAGGGAAACATCGTGAGGAAACCTGCATTTGTTAGAAATATTTTCTAAGACATGTGAAATCTGCCAATCCAATCTGCGCCAGGTGTGCGTGGTGGACTATGTCCTTGCCTTAACTATTATATAGTTCGTAAATTTTCAAGTCACTTCACGATTTCAGTAAGGAATTATGTAATACATAGAATAGGGTTGTGAAAACAAAATTAGCATAGAATCTGTTTAACTTTTTCGTTGGTTTGCCGCTTCAATGGACTCCTCTCATTATATTATCCTGCGGCTGTTTGCTAAACAAACACATGGAATAACAAATAAGGTTATCAATACAAACAATTTGAATAGCGAATTACTCTCTTGCCCCTATACAGTCGAAAGATGCCGCTTTTATTCAACCACATCTCTTTTAAATTTCTTACTTTATTGCAGTGATAGTGGCGTTCAACTTACAGTGTTATCAGGTATTAGGTCGGTATTCCTAGCCAGCTTCTACCAACTGATTTCCAGTGTACCGTATTGTTACGTACAAAATATTTTTTGTTTAATTTGTGGCTGGCGTGTGTGCTGGGTATTTCACTTTTTTGTAATCCTTTTAGTAGGTGTTTGCATTCGGAGGGATTACTTAAGATCTGGTAAGATACAAGCTCGTTTGCCCCTTCTTTAATGATAAAAAAACAAGGCACCTATACATCTCCCGACCTGTTCTAGTGTGTTAATAATCAGGTCAATCTACATTTTTTTTGCTGTTCTCTTTTATATCAACTATTTCCTTCATTTCAACGGCGAATGCATTTCGCCACACGTGCAATATAACAGCGGCTTTCCAACCAATTTAACGATTAGTTACCAATCAAACTAACAGCACAAGCTTAGAACAATAAAGATCATCTAGGTATTGTTTGACTTATACCAGAATTTCCTCTAAGACAGTTTCTTTTCTCCATCACTCATGTTATATTTTGAACGATGTATGTTTTATTCATATCATATAGTTTAAATCACGAGTTTTATCCAGCAATTTGCTCAAATGTCACAGAATTTGTAACATGAATCTCGCTTCAACGAGGTCGGAACGTAGAAGGCCAGGGCGCGCGCGACCGTTGTAAATTTGCTTGACCGCCTGCATCACAATTTAGTCGGCATCCTTATTCTGGTATAAACTATACTAGTGTAGAAAGATTCTATGACGATGCGGTGGATTTCCCGTGGAGGAGTTTGTGTGGGGTACCACCAGTGACCGTTACTGCTGCGGGGATATTATTCTATTTCTTCTTTTATTTATTTAAAGAAAAAAATAAGGAAAAAAAACAATACACGAAAATTTTATCACTTATAAAACATGAGGCAGCCTTATCGCTAAAAGCGAGCTACCTTAGGATGGATAGGAATAATAAAAACAACGTGAGTTATTAATAAGTAAACATTTACTTAAATACTTATAATGAATATATACATACAGATATACATACATATAATATAGACTTGTCTACTGCCTAAATTTAAAAATCTAATATCAATTCTAAATTGTCTGGGCTTTATTATAAGCAGCACTTGACACTAAAATCATCAAATATTTAATAAGAAAATCACGGCTGTGTAACTTTAGAGAGTGGAGCGATATTCCGAGTATCGTCGATATGTTTCCTTTTGCAAGAGACAGAGGGAGATTTGGTGAACTGACTGGCAACCAAATTAAGACAAAGAAAAGATATATAATTTAAAACAAAAATTAATGTATCACATCCTGGTGGCCGAAAACCTTAATCCAGATACAGCCTCCATAGTAGGGCTTTTCTACACTATTAAAACATTTCCAAGACATTTGTGACCACTTTGAAACGTCCGTAACGTACTAACAGACGTTTAAAGCAATCGATTAAAAGCCGTACAAAATGGAAGTCGTTAATATCTACAAACCCCTGTGAGCTAATAGCGTGACCTTTTCTTTTTATTAATATGCGATAATGTAACTTTAAATTATTGGAAAACATTAAAAATGTAGTTTCAGAATACTTCCGTGGAGCGACTGGTACTCACTTATGTATACAGTGACAAGTCTTTCGCCAGGATTTCAGAGTTCAAAGAGAATTTAAACTTATGTTCGCTCTGCGCCAAGTAAATACGTGCGATAATCTTTACTTTTTTGAATAAATCATTGCTAGCTTATAATGCTAATCCCTGCAGTAACGGGACTGCAGTGATTAGCATTATATATGAAAGATATAGCTGTAAATAATAATAACATAACTTTATCATTCTTTAGGAAACGTTTTTATTTCTTTACGTAGCCTGTTGATAATTTATAGTTCAACTTCAAACTCAATATCCCAAAGTACAGTTATTCATTTATCAAATGGATTAGAAATTATTCTTATTCCAAAAATAAACCTTATTTATGTCCGCTGGTTAACGTCCCAAACAGGGTGACCTTTTATTGTATTCAATATTTGTTAAATTTAAAGCTACAGCCTTTATATATGTCCCACTGTTGGGCGCAGGCCTTCTCTGTAAAGAGATTATAAGGGCATAGTCCGCCACGCGGCCCTAGTGCGGATTGGCAGACTTCACAAGCCATAGAAAAATTTTCTAAGACATGTAGGTTTCCTCACGATGTTTTCCTTCACCGCCGAGCGCGTGGTAAATCAGCACATAAAATTGCAACAACAAATTTATTGGTGCCGGCACCGGAGATCGAACTCGGGTTGCTAGCGTACGGTGCAACTTGAGCCAACCACACGGACACTGAGCTATCACGGCTATTCAATATTTGTAATGCGACTAAATTGAATGGCTAAAGTTTAAGTGGAAAAATATTCCAATTACATTAAATAGATGACAATATGGTTTTTTCGTATTATCTTTCAATATCTATGCATTAAACTAATGTAGAAGAACAAAAATATTTAAGTACCGCTTTGTTTCGTGTTTCATTATCCGTACAATCAAAGGACTGGAATAGTTCGCGTCTGTCTTTCCCTCCGATTACAATGTAGGTATTTTCAAGAGTAGAGTGAATAGGCCATTTAATGAACTAGAGCGCTTTACCATCCAGGACTGCATTTACATCAGTTATGCCACTTAACATCAGGTGGGAGCGTGGTCAAGCACTTCCTTAGAAAGTATAAAAAGTTATCTTCACATTTTTTTAGAGGAACAGGGAAAACGACCTTAGAGCTCAATTGAAGTGAAGTTATCACCGTCGCCCATGAACATCCAAAACACAGGAGGAGCTGCAGGTGCGTTGCCGGCTTTTGAGAGAGGACTTGAAGGTCCCCAAATCGTTTAGGTTCGGAAACACCGCTGGTGAGATGTTGATTCCACAGGTTGATAGTTATACGAAAAGCTTACTGTCATGGAACGCAAACCGTCAAGTTGTTGTCGATGGAATTTGGAATTCTACCGTATGGTGCGGTAATGGAAATTGTAGCTGGGATGACCACATGTTTAGCTCCAATGAATAGCAATAATTTACTGGTGAATAATTGCTATTTTATTTCTGATTGAACTTTTAAGACTGATACAATATCCACTCCTATCTTTTATTTTAAATCATTAAATACATTACCGTTGAGATGAGCGTAATGATTTAAACAAAGAGTGTGATAGCTGAAGGTGAAAGGTACAAAAACAAATATATTTCCGAGCAAAACAAAAACCGAATTCAAATCGAATCAAACATTAAACGCTATCACGTGCGGACGCTCTCTTTGTATTTACGGATAATCGTGGAAATATTACAAAATAGAATTAATCAGAACCTCACCAAACTTTCATCAAACTACTCTTGAAGTATATCCTTTCCAAAAATGAATCATCTACATTGTTAGGCATCATATTGAGTTATCCGAACATCTATGGCGCACATACTTGAAGCAAATAATAGGTTGTCAAATATCTCCTTCCGCCTTTTGCCTTTGAATTTCGCGGCTATGTACAAAGCGCTACAGAGCTCGTATCTAGCAATACGAACTCCATGTTTACACGTCTATAACTGTTGAACACAATATCCAAACTAATTATGCATAGCGTCGTTTTGTAGGTTATGTCATGACCTTCAAATTATGTATAGTATTGCTAGATACGAGCTCTGTAGCGCTTTGTACATAGCCGCGAAATTCAAAAGACAAAAAGGCGGAAGGGAGATATTTGACAACCTTTATTATATAACACTTATATGGTTTTCTGATGGATGCCATTGTTAGAATTTGGCCAGATCTAAATGGGACTGCGAGAAGTATCAGCTTTCAAATAATCGACATCGGCTCACCGAGTCAAAAGTTATAAGATAACTAACATAAAAATACAGTATAGTATAGTACAGTACAGTGAAAATACATTGAGAACCTCCTCATTTTTTGAAGTAGATTAATAACAGATTAAAAATAATACAATGATAATTCAAGTGACGTGTGAAAGCTAATAGGATTTTCTGATATCAATAAGGCTTTGCTATGAGCTGCAGGAAGTTTCCTAATGAAGTTACACTTCGCGCCGTCGACGCGTGCCAGGTAATCCACCGCTCGCAGAACTTTGTCTTTCGATACAGTTCAAAGTTACAGTTCTACTTAGTTCACTCGACATACGTCAAGTCGACTTACTTTTTATTCCATGTTATATATAGACGAAAACGAAGAAATCCAACGGAGATCGAAGGTAGTCGATATAGCTCTTAAAGTCAACAAGTTGAAATGGCAGTGCGCCGGCCAGATATGCCGAGTAGATGGGGGAGGAAAGTCTAGGAATGGAGGCCGCGCATAGGTCGGAGAAGCGTGGGGCGCCCTCCCTCCAGTCGCCGGAAGTGGCGGAAAAACCCATTGCTGGGCACAATCTCTGTAGGGACAAGTGGAGGCTTACACACTCATTTCACATCACACATGCACACATATACCAATGAATCGCTTTTCGATTTTTATGGACAAAAAAATCACTCCCAACAATTTATGGTGTATTACGACAGCTCTCCACCTATGCCACAAGCTTAGTGAAAAGTGGACGAAAGCTGTGTCTGTCTAACCCCGCTAGGGTTAAAATGACGTGAGAGCTTGTATATTAATTCTAAGAACTACTAAAATATCTTATAAGCCATAGTTTTGTCTACTATCATTTGTTTCACGAATGTCATTATCCGATGATGCGTACAAGATTTTAAATAAGTATTGAAGTATTATAGAATTTCCCTATCGATCATGATCTGTGTATAATATAAGTTTGAAACAGAAACTTCCTTCTAAATTATAATTAGCTGAGCGACGAAGTTTCCAGTTGAAGCCGCATTCGCAAATGGATTCGTTCGTCGGCATCTCTTAACGGAAGTATTTACCGCGCGAATTTCGTCTCAGCTTCACTTCTACCCGCACCGATCATAACATCTTAATTATGGTACACCTTTGAATGACAATAACACTATTCGGAGTTAAAAATTAAAGTTCAGCCTTAACATATAGACGTGATCATAGATTTACATATAGAAGCGACAATAACCTAAAAGTTTAGAATACGAGAGAAAATTCTTTTCGCATCCTTTTTCAAAAAAAAAATGATATGCCACCGCTGTTGGGCTCAGATTCAGAAAAGAGAGTATAAGTAGTATTAGAGAGTAGTCGATCGAATTGCTGGGGTAGGCGGCATACGAAAAACTTCGCACCGTTCTCGCTTCGCAAACACCTCAATTCCTGAAGTCGAGGTCTTCAACCAGTGCGTCGTCCTATGACTTACCCTGCAGAGACTTGGACTGTGACCATTTACCGAACGAAGGGAAAGAATCCGAAACGAAGACACTCAACAAAACAAAGATAGTCAACATCTCTTAAAGTGAGCAAGTTGAAGAGGCAGTGGCGGCAGGTGGGGGCAGAAAGTCTTGGAATGTAGATGGACAATTGTCGTCTAGATGGAGGGATGATTTTATAAGGAAAGGATACCAGGAAGTGGGTGAGTGCAAAAAACATAGGTTCGTATATGGTGCAGGGCTTTAGGCCTATTATCAGAAGTGGATTCACACAGGCTGATGATTAAGTATAGTTTAGATTACAGCAGTAGATAAATAAAATAAGAACAACAAAAGATAAATAACAATCGCCATATATTACTCGTTAACATTCACTACGGTGAACTGGGCAATTTCACATAACAAACTCCTGAAGAGATGAGATTCCTTACTCTTTTATAAGAGAAACTTAAACGCTGTATCAATGTTATATCGAGACAGTTAGTGATATTTTTTAACGTAATCTTCCAAAAAATAGAAAGTCATTGATACAAGGCGATTAGGAAACGATTGCCTGAGTACACAGTATGCTATGTCTAAACTTCTACTGTATGTTATGTATTAATTATATACAAAGAAATCATTTACCTAAATATTATTACTAAATATCACCAGTTACACTTATAATTAGTTTAAACCTCGTGACATATATCGTAATGCACAAGTTTGTTATGACATCGAAATATTAGCTTAAAAACCTTTATTAAATAAATAACTATACAAAGGTAATAGTTTTTGTAAATGAACAATCTTTATAAATATTTTCATTACATAACTTTAATTACAACACATAGGACACGAGTCTAGGTAAAATTGCATTATTAAATTCAAATATTTGGTATCTCTCATTATCGTATCACTCAGTAAGCTATGATTATTTTAAACAAGTTTAATAATAGATAATCGTCTATTTATATTACTATAAATAATGTTAAAACAAAAATTACAAAAATACAAAACCCTGACTAAGATGCACTACAAAACTAGTATCCACTACTAAACGTAAAGTGGAAGTTACAAAATGTATGCAGCCGAGTAGCTAAATAACTAGTAAATACAAATATGAAAAATTTACAAAAACTAAATCCATCCAAGTCCCAGGCAGAGACGAAGTTCCTTTAGCAAAAAAAGTATTATTTCATTTTATATATTTTTTTTTTAATTTTGCTGATTGATTAGTACTTTAAAAAGGAACAAATATCGTAATATGAACAGTAATAATTCAAATTGTTCAGTAAATTAAAAAAAAGGCTTTTTAACAATATAAAATTATGTAAAAAGATATTACTTATTAATAATTCCTTAACGCGCCATCTGTGATCAGAGAGTTGAACTACATCGTCAACAGTTACACTACCGCGCTGTATACGACTATAGCACTTCCGTTATATATTTCTCTTACGGTTTTAGTTTCACATTTGTTTTCAGTTCGGTCGCGCAGCAAAATCCCTATCTCCTCGAAGCCTGCTGTAAGGAACTACTTTGTAAATTTTTCATATGTAATGTCGCCTACGGTGACATGGAAATAAAGACATTGGTAATCTACTTGACTATGAGTTACAAGGCAGCTGCGAGTACCTGAGGCACATGCCGATGTTCTCGTCGGGGCTGCGCTTGGGCGTGGGCGGGCCGAAGTGCACCGACACCGCGAACGGGCTCACCGAGCTGTCCACGCGGCAGGGCAGCGGCGCCGCGCGCGGGCCCGCACACAGCGACCCGCCGCAGTGATGGGGGTCGCACACGCCGGGGGACGCCGGCCACGACTGCGACACACAACCACTTCAGAGTTCATGAAACGTAAGCCCATAGTGCTTAACTATTAAACATCGTAATTTCAGCCGTAGGAGATCTACTGCTACTCTCTGCCTCTCTCTATTCCCCAATTTCCAAAACGACTAGTGCTTGCAGGTCTATTCGAAAGCTTTACTAGCCTAGCGGACATCTTGTTTATTATTAGGCTATTGACGCTTCACAATAGTCCTGCACTGAGTCTTAGATATACGAAACGTAACTGGCTGTGAGAGAGAGAAAATCTGTGCTCGCACCTCTCTCTATCTTACCCCTACAGTAACATACGAAACGTATCTCTCTCTCTCTTTTGTTTTCACTGCCTAATATTTCCGTCCCAACTTCTCTCCTCCTCGCCCAATGACACTTTACGTAACGCATTCACCAGCCCACTCCCTAAGTAAAGCGTGCGTTTTAATTTTTACTTCAAAAAGAAACACAACGACGAGTCTCACCGTAACGAAGTACTCGTTCTCACAGGGTATGGTGACCCTGTCGGTGCAGCGCTGGCGCCCGTGGCCCTGCAGCCCCGCGCCGTAGTTCCCGTACCCGTAGTACCGGAACTTGTCGTCGTCCCCCAGGTGCTGCAGGTACGGCGACCAGCGCGTCCAGCTGCGAGCGCGCCTCTGATCCCACAGCCAAGACGGCCACATAAATCTCCAGATCTATATTACGTTGGTTAATGTTAGTCTAGCTACAGGGTTTGCGGGATATGTTAGATTGCACGTCAAATCATGCTATGATATTAATTATATATGTTTAGATTTTAAGTACGAGTGTTATGAATACCCTACGAGAAAGGGACGCATTAGTCCTCGCGCTCCGGCCGTACACGTCATTTTTTGTCTGACTCTCGGCCCTGGCGGACGTCTCATAAATATATTCGTAACTTAATTTAGTGTAGTTTGTATTTTTACATTTATATATTTATAAACAATACAAGTTTTAAATTATTGACTTAGGGTATTGATATTCTTTTTAAAAAACCCATTTCTTTATTTTAATTACACACACTACCACGCGTTTGATAAAAATACATACTGGTTGTTATAATGTTGCTTGGAAACAGTTAAGTATGATAAATGGTGACAGACAGAGAGTTAATATAAAAATAGTGAATTCAATGGGAGCATTTCTGAATTAAAGTCGAATTTCATAAATATATAATTTAGAAGTCTTGGAATAAGGAATAAAAGATATTGGAAAAAGTTTCGGTTATATAAAAATATTAATGAGGAATAAAAATAATGGATTACAAATCATTTCTTTCTTACTCTAGAAGCTATGCTGGGTGCGGGTGTCGATGCTGCAGCATTTTGAGGATCAGCTCCAGAACCTTCGATGGTGTCGTCTTGCGTCTCGTCGTTGACTGGCATCATAACGTCCATCTGCGGATTGTCTGAACTTCGGATAATCGATATTGCTTCGTTCATTTAAATATGTTTATTGATAATACTTCGTTCGCGGAAGACAACTGTACTACGTCTAGTTCAAACCAAGAAATTTATTTCTTCATCTCAGGCATGAAACTTAAATAATAGTAGATACACATCTCTTATCTCAATCTTCTCCCAAGATGGAAAGTTATTTATCATTTCACTTATTAGTAACAAATAAGTCTCTTCAAGCTATCTGGGATTGGAAACCTTTATAATACTACTGATACGGGGGGTTTTAGAGAAAGTTGACGACTATAAGGAGCCTTATGCATCTTAATAATAAACAATGCACGGGCTATTTCTAACTCCGTATCGGACTCCTACAATGATACATTAGGCCAGAAGTTCTTTATGAATGCGAGGCATGGACCTTATTGACAAATTTGCGAAAAAGATTAGAATCCTTTGAAATATAGAATCTTCGTATAAGTTGGACGTATAAGGTATCCAACAAGAGGTTCTTGCCCGAATGCAGGAGAAGATCGAATTGGTCAAATCCATCAAGCAGCGTAAGATCTCATTCTTAGGCATATCATATCACAAAATAGCAGCAAAAAGAGGGATAGTAAGAAAGCAGAAAACATTGCTAAGAAGAAGAAATGGACTGCAATAACAGTCGGAGAATTATTCCGCTTAGCCATGAATAAGGAGAAGTTTAGAAGACTGATTGAGAACATGATAGTACTAGACTTGTAATTAATTGTTTCATATTGAATCTAACGAAGCAATAGCATATTGAAAATTAGTAATAATGAAAACAATGATATATATGACAATGTTATCGAAAAAGAGTAGCTCTACTCACCAACAGGATCTGTGACCACGGGTGCATCAGACGAAGGTCCGATTCTAAAGGAGCGCTCGTCACAGGGCCAGTACCTTATACTGCAATACCCGGTGTTCCGTCTAATACAAGCTCTGTAGTCATGCGACGCGAGGTGGCGTCCGTTCACTGCGTAGTTGAAGGTTTTATTGTACCTGGTAACAGAGATAAATGAAAAGGTAATGAGAAAAATCAGAGGTTACTTAGATATCAAGATCTATGCGAGGCGAATGAGGCGAGTTGTTTAGCGTGAGATATAAGTTAGTGAATATAGTGACAGAAAGAATTACGTCTCATAAACACTTTTGCTCTTTCTTAATGAAATGCTCACTGATGTTTTAACATATACGATATATATGCGTGTGTGCGGATGCCACGCGTTTGGTGTTTGTATGTGGTGGCGTACCGTTGGTGTCGGTGTAGTGCTGCAGGCAGTCGTGGGGCGCGGCGTGCGCCAGCGGCATCTGCGACAGGCGCAGCAGCCACAGGCGCGGCGTGTCGGCCCCGCGCATGCGCACAGACACGCGCGTCGCCAGCGTGCCCGCCAGCTCGTCCGCTTCACGTCGTCTGCTGCCCGTCGGAAGATTGTAATACACTGGAAACCAGTTATAACTTAGTTAACCTTGATTCTAATATCAGCCAGCAGCTCACAACTTTCCAGTTTATTAAATACAAAAAGTATGCTTTATTACACCAAACGACTGAAGTAAAACTTCTTCAGCTTCATCTATATGCATTTATAAACATATATTTATGTGTTTACAATATATACACCTATTATAACATATACACGATTATTTAAGAGAGAAAGACAATGTGCACTGCTCTCTCTTGCTCCTAATGTGATACAGACATTAGGCCTGCACTGTGTCTTAGATATACTAAACTTAACTCTCTATCTTCACTAATATATATCTCCTCTCAACTTCCATCCATTCGCTCGATCACACTTTTCAAGACAAAGATGACTAAAGAAGTTTTACTTCATAAGTATATTTACAGTAAAAACCAAAACTGGCTCCAAATCAAATATACGCTAAAAATGAATGTAAATGCCCGTTACCCCGTATTCCAAATTCCGTTAAGTTTATAAGTGTATACATATATTATAAAATTAAATAAACTAATAAATAGGACTCAATAAGTCAGAGAGTTGAATCTCTGCTCATCAACTACTAAAATATGTAATATTAAAAATGCAGCAAGAAATAGCAACAGCCACATCTTTTCTCAATGCGCGTTTACCCCGACCTGCAAGTGTTCCACACTCCCTAATAACTTAAGCCTTAATAACTTACGATGCTGTCCATGATTTTGTCCACAAACGGTAAAGTTGGCAGCACCTTCGCCGATTATCATAGCGTCTTCCTCACATTCCCCAGTTGTTCTATTAGGTTGACCCTGGAACAAGTGAAAATTAGGGCTTTGTAAAAATGAGTATGAGAGCATAGTCCGCCACATAGCCCTAGTGCGGATTGGCAGACTTCACTTGTCTTAGAACAAATTTAAGACTAAATGCATTTTCACCATGCCTTTCTTTACCGTCGAGCGTGAGGTAATGTAAACGTAAAAATTATACGAGTATATCGAGCAATTAGTAGAAGCTACACGAAAATATAATTATCTGAGCAACTCGTAGCGCTTACTCTACAAATCCGAAACTCCGTAGATTGAATTTCGCTGTCCGTCCTCTTAAAAGCCTGGCCGCGGCTGTATTCTTTATTACATTTAGGTAATTTGATCCGGGCTTAGCCGCTCTAATTTCATTAACATCATTTCTTTTTCCATTTCATCCAACCAATTATAATTAGCTAAAATGCGCTAGCGATCATAATTCTAAATTACCTTCTCAAAAAGTAGACCTTTTCGGCTCGAGATGTGTCCCAGATATGTACTCACGTACGTATCATCCTAATGAGGTGGACAGGTATAGGGACAAATCTTTTTTATACCACAAAGATCAGCCTATAACAGTATAACGCTAATCATAATTATAGAACATAAATTTCTGCTGGAGTTTCTTCGGCCACTTCTTCCCCCAACGCTAACGCTTCCCGAAGTGGCATATAAGTTAGTTTAGCTTTAGATTTTATCAATAAAATAGCTATCGAACGAGTCTTGGTTCGGTGCTCTCGGGCTCCCTAGGATCCTTACCCCTCACCGGGGGGACCCTCGTGTCGAGTTACTAGCTAAAACAGGTTCAGGTTTAGCGACCTAAGAGCTATGCTACCTCTCTAGCCATTTGTGTAGCTCGTCCATTTAAAAAAAAGAACATAAAATGCTACACAATAATTTTATGCTTTATTGAAAAACAAAATGGCACCTTACATCTTTACTCGACATTAACTGGGTCAAACACAAATATATATTCCCACAGGAATTCTGCTTAGTCTGCTGTTGAAACACACATTTTTCTTTTTATTATTTCTAAGGTATTCCCAGAGACTTATCATAAGCAATATGGAGAGCCAGATCATTTTCAACAGACTTCAAAAACGAGGAGATTATCGAATTTATCTGTATTTGTTTTATGCTGAACCGATTTTGATGATTCTTGTTTCAGTTGAAAGCTGGTGCTTCCTGTGTTATGATTGGTATCCAGTATTGGTGTTGGTGATGAGAAACCATATAGGTCTTAAATTTGCATTAATTACGTGCGCCAAAAATGGACGAATAACTCTATATCACGTCAACATATTTCATTCTTAATTAGAAAGGATGTATTTCATGGGTAGTTTAATGAGAGTATTAGTAGGTTTTGATTAATTCTATAAAATTCCTACGATAATTCGCAAATGCAAATAAGAAAGTCGGGTTTTGTTTTAACTCGCAAATATACTTGTAGGCAGAATGGTCCTCGGGGCATAACGCCTACAAAATTATCTCATACAATCACGATGAGGGTACATGATTGCAGCGTGCGGTACACTCCACCTATGACCGCATTCAATGGAGGCTAATACGTGGTACAATCCTGAGTATTGAGATGTCGAAGAAGATGAAGACCTCAGAGAAACGCTAGAACTTTGCATGTAATAAATTAATAAGCGAGCCAAAAACCACTTACGATTGTAAAATGGACGAAGTCTATCCTCAGTTGCATGATGCCGGCGTGGGTCTTCTCCACGGTGACGTCACAGTTCTGCTCCCCGTGCCACAGCTCCGGGAACCCCGGGGACATGAAGTACGTCAGATTGTTCTGAACAACACCGCCGCACGTCACCTCGACTGCGACAAGTTATATTAAATAAGTTAGCATATCAATAATAAAACGAGTGTGCTTTAGACCACACGACTAAAGTAAAACTTCTTTAGTTCCATCTACATGTATGTATAGTATATACACAAAATATAAAATCTACAAGATAGAAAGAAAATGTGCGCCCGCATTGCTTTTTATTGGTCCTACAGTGTGATACAGACAATAGGCACTGTTTCTTAGATATGGGGTAAAAGAAACTTTATTGAAACTCAAGAATTTTACAATATTTATATCTAGTTACAAAATTGGGGGTAATCGTAAAAACTAAACAAAATCACCAATATCTATTGCCGGCAGATAGCAACGGACTCGCATAATTACAAAAAGTAAGCAAATATACAAAACGTAACTGGCTATGAGAGAAAGAAAATGTGTACTCGCAATACTCTCTCTTGCCCCTACAGTAATATACGAAATGTAACTGTCTGTCTTTCTATCATCACTAACCTATATCTCCCTCAACTTCCAGTCGCCTCGCCTGATCTCACTTCGTGACGCATTCACCAGCTTACATTCCAAGTAAAGCGTGCGTGAAGAAATGTTACTTTAAATACATTTTCATTCAACATGACTGCACTCGGGTAAGGCGATTCTTTTGACTATTTACAAATGATTAGTGTTTCATAAAATGGCACCACATGAAATAAAGAATCCTTTACATGCGGTTGCACTCTTTAATTTGTGACCGCCAGACGATTGAGAATTCATAACAGTAATTTACTATGTATGCCGTCCTTCAAACCGGAACACAGTACGGTACAAATAGACAACATAGTAGTACACGGTGTCCTAATAAAGGTATATATCTTTTTTAAAAATATTCCGCTTATTTTTGAAAATTTTATATTGATGTTCTTTACGACAACAAAAGTTCTAAACCTCAAAAATGTCAATAACCAACAAAGGCAACTTGTTAAAAAATCTATTACGGATATTTTGTTCATGAAATTAGACGAAGTGTTATCAGCGTACATAAAAGTTTTCTAAAAAGAAACCTCTTTTTAATTATGAAAGCTTTTCAATAATCGCGAGGCAAAAAAGCTTGGCTGTTAAAATAATTTCAAAAATTTTAATTTTCTAGAACTTTATGTTTAAAATTATCTACCTTCTGTATAACGATTTTTTAGTGGTAAACTCTTGTACGGGTTACCTTGCTAGATACCGCATCGACAATCCTCTCGTATTTAAAATATCTAAAATGAATTTCTTTCAACGTAACATTCGCGTCAATATAACTCATCAATACATAAAGTACCCATCTATGGTCTCATTTTGAATTCCGCGAAATTATGACAGCTGTCATTCTTTGGCAATTCAGATATTATTAACCTTTTCTACTTTGATTTTTTTAATTGTGGTACCCCGATATACGGGTACCTTAATATACGTGTATAAATCGCATGGTACACCTCCAATGAAATTAACTCAAATTCAATCAACAATCATATAAAAAAACAGAATCCAAATTAAAATGTAATATTTTATTTGTTACAGTATTTATGGCCAGACTAAGGAGTTCAGAATGCTATTTTTTTTTAATTTTGCTTATATAATTCATTAAATCAATAAAAATTACACTACCATGCGTTTGATACACATACACGTGGATATTATACGGTTAAGTAACCATGATAAAATAATGACCAACAGATTCATCGAACAAGTTACGAGTTGCGAATTATGTGTAATTTCAATGCTTCAATTCCTTGGTTAAATTTCGACTATAGGGCGACCACTAGTATGTACTAAATTTAATTAAAACGTTATTGGTAACATGTATATTATAGCACAAGAAATTAATCGTTATTCTATCAAACGGATTCGCTGTCGATCCATCAATGAACAGTACAGCTACTTCCCATTAGTGTTGCAGGGAGGAAGGCGGACCTCCCGCGACAATTTTAATAGCACGTAATTTTAAATCGCTGCTTATTGCACGTACCGTTATAATTGGGCAGAAGCTCGTCCCGCGTGCCTCTACAACAGGTTTACGCAATTTACAACATTCCTTATTGAATCAACAAATTATAAATACACAGAGCCGCGAACGGTTGTCGACTTGGTAAACGCTTTTATTGATTTACACTTTCACTAAAGTAAATTGTCTATGCGCACACTTGGCTTGAGGAGTAAGCTGGTGTATGCGTTACGAAAAGTGTGATCGGGCAATAAAGGTTTCTTTCTATTTCGACGGCCACACGACTGAAGCAATATTTCTTTAGCTCTATCTAACCTTTCATGTTTTTATATACGTATAATATACACACGATTGTTCAAAAGGTAAATAAAATGTGCGCGCGCAGTGCTCTCTTGCTCCTACTGTAAGATACAGACAATAGGTTTACACTTTGTCTTAGATATACCGAACACAACTGGCTATAAGAGAAAGAGAGAAAGAAAATGTGTTCTCGCACGTCTCTCCCTTGGCCCGGAAATATACAAAACGTGACTGAGAGAGTCTTTTTATCTTCACTAACTTATATCTCCCTCTCAACTTTCTTTTTACTCCGCAAGGCAAGCGTGCGGAAAGAAGTTTTACTTCAAAAAAGATGTATGCGACGATGGATGTGCAAGAAGCGAGAGAGGAGTGCCATAATACATTAACATAGTCAAGCCAATAGTATAATATAATTTAATTTAGCCTAAATATATTAAAAATGTTGCTAACACATGAGTGTAAGTTACTTGAATGAATAAAAAAATTATTATTATTATAGTGAAAAATGAAAATCCGTGCGTACCCCACGAGGTGAATGGCGTAAGTGCTTTATTATTATTGTAATTAAAACTGCATAGTTACAATCTTAACCGAATTTAACATGCACAAACTCAATATTATGACCTTTTAATGTACTCATCTGTTTTTTATTAATTTCGGTAAACGAAACAGAGATAATAATATAATCAGAGATTGATCCAAGTCAGTGTGATATAATCAGAATTTAATAATATAATAATCTAATAGTCTAATTAGATGCCATTTAGTTGCAACGTTTGTCTTTCTACGAAAAAGGTAATTTTACCGAATATATATAGGATTTCATCCAGGCTCCCAAGATCTAAAGGCAGATTACCAGACCATTCAGCAACGATTATTGAAAAACAGTTATGTATTAAAAATTAATACAATTAAATTAGTGAACAGGAATACATGCGATGTTGCAATGCAATTATGTAAGCATTATCGATGTATGATTGCCAATTTCCCCGCCGTGACGTGAACAATCTAAGGGTTAAACCGGTTATATCCAATTACTATGTTTATCAGTACAGCTGTTATGTTTTTATTACAAAGCTCCTGCATTGTTTATTGAGCTTCATAGATATTACACACACACACAGAATTAAAACGAATTAACAGTATGTTAGCTAGAAGATGAGTTATTATTATTACCGCGTTTCTCTCGTTCCGGTCATATTCTAAGTAAAAGAACAAAAAATACTTTAGAATTGTGTCTCTCAAAGATTTTTTTTTATTTCAAACGTAATTTTGGAGGAATTATAAAAAATATATTTTCGACCGACTTCAAAAATAGAGTTCCTTATAACTTTCAACTGGGTGGTCCGATCTTATTGATTCTTTTTTTATTTGAAAGCTGGTGCTTGTGCTGGTGTCTTCATTTGGACCAAATCTGACAAGAGCACCTATGACAAAACCATATAAGTCTTAAATTTCGATTAAGTATTTTTTATTTATTTATTAGAAAAATATTTCGATTAAAATGAATCATCGATTTCGATGTTTAACTTTTGATACGATTAGTTTTTACTCGTAAATATACCCGTTAGATACAAGTATATTCATTTAAATGGAGTAAAAATAATTTCATTTTACTACCGCTGTAAAATAAGTTACGTAGTTGCTTTTCCAGAGGCTTCTGAATAAAAGTTTATTCTATAACCTTCTCAAAACGTCCCCATCGTAAAAACATACGACACATTATATTCGCGATGTGCACCGTATTCAAGTGAACGGATATTTTGTAAGAACAAAGGCTCAGAGACGATAAAGTGCAGTTAAAGATAAACTTTAGTATTTAGAGGCCTTTCGGTCACCTGCAGGTCAGTGATAAGAATGACATGAATTCGAGTAATGTTTTTTTTTAATTTATTATACATATATTCCATAACATTTACTTAAATTATTTCGCCAAACTGCCAGGGCAGTTTACTGGCGAAAACTACACCCATAATTCTATACACTATACACCCATAAAATATAATAAAGAAAGCATATACAATAAATACTAATACATACTATTACACAATAACAATTAATGCTATACATATAATATCAAATTTATTAAAAATATTCGGTTTATAGTATAAGTATAGTATAAGTTTATAATTTAGAGGATATATTTTTTTTATAGTTCAGGGTAAGAGCTATGCCACCTCTCAATCCGGTGAAGCAGTCAAGGCTAGCTTCTCTGGTCAATCTGTGTAGTTCGTCAAAAAAAAATCGAGCAATGTGAGACTAGAGTAAAGAATAGATCTTATTCACGTGTTTATACTTCAAATTCAAACGTTTGCCCACAAGAGTCGATAAAGTGTCTGCGAATAACCACAAAGTTCTTTTATTGATGTATTTGTATGAGAATGTATGTTACAAATTATTTATTTAAAAGTAATTTTGATCTATACAAACATATAAATAAAGTTGCAGTGTCTGTTTGTAATATTAAAATATGACCGTCTAAATGCATATAAAATTTATACATTAACAAAAATTACATTTCTTACAATTCTGTCTTTCTGTTCCGGAAAACTCTGGAACTGCTCGGCCGATATTGATAGGACTTTCCCTGGCATAGCTAAGGCGACAAGGAGTAACAGAGAATTTATTTTAGAAAAAAAATAATAAATACTTTTTAACCGCGGGTAACACCACGGGGCGCAGCTAGTATATAATAAAGTTAAATAGAAACGTATATTTTCAGTTGCTGTCGCTTCACAACTCTTAAGTCGGACGCCTCAAAAACTAGTACAAATGAAAGTTCAAACAGGAGACTGTTTCCATTGTCGCTTCAGGCGGGCCGCGGCTTGCGGCACGAGACAATGCACCACTTGAAAACAATCGGTCGGCCGCGGTACTGTACCACTGCCACTGCTGACTTTCCAATAGCGGAACTGTATCGAACACATGTTACATTGAGTCATCAGTTCTTTGAATAATTCACTATTTAAATGACTTTAAAAAAGGTTCTTAATTTTACTGTATTTTTTTAATATTTTTTGCATCAGAACTTTCGAGTGAGTGGATTTTGTTGATTCTTTTATTATTTGAAAGCTTGTGCTTCCCGTGGGAAATGGGACCACCGTTTCAATTTAGTCCATTGGTAGTCAATTTTGTTTTTACTTGTATTATACTTAAAATCATGATGGTTTAGGTAATGATAGATGGCTTTTTATAAAGCTTTTTTTAACATATCGCTCACTTGACTACAAACAAAAGCTAGCCAACTTTTAGATATTTAAATGTGGATGACTTTTAGGAGTTGGCAAAGAAAGCAATCCTAGGAGGCCTCCCGACTACGTAGGGAAGCTGGCGCTACAACTTTCTCTCCCCGGTCGCAGACCCAGAGGAAGACATAAGGTCAGAAAAATTGAGAAATGAGGGAGTACAAGATTTCCCAACACGATGTCGATGACGGAGCGAAGTGGAAAGCTAACCCCACCACCATGTCGAGCCAATAGCAAAGAGATTGAGACAATTTTTTTATTTCATTTAACAATTCAATAAACAGCTAACAATTTTTTTTCAGAAACATTATTATTATTCTTGTTAACCATTCCATCTAAGCTAGACTTGTGCTAGGATACTTACCATCTTACGATTTAGAGACCGTACTTTATATCGTTGGCTATTGACGCTTCAATTGATAAAGCAATCGCTCTCCGCTTTTCATCTAGGTGATTAGACTAAGATCCATTCCGATATGTAGCAGATGGTAAGCCCATCACATAACACAAATTTAAGCAAGTCGTGTACAAATAGGCGTTCGAGTCCCCGGGCCGTCAGATCGTAAGTTGAACTACTTGTGCGATGAAGACTGTCATTAAAGTGAAAACTCGCAGTGGTCACTTGTGAACGACGAGTGCAAAAGTTATGACCTTTGAAAAGTTTTCGGATTTACTGAACTCGGTTATACCCGAGTTGGAAACTTCACTTACAAGTGCGGATTACTTGAAGATTGAGAAACTTCTTGTGGAGACTTGGCGACGAGTTAAATTACTTTCGCTTTATGTTCCATTCTCTTAATTAACCGTAACATCACACCGATCGCATTTAGCTTATATCGAAGAGTCAATACCCTTAATACCCTTATGGTATAGGGTACGGCCTGCGAAATGTCGTCGTAAGTCTGAGTCCACCATTTCGTTAATAACGTGTATTATCTCCAAGCACAAGTTTAAGCTTAGTTGGAATAGTTGACAAGAATATTAGCAATATTTGTAAAAAAAATTGCATTAATTTTAAAAAAATCAATTTCTTGGGTACCATGTACCAATTTGTATAAGGTCTTAGGCTGTCAATTTACTGTGTGCCAGGTGCATCATATTCATCTGTATCCTTGGACTGATATACGAAATAAAATTATGTTGTGCCCTACGTCTAATAACCTTTTGCAAACTGGATAGCGTCTGTCTACCCCGCTATGAAAACTTATACATTCAAAAGACGTGTGTCAAATGCGTCTGCACATATCATTCCTCTAAGAATACAACTCCGACGAAGTGACATAATATTAACGATCCGATATCAAGTTTTTTTTTAAGTAAGATTGCTTTAAGCACTAATGAGAGAGCAATAGAGTTACGAAAAGTGTCATCAGGCAAGGCGAACGAAACTTGAGAGTGAGATGTAAGTTAGTAGTGATGATAGATGGCTTTTATAAAGCTTTTTTTAACATATCGCTCACTTGACTACAAACAAAAGCTAGCCAACTTTTAGATATTTAAATGTGGATGACTTTTAGGAGTTGGCAAAGAAAGCAATCCTAGGAGGCCTCCCGACTACGTAGGGAAGCTGGCGCTACAACTTTCTCTCCCCGGTCGCAGACCCAGAGGAAGACATAAGGTCAGAAAAATTGAGAAATGAGGGAGTACAAGATTTCCCAACACGATGTCGATGACGGAGCGAAGTGGAAAGCTAACCCCACCACCATGTCGAGCCAATAGCAAAGAGATTGAGACAATTTTTTTATTTCATTTAACAATTCAATAAACAGCTAACAATTTTTTTTCAGAAACATTATTATTATTCTTGTTAATCCATTCCTATCTAAGCTAGACTTGTGCTAGGATACTTACCATCTTACGATTTAGAGACCGTACCTTATATCAATGGCTATTGACGCTTCAATTGATAAAGCAATCGCTCTCCGCTTTTCATCTAGGTGATTAGACTAAGATCCATTCCGATATGTAGCAGATGGTAAGCCCATCACATAACACAAATTTAAGCAAGTCGTGTACAAATAGGCGTTCGAGTCCCCGGGCCGTCAGATCGTAAGTTGAACTACTTGTGCGATGAAGACTGTCATTAAAGTGAAAACTCGCAGTGGTCACTTGTGAACGACGAGTGCAAAAGTTATGACCTTTGAAAAGTTTTCGATTTACTGAACTCGGTTATACCCGAGTTGGAAACTTCACTTACAAGTGCGGATTACTTGAAGATTGAGAAACTTCTTGTGGAGACTTGGCGACGAGTTAAATTACTTTCGCTTTATGTTCCATTCTCTTAATTAACCGTAACATCACACCGATCGCATTTAGCTAATATCGAAGAGTCAATACCCTTAATACCCTTATGGTTTAGGGTACGGCCTGCGAAATGTCGTCGTAAGTCTGAGTCCACCATTTCGTTAATAACGTGTATTATCTCCAAGCACAAGTTTAAGCTTAGTTGGAATAGTTGACAAGAATATTAGCAATATTTGTAAAAAAAAATTGCATTAATTTTAAAAAATCAATCTCTTGGGTACCATGTACCAATTTGTATAAGGTCTGAGGCTTTCAATTTACTGTGTGCCAGGTGCATCATATTCATCTGTATCCTTGGACTGATATACGAAATAAAATTATGTTGTGCCCTACGTCTAATAACCTTTTGCAAACTGGATAGCGTCTGTCTACCCCGCTATGAAAACTTATACATTCAAAATACGTGTGTCAAATGCGTCTGCACATATCTTTCCTCTAAGAATACAACTCCGACGAAGTGACATAATATTAACGATCCGATATCAAGTTTTTCTTTTTTTTTAAGTAAGATTGCTTTACGCACTAATGAGAGAGCAATAGAGTTACGAAAAGTGTCATCAGGCAAGGCGAACGAAAGTTGAGAGTGAGATGTAAGTTAGTAGTAGTGAGGTAGTTAAGATATAAGTATATTACTGTAGAGTAAGAGAGAAAAGAGCCCTCAAAAGTAAAACTTTAAATTTGTATGTATAAATTATTAATAATAGGTTAATTATACATATGTAAATTTTAACTTCAGTCGTGGTTTAAAGCATACTCGTTTTTTTAATAACGAAATCTAATGTTAATAAACTACTCTTTTGATATTCTGTGGTTAAGGAAGTACTTACAGACGCAACAAACGCCGAGCCCGTGCGCGCAGTCACCGGCCGCTTTGCCGTCCCGTTGCCGACAGTCGTATGGGTTGAGGCAGATGCCGGCCCGCGCCAGCGTGTGCCCCACTGGTTGGCACTCCCGCTCTCCACCCACCGGGAAGAAGTTCAGCACCTTGCCCAACGAAAACAGCCCACCTGAGAAAGTATACACATCTCTTTATGTTACTGGAGGAGATATTCAAACGGCAGAACTTTATACGAGTAGATCATGTTTCACATATAGCTGTGAGTAATAATAAAGGGTCGATTAACAAAGTTTGAATATCTCGGAAGATAAAGACGTTAGCTAACTGAAGTAAATTGTGCATGATAGACAATTAAATATACTTAAAACTAAAATAAAATAATTTATTAATTTATTTTTATTTCATTAAAAAACAAACTTAAACGAAAAAGGATAGATAACTTACGTAAACTTGGATAGTACTGTATCAAAGTATTTTTCATTAAATTTAATACATAAAAAAAGTACTTAATGTCGCCTAAGCGTCTTTATCTTCTAAGATATTCATTGTCAACTGACCCTTTATTCCAACCCTTTGGTCGGTGGTCGATTCTGTGGGGGATATTCTATTGATTGTTTCTTGTGTTGGTGAGCTGCCAGTTGTGCCACTATGTTTATTGATGGCGTTCCCCTGGCATATGTATTTTTGGCTCCAATATAGATTCAATAGTTAGTATTTGATAATCTAATATAATATAATAAAATCAATAGACTACGGCCTACAACGACTAATGGCGGTTGCTCTTCTTCTGTACATATTTGAGAGCACCGTGAAATCAACCGACAAGAAGTCCTAGTATACTCCCGCAATTTAAACGGCTATTAAAATATTTATCCCCACTGCATACATATACTGGGTTTTAATTGTAACTACCTACACCCGGTGTTGCCCGCGACTATTTGTTTATATTTTTCAAAAGTAGCCTAAGTTACTCCTTACTACATCAGCTATCTGCCAGTGGAATGCCCGTGAAAATCGGTCCAGCCGTTGAGGTATAATAAGAGATCAGAAATACCAAAGACACAGACAAAAATTGTAAAAAATATTTTGGCGTATGTACCGTACATACATTTATATGCATACAGTAAAAATCCGTTATTTTCAAACAAATTAAAAAACCAACAGATTTGGATGATTCATTTTTCATTGGAAACGATGTTCTTTAAGAGTAATGTGAAAGTTTGGAAAGTTTTGTTTCGGATTAAGGTTGATTTTGTAATATTCCTACTATAATTCGGAAATCCACGCGTAATAGCGTTTAACGTTTGATTTGATTTGAATTCGGTTTTGGTTTTTATTATAATACAAACAGAAACTACAATTATTTTTATTTATATAGATCAAAAATTCTTTTACTCGTCGTACATTAATGACTTATATGGTTAACGGCGCTGGTTCCGTGATTACATCTTCTCATGCAAGTGTTTTGCACATTGAGTCATATTACGTAATACGTAAACGATGAGAAAATGCACATTGGCACCGTAATAACTGTTATTTCTAGGATTAAATGTTTAAAAAAATCTTGAAGCAACCAGTCAAAGCAGTGCGCGGTGTAATAACATAATGTGTAATTTAATAAAATCTGACCTTAAAGGAAATATACTTTTTAAATAAAAAAAGTAAATGTTACGAGTTCTATTTTTTTTCGGGTATTTTGTTGTTAGGCTTAGTGGAGAAATTCACGAGGAAATAGCTCGTGTAGTGGAGCGAATAAGGGCCTAGACTAATAAAAAGGAGTAAGTTATCTAAGAAAAATTCTCGAATAGGTACAAGTTCAGCTTTTAAATACTTTGAATGGGATTACTATGGAAAATTCAGCTGACGGAATTTTGAAAACGAGATCACGAGGTGACGTCTTTTCAAGACCACTGCACGGGGAACAGGGAGTGGTGTATAATTTCTTATAATTCAGTGATTAAATAATTCTATATCCAACTGCTAACTTTTCTTTTTAAAGAAAGCTAGCAATATTTCTTTTTTTTTTTAGAAATATTACTAACAATGTTGTTAACCATTCCAACTAAGCTTTAGCTTGTGCTAGGACATGGTTCACGGCAATAGTCGAATGGTGGATTCGAACCCACGCTCTTACGATTCGCAGGCCGTTTCCTAAACCTTCTAAGGCTATTGACGCTTCAATGTTAAAAACTACTGTTAGTCTGGCTTTCATGTTTATTTGATACAGATACTATAATATGTGACATTCCCAACGCCACCAACTCAATACGTAGATCAAGAAAATAGCTTTGTTAGCTGTTTCGTGTGGTTGTTTCGCAGGAAAACTGTTACTTGAGTAACCAACGTTTGTAACCGGCGTGAATTCAGTTTATGTTAATTGACTTTCGATTTCTCTCAATTTTGAGTTTTTTTTTATTGACTGTTATAATTTGTTTTTATTTTATGTATGTCTGTATCTATGTACGTATGTATATATGTATGTAGTCCAAACAGTTGTACTCCACAAAATCTATTTTACTTTTTAAAATAAAGCTTTTAAGGAAACTCGTGACATTACTTTAAATGGGTAACAATGTAGGTACTGGAACACTGTCTTCGTATGTGTTGATAGAGCAATTATCACTAGAGACTTTGTTATTAATTAAATTTATTCTACGTAAAATTAAATGTATTGTTTGGTTTTGAATAATTGTAAATACTATAAATATAACATTGATAACAGGGATAAAGTGATAATCGGCTGGTAAAAAATAGAACGTTTGGCTTTTCGATTCCCAACCTTTTGGCTTATGTAAATGAGATTTTAATAATTCGGTTTTACAGATACATAAAAATCATTTTCGTTTTTTAATGAAGGAAAGTGTTGATCCTGGATTTCAACGGCCTTTATCTGGTATAAAGGCCGTTTCGATAGACAACAAATTGGTGTTCTCCATAATAGATGACACACTAATGTCTGGATGACCATCGCAAGGATAACCATCAAATAGTAAAACTAGGCTTCGGAATATAATCAATTATATAAAATGAAACACTCAAAAACAGGTTACTCTGTGGCACCGTAAGCAGAAAAATATAGCGAAAAATAGTGAACACGCTTCCTCTGGCGGAGGTGCCACTCTCCCCCGTCGCGAGGATTGTGAAGCGACATTCGACGTTATATTCCTTGTAGATAACCGACGTTATGCGCCTTATGGGTTAAGGAAGTGTAGCACTTTGTGAAATTGTCGATAGGAGCCGTAGAGACGTGCCGCATCGATACCGAATGAATTCACGCGTCTCCATTATATCAGCACTTTGGAATATTGCAAAATTATGCTTGAAATATTTTAAATATTCCGTCAGCCCTCTAACAGATTTAACATTTATTTAGATTCGGTATTAGAAGCATGAAACATTTATATAACAATAATATACGCTACGATCGTATTTTCTATGATGAAATGGGAACATTTAGAAATTAAAGATAGTACACGTTATCTGCTTTTTACTCTCCATTGTATTAGATTCCATATAAAAGGAACAAAACAAAGGAATGTGCTCGTCACATGGTCACAAACAGTCAAAATTTGTTAAGTCCTGCGGCCTAACCAATGCCTGTCGCTTAGTAAAGGTTTTTTAAATTTCAATAGATAAACAAGTTTCGTAACAAAAATCACTATTCCTAGTATCCAAATAAAATACAGAGGTATCCATCTGTTCTTTAATCAAATATCGACAGCTGTTCGTCTGATGCATATTAAATATTATTTGCGAGCATTTCTTTTGTAAAATACTCGGAGATAGACGTTGGATAAGAAAAAATATACATTCATTTATTTTGAAAATAATTATCCTCGAAGTGGTACTTTACCAAGGTGTGCTTCTTACTTCATGTGAAATCTTCGCAGGTCTCATTATGTTATGAACACGTGCTTGCTTATGTACTATGCTTCAAGCACACTAGTGTCTTTCCCGTTATATTCATAGTCCTATCCTCTTCCTCGTTTCGGTTTCTCCAATGCCGTCGTGACCTCCTGTGGGAACAGCCTGTCGTTGGTGATCCGTCACCACTTTCCCCTATCCGTACAGCCGTGAGCAGAGCATTGCTAACAGAAGTACCGAGAGTAGTTCAGATCTGATCACTCCGGCGTGTTGGGCTTCGACTTCTAAGGTCTTATATTTACTACGTATTATATTTATATATTTATTACTAGACTCTGTATAAATGACACGTAAACGTAGTGTTGCGCGCACACGACGCGACATTATGTAGTCCTAGGCACCGATAAAAATCAGCAATGTCGCATCCTTGCACATGCTGAGACGGTATCCAATGTTGGCATCTTGTCCTTTTTATTCGTTCCTTTCTTTGATCGTATTTTATTTATTTTTCTTTTTATATGTTATGTTATTTCTGTAAAGTTTGTATAACTATGATGCCAATAAATAAAATCTCTAAGTCTATGTATTATTCCGTCGATTTCGTGGTATCATAAACAAAATATATGTAAACAAGTGTACTGCACAAATGTGTACATTACAAAGTTTATGATGCGATTAATATGGTAAGGAAATGTACCACTCAGCTACCGAGACTGTTACTAACATTGAAAATGCAACGTTAAATACGACATAGAGCGCACTGTAACTATTTCACAAGTTTTTACTATTAAAACACTTCACAAAAAGTTACACAGTGTAGTACTTTTTATGACGGCTTGAACTTTTCAAATTAGGGTTCCCCCTCTGAAATAAAATTTTTAATTTTACTTTATATTTTTAAAAAGTACATGGTAGATTATATATTTCGGCCATATTCATATACTACTCATTACATTATTCGTTATATTATTTCATTAATATTACTATTACATTTGAATAATTTTACCATTTTTTTATACAATTAATCCTCTATTTGTTCGTGCCAAAATTGTATGACATATATGCATTGAGATAAACATTTTATTTATTTGTTAATACTATTGTAACACCAATAATATTCATAAAGGCGGACCTTCAGTGAGAGAGAATTTATTTTATGTCAATTAAATTGAAGCAAAATTGTGATTTATTAAAAATCATTTAAAATAAATATAAAAATAATAAAAATAAAAATAATTTTAAAATAGCTGGGCGCTTTACAAACAGTCCCCATGAGTTCAAGACTTCCTATTACATCAGAAAATAAATACTGAACCCTAAATTTTTACATGCAGAGAACAGTATTGTTTTTTTTTTCTTATTAAGAAATTTGAGGCCAACAACAAGTGCTTAGAAGACGTACAGTTGGTTTACTTTCACCGCATTACCTTTTTCGATGGTGCTTACATCTGAGTTTAATGTGAAGGACCATTCTAAGAATTCATTTGAAATCATTATAAAGCAAAATTTTGTCGAGATTGATTATCGACTCGTCGGAACTTCTTATCGTATATACATTGAGATAGTATATATTATACTAGCGGATCCGGTAAACTTCGTACCGCCTTATTTTTGTCATATATACTCGTATATATATAAGACGTATGGTCGGTTTATTTGAAGTTGTCATTCGTTAGCTGAACAACTGAACGTCTCATTCACTCACTTTTCTTTAATGAGGTTTTAGAAAATTTGATTTTAACAAAAACATATTTTGTTTAATATAAAAACCTTGTCCTAAATATAACAAACACAAACATGAAGGAATCATACAATTTGGTGCACTAGTTCTGAAGTAATGCGCGTACATATAGACAAACATTCATTTTTATCTATTACATTATGTTAGTTATCTTTCATATACAGAATAATTTGTAATTATGATATGAAAACAAGTTTTTAAAACAAAACGGCTGGGATTCTATGCTTTTTTAAAAATTATCTATTATTATATCTTAAGCAGAATACTTAGGCATAAGGCCTTTTATAGGTTTGCTATAATTTTATGAGCGGCTTCAGCTTGACCTCCTTCTTGTCAGGGGTTCGCTTTCAACCACAAAATGGTACTTCTAGGAAGACGCCACATGTCTATCAAAGATTCTACTATATACATGCGTACAACTGTGTTACCCAATTCTTTTCAACGATCCAATTAGCAAAAGTTTATAATTGGAACAAAAAATTATAACAAAAGCTTTTGATTACAGTAATTGAAAATTCCAACGGGAAAGAATGAACACATTCCATATCGAAAGCTTGTAAAATTCCTCTTGAAGTCGGCACGGTTTGCGGTCTGTCTGACAGCAGACATAAAGACAACGAATAAGGCTAACCATTCCGACCTGGCTAGACATCCATTGACTGTCAATTACTCGGTCGATGAATAAATGCAATCGTATAGATAAAAAACGTACGGTCTGTAGATTTTTCAACGTGTCTTGTCTTTATAACGGTCTTATAATTCTATTACACTTAAGCTTTTATATTAATCAGTCGTCAATGTATGTAGCATCAATAATATTTATTCTTAATACCTTGTCTGTTGATGGCACCTTATGTTTTATACCAGACACCTTAAGGCTATTCACCTTAACCGAATACTATACGAATAATATGTGGTAGTGAATAATGGGCAGTTGTTCCCCATTTACAATACCTTTGAACTAGAAAGCGGTGCATGGGAGTTTATTCAAAAGACAGAAGGTGAGAGAGCGACTAGAAATCTAATAACATTGTGTAGTTTACCATCTAAGACTATATCTTAGTTAAACGAGCTTCAAAAGTTAGTGAATGTACAAAAGTATATTTGTACTTAAATATATAAGAATCGTCTAATATAACCTATTTAAACTAACATGTACACACAGACACTCAAACGCATTAACTCGCCTTCAATTTTTACTTTGAATTTAATGAAATTGATTTTTAATGTACGCTTAGGTAGGCAAAAGGTCTTGTAAGAATGTTGTACATCATTAATGAACTGTATTAGTTATTTACGTATGTATTCACATGTATATTCATTACTTCTATTGGATATTCGTCGCATTCGTATGGTAACGGAATAGAGGTGAGGAACATCTTATTTCACTAGATACCAATCGTGGCGTTACTTGCACTTTCAGAAGAGATTCTTTCATTTTAAACTAACATCGTGACTAAACATTCTATCAGTCTTTGTGCAAATAAAAATAAAAAGCCGAAAATAGTTACTTTCTATGATGATGCCCAATATCGAGAAAGTTGTGTACCACTCGAGGTATTATTAGGTACTCTTAACTAATTTCGATTTGTGTGTTTTTATTTATTTGTTCCTTCGTTAACTTTTAAACATGATAATTTTCATCCGATTTAAAAAAAAGATAAGGTTCTCAATTCGTTTGTATGTTTTATGTTTGTTACCTCATAACTTTCGACTGGGTGAAACGATTTTGATAATTCTCTTTTTGTTTGAAATCTGGTGCTTCCCGTGTGGTCCCATTTCCTAAATTACCATCTAACAATGGCATTCATGAGAAAACTACATAAGTAATACATTTGCAACAAGTATGTGCGATACAAATGGACGAATAAGTCAATATCACGCCAACCGATTTCGATGTATCATTTTTTATTGGAAAGAATAGTTAAGAGTTTGAAAGTTTGGTTAGGTCCTGGTTAATTTTATTTCGTAATATTATTTAATAGTATTTGAAGTCCGTCTTTGTTTTTGCTCGTAAATATATTTGTAACATACAACTTGTAAGAGATCTCTGTTATAAAAAGTGTATTTTTCAACTTAAGTTATTATAACAAATTCTAACTGCGATACACTAAGGAGGGCCATAAGACTAATAGTTTTAAGAATGTTTGGTGTTTGATGTTAGGAATCTTTCTTTTACTCTTTCCTAACCGGACTAGTACAGTCGTTTTCATCCATTAATTAACAACATGGCTGACTTTATAGCTGCATTGATAAATACCTACCGTCACCCCAGTCTAGACTTATTGATGAAACGTAGTTTGAATGTAAAACAGAATTAAGCCGCCATTTTCCACCACTATTTGATATCAAATAAAAGTCGACAGTTAACGTGTTTATTGCCGTTAGGGTTGCCACTCAGCACCTCAATTACTTCGTCACATTTTACGAATAATTATCAAAATGATGCCCATGATAGTATGATGTAGAGATGAATGAGAGAGAAAGTGTCAGTGAAATATGTGTTCAATTTTCGTTACCTTTGCCGTTACCGTCGAGGGAGACTATCCTAATAGCAAACTAACCTTATGCAGTTGCAAAAACACTGGTATTCTGATAATATAACCATCATAACTTATTACTTCATGCATAACAAAAGCGTGGGTAAAGAAGTTTTACTTTAAAAACTGCTATATCCAACATAATAACATTTTCAAAGTAATTTGTCGTATTAGTTAAAAAGATCTTTGAAGTTATTATCCTCCTTGATCTTAACAGCTCCAGTTTAATCTTTAAACGCACAATAAAACCCTTAAAGAAATTGCAATTTACTTTAAACGAACAATTCAGCCATCAGGATATGCTATCAAAATTTGTATGCAAACGAGTGCCAACCCTCCGTGTAATCACGCCTTTATTTGATAGCGAATGAAAGCCACTCGTATCCGCTGTTAGGGTTGGCACTCGCTGTCTCGTTACATAACCGTAAAAGTTACTTAAAAGCTGCCATTCGCGTTAACGCTCACTGTTATTCCTACCGTTATTTAATTGCAAGCATAAGAGTTTTCCATCCTTAATCGGAAGGTATTTACTAATAATAATTATTGAAATAAATGTTAAAAAATCGACTTTGTTTCTCGATGTTATTGATATTTGACATATTTTTTTTGAGTTTAGGGAACATCAGAAAATTATATTATTTTATCATAAGTAAGTTGTGAATTACAGTTATTTGAGTAGCAAAGGCGTGAACAGTTCACACTTTTTTTGGTTTAACAACAACATTTGAAATATTTAAGGTTATCCTTTAATTACCGGACAGCCCTGATCAGATCATCAGATAATATAATACGGACTGATATCATTATGTAGCACTGATACCAAATGCAAGGACCACCAGTCCAAATGTTCACCAGACATTCGAAGAACAGTGCGAGAGCTAATATCGCAAATGTGTAGCTTTATTAACTTTTATCGAAGCAATTGGAGTAACCAGTTGACTAACTCATCTCCCAGTTAATTATCTCGCTTCCCTTCGTGTACCGGGTGCTTTAATTAGGTGTCCTACACACGTGCGACAGCTTTTTTTTGTTTGCTTTGAGTTAACGTGGCTGATTGCGTTTCACACTAACGCGAGCTTAATTCTGTTGATGCGAGATTGGGGTTTTCCAAGAGATTATCGCGTAGCACCTTAATTGCAAATCATATCATTGCTATAACTGCATATCACAAGCAATTTCATGGCGATTATAGCCTATAGCAATGGCTAAACTTGACTGAGCAATTTTTACTGCATTAAAGACAAACAAGCAAATTGACCGGATGTTGAACATGACATGACATGAACATCTATCGCACTAAATGACTCGTGTTGTCACCACCCGCCTCAAAAGATGGTATAGTCTGCGGACTATGCGGAATGAGCACGTAGCGCCATCATTTCATGTACCATGTTAATTTTGTTCGCATAAAAAAAGGCAGTACCAGAACTTCGAAAGTAAACGAGAAGGTCCAAGACGGCAGTGGCGTTGGTATCTGTCAGTAACGGTATGACGTTTACAATTTACGTCCATTTTAGACTAGATTTGATTTAAAATAAAAACACTGTGCGAGTAATATTCTTCTATTTAAAATGTAATATAATGTCATGTATGTAGAATCTCTTTTAAAGGAGATTGTTTAGGTAATTATTTCAAAAAAAAAAAATTATCTACTGTACTTGTTTTCCTTACTTCGTTTTAAGTTTAAACCACTTCATGTATAAAAAACTTAAACAACAATTACATAACAGCTTCTATATGTATATAAAAGCTGACCTAGTATATCCTTGTGTTTGAATCTTGTGAGGCGGTAAAACCCCGCGCTAGAAAGTACATCACGTCCGCACTCGCCAGCCAGTGGCAGTGGTAGTCGGTGGCCGTAGCAACATTCCTACCACTTAGCGGTGTCGTGCCACACTTGCGGACAGGAAATAGTTATTTAATTCTTAGAACCAACTGATATGTTGTCCTATAATATTTCAAAGCCGAGTCAAAGACATACGTACATCGATATTTACTTCTACTTTTTAAATGTTTTTTTTTTATAAGTAAGGTATCTGTAATACGCTCATACAAATACACAACACAGCACACACGAAAAATATAATTAAATGTTATGACTGTTCCTAAAGTGTTTATAGTAAAATTCTCAGTAGTCCGACTTTGATATACTATGCTGTATAAAATATGTACCGTAACCATAGTGGCAAGTACGTTCACAAGTACAAATAAAACCAGACAAGTTACAATAACAGTAAAAATAATATGTTGGTTATGTCTATTCTTTAAATTTTTGAAAGAAAATCATTAGTCATCGGAATATGACACACCGTGCTGTAAATAAATGTACCGTAACCATAGTGGCGAGTAATTTCAAGAGTTGGAGTATTGAGAATCTCAATCTTAAACGCGAAGATAATTCATTTTTTATTAAGAGTAATAAATAATAATATACAAAAAGTTTTTTGTTGAAAAATAAATATTTATCCCAAACTTCGACGTCTTTCACAAAAAGTAACGATAAAATGTAAAAGGTTGTTGTGGTGTGTTTGATTATTTTGGAATAATGAATAGTAGTGCCACCTTTTGAAATTACTTAACACCGTGTGTTAATTTCAGATGACTAATGATTTGATTTAAAAAAAAATTAAGAATAGTTCTAACTAATATATTTATTGTTATTGTAACTTGTCTGGCTTTAATAGTACTTCGATAGTGCAATTATCGGTTCCAATTAAAAATATCAGTTGTCATGCCTGTTCCAGGTTTTCAAATACGTAAATTTACATGATACCGCGTTCGACACACCTCCGCTTAGAACATACCCACCTACATAAAGTTAAAACGGGTACCATTTAAACTTTTAAAATTACAAGAGCTGCGTTGTAGGTACATTTGTGAACACACTCGTTATTTTCACATGCGTGAGTTACGTCACACAGTTAACTGTGGAACGAGTATAATTTGTCCCTTACAACAATATGGATGATTTGGCCGTCTTCTGAGTAAAGGTTAGGTAATGCACGATAAATATCGATATATGTACGCTTCTATCCGATATTATCGAATCGTCTAATATTGATACATTTCACCCAATACACCAAATATCGTAAGAAATTAAATAAAAAAACGTTCCACTGTTTCATTTATTTTTGGTTGACAACTTGAATAAAAATAAAACATATATAAAACCATTACTTGTGCTGCCATCACGAAGAGTGTGGTGTATGCACCTACACTCCTACTCTCCTCGTTGGCAGCACTAGTTGTATAAATTTTATAATCTGTGCCTGTAATTTGTATTGCGGTGCTAGCAGAATCAAATAAAATCAGATAGTCTGGCCTGAGATCCCAACCCAGAACCTCTCAGTTAAGCGCCTAACGCTCTACAGTCTGTCTACTAGTAGTATAAAAGCTTTCTAATATTAATATAAACAAATTACGATATATGAAAAATATCGATATATTTTTACATTATATCGACAATTTTTTTGCATGAACATCCTTAGTTTAGGTGTATCAATAATATATCGCTCCCTCGGACGGTATTCAACACGTTATCACGTTTCTGCCAGTCATCTTGGGTGAAACACACTTGTTAATTTCGTTAAAACAGTTCGGGTGTCGTCACTAATGCTGCTGCATAAAATAAAATGATATTATTTTAAAACATGAATATAATTTTATATTGAAAATACAGACTAACGGGAAGGAAACGAGTCCCAGTTTAAACCACTTCGTTTCCTTTTTTTTAAGTACATTTACAGAATAAATTGCCCGTGGTGTACAGCGATGGGCTCACCCTTTTCTCATGGTTTTCATGGATGCTATCGTCAGAACTTGATCAATTGGACCACCACGGGAAGCACCAGCTCTCAAATAAAAAAACAATAATCAAAATCGGTTCACCCAGGAAAAAAACAGTCGAATTGAGAACCTCCTCCGTTTCGGAAGTTGGTTAAAAATTCATAGTTACCGAATTAAAAACAAATTGTAATTTAGAAAGCTATACAATCGTTATAAATACATGAAGGCTTTTCTCAAATCTAAACGAACATCTGAGTGAATCGAGAGCAAGTTATTTAAGATAAACGAATCTGTTACAATTATAAAGGCCCGCGCTGCGTACAACACAATAACATGATGTTTCCACTCTCTGCCCTGCTCATAACTAACAAAGCAATTAATCGAAAGTCCGCAACGCAATGCTGAATGACGCACGTTCCGCTCTTCACTTCACCTTAATTCATGTATTCAAAGTAAAATGTTTTGCAGAGTCTTAAGATCACATTTTAATAGAAATTATTAGAATAGTTCGCCACGCAACAGGAAACATCTATTATATCAAATGTATATTTACGAATAAAAACAAAAACCGACTTCAAATCGAATCAAACGTTAAACACTATTACGCACGGACGCCCAATTCAAAATGATCGTAGTAATATTACGAAATATAATTAATTAGAACCTAACCAAACTATCATCAAACTACCATTGACTTACTATTGAATTATTCATCTATTTGTCGCACACATATTTAATGCAAATTTACCACTTACATGGTTTTTTCAAGCCAGCACCAGCTTTCCAATAAACAAAACAATAATCAATATCGGTACACCCACTTGAAAGTTCTAAGGTAACAAACGTTAAAAACAATACAGACGAATTGAGAACGTCTTTTTTGAAGTCAGTCAAAAGCCGCCGCCGTTAGACAATCACATCACCAAAGGAGTTGTAGGTGCGTTGTCGCCCTTTAAGAAAACTAAGCGCATCACCTTACATACAATTACACTACTATATATATTCTCTAACCAACAAAATTGCTTCGATGATTCTACCACTGTTAAAACGTACTTACGGTCATACTTTTTCACTTAGTTATTTTCTTAATTTGAAAATACAAAGAGCTCTCTCTTTCATATTTTAGTACGAATAATGTCACATAAAGTTATTTTAAGGGCCAACGTCTCTACAACCAAAAGCACACCTAACAAAACTGTGCGCATTAAATATATATTTTACTGCGAAACGCGATATCATAATACCAATAAATATTCAAATGAGGTCCGACCCACCTCGCGGAGTACATTTGTTTGTGTCACAAAACATATCGCATACAAGATGCACCGTAAAACGAAAGGAAAGGCGTTTAATATTTCTGTTATAAACCTGACCCTTTCGTATTGCGACATGTGGCCAGTAATACCAATACGCCTTTATCATCCACGCCTGTTTATATTTATAATAATTTAAATATAATTTGTACTAAATATCTTTTATGATAAAGGGTAATTTCTTTTGTTACCTACTTCTTTTTTTTTAATTTCAATAAATATTTTAAAAAGTTATTATTTGCAATCTAAGGAGATAGGCACTACCAGACAGTATACTGTATTCCCAATTATTAAAACCGGTTTATGCATTTCTGAATAGGCTTTAGGTTTGACGGGCGACAACGTAGGGGGTCTCTGACGTCCGATACAGTGGACCCGGGAAGAAGACGACACTGTGGTCCCGTGTCGCCTTAGCCTTGCTAGGGTGCCGGGGGAGAGAGTAACCTCTCCGAGACGTGCTTAATATCACAGTGAAGAGGGGCTCCGGTGCGTTCCACTCGAGATCCCGGAGCCCGTCACCATGGACCTAATAAGGCCACCAGGGCGGATTAAGTGAGTAAGAGCGTAACATAACCCTGCCTTCTCCCTAGAAGGCCTAGTATCTTGTTGAAGATTTCCCCCGTCAACAAAAAAAAATTTTAGGTTTACAACGAGGAAGAGTTATAGGGCCCTAAAATGTTGATATTACAATGAACAAAAGCATTATATACGTAAAGAAAAAACTGTTATAATGTACCAAACCAATACACAAAAAGTCTATTTTTTCAGTCTGTAGAACACCGTGTTTACAAAAATACCTTAAGCAAACACTTTCCGTATGTTTGTGTTATCCTGGTACGTCGAATGCGATACGGTAAACATGCCGAAGGGATATTTACTGAGTGTCGACAGTTATAAATAAATCGTGGAACCTCGATTTCGCGTGAACATAGCTCATAACACAGAGCTCACTCCACGTAAATAAAGGATACAACGCAAACCTATGTTGACTAGAAAATTGAAAAAGAGTAATAATAGTCATAGAAGCACGCTTGATATATTCATATATCGCTGTGACCTTTGCTTGCTTTTCAGTGAAGGAAAACATCATAAAGTACAAGAAGTGATAAAAAAATTACGACTTGTCAAATATGTTCTTGCATTTATGCAGTCTGCTATTTCCAATGAAGTGTCTTTATGAAACCGATTCTATGAAGTCCTCCCTGAGTATAAGTATCGACATCGGTATAATTTTAATCGATACCTTAAAGTATCGATAATTTTTTCGTGTCCCCTACAGTACAGAACTAGCTCATGTATTACAGATATAATGCATCCGAGTGCTTCCCAGATACCTTATCGAAGTAGGCAAACGGGACATCAGTCCTATTAAAAACCTGAAGCGATGCCACTTAGAAGAAAACCTACCGGACCTATTGACCACGATCCACCGGGACTGGTTTTCTCCGACCCTATGAAACGGTACAGACAAGTGCGCGCAATAAAACGCGTATCCCGTTTAATAGGTGACATTTATTTTGAGGTAATAAAACATTTCTTTTATCCTAACGTCTGCTTGAAAATGGAAAATTGATCAAAATAAATCGGCAGTTATTTATCTCTAAGTTCGAGTCAATAGTGGGTAATGTGAAATCGAATTTGACACAAGTATTTTCCGACAAAAACCGACTTTCTTCTTTCGAATTATCGTAGGAATACTACCAAAATATAAGTAATCAGAACCTAATAAAACTCTCATCAAACTACCCTTGAAGCCACACCCCTTAGATGTTAGGTTAGCGTTGCTGGAGTTTCTTCGGCCACTTCTCCCAGCGCCAACTCAAAGTTAGTTTAGCTTTTTGAACGATGTTCGGCCCTCTCGGGCGCCCTCGGATCGGAATGACCGTCCAAGCCGAGGTTACCCTTCACCGGGAGGACCCTTGTGTCGAGTTACTAGCGATAGAGGTTCAGGCTAAGCGACCTAAGAGATATGCCACGTCTCAATCCGTTGAAGAATTAAAGGCCAACTTCTCTGGCCAATCTGTGTAATTCGTCATAAAAAAAATACCCTTGCAGTATATATAATATAGTAAGTATATCCTTTTTCAATATTTGATTATTCCAATTATTGACGAATATAACCAGAACCGACTTAAAAAAAAGAAGAGGTTCTTTGTTGTTGAAAAATATAGAGAATAAAAGAGCACGGTTGTGCTTAATAGCGTTTAAAGCATCAGTAACGGTAAGCGATTTCATTAACTCGTATGTTAATAGCGCAGATTTCAAAGTGGACTATACATTTGTATATCGTGTCTCATCAATAGAATAAACAGCGATTTAAATGCAAATGATAAATACAATAACACGGTTATCATAACAAAAACCTTCTCCCTTCGAAAACTAAATTTGTCGTAAGCTTAGCCTGGAGGAACACGTCTTTGATAAATTATCACCGTACAAAGAGGGCGATGAGAATTTCAATTCGCGATAAATTAAGATAAAAAATGCAAGTGTGTTCCGAAATGAGGTAATGTAAGTTTGTAACCTGTGTTTTTGATAGGGTTGACACGGACTAAAACCAATTATATTTACGTATGAAAATAAAAACCGATTTCCAAATCGAATTAAACGTTAATAAAATATAAGATCATATGCTTTTCTCATGGATTCAATTGTCTGAAGTGGAACAACATGGGAAACACTAACTTTCAAATAAAGAAAGAATCATCACAAACGGTTCACTTAGTCGAATGTTCTAGAGGTAACAAAAATAAAAATAAAGAAAAAAATATACACGCGAATTGAAAATCTCCTCCTTTTTTGAAGTAGATTAATAAACACTACATTCAATTTCATTTATTTATTAATGTTTTGCAACAATGAATACAATGAAAAGCTAATTAATTTTAAACACTAACACATTCTAATTATCCCATTATTTATAGGAACACACAACATTCACAAATACATTAATCAACGAAACCAGCACTATTTAACTCATTTAGAAACTTCTTACTTTAAAAATTAACAAAAATATATAATTATGAAAAATACGTAAATGAAAAGAAAAGGTAAAATTGTCAAAATTTTATCCAGACGGTAAATTATTGGCAGCCCTAGGTCATGAACAAAACCTCCGTGTCCGGGTCACGAGAACCATGTTATTTATGTTATGTTTTTCCGAGAGGTTCCGGTGATATTATATTTTAGTATTAGCTATATAAATATTAATATACTACCTCAAAGTACAAACTATATATAACATCTTATTAAAGTATATTTGCGAATCCCTTTGGATATTTGTAGTAAATACTTGTGTGTTAATGTACGTACGATAGTCAAATTTGTTGTGATGCGGTCGTTTATCAATAATAGCACGGGCCAAAGGTAACTGTATGGAAGTACACGAAAATATTCCAGTATAATTGAAGGTTCAACGACGCATGCATTTTCAATAGAGGCGCGCGGTTTGAAACTCAATTAGGCTGAATATTCAACGAGGGTTTGTTGACTTTAATGGGAATACTCGCGGCCGGAGTTTAAGTTACCACAAAGCAAAGTTATTTGGAAATTTACAAGTATATTTAACGTTCAACGATTTTACGCACGGACGCCCTCTTTGTATTTGTAACGCTAATGAAACTACCGCACCCGTGAAGTATACATCATTTCCGATAAAAAATGAATCATCAAAATCGGTTGGCGTGATATTCAGGTTATTAGTACATTTATGGCGCACATACTTAATGCAATTTCAAGACTTACGGTTAATGGTTTTCTCATGAGTGCCATTGTCACAATTAGACCAAACTTTCCACACGGGACACAGCAGCTTTCAAATTTCAATAGTCAAAAATTCACTAAACACTGACAAAAGTCCCTGGCACGCTTCTTATGCACGAATATTTAAGCTTATTAACTTATCACTATTAACTTAGATAATTCGTCTTAATGAAATATAGTGAAATTAGAAATTATGTGATAAGTGCAAAAGTGGAACTGTGCGGCTTGACAAATAACAAATAGTTCACCTTTTTGCTGTCGTTTACAAATTCGTAGGCGCCCTTCAGGGAAAGACGGAGTAATGTCGAACTTAACTAAAACCCTAAAAATTCCACCATCGTAGCACATACGATGACGAAGTACATAGGCTGCACTAATAGTATCGGGAATGGAATATTTCCACTATTCCTGTGATATCAAAATCTTTTTAATTGCAAACTCCTTGCTTTTGAAAATCAAATACCATTTATTTATTTAAATAAAGATTCTCGGTCTTGTCACAAGGTCTTGTCAAACTTTTTTAGTCGTTATGAAAATGGAATTGACTCGAAAAAATTCAAGAGCGATAATTTATGACTTTCGAAGTGGTTTAACACAAAAACAGTGTGTTGACCGGATGATTGCATCACCAAATGCAGAAATCATCCGGTCATAAAAGAGTTTTTAGAGCAAGAAAACATAGAATTATTAGACCATCCCCCGTACAGCCCCGACCTGAGGCCTACTGATTTCTATACTTTCCCTAAAATAAAGAATAAATTGCGTGGTCAGAGATTTTAATCACCTGAAGAAGCTGTGGACGCCTAGAAAACGGCCATTTTGGAGACAGAAACTTCCGAATGGAATGGTTGCTTCAATGATTGGTTCCATCGTATGAAATAATGTGTCAATTTTCGCGGAGATTACTTCGAAAAGCAATAAATACATTTTTAAATAGTAATGTTGTGTCACTTCCTTGATTTACGAAATTTTCAGTGCCGCCCTCGTGAATGCGCGCGTATTGCTTTCTCTTGCTCCTACATACCTCCTGATACAGACAATAGGCCTGTACTGTGTCTTACATATACTTAACGTAACTCTCTTTCTATCTTCCGCCGTTTCTCGCCCGATCACATTTTTCGCAACGCTACCTACCCATTCACCAGTTTACTCTAATCCAGTATCCCGTTGTATAAAAACTTCTAATTAGAATTTTTACATTTTCATAAAAATATAATAATGATAAAAATAGATATACAATTTACTGCATTCTTAGTTTTGGGGATAGAAGGGATTTCGTAATAGCAAGTCCGTGAAAAATGTCTTCAACATGACGCTATACAAGGAAAACTTAAAGAAAACCTTTTTATTAAAAAAATATACTAGTGTTTTATACATGTGCATAGCTGGTAAGTATAGCGAGAAAAGTAGGTCGTGCGTGGGACGTGGGGTTGGTACCCGGATCAATAAGGCACCGCGATCGCATGCAGGACACGTCAGCGGCTGTACCATGGAGTCGTGTACAATCACCTGCAATTTGTCATTAGTACGTAATCCATAACCTCTTGTAACGTTATCGCAATGTTTTATTTCTCACCACTGGAGTTGCGCTGAGGGTGTCATTCGTTTGTTCTGACGAATATAACCTATTTGGCACACGTTTCACACGGCACGGCACACTTCATGTTCTGTCCGTGTACAGAACATGAAGGAGATTGACAAGTTTACAAGAGAGGTTGGTCAGAGCTATATAAATACTTGTGTTTCCAATGATGGTGACATGTTCAAGTTAGTTTTGATCAACTTGCTTGTTATTATTTAATTTTGCATTTTTATTTTAAATAAATTTTAAGTTTTATTTAGACGGCGTATGATTACTATTGGGGTCTGCTGAAAATCAGCACTGTTGTTATGTACAAGCACAGTATACGCTAAGCCTGAGATATTCTATTGAATTTTTCTTTTTTCATTAGAACTAAAAGTTTTAATAATACCAATTATCTGTTATGTGCCGTGTTCGACTCGTGACTTACACAACATCCGAAAAAGCTATTGATTCGAGCCTTACGATTTTGATGACCGTATAATTGATTTGACGCGTAGCAATATGCTCGCGACTGTACTCGAGCGGTGCGCTCGATCTCAGTCCGCTGGAGGCATCATTGCGTATTTCCTTATGCGGTGAATCCGTGTTTTTGTTCGTTAATTTTATTGCAGCGTTACCGTACAAAGTTATCACTTATTTGTATGTCGCGAGAGGAATTTGAAGACGTCCGTTATGTATGTGCCAGTGAGCTCTCTTTTGTTTTTTTTTGTTACAACATACTCACAACTTTTTCGTATACTTCTTCCTAGAATGTCCCCTACATTCACATGTTTATATATACGCCAAGATGCTAGTGAGGTGTGCCAGGCCCGTGAAATGTAAATCCATCATCTCTACCGAACCCTATAGGACCACGGAGTGATGTGCTGTAGTGTTTTTATAAATCGAACGTGATAAAAATCGTCCAACGTTTTTTCATTCAATATTCTCGGTATTAAATGGCCATTAATAAACTCAATTCATCGTAGAGGCTGTTCATCGCAACCTTTAGCGGTTAGTTTTCCATATTTTGCAAAATTAAAGTACACTATGTTGGCTGCTGCATTTTAGAACAGCTAATTAGCATATAAAACAGGAACAAATGCAGCTGCACAAACAGCTGACCTCTGTAGATAAGTGCAGCGGCTAAAAATGTTACCGGACAAGACAGAAACCTCCCGGCTTTTGATGTTACAAAATGCATTTTAAGTTAATTTAAACTTTTGTTCAAGTTAAATTATTTTTATTCAGTCCCCTAATTAGTTTGAAGTACACTCGTGAGCAAACATAAAATAAAATATTTTTATTAATTCACTTATATTTCATTAAAAAACATAAACTCAAACGAAAAAGGATATATTACGTGAACTCGCCACATGGAGGCAACACTTAGTAGTAAAATTTAAATGAAAATAAAATTTAAAGAGAAATACTATATTATCCAAGTGCACGTAAGATAACCTTTTTCGTTTAAGTTTATATTTTTTAATAAAATATAAATAAATTAATAAAAATGTTTTATTTTAAGGATATTTAATTGTCTATCATGCACAACTTATTTCATATGCTAATCGTCTTTATCTTCCGAGCCGAACAGTTGCAATTACTGATACACGATCAAATCCAAAAGAACGTGCATGTAACAACGAAATAATTCATAATTCGAATCATCAAAATCATAGAGGTGTGACACTATTTTCTATGAATGCAGACACATCTTCAGCGGTTTTATGTGTCCGATCAATGCTGGTTTCATGGATCAATAGTGGATCAAAACTGACACATTCCTTACATATCCATTACCGCCTCCAGATTGTTAACTCTTACCTCTCAAATTCACATCTGGCTAACGAAATAACAACACCATCTCAACACTCGATTCAAGGAACACCTCATTACGGTAAAATGAATGCGAGAACTTTTTAATATTACTATTCAGCACACTGTGCGTATAATCGAGTCTCATTCCAAGCGGTTGTCAAATTTGCGTATATATTGCTGTTAGACAATTAATTGGAATTGATTTACATAAATTTTGCTAATCAACGTCGAAATGTGGACAAATATCCCGTAAATTGCGAACAAGTCGAACCGGTCGCAAGACATGTCAACGATGTGGATCAAAAATAAACTATATCAAATGTACTCTCGCAAAATTCTAACGCGAACATGTCCACAACGAGGTAATTGAGACATTCCAAGTGTGTAATACATTACTACGAGGAAAGTTGTCGCTTTTATTTGGGACACACGCAATTTTTAAATAATTGCCATACTTCTACGTCTTCAATCTTGCGATTGGAGTGACAAATGGAAGGATTTTAAATCTCTATTTTCGAGGTAAACTATTTATATATTTTTTATACCTTCTAAGCAAGTGGATGTTAAGTGGAAATGCAATCCTGGCTGATATGGCGCACTAGCTTAGTAAATGTCTATTCACTCTACTCTTTAAAATACCCACATTGTAATCGGAAGGAAAGACAGATGCGGGCAAACTATTCTAGTCCTTTCTTGTACGAAGAATGAAAGACGAAGCAAAGCGATTCGTTCTGATTTGAGGGATGTTCACAAGAAAAGGATGAAATCCTGCAGATCGTCTAGAAGTCCGATGGGGGAATTAGATCATGTAGTTCCTGAGCACACTCTCCAAAAAGCGAACAAAAATCTAGAAAAGCGAAAGGCTAGCTACCTTACGCCTGAGATTGAAGACAGCAGATTGGTTTAATATATATGTATAATTTTATCAGATCTTGATAACATTTTCATCATACGTCTATGTATAATATGTGTATCCAGCAACTTTATACTATTTCATTTTTGTACATGACGAAAAGATAATCTAAAATCGTGCCCTGGAAGCGACGGATATTATACCACGGATATATACTCGTAGAGTGTCCCACCAGATAGATATATATATCACAATAATTAGACTTCGGCCCACGGGAGCGGGTATAAAGGGTAGAAGTTTAAATATAGTAATAAGTGATCTCAACGACAGGTGGACTTGTCTCTCATGACCTAGACGTGAAAACAAACTGGGCCACTCTTTTAAAATACCTCATTAACATGTAGTATTCATTATGTCTACCTATCTATCAAACATCATTATACATAACGAGATCGATAAATTTAACAAACCAGACAACCGGTTCAGATCCTAGTGTTTAGTGTAATAAGCTTTCACGTACTTTTTACCAAGATTTAAGATCCCAATTGTACCAGGTGAAGAGCAGTTCTTCATGCAGCAGCGAATCTCGCAAGTCAAGAAGGTTTCGAATATGTTTTGTTTTTGTGTTAATTCATGACAATTGGATAAATAGAATCTCGAACTGAAAGTCTATTCTTAGTAACTCAATACAAAGGGTGGTGTAGACCTGTCGCTTCCGAGCCTCGCTCTTGCGATGATCTCGAGCGACAGGTCTTGGACGGCGGTCGCCTCCTTCTGTGAGACGGTCATGTCCCAGAAGGAGGCTGACGAGCGGGTCAGGAGAGGAGCGCAGAGGCTCCTCCGCAGGCGACGTATCGGGGTGCGCAGGAGGCGTTACGAACGCCTCCTCTTGCCGCCCGTAATCCAGCAGGGCCAGGATGGGTACCTGGCCCCAGCATGCTTCGGCGTCGTCGGGACTTCTCTGAGTGCCGGAGAAGTCCCTTTGAGGATGAAGTCCGGTCTTTGCCGGGATCGGCCGGTCGTTGGGGTGTCCTGTCGCTGACAGATCCGGGGCACCCCGCTCATAACGGCTGATGGCATTCGCGGAAGGTTTAGTGGGTAGGGGCTGCCCAGGCCGAGTCCCACACATCCCTCCAGGCCCACCCAGGGTACCGGAGGATGGTCTATAAAAAGATTCCCCCGCGTGAACAAAAAAAAAAAAATACAAAGGGCTCCCAGTGATAAGTGAACTCGACTTGACCGCTTACATTATTATGCGTAAGCACTTCTCCACTTTTCCAGTGTCTTAGAAAATTTTTCTAATACTCACGATGTTTTCCTTCACCGCCGAGCGCGTAGTAAATCAGCACATAAAATTACAACAGCAAATTTATTGGTTCCGCCACCGGGGGTCAAACTTGGGTTGCTAGCGTACTATGTAACTTGAGGCGACCTCGCGAACACTAAGCTGCCACGACTCAAGTTTCAATATATTTATAAGTTAAGTTTATCATAGGTTAGCGATGCGCTCAATCGCTTTAAAGCAAACTTAAAAGAAGCTTTAAATCCGACGGCGAGATGTGACCGGCTGTGAAACGGGATTAGGTTCTTTGAGATCGTTAAACTATCCCGTAAGCGTTAGATTAGCGAGCTTGCGGTGCGGACTGTCAGGATGAATTGCTGCTAACACTCTGCCGTTAGGTTTAATGTCTGCTATTAGACCTTTAATGACTCAAAGGCGATAAGTAATTGATGCCGAAAGTTTCATTCAATTTATATCAATTGAACAAATTAAATTATTTGGGCTAACAATCCTTTTAAGCTATTTGAACTATCAACGGTGTTTAGCAAATGACATTATATTTGTTAGGCATTGAAGGACTAGTTATTCTATTTTTCACTTTCTCTTTGAATCAATTTACATCAACATCAGATTAGCACTCCGGACAAGGAGCAAATATATATAAATAGCTAAATAATACTACACAATTATCGAAAAACCTATTGACATATAAAATGTAGCTTCGCGCGTCTTGCTTGATGTTCAGTAACTGTTATAACAACCGTTTAATTATGTGTTTTATTCCTTCAAAAAAGTTTTACTTGTTACAAGGTAACAATGCTGTCCCAATACGGGTAGAGCAATTAATTATTACAATTATATCATACCATAACCCGATTCTTAATTTTGAAATAAAGATTTTGTGACAGTATAACCTAAATTTGCATTATATTGATAGAAAACATTACCTGACATTACTGGATTAAACGTAAGTGCTTGCTTACTATGTCATACTTAATTTTAAATTAAATAATAAATCAAAACTTACCAGTAAAAAAACCTTTGCTTGTCTCTTTACTAGATAAACCATAGATTTCCTCGTTCAAACTATTATATTTATTACTAAATCCATCCAAACTTCTTCTGTATTTGGCACTTTCAATACATAGAAACAAACACGTTAAGTATAAAATCACTATACCACATGCAAAGCGCTGCAATAGTTGAAACTTGTACATTGTTCGTTTATCATAATGATAAATAACACGTAGGTATAACTAACTGTAGTTATGCAATAGAAACATTAGCACTAAAAGGGTCTGTCAAATTTCCCGCCGTTTGGCGTCCATTTGTTTACCGCAGTGCGCAGGCGCGAAGTCTTCGCAGCGGACTGGTCGCGTTCAAATTGCGAACACGCAGATCGCGTAAGAGATTGCTCGGATATAAAAAGCGAATCTTTTTTCCAATTCAAATAATTCCACCGGAGGTAAATCCAATAGACTGTTTTAATCGTTTGTAGGCTGTTGTCTGAGATCGATACGATATGAACACAAATTTAAATATCCGAACATAAATTACTAATGAAATTTGAGTTATATCGGGACGCGTAATTATTTTTCTACAGTAATTTTTTGGAACACCCTCTTCGATGATGATATATATACTATAATTCAAGGTGTTTAAATAACACTGCTTAACTGAAGATAAATCATTTATCAAGTATTTTTTTTGTTTTATTGATTATTTAATAACAAAAGAGAACAATTAATTTAGATTATTGTTTTCTTTTGTTATAAAATTATCTTATATACAATTTCACAAAGTAATTTATCCTATACCAAATTGCACCAAACATATGTAATAAAGTATAAGTAATTTTAGTGCTAAAATATAGAGAATAAAAACTGTCACGTTCTTTAACTCCTCTTTAGCTAGTAGACAGCAGTTGCTTAGATTATTGTATAAATGTAATCATGGTACTAAAATATACATTAAGTGATAAAGCTGCGTTTGTATGTTGGAGGGTGAGCTCTCAAATTATTGAAATAATTAAACATTTTGTCTTCCATCAAAAATCAAATAAGTAAGTCGTGTTAAATGATTCTACTTTCTTAGAACTAATGTAAGACATCAAAGTTCTGTCAGCTTTAAAGATTCTCTCAGAAATTTGAAGAACAATATGGTGGATCTATTACTTTCTTATTTATTTTTAGCATAATTTGCATAATATTTAATGTCAGATAACTGACCTCGTATTCAAATTATAAGAGAGACTAAGACATTGTTTTTAGACCCTTTGTTGTTAGAAATTCACTCGTATGCTCACTACCTTTACAAGGAATGTAAAAAACTGATCATCCAGTGATGACAGTTTGACAGAAGAACATATTAAATAAATACTGAACTACCCCGTCGTAACTTACCGTGTGCAAAAAAGCCTCTATCAGTGCTCTTCTTATCTCTATTGTTATCTAATTTTCGTCTGAAATTACTATGAAGCAAATCACTCAAACCGCGAGACTTCCGCTGTATCTCAGTGCCTTCAATAGCAACTAATAAATAACCAAGAATCAATAAAATTACAACACATCTTAAAACGCGCCACTTCATGAACATTTTCGATTCATTATTATAACTCTGATATAATCCTTTTTTCATTCAAAACTATTTTATTTTTATTATTGTACTTTGTTTTAAACTGTTCTAATGCACTAGAATAAGTTTTAACAGAATAAACAAAATGTTTTCCATTCGGAGTTGGGATTGTTTTCGTTCCCGCGTAATTCTGTCAATGATAACAACGCACCCGTTTAGCTCGCAAACAGCGCGCGCGCAATGTTGTCTCCGAGACACTGACCATGATCAAGTTCAATGCAAGCTCTTAACATGAGTGCTACCAGCTACTTGTGCAACTTTCTCCCGCAAGGGTAATTAAGTATTTTGAACAGGAAAAATTACTCAGTTTAGTATTGTTTAATACGAAACTATTAATTATTCGTACTTAATAAATACTAAACGAAATTATTTAATCGTATTTTCATCCCCTTCACAATCGTTTCGTATTTTATATTTAAGTTCTCTATAAAACAGAATATAAAAGACGCTGTTACTTTTCATATAAAATCGACTTCTTGTTTGACTTCATTTTATCGCTGACGTCAATAAGTCGATTGTATTCTCCTACGAAGCTTATTTGTATTTTATCCTTCTAAGCCACGTCCAATTTAATTAAATTGAGTTAACGGGGTAAAAATGTTAAATAGACATCTACCGTGGGACGTGCTCGGATTACAAAGATTATACCAATCAGTGTACGTTTTAATGTGGTGACTACGAGGCGTAGAAACTTTTTGAAATCGCTTATTGCATACAAGTATATGTATTTCTAAAACTTTGGTTATAATATGCAACTGCAAACTTCTCTGATTACTGTAGTCTGGGTTGAAGGGTGATGTTGCCAGATAAATTATCATCACTGACAACGCAGTGCAAATGTATGTATATAATTATGGGTAGCATTACATTGTCATTGACAAGGAAAAAGTCATCAGATCAAAATCCGGCCTCTCTCGCCGCTTTATATTTACAAGATGTGAGCCATAATTTTTTTATTCTGGAGAAATGCTATTTCAACCCCCTAAGAAAATATTTGTAAACAGCAAATGCGTTAGTGTTAGACGCACTTTCCCGTTTCGAAAGCTCAGGGATTGTCTTATCGCTTCACGGTTTGCAAGTCACGGCGTCACAATGGCTCGTTTGTAAAGTGATTTAAGTGCAAGCCCGAGCCTGAGGCGGCGCAATCGAAGGTAACTGGTTAACGGTTGTGCACATGGCGCCCGACCACAAATTTACGACGGAACTACTTGGAGATGATTTTATTTTCCACAAATAAAAGTGAGAACTTGTTCTGCGTGTCAAGGATAATGGCATTCGTTTTTTACGAGTTAATCCGCGACAGTAAACGGAGTTTTATGCCGATTGTAAAGACGTCATAACCGCCTTAAAAGCGACGACAGCGAGATAAAAGCTGCAATGAAATATTTTTCTTCTTTCAGCTTTCAGCCCAACGAGGCCAAACCGTAAATGCTACAATTTTAAGTGTTTATTAACTTTAGTTGAATTATAAATAATTTTAAATCTTTATGATTTATAAGGGGCATAGGGCTTCTCGAATTCTAATTTGTACTAATGATTTCTTATTGACAAAAAATCCAACTCGATTTTTTTGCCGTTTATGACTATAATAACCAGGGATTTAATAAGCTTGATGTAAAGCAGAAAGGGTTTTCTTTATCTGAATACAACAACAATTTTTTTTTCTAATGACATATGAAGGCTACCAACCCCAAAACCTCTCAAAGGTTTTGTGCCCATTCCTGATGCATATGTATATATATATATATATATGTATTTATATATATATATATATGAATTTATATACTTTTTTTATTATGCTATCTCAATACGTAAATAGAGCTATGCGGAATTTTATTACTTTAATAATAATGAGGAAATAAAACTAAACCCAACCAGACGCAACAACGAAATTCAAAAGCTGTGGCTAGGATAAGAGACAATGTAATCTAAATGATCTAATATAACCTCGCCATTATAATCAAGTCACATCAGCAGACATAAATATTCACGCCCATTGTTCAGTCCACGATAGAAACGAATGCTGCTAATGCATTCCATTAGGCCAGTTAACAGTTTCAACTTACGGTCACCGGTTAGTACCAATAAGTTTTCTTTTGATTTGTGACGTACAAAAATCATGAATAACGGTGATCACTAAAGTGATTCGCTCACTCAGTCACATAAAACAACTGGTGGAAACAATTTTTGGCTATGGACAAGCGGGCCTTACACAATTTTTGGCGCCATTTTAAGTGTAACAACACATATTTTCTTCTTCACTTCGGGAATTATTTAAAAAGATATCTATAGAACAACGAAAACGAATGATTCCTCTGTAGTACCTTTTACACCCTTATATTTGCTTTCTCCGGAGAGACTAGACACGCTGCTTTTGTCACCGCATTTTCGCTATCAATTATCATTATATTATCATTATCCTAAAACTGTATTGATCTATAGATAAAATTTGGTATCAGTTCATCAAACACAATGAAAACAATATTTGAATGTCATCAGAAAATCATAGCGGCACAATTGAATTAGCAAATTACCAAAACTAGCAAAAATACGTCATCGCATACGTCGAATGCAAACAGACACGATTATATTGGTATAACGACGGTAAACCATAGTGCCACCAATAAACGAGACGATAAGAGACGACTAAAACTAGTAAATATCGAACACTGATGACAATGAACGTTTATTTTGTTTAAAATTGATTTAGCAGACTCGGGTGACAGGTCAGTTTCATTTCAAATACATCAACTTTTCTTTAGCTATGAATACTAATAATGTAAGTAGTAGTTAACAAACAAACTGTAGAAACAGGCTGTCATGATGACGCGTCGGCTTTCTCTAAACATTTCTGAGCGGCGTGCTCTGAATGAGATACGGGCAACTTTTAAGAACTGTGGAACATGATTCAGTCGTTTTGGGTCCAAGTCTGCTATGGCTAGACAATCTTGTGTTTTTTGGCGTATCCCGTAATGATGGACAGATAATTGATATGGCCGAAAACGATCGATTTCATAATGAAACGTCAGTGGCAAATAGCTGACTCGGGACTGCAGAAATGGTCACTGCGGTGAATGCCGCGCGAACTAGGGTTGCTAACAACTAGATACGACCGCCCGGTTACTGAGCTACCACCACGGCTCTTGACCCTCGATTTTGAATTCGAGACTCATAAAATAAAACAGCCATTACTAAATCGTTTCGTAAAGTGATTTATTGCTTCTCTATATGTTGTAAACAATTCGTTGAAACATCTCTGTAAACAGTTACACTTAGTTGCTGTCACGTACAGACGGTGGCACGTAACGTATGCACATAATACTTACGGATAAAATAAGAATCTACATAAAAAATAATACCATTTACAAATACAGAAAAAATATTGTCAAACATTAACAGACAAATATAACTCCAAAATAAGACATCGAAATTTCTAGATTGTATATAATTTAAATACTGATTATTGTCAATTTTAATACATTCTCAGTAACGTCTTCTAAATATATTGAATTAATTTATAAATGTACAATGCTCAGCAAATGAACTGTTGGCAACCAACTTACGTAACTTAATTATAATATCAGATCAAATTATTAATTAATTAATGATCAATTAGTTATCATAGACTTAACATGTAACACGCTCCCGCGGAGCTAGTTTTGCAAGTTGAACTGTTTTTTTTTGTGCTAACCGCTGTATTGCTATGGTAACTATTAATTCTTACATTTTGCTTTGTTGATAAGTAAAATAACCAAATCATGATTTTTATTACAAAATACAACAATGCATTCGAGCATAACCACTTAATAATTGATAATAAAGTTTAAACACAAAAAATTGCCTTTAAATCGTATTAAAATACTTTACTGGCAACACAAAACGCGTGGACTTTTAAAAGCGATATAGCGCCCTCTACAAAACAACATGTAACAACAGGATGAACTTCATAGTCATGCGTAAAGCTAAAATAATAATCTGCAAAGCACGTAGCGTAAAACGTAACAAACTCATATCAAATCTCTGTACAATAAAAAAAACTTAACTAACTGTGCTGAAAATAAAAAAAAATCAATATTATAAAGCCTCATCACATGTTAAAATGAGATCGCGATAAAACGGCATTTAAAAGCGCTGGTCGCTAAACGATACGTGTATAATGTTGGTTTGTCCGTGTGTCACCGAAACATATTACCAAATGTAGGGATACTCAAAAACCATAACTGATCAGACACATAAGTCTTTTAACGCTCTAGTGATCCTCCAAACTGTTTATCGATTTCTATATGTTCATAATCTCAGTTTCCGTTCCATAAATATGTTGAACACAAATCAAAAAAATGTTTTTAAGATTAATTCCAATAAAACTGTATTCACATGATGGTACCTAACACAATTTGTCTCAACGTGTAAGCAAACACATTACAACTGTAACACTGAGACAATAAAATTTCAAAAATTTCATTGATTGCATCACGTCTCAGATGTAGATGATAGAAGTTAATGGGTTCGTAAGTAACGTCGATCAAAACATAATGAATCAATTATTTTTTTCTTGTATCTATTTTAAAACGTGTTCGAACATGATCTACTTATAGTTCTGACGGTACGTGTAAAAGTTTTTTTATTTTACAAAGTTTATGAGTGACCGCGTGAGTCGAATATTTTAAAGCTGCATCGATTCGAAATGCGCTTGGTACAGCTTAAAACTTATTAAACTGTCTTTGAGCTCAAGGATTACCGGGAGACACTCTCGCCTTAGACTCTAGACACAATAGCATGTTGGGCATGCATGGGTCACGAAACACAATTGATTCCAGCTTCTGTTTAACCAAAAATGACAACTTTATTTTGAGAACGTGACGCCAAAGGACTTACCAAGAGAACTAAGGAATAGTACGCTTCTTAGCTTTTGTTGTCCCTTTTTGAAGCATGAATGGGCTTATATTTTTTGGATATCTAAAATCTAATTCTGATATGTCAGTGTACATAATTGTATCGGCAACATGTGGATGTTGTGATACAGAGATTATGTTTTCTACCATTCCAGAAGCAGCAATGGGATGAGGAAATAAAAAATATGGCAAAAATAAACAATTGGCTAATGAGGACAACCAACCAATTTTTGCAGAGACAACAAGAAAGTTTTCGCCGCCGTACAGCCCTAAAAGCGGGGCAGGACTCGAACTACTTCTTTTACTTTAGAATTATATACTCTGTACTACCTCTAATCCCGCTAGCCGCTACCCTGAGCGATAAATCTAAATCCATTTAATTTGAATTAACCACCTACATAAACCATCTGTCATTCTCCGACGCAAAACTAATTTAAATATTAATGGACATTCTGTCACGTAATAAAGTTCAGTGTCACAGGAATGAATCCACATTTTATTTGACTGCCACTACAATCCAAAGGTCACAGCGTGTAGTTTTCATCAGACAATTATATAAGAGACCGTGGTGAGATACAGAAGCAGAGAATGAAACACATCCAATGAACAATAATTGTTCGAAGTCGACCTCACAATTATGGTTTAGAGTGTACATAGTGGAGATCACAGTTGCAGACAGTTACTTATTAAAATAGGTAACAAGACTGGAAAATAAATTGGAAAGTGTTGGAAGACAGTGCTTCCATATCGGATAGTGGGATAGCCACCCGGCATAAACAAACTTATTAAAACAAATGGGGGAAGGGAATACTGAAAACAAAAATAGTGCATAATTTCCAAAGCAAAGCAACGTAAGAAAGCTGTTTGGATGAACTAGCACCAGAGACGGTAAGTATTACAACTGGAGTTTCTAATCGCTATATATTTAAATGCTAAATGATGATCATTTTAACAATCACAAAATCGATTCTACACGATATGATATTGCTTAAGATAAGGACAAATGGAATATACGATAAAACCGACAAATCTACAGTTAAAATACGATTGTAAAGTCGCTATATAAAATTTTAAATACCAATAGTTAATAATATACATAATTCGTATTTAAATATCTATAAACACAACAAAGGTCTTCTATTGATCCCTACGGAGCTACATTCTAGAGCTTACGTCCACTGTCTAATAGAATCTATTAACTATTATCAAGAAATAGTTTATTTTCCCATAATTACAGGGAATCTAATGCACACACGAATAAATATTAATATAGTTATTATGTAAATTTAAAATAATGCACAGGGTTAGAAACTTTTAAACCTGTAAATCACTACATTGTGAAATATTACCAACTGACATCTAGACAATATAACGTACCATCAAGTCAACAACAGTGAACTCTATATGCAGAAAAGTTTGCTGTATACTCGATGAAATGTCTATAATGTAATATGAGTTTAATAGAAAAAAATGTTCCAACCAGTATTACGAATACAAATATCTATAAGTCTATAAAAGATAAATTACTCATGTATATTGCTCAAAATTGATTAATAATCGTAGATCCAAATAACATCAAGATAGTTTAGAAGACATTTATAATGATATAAATTCGAACCTCGACCACTTTATCACTAATTTATTGCTGTATAAGTTTTAAATTTCTAAATGCACACTTCTTTTGGCAAGTATATACAGGTTTTATTTCATTTCAAGGGCAAGTATTGCAATTGGATCCCTCTCCAATACATATTATAAGACAGCATAAAGTTCAATGACCGCACCAAATGAAATGACTGATTTAAATACATAGCTGATAGAATTAGGATGGTATATCAAAAGCTTTCAGCTCAAGTTCTTAGCACCTAAACTTTGTTCGTACAAATTTTAGACCAATCGTGAACACGTTCGTTATACAAATTGCATGACTCCATACAACTGGATAATAATCCATTAAAATAAAACAATAAGCACCAAGTGGAATAGGAGTAGCATACAACGAGAGAGCCATGTCCGAGCGTACAATTGTGTTCAACAATTGACATGAATAGGAATAACCTGTGACATATGACTCACCCACCACACAGGACCTGATGAATATGATCTTTCCAGAGTAAATATTTTAGTCTTGGAACATAAAAGCAGTTTTGAATATTAACCACCAAAGAAACACACTAATTAAAATTATTCAAATTTTGATTGACTACTGGTCACTGGTCTAGCAATTTTACTTCATGTGTTGATATAATGATTATGCTTCATAAGAATTAAAATTTTTGTTTTTCTTTTGAGATAAGAGCTAATTGAAATTGAATTTAACCTCCCAACCAACTTTTTACACAATATGAGTTATATAATAGTGGGCACGAGAGCAATTGTATTATAGCACTTGTTAAACTATTGTTAAGAGTTACCACAATGCTATAGCTCTGCTTGGTTTATTAATCTAGACACTGTAGATAGTACACTGACTTGAGGGTCGAGCCAAAGCATCGCTCCATCAGATGTCTCTATTGAACATGTAACCGCATCTGATCATTAAAAAATAAGTTATACAATTAATTAAATATTTACCTGTTGGATCTCTTGCAGCATCTTTTTAGTTCCTTGCTACATTCACGTCTTGTTCAACTGTGATGTAAATCCCAATATATACTTAACACTTTAAACACATTTATCCCAGTTTAAGTTAAAGTTTCAATTGAAAGTGACATGGCTCTCCGTGGTTAGTAGATAAGCTAGCTTAGAACAAAGCCACCGATGAGTGATTAACTAAATCCAATATATTACAAATAAATAAAGCTATTCACTAGAACACATATCAATAAGACTTCCAAAGGCCCCGTATTGCTTTCAACTTGGGCGACTTCCTCGTCGCCTCTATCTCTTGCTTGAAGCTTATCATGAACTTGTCGCGCAGACTGAGTCTGGGCGGCGAAGGTTTCAGAAGGAACCTCTTCAGATCGTTGGTAAAACTTTTGGCCGTGTAATTCGGCTCGTCCTTTATAGATTCCTCGTTGCTCGATTCCAAAAAGGAAACAGACTTGTTCGATTGTACCGAGTTCTTTCGCTCGCGTTTGTTGCTCGGCGTGGACCTGGAGCGGGAGCTGGCGGTTGCCTTGCTCGACGGCAGGCTGTAACTCCTCGACACCAGTGAATATTCGTCTTCAATTGAATCGAGGGTGTCGGTCGAGCGATTGCAAATCTTACAGCAAATTCTGCAATGTTCCTTCTCACTGTGATATCTCCCGTTACATAGAACATAAGTCTCTCTGGCTCTCGCTCTCTCTCTTCTGCACTCGTCGTACTTCCTGCTTCTCTTCCTCTTGCACTTCGGACAGTTGTTGCGTGCGATACGACGCAACTCCTTCAGGAATTCGTAATCTATTTCAAAGTATTTAACGTCAGGTTCTGAATAGTATCTTACGTCGCTGTCAATGGAGTCTGATTTCCTTTGCTTGGGTTTGCTTTTCCGTTTGCCGGGGTCGGTATTGTAGCGCAGGTCGTTGTGTGAGTAGGTACTGCGAGGGTCACGCTGATCGCGCGAGTCACGCGGCTCATAGTGCGTGCAGAAAGTGACGCACTTGTGCGGCGCGGGGGGCAGGGGTCAGGCCTGCACTGAGGGAACCCATAGCGTCTTGTTTTGCTCCTCTTCGACGGCTTCTTTGATCTGCGTGCACATGTACGCTATGTTCACGCCGGCTGGGATTTCCGCTAGAGAAGAAACATAAGTTAAATTACAATTATTATTATATTAATATATCAAAAAAAATAATTTTTGTCATAAACTAAAATGGGGAGCGGAAATTCTACAGCATCATATTGGAAGCAATGCAAATGACGTAAAATGGTGGTATGATGATGAGCTGAACAAAACCTATCACCCTATATATGCCTGGAAAGAGATTTGGGACATATTAGGTAATCCTACGACTCACGAACACAGTTACCTAGTGGCATGGATTTCTAAGCCTTGCAATTACTCTTTATTTTTCTTCATAGCAAATTGGATCAAGATGATAAAAAATACATATTAGTGGACTGAATAAAATAAAGTGATACACTATATGAGTCCCACAATATGCACACACCCACATATAAAGAGAATATTATACTATTCGTGCGCCACGATTGCCATTGTTAGAGAATTAAATATTACTTTACATTATTACAACATTGTACTAGTGGTATTATCAAATAGTTTTTTTTTAATAGGAACAATTACTTGATAAATTAATTCAACATTTTTACTTAAGTTGGAGATGGCTAAGGAGCATTTAATATATGTACATACCAGAAATATAATTCCTATACTCGTTCTCGACCTTCAATCCATGTTCATACATTTCCTTGGCAGCCTTCGCGGAGACTTTGTCGGCGGGATACCGCGTGTCTTTTACTTCTTTGATTTGCTTAAATGATTTGAACTTTATGAATAGGACGATTGGGTATATTTGATGCTTATGGAGCTTCTCTATAGTAGACACGCTTATGTCTAGAATGCAGTGTATCCCCTGAAAAAAATAACACCTTTCAGTTAGTAAATATCACGAACGATCACACTTTTCGTAATGCGATCGAGCGTAAAGAAGTTTTATTTCGACTTCGAAAAATACACGTGCGTACCTTGTCGGCGCGGTCCCGCACGGCGCGAGGGTCGGGGCGCGCGCGTGCGAACACGTGCGGCCAATCCGTCACCAGCTTGCCGGCCACGCACTCCCACAACGGGCCCAGCACCACCACCGGCCGCTGGCTACCGTCTGCAATTACACAATAAACTTTATTTTTTTTAAATACATAACGCACTTACGCCATCACGAATATCGGAACGCAAAGAAGTATATTTCTTAAATATATTAATATTTCACCGCGATATTCTTTTTATTAAAGCCAACCCCGGGACTGCGCAACCCACTAGATAAGCATACTATGATAATTTGTTATTTTCTTAACGCGACGGATTGTAATTTAAATGTTTGCTTATGATCAAGGACCCACAGTGCAACCTCTCCACGCGTTGATAGGAGAGCGGCACGTCCTCGGCAAGGGTGCCGGAGTCGCTCCAGCAGCCCAGCTCCGTGTTAGAGAAGGAGGCCAGCTCCTTGCTGTCGCGGTGCTTCTTGCGGCGGAAGAACGACCGCCGGGCCGTGCTGGACGCCCGCCGCTGTGCCTCGCTATCCAACGCGCCCGTTGACCGCCGTAACACTTCTTCCACTCTGAAGCAATATCATACATATTTATAACAACTAATGGTTACCTAAAGGGTCTAAGCTAGACTATAACCCAGGAATTGGAGCATTGAAATTCACACAGTTAACAGCTAGTAAGTTATTCGGTTACTTAACCGTTGCCACGTATAACCGTATAATATCCGCGTGTATCAAACGCATGGCAGTGTGTGTAATAATTTTTTTATAGATTTAATTCGTTTTGTATGCATTCTACACTTCTGTACGAGTATATTATCTATAATTGTAGAGAATTTCATAGTCCTCAGCAACTTTCGTAAGAATTAGGTTCACAAATTAATATAATGATGTTCAATTAACATGGAGTACGCAACGATAACTGCTAGCTTATTCGCTCAACTTTACGATCTACTGTTTGGAACCCACTTTAAAGAGTCTAAAGTCTTTGAGGGACATTGATATCGGTGTCCTGTGTAGCTATATATATATATATAAATAATCTGTCTGTAGTGAATATAGGTACGTTTAGAACAATAAATATGGCAGTTACTCACTTGAACTTGCTAGGTATGGTTCCCCAATGTCTTTTCATCCCTTCCCGTCCAGCTGCCACGCCCGCCACAGTCCCGGGGCTCCGTTAAACAGAGTGTTGTCAACAAACAGCACTTCGTCCTTCCTGAACCACAGGAGTATTCATCTATAGTGTCCATGCCTATAGAGGTGATTTTGGCGCATCGGTCGAAACCGGCGCGTATGTAGAACGCGTCGCCCGGTTTGTCCTTGATCTCGTGGTACTGCTGCAAGTCGTGACGCACCAACACGCTCACCTGTGCAAATTAACAATAAAAAAGTTTAAACTTCGAGATCAACATAGTAAATACAGAGGTTGTTCACTACATTTGTTAAGGTTTACCTTATCAGCCGGCTTCGCCAGCTCTAGGGCCGCCTGCTCGGCAGTGGCTCTCCTCAAGTCCACATTATTGTACTCCAAAATCTGGTCCCCGGTCCTCAAGCCCGCTATATACGCAGACGAGTCTATCTGAACGCTGTGTACGAAGATGCCCACCGCATTGCCCCCACTGCTTATACCTAAATCCGAACAGTTTCTCATCTCTATCAACAAGAACCTCGAAGATCCTTGTTGCCTTGCGTTTGCCTCAAAGTCGCAACGTCAGTCGAAGGTACATCCATCCGTAGAGATTGCTGTGGTCCTGGTGAATTTCTGGGCGTCGGAGAACCGGATAAGGAAACTTCGTCATCGTGAGAGCTTTCTCCTGATGAGGAACTTCCAGGACTTCCATCTCGTCTTTATACTTCTCGGGGCTGTATTGCACGAGCATGGTTATTGAATTGCCTATCTGTCGCAGCACGCTGGCCGCTAGTGTGTAAGTCGCCGACCTCATGTTTATTCCGCACACCTCCAGCAGCTGGTCGCCGACTTGTAGCCCCACCTGGCTAGCTAAAGAGTTTTCATTCACAGTGGAGACGAACACACCTCCACTGCTGGGCGGGCAGGAGATCTGTATTCCTAGAGGCTGCTGACTTTTATCTATGTGAACTCTTCTCAGTTCACCGGGTAACGGTTTGTTCCAGCCCACACCGCAGTACTCCGGCATGGAATTCCTCGTTCCCTTGTGTGTGAGTTGCTTCGCCCCTCGTCCCGGGCTCAGGACTTCGACATGAAATGTCGGCATTGGAGAATTCCTCTCGGAACTCCTCTCTATGGACCCCGTACTCAGTTTTCCCGCTGAGTTTTTTGACGTCACACTCGGGTTTGAGGGTATTCGAAACCTCTGATTCTCCTTTTTCCTAGGAAATGTTCCCCCTTCGTATGTGTGGTGGTACTCCCTGTTCACTCTCGCAACCGGCTGTATGTCGGACATGTTGTGCGTGTGCGAGGTGAAGGAGTGCATGTCGTAGCTGGTGCCGAGACTTTCCCCGGACTGGCTTTGCGGTATATTCGTCGGACTGGAGAGATGCGAATATCTATTCGAAGTATGCGGGTTTGAATTAACGAAAGGGCCTCTGTAATACTGGGACTGCAGACGGGACTGCGAGGGAGGGTACCCCCGTCATGGGAAAGTTTGCGGTGCTGTTCAAACTGTCTGGACCGAAGCTGTCGCTGTCTGAAGGATATTTGTTGACAGTTTTAGGCGATGATTTCTTCGTTGAATAGTACTGATCAAGTATATCCTTTCCCGAATGATTTTTCATCGCGTGGTCTAATGAGCTAGGTGACTTCCGTGTGACGAAGTCTAGTGAGCTTGGGCCTTTGTTCACCATGAAGTCTAAGGAGTGGGGGCTTTTTGTTCTATTTCTGGTCGTCGGTTGATAATCAAGTGAATCATCGGATGGATTTAAAACCAAGCTGAGTCGGTTTGGTGTGACGTCATGCTCGTAATCGCTGATGGATATCTTGTCCTTTTCCAAAGTTCTCGTCTTCTCAAAATTCATGCTGCTCGGGGACGCAAAGGGATTGTGTATAGTCAGTGGCGCCGGTTTGGGGAAGTGTTCGATGGCCGGCGAGGACTCTATAGATTTGTAGACGGAGTGCCTCGCGGGCGCTGTGATTTGTGTCAACGGCATGTGACCTAGCGGTATCGGATTAGAGTTTCTGTTCACGTTTGATCGTTGCGGTTCTGGGGGCAGTTTGGTCGGAGGGCTCAGCAGTATGGATAGAGGTGGGCGCTCCTTCCTGGAGCGTGGCTGCACTATGGTCCCGGTGGAATTTTCTTCTAGAATGAAATTTGCTCGTGCTTTCGGCCACGTGCCACCATTCTTAGCGTCGTTCTGCGACTCTTTGTTTTTCCGCCGGGAACGTTTCAGCACACTACTCGTTTCCTTAACTGGAATATAAATAGTAAATTACTAACTAGATTTACGAATCAATTTAAGGTTTTATTTTGATTTTAACAGAAATTTATACAAAGATATTTTACTTCAAATGTTAGTTACATATTGCCAGGGTCACTGTATCTGCAGGTTTTGTACTTATGCACTGTATTTTAGACTTATATTACAATGGCGATGGTAAAAAGAAATGGTTACATAAGCGGCAACTAAGTTTTTACCAATTCACCTACCACCCACCCACCAAATACTGACTCTAGGATACTAAGAGGCGAACCACTGCTCGTTCATATGCTTCAATCGGTTTAAAGGCCCTATACTACTAACATTTATGTTAACGTGCTAATACAAAAAACGACAATATTTTAAACAAGTCTTATAGAACACTGCTCTTACCTCTTCTAGTGTCATACAAATGAGTTAAGATAAATTAAGTCTAGATGAAACTTACTGGTTTTTCCGTGATAGCTGTCGATAACGGAGTCCAACTCGGCTATAGCGTCCGACTCCGGCACCTGTTGATACAGACCTCACTTGAGTGGAGCTCATACTTTCCTGTTGTTTTCTAACGACGTTGAGTAACTTTAAAGAAAACTGCGCTCTGAATGATACTACAGTGCACCAGTGCAGTAATAACGCATAATTGAGGAACTTTTGATTTTTTTTGAATTAAAACTTCTTTACGCACGCTTGGAGAGTAAGCTGGTGAATGCGTTACGGAAGGTGTAGAAATCTCGATGGCATTTATCGATAGTTCTGTCACCATATCGACTAACCTTTCTTATGCAGGTCCACAAGCAGTTGAAAATGGCGAAGAAAGTCAGCTCCTAATATTGAAGTCTTGACATCTGCAATGATGAAGGTCCACGTGAAGCTTCGACGAAGGCCAAGGTTCAGCCTAATCGTTTTCTCACCATACGTTTTATGGGCGTATTATTTGCGGCAAAAGTTGGAAAGCGCTATCTCGGCTGTTTTTCTTGTCTTATTTGTCGCTGCCAGTACGGAATGTCGGCGCCTGTGTCCACGAGGAAACGTTCCCGAGTGTCGCGATCGTACACATAGGCGATTGTTTGTATGGGGAGACATCGACGCTCGCCACAGTCGATGTCGACGTTAGTTTTCCGACTCTTTATTTCGGCGACAGCACGGTGACTCGCAACGTTTCGCTTTGTCGCCAAACCGGAAATGGTATTTGCATTCCCATGTAGGATCCCCAGGCTTCACTGATGAACTGCGTCGCGTACTGGACTGCGAACGTGAGCGTGAGCGCCAGCGAAAGGGACGGCGCTGATCATTATGCTGCGAACGGGAGCGTATTTCGGCAATTTCAAGCGTAAGTTTTTCAATTTGCTTCGTTAAAAATTCTAATCTTGTATGTTGATCTTCCATGTTTCAGATCACGTCGGGGTCACCAATGTGGGAGGCCTTCACTATTGTAGATATTTGCGGGAAGAATAACACTCGGAGTCCAGATTTGTAATGTCATGTAATTTCTAATCTCTTAACTATATATACAAACTTATGTGCTACGTCCTTACTGGTACTAATTATAAACTAAGTTTGTCGACCAATCAGGAAGGGACATTGAGCAACAGCTATTTGCAATGAGAGTGAGCGAGAGGTGACCCTCTCTGTCACACATCTTGCGCGCTCCGCACAGAGATAGCGATACGCTGTTTAAGACCCCCGACAGAACAATTACTTGATAAATTAATTCAACATTTTTACTTAAGTTGGAGATGGTTAAGGAGCATTTAATATATGTACATACCAGAAATATAATTCCTATACTCGTTCTCGACCTTCAATCCATGTTCATACATTTCCTTGGCAGCCTTCGCGGAGACTTTGTCGGCGGGATACCGCGTGTCTTTTACTTCTTTGATTTGCTTAAATGATTTGAACTTTATGAATAGGACGATTGGGTATATTTGATGCTTATGGAGCTTCTATAGTAGACACGCTTATGTCTAGAATGCAGTGTATCCCCTGAAAAAAATAACACCTTTCAGTTAGTAAATATCACGAACGATCACACTTTTCGTAATGCGATCGAGCGTAAAGAAGTTTTATTTCGACTTCGAAAAATACACGTGCGTACCTTGTCGGCGCGGTCCCGCACGGCGCGAGGGTCGGGGCGCGCGCGTGCGAACACGTGCGGCCAATCAGTCACCAGCTTGCCGGCCACGCACTCCCACAACGGGCCCAGCACCACCACCGGCCGCTGGCTACCGTCTGCAATTACACAATAAACTTTATTTTTTTATATTAAATACATAACGCACTTACGCCATCACGAATATCGGAACGCAAAGAAGTATATTTCTTAAATATATTAATATTTCACATGATATTAAAGCCAACCCCGGGACTGCGCAACCCACTAGATAAGCATACTATCATCATTTGTTATTTTCTTAACGCGACGGATTGTAATTTAAATGTTTGCTTATGATCAAGGACCCACAGTGCAACCTCTCCACGCGTTGGTAGGAGAGCGGCACATCCTCGGCAAGGGTGCCGGAGTCGCTCCAGCAGCCCAGCTCCGTGTTAGAGAAGGAGGCCAGCTCCTTGCTGTCGCGGTGCTTCTTGCGGCGGAAGAACGACCGCCGGGCCGTGCTGGACGCCCGCCGCTGTGCCTCGCTATCCAACGCGCCCGTTGACCGCCGTAACACTTCTTCCACTCTGAAGCAATATCATACATATTTATAACAACTAATGGTTACCTAAAGGGTCTAAGCTAGACTATAACCCAGGAATTGGAGCATTGAAATTCACACAGTTAGCAGCTAGTAAGTTATTCGGTAACTTAACCGTTGCCACGTATAACCGTATAATATCCGCGTGTATCAAACGCATGGCAGTGTGTGTAATATTTTTTTTATAGATTTATTTCGTTTTGTATGCATTCTACACTTCTCTATATTATCTATAATTGTAGAGAATTTCATAGTCCTCAGCAACTTTCGTAAGAATTAGGTTCACATATTAATATAATGATGTTCAATTATCATGGAGTACGCAACGATAACTGCTAGCTTATTCGCTCAACTTTACGATCTACTGTTTGGAACCCACTTTAAAGAGTCTAAAGTCTTTGAGGGACATTGATATCGGTGTCCTGTGTAGCTATATATATATATATAAATAATCTGTCTGTAGTGAATATAGGTACGTTTAGAACAATAAATATGGCAGTTACTCACTTGAACTTGCTAGGTATGGTTCCCCAATGTCTTTTCATCCCCTTCCCGTCCAGCTGCCACGCCCGCCACAGTCCCGGGGCTCCGTTAAACAGAGTGTTGTCAACAAACAGCACTTCGTCCTTCCTGAACCACAGGGAGTATTCATCTATAGTGTCCATGCCTATAGAGGTGATTTTGGCGCATCGGTCGAAACCGGCGCGTATGTAGAACGCGTCGCCCGGCTTGTCCTTGATCTCGTGGTACTGCTGCAAGTCGTGACGCACCAACACGCTCACCTGTGCAAATTAACAATAAAAAAGTTTAAACTTCGAGATCAACATAGTAAATACAGAGGTTGTTCACTACATTTGTTAAGGTTTACCTTATCAGCCGGCTTCGCCAGCTCTAGGGCCGCCTGCTCGGCAGTGGCTCTCCTCAAGTCCACATTATTGTACTCCAAAATCTGGTCCCCGGTCCTCAAGCCCGCTATATACGCAGACGAGTCTATCTGAACGCTGTGTACGAAGATGCCCACCGCATTGCCCCCCACTAAGCTTATACCTAAATCCGAACAGTTTCTCATCTCTATCAACAAGAACCTCGGAAGATCCTTGTTGCCTTGCGTTTGCCTCAAAGTCGCAACGTCAGTCGAAGGTACATCCATCCGTAGAGATTGCTGTGGTCCTGGTGAATTTCTGGGCGTCGGAGAACCGGATAAGGAAACTTCGTCATCGTGGGAGCTTTCTCCTGATGAGGAACTTCCAGGGACTTCCATCTCGTCTTTATACTTCTCGGGGCTGTATTGCACGAGCATGGTTATTGAATTGCCTATCTGTCGCAGCACGCTGGCCGCTAGTGTGTAAGTCGCCGACCTCATGTTTATTCCGCACACCTCCAGCAGCTGGTCGCCGACTTGTAGCCCCACCTGGCTAGCTAAAGAGTTTTCATTCACAGTGGAGACGAACACACCTCCACTGCTGGGCGGGCAGGAGATCTGTATTCCTAGAGGCTGCTGACTTTTATCTATGTGAACTCTTCTCAGTTCACCGGGTAACGGTTTGTTCCAGCCCACACCGCAGTACTCCGGCATGGAATTCCTCGTTCCCTTGTGCGTGAGTTGCTTCGCCCTCGTCCTGGCTCAGGACTTCGACATGAAATGTCGGCATTGGAGAATTCCTCTCGGAACTCCTCTCTATGGACCCCGTACTCAGTTTTCCCGCTGAGTTTTTTGACGTCACACTCGGGTTTGAGGGTATTCGAAACCTCTGATTCTCCTTTTTCCTAGGAAATGTTCCCCCTTCGTATGTGTGGTGGTACTCCCTGTTCACTCTCGCAACCGGCTGTATGTCGGACATGTTGTGCGTGTGCGAGGTGAAGGAGTGCATGTCGTAGCTGGTGCCGAGACTTTCCCCGGACTGGCTTTGCGGTATATTCGTCGGACTGGAGAGATGCGAATATCTATTCGAAGTATGCGGGTTTGAATTAACGAAAGGGCCTCTGTAATACTGGGACTGCAGACGGGACTGCGAGGGGAGGGTACCCCCCGTCATGGGAAAGTTTGCGGTGCTGTTCAAACTGTCTGGACCGAAGCTGTCGCTGTCTGAAGGATATTTGTTGACAGTTTTAGGCGATGATTTCTTCGTTGAATAGTACTGATCAAGTATATCCTTTCCCGAATGATTTTTCATCGCGTGGTCTAATGAGCTAGGTGACTTCCGTGTGACGAAGTCTAGTGAGCTTGGGCCTTTGTTCACCATGAAGTCTAAGGAGTGGGGGCTTTTTGTTCTATTTCTGGTCGTCGGTTGATAATCAAGTGAATCATCGGATGGATTTAAAACCAAGCTGAGTCGGTTTGGTGTGACGTCATGCTCGTAATCGCTGATGGATATCTTGTCCTTTCCAAAGTTCTCGTCTTCAAAGTTCATGCTGCTCGGGGACGCAAAGGGATTGTGTATAGTCAGTGGCGCCGGTTTGGGGAAGTGTTCGATGGCCGGCGAGGACTCTATAGATTTGTAGACGGAGTGCCTCGCGGGCGCTGTGATTTGTGTCAACGGCATGTGACCTAGCGGTATCGGATTAGAGTTTCTGTTCACGTTTGATCGTTGCGGTTCTGGGGGCAGTTTGGTCGGAGGGCTCAGCAGTATGGATAGAGGTGGGCGCTCCTTCCTGGAGCGTGGCTGCACTATGGTCCCGGTGGAATTTTCTTCTAGAATGAAATTTGCTCGTGCTTTCGGCCACGTGCCACCATTCTTAGCGTCGTTCTGCGACTCTTTGTTTTTCCGCCGGGAACGTTTCAGCACACTACTCGTTTCCTTAACTGGAATATAAATAGTAAATTACTAACAAGATTTACGAATCGATTTACGGTTTTATTTTGATTTTAACAGAAATTTATACGAAGATATTTTACTTTAAATTTTAGTTACTTATTACTAGGGTCACTGTATCTGCAGGTTTTGTACTGATGCACTGTATTTTAGACTTAATCTTATATTACAATGGCGATGGTAAAAATAAATTATTACATATGCGACAGCTAAGTTTTTACCAATTCATGCTGTACTAGAGGTAGTGGAATACTGACTCTAGGATACTAAGAGGCGAACCACTGCTCGTTCATATGCTTCAATCGGTTTAAAGGCCCTATAAATGTTAACGTGCTTATACAAAAGAAGACAATATTTTAAACAAGTCTTATAGAACACTGCTCTTACCTCTTCTAGTGTCATACAAATAAGTTAAGATAAATTAAGTGTAGATGAAACTTACTGGTTTTTCCGTGATAGCTGTCGATAACGGAGTCCAACTCGGCTATAGCGTCCGACTCCGGCACCTGTTGATACAGACCTCACTTGAGTGGAGCTCATACTTTCCTGTTGTTTTCTAACGACGTTCAGTATCTTTAAAGAGAACTGCGCTCTGAATGATACTACAGTGCACCAGTGCAGTAATAACGCATAATTGAGGAACTTTTGAATTTTTTTGAATTAAAACTTCTTTACGCACGCTTGGAGAGTGAGCTGGTGAATGCGTTACGAAAAGTGTAATCAGGCGCCGCGAAGGTAAGTTGAAAAGGCGATATAGGTAAGTACGAATAGTAAGAGAGGGAAGAGATTATGTTTCATATATTAGTGTAAGAGAGGTGCGAGCACACATTTTCTTTGTTATATTATGTATATTGTATTTTGTGTATATGTTATACATATATATACATATACATAGATGGAGATAATGATGTTATAGGATCCGATACACAATCGTTTTATTCATTTTGGTCTGTCATCAAAAAGAACTTACTATAAATGCTATTATAAGCTAGGTTATCGATACATCTGTGATAATGTGTGAATTAAACAAAACATTGTATAATTTAAGTAACTTAAGTAAGCAAAGTTTTTAAGGTTTTAAGCACCGTGACAGCTCTATTAGCACTTAATTCTACGTCTACGTCGATTCAGTGACGTACCTTGTTCTGCTTCTCTTTGGACTTGGTGCGGCCGGTGACAGCTTCGATCTTGCCGCGGATCATGTCCCACGTGCCTGCAACAACACTCTCCCTTTACTCGCACGCAATAGATAACGCGGTCGCCTCTACTGTCCAACGAAGCTACAATAAGCATGGTGCACACCAACGGAATTATACCCATTACGTTACGGTTAGCCGCGATTAAAAACTATTTATTAAAAAATTTCTTAAATACAAGAAACGTAAATTACTTCTTATTTCATCAGCTATCTGCCAGTGAAAGTACCGTTAAATCGGTCGAGCCGTTTCAGAGATAAGCCGGAATAGACAGACAAAAATTGTAAAAAATATTATTTCGGTATATGTACCATATATACATTAATATGCATGTAATAAAGCAGTTATTTTAAAATTACAAACAGACACTTCAATTTAATTTATATGTATAGAGTTAGATTCTAAGGAATTAGTGAAATGAAAATTTCTTTAGTGGCGTTGTTTTGAAACTATGTGAAACGAAAAAACGACAGAAAAGGTGACTAACCGCATCAAACGCATCAAATTTTAGCTTGGGAGAGAATGAGATAAAATACATTATATGTAATGTTAACTGTTACCTCGGTGTCCTCTTTGTGTGGTGCTTTCCCACTCTTATGTGATTGTTAGCGGCCGCATATTGCAGAGTCAAATCAAGAGTAAAGGTGTCATATAATGAGTATAATATTATCAATATTTCTTCCGTATTCTAAACACGTAGGACATGTGCGTGTACGTATTTCGAAGACTTGGGAATAGACACCACAGCCCGCGTAGTGCATTGTATAATATACTCTTTATACTCGTCTCACATTACTCGTAGCAGTTTGATATTCTGGCCGTTATAGCATGTTAGCGGCGTCTCATGTATATTTCGCACTATCGAAATGCAAGAGTGTGCAATGACCTTTACAAGCGATATCGCTGATAGGAATCTTATCTAGCGCCTCGTCGATCGTCGATATAGCTGTTGTTGGCTGCGCGTCGGCCGGATGATCAGAATAATTCGTTACCCCATTTGTTATCAATTCGCGTTTTATTTCGCACACAACTGAACAACTGATACAAAAATTTGTCCTTACTTTAAAAAAGGAGGACATTTTTCAAACGACTTTTTGACTGGGTGGACCGATTTTGATGATTCTTATTTTTATTTAAAACCTGGTGATGGTGGCTTTTGGGCCCAAATTTCCCTAAATTCTCTAAACTTTGTCCCTAAATTTGGTCCAATTCTCACAATGGCATCCATGAATGCAATGAAAACCATAGAAGTCTTAAATTTGCATCAAGTATGTGCGCCACAAATGACGAATAACTCAATATCACGCCATCCGATTTTGATGATTTATGTTTTATTGAAAGGATGTATTGCAAGAGCAGTTTGATGAGAATTCGATTAGATTCTGATTAATTCTTTTCGTATCAAAATTGCATAATGCACGTCTGAATCACCTTTACTCAAAATAAAAGTTCTCTGTACATCAACATCTAGCTTTAGAATTCGAGATATAGTAACTAAAAAGAAATACTTCCAGATATAGACATAAAAAAATACCAGAAACGATCCTATCATTCATATGTATATGTATGTATATGCCAGACTGAAAGGCCAATGCCGGAGGACACTTGTGTTTTGGATTGGGCAAGGACTCCAAACAACGTAAAAATGTAAGTGAATACTTGGTATGATCCTCCTGGAAACTTTACGTACGCCTCAAGTGTTTGTGTGCATCATGAAGCTCACCTCTCTCCTGGTGTATCTTGCCCTGGCTGCCGGCCGCCACGTGGTACACATAGCGCCGGTCGAAGTCCGCCACGCCGTGCTCGATGTGCACCTGCCGCAGCACATCCTTACTTTACAAACTATCTATTTTGTCCACCAACAACGTTTTTTACCGTTTTAATCAATCATTTTCTTTAATACACACATTTTACGTAATTGATACAAGAAACAAAAGAAATTGAAATGAATATTTTAAAAAAGTTCTTGTGACAAAAATCGGTTGGCCATAAATATAAATATGTTGTTATACACACCTGTATTGATATAATATGTGTTTATATATTTAATATACGTACAATTTTATATTTATTTATAATGCAATAGTGAGCGGTAGGAAGTGTTCATGGTAAATGATACAATGGACGCTTAAAATCTCGTAGACGGCATTAGTATATAAATGTGAAATAAGTGATAGTTAAGGAGCCAACTCCTTGCTATACGGTTATCTCATTCATCTCTGGATTAATAGCGCAACTTATTTTTTTTTATAAATAAACGTTAACAATAAAGCACGCATCTTCCGTACTTGGACACTCACCAAACGTAACGGTACAAAGAAATTTATAAATACAAAGAATTATCACATTAAAAGCAGACACCACATACCTTAGGATCAGGGGGCGGCAAGAACTGCAGGCAGGGCTCGTCGGTCTGCGACGAGAAGTTCACCATCTTGTCTGCGTACGCGTCGTATGCCGGCAGCCTGTAACAGACCACTCGGTATTATAAAAACATTATCACAACCATCGCAGAACAAATCTATATGTATAAAAGAGAAAGTGTGTGGGTTTGTTCCTTATAGGATCCGAAACGGCTGGACCGATTTCAATGAAACTTTCAGGGAATCTTTAGATTGACTTGGCGAGTAATTCTGTAAAGTTTAGTGTCGATCGGAGCACTCCTCTTTATGAACTGTTAAATACAGCTTTTATTTACTATGATGATATTCTATTGTTTTATAACCCAAATTTATATTGACACATGCGTTGTGTATATTTATGTCATTATGAACCATATTGAAGTATAATAAATCCTTAAATGATAAGAATGAGATTGTATTTACTGATATTGTATTTTACTTATTGGATTTTATGACTGTACATGGGTGTGGGTAATGATCTTCACCCGCTCGAGAAGAGAATGAATATGAAGAGAAATAAATAATGTAATATATTATGAGAGTTAAATTAAATATTTAATGATGTAAGTTTATTGTTTAAATAAAATAAAGAAATTATAAAAAGTAGAATTTCTAGTAATCTGATTGAAGCAACCGGTTGTACAGTAGCCCGGCTCAGAATGCTGCATAAAGTACTGGCTCCATTCGAAGATCTCTTGGTAAACCTTGCGCTAATTTTCCCTTAATATAGATTCAGGCTAATCTATGTAAGAATGTGCTGAGCGCTCAAAGTAATGGAATTGAGCAAAATCGAGCTGTTTTGTCGTTTTTGTAAAGTGGGTATTCAGTGTTTACTTACTTATTGATTGCCCGCTACATCATTCGTTCGACCGGGCAGAGTAAACGTTAATTTTAACGTTATTCTTTATTCTATTCAATGAACACAACGAGCACCGGTATTATCGTTCACATGGATTGAAATGGTGAAATTTAAAAAACACTATACATATACTGACTGGAGTAACAGACACCGATGTCTATCGCGCTGTTTTTCTGGAGTAATACTAAAGTACCGTTAAACACAAGAGCGACAAACAATGCGAGGATACGATAAACAGTTTGTTTGTAAACTATTGACTGAGATTAACACGCAAGCCGAGGATGATCTCTTGTTTTGGTTTCTTTCGTCTGACCGAGTATTGTGCGGGCAGCCAAAATAGCGACAAGGTTTATTCCGTGACACTGCTTAATGAAATTAAAATTGTATATATAATAGCGAACCAGTACCATCAACAATTAAGTAATAAAATTAGATAACAATACGCTAATATACAATTCGTATGAACTTGTAGAGGTAGTCTACCTGCAAAAAAACAACAATAAGAAAAAATTTAAAACGCAGCTACTAAGTACCTACGCTGCCGAATATTGTAAATAAATTAAATATTATATGTATAGCATTAATTATTATTATGTAGTAGTATGTATTAGTATTTATTCTATATGCTTTTTTTATTGTATTTTATGGGTATATAGTGGATAGATTTATGGGTGCAGTTTTCGCCAATAAACTGCCCTGGCAGTTTGGCGAAAAAATTTCTGTAAATGTTATCGAATATATGTAGTAAATAAATTTAAAAAGATATTCAGAGATCACCCCTGTCTATAAATCCTCAGTGACGATTATTTATAGGATCACAAATAATAATAGACTCATAAGTATTCTTAAAAAACATTTCTACCCGACGAAACGAATCGAACCGAACGAAAATGGGGCGGGTACAACATTATTGTTCGGGTTAGTCTCTCGAACATGACGGACACTTTAAACATTATAAGTTATTTACACTACATTCAATTCTATGTGTTTTCTAATCTAATCCAAAATCAGTTTGTAAGGAATAAAACTTCCTAGATTGATGGGTATGTTTATTTTAATATTGACCACCTCTGATTACTAATAGTATATTTACGAGCAAGAATAACCGTTACATTCCTTGGTATATATTTGGAACCCGAGGTACAATGCCAACTTAATAAACAGATCCTTAACAATAAGTATCAGAGAGCTAATTGAAAGCAAACTCTTCAAAACAAAAAATCTGTTGAACACATTCTTCTTATTCAAATCGGTTAAGAAGCACGTAAAGTCGCATGAAAAAATCTAAAAATTAGCAGTAATATAAGCATTTTTACATCGCTCCAGGGAGCAATTGTTCGCCAGTGTAACAAGATATCGACTCGCCTGTTCCTGGGGTCGCAGCAGGGGTAAAGCGGGCGCAGCACCGTGAGCAGCACGGAGTCGTACTGGCAGTCGTTGAGCATCGCCATCGCCTCCGACACGCTCTTCACGCCGTCCAGCGACCGGTTGTTAATCTGTCACCAAAATATACAACACAATATATCCTGTGCCACTTTTTGTAATGTTTGCTCGTTAGTTAAATGAACCCCGGACAGAGACTCACGCTGACAACCCGGTCGCCGACGTAGATGTTGCCTTCCTTGGCCGCGGCACTACCACACGCTATTTTGCTTACGAAAATACCTGCAATCAGACATCATTGTATTTATATTCTATATTTGAAATTTGTTTAAAACAACTTCCATCCAGGAATTAGAGCATTAAAATCACACATAATACACAGTACACAGTTAATTGTTCCATGAGTCTGCCAGTCATTATTCATCATAGTTATTTAACCGCTTCCAAGCAACCAAATAAAGAGCCGTGGTAGCTCAGTATCCCCTCAAGATGCATAATACACTAGCAACCAGAGTTCGATCCCCGGTGCCGGCGCCAATGAATTTGTTATTGAATATTATGTGCTGATTTACCATGCGCTCGGCGGTGAAGAAGTGGTGTGATGTTGTACTAACCGTGGTGCAGCGCGACGCCGCCAGCGAGGCGCACCAGGCGACGCAGGTATCGCGCCCGCTGCAGCCGCAGCAGGGCGGCGCCGCACGCAAGCGCCCCGCGCAGGGCGGCCGCGCACGCCGCGCCGCGCGCCCACGCTGATGCACCGCACGCTTCCGCCACTCGGTCCAGCACCCTGAACATAGATCACAAAGTATATATAATAAAACAACTACAGTCACATAGGATTTAGACTAGCTCAGGTTTTGTAAACATCCATTCTAATTAATTTTAGATACTATATCACTTATAGAAATAAAAAAAAAACGTTGTAAGAAACAATGACACAAGTTATCAGCAAATACTGTGTAACTTTTGTTTATGTGGGGTTAATTTGTACTAAAGTATCCCGTAAGAGCTCCTTGATTACTTCGACTTATAGAGTTCTGAGAGTTCTATATAAGTTTTTGATTTATCTAGGTTCGAGTTATTGATGCCACTGTATTAACATGCAAATATATTACAAACACTTCCTATATAAACAAGGTCACTTACCGTATCTTCCCGTCAGCGATGGAGCCTTTCTTTACGGATGTGACGTAGACACTAGTGTCGTTCGGATAGTATGGCTCCTCGCGACCTCCGGCCAACTCGAAGCCCAGTTCCCCATCCTTGCACAAACCACTCAATTCCACTTCGATTATTTCCCACTCAAAGTCCTGTGTGAAAACAATTCAATTAATTATTACGAATTGACAACAAGTGCTTATTGAAATGCTCAAAATTATCCACAACATACCATGCCACTATTCATTTTTCACCAGACCAATAAAGTGCAATACCTGTCAACTTCTACATGATATTATCAACAGTGTTATCATCACATATGACAAAACTTGGGAAGTTCTTTCAGTCAAATAAAATCTAGAATTCAAATTAGAATGATATACAAGGGAGAGAGGAAGATTGTGGAAGGAATGATGGAAAAAAAATGTGTCATGGCACATTTGAAGGAAGAATCTAAGCTGATCAACCGAGAAGCCTGTGAGAAACAGTGTATACCTTGTCATTTTCTTAATGCAATGGTAACTCAAGAAAACCTTTACAAAAATATGTGCAAATGCTTGATCACAATACCACCTGATATTAAGTGGAATTGCAGTCCTGGATGATAAATCTCACTAGCTTAGTAAATGCCTAAAATGCCTATTCATTCTACTCTTGACCCCCATTGTGGTCGGAGGGAAAGACAGACTCAGGCAAACTTCCAATTATTTGCTGTATGAATATGGAAGTTATTATAAGATACTTCAAGCTTCTTAATCTTAAAGCAAATACTACCTGAACATCAGCGTCAACAGCGGAGTCCCTGTTAGCGGACAGACGGCACTTGTCCTCGTGAGCGGGCTTGCTTCTGATGGTCTTAGGGTCCTTGCTCTCCGACGACTGTTTCTTGTTGCCGTGGCGCCGGGCATCGGCTAGCTCGCCCACCATTTGATCCCGTTCCTAAAAATATTATTGTTACTATTCTATCTATAACTTCTAGTCCGTAAGAATATGGTCAAGTTGTAAATATTCTGGCAATCTCACAAGAAACTTTGAAAATATTTTGATTGAAACTTTTAAAGTCCTAAGTAAATTGTAAATGGGCAAATTTAAAAGCTTAATATTATTATTATTGAGGTGTCAGCAATGATATTTAAGTAACACCTATATCAAAATCTGTATAATCTATCTACTACACAAATTTGTATGAAATTTATAACAGCTCAGCGGTTTATTGTATAATATACTTTGCATGAGTCAACCATGGGATGTGAGTTGATAATAACTCTTCAATTTGTCTCTTTACAGAGGATTTATAAACTGCACGCGCTCTAAGTCACGTGGAGAAACTACTATACATTATAATATCAAATATATTAAAGCATACAGATAGCAACAAATGCGGATGGCAGAGACAACATTCTTTCTTCCACAAACTGATGTCACAAAATTAAAGCATGCAGATAGCAACAAATGCGGATGGCAGAGACAACATTCTTCCTTCCACAAATTGATGTCACGAAATTAAAAAGTTATAAATTACCTTTCGTAATCTGTTACAAAGCGCCTTAACAGATTCTCGTTCTTGTAGCAGTTTGTCTCTTTCAGCAAACGCCCAGTCCCTTCTGCGTTTTGAGACCTGTGGAACAGTTTTTAGGTAAGAAGAAGCTACTAACTGGTTAGAAGTAGAATGTAAGACAGATAACTCAAAACATATATCTTTAAATGATCGGCGGTATACTCTTCACGACGTGTTCTGGCAATGGTGTAATGTTTATGTACAGAGTAATTGAATCTATATATGTACAGCTTTTAGCAATACATACCTCTGCCTCCCTCTGAGCATCGGCCAGCTCGGCTTGCAGCCTATCCACCTGCTTGCGAAGGCGCTCCAACTCCTGGTTGGCCTGCTCCAGGTTGTCCACTCGCTCCTTATCTACTGCGTCCACTACCATTCCCACTAGACCTGACATAGATAGTTTAATGCATTTATTTACTGGTCCTCTTTTCGTAATAATAGGTAGCAAGGAACTAACATTAAGTTGATGACCAACGCAATAATGCTGACATAGTCTGTGAGAAAAAGTACATAGGGTGCCTGTTCCTTTAGATTGAATTTTTTAAAAGATTAGAACTAAAAGGTACCTTGTAACTTATCTAATGAGGGGTCATTGGGATGCTGTCCATTCAGAAAGCCATCATTGCCAACACCACTTGCTAGACCTAAGTGGTGGTAGCCCGAATTGTCTTGTCTGTAAACAAATAACATTATTTAAAGAAAAAATCACAACAAAAGGAAGCCCATGTAAATCCAAAGGGCTTTACCATGTTTATCCGGGTTTAGGTTTGGGATTCAGAGTACTTGATGTTTATTATTTTGCTCTTTTAAATGGCAACAGTCTAACCTAATTTTACAAGGAAATACTGTGTAGAAAATAAGCATACCTGGACTTCCCGAGGGTGGATGTGTTCTGTGGTGTCTTCAGGTCAGTGCACTCCTTGATAGCGCGATCTCGGTCTACAAGAGCGGATTCAATCTCGCGCCGTAAACTCTCCGCCTGCGAAAAATATAGCACAATGACTTACTTATAATCAAATAACATAAGCCATAACGTAAACTCGTTTCATTCCATAGACATGTATGTCAATTATATATTTTTTGAATTTGACATTTTATCAATCAAAGAAAATTATAAGCGAAATTCATAAGATCCATCTTAGTTGCTTTATTTGTAATTCTTGGGCTAAATGTAATTGTTTCACTTTATGATATAAGATAATTAATAAAAAACGAATGCAAGGTAATGTAATATCATGCATACGTTCATATGTTGAGTCGAATTCGTTCTGAGTATAGTATAGAATGCCGAGGAAAAATAATATTAAGTAACACCAACTAGTATGTTGACGACCATTTCTGTAGTTTGAAAACGAAAGCATGTCCCTTCTTAAAGATCGTGGTTTGATAACTTTTATAATCTGTCATATTAAACTATCTTGTATGAGCTACTTGCTATTTATTTCACATTACATTGTAATTGGTATGATTACAATACTTGGTTTTATTGAATATTCCAATGACTGAGTAGTACACGGGTATTACTGGAACTACGACCTCGAGCTAGTCGTACCGACACTGGTTAGTGGGTAAGTATACCTGTAGGGCGGTAGCGCGCTGCTCGTCCCGCGAGGCCTGCAGCGCGGCCTCGAGCGCGGCGACCCGCTTGAGCGCGGCCTGCAGGTCGTCCGACAGCTTCTCCATCTCCTTGTGCACCGTGTCCCTGTAACACGCCCTTCGCACACTCAGATTACCCGCCCGCTTTACACAACTCATTTTTCGTATGTATATTAACGAATCGTGCCAACCACGAACGTCCGCACGCACAGGTCTTGTATGTGCATTGCCAGGCTAACATAAATAGTAAAGCAGTAACAATAAGACTACAAACCAGTCTCTACAAATCTGTTCTGAACTACTTAGTATGTTACCTTCTCTAAGTTTATATACTCTGCCTAGTAACGCAAATCATATGCTTAATAACTACTTTATTAGTGTGTGACGCATTCAATAATCTTTGTAGGAAGTATAATAATGTCGACGATTCGTAAACTTTTTAAAATATATTTAATAATAATAAGTCTGTTAAATAAATCTGTGGGATGTGATTTTGTAATCAATGTTACCTAGATTTTAATGTTTCAATTTTGATAATTTGATAAAAACTTGTGAAAATTTGTGACCTGCTAATTTGTAACCTTTATATATTGTTATTGCATACCTGTAATTTTTTCCGTAATATATTACTTTAAATCCAATGAAAATGCAATTGGTTCACCCAAACGTGGACAAACGGAGCCCTTACTAAAGCACTAAGGAGAGAGCCTAATAAAAGTAAAATATAGGGTGGTGAGACGTGCGCGGGGCTACCTCTCGCTCATGATGAGGGTGTACTCCGCCATGGCCGCGTTGCGCTCGTCCGTCAGCCGCTTGATGTCCGCACGCTCGCGCACGCCGCCCTCCCACTGCCGCACCACGCTCGCCACCTGCTGCTTCAGGGCGTTTCGTTCACGGATCTACGAGAGGCATAAAAATATCAGGCCTCATAAGTAAGCTCAATGATGCACAACGATTTTAGCAAAAGAAAAACCACTACTATATCTGTGTAACGATAAAACTAAAACAATTTACTCAAGCAATTTTGTGCAAATTGTATCTTATACCTTTAATTAGACGGCCCATTACGACGTAGGTCATCAATCGCAAACAAAACAACGAAATAAAAAATTATTTTATTACAAAAGTTGCACGTGTGACAGCACTTCAGAATCTCGATAAAACGGACCATCTTTTGGTATAACTTGCCTGCACGAGTAATCAGAGTTATGTGATTGTAAAGTTACGGGTACATTTATCAATGATATTTAGTTATTTTTCTCCAAATAAAATGGTTGGTACTTAAGTAGTACTGGGTGTAGAACACTGATTTTTTTGACTGGACCCTTATGAGAGGGTCTTTCTTCAAATGCCAGGTTATCGTTACATTACTGGGACACTGTATGTACATCTAAATGTGGTAAAATGCGATAATTTTAATATTACAAAGATTTTATTTCTTTGTCTAGATAACATAGTGATGGCAAAAGTTTTGTCTGAACTTACAACAGCATTTCTCTCTTGTGTTAATTCGTGGCATTGGGTCTTAAGGCGACTGTTCTCGTCCTGCACGCTGCGCAACTTCTCTAGAGTTGCGTTATGATTCTCTATGAGGTCGTCATACCTGGAAATAACAATACATCATTTATATATATTTATATCTCTTTACATCAATTATGAAAAATATTGTAAACTTTGAAAAAAAAAGTGTAAGGACATTGTAAGTGCAGATTGGTGTTCTTCACATGACTTAGAAAATTTTCTAAGAGACCAGTGCCAGCACAAGGGATCGATCTCGGGTTGGTAGCGGTCTATACAACTTAAGGCGACCGCACGGACACGTAGATATATTATCTTGCAAATAAACCACAAAAGATAGTAGAAAAGTATGACACTTAAATAGGAAAGGAAACATTGTCTGTCTATTGCTAAACACAATAATGTGTACAGTCTGAGAACCGATTTTAAAGCAGGAGATATTAAGTTAATGAAGTTGGAGTATGCTAAAATTTGTAATCACTACCTACCCTTAAGAGTTATGTCATTGTATATTATTATATTACCTTTTCTGGAAGCAGTCAAATTCCTCTTTAAGGGATTCATATTTCCTCAAAGTGTGTACGAGCGCATCAGAACTACCCTCAGGGTTGCTGCTTTGTTGCAGATGCTGTACTTCTCGTTCTAACCTAGGAATAGATAGGCAAGATTGCAATAAAGAGATTTATACTATGCTTGAATTAACACATTTTTCTAATCAACTATCGATTAACAACTTGATTCTTAATCAATAGACATACTTAGAAACTGGTTATGATATATGACTTCATAATTCTAAAACAATATAACTCGAAATTGTGTCCCTGGAAGTTTGAATAACTAAAACCACAATTAAAGAAAAGGACCAATCTTTTCTCCCATAAAAAAAAATGAATTTTTTTAGCTTCTCACCGCTGGTTATCACTTAACAGGTCACCATATTTGCCACGCAGACTGCCGGCCTCCTGTGCGGACACCTCCAACTGGTTCATGGCTGCTCTATGCTGACCACGAAAATACTCCAACTCCTGTAATAAAGAAAAGTCATGTACTCAGTAGCTTTTTTTTAGAGATAAAACGGATATCCGGTAACTATCCGGTATCCGGCCTTGTTTTCATTATCCGGCCGGATACCGGATAGTATAATTTTAAAAAATCTCATTATTTTACTCAAGGCAAATCAATCATACTCCAATAGGTTATGGACACCGTTTATTTTTAATTTTTATAATCGCACATCAAAAATGTTTGTTTTATTAATTATTAGTTTAATACTCAAAATTAATAAGTGGCAAATTGTGGTGAATAAATACCAAATTTTCCGCATTTGTTGGTAAGAGGCGACACCGCTTACGTGCGATCCGAATGCGCCTGAATATATCCGATCTCGTTTACCGCGCCAATATTCAAATCAAACTGATCGCGTCAGCGCAATAAAGGGCCGAATATCCGGCAGCCGGATATCCGGCGCTCCGGCCTAGTAGCTTGCCGAATATCCGGTATCCGGTATCCGGCCACACTACTATCCGTTTCATCTCTACTTTTTTTTTTATTACGAACTACACAGATTGGCAGAGAAGCTGACCTTCACTGCTTCACCGGATTGAGAGGTGGCATAGCTCTTAGATCGCTCAGCCTGAACCTCTACCGCTAGTAACTCGACACAAGGGTCTCCCCGGTGAGGGTAACCTCGGCTTGGACGATTACTATGTTACGCGTAAGCATTCCGATCCGAGGGCGCCCGAGAGGGCCGAACCACGACTCGGTCGGTTGCTATTTCACAGATAATCTAAGAGACATTCAAAAGCTAAACTAACTTTGAGTGCCACTTCCGGAAGCGTTAGCGCTGGGAGAAGAAGTCCTTAATAAATCTTCTGCAATTGCTAAAGAGGTGGCCTACAGGCAGCAAGAGTGACAGAAACAGTCACAATCTGCACATCATAGTCAAATAAAATAAAAAGAATATTGAATATACCAAATAAGCATACCTCAGCCCATGGATATTATGTAAAGATTGTTTCCCAATAAGTGCTACACATGACACACACAACTATTATATGTAGGCCACTGGACTGAGAAGTCTAGAATGGCTAGAATGCATACAATATTAACAATTTTAAATAAATAGAAATTAAATTACCTTCATAACATGTTCACATCTCCTAGAAGTTTCCGTGTGCTGGCGTCTCAATTGATTTAAATCGTGAAGCGCTTTCTCGCATTGCTGCTTCAGCGTTTCGTTGGTCTGTTTGTTGATGACGTCATACTGCAGCGGCTCATAGGTGCTGCTCATGCTATGCCCATGACCTTTCACCGAATAGTTCTGCTTCTCGTAGTGCTGGTTAGCAGTGAGCACTTCATAGTCTATCTGGTGGGGGATACTTTGTATCTGGCTGGTGTTGTGCCGCTCGTTGTTCACGTAACTGTTAGATATTGACTCTGAAAAGATAACACTTTTTAAGCAATCACAAAAAAGGAGAAGGTATTGTATTCTTCTGTATTTTGGCTTTTTGTCGGATAGAGAGATAGGACAAGGTCACACAGACAATAGAAACTTTAAAAAAGTTAGAATCTTTTCGCAACATCAAAAATAAAGTTTCAATAAAATTATAAATGCAAAAAAAAATACTTCAATACATATAAATTATGTATTATATACTGTATAGAAGTATAAACAATTCATTTGTTCTACAAAACTGTATGGATACCTATAATAAATAGTATTAAGTAATCAAGTTTGAATGCACAATGAAAATGACATGAGGAAGTAAAAAATAATAACACAATATCACATAGCAATAAAAATAAAATACCTATGTATAAAAACACAAGCTCTCACAATTGTGTTATCATAACGACTGACAACAAGATTTTACACTAGATATGGATAGTAAACCAAGGTAGCCCTTTTTACTAACAATAGGAGGAAATTAGCCAGACACTATATGTTTATATATCAAACTGTAACTAGTTAAAGCCCCCACGAACATGTAGATTGACTTGAAATCAATTCTTAATTATGAAGCGTTGTTATATTCAATGTGTAAACTGTCCGAAATTTCAGGTAATTAAGAATCAGTTCATCTTTAGTGCAATGGGGGCATTGTAATACATAATATACACTTTCACATGATCCACTATTAGATCTTCTCACCATAGCTTAGCAGCAGTAATTATTGTAGTGATGTTATATTAGATATCTTATATCATTATCTGCTGTTAAGCATCTGTCAACCGCATCATGGACCGATCATGGTTCCGCATTTTAAGAGCTTGATTACCTCTCAACACAGTAGAGTTGGTAAAGACTTTCCAGGCTAACAATATAGAAAGCCTTAAAAGGTAATTTTAAGCAAGCTAAATGAGAAACTTACTGCTCAACTCATTTGTCAGAGTAGAGGGTAAATTAATTTCCATTCAGATTGTGAAATTTTAACAGCAACACATTCTAAAAATATATTACGTTATCTCTGATTGCCATAAACCTACCAATATCTCGATCAACAAACATTCTTCCATATGATTTTAAGGAGATGGTATATCTTCAGAACCCAAGATCCAATACTAACAAATTAGCATCTGGTGAAAATGAACCCTTTCAAACAAAACAAAATATATCCATACAGGTTAAAATTAGAGCATATGTTTAAGGAAGATGCCTTCTATAAGCCAACCTATTCTTTATAGTGGTGGTAACAAGCAGGAGTAAACATGACCTGTTTAAAACCCCTAGTTCCAGGGGATGAATTTGAAACATATCTCTATATAGCAGTTCTGCTAATCCAAGGAAGAAGATTATATGTTAAACTAATATACATCCATAGTAATAATTTATTTGGCTCCATTTTAAGAATCTCATATATTTAAAAAATATATAAATCACTTACCATTGCTTCCATTGCTCTCTAAAGAAGATGTTCCAGAAGCCATAATACTACTGCAACATTACAAAGAATAATAAATTCTAGATGTTATGCCATTAACTATTTATTTTCAATTTTGAAGATTTTATAAATGTTAATGTATACAGCTTACCTTAGATATTATGATCTGTAGGCCATTGTCTCTTCGACACTTAATACCTATAATAAAAGTGATCCAATTAGAAAAAGTTAATTTGAACATGGCTTTGTGTACTTCGAAAACATAGAAGGCTGCAAGCTTGACACGGTTTTCACGCTCTAATGATGGTTGCAAAATACGAAACCGCAAAAGCTGAGACACTGTTGCAACTCAACGCTGTTTACACAGATTGCATGCAAGATAATATGGCACGATAAAACTTGAACGAAAATCTTTTATCTATTACCGATATCAGATAACTGTACAAACGCACGGTCCATAAGTACCACCACCAAACACTCGAAACACCGAAAACTTCACAAAAACTCGCCTTTCGCTGCGTACTTACATCTCACGGCAACTTAGATTTATTGAAATTTCACAATGTAAACACTTCACGTACTACCGAAATTCTGAATTCAATATTGAAATCAGCATATAATAGATAGTGTGAAGAAAATAAGAGAACCAAATCTTTAACACGTATTTATCTCAAGTAATTTGCCAACAATTCCCGTTTCTGTAACTTTTTTAGCAAGCAAATGAGTGAATGAATGACGGACATAAAAGAGGACGGACATATTGAGCAGTGTTGGCAGTGTTAAGAAATACTGAAAACAAAATAACAGAAGATTATCTGGATTATAAGATAGTCTGGTATTTAGACTTTAATAATCACTAGTACTAACTACAAATTATATATATATATATTATTTTCCTTAAATAAATACCTAACAAAACCGATTTTTAATTTTTAAGATTTTTTTTAAATAAACAACCTGTAAGTTATAATTTTTACGATAATTACAATTGAAAGTTTTATTCTAAATTTAAATTATTTTTTTCTTTGAAGATAACCATAATTTTAAACTTGTCCACTGTTGAGTGATTACTATAAGTTCCTTGCAATTATCCGATTTTGACCCACTGGCGTGAGTAACTGACACATGCTGAAGCAATGTTTGTGTGTATGTGAATCCGAACTCTATAGTACTATTTTCTCGTAATCGTCGTTCGATTAATGACACGCAATAGCGAGGAACCAATAAAAAACGACGCGCAAATACACGAGTTTTTATAAATCAAGTGCATAACATACAAAAGTAGTCGTGTAATTTGATTCTTGCAATTTCTGTAGTCGTTCCGTCGTTATTTTGCGCTACGAGCAAAAAATATTTTGTTTTGATGTTGCACAGGCATGACGACGGCGTGACTTCCATGCCCTGCGTTCCTACGGAAGGGCGTGCAGATTACGTTTACTATGAATGATTTTATCTCTTTCTAAACTCAAGTGTCTGTGAATGACCGAGTGTAATAGCGAGCGTACCGAATTATGGATTGAAAAGTGTTTGTTGTTGATGTATTTTGATATTTTTAACGCGACGCAAGTGTTGTTATCTCATACGGGAATCGTAGTGGCGCGGCAGAGAGTAAAAGCGTGAGCGGTCATATGGCGCCCGTCGGACTACGCAGGACGCATATTTGCTACGCCATTCGATTTATTAGCGCGCGCTTAACTATTTACGCGCTATTGAAAAGAGATAGTACGTATTTTTAGTCGCTTCGACGGTTAGGACTAGAATTTCGTGCGACTTTCGTCACGTAAACAACTTCAAGGTTAAGCGCTTGTCGTGTGTCTGCGGCTCAGGGCTGGGATGCGGGCTCACTGACATGGCTGCTATATCAGGCGGAGGCGCCGTAGTGCGCCAGGGTTACCTTCGGAAGCTGAAGACCATGAAGAAGAAATATTTTGTTTTGCGCGCCGAGACTAATGATTGTTCCGCCCGCCTGGAGTATTATGAGTCTGAGAAGAAGTTCCGCTCCGGGGCAGCTCCACGTCGGTTCCTTGCTCTGAAAAGTTGCTACAACATTACACGGAGATTGGACCTGAAGCAGAAGCACGTCATAGCTCTCTTCACAAGAGAGGAGCAGCTCTGCATTGTGGCTGAGAATGAGCAGGATCTCCATGCTTGGCTCACCGCTATTCTTAAACTGCATCATTCTGATGATGCCAGTGATGAATTGCTGCATCCTATTCGTGAGTAAACAAAATAATTTCATTACTACTTAGATTAATAGCAATAGAAGTCTTGGTCAAAATATTTATATCTGGCTTTGAGTAATTGAGTACTCAATACATTTGTATGCTTTTAAAACTCTTTCGAAATCCGCTTATGGTATGTTTTTCAAGGCCTACTATGCAAAATATCCTTAATAAACCTTTGAGAAAAATATGTGATGTGTTTACAAATTACTTATGTCCCATACTAATAGGGTTGTGATTTTTCTCATTCAAATAATGTTAATAACATTTTATTATGTTATGTTAATAACATTTAAGCGTCAATAGCCTAATGGGTTTGGGTACAGTCTGCAAATTGTAAGGTTGTAGGTTTGAATCCACCATTCGACTATTGACATGAACCATCTCATAGCACAAGCTTGAGCTGAGTTGAAATGATTAACAAAAATGTCAGTAATATTTTCCGAAAAAAAAATATTCCTAGCTTTCTTTTTTTTTTAAATACAAGGAACTAAATAGATAAATTCCTTTTTTTGCAATTACTTAAATATTGAATAGTAATGGTATACATTTGATATCAATTTAATTAAGTCATAGTTATATTTATTAAGTTAATTACTTTTTTCATTGAATAGAAAATAACAAAAGAGGATATTATAACAGGAAAATAATTCACACTTCATCTACAAATAGTTGAAAAGAGTACAAAATCATATCTACAAAACTTATGTTTTGTATGTTTCTCAAGTACCAAGAACAATATTTGCTTTGCTTCCAAATTGTTATAATTAAAGTACAAATTGTACAGACACAAAACAGACACCCTGCTCCGTAATGCTTTTTTCTCTGTGCTCGGTAGTCAGAACAAAATAAGGTGCTGCACTTCTTGCAATGCGTGGTATCGCTGGTTAAAATTACAAGCAGTAAAAATAACTATGCTATTGCTTTTCTTTTTATTACATAAGTTTTCATACAATCTGACTATATATTAGACAATCTTATAAGGGATTCATCCTTTCAACTGTTAACCTAGAAAAATGATTGAAACAACAAAAATAAAGCTGGTTGTTAATGTTTATTTTTTCATTTTTACTAAGAATTATTTCTTACAAGATTTGACGTTTTTTTATTTGATATATGACAAATCATTCAAATTATAACCATGACAACCAAATGAGTATCAAGATGTGTTTAGTCATTCTTCAGCAATGTCTGATTCAGCAGCACACAACTAAAAGTGATTGAATCAGATATCAACAATTCATAATTGTAGTACTGACTATAAAAAACTCCCAAAATATTTTTTATTATCAATATTACTAATTCACCACGCAGGCAGTTTATACGCAACTGGCAAGTGCCTGCATACTGGTTTAATTTTCTTCATCGTTTTTTTGTTGAGATAATTCTTGAACTGAAATATATTCTGTGCTCTGTTCATATTTTTGTAAACAAAATATTTATGGGAATAGTTATTTGAGGATATAGCAGATTGTAGCCTCTCAGTCAGAGATTATTATTTCAATATAACATTAATTTTATAGAATATAATTCCATTCAATTTTTAAACTATAATTCAGTTGCCATGTTCAAAGTTGTAAGTATCTTTAGCATTATATCAATAATTATAATAATACACTATACTATAGGAATTATATGAGCACCTCAGTAATTGCAGGCAAAGATAGGTTAGAATATTATGGCGGGCACTATGCATTACTACATTCATTATTACTTTTTTTTTACTAGCAACACCGCAAATCACTGGCACAGACTAAACATGATAGTATTGTAGAGAAAAAAATATGTATTGCAATATATTGTAATTGTTATGTTGTCTTATTTGTGAACATTTTTTCCGTCAATTTGATATTTTTGAACAATTATAATTCCGACCACCGTTAATGTCAATCACTTTTATTTGTTGTCGATATTGCATTATATATTTAAACAAAAAAAAAATATTATTACGAGCGTGGTTTTATAATCGCCAAAGCTTTCTAGTTTCGATCTTTTCGGTCGAGAGTTCATTAAAACAATTTAAGTTTTTCGATTTCTTACGCAGAAAAAAATCATTGTAAAGATAAATGTCGCGTGAATTACGATGGGTTTTTACGATTGTTAAATGTCTATACGAGGGTTAAAAAGATGTGACAGGTTGTTTACGTAATTTTTAATTTTTTATCCTTGGAAATTGTGTAAAACCGCAGGAAAAAAAATACATAATGCAACTGTTGTAAATGGAAATGATTTTGATCCTAAACTCTTTCCTTAAACTTTGCCTTGAACCAAGTTTGTTGGAATCTCCCGTAATCTTGATATTAATGATGTAATCTAAATGTGTCATGCCTACTTGAATGAAACTATACCCAGAGACTAGCTCGAGGGCGGTGCTGGTCGATGGTACACGGTATATTTTATTTTAAATTCTCATCTATTTAACTCTTTACATATTTACAGCTGCGGGCAGCGCGTACCACTTGCCACCAGGAGAACATCTTAAATCATAAAAACATAACCAGTGATAGTCTAAAGGCTAAGCGTGTAACTTTACGTTCTTAAGGTTGAATTTACGATTCCTATCCGGCGTGTATCAATGACTTTCAATTTCTTCGTAACAAAATCACTTGCTGAATTTGTGGTCGGTTCAGGAGATATAAGCAGACGGTTGTATATGGGACCTTGGTAGTATGGAAGCTTGGTCTACCCCGTTAAAAATAGAATAAAATGACGGGAGAGCTTATTATTTTTTTAAACATATACTTCGTTCATCAGTCATAAAGATGGCCACTAAGTCGTTGCTGACCACGGCTATATCTTCTGCTTCAACATATTTTTATAGCAGAAATATTCGCACCAAACCCGCAGTGATAGTATTCGTTGCTTGGAAGTGACGCCACTTGCAACCCGTAAATTTCGTAGCACCAGGCGACTGAGACATTTCCTTGACTATCTGGAAAACGCCTACTCTCGCACTGACTAGAAAGGATGTCATTTACGAACAGAAAACTGTACAGGCTATTGCTACAAATTTTCCTGGAAATAAATAAATTTTACTGGAGTTTCTTCTGCCCTCACTTATGCTTCCCTTTACGTAGCAAACAAATCATCGAATCGAAATATCTGATCGATGCTAATATTTCCTCTCGGCAGCTTAATAAGTTATAATTGAATTTAAGAACGATTTTCTCTTAAAAACTCAGCCTCCAATTTACATTTTATATTCAAAACGCAATCCGGCGATGTCTGCGTATTTCCTTCGACATGCACAACAAATGTCGGAGGATTGTCCTGGATGCAGTGTCAAGGACACGAAACATATATAAGACCCGTAAGACGTTTGTCAGTTACATATTCACTCGCGAACTAACAAATATGTTTACGAGTAAAACCAAAAACCGACTTCAAATAGAATAGGAATTTTACGAAATAGAATAAATCAGAACCTAACCAAACTCTCATCAAACTACCTTTACAGTACATCCTTTCCAATAAAAAATGAATCGAGGAAATGAAATACCTAATGCAAATTTATGATTTATATGTTTTTCTCATGGTTGCCATTGTTTAAATTGAACCAAATGAGACCACACTAGAATTCATCATGTTGGAAGATATGAGGTTACAAACATAAAAAAAAATACAGACAAATTGAGAACCTCCCTTTTTGAGTCGGTTGACAAAGGAACTGAACCCGTGGAATGGGTCAATCTAACTAGTAGAGTACGAGGTCGTCGCCTGACTGACAAAGGCACAACATTCTGTTGCTTGCCTGTGATGCAGCTTCATAATATAAAATGATTTACAATCATTATTAGTGTACAATTAACAAACATCGTTTGTCAACATCAATGAAATAACAACTTTATTTTAACGCTCTAAAGTCTATTATATTTTCATTAGATTTTGTGTTGCAATTCTTGTTTACAGCTATATACTCGTATGTTATCAGAACTTAAACGCCAACATTGAACTTAAACGCTAATGTTTTTTGATTGCTTTTCCTTTGTTATTAATTTCTTCCTCATTTTAGTAAATTGTTAGAAACCCAGTTGTGTCATTTTGATTTTTATTGTGTTGCCAATTCTTTTTATAGCAATAATTCACTGCTTGTCTGTCTGTTTGCAAAGTTTAAGGTATTGACAATTGAAAAATGGTTTGAATCCACGTTGAAAAATAAGTCACGAGTTCTTAGCGGTCAAGGCAACGACAACGTCTAGATTTCAAACATTTCTTCGAAATAATTTTCATGTAATCCTATTCTACTTACCATCGCATTTAATGAATACGTTGCCGCCGAGAACAGGAATCGGAACTGAAGTCGCAATCAATGAAATTTACGGTGAACTTCTGCCATTAGCCAGTGAAGCTTGGCCTGTACTGTATCACCGTTTGTTTAGGTAGTACAATTTACTATTTTTCGTGTCTATTTCGTGATATCTGTGTCACTTATAGAACTTTCTTGAATTATCGCCTCAATTATCTCCACAACTTTTGAGAATGTCGATATATTAAAGTAACCGCACAGGATAGGGAGTGGCCCTCGGAGGCCACTCTTAATTGAGGTTCGAGCTAAGCAACCAAAGAGCTCTACCACCTTTCAAATTCGGTGAAATTGTTGCCTGAAACTTCTATGGCTAATCAGCATAGGCCTGTCATTAAAAAATAATCATTAATTCTAATTTCTGATTGCCATTTCGACAACATGTAATGAATGGCATTTAATGTTTCAAGACTCATGTCTTTAAATTAATTTTAAATAACATTGATCGATCCATCTAACCTTTGAATTTTTTGCGAAATCCTTTACTTTAGACTAGCGTTGATTTGACAGAGATTGCCAAATCTGCCTACCTGCCAGGTAAAAGGACAAGATATAATAAGAACGATACTAGCTTATTCGTGGAATCGGGCGCCCGCGAATCGGAATGCTTACCCATAATATAGTCAGTCGAGTTATTACGAATAGAGGTTAAGCGACCAAGAGCCACCTCTTAATCCGATGAAAAACCTATAAAATTAGAATTTTTAAATTTATCATGTGATTTATATTGACCTTTAAGGCAATAATTTCGTTTCTTTATAGTTTCGTTTTCTTTATCCACCTCTTAATACGAAGAAACAGTCAAAGTCAAAAAGTAATTAGTAGATTCGTCTCAGAAAAAAACCTATAAAATGTAATTTTTTTTAATTTTTTCGCGAGAGATAATTTTGCTTCGTATGCTCTATAATTATGTATTCTAAATTTAAATTTTGCACGTTTCGAGCACTGTACTGTCCCAACGGTCTGTCTGTGTGGAACGTCTGAACATCGTAGTGGTTGCCGGCTGCCGTTCACCGTCGTGTTTTGTTTTAAAAGGTGCGGCGGAACGTATGTAGGCGTGCGTGTCCACGTCGCGCTGACGTAGTTGTGACGTAACGTGTGACGTTGCACGCACGCAGCGGATGCTAGCGGAAAACTTATCGTGGAAACGGCTAGAGGGGGAAGCTCAAGGCTGCCGGTGTCGGCGACCTCATGGGGGCCGTGGTAATGACATTAGGGCGAGCATTGCGCCTCCTCCGCCGTGTTGCAATCTGTGCTGATGTGCCGCTCTCCGTCACTCTAATGTCAATGTTCTGGGTTTGGTTCGCGATTTTTTTTATCTTAAATCTAATTGTTGTACATGATATGACGTTATTGATATATAATGATAAACGTATTATGCGTGTAAAAAGGTACAATTTTATATACCACTGTTCTTAATTTGTTATCATACAAAAACAGAATTTAAATCGAGTAGGACGGATGACGAGAAATAGATGTAATCAGAACCTAACCAAACTCTTATTGAACTACCCTTGAGCTTCCTTTCCAATAAAAAATGAATCATCGAAATGGGTTGGCGTGATATTGTAATTCTGCTTAGAAAAGGCTTTCAGCCTTATGTTATCTTATTGTTAGAATGTATGGACATCCAGGTCTGTGCTATTCTGAAAATTAAAGCGTTCTAGTTACATGAGCATGACATGCATCTACAGTGAAAGGGACAAACGAGTTTATGAGTCACCTTAAGTGATCACCGTCGCCCGTGGACATTCACAATAAAGAAGAGCTACGGGCGCGTTATCGGCCTTTGAGAAACAAGTAGACTCCTGTCTTGGAGGTCCTCAGAATCCTATATTGTTGTAGTCATATACGTCGCGTTAAATGTTTAACGCGTCATCAACATCATCATTTCTCCCAGGGATTTCCAAAAGAACCGGTTGTAATCAGGTCGTCAGAGCACCGTGCGGATGGACGTCCTACGCAGCGCTTGCAGGTGGTTGTCAATCGAGAACTTTCGGCCTCATCTGTTCTACGCGCTATGTGCCCTGCCCGTTGCCACTTCAACTTCAACGGGTAATAGGATTTAATGTTTGATCTCTGACGTTAAGACGATCATATATACGTTTGTTTTTTAGTGTGATTGATTTTGATTTAAAGTACGCGGAAACTGTATTGGTTATTTTGTTTACGTGTTGTGTTGTTATAGTTGTAATATAGTTGTTTAATAACCACTTAATAAAGAGTTGAAGAGTAAATAGTATTTACGAAGCGGTGAATGTAATCGCTAATGATTCACACACGTATGTCTGGCTAGGGCGGGGAGTCGTGTCTGGGTATTTTTTGCGGCCCCTTGCCGAGTGTTACTCGAGGTCACCGCTCAATAACAAGTCTCTACCACGTGGATAGATTCGCGAACGTGTTCTCGGTGCACGACTAGTTCGCGTACGCTACTTTTGTTACTCTTTTACATGAAACTGAACATTTTAAAAGATTTTCCCATTATAAAAGACAAGTAATAGATTACTTGGTGTTAAGTAATCGCTCGGGAGGAAACAGACGTTGGGAGACTTAACCATTCCAACACCAGTTTCTATCAGCATGAAATTGAATTATATTCTGCATTGCAACTAGTTCTTTCAGCAGACATTGTGAAATGTGAAAATAAAGATCGACAACGCAATTGAGGTTGTAGTATTTTCGTAAAATGGGGAATGACAAGAAAGATTTGCATGGAAAAGTTTCATTTATAATAGATTCGGTACGCGTGGGGTGAGTTTTATAGTACACGAGAAATCCGAGTTTGAACCCCGATGTCGGTGGCTATCAAATTGTTAATTACAATTTTGTTCGCCAATTTAATTTGTCTGTGGGCAAGGAAAGCGAAGTCTCTGAGAAATGATATAAAAAAGGAACATAAAAGAACACGTTGATTCTGCAAATCTTCTACGAAACCGTGCGAGTTATTTATACAATACAATAGTATTTGTACCCTCGTGGTCAGAGCATCTGGATAGTCTGCTATACTCCAGTGACGCTTCATTATGATATCGATATATTATTTTCAAATACTAACAAAAATACTATTGCCCGTGCCCGCGGTATACACCATACCACGGGCACGCCAATAGAGGGTAAACCAAAGTAGACAGTAAAAACAAAAACCGACTTCAAATCGAGTTAAACGCTACTGCAGGCGGATGCCCTTTTTGTATTTCCGGTTTATCGTAGGAATATTAGATTTAATCAGAACCTAACAAAACTCTCATCAAACTACCCTTGTAGCACATACTTTCTAATAAAAAATAAATCATCGAAATCGGTTTGCGTGATATTAGGTTATTCGTCCATTTGTCGCGCACATATGCGATGCAAATTTTTGTCTTATTTGGGTTTGGTCTCATCGCCATTGTCGGAATTGGACCAAATTGAAATAACCTCATGAGAAGCGCAAGCTTCAAATAATAATAGGTTCACCTCCAGTAGAAAGTTATGACCTAAATAACATAAGATTATAAGGAAACGTACAGACGAATTGAGAACTTTTTCCTTTTTAATGTCGGTTGAAAAAAAATTAGCAGATATCGACTATTATGATGTCAATGAACGTTCCTTCTTTACACAATTGGTTTAGTAGACTCGAGTCTCAGGAGTTGTTGCCAGATAAAGTGGTTACTGCCTGTATTGCCATACCAGTCACCGACAAAATATCGTTAAACAGGTCACTTGAGAGAACTTGGCACCCGCCGCCTATGTAACGATTATGGTATGCTTAGTTAGTTATTTTTTGTTTTTCCTGTTGCGAATTTCACAACGGAACTGTGTAGAGCCGTGTCATCAAATTCAATATTTGTTTATTATCCGACTGCGTAGGTTTTTTCCCGCTAAAAAGTCGAACACGTATGAATCACTGCCTGTTAAGTACTACTTACATTTGTACGTGTTATTCGATAACGCTGTTTATTGAAACATCGTTTTATAAACAGTACCACATTTTTTATATAACGTTTAATAGTGAACCGCAATAATTATTCCCTGCGTGATCATTAATTAAACATGCGGACAAGGTAAAAAATTGTCTTAATATTTTTTTGTGTCGATTTTACCTATTTTTTATTCTTCTTGATTTTTGGTCTGCTCATTGCTTCTGGTCATTATTTAACCAATAATTAAATAATGACCAGAACCAAACCGCAACCGACCGGATGAGAATGCTTACACGTAAAAAGTAACCGCCTAAGCCGAGGTTATCCCACACTGAGGGGACTCTTGTGTACACGAATAGAAGTTCAGGCTGACCGATCTAAGAGCTATACCTCCTCTCAATCAGGTAAATTGAAAAAAAAAATATTCGTACTACAGTAGAAGCCTATGCAAGAGGCCCTATATAAATAAAAAAAAATCCTTTTTGTAATAGTATATATAGTATATAATTTAATTTGGAACCAGCACGTAGAGGATACGCCGCTATGTGTGTTAACTACATAATAAGCACCGCGGCCGTGACTTGAGGAGGCATTCGGTTTGGGTAATCCCCGCCCGCTAAGTTTACCTTTACTAAGTTGCAATTATTTTTCAAACATATAATAACATAGAGCAGTGATTCTCAACCTTTATTTCTTGTTGCAGCACATATTTAACGATTTCAAAATTTGGCGACACACAAAGAAAAATATAAAATTTATTTACTTACTACATCGCAATGCATAAATAGTTTATGACAAAAATTTTAAATATACGAAATAATAATATTAACATTATTATATATTTGCAAAATTTGGCGGCACACAAAAGTGTCGCGGCACAGTGGTTGAGAATCACTGACATAGAGGGACGAGCTGAATATTCAATTCATTGTAAGTGATACGTTCTGTACATTATAATGCGATGCTATTTATGACATAAAGTCCAGTTGCACTCGACATCTGCAACTCTCATCAACTTTTTGGCGTATAAAGTGAGATGACCGATTTTGATCTTGATTAAATACAAAAATAGGCTCTCAATTACTTTTTGCCTTAGCGGGGTAGACACAGACAGCTTCACTATCGGCTTTTGGCGGGAATTTTTTTTTGACTTATATGATTTTCTCATGGATGGCATTGTCAGAATTTGACCAAATCGGAAGTACCAGCTTTGAAACAAAAAAAAATTATCAAAGTTCACCCAGTCGAAAGTTATGAGACAAACATAAAAAATACAGACGAATTTAGGCATTTAGTCGTAACGCTTAGTCACTAGGTTATCACTACCATTACATACAACTGTTACTAATATTTTTAATATGTAGGTAGGCTATAATGCCTATAACACCAAGTCAAAAATAACTGAAACTCTCACCGAGTTACAGTAATTGTTGTATATATTTTTTAATTAAACTTGTGCTTAAAACACGCTACCTTATTTAGAAGCGAAAGATGTAATTTCTTTTTCCGCTCCATAATTTTTTTCGAAAGTATTTACGTGAGTTCATTTTGTACATTAAATGTTTCATAGAAAAAAAAAAAAAAAGAGCAAGTGTTTTTAATATTTTTTTTGCTTTTCGAGTTCGACTCTGTTATTCATAAAATGCTCAACTATAATATTACAAAAAATTGACCTACACGATGTTTGACTAACTGCCGTTATTACTTCGAACAATTTCATTGGACTGATTGGAATTGTGGCTGTGAACAGTGTGGTTTGTAAGAATTACATGAAATTTCCAAACATTACTCAAATCCTGAGTATATTGATTAATAATTTGATATAATTATGAGATAATTGATCTGAGAAGTGCCAATCTATCACAGAAAAGGAGTGGAAGCATTTGTTTTTCTGTACTTTGGCGACAGAAGTAACCGGACACCTAACTGTAGGGTCTTTAAGAAGATGGAGTTGTTTAAAGACACTCACTTGGAACTCCTTTGGCATTAATGGTGGCAGTATTTGACAAAAAAACGAGCTTTAGACTACACTACTGAAGTAAAACTTCTTTAGTTCCATCTATTACGTATAATATATATATACAAGATAGACGATTTTCCAAGATAGAAAGAACATGTATGCGCGCACTGCTCTCTCTTGCTCCTGCAGTGTGATAAAGAAAATAGGCCTGCACTGTGTTTGAGATATACGAAACGTTACTGGGTATGAGACAAAGAAAATATGTTCGACCTGTCTTTCTATTTTCATTAACTCATATCTCCCTCTCAAATTCCCTTCACCTCGCCCGGCCTCACTTTTCGTAACACTTTCACAAGTTTACTACCAAGCAATGCGTAAAGAGGTTTAACTTTAAAAAGAACATCTAATATAACGCTTATTCGCCGCTAATCGCATAAAAATATGATGTCAGATGCTGTTTTTTTGTATTTGTAACGTTAGCAGATTACGCATGTCGATAAGCGCGTGCGTAAAAATACAAATGGCTCGCACATTGCGCAACGTTTCCACTGGAATTCCATAGATAATTAATATTTCTCGTTACACATAATGTAGCTGTGCGCTGCTGCTCTACGTCGCGGGCACGTCAATCACGCTCGTGTCTTGATTCTGACGCAGATATCTCTGCTTACCTTATACCGCCTTTGATATTAATACGGGACGGAAATATTCTTCGCATTCTCAACCGACTTCAAAAAGGAAGAGTATTTTTTTTATGTTTTTAACTTTCGACTTGGTGAACTTTGATGATACTTTTTTTTATTAGAAAGATAGTGCTATCCGGTGTGGTACTTCAATTTAGTCCTGTTCTGACAACGGCATCCATGGGAAAACCACAAAAGTTTTTAATTTGCATTCGGATGTGCGCAAAAAACGAATAAGAACTTAATCAAATTCTCATCAAACTACCCTTGGAGTATATGCTTTCCAATAAAAACTGAATAATCGAAATCGGTTCGCGTAATATTACGCGTCAAGGGTAGTGTAATGAGAGATTTATTAAGTTCTGCTTAATATTATTCACCGTCATGTTGACCGGCGACAGCGCGTAATTGCGTTTGATAAGATTTGAATTTGAAGGTTTTTATTGTTTAATACACTAGTGGTCCATATTTCGTAGCTGAATTCTGTAACATCTATATCTCTGGTCTAGGGTTTCGTCATGTAGCTTATTTCCACTGATGCATTTATTTTTCCTCATAGATCTTTTCTGCAGGTCTGTTTGAACCGCCGCAATGGTTTAAATCTCTAATCACAGCATCCTAGCACAAGCGAAAGCTCAGTTTCATTGCTTAACAAAAATGTTAGTAATATTTGTAAATTTTTATATTAGAATTCTTAAAAAAAATGAAAGTGAAAATACTTTCTTATATTTAATACTATAATACTTCAATGGTACGTCACGCAGTTGATAGCGTCACGTACGGTTTTATCCAGTCTCTGGTTTGATTCCAAAGCTAATGAGTGCAAGACAGTGCCATGAGCAAAAAAGCAATTACACGCTAAGTAAACTGACCAGCTTTCATTATGAATACAAAAATAAGTTTTAAGTTGATACGCAATTCGAACTTCAGACCTTTCACTTGGCCAAGTTCAATAACCGAGTGCAATTGCTATTCAAACAGCTTTATTGAGGGCTGACGCAAAAAAAGGTGTTTCAACAAACATATAAAAAAAACATACAGACAGATCGAGAACCTCCTCCTTTTTGAAGTAGGTTGAAAATGTTATTGCTATAAACGTAGAAGGAACAAAATGTATGATGCAAAAGTGATGATTAGTAACTTGTCAAAGTATATGTATAGAAGGCGTATATAATATAATATAATAGGCTAAACAATATTAATTCTATGTACTGGATGGCTATGGAGGCTTTTGCTTTTATCTCCATCGTTTATCACGTCATCATTGTCAGCGTAAATTGTCTATATTAAGAGTGAACAATAAGGTTTATATTACCATCAGTCATATTACCTTACAGAACATGTTTGGCAAGTGAACGTGCAGAAGAAAGGACTGGGCTCGTCGAAAAGCATCCAAGGTCTGTATAACCTCTGCCTCACCGACAAGACCCTGACGCTGGTCAAGATCAAGAGCCACAACAACATCATCAGCGACCTTGGCATACCGGAGCGGGTGGAGTACTCTCTGAAAAATATAAGAAGGTAAAGTTAAAAAAAAATCGTAAGGGTAAAAATAACACTGTTGTAATGAGATAACTATTAACAGATGGCATGCCCTTTCCGGGTTGCGTTTGTTCGAAGCTTGAAGGCTGGACGTTTCGTTAGGCCAATAGTTTCACCAGTTACTGTGTTCCTCTGAGCCGAGTACAGTAATGTTTGGGAGGTTGGCAAGATTTGAACATTTGTTATATGTGGAAAATAAGTTTTTAAATGAAAGAATTTGTCGATGAGATACGCGATTTGTTTTCTACAATTTTCCTATTTCATCTCTCTAACGCAACATTACAATTAATATTAACCTTAGAGTCCAGCACTTAAGTAGAATATGTGAAGCGCTTAAACGCCTCTATCCACCTATACATATAAAGTTTTTCGTTCGACTTACCAACGTTTCACTGTATATAATAATGTTTGTGGCTACGTATGCAGGTGCGGCGACTCGGAGTGCTTCTTCTACATGGAGGTGGGTCGGCAGACGGCGACGGGCGCGGGGGAGCTGTGGATGCACTCCGACGACTCCAACATCGCGCAGAGCATGCACTCCACCATTTACCAGTGAGATTCTCTCCTACGTTTTGTTATAACCGTCGGCAGCTAACTTGCCAAGTCGTTAGATGCGAAGTCGTTTTTTAGGTGTAGGAATCGAGGGGCCGAGCGAACAACCAATTGAGTCTCGCGACGTGTTCTTTTTTTATTTTTACCAGATTGAGAGGAGGCATAGCTCTTAGGTCCCTTAGCCTGAACCTCTATTAGCTAGTAGCTCGACACAAGGGTCCCTACAGAGAGGGATAACCTCTGCTTACACGGGTACTATATTACGTATAAGCATTCCGATTCGAGGACGCCCGAGAGGGCCGAACCACGACTAGGTTGGATGCTATTTAAAGGGTAATATATAACAACCACATAAGTACTATATGTACGTATATCAAACGCTAGGCATTTAACATCCATTTCCTAGCACAATATAAAAGGTTAAAAAAGTGTTAGCAATCTTTTAAAGGAAAAAATGCAAGGTAAATTTGAAGTTCGTTAATTACAGTGCGATGAGAAACTGTGCGAAAGAGACGGAAAACGAAAAGGATCACATAATACTGGGCAAAAGTTCACTGCTGGAGGAAACTAATCCGCAGCCCGCCAGGCGGAAGACCTTCTCCGTGGGCAGCGACCGTGCCGGCCTCTACAACGGTAAGCTGTCAACTCTCATTCAATGTAGCTTAAGATGATCGATCTAGATATAAGATAACCTTAACTCCTTTGTTAATTAAAAAGGTATGTAACGTTTTCTTGTACATACTAATCATTACATTGAATGTATCTCAGACTAATTCAAACACAAGTGTCAAAACGAAAACTATGCAAAAACATATTGTCCGGTATGTCTACATAAACTGCAAATCGATTCAAAAGTTTAAAGGCCGCTACGTGCTGACGCCCACTTATATTTCCGAAGTAACATTTCTATATTACATAGTGTCGCGTGAGAACATTTCTTTTACATAGGAGGATACACATGCAATGTAAATTATATATTCTTTTATTCCACATTCACAGGATCGAGTCTGTCCTGTTATGGGAGTGCTAGTCTATGGTTATCATTAACCTATTAATACATAGTTACAAATATTTTATACGATTTTGGCCAACAAAATTCATATGCGATCTAATTGAAACTTAAATCAAATGAGAACCTGTTTTTAAGTCGGTTAAAAGTAAAGGTGTTTCACGTCATTGTACTTGTAGTAAAATGCAAAGCGTCTGAAGTATAATATTATTTGTTAGGTACGCGGGGCGCCCCGCCACTGCACACGTCCTCACGCAAGCTTGTTATTTTGTTTGAGGCACTTTGTTTATTGTTTATTACTCTGTGTAATGTAATAAGTACTTATGCAACGTTACACGCAGTAACATAATCTCATGTGTTCATTGTACTAAGGAAAACCTATGTGCCTACAACATTTGTCAATAGTTCCAGTTGTTTTATGATAGCGAAGACTGATTCATACTTTGATATGATTGCTTACACATTCTCCGGACTGTTTAGTTAGTCAAAGGTGACCAGTGACTTAAATATACACATCAATAGCCTGATGGTTTAGGGTACAATTTGCAAATTGTAAGGTCGAGGGTTCGAATCCACCATTCGACTATTGTCGTGAACCATCTCCTAGCACAAGCTTAAGCTTAGTTGGAATGGTTAACAAGAATGTTAGTAATGTTTTATGAAAAAAAAACGAAAAGAAATATTGCTAGTTTTCTTTTAAAAAAAATAATTATGCAGTTGAGTAATAAAAATACCATTACAGTTGCGTAACCCAAAACGGGGTAGATAAGGGTCGTCATTTTTTTGTAACAAAATTTGCTAAATCTACTTTTCCTTCGGATGATTTTAGTAAATCATTCGAATATGTAGTAGTGGTAATTCGTTGTAAATGATAGCCCAAAAGGGATGTTCATGTAAAAAATATATCGATATATAAGTATATCCATTTGTATATATTTAAGTAAAACTGCGTCCCAAAAAAAACTACGGCACAGATTATAAAAATTATACAACCTAGTTCTGACATCACAGAGAGTAGGACTTACATAGATATTTGGTTATCAGTTTAAATATATCGATTTAAATATAGATATTATTTGGTTCGATACTATCTGATTAAAGCGATATATCGATAACTTCGTTGGCCACAAGTGCATCATACGTGCCCGTTTCCATCTGTCTATCTCTCGAATGCTGGTGGTAGTTATTAAATCACGGAGCCTTAAAAAACCAGCCCACTGGCTTAGAAATATTTAACAAAACTTGTCATGTCTGCCCGTCCGCAATACGGCGTGACAGGCCGTCCCACGACATATGACAGCATTGGCACCTAGCAGTGGGACATACATGCAGGTTGCGATTTTTCTTTTAAACAAAAAACTATCTAAACACATTGCAACAGGTTTACGTTATGGTTTAATATCCAATGTGTCATCGTGTTTGCTTAAGAAAATATCTAATTGAAAATCTGTTTTGCACAGTCTCTGTACAATATTGTTATGAAATAGTTCTTTGATATTTGCATACTGTAGCATCTTTGTTTATAATTTTATTTTGCTCATCAAATAGTTTCCATAAAGCATTTATTTTGCAATCTCATGCTGACAAATGACTCTTAAACATCAGAATCGCGTCTTGTATACATAAAGGCCACACGCAGTGCAATGCCAGCAGTTTAGTACAAAAGCACCTGAGTCAGGGTATGGTTCGCAGATAAATTCTAACTATTAAAATGTTATATAAGAAAGTACTGTACTAATTACACAATTTTGCGACCTATACCCATTTTTAAGACAGCCATTCAAGTGTTCACATAATGTAATTATATTTTCCTGTAATTTACAACGCTAGAATGGTTGTTTTATTTATATTTACTAACCATGTTTGTCGCGGTTGTAAGAAAAAGACCGAAAAAAACTATTTTAAATTAATTTTGGCATTTACCTTTAAATAACAGTAAGTGTTATTCATAAAAAAATGTTTGACGTTCCAATTACAGTATAAGTGTTTATTGAAATGGGACGCATTCACCGAGTTTATAACACATGCGACAGGCATTTGAGCCTGTCGTGCCAGATGCCACAAATATTAGCAAAAGATTTTTGTATGTAATGCAAATTGTATGTGTCAGTTAAGCTGGTTTCCGGCAACATTGATTGTTTAACTATTGCCGAAAAACTTTGTACAGATTTTTTTATTTAAATTATATAATAACTGCCAATGTTAATAAACGCATATGCCAATATCGTCTTTTGATAAGGCGGCCATATTTAACACAGGCTTACAAAGCTCGTAGAGCAGGCTTGTAATATTTGTAAATATTATAGGACACATTAGTATAAATACGCTTTACGGTTCAAGAGGAAGTTAATTTTTAAAATTCGTGAATACCTTAGAAGTGTGAAGCTGGGCTATTTCTTACATCCGTTGACTGTAGATTAGAATTTGCCTTTGTAGTGTAGTAGAAATGTGTAATATTTTGGTTACGGTATTATTTCATACTGTGTACATCGTTTTAGCATGGTCGTGATGTGGGGAATGGAAATGAAATTGTTGGCTATACCTGTTTTAACCTAGTAGATATTGGACTGGGGAGAGAGAAAACAAATCAGTCCATTTCATTCAAGGTGTAATTAAGATTAAAACCAGCTAATTGATTTTTATTATCAATCTAAATTGAACCCTGAATCTATGTGAGAGCTACATCGGCTCAATCTATTGCAGACAAAAGCCTGTGCGTTGGCCTGTGTATTAGACAGTGCGTCTGTACCACAGGCACGCACTCCATAGACGACTCTGCGGCGGCGATCGCTCCCTTGACGCCCAGAAATGGTACGAAATCAAACAATGGGAAAGCAAACTGGTATCAGCCATGGTACCCTGGGCTTCCGGCTTCCCCGTTCGTTGTTGCTTTCACACGCTGAAGCTTAGCGTTCTCATGGGAATGGTTCTTCCGCTTCAATCTTCTGCCATCATCCTTCAAACTTCTCTATAAATAATAATAATTTTCCTGATTGGGCATGTGATATACATGTGTCGCTGTACATCGTTCTACAGCACTGAAGTTGAGATCTGTCTTTGTTTCTCTTTCTCTTTTTATACTGTGGTATACTGCACGTGGATTTGCATGTGTTCTTGTGTGTTGCTTTTACAGGATCCCAGCGTACAAGCACGAATATATTGGGTCAGGTGTGTGAGTATATGTGATCATAACGGCGGTTGAAAAAATATTGCGATGAGACTTGATCACGTGATTGTCTCTACAGGCAGCACCAGGAGATTGGAAACTTGAAATCTTGTAACTGACGAGTATGAAAAATTCGTCCCCTTGGGGGGTGGACATTACTCATTTCCATATTGTATATTAATGGCAAACCATCTCCACTACTCTTGATATTTTCAAAATATCACTAATCAGGTCTACATAGTGGAATTTGTTTTAGCAGAAATGTTTCAAAATTTAAAGCCGAGTCATAGACATAAAACTTCTTAACTACCACACAGTCATTGTCATAGACAACTCTTTTATAAACGGTAAACAATACCCGAAATAAAATGCATATTCAATCCCCTTCAAATGTTTATAGTCGAGATACAACAAATAAAAAAATGTTGAAAACTGCATACTGGCAGATAATTACCAACTTGAGTTAAATGTAATGTCATATATACATTATTCAGATGTTAGTTCTGTATAGACGAGTTGGACATGGAAGAATTTCCTTATTATTGTTTCCACTATGTTTGTAAGTTGTTGATTTGTTTTCGGAGTACTTCCAAGGAACAGTCAAAATGTTATAATAACGTATAGAATGACTAAAATGATCATGGTATACAAAATTAATCAATCATTTTAACTGAAACTAAATTCTTTAAGAACATATTTATTAAAACAATTTCCATAAGCATTATGGTTAATTTACTAAACTGGTGTCGTATGTTTTATTTCTTCCATTTTCATTCATTTTTTTCTCAGCTAAATTTTTATTGCATATTCTCTCCTGATTTCCTCTTCTTTCGTTATTTTGGTTAAAGTATTGATCTTTTTTCCCTTTTTAATTTTCCTTCAATAACGCGTGTTACTTTCATGGTATCAAGCCACACCCACATTGGGCGTGCACATCGAGTGTCGCACACGCTCGAAGAAAGCGCATGTCCCGCATATTGGGAACGACTTAGGTATAATTCTATTGCTTCTAGAAATTACGAAGCTCTAGGACGCTTTTTATTATTCATTTTTTAACTGTCATATATTTGGCTTGAACAGACCATTCTTATGTCGTTGATGATGTGTAAGCTTGCTCATTAGTGGATAAGTGTTTATAGCTTATTGGTATTTTGTATAACAAAATAATTGTGCTCTTTGATGTCATTCGTTCATTGGCTGCATGCGGTCTAACCATTGACAACGCGATTGTCTTCACCATTAACACAGTGTACTCTGCGCATTGTATAATATGAGCATGAATCATTTGTTCATTGCATTATTGCCTGATTTTTTACACAATGAAATATTTTAATAATATTTATCAAGTTCAATCGGAGTAATATTTTGCATTCAAAGAAAGTATATTATATAAAGCAGACTCGAAGGACCATGACAAAGGAAATGATTACGAAAATCGAATGGTGTTGAAAACGTTATGGTTGCGTATTTTAATTATTTTTTACCTTGTATTAAAATAAGTTTGCAATTTTATTGATATTGGAGTTATATTCTTAATCAGATGAAGTGTGACACCATTTGAATAACATTAAAACATCTGTGTAGAAACTTGGTCCATGAATATCATTTTGGGAGACGTGAGTATGCAATAATCTGCATGCAAGTTGGTGACGGTTTGGTCATTGACCATGTTGTTATGTCCAGCATCATCTACATTTGCAACAAAATGACGGTAACACAAAGGTGTGGTAATAGATGACTGATTTTTGACTTGTTGCTCGATTCGCTACTTATATTTACAACTGTCGTCGCACCAACACTAAAACAATAACCACATTATGGACGGTGGTGTCTTTTGCCAGTTTTCTTTAAATTTCATAAAACAAAAATAAAAAATGATCTGATCCTATTGTCGCATAAAGCAATTCAAAGATCTTACTTACACTTTATTAATAAAACAAACTAGTTGAGGCACCTTTCACATCAGCTATATGTTCTCAATGCAAGACAGGTAGTTCCCCTTCTTCAGAATGTGTCCGTCTTCGGTTGGATAATTTTACCTAAAAAGAAAAAAAACTAAAAGATCCACAAAAACATGCTTGAACATGATCCCACCTGATATTAAGTGGAAATGCAGTCCTGAATGGTCAGCACTAGCTTAATAGCGCTTTACTGGTAAATAAATTTGAAAGTACATTCCAAAGACACCATCGTCCATTACCACCTAACCGAACCACCGCACCGGGTGTCGCTTGGTGCCATGTGTTTTATGTGTCGCTTCTCATTATCTTCCGCAGCCGAAAATCAACTGACGAATAACTCATTAATCGACAAGCTCGGGGACAACCCGGGCCGCTTCATAAAACATCATAGAACCGAGTCCTTACCCACCGGCTACCTACTATTCCAAGAGCCCGTGAGGATAGGTCACGGGAGAACGTACTCCGCCCCCCTGACCGGGGACGAAGTAGATCGAGCGTTCAGTGAGAAGGCGGTGATGCATTCATCGTGCAAAGCCGTCAATGGAACCGATCTGTTCACGCCGAAGAAACAGTTCTGTCGCAGGGCGAGTACCGGCACAAGGAATTGGAAACCGCAGTCTGGTAACGCGAAGAGTACGTATTGACGTCCGGCTTGTGTTAACCAACGTACGCGAAGTAGAACGACCACTAACTCAGTACACGAGTTGGCAGATGGCATACGGCAGATTATGATAGGAAACATTCAATGTGCATGCTATTCCAATAATACCATATATGACATATTTATATGCATCATGATATATAACACATTAAAAAATAAAAATACAAATTAAGGAAGAAGGAACTGATAAAAGGGGCATTTGCCAAAATTGGACATCCTCTCAGCATGGGCTGCCACAGCGCTGATTTTTAGCAGTGCCATGGACTACCCAATTATATATAACCTATACATAACTTGTACCAATTAATTTTCCCTTTTTCGGTTTTATAAGTACATAAAATCATTTGCAGAAATTTATACTCCTTGACAGGAATGGACAAGCCCCTTTCGCATATGTAATATATTGAGCATGTTGAAATCCGGACAACGATGGTTATCTCTGTCTACCTCATCAGACACCCGTTGTTGTTTTCGCAGCTTACTTGGAGTATGCACATATCACTGTGTTCCAGTTGAAGTTCGCTCAGTTAAATATTGCATCGTATATCCAATTGTAAACGGCGGTGTTGCCCTTGATTTTGGTATCAAAATTCACTGTATTCATTAACGTCCATTAGATGAAATCCGTCTCTCGTATTTTCCCTTTTATATAAAAAAAAAAGTTAAAAAATAGGTAGAATATGAATATTCACAACCATTAAATATCAGCAGTTATATGATAGAACATGTCGAAAGTGAATATATGGTGTTATTTTCTTTTCACAAAGGTTAAAGACTAAATATCAATTTGTATAAATATTGAGCTTGCCTACGTTAAAACGTTGTGCAAGAGGGCATGAGTACTGAAATACCGGTACATTTTGTTCTAATAAAACGCATCAACTACGCCCATGTTTTTTTAATTTACTGCCTTTGTTACTTATTAGTAATGCCGTACATGTTTCGTATTTTCCCATTTATATATATTCATTATTGTATATTTTCCGTTTGGTTGCGCTATATCATTTATATGTGTATTTACTTTATACGTTTCACTTGTTTTCAGTCCGTATCCTAAGTTATGATCATGTTGAAAATCTTATCTGCCAACTCTTAATGTAATTGGGTTCGGTTAGAGGATTTATTTTTAGTATGATTGTTAACAAAGCCGCTCTTTCAATGATGATTTTAGCATTTTCTGCATGAAGCTTGTTTGGTGGTACAGCTCTTCAGCCGCTTCAAATGTAACTGCTTCACCTCTATTGACTGCTTTTATCCCAACCAAAGTCTAATGTTAGTCTCATGCTAGCTTGATTTTTCGTTTCTTCCCCATATACTTTTTAAGGTTGCGTAAGCTTTTTAGGCTTTTTCATTCGAAACCTTCACAACTTGTGCCAATCGGTTTTGCAATTAAATTATTTTTTACAGAATCCATCATGCTTTTTGCATATTATTATTGTATTGTTTTGTCTTATGCCCTGTTAAGAATTTGTTATTATTTCATTTCAAACAATATGATCAAAACAGACTCTCATCAAATTATTATTCATAAAGTTTCGAATCTTTTTATAAATTTTAAATTAAATTTTCATTTCAATGATATCCATAAGTATTTACATTTTGTTTATTGCAAATAAAGAATAATGTTTAGCAATAGCAACTAAGTATGACCGCTTGTCCGCAGACGCGAGCACGCTACGGAATCGCTGCGACAGTATGCCGTCGCGCGCTTGCTCCTCCTTCGAGAACGAACGACCGCCGCCCAGGCACGACTTCTTAGACGGTAAGACAGTATTATAGCTGCACTGGTGTAGGTCTCTCTTGTTGGAACTAAGTACTGCAGCCCCAAGTAAATCCCAAAACCTGCCGTCTAGTTAACGAGCGCAAAGGATATTCTAGGCAGAATTTACATTGCATAATCCCGACCCCCACTACTATCTTTTTTTAATAAAAAACAAGAATTGAAAAAGTTGGATTGTCTACAGCAAAAGGAAACTTAAAACGGATGGAGGAATAAACTAAATACCTATTAAAAGGTCTAAAGTAAGTCGTGATTAATTAAAATTAATAAAAACCCATAAAGGCGAATGCACCCGATTTCGGAATGAGTTAATTTGCGAATACGCTACTCAACAGTTCAAAAGAATTTGACGAAACGTTCACGCTAACCTATCACCCTCGGGACCGATAAACACTTGATCCAGACATTAATCCCCCGTAGACCAGCGAAAGCGTCTACGGGCCAAGCAAAACCTAGAGAACTATAAATGTTTATATGTCACCATCATTGACTAGGGTAGGAATAGATTGATGTCGCGTGGCATGCTGTAAACCGGAGGAAAAATTTATTATAACGTTTGACTTGTTATAAATTATTTTAGGTTTTATTCGTCTAGCGTGATTCTTTGTGTCTCTGAATTCAATAATGGAAATATGCAATAGCAATAGTGATGCACTTTAAGTGTAAGTACGAAAAATACTATATTTGATCCGGCACGAAGGACTATTAACTGTACGAGCATTTGTTAGTGGCGTATTAAAGACAATCTTGATTAATTTGTGAGGATTAGGTTGAATCACTGAATTGTTTAAAATGTTTGAATAACATAAATGTGACACTCACTTTTCACATCTCAGTATACACGTTATATATTTCACAAAGCCAAAGACTTAATATGCTGGAGAGAGCTAAGTGGCAAGGTTCAGAAGGTAACGTGGATGCAATATGACGCAGGGTTGGATTCGTCGCGGGACGACATCGACTCCATGACGGAGTGGTACCGGACTCCGCGGATCCCCGAGGAGCCTGACTGCTGTGATATCATGTCCAAGGACATTATAAAGTACGTATTGTTTTCTTCAGAAGTTATATATAAGTATTTATATATATATATATATATATATATATATATACAGAGAGGACGCAATGAGTAGTGTGTATTTCAATACTTTCGCAATTCGAACTCTGTATCTATGGTTATCGCGAGTAAAGTATATAAATTCAATTGCATCACGTTCAGGTTCTTGTTACCTGTACCCAATGACATATGGAAAATATTTTATTACATTTATGGAATATGACGAGATCATACATAGTACACGGCACATTCCAACTCTAAATAAAATACCTGAAATGTCTTAGAAATGTAACGCACGCAATAAATTGCGAACTATTATTTTCGTATTGGTACTGGACGTCGAACTAAGATGTTCCTCTTACTGGAACTTATGGCTGTCACCCAGACATTGAACCACCGAGTTCTTGTGTATGTTTACTAATGTATAACGGCTTATAAATATTGTGCTGTATCACAGCGTGTCGCGTCGCGGCGCTTCGGTGCAACACTCGCGTACGTCGTCGCTGGGGGCGTCCTCGGGCTCCGCGGACGAGGGCTATCTAGCTATGGGCCCGCCGCCTGACCCCTGCATCGCCGCCTCACTCTCCAGCGGCTCTGTTTGTAGCGGCACGCCCTCCACCGACCCGCGCTTCAGGTACACGCCAATTCACTAATTTCTGGTTTATGGGTCATATCATCATCTCCGATACCTGCCATCAATCCTCTACGCAATGCCACCATGACGAATGAGCCAACCAACATGATGCAGGGCCGATCTACAATGGTACATGTAGCCTTACCGTTGGCCACGAGGTTTCTCTAAAAACACTCCAAAGACTGTATTAAGGCACACTCTGCCATATGGCCATTGTGCAGATTAACTGAATGTCATAAAAAGATTCTCAGACCTGAAGGTATCCGCACTAACCACGTGAGGTAAATCTTCACTGGTCACTTAAACTTTCCACAAACGATTTCATTGCACAATGTGTGGAGTGAGATGATGAATGAGTCATTGTTGTCAGTGAGTACCAGCTGGAGCCGGCCATGTCGCACATCGCGGAGGAGCGGTCGGCGCGCGCGTACAGCGTGGGCTCGCGGCCGGGCGGCGCGCGCGTGGAGCCCGCACGGCTGCGGGCCTACAGCGCGGGCGCACGCCGTCGCCCGGCGCCGCCCCGCCCCTCCACCGGGGACTTCCTTGAGCTAGATTTCTCTCCCAACTCACCCGCACCCAAGGTAAGGCCTAACCTTTATCACTAACTCTATTTAAATGTACAATACATATATTTTATCCAGGTCAGAAAGTATACTTTTATTTACAGTGGGCTCCCTAAAGACCTTGTAAAAGGTATAAAACAAATACAGATTTTTTTATATTTAATTAGATAGGGACAAACGCTCACTCAATGCAATTAGAACACTACTCGTAGTAGCAACGACCACCGCCTTCAAAAGCGGTTAGGTCTTAATTTGTTAATAAACGCAACGGTTCTTACTTGAAGTGATCGTTTGTTTACGATCTTCTTCCACGTGTTTCGGTCTTCGGCAGTCTTAATGGTTATTAGCAGGCCTGTCAAGCGTCTGCCCACCGTATATGTAAAAGACCGCGGCGCAACAGTGATGTCACATAATTTTATGTGCCATTGTACCTTGATTTTATTATTGATATAGAACATGGAATAATAATAAAATTTTAACGCTGATTTACTTATGTGTCATCTGGCGTCCATCATGATAAGTAAACGAGATTCAGTTATTCGTTATCTTCAGTACTACGTTATATGCGTTTCTTGCTCTCCTTATCACACAATACATGTAAATTATACACTTTTCTGGTTCTATTTCCATCAGATCATCGTTCCTAGGACTCCGCCGACAATCGGTTTCCTCGAGTCTAGAAGAAATACGGACGAGTACGTTGACATGTTTTCACGCAACGCCGGCTACGTGGAGATGAAGCCCGGGGAGCCGCCCTCGCTGCCCCCCGCCGCCGCCACGACACCGGACGGATACGTAGAGATGACCTGTGGGCGGCCCACCTCGGTTCCCTTCGAAACACAGGAAACGCCCACACAGTCCGCCCAAACTAACCACGCCCCCCACACGACACAGAGCTCACAGAACTCCCATCATTTGTCAACGGTTCGAGAGATATCGGAGGACGGGAGACGTAGTCCGGAGTCCTCTCAATATGTCACGTTGGCGCAATCGCCGTCACCAGAACCAAAGGATGAGGGGAAGTGCAAAGCGATCGACACGCCTGATGTTAGAGGTACGGATATCTATTGAATAAAAATATTTTCACGCATTTTGTCCCGGTTTTGCGATTATTGATGTGATTTGCGTCCCAACATTGTTTTTATTTTTTTATTTATTAGAAAAAATTACACCATTACAGCTTAATCAATTCGATGCTCTAATCTACACAAATCCTTAAGAATAATCAATTAATAATAATAAAGCAAATTATACTAATTGTTTGTATGCTGCGTAGCATATTATCATAAATTAATAATGATGAATTTATAATGCTATGATAACGGGGCGACGTGTTTTTGTCACCTTTACTGTAAAAACAGAAGTGACAAACATGATACCATTGCAGCGTGTTTCGGACTTTTTATATGTATATCTAGTTTGTGAGATTTCTTTGTTGGTGTTCTTTTTAGATAAAAAAAATCGTAAAATTATATAGGATAATGTAATCACATTAATATCAAAGTCATTAAGACTGCTTTATAAGATATCCAACACATAATTTGAAATTGAGAATTTAAATCCGTAAATTACAATACAAATGCATGAATTATTTTGAACATGATATAAAATGTAAATAAAGAACGTTACTATTACAGCGACGGAGGTGAACACGATCGCGGCGTGTCCCGGCGGCGTGCTGCACTACGCCGCGCTGGACCTGGAGCCCCGGCGCGCGCCCGCCGCCTCTGCGCCCCGCCTCTACACGCAGATCGACTTCCTGCGCAGCGAGCAGCTGCACCTCACGCCACCTAGCTGCCGCACGTCACGTATGCCTCGTGCACACAAATTGAGGGTAGTATGATGTCGGGTGAGCGAGTGAGATTGATAGACTATACCCGTCCTTCATTAGAGTGGTAATGACGGACCATTCGTAGCTTGTAATTGTGTTTGTCGTTGATATCGGGCCGTGTGGAGCTGGAGTCCGAAGTGCAAGGAACGCTCAGAGGCAGCCGACAGCCTTCTGATTGTCTACTATGTGATGACGCGAATACCTTGTATATGTTTTTTAATTTACCTCGACAAATATGTACTGGGAGGTAATTTTGGTGGACACGATAACTATTTTTTTCTATAATTTTCAAATTATATACGTACTTACTGTTGATATTATTTTTGTGAAGGTGTTGAGGGATTTTATTATGTTTAAGGTTTAAATATATAGATAGGCACTTACAAGTAATTCTACGCACAATAACATATCACGCAACACTGGCACAAATTCCTCGAGCCTCCGGACCTACTTCACCTTTGCGGCAAAATCTATCTTTGGCCCTACACAGTAATAGAAACGGCAAGTTTGGAAACTCTTTTACCGCGCAGTTGCACTGATGACTTATTATTTTCTTAACCCGAACAGAGTATAACTTAGCTAACATTTTATTAAATTGACGTAGCTGTCATGGTTCTGGGAGCATGGGTCTAACACTTGCCACACCGCGTCGACAAATGGAAAACAAAAATGTTGCATGTACATATTAATTAATCAATATTTCACACTTCATGTGCGGCCTACGTACTTGAAAATATTATTTGGTGGATTATTCCAGTGATTCAATGCTAAACTGACAAAAAGTTATAATTTAAATAAATATAAAATATTTCATTCTATCAGCCCATGAAGAATAAGTATCAATAGATAGAATAGATCGAGGTACACAAATCGATCAATCGATGTCCTTAAGTAATTTATTTGATAATCGCTTTGTAGGCTATTAAAAGTCAATCTGGAAAAAATAATTCACAATTAAGGAGAATTTAATTTGATTCAAGTATGAAATCTGCAGATAGATATATTGTGGATATACTTAGAGATATCAAGATTATTATTAATATTCGTGATATTATTAATAATATATCATAAATGCTAGCTCAGTGTCCGGGGGGTCGCTTCAAGATGCGTAGTACGCTAGCAACCCGAGTTGCGTCCCCGGTGCCGGCACCAATGAACTAGTTGTTGCAATTTTTATGAAGGAAAACATCGTGAGAAAACCTACAATTTTTTACTTAGACATGGGAAGTCCGTCAATCCGCATTAGATGTGCGTGGCAGACTATGCCCTTACATTCTCTTTACAGAGAAGGTCTGTTCCCAGCAGTTGGATCTACATAAAGGCTGTAACTTTAACTTTTTAATCAGTTTTGGTTTGGATTTAGATACACTCATTGTTGTTTGAACGTAACCGGCTGTGGCTTACGTGGCTGGGAATAGGAAGTGATTTCATCCAAATGCATCCATAATTTTTAAAGGTGAACACTGACCCAACACACCGCTGCCAGTTATGACGGCTACGAATATAAATACTCTTTAAAACATGTAAGACACACACAATAAATTTAAAAAAAACCTTCAGTATTTGAATGTTGAAATATAAGTGCCTGTCTTTGTAATTAAATCTCTTGATTATGTATTTTTTCTATTAATTAATTTTAGTAATTAATTGTCCTACATCTAAATTATAATTATTATGAAAAGCTATTGTAATACAATTGGCCCGCGGTAATCCAACAAATGATATTTTGAAAAGAGTATTTCAACAAATTTTAAAAATGGTGATATAAAGTGAAAGATGAGTAAATTCGTGAATACGAATGAATAAATATGTACTATCACAGTATGTACAGTTAACATCAACATTGCTAGGGATTACCGAGGGTATATTGTACTTTGGTTTTCATTATTTTTAAAGGAAGCGCTTTCATCTTGCATTGTCTCAATGTCGCTTGCTTCTGAAGCTGTACATTAAAATCTTCAAGTTATTATTTCTTATGAAGCCCGTGTGGACTGTTCGCATACACACTATACATTATTATCACTTAGTGTTACATGTTCCACTCTGTCGTTCGTTTGTACTTTACGCGGTTATTAAATATTGTAAAAAAAATAATTTATCGTACGGAAGGGCTTGTTACTAGGTTAAAATTTCATAATTATAAATATTTATTTATTTATTACCGCTAACAATTATACTAATTATCATCGAGTTTAAAAAAAATATGCTGTATATATGTCTAGTACAATCGCGGCAACAATTGCTAAAGATTTTTAAAATAAATTTACAAAAAAAAAAATTCGCATGGAATCGTTAAGCAAAAGTTGGTGACGGTGTGGTCGCGCGTGTGCCGATATTAAATATATTTAGATATGTATAAATTAAATATAATTTACGTAAATGCAACGGTTGTGAGAGAGGCCTAATGTAGTTCAACTCAGAATGACTTTACGTTCCCTAAATATTGTACTGACCCGTTGTGTTCTTAGGATACTCCGTTGAAACGCTGTGCAATCGTTTACAATTGTAAGAAATAGTGAAGTTATGTGTACACTGTTAAAGTTTTACCTTCGGCCGGCCCTCAGCTGTTCCCTTCGGTGCTCGACGTTCAGTCTGTCCGCGGTAGTTGTTGGCGAACATCATTTTGAATAAATCTTTTTGTTGATATATTTTGTTTTCAAGTGTCTATAGTGTACGTTACAAAAGTGTTTTGTTTGGTTGAACAATGAATATATAATATTTATTGGAACACGAATGGAACAGTTGACTGCGTTATCATTTAACAGAGAATTTATAAGAGAAATGTATTATTTTTCACTGCGCAAATTTTGTATTAAAACTGTTGAAACATTGTATAGTCGTCAATCAAATATTTATGAAATCCGAGCTTGTTCTTTATTGCCCCATTATGTTGTACACTCTGCTCAAATTCTTGCCTGTTTTCTTTCTTTTACAATTTATCCAAAACATTTATTACTATTAAAAGGTTAATTTCACCTTTTATAGCCTTAGTTACATTCGTCTATATATAATTGTAGACAGATTAAAAAAATATCAATCGAATTAATGAAGATTTTTCGTTAAAATACTATTTTCAAATTTAGTACAGTTTTAAGTTAACCCGGGTAGCCTGCATACAAAACAGTCAAATATTTCTGTACTAATAAATATTATAAAACATTTGACCATATTGTTGACGATTGTACTTTCATACAAACGGTATGCTTTTTGTTGTTATTTATTAAACGTGTTCAATTAAAAATGTAGGTAAGGTATACATATATATATATTTTTGATGATTATAAAGATCAAGCTCGGACTGTTACTTACAGGAATTATGTGTTCAAAACAAATAGAAGAAAAATAGTTTCCTTTTCATATTGTTAACGCAAAACTAAAAAAATTACAAAAAACAAAACAATGTACAGTTTTTTAACAATGGATAATATAACTGATAGGTTTATTTGTTACTCGTAGTTATAACTGGTCACGCGGAATACGACCTTGGTATATTTATAATACAGTCCACTGTCGCGTGCGATGAAAACCGTAGCTGAATTTAAGCAACTATATTTTTATGACAGTAATGTTATTTCAACTTTACTGTTCATGGAAAACGGTTCGTTTTCGCTCGGTAGGAAACAATCATAAGTTGATAGTTTAATTATACTATACATAATTAAGACGTAATTCTGCCAACACAATTTAGAGATAAAGACATAATTGTTAGAAATTGTAAGAACCAATGACTATCCCATACAGTTCTCTTGCGGATGCAACCAAATATTGTTTATCAATTAATTATGGGCTGAAGGAACGAACCTGCTATTCGGTCTATGAAACTGGTTCAGTTTTTAACGTTGGTAATGTAACAATAACTCATGGTGGAACCTCAGTTCTAATTTACCTATACCATTAGTGTAAAACGGTCATGGAAATTTCACAAAGCAAGATTTTTTAAAATGTAAAAAAAAGTGTTATCATTTGAGTTTGTGGAAAATTTGGTTGCATCCGCAAGCGTTAGCCACCCGCCGCAAGTTTGTTGTTTGTTGTCGACTTACATAAGTGCAATTATCGTAACGCTGTGCCTGTTGTATTCAGCAAGAACTTAACTCGCCGAGCGCCATTCTGCAACACAGAATGATGTCACATTCCGACGTTGAAGCGAATTCACTAGTCTCGTGTGTTCAACCCCCCTAAACGTGTAATAGATTAGATTTCATAATATGCATACGCTTCTCGCCGCGCTCGAATCAGATAATATAAGTGATGGGACCTGTATGATGCCTGACTGAGTTAACACCAAATTTTATATTAAAAAAAAGTTATTTATTACTAATGATCGCGAGCGTACCGGACGCGAGGCGAGCCTTTCACGAAACACTTCTCTCGCCGACTGTACGCGACGCCAACAGAACTTGTAAGCTTTAAAAGTATTTGCTGGATGTGATCGGAATCGATTCGATTTGTTATCAATTCATAGTTGAATAATTGTATATTGGTTAGGGAAATATTTTTGAAGTAAAACTTCTTTGCGCACGCTTTACTTGGGAAGTAAGCTCGTGAATGCGTTACGAGAAGTGTGATCGGGCGAGGCCAACGGAAGTTAAGAGAGAGGTATAAGTTAGCAGAGATAGAAAGAAAGAGAACTACGTTACGTTTCGTATATCTAAGTCACAGTGCATGCCTATTGTCTGTATCACACTGTAGGAGCAAGAGAGCGCATATTTTCTTTCTCATTTGAACAATCGTATATGTACATATAGATGGAGCTAAAGAAGTTTTACTTCAGTCGTGTGGTCTAAAGCACACTCGTTTTTTTTAAGCGATAGCCTTCAGGCTTCCACAGTCTCGATATAATGATGCACCGGACGTAATCCCTTAAGTTCAAAACTTGGGTGTCCATCTAGGCTCGGTAGGACAATAAGACGTGGTCGTCTTTAATCATTATAATCCGTTTGTCTAAGACATGGCTTAAGCTATCAATGATACATACTCTATTCACATAGACATCCAGAATCCAGGCGATTCTGATGATTAGGAGTATGTTATATACACCCATTCCCATGTCTAGGTGAATTGCTCTCGAGACGTGTCCCGTGATTTAGTTTTCGTTTGAGGAGTGTTGACACCTACTTTGACCTTTACGTAGTATCTGAACAAAATTATAAAATAAACAATCCAGTGAAACCCAGTGATATGTGAAAAATATGGTATTTTGTATACTTAGGTTAAATATAAATTAAAATATAATTTGGTGACATGAATTATATAAATAAATGACTTAACCGTTCAAAATTGCACCCAGTTCATTAGAAGTGTTGTAAAATGTCCTGACGGTGACAAAATACTACCTTAGTTCAGAATCACTTTTTTTGTTGATAGGGGGGGCGGGGGCAATCTTATCTTCAACAAGATACTCCGCCACCTGGGGGAAGGCGGCGTTACTGGGCACGAGACTCTTACTTACTAAAACCGCCTTTAGTGCCTCTCTTTGTTGCATGGCAAGGGGCTCCGGGTTCTCCAGTGGAACGCACCGGAGCCCCTCTACAGTGTCTTCTGAAGCATGTCCCGGGGAGATTATTCCCTCATGGTTCTACTGTAGTGGACGACAAAGGCCCTCTTACTAGCGTAAACCCGAGGCCGTTTTTCGTCGCCGTGTGCGACAGGCAGAGGATATACATAGCCTTATCCTTTAGTTAATTAGAATCATAGGTTAAGTCCATTTTCCAACATAACACATGTTGGTAATTCTTTATGTTTTATATTTAACTAAGCTATGATAACAAAATCCCAAATAAAGTTTACAAACAACCTTAGGTTAGTAGTGTCGGGTGTCAACTCTCCTCTTGTGTAGTTTAGTCAATATTCAGGTTAGCCAGTGCCACCTCGCAATTGTGTAGTGACGTGTCTAGATATACGTTATGTTATATTGTAGTATATACACTTACTTTTATTCCACTTAGGCTGTAAGAAGTGTCGCGTCGATGATTTAGTGTTAAGGATAGAGTCGGGTATGAGGACGGTGTTCACGTAGTGCGTCGTCGGACGATGTAATCCCCTTTCAAACTCACAATTTGCTAACTAATTGAAAACTTTTTGTATTTCAAAAGCACAAATTCAGAAACACGTACAACACGTTACTAACTAACCATAAAACATAAATTTACAATATCCCTTTACTTCTTAACCAACTTTAAAGAAGGAGGAGGTTCTCAATTCTTCTGTATTTTTTTTATGTTTGTTACCACAGAACTTTCCACTGGGTGAACCGATTTTATTGATTCTTTTTTTATTTGAAAGCTGGTGGCAATGTGATCCAGTTCTGACATCTATGAGAAAACGATATGTCTTAAATTTGATTAAGGTTTGGTGTTGTTTTTATACTAATTACATAAATGAATTTTTCGCTATCAAAATCACTTTAGAAGCTTTTATCGATCACCTGCTTATACTGTGCGTATGATTGCTTTTTCAGCAGTGTATGTTCGACAGGCAATGCCTTCTCTATTGCCTGTTTATTTATTAAACAGTCAGCCAACATAATATGCACTTACAATATGCATTATACATCATATTTAAAGAACTATATCTTAGTAGATATCATACATACAGGCTGATTTAGCAAATCAAATAATAAAAAACAACTGAATACATAACAACTTATAAGATGATCTAAATTTTTTTAATTGATTTTTAAAACCGTTAAAAAATCTATTAAAAATTTATTTACTTTCATAGTATTTCTTTACGTGTAAAATGTATACTATATGATTTTAATTATATTGAGTTTGTGGACTCATTGCGGCCAGCTTTAAAACCAGTTTAAAGCAGTAAAAAAAAATTCAAGAATCCGAAGTGATTCGTTTTTATCATTTCTAAATATTCAGACCCTATAATTGGTACATTTAATAAACAATACCTTACCAATTTTAAATATACATTCTCAATATAAAGTGGGAGAACTGAAATGATGTGGTAAGTTGCTTATTTCTTACACACCACAGTCCACCGATCGTTTAAAGAAAACAGTGTCACTAAGTTTGTGCTTTTGTATATAAATTGTGTATTTATCTTGCATTATGATAACCCACGAAGTGCCTTCATTAGTTTCAATTCAGGTAACTTGCGGACAGTGAAAGTAAAGGAAATTAATTTAAAATGTAATGACAGTGGTTCTCAAAGTGGCGAGTACACAACTATACACAGAACCACATTATTTTGACCATGAATTATTTTATTCTTCTATGTGCACTTCTGTATACCATTTTGTTATACATAGATTACATAATTGATACTTAGTCATTCTCCAAAATTAAGTGCATATGTTTATTTAGTATCTATAAATTACTTCAACAATTTCACGTTTGATCCCTTTTATTAAAAGTCTAGTCTTAGAAATAGAAACTTTGAATAAATATCTATAAATTACTTATCTACTGAGACGTCACTGTCAAGACTTCGGCTTTGTGAACCATTTATCTATTAGCGTAACGATTATCTTTTGGTATTTAGTTAAAGAGCTGAATGAGTCCGCGTTATCGACAATTTTTCTCATGATGTTCATATTTTTTTACAAGAGTCAGTATTTCGAAGAGTAATATTATATTCTCGGTTTCTTGGAGTGAGATATTATATGACGGTCCACTTGCGAGTTTCTTCTACAACTTGTTCACCAGTTTTAAAACTCAAATGCATAGGTGAGAATCAACGACATCGAACGCTAGTGTCAATGCCGCCTTATAAAACTCGTGGCATACCCACGTAAATACACTTAACCGACGTGACAAAGATGAAGTGACGATATCTATACTAGTCCCATTGCAATTATTGCAAATTACATAGTTTTTGCATATAAAAAATGTTCCTGTAACGGCGTAAATAGTGTTTTTTTTAAATAGTGTTAACGATAAGGTTTACTACATAATGTCTAGAGCAGTTCACGTTATATATAGGTATAGTACGTACCTACGGATGTAATGACGTTTTGTGGTACGAGGGCTTGTGAGGTGAAGTAACCCTTGCGGGCTACAAATTGGGGCAAAATCGCCCCGCTACATGGCGGTTGCTAAAGGATTTCTGTTGAGTTTGAGAAAGAGTTATATTTTTTTACAAATGGTGCTACTGTTTTGTGTTTTAGTCAATGATAGCTTGACCGCACTCGTACTGCCACTGTATAGGTAGGAGAGGGGAGGCGCGTTGTGAACGTGCGCATATCACAAGCGGACCTAGGGTAGCGACTAGTGACTAGCGAGCATCACTCACAAGTTAGATGTATTTAGCTTTTGTAACTGCGGTGTCCGGCTTCCGGCGACCGGAGCCTGGACTTGCGTTTATTGAATTTCTAAATGTAATTTTTTTGGTACGTTACATTTTGTTTACTTTCATATTACGATTATATTGTAAATAAAAATTAAAGCTTTGGATTTGAACGTTTGTTTTATTTTGTTGTTTCATTAATTAGCCCGATATTGTGCTGGGCGAATCTGGCAATAACATACGACGGACGTGAGACCTGATGAAGTTAAACTGTAACATTGTCACATTGTATGACCATTTTGGTACAGATTGAAAGCTCTATGTAGGAACCGAACATGTAAAAAAGTGTTTACCCTTTGTCTGCTGATTCTATACATGTCTAAACACATCACACTCAACACTCGGGTAACCATAAAATTATTTAAGAGATGGCTGCGAAAACTTACAAGTTGGAATCGAGATTCTTGTCGAGATGCTTAGCACATGTTGCTCATTTTATGCCTGCATATGCAATGGTATATAATTGTTTAGTTGCCATATATTATTATGACAATTGAATAAAATTTCTATTCTCACTGGTAGCTCAACCAAAAAGAAAGGAATTAAAACTTAGTAGAGGAATTATTAAATTTGATATTCAGCTAAGTACCGTATTAATGCTATGCCGATATTCCTGTTCATATACATACTCTTTAACGACAAAGTTCGCACGTAACTAGATCTTGTTTTTCAATCCTCAAAAGTAAAACTTTAAAATTAAGTTGGAATAAAAAAAATCGAAACAATTTTTTGTCATTCTCAAGAGTAAGCATACTTATGGCACAATTTGATTTATTCAGATATGACATATAAATCATTCTCTGTAATCGTACTCTTTGGTTATTCTTGTCAAGTAGTGCCAGTGTCAACAAAATCGAAATTGTGGTTTGAGGCATACATTCTAATTTAATTTAGTTGGGTATTATAGTTTATAATTATAAATAATCAAAATAAGCTTCTTAGAAAATAGGTTAATGTCTCTATATATTAACAACTAAATTAATCTGTTAGTTTACCAAACTGAACCACCATGTCTGGGAGAGGGAAAAAGGCCGGCGCGCCAAAAAAGAAAGCAAACGGCTACAAAATGCCAGCTCCAATTCCCTTAGGCGAAGTAATTTACGATACAATTTCTAAAAAGAAATGGCGCATCGGGCCCTCAATTGGAGTTGGCGGGTTTGGAGAAATTTATTCAGCTTGCGAACATGAATCGTCTCCTAAGAAAAGTTCAATTTATCCCTTCGTCATCAAAATTGTGAGTACTATGTTTTTAGCAGGACTTAAAATATTATTCAATAAGAGTTATATAAAACGCACGATTGTCTAGTTATCTCAAAGTAATATAATATGGACACACCAAGATGCGCGACGTTAATTAACATAATTACATAAACGTTAATTAACAAAAATATAATTTTGTAAACACATTTTACAATTACAAATCTCATTGTACATATAGTATTATTTACTTAGATCATTATTCACATATGAGGCCCTTTCATATGTTAGAAAATTCAGTGATAATATTCCCCTTTGCATATTTGTTTTTACCTTTTACCAAAACTACATAAAACTGCAAAAAACCTTTTCAGCAGATGCGAGTGGTATCGCTGATGCTACTCATATTAGTGTTGTGAATAGATTGTATGACCTGTAAATTAACCTTGTGCCTGTTACATTCACCATAGAAAACACTCGAAAATTATTGAAATATTTTGAATGACCTGTAGATACAAAATTAAACATTTTTCTTCCATTTAGGAACCACACGAAAATGGACCATTATTTGTAGAAAAACATTTTTATATACGAAATGCCAATAAGGCTGATAGTAAGTTCTTATTTATCAATTACATTATTTTTAATTTATTAATAATTGTATTGAATTTTTTGTCTACACCATGTATGTGGTAGACCATGAGTGTATATGTAATTATTTGTGTGATTTAAAATATTTTCAGTTGCCAAATTTATGCAGACAAAGAAATTGTCAACATTTGGCATGCCTTCATATTACGGCAATGGGTCACATGATTTTAAAGGAGAGAAGTACAGATATTTAGTACTGGAGAGATATGGTAAGGACCTTTGGAGTGTGTTCAAGGAGTCAGGGAGGACATTTCCAACAGCAACCATCTTCCAAATAGGCTTACAAATGGTGAGTAAAGTAAACAGTGTTTTGAATGGATTTTAATAATCATATCCTACTATCTTATGTTCCAAATATAGAAGCTATTACAGCATATGTGTGCCATCAACAATAAGATGCAAAGCTGTAGTGCATTTCATCCCAATGTACAGTTGTATATTACTCCTTTTGACTAAAACTACATTTTTCATAATCTGGTGGCAAATGGACACCGCATTTAACACATACAGCTTCTGCTTTACTGATATATAATACAGAAGGAATTGTGTTCAATTTTCATATAGCCAGCTATTACATTGACGTTGACAAAAAACTTTCTCACATTATTATCTTTTCAGCTTGATGTGCTGGAATATATTCACAGTAAAGGCTATGTTCATGCGGATATCAAAGGTGCCAATATACTTCTGGGTCTAAAGAAAGGTACAGAGAATCAGGCATACCTCGTCGATTTTGGGCTTGCCACACGAGTTAATGATAAAGAATTTAAGCCAGACCCTAAATGCGCACATAACGGGACTATCGAGTACACCAGCAGAGATGCACATGTTGGAGGTTAGTGGGTTAATCAATGGTAATGTCAATAATAGTATAAAGTAATTTTTATGGACATTGTTTATATGGCTTATTTAATTGGATAAAGAATAAATTGTTAAATTTTATCATATGTATAAATAAATTAGTATATTATTATATAGTTGCATCTACTTTGGAAGCAACTATATATTAATATGTATTAGATTTGAAAAAAAACCCAATGATTTATTATTTTCTGCACCTATTAGATAAGTAGTAACTGGTGCAGAAAATGATCATTGGGGTTTTTTATAGGAAAAGTGGTAAACAAGCTTACTGCTCACCTGATCTCAATCAATCACCATCACCCTGAACATCCACAACACCAGAGAAGCTTCAAGTGTGATGCCTGTGATGGTTTGAGAAAGAAGTAGACTCATTTATTGAAGGTCCCCAAATTGTACTGATTCAGAGACAATTGGTTCTATGTGGAATAAATTCAATGTAAATGCAAATTGTGCTATGCAGAGGGCTGGGCGACTGGGCGACTTTAATTGACAGAATTGGGCTTAAAAGCAGGTTATATGGAGATTACTGCAAAACAGCTGTTGTGATAATATAATTTCTCTTATTTTTAACCAATGTTGTATTTAATGAAATCATTTATAACTAAACAATGCAATCAAAATACCCCAGTGGCAACAATGCGCGGCGACTTGGAGATACTCGGCTACAACATGCTGCAATGGCTGGTGGGGGAGTTGCCCTGGGAGAAGTACCTGAACCAACCAAAGACAGTTCAGAGCATGAAGGAGGCTTTCATGAAGAATGTACGCAATGAAATCACCAAAAACTATGCTGATGTACCTGGTATGTATATTTTTAGTAGTTTAATAATGTAGTCTACATGATAGGTAAGGTAAGGTAGGGTAATAAGTGGTTAAGCCATCAACATTTTTACTGTAGATGACTTCCTAAAGTCTATTGGTATGCTGTATTTGGAATTAAAAAAACAGTGCTTTTTACAAAGTATTTTTTATTAATACATTAACAAATGGAAGTAATATATATCAATATCATGCTTATATTTGGGGTAATAATGTCAACGCTACTAAATTATTTGCACAGAACAAATATGTACATTTTATTTGCAATATTCCTGACTAACTTCAAGCAAACTGCATCTTGTAAACTGTCTAAGCTTACTTATACTAGAATTGGAGCATTAATATTTGTTATACAAGCCTAGTAGGGGTCTTTATAACAAATTTGGTATACATCTTATCTATTATTATTAGATATTTGCTCTCTACCCCAAGTCGTAAATGGTTTTTGACAAGAAGCAATTTCGTTTTCAGATGCACTAATAAAGTTCTTTGAATATGTTAATACTCTCAAACCAAAAGAACAAGTAAACTTTGTAAAATGTAAACAAATATTCGAAAATTATCTCAAAGCTGAAGGAAAAACCAGAAGCAGCAAATTGGAATTCAAAAACTCAAAGAAAAGAAAAGGTAAACATGATGCAACTGATGACAGTGATGTTATAGATGGAGAAGTACAAAAAGAAACAAGGCAAAAGAAAAATGTAAGGAAAGTTGGCCGGCCAAAGAAAACGCAGAAGTCAGCAGAAAGCGAGGTCGAAGATTGTGAAAACGAAGAACCAGTAGAACAACTACCAAAGAAACTTGTTAAGAAACCGGTGAAGAGAAAATCATTAGAGCCGTCCCTGGTGGTCAAAGTAAAGAAAACCAAGATGACGCCAAAAGCAACGCCCCCGGCTAAGAAGAACCACGCCAATATTGCAACGCAAACATCCGCAGGGAGAACCAAGCGGAGCCCGAGGCAGGTGTCTTTCGACAGTCCTATATGTGAGATTATTGGAAGTAAACAACCAGTCAACACTGCCAAGGAGAACAAATTAGCGGATTCCAGTGGAGATATATTTGATGATTCGTTCACAATCGAAGAAAGAAAGGTGAGACCAAAGAGGCGGTTGCATTCCGACGAAGAGGTGACCGTGACTAGAGTAGTCAAGAAGAAGTTGACAGTTAAGAAGGGTAAATCGTGGAAAAATTCACCAGCCATACTAAATGGAAGATCACCACCTAAGTCATAGTTATTTCTATGTCGGGGATAAGTTACTAAGCTATATTTTCTTACTGTATACAATGTCAGGAGACAAGTTGACACACTCAATACATTAGGCATATCAAATTAGGATTTAGTATTAGGATATATAGATTTTTAGTATTATAGATTAGGAGACATATAGTAATTTGTTGATCTCTTTGTTTCCGCAAAGTTAATCACCGAATCGTTCAGGATACAATTGCGAGAAGGAGCAGAGGATTGCAATATTGTTTATTAAGCAAAAAGCTTCAAATTGTAGTAATGCAAGAGGCTCCTTTGAAATAAGTGAAGTCGAGGGTCGGTAGATTGACTTCCTTTTTGTTTTTCAGCGTGGTTTCCATGCTAAACACTCATTAAGGTTATTATCAGCTAAGGTTATTGCTATTCATTCATATATAATTCATCTTAAACTGTGAGAAGAAAAAGCCTTTCATAAGATTGGCCAGCACAGGCTTATATTTGCTATACAAATTAGGCGTACTAGATCGTCTCGACCTCGTTATAGGAAACTTCTTACCATTCGAAGCTAATGGTGCGCTTTCTGGCACACTTTGTTTGGGGCAGGTTTCCCCAAAATTCAGGTCTAGGATCTCTCTTTTCTTGGCTGAGAATTACCTCACACCATAGACGCGCTGTAATTCTAGACTGATAAACATTGGCTTTAGCTCCCTACTTTTAGACAGCACCTCATCCACAGTGCCGCCGTGGACAATCCTACCGGAATTCTTGAGTGTCACCATGACGTATATTTAGACTTGTATGCAGGCCGGTACGTACATTCCGACACCAGCAATCTTTACAACGTTAACTCGAATTACGTGCATATTCCGCTAACTTAAAAACTACATCAAAAATATATAATTAATAAAGGAAATTTAAATAAATTAATTTAAAAGTTACCACGCCTTTCCCTACACGTATTACGTGTGTTTCCCTATATGGTTACTTTCAATGTATTATATATTTAATTTATTTATGATTTTCTATTTATTTGATATTTTTCTCTAGCGTCTAGCCTGCATCCGCTACTTTGTACACAACCCCAAGGTAGAGTGGCAGAGAATGCCTTTTGGCCTTAAATCCGCCTTTATGTAGACTTTATTGTTAATAAATAAAGAATCCATAAATAAGCCTCTACTATACATTCTTATAAGTTAGCTTAGTATACATTGCTGGTGTCATTTATAGAAGAGTTACCTCATTCGTTTTTCAATACGTACAAAAACATTCTACACAAAACTAGATCTTTTAAGTGTAATATAAAATATATTGCTTATAAGATCTATCCCTTCTGTGATTTTTACTAAAGTTAACAAACAAAACATTTCCTACACTTTGTAATAAACAGACATTGTATTCTTAGTTACGAGTGTGTTAACTGTCTCCAATTCCGTTACGCCATCATCAACTACACCCACCATTATTACATTATTGTTACAAGAGATTCAGTTATCTTTAACCGACAGTAGCTTAAGTACTTCTATAATTATTTTTTTATACAAAATAAAATTGAGGTAAACATATAATAACATAACAAATTGAATAGAACAAATTACTGGCATATAGGCTTCAGTTACTAACATAAAGTCACTGAACATTAATTCTGACACAATTGGTTTAACAGAATCGGGGCATAGTAAAGCATATGAAATTGATGAATATTTTAAGCCAAGTCTTTTTTAAAACACATACACTTACTTCTTACGTCTAAGATGAAAATGGTAAAATGTAAGTTAGACGATCCCCCCATGAGTCCCTGCGCCATTTTTCAAGCATATGTAATTTCTACCATTTTAATAGATAAAATTTAGTGCCATAACATTCACTCGATTCCTGATTGAATAAAAGAATGAATTATTTTTAATGTATTTATTTAAACAACAACCGTAATACGTTCGTTCATTGTGACACGATTTAGTTAAGCAGACTCAGCCCTGTAAAGCGCTTGAAATGTCCATCATTCTTATAGATAAAATGTAGTGCCATAACATTCGTTCGATTAGTGAATGAATGAATGATTTCTTATTAATAATAGCTTATCTGATCGGCTGCTCTACAAATTCCAGTTCAATAAGGCGTCTTGTTTCCTCATAGATGGTGTTTAAATTAATTTACGTTTATAACTTTGTTTTTTGCATTTTTAGTTGAATAATCTCTCAAGTCCTTTTAAACGGGATACACAGAGATAACAATGGATATCCACTTTATTCGACCTTTGTGATAAGGGTTGAGGACATTGTTATATTACTTAGAAATTAAAAACTCACATAAGTTACAAGCTACGTGGAATTCAATCCCGTCGAATTTTAGACTATCATTGCTTTTGTTGTAAATTTTTAAATTAAGTAGTTTTTTTTTTTAATTCAAAGGTCACGCTAACATTGGTGATGAGTAGAGATATAACATGACCATTAAGTAATTTATACTAAAGGCATTTCGTTGCATATATTGTTGTAACAGACTTCAAAAAGGAAGTTGTCTGTATTTCTTGTGTACTCATAGCACTGTAAAGCTAGGGAAACTTTTCCACTGGTGCGGAGAGAACGCGGACAGCTTCTCATTTTTAAATTTTTTTAGGCTTTTAAGGTATCTTTTTCCACTGATGATGAATCTATCGGACTGGCAGAGACCCTTTTTTCTTACTATTTCCTTAATCAATAGTAAAATGTATAATTTTGTCCGCAAAGGAAATGCATTCCTGATATATTATTGCCAGCTCCTGGTATTATTGTACGACTTCGTTGTTTAATGAATTGTTTGGCAGTTGTTAAGTGCCGTTGTCAATTTTGTATGTTTGTTTGTACATTTTTCCTGATGTTGGTACGTTGTGGTGGAAAATAAATGGTATTTCATAGATGCTGTTTCTCTTGGACCCTGTTGTGTTACCCGCGAATAATATATCTTTTTAGTATATGTACCGTATAAGCATTCATATGCGTGTAGTAAAAGCGGATATTTTAACATTACAAACAGAGACTTTTAGATAATTTTGAGTTCTAACTACAGCGCTCATAGAGGCTAACTAACGACCTCGTAATGGTAGTCTAACCGCCTACGGTACCCTCTCTGCGCGGGGGAACGTGACGTTGGAAAGAGACCAGCATTAAGCGGTATTGTGTCCAGTGAGTTGACTTCACATCGGAAAAAAGTTCGACCTTTGTAAGAATTATAATAAACCTGGTAAATCCTAAGAGCCCGATAACTTATTATTACCAACCAGGACTGCAATGCACATTTGCACTTGCTCCAAGCAAGTGTAAAAAAATAAGATTTTACGTCTTGTAAGACTAGCAGATTAGATCGCGCATCTCCGCCCTCTTGGACGTACAAAAGGGTCATGCAAAATACCGTAGAAATGACATGTGAAGACTTAGTAAATAGACTTAATACAACATATATGTTAGGAATACACAATAGTAACCTGTTTTGAAATGTAAATGTAAACAAGTAATGAAAGAGCAGACAGTAACGAGAACTAGAACTTTAATAAAAACTCCAACACGCAATATACTTTAAACATTCACTGTACGCTTACAGAATATATTTTACAATTTCACTAGCCTTAAAAGTAAAGTAGCTTATAAATAATTTTTATAAAAATATAACTCTATTCAATGTACAATATTATAACAATAAATAATAGCATATTATATGGAATAACAGTCTATTTTAATTATATTAACCTGAATCACTCGTATAACATTTTAAACTATTCATGTATTTAATTGAATAACGCAAATTGTAATAAAATACTAAACAACAAACATTAAATATCATTTCCGTGTTATGGCCTTCTTAACGGGGTATATAAAAATGTTTCCAATGAAATAAAGTTCTTTAGAATAGATATCCAGGTGGGTTTTGCTCAAAGATTGTCTTGTCTTGACAGGATTTGTGTTCTGTGAGCAGAAGTCACCTGAAAATATTATAATTACGAATAATTATTCAATATGATCTTGAAGACGTAGATTTTATTGAAGTTACTTAATAATATACGCAAACAATACTAATATATAAATAAGTTGAACTATTGCGGGGACTCCTGGCAGATGTGATATTAATTTTTTTTCTGATTTCGAATTGTTTACAGCTAGGATTTGGTTTCAATGAGGTTCCATAAATATATAAACTAGTTAAATACTCTAACAACGCGCACGAATGTGGAAGAAAAAGAATGAATGCGCCAGAACTTCGTAATATAATTATGGCACTCCGAAAATAAAAGAGCGCGTCAGTACGTCCAAACGTATGATTTAATTTGAAGTCAGTATTTGTTTTCACTTGTAAATATCATGTGCACCGAGTACATCTCTGTTGGGACACGGGAGTGCACCGGATATTCTTCCTGGCTGTCCTAGACTAGGTATTTGAAATCAGCTCAGAAACTCACTATTGGAAAGTGCCTAAATAGCACATATAATTTATTATAAATGTTCAGGTGTTACAATTCGATTTGTTTGAAACATGTGGCGTTAATACAAGTAATAATAAATAAGGAAAGGCGGTGACAAGTGAATGCTTCCATGAATACAAAATGACTAACCCTTATCCCCGATCGCATGTCTCAACGTAACCGCCGTGGGAAACACAACACGTATACTATACTAGACAAAATTAAATTAGACGTACATTTGAATTCAGTAAAAATCATCGTCGTCGTCGTATGACATTGAGTACCAGTCCCGCGCCACATCCTCGTAGATGACTCTCTTGACCTCGTCGTCGTACTTGGGGTGCAGGATCCGGGGTGAGCGCGCGCGGAACTCCAGCGGCACGTCGTAGCACCTGCACACGCAACAGGCCGGGAACTTGAACCAGTCCGCGAAGATGCCGCGGCACTCGTTGCGCGGGTCGTACGCCAGCAGCCGGTGAAGCCGGAACTGTTGCTCGCACCTGCAGCGCAATAGTCACCTGTTACTCGAGTCTCGTGTCCTGACATGCTTACATTAAAAATATATATATATAAACGAATGATTGAGAACACCCAACTCTAGAACCCATTAAAATCACATGGCAACTCGGGTCTCGAAGTTGTAGACTACTATGTCTACTTACGACAAACGATCAAACTAGGCAAGTTAAACTTTGAGCAAGAGATCCATCGCAAATCGGCTGGGCAGCGGCAATTCATGCCTCAGTGCTTGAAATCGAAATTCTTCGACCAGTGTGTGTGTTGCCGGTACGGTAAGGTACAGAAACGTGGTCTCTCAATATGGGCATTATAAGTAGGATCAAAGTAGCACAACGAGCTATGGACAGGGCTATACTCGGGATATCTTTGCGAGATCACATCAGGAATGAGGAGAGCAAGTGCAGCGTAGGATGTCCACCCACAGTCGTCTGACGACCTCATAAAGGCCTGGGAATGCAAGCCACTTACAACCGGTCGATTTGGACATCGTTGGGCGAGGCATATGTCCCAGCAGTGACTGTTTTGCGTCTAAAATGATTATGATTAAGAGTTCTCTTGTCACACAGTTTCGCGTTCTTACCTACAACCCTCCCTGCAGTACATCTGTTTCCGCTCGTGGACGCAGGTTTCCAAATGGATGTACTGCTCGAACGGGTACATGTTGAGCAGGGCCAGCACCTCGCCTCGGGTACTGTTGGCCCAGAATGGCGCTGCCATCTCTTCCTTGGATTCACAAGCGTTGCTGAGAAAAAAAACGTGTTTTAATTTAACCAAAAAGTATGCAAGGCACCATAATCTATATACCAATAATGATGGTGAAAATAATAAATAATCTCAACATAATATGTACGTAAAGTTCTTCGATTACAAGGAGTGACCGATACAATTACCTTATTCACGGTAGACAATAAGCTAATTCAACTCTCATCCATCATTCTTTTAATATGTGTGTATACGAAACCCCCTACAATTTAAACTCTCACAACTTGTAGTGAAAACGTCTTTTTTCAAGTCCAATATAATTAACAAAACACAACTAATCAAGATAAATGAAATCACTTACGCTCCTCGTAGTTTAATGACAGATGGTCTCATCGATTCCGGTTGTATTGGCTTCTGAAACTCCTCTACCTTATCGCTTACTTTGGTATCAATTCTATCGTTCTTCATCTTATCGTGTTCAGAAAATAGCAATGTCGGGGGCAGAGTGGACGTATCTGCATTCATTGGCTTCCATTCGTCTTTGTTCGACTCCGTCGTGGAGTCATCGTATTGCACGTCAGTAGTTTCTGTCGTGTTCGCCGTGTATTCCGTCGTTGTGGTTGTATTTTTTTCACTATTAGTTTTAGAGGCACTATCATCTCTTATTGGCTCACTCTTTGAACTGACCAAAAATGTTGGATATATACTGTTAGTTTCTATAGTTTGTTTAATTACCGCTTCTAACGTTATGACGTCTGGATCCAAATTATTAATCTCTATATTAGCTATACTTTCTAGTTTCGTTTTGTACGATACCTCTTTATCATCCATCATTGTTTCATTATTAGTTATTTCTGTGCTATTATTGCTGTCCGTACTGTTGGCCCGGGTGTTATTGTTTTCTAGTGGTTTAACTTTTAAGGTATCATTGTCAAATTTTCTATGTTTGTCAGTTATCTGTATTGGTCTAAAGTGAGGTTTGTCTCTCATGGCACGTCCGTGACTTTTCTTTGTGTACATTAATTTAGCTTTTATGATATCCTCAGCAAAGTCACTTGATGTTTTTACACCTTCATCGTCATCTTCTATAAAGTTTTCTAGCTCAGCTTTCAGGACCGATATATGGCGTTCTTCACCGTACATTCTTCTCATTAGTCCCTGAAACCATAGAATACTTATAAATTTACTAATCGACTAGTAGCACTGCACTGCGGTGAACGCGCCATTACAAACTATTTATTTGAATATTTCTAACATAAAAGATCCAAGTTACTTCTTATTCCATCAGTTATCTGCCAGTGAAAGTCCCGTGAAAATCAGTGCAGCCGTTCCAGAGATTAGCCGGTACATACAGACAAATAGACAAAAATCGTATATATACAAAAACAAAATCAATTTTATTTATTTGGATAGGTAGGCTAAGTAGGTAGGAGTAAGGCTAGCATCGCAAATTCTCGATGGCTTTGCGTCTAATGCTGTGAAGGCGGATCATTGTGGGATATGAGTTTGACATAATCTGCCCTAGCCTTTCTTGTTTTTGATAAAATCCCTTACCTGATTCTCTCGTACAAATCTGCGTATAGCATGCCAGGGGTAACCGCTGCCCGGCGTGGTGCAGTATGTCTGCCGGGAGAGATCGCAGGGCGCGGCGGGGAGGGCGCGCGCGCTGCCCGTGCGGTGCGGCCGCGCGCACGCCGACGAGTAGTCGTACGCATCGCCCGCCCGCCACGTCGCCTACTTGCGGGGAAAACTCGCTGGTTACTCCACAACGGTCATAACATATAGTTGCCCAAATATTTAATAGCCATAGACAAAGTACATATATTATCAGAATTTCTCGATACCGTATTTGTTTTGTAACAAGGTTACTTGTTATACACGTTCACTTCAATGGCGGGGTATCTTTATGACTGTTTCCAATGTGAAATACAAATATGATGTGTATCTGGTGTGTGTCATTTTAACTGTCTGTTTAAGGAATATTTGATAGCCTAGTGGCTAAGTAATTCGACTGACGATCTCATGGTCGCGAGATCGAATCATAATCGGCTTGTGCCAATTTTTAAGTACAAAAAATAACTAGTTAAAAATTTATGCACGGTGCAGGATGGGTTCACCATCTCACATATATAGGATCTAATAAAAATGGTGAAAAACAACAACGAAAGCTGACTCTGTCTACCCTGTTAGGATTAAAGGGACGTAAAAGATTTTTTTGATAAACCACTTATTTCACAGTATACAATTCATAATCGATTAGCATTGTTGCTTTTAATTTGCGTTGATGCAATTTTGGATATGACATACACTTATTATTTATTGGCATCATGTACAAATACATTACAAACAAAATATGACATAATTAAGAAAAAAAGAATTAAAGAAAGGAACGGACAAATAGGACATGATGCCAACATTGGAAACCGTCTCAGCATGTGCTGTCGGCTTACTGCTATGTCGGAACTACTTTTTTGTAATCCTGACAACAGAAAAAATAAATTTTAAAATCGTGTCTCCAATAATCGTCTCACTATTAAGTGTCTTCCCAGTTAGGAGCGTGGTGCTAACGATCCTTACAGCGGCGTGTCGTCCTTGCAGGCGCGCAGAGAGAGCGTAGAAAGTGTAGGCAAAAGTGAAACCGCGCAGGATCCCAATCAGAGCACAATTAGCGTGTGACAGTGGACATTTACTTTCATTGCGGCCGGCAGACTAGATTTGAACGGCCCCGATACTCAATAGCCTCGGGCAGTGCTTCATTATCAGACAACAAACGGTTTTTACGATTGATTAAATACTCTCTCTACTCTCTCACCTCCTTTTTTTTAATCCTAGAGAAAAAGAACTAGCAATCGCTCTCGCTTTTTTCTCCCTAAATTTAATAAATACACGATTGCTGAAAGGGGAAAGAAACTGTACGCGCTTTCTCTTGCTCAAACAGTGTGATACAGACAATAGGCCTGCACTATGTTTTAGAAATACGAAACTCTCTCTCTTTCTATCTTCATTAACTTATATCTCCCTCTCAACTTCTATTCGCCTCGCCCAATCAACCTTTTCGTAACGCATTCACCAGCTTACTCCCAAAGTTAAATGTGCATAAAGAAGTTTTATTTCCAAAACGTATTGTGACCCGCTTGCTGCATTGTTATCTTTTCTCCTCTTCAATAATAAAACAGCAGCAGTATTTACTTAACGAAACGATCTCAGCGGCGACGCGACACCTAACGGAACTTAAAGATTAACTTATTAATGTGCTTTAACAGAGATTATTATATGTTAATTGGATACCTGGAAGTGTTGCCCGATGTGGGGCGATAGACTACAAGTATTTTTTTCAAACCATGGAGCCATCAATTTATTTGCTCTAGATTTTATTTTCGTCGACTAAATGAATATGGTCGCCATCGAAATCGTTCTCAGGCACATGAACGGCTGACAATTGAGGTGTTTAAGGTTATCTCGTACAATCACCTCCAATGCAATACAATTTGTATGTAAAAACCGAATTTGGATTCGAACTCTCGGTCATAAAATGGTAAAAATGAACGATTAACCATTAGGTTGTCACTGATTGCTTGTTTTTCAAGTTAAGTGTTCACAATTTCTTAATTTAATTTTACAGTTGGTCAGTAGCACAGGTGAGAAATGCTCTGATTATAATTCTATAGTAATTAATGCGGAGAGATTTTTGTCACCTTTTTACTGCAAAACTACGGAACGTTACGTAATATCTATCACACGATTACTTATACCATAAAATGCAGCTTCTTTCAGAGAAGGAATATGGTAGTAAATGTATTTTTGTGCTTATAACCTTAAATTGTCTATTTCAAATTCGTCGTTTTCGTTGTGACGTTCAATTGACATGTAATTCCAAGCGCTCGGGGGAACAACTAGCTACTAGATGCATGATAAGATCCATGAAATACTAGAAATAGAAAACAATAGAATTAATCGAGTCAGGCGTAGAGCTTGCAGGTGGTAACGTCGGCCTGGCTAATCTGGGCCAGAGAGATGTGCGCCCACAGACGCGTCGCACCGCGGTCCCGTTAAATTTAAATGTACAAAATTTACAATTGAACGCATCCAAATTACTTTTACTGATTAAATATACGTTCACTTGGAACTGTGCTGTTCTCCTGCTAGATTTACATCACGACAATGCTTCAATTACTACCAACGGTCCGGTGGATTCTATTGAGAAACTATTACATTATCTTTTAACTTAGTTTATCTTCCACGAAGGAAGTTGCGTATATTTTATATCAACAAACAACCAATATTCAAATCGAATTAAATACGAACGACGAACGAATAATCGCGGACCCTCTTCGTGTTTCCGAATTACCGTAGGAAAATTACGAAATAGAATTATTGAGAACCTAATCAATTCCCATCAAACACTTGAAGTTCCATTTCGATAAAAAGTGAATCATCGAAATCGGTTCACATAATATAAATAACCAATAACATTAACTATTCCTGGTTTAGGAAGCTGTAGTGGAATTAGTGGGTAATGTTTCAAATCGCCGTGTGACAGCGTCGTATGGCGGTATTCTGAATTCCATGAATTTGGGTATTACAACACTTTAGTTTAACTTAAACACAGGCTGGACGGAATCAACAGATTTTGTAAACACGTTGACGTTTAAAATTCTAAACTTATGAGAATTTCTTTTTTGGAACCGGTTTGTAAGAGCGCACTGATTATATAAGGAACAAAAGAGTTGTAAGGTGTCACACCGGCGGGCAGGTGTGGTGGCCACACGGACAGGCGCGCAGTGAAAGTGACTGATGGTATTTGGGAGCAGGTTGTGACGTCACAGAGACTCGACTGCCGATCTATTTAACTGATAGCGGCGCATCGGAACACTGCCCAGCTAATCGCATAACGGCCGCTGGGAGTGTTTCTTTCATACTTTTGGAAGTACGTGTGTCCTTACGTGCAAAGCCAAAGTGCCCAGTTCATGTTTTTCACATTCCATGTTTTTCAACAATCCATTCAACACGTAGACGAAACACAAATAAGATTATTTAGAAGAAAGTGGTGATCGATCGTCACTCCACATTATCACGCGTCCTCTGTTATCACAGCATTAGACCCGCGCATATGTACAAACTGTTCACAATACCTTGAACGCGCATTAAACTTTCATCCGGTAAGCACCGTTACCGGCACATGCAACGGCGAATAACAAATATCATCGAGATAAAAATAATAATGAGAAAATTAGCCAAATGAATCTCCCCAGCAGTGGGCGCCGTGCGCTCGGGTAACTGGGTTATTATTTAGCGAAGTAACAAGGTGAAACCGAAGCGGCCGGACACTTTCGCCAGCGATGTCGCGGTCCGGTGATGTCAACTGTAAGTCACAGCTCACCTAGCGATATCTGTGTGACAGGTTGCGTCATATTCAGGAAATCGACCATTATTGAATTAATTGTAATTTCTCTCTTATACGGTGGTATTATAGGTGCTTGCCGTACTTCTCTAGTTCAGTGGATAGTCCCGATAAAATGGGTGAAGCGCCGGTTCGAGCTCTGCGAAGAGAGACCTCCAGAAGGAGATCTCGAGGCGGAAACATCTCCGATTGTGGTGATACATTCATATTAAAAGTATCCCAAAGTGCCAGATTCTGATCTCTAATGTCATGAAGTAGGTACGTTTGATTTAGCAATAATTTGTTAACATGATATAAACGACATTGTTGTTTTGTACAATAATTTAGAAACCGTCAGTTTATTACCCACCATATCACGCTCGCATATAACTGTGTAAGCAGAGTAAATAAAAATATTTACTAATTGCCGGGTAAGCGATAGGGACCGCAAGTTCCGAGAATAAATATTAGAACTCTGATTGAAACGGACAAGTGGAACGGATGCCTTCGGTCAAGACAACTCGTCCACTGGATTTACAACTTCGTAATGATATTAAATGGCCGACACTAACTACTCTAATGACACCATTTTATCGGTTCTTCAAAGTGTTCTAATCATTAGAGTCTTGAGTGGCGGCTTACATTCCCAATCTGGTCAAAATATTCACACTTCAATTCTTTTCACCAAAGATTTCTTGTCTATATTTTTTCTTACTAAATTCCGAAATCGAAATATACAATCCCTTAAGCGCTGTTGCCAATTATCAATTATATTTGAAACATGTATTTTGTTCATAGAAAACTCGTACTGATTAATCCATAGACAATGCCATAAGAGTGACATAAACTTCGCATCACTTTTTAAGCATATGGCACGCACAGTATGGAAAAGTGGAGAAAGTTAAATTTTATATTTCAATTGATATGAGTTATATTAATTAAAATAAAATATTCGTTGTTCTATATTAACATATTTGTCGTTTTAATTACTGACGAAATTGAATACATATGTTGTAAAACTTTGAAATATTTTAACAACATTGCAGTTTTCTAAACTACGTTCGAATTTCTCCAATTTTCCCGCAGGACGTTCACTAGCATATAAAGCAATTAATATTACCATAGTCATTTATTTGTTGGATAATCGTACCCCATTCGAATGTAAACGGCTTAATGGCAAGGTAGTGAGTCGATTCCCGGGAAACGTCGTTACGTGTTCGAAAGTTCGTTACGTATCCCTCACAAGCGACCTTTGATTTGCCTAGTGTATATTCTTATCATTCATGTGAATACTAAAATCATTGTAAATTATGAAATTGGTTAGTAAATGCTAGTTAATTGATGCAGCCCAAGTCCGTTCACAAATGGAAGAGAGCATTATTTGACAAATAAACTGCACAGCTACAGGAAAAGAATGAATGAACGATCCACCGTGTGATCGGTCTGTTTGTTGGGGTTGCCAACAACCACTATACAGCTTCATCAAAATCGGTTCACCTAGTCAAACATAAAAATGTAAAGACGAATTGAGAACTACCTCCTTTTAGGTTAAAAAGACAAGGGTCAACATCGAAATGCCTTAGAAAGTCTTACAATACATCATCAGAGATACAACATACACAGAACACTATAATGTTATACTGATTGGGTACAACAGTTAAATTACCAAGCCGTCGATTCACACTCGACTTTGACGGTTGCATTATGAATATAGAACACAAATCCACGCACACACACATACAAAACGGATACCTATTTATATATGTTTTATATCACTTTCTATTTCATGGAATATACATTAAACAAACTTGATCTGACGAGCCCCCCTTCTTACACAAGTTTTTTATCGACGATATAAAGATTCTCTAATTAACTAATTTAATACTGTAACTAAGCGGAGAAAACATTCATTTTTTTATTATTGTTCTCATTCATTAATAATATCATAGATAATGGTTTAAACACGACAGAAGTAAAACTTCTATAGCTCCATTTATATTTATATATGCATATAGTATATACACGATTATTCAAGAGAAAAAGATACTGATATACGCACTAACTACTTGCCCCTACGTACAAAACGTAGTAACATACAAAACGTAACTCTCTCTCTTTCTATATTCAATAAATTATATCCTCGTATTGCCTCGTCCTATCACACTTCTCGTAATGCATTCACCAATTTACTGTGAAAACAAGATGAAACATTAGCCACAATACTAAGCTTTGGCTTTGTTTCCTCAAATTCAAACGGAGCTACTCAAATTTCTGTACAAAATTTTAAATTAGAAATTCTTTGTAGCACACTATTGGCCTTCACTCTAGGAGCATCATTGACCACTTGGTGACCGACTTGATTGTTTCGTCTTTTTATAAACGATAAAACAAGCTTAGAACTACTGCTAAACAGTGCTTGCTATCAGATAAGTTTTACTGAAAGTGTTCAAGACTTTCTAATAGCTATTGCGACTGTCAATGTAGACTGCTAAATATGTTATCGAGAAAAGAAAAACATCGATAGAAAGGCAAGTGTGTTATCGCAATGAGGTCTTGACTATCAATGATTTTCATGTAGAAAGTACTTGCAGATATTTTTTATGAATTGTGTACAAAAACGCCTATAATGATTTTTATCAATACACTCCTGGGTGCATTTAATGTAAAAGTGTCTCGCAGTGTCAATAAGCAACATACGCTATATAATTTTATAATCCTGGGAGATGTGACAGGAATTTTTAAATAAAAAATAATACGCAGCGCCGTTTATCGGCTTATCCCTATACCTTAAATATTACGCCTTCTCCCACAATTGAATCCCAACTAGTTTGTTTAGTGTTGGATCTTATTGGTTATTGTACCACGTGGTACTAAAACCGCATGGTTCTCCTGATGATAAGGACATATTCTACAGTCAGTCTACAGTCTACACCTAGTTTTATTCTTATTATCTCATTTTATCTGCAAAATCCTATAATATGCGTGCGGCTTACATCATCTCTGAGGTTGTTTATTATTATAATCAAAAAATCTGAGGGTATATGCAATTGGCACGAATTAACCATATGAAGTTTATGATATACCAGAATGCTAAAAGTGGCAACACAATCGGCCGGCCGCATTCCCACGCTCTCGAACGTGTCCCGGTTGACATGATGCTTCTTCCAAGCAGCACAGGTATAGCCAATGTACACTATTTTAAATTAGTAAGCCATATGACTATAGCAAAGTCATCGCCATACCAAGAAATTGTAACATATGAACAATCGGTGGGCAAATTGTGTTGTTGAAACTAATCTCGAATCCATTATTTAATTGATCCATTGTAATTTTAAATTACATATTATTTAACTTTTAGTAATATATTGATAATAGATTTTTATAATATAGGGAAAGCGGGAAACAAGCTTACGGTTCACCCGAACTTAAGTGATCACCGTCGCCCATGAACATCTACAACACCAGAGAGGTGCGTTGTCGGCTTTTAAAATAGGAGTTGGCTCGTTCCATAAGCCATCTCGGTTCGGCAACACCGCTGGTGACATATACACACACATACACACTGGAACGCCCAATATGCTGTCTGTAAAAGAATATATATGAGTAGGTTTTCTCTCATTAATCCAGATATACAGTGTTAGACATGAAAGATGCACACATGTCTATATTGACTTCACAGGCTTATCATTTATCGAACAGATGACAGCTTCAGTTAGTTATCGGAAGAGTCGAAGAGAAATTACCGCAAGGCTGCATTTAAACGACTTTATTATAATAAAGGAGAATAAGATAACGTGACTAGAATCACAGATAATAATTTATTCAGAATTAATAATATATTGATCGCATCTGCGTTAAGTATTTCATCTGAAATACTTAACGAAAATAAATTGAATGCAGAGGGGAAAGGCAGAAATCACAAAAATTATAAATTAGGATGGTAATGAATTTGTAACCAAATGGGTTGTAGCTTGTATCTTTGTAATCATAAAAATGATTGTTCGGAATAAGTAATATGTTCTATTTATAAATTGTAACATCTCAATTATGATTGAGATTGTCTGATATTCATATTTGTTGTATTGTCGTTTCCAACGTAGTGTCCACATGTAAATGTTTATATTGTCTTTCATTATAAGTTTGCCCCCAAATTAGGACAATAGGCGTTCCGATGTAATCCTGATAGGTTCAATGACCTCGGAATTCTCATACAACATTAAGAATACCTTATCTCTGCTTAAACTGAGGGAGAGCATTGTTTAAATACTTGCACATTTGATTTTGGTACAATGTAAACAAAGTACACTGTTGAAAATATATTTATAAAGGCAACGTTTTTTTAAATTTTATATTCTCTAAATGGTTCTTTTGACTTATATTTCTTGCACAAGTAGTACTACGTTATTAAATGCTTGTCTATAATTGCAGTTAATTTCTCTTTTATAATGTTAAATATTTAGATGAATTGTTATATTTTCTTGAACAACATTGAGTCATCGTTACAAGAACATTTTGGCAAGCATAAATATAATTTATTTAAATTTATACCACCTCGAAATCACTTGAACCCTAAGGTTTCCAATATGCCGGGAATAGCAAAATTCAGTAGACACCCTCATTTAGCACTTTTAACGTAATTAGCACTCACCACAAACAGAAAGGCGATCGCAAGCCGCATTTCTCTAACGAACTTTCACTGTGACCGCGCTCGGCAAGTGCATGGTGAACGCAATCGTCCGCCACCGCGTCTGGCCACCGACTGGCGTAGAGCGGCGCTTTCGCATTGCCCCTGTCAAGGACTGCATCAGATGCACATGATTTTTAATAGCAATCCCTAAAGGAAAAGTAACCGGTACACTTGTCTCTAGTCCGACGACAGGCCACACTCGGTAATTTCGTCCGGTAGCTTTTATATGGCGATACCAGATCACGGCACTTTGTAACAGTTTCCCAGAGCGGTGTCATTTCACGCACTTCCGTCGATAAATCTTGGAATCTATCTGTATTTATGCCATTTCGCCTATATCTGTAGGTTACGGTGCCGTTAAGTTTTGATACAATGTTGAATAAGGGTCCATTTGTTACTTGAGATAGCTTATTGATATTCGATCCGTTTCTACAAGAACGGTCTCTGTAACTATGTAGATTTGTTTGTTTTTAAATGCGCTGGTTAAAAAACAGTAATTTTGTTACGTATTTATATGATGTTTAATTTGATTTCAGTATATTTAAAACCGTAGCGTTACTTGCGTTATAATTTCTGCACGGACTGATATATTGACATTTCTGTGCCTCTTGTATTTGGAGCAGACTGTGTACCGAATATTGATGGCTACATTAGTCAAGATTAAATGAACAGTTTAGATAAGCATGGGAGCGGGATTATGGTTATCACTGAATCATTAATTTATTTAAATCACACTAGTTTGTTAATTGTATATTTTATTTTGTGTAAATTTAATAGTATTTAAAAAAAATTCTTTATCGTATAATGTTGTTCCTTTTCTTTCGAATGTTCCACAAGAAAAAAGAGAAATGATATTTCGCTAATGACTATCTCTCCATCATTCGTCAAATAAATTACAATACAAGGTAAAAACAAAACCTAGAGGTAGACAGTAGAACTGACGTTCTATTGGCCAATTTATTCGTTTTGTTCTAATAAAAAGTCCATTAACCTGTTTTATGCTTTATTAGTGAATCTGTGTCCCCTACTAGTTTGATTCTAAGACGCACTTAGCACGTTATCGGCCACCATGGCTCTATTAGGCATATCATTTTGTGCGAAAGTAACATATTATCTACATAATTTGCACATTAGGATATGTCAGAGGTCATTTTAGGCTAATTTACTTTCTCTTAACTCTATAACCAGTGCATACTTATATATAGTATCCGAAAAGAATACGATTTTAGATAGATAGTTAATGCTAGTCTGGCGAATTTACCAGAATTAATTGTTTACGATTTTAGCACTCAACACTACTATAAGGGTAGTTTGAAACAAGTTTCTGAGAGAGAATCCTCACCGGGAACGTTAGAATGGGTGGCCTAAGATTTTAACCTACGATTTGGCTCTTTCACTCATCAGAATAGAGAAATTGAGTTGAAAATGCTACGGCGGCAAGAGACAGGCTATCAATATTTACTTATTAATATATAAAGTCAGCCAAAAAAAAATACTCGCCAGAGACTTTACTCGGCTAGGAAAATGGAACGCAGGAGAATTTTGTCAGATTGATTATACATATTTGACTTTTTGAGACAGTTTAGATTTTAAAATGCTATGGTTTCTTTTTTCTAAGGCATTCTGTAACTCTGCAAGTTTAATATAAATGGTGGGCTATGTAAGATTTAATTATGTTGATAATATAAATTCAGATCTTCAAGCAGATGTGACGTTGATTTCGGTTTTATTTATATTTTTTACAGCTTATCTTTAGCGTAGCGACGTTCTTTTTTGTCTTGATAGCGAAAATAATCTGTGAAAGAAGAAAGAAACGTCTAAATTAGCTTTTTAGATAAATACATTTTTGTTATAATGTAAAAGTGAGTAGAAATGTTCATTTTGCAGTATAGGATTACTGTTAGAAACATTTTGTTTAACGCATAAATTTGCATAATACCTCCGCGTTCTAGCGACAGTTGGGTTGTTGCTGTTGGATTACTGTTTGTTTATTTAATTATTAATTTATATTCATAAATATAAATCAAATTCAACACATGGAATACAATATTTTACTAATAATAAATTTGAAAAACAAATCGTTTTATAAATATGTGAATTTTTTAGGTAGACTTGGACCGTGATAGCTCAGTGTAATTCTTGTAGTACGTGAACTCTGAATCTCTGTTCTGAAATCTGAATTCGATTCCTGGCACCAATAGTACTGTTCATTATGATCAAGTGTCGGTTCACTGGTGGTGTTCTTTAACTAACGTGGTCGAATAACAATTTTTATTACATATAACAATCATTAACATTATTTTCAAGAGCAGCTCCGGTTTACTCTCGAAGGCAATTCCAGCAGCCGCCAGTGGAGCACGGCTGCTAAAATACTCTTTATTAAATACACAATTAATGATGTAATACCCTGTAACTTTCAAATCAATAAAAAATAAAAATATTTCTAAATGACGAAACTGACAACTTACGTTTCGATAAACAAAATCTATACCTAGACACCCCGGGTCCAATACAAAGTTCCAAGAGAATGCTATCGCACGATTTGTAAGTTCATTTCCTGTAGCTAGATGATGTGTAGGTACTTCTATGGTAAAGTTACGGTACTCGTGTGAAGACAAGATGGTTTAAAGGTAGGAGATGTATTATTCGCTTGACATTCAAAAAAAAAATAAGATTAAAATCTGTTATTTATATATTTAATCTGTGAAAAATAAGCGTTGAATTTTATCGCGCTTTGATTAAAGGTGTGTCATCGGAAAATTTTTGATCATAATTAAATCTAGATAACATGGCAACACATTCTTCCAGCCCTACACACCTCTTTTGCTGACTTCATTCATATCAATAAGTATATATAAGAATCAATAGAGACTTTTATTGTTGTACATATAACGGTCACGCACGAAACCAAATACCAGTCAATCATTTAATTACTTTAATATTTTTTAGTTAGTAAAATATTTTTTTTGTTATACTAAATACTCTCACTTTTGACAACTACAAACATGCTAATAGGTAAGCAAAATGTCTCGAAATGTTGTTTTGTGTAATTGTGTTTAATGATAAAACAATTATTCCTGTATTAAAATAACTTTCTATCCACGAACTGAGCCAGCCACAACAAAATAGCAGACGGTTGAATGATGTTAAATTGTTATTTCATGCTGTCAATACCATCGAGTCGCATTACATTGCTAATTCACGCGACGGAAAAATTAGGTTCCGCTTGTTGGCAAGAAAGAGTGTGTACGATTGAGTAGGTCAGTCGAGTAATCGTTCGCTGGCCGACAGTAGCGCTCGGCTCTTTCCAGCTTACTCTACCGGTAACTGTGTAGACAGAGACGGAGAGAGTGCGCGTGCTCAGCACCGTTATCCCGCGACTATATCTTGAATGAAGATGGCGTTTTCTCTCGCGCCAAAACAATGGCGCCCGTTAATGTTACCATAATTCAAAGTTAATTTATGAGATTTTTTTTATTAAAACTGCCATCTTCAAATGTCTTTCATTATATCATTCATCCCTCTTTATTTACAAAGTCATCTATGCGTGTTTTATAGACTATATAGTTTTTCAATTACAATAGAGGAATGAAGTCTTAATAAAACGATAAAAACCTGTCGAGTGTGTAAATCGTAAACAAGTGATAGCGGCCTTTTATGTCATTTCTGCCAAAATTCATAAAAATATTCCCTGCATCGAGAAGAGACTATAATAATATAGATATTTTTTATAAGATACATTAGGCCACATTAATTACCCAACCTTGATAGTATTTTTCATGAAATATTTAACCGTTTGTTTCGTTTTTTCATAAATAAAACCCAAAATTCTGCAGTCTTACTTGAAAATCCTCCGCGTGGCTCTATCTTGATGTTAAGGTTAGCAAACGTATTTTTATTTTGCTCTCAATATCCGTCAAAATCGAGATTAAATGGTAACCCTGCGGCAGTGGCAAATCGACCTGCCACTTTAAAATCGAAAGGCGCCCCTGATTGGGTTTAATTACCTCTGGTTGATTAGTTTCAAATCTTCACCACGCCTATACGAGTATGTTACTTGCTGCAATAAATATATAGCTTGTGAACGCTCGCGGTGTTGATCCTATAAACTATTTTATTTTATGAACATGGCAGTAAAAGCTGCCAGAACCCCGAAACTTACTTCATTATAAATTCAGTTTATACTTATTATATGAATTATCTCAAGAACTATTTAACCTGTTCTACAAATTCTAACACTCCTAGGAAGCTTTAATATCCTTTTTGATTAAATTGTCGTTATTTTATTTTGATTAAAATATTACCTGTTCAAATCTTAACACAAGTAAATCAAGAGTAAAAAAAATGCTTGGCTGTGCTTTCTCAGAGTACTCTAACGAAAATGGGACAAGAAATGATAACTTAACAATAAGCTTAACTTTTGAGTGTATATATTTTTTTAAGTACAAGAGTTACGTTTCGTAAATTACTGTAGGGGAAAAAAAGTTTGATTAATATATGTACATATGTATGTAATATATGTACTATACATACATATAGATGGTGTTAAAGATGTTTTACTTCACTCGTGTGGTGTAGAGCCGAGTTGACTTTTAAGTAAGACCGGTGCGTTTTCACTCTGAAAAATGGTCTGTGTTCTAATCTGCGATCAATGACGTCATAATGACACATAATTTCCTTTGGCGAACAAGTTGTCATTGTGTCATTTTGTGTGCGTGCGGGCTCGCGGTGTGGTTTGTTTGTTTAGCACGTCTCTTGTTGTTTACGAGCCTCGGAGACTGCTCGACCGATTGACCGACAGTGTCGATATAGTTGTGAGAGAAACTCAAGCCTCTATCTCGTTGCTGTCATGCGAAAGTCAACCTAATTCCATTAGATTTGTACTTTAATTATACAGCTCTTATGTTGTTCCATAAACTTACTGTCAATAAATTAATTTATTTAGCGTAACTCTTTACTGAGTTATTGTAAGTAAAATTAAATAGTTAAATATGGTCGGTTCAGTTAAATCTCTACATTTCTAAGCAGTGATAGTGTTACGGCCGTGTCTCTAGGTTCGAATCCCAAACGGTTAATAGTCGGCTAAGCTCACTTGATAAAAATTTTGTCCGTTATATGCGTATGAATTTAATAAATCAAACAAACAACGAGTATGACAGCGATTGCAAACTCTGTTCACCCTTTCGGGTTAAATAGACGTGTTAGATTTGAGATGCGAAGGCTTAGTAGTAGGTACTTTTAGACTTTACATTGCAAAATATACGACAAATAATAACAGACTGTGGCTAAAAATTAACCGACAACGGTGCTTGTTGCGGTTTACGTCGAGCAGAACCTTTTAATCTTTGCAAATACTGCCTCTTAGATAGTTAAACTTATCTTCAGACAGGCTAAAGTCTAAGCTCGTTCCTTTAAAGTCGCTAACATGTATCTAGCTAGCCCGCAAACTGGGTGGATGATGGATTTGTTTTGTTTCTATTAACAATAGAGGAATGAAACAGTTGAACATATTATAAGCAATTTCTCGGAACGCGTATCATAGTAAAAAATAATTTAAATGACAAATAGAGACAGTTGTGACTTACACACAGATATTTGAGATTTCTTTATAAGCACATCGCAAAGAATTACGCTTTGGACGACTCAAGCCTATATAAGTTGTGTAAATAATTAAATACTGGAAAGAGCCGATATCACATATGGACAGCTCCAGTCCATGGATGAAATCAGAATCCAATTTATTTAAATTACCTTTATGGCTAACAATTAACTTTACTTATTTATAATTGTAACCGGACATTAAGTGTACTTTATAGATATAGAGATCACCGCATTGTGAGAACCACTATCAATACATAACTCAAAATAAAATGGATTTGTTAATTAAATACGCAGTTGCAAAGCGTTGCCCACGTCCAAGCGTGGGCGCCACGTGCTGATGATATCATCAAACGACTAATTATGCCCTGATTCACATGTTTTGATCAAACATCGTGACGATCATTTGACCATACGTATGAAGGGACACCAGTGCTAACACACCGCATACATAGCACGATAATTATTGAAACGAACACGAGCGCGTTATTGCTTCTAATATGTTGTTTCGTCACGTTAATTAGCATAGCAAGCAAAGCCCGTACGTCGTGTCGTATATGGTAGAGTTAGGCAGAATAGCAGTAACATGAGTTGTTGTTCCAGTCCAGGAAGACGAACTCGCTGTCCTAGAAGACGACGGTGACAGAGCAACGGACAGTTGTGTAAACAACTCGACTGTTAGTGAAGTTAAGTCGGGGGAGCTTAAGAGTTCTGCTTTGCGTCTATGTTGACACCAGACACAATATATCGTTATCACATATAACATACAATCTTTAGAGTGTAATATATCGTTTGTAAAGTTCATACCACACCTAAGGTTACAGCTTCAGCATAAGTTCCTCACTTTAAGTATTGTTAAGAAAGAAAACAAGAGATTTTACGCAAACTGCAATGGCCTCACGGCGACGCTGAGCTCGACGAATTTTCCTTAATGTAGGGACACCATGAGAAAGTGGAAATTTCTGGATACATAATATGTCTTCAACTTGTACTTGCAATGTATTCATGTAATTTCTACTTTAAGAAATCGCGGATTGCGACACATTTTTATTTATAATATATGGATTCCTAAATTCTTGTTAAATTTGCTGCATTATTTAAAAAAGTAGTTCCACGCCTCTCGGGACTGTAATTAATTAATAATATTATTATACTTGGAGATGGTCTTGTTCTGAATTGGAAGACGGCTTAGCTCAAGTGATATTTATATATAGTAAACTTACTATAATAAAAATTTATTAAGAAACTCGGTTATCGGCGTGGTTTCTTTGTGTTGCTATCAGCCATATCCTATATCGAGCCTTACCATAACCTTACCATAGAACTATGTTTCACAACATACAGAAGTGCAGTTCTTTGTTTTGTTTAAAATGAAAGAATATTGCACTGTGAGGAAACTCGAGGCAGATGTTGTGCGTGGCATCAACAGATCGAAGCGTAGAAAGTAGCCGCGAAATCGGGTGCGTGGTCGATAAGTACAAGCGTTAATGCACTTTCGATCTCTCAATATTTAACTTTCTCAAGGATTTCGCAACTTTCATATCGTTTAGTTATAAAGCTTCCGTTTCGTGTGGGTTTAACCGCACCTTAATATGGGCAACGTTAATTGCAGATTAAACTTTCTAATTTGCGTGGACATAAGCAGATTACGTGTAGCTCTGCATAAGGTTCGTGTGAGACTCAGTAGGAGTGCCACGTGTATTATAAATACTAATCGGAGTGGAAATTAAATCACACAAATATTTACAAGTAAAATATGTAAAAAATACAAAAAAAAAACTAAAAAGTAAAAAAATTACACAACTTGTAAACGTATTCTTACGATCAGTGAAGCATTAAAAGCTTATTACGTAGTTATACTACGAAGTTCTAGTGTCTACATTCTTTTTATTCTTTCATATTTACAATTGATTGAAATTGATATCAACATTTACCTTTTTGTATACAATTTTAAGTATTCCCTGGTATATTGACGGAACCAAGGTCCAAGCCTAATAAAATTTAAATATTTCATTTTCATATTCATTAATTGAACCACACCTTTAGGCCATTTACTTATTATGTGCTCGACAACAAGGAATTAACGAAAATAGTAGTTAGTAATAGCTTATTATTGCTCTTCCTCAAGTTTAAGTGTTTAAATATGTTTTAAGTTCTCTAAGTGGTTGGGATTCGAATAGCGGCCATTCTAACGTTATTGCTATCACTGTTGTATTAAAAAGAACAAAATATGATCCAATAATATGACATTCTTGCTTTTTTTTTAGTCTATTGTAAAATAGGTTTCTGATTTCTATAAATAGCAACATCTACAAAGCAAAATTTTGATATTATATTTTAACAGGCGCTAAATATAGACAAAACATACGCCTTATCTTCTCTTTTTTGCTCAAAGGCTGAATTCAACACTCCTTTCATTCGAAACATCGGAATCTGGGCTGGCTATTAATTAATACAGCCTAATGTTTAGTGGGTTAGATAGAGACAGAAATCGCTGTACGCTTTTCATGAAGATTATTCGAGGCGCATCGCCGTATACCGGGCTCAAATTTTATCGTGTGATGTTTTTCTGCTTAAGATATTGCAAATTAAAAACTCTTTGGCCCACTGACTCTTAAGTTATTTTCTCCTAAACTACAAAATTTAATAAAAAACAGAAGGTGTAAAAAGAACATTGCTTTAAATAACAAATCATTATAATTATATCAAAACATAATATATTAAACCACAAGGTATTATAAATTCTTTGCTAAAACATTCCTCAACTTCTTCCAGAACTCTTCAGGTTGCGTTTCATTCCACGAGTGGTATATTTTGGTTTTGAGCAGGTACTTCAGTGTCGTTGTCATATATTTATTTTCTACATCACCCACTCTAATTAACACTAACGGATCATAGGGCGTACCGTCTTCTAAGAACAGTCTGTGGTACTCTGCGAGTTGTGTCTCCCAGCGACACCATTGAGATTTCGCGAAACTATTGCTTATAATTAAAACTATGTATTTACTTTCATTAATACTACTCAAAATTGACTCGGAAATGAATGAACCTATCTCAAAGTCCCTCTCGTATATACAAAGCTTTAAGTATGGGGGAGTGGTTTCCAACTGATTAATCATTTCTGCAACGAATTCTCTGTCATCGTTGCAGTACGACACGAAAGCGTCAAATCTGTAGCCTTTACTAGGCATAGCTTCTGCTTTCAAAGACTTCCTTATAAACTTCCTCCCAACTGCGATTTTCGCTAAGAACAACCAGTATTTAATGTAGATCCTATATTTGTAAACACCTGTGATCAGTCCTACTAACAATAGTATGGTGACGACCGATGGAGCAGTCCATATCAGAAGCATGACGTTGGATATTTTTTCATACATCAAACAACGCAAGCTTCTAATGGATGCCAGGTAATCCGCAACCCTCTTATCCTCCCATACATCTGGACTACTGCATTGGAACCTTGAGCTGGCGAAATATGCCTTAAGGAGAACCGATCCGTTCACTTGCAGCCACATATAAGTTTTGTACATAGAGCTGCAATCACAAACAAACACATTGTCCATCAATTCTATTTCAGTTGTGGAATTTTTACGCGGATTCTCCAATAAATAATTTATATCCTGTATCATGCTGATAGTGAAGTGTGATATTTTATTGTTCGTCAAGTATAGCGTAGTGGGTCGGACACCGGCTGCTAGGAACAGCGTCTTCCACCACGACATTAGAAGGTTCTCACTCAGATCGAGTACTTGTAAATGCTTCAACGGTTTCAACGTCTCGGCAGTGATGTAATATAATTGATTATTTCTTAGTATCAGGTGCGTTAGGTTAGGCATCATTTCAAATATATTGTCATCATCGTAAAAACGTTTAATACCACAATTTTTGAGTATCAAAATTCTTAACTCGTTCAATCCTTTAAATTGAGCGCTGGATAAATTTTGATTTGCTGTCAGAGGATTGTTAGCTAGATTGAGCATTTCTAAATGCCTCATTGGCTCGAACGTGTTGTCTCCGATGTGGAACAAAGTTCCATTCTCCATGCTTAGTATCATTAGTTTGTCCAAACCTCGGAAAGTATAGTCAAAAACTGATTTAATCCTGTTGTAAGCCAGATTCAGTACTCTTAATTCTTTGCAGTAAATAAATGTGTCTCTATCGATTTCATAATACATTGGATTCAAAGAGCTACCTTTGTTGGAAGATAGATCCAACAGCAAGAGCTGCTGATTCGATATATGCTTCTGATGTATCCCGGGCAGATTGTTGCCGCTTAAAAGTAGAATACGAAGATTTGGAAACTTTATGGGATCAAAGGCGTTCGGACCGATTGATATTGCTAAAACTTTTCTCAAATCTAATACTTCTATGTTTATCATTGCCGGGAATGAATCATCTGTGATAATTTCAAATTGATTTTCAGCAAGAATCAATCTCTGTATCGTTGAGTTTGCAATGATATTGAGTAAAGCTCTTGGAGGCTGTTTTCGAAATCCCATCCCTGATAGATCAAGAAGAGTTAAATTTATATCTTTCTCTATCATTTTCACTAAGAAGTTACCTATTAACGTTGAGTTTAAATCATTTTCGCCTATTCTTAACTCTTTAAGCATCACTAGTGGAACAAAACTATTGGGGTGTATGAATTCCAGTCTGCATAAATTTATATCTAGTCTCTTCAGGGTTGTTCCTTTCATAACATGAAAAGCGTTTTCTGGTATTCTTTCCAGGGAATTTTGTGATAAATCTAATCCTCTCAGTGAAGGTAAAATGCTTGGTCTAAATGCAGGTGATAAATCTAATATATCTGTAAACCCGTTGTTGACTAGAGTCAAGTTGCGAAGACTCTTTAGGCCCTCGAATGTGCGCTTATGAATAGAGTGCAGTCCAGTGTTAAACGATATTGATAACTGCTGCAGTTTCGACAGGTTACGAAAGAGCCCCGGCTCCAAGTATTTGAGTCTGTGGTTGGCTTCTATTTGCAGGACTAGTAAGTGCTGCAGAGCATCCAGCTCTCCTGCCCGGATTTCAGTCATGACGGTTGTTCTTACTCGAAGCAGTTCGCTTTGAATCCTCACCTAAAAATAGGAAAATAATTGATTAAAATTAAATTAAAAGCGTCATTTTCATTTCAAACAAGTAGTTATAGCTAACCAGGTAACTAAGATATATTGTCGTTCAACGAGTTATGGAGACGGCTATGCTCGGGGTATCTTTACGAGATCGTATCGGAAATAGTAAATCGGACGAAGATAACCGAGATAGCTCACACACTATACACTATAAGCAATTTGAAGTGACAATGGGCAGGGCACTTAGCGCGTAGAAAAGATGGCCGATGGGGCTGAAAAGTTCTAGATTGGAAACTACAGATCAGAAGCGCAGTGTAGGAATAGGAATGAGGAGATGAAGAGGTCGGTAGGGTTAAAATGTCATTAATTTGACCACTAATGCCAGTGACAGGCGATATGTGGGTTAAAAATTACTAAAACTTTTTTCTGTGATCTAAGCAATTTGAAACTGATAGTAAATACAATTCGTTAAGCGAGGCACCGCTTTAGTAAACATCAAACATATAAGCAAAAGTAATCTCGAAGCACTAAACTAGTAAAAGAACGTAAGATAATACTAATGCCGGCGCGCGTTACGAATTACTTCACGTTATTATAACATTGTACTCTATAAGCACCCATAATAAGGAAGGTATATAAATATATTACAAAATGACACAAAGCAGTCGGATTTTACCGCGGTTTAATTTTGTTTTAAATCATCAAGCTTTCCATTTATTTGAAGCGGACTGGACCGTAGTTACAAAGTGGACAGGACAGTTCTCAAATTTATAATGAAATTAAATCGTATATAATTTGTTTGTATATTTAAGAAATAGCTCCTGTGACACATGCGTGTGTAACAGGAGCTATTTCTTAAATATACAGGAGGATTTAAATAGACATGCTATTTAGTTTCTTATAAATGTTATTCTTTTCTACTTTGTTTCAGCTAATGAGTTTGACAATAGAAGAGCCAACATCCTTCATACATCTCTCTACCTTTTCTTTCCTGGTCAAAAAATCCTCTTTAGTATTGCGGATAGAATTTGACATACTCGTAGATTATCTAACATCTATCGAGACTCTTGGTGGGATGTCTCTTTGCCATTAAAATTATGCAACATCAATTCATATCGTGAATACAAGGGATTGGTAATGGCACAAACTACATTGCCCATCATTTCGTAGCATTCCAGCGCCGGGTATTCCCGGCGTGATCTGCGCAGATAAAACGAAATCTCTAGAAATTAAAGAGATATCCACAATTGCGTATTTCGTAAACGTAACAGATATGACTAATTGACATTAGTCTTTACAGATTCGGTCAAATCTTGGTAGAGGCCCTTACTGTTGGTATCTGCCGTGACCGAAGGTTGCAATACCGGCTCGCAACTTGTTAAGTCTCTTAGTCTTAATAAATTGTTACAAGTGATAATTATCACTATCCGCTTTAGAATGTCTAATTTTAGTAGGGGCCAAATAGGTAGGGGTAAATCGTATGTCAACTACAAAAAAATACGGAAGTGATTTTTATGTATGTAGGAATCTAAAAGATGAAAGTCGCTGGTGCAATATAGCATAGCAGGTCTATCGTCAATGGGAAAGATAAGTCGTGTATTTAGGGGTAGACACAACAAATGCTCGGGTGGTCCACAATAACAATGGTTATTTAAGATCCGATAATATACTGCACGAACAAATCTCCCAAAATACACGATCCATTGCGTAAACATTTTTCAAATACAAACTAAGACAATGTCGCAACAAACGCTTTAATTCAACTGGAAGAGGAGATGCTGTGTGATTAAGATTTAAAGGTTGTCTTTATGTAACTACTCCGATGAGAACATCGACGATATACATGCGCGCAAATTTCCCCCCAAAAATCAAAATAGCTATGAGGGGCACAAATATTAAAAAAATGCAAATGAATTGAGCATTTCTTCCTTTTTGATGCCGATTAAAATAAAAATAGTGACATATATAATAGGAGAGCAAATATGCTCCTAAATGGTACTGTCAAAGTCGTCAGTAAACATCATCGAAGAACTGTCTTTAGACAGTTATCTAAACATTATAGGCCCTGCCTACAGCATGTGGCGCGCTCTCTATTTAAACTACGATAATAATTAGCGATTGTGTTGATTTTGATAGTGATTAGATATCGCCGTTGGGTTGTATTATAAAACAATTAGCTGGAACACACTTTGAAATGACACCTTCACGGCTTTGTTTGATTTGCATGGTCATGTGAAAAACTTTCATAAATACGTGGATGAAGTAGTGTGTCGTAATCAATTTTCTCATTTATTTATCTTTTATTTTATTTTATCTATTTTTTAATCGAATGAAGTTATCTCAACAATTAAACGAACACACGATATATATGCACGGTTTATATCTTATTTGGGCCTCTAGGAAGGCACTGTCCCCTTAGATAAAACTGTACCTAGTTCACGAGTCAGAGCTCCTTTATATTGTAACATGTTTATTTGCATGTTGTTACATAAGTACTACAAGTATTAAATTACGAATTACCTTATTATTTAAATATAAACAAAGTTATAACATGATACTTGATAAATCATCTCTAAAACCAAACGAACTAGCGAAGTATTATTATTAGCAGAAGCATTATGATTGCAAAATCCTTTTTCAGACAACTTTTCCTTATCGCGCGTCTCCTAAAATATTATTCAGATTTTGGTTCGTGATAAGGATATAAAGCGCGCGCTTCGACGACAGTATCTCTACAGGGTCAATATTACTAAATTACGCAATTTGCAATGCGCTTGTAATTTGCAATGCCAGTCACATTATGCTAACATATCTGCCTATCCCAACTACAGGAAAGGCGCGTAGATTATTCGTGAAAAAGCAACCGACCGCGCCGTGGTTCGACCCTCTCGTGCGCCCGCTGTTCGGAGTGCTAACACGTAACGTAGTAACCGTCCAAGCCTCACCGGGGGGAGAGGAGGACCTTCGTGTCGAGTACTAACCTCTCAATAATCTCAAACAGTCAAAGCCAGCTTTTCTATTCTCGTCAAGAAAGCGTGTAGTACAGAAGAGCAGAATATCTTAAAAGGACAAGGTACAGCAAACTGACCTTGGGAAATCTTCTGCACTCGTAGTTTCCGAAGCACACGATAATGATATGGTTTTTGTTAGTTCTGCAGATACAGCCGGAGCTTTTGTCCACGCCTAGTTCTATCGGCAGCGAGTCACTCCTGTCGTCGGCCGGCGACAGGATGTTGTTGGTGATGTCCTGGTAGTCGTCCAGCAGGCTGCTCCGGGCGTGATGCACGTGACACAATAACAGCCATAGGTAGCGGGCAACGAACATTTCTCGACGGACGATGATCTGAAACCAGTGTTAATAGTTTATCGCATTTTCAATAGTAACTTAATTTTATTGACTTTTTCTAATTAGATACCATATATATATAACCATATACATAATATGTCATATTTAAGAGGTAATTAAATTTAGACCAAACGACTGAAGTAAATTTCTTTAGTTCCTTCAATGTATATGTATTTATTATAATGTTTATAGATACATATATTTATCACACGTTACGTAACCCTAATAATATACGAAACGTAACTTTCTCGTCTCTTTCTATAACTTCCAACTTCCGTTCGCCTCGCCCGATCAAACTTTTCGTAACGCACACACCAGTTTACTCCCCCAGTCAAGCGTGAAGAAATTTTACTTCAGAAATATTATTGATTCAATGAAATACTTTTAGAATGTCATTGCATTGTTGATCAATCACGTTCATTTGTTAACAGATTTAATATTTAAATATACAAGCTTTTATTATTTACAACTTAGCCGCGGGACTCAGGTTGCCGACCGCTGATGTCGTACGAATTCCTTTTTTCTAATAATAACATAATTAGAGAATGCTTAGAATTTGCTAAAGAGTGAAAAGATGAGTATTGTGACGACCTTAACAGTAGCTGCCTATAGCTACATTGCTAAAGAACAAGGAAGACTGGGATCGAAACAGTACGTTTCTTCGACATGTAATGAGGACACACGAAAGAGACGAAATGGACAGGCAATCCTTAAATGTCTCCACATAAACAGGCCCCTTCCTGAAGTAATGCGAAAGCGGTTCCAGGAAGGGCTGCTGGAGCGCGAGGAGGATTTAGTCTGTAAGCCACAGGAACCTATTCCAGTGGAGTCAGGCTTACCGTCTGGTACATGCTATGGTATATGCTAAAGAGTAACACGTATTGTAAACATTTTTAAACTTCCATTTCTCTTATCTTGAGCTAACTTCGTTGGCGAGTGAATGTCTCTTTGTTTTGGGATTAAATAGAGATGAAAAGTATGTTAATTGGCATAGAGTGGGTGTCACTTCGATGTTGTGTTTACAGTTTCCATGTTTGCATGTTTGTGTGCACGATGATTGATAAGAAATAATTCTGATAACTTTATAAACAAAATTTTTAAATATGTTTTCTACAGAAATGTTCAAATTGCAAGCTGCATTTCATTTTAACGAGTATTATATTGTTAGCAACTGTTATTACTACTCTTACTACAAGCCCAGGGATTTTACTTAGTGGATGTGGCTTTTAAAGAGAAATGTATTGCATAACGCGGCGACAGCATTACAATTGCCACATACTATGCAGTGAATATTTACTATGATGTGGTTCTGCTAGAGTTGAATCAGGTGATATTGTTGAAAGGTCTACGGGGTAACAGAGTCCGTAAATAATAAAAAACACCTTTTGATTGCAAGACAATGTCAACTGTCCAGAATATATTATAATCACCGTACATATTATATCAAACACAGATGCACAGATGTAATCCGTACGCAAAATATTATCTGTCACTTGTAATGCAGTGTCAAGGATATAATACACAATGCATTCAGATGCTAAATCCAATATTTTGTTGATTGGAGATTTTTCTATGACTTGAAATCCAAGGAGACACCACACGTAGAGTGCGCCCATATCTTGTTAATGTTAACGATGATAAAATATCTGTATTGGTAGAAGATATCTCTGTAGGATTCTAGGAATTATGACGCATATTTCGTGCGACAAACAACTGAACTGAACACATCACTTTGAAGAGCCGATCCAAACTTCCAAAAAGATCCAAAGTACATAAGAAGATATCGAAACATCACCTAATGTGTTTTGGTGACGGTTTGGGATTTCTAAAATGTACGGGCAAGGGTATCATTGACCATCAGCGAAAACTAATTATTCCTGTGTTTGGGACTGCATTTCCGCTTGTCATCGGATTAAAGAACTGTCGGAACAGTGTCAATGTATCCAGACACTGAATGTCATTTATAGTTTGCAGCGTTCCCGTTCCATTCTGACCATTAAGTGGTATAAGAGATTATTTATTTATAATATACTTATCACTTGTGAAATATCTTCGTAAAATTCTATCTCTGTGTCTTACATAGCAATAATATTTTTAGCTCTAGCTTTTTTTACTCTGGAAAATAGTAATGTATACAATTCTGTATCCAGGGCTCCGAATGTTATTTGCCAGTGAGGTTTCATTATAAAATCGATATATTACTGTCATAACAATTATCATTCTATCATTACCAAATACGTCAAATACTAACGACCTCACAATTCGCTTGCCAGTGGTAAGCCATCCATCAACTATTGTGGCACCAATGAACTAAAACACTACCAAAAGAAGCATGCAAATTGATCCCAATGAACGTTCATTTTATTATACACAGTTAGTTTAGGAGACTTGTATTCCTGAATTTTTAAGTACGCACTTGCACAGACTCCAGCCATTGGCTCTATTCGGGGAACTAACAGTAAACTAATATCCATCGTTCGTAATGTAATGATCTTCTAGAAGGAATAAAGTACCTAAGTTGTGTATGATACAATGACGTCACTTGTGTTTGGAAAAAAAATTAACATGCGTCGTTAGGTGTGGTGTTGTTAAGGCATTTAGTAATCGAGAAATATCAGAGAGCACTAATGGTTTTATCTATGTAATCGTGAAAAGATGAATTAAGAAATAATGACAAAGACGTATTAGCAACGTAGAGGGCTTTACCTACGTACTGAGTAAGGTAAGCAGATAAGGAATACCCTTACGCAACGATTATGTATGCGCAAATATACGGATACAGTAAGAGTGCCACTTAAAGAATTTTTAGCTTTATAATAAGTTTAAGCTATTGTGTAGAAATGTAGAATTTGGCTTCGTATGACCAGTCCGCGGGTTGTAGCCATGCCAACTGTTTACATAGTTACCTTATAGAGAAATCCAACTCTTTGGCGATTTACGTTTGCTCAGAAATTTTCGGATGTTTGCACTTCGGACCGGCCAGCGCACATCCTGCCCGTGCAAGATCAGTTAGCGCTTCTACGATGTTTAAACTATCCGTTAACGTAATCAGATATCTCGCAACCTTCGAGGAAAAACTTTGATATTAGTGTACGCGACGTCACTTGAATTTTCGCGAATCTGTTATTTCGCCAACGATGTAATCTCGGTTAATATTCAAGCACAATCTTAACGAACCCTTTACACCGGCCATTCGTAAATTCACTTGTGACACTTGGTCTCATAAGCGACAATTTCCACTATCTTAACCCATCACTGCGGTTTATGATTTGTTTGTTGGCAAATTCACTGACGTAGTGAGATCTGTCAAGACACGAGAGCACAGGTCCACTGTCGCAGCCAGACTCGCGAACTCGCTGTGTTTGCCCGAAGATTTCCTCACTTAATACTGCCATTGGCCGGCCTCATTTGCATGTGATAATTGCGTTGTGATAGCGAACGCGTTTCGCTATAATTCGGTACTATTTTTTAGAGATAAATCGCAACCTTTTTATATATCGAATAATTTACAAATTAGATTTTGTTAGATGAGTGCATAGTGTTACAAGATGAAGAAGCAAAGGTGAGGTGACGTCTTGATGTCATCTACTTATTATTTAAGTGGAATGGATGACAACCTTTCCAGTTCCGTTAACTTGAATTTATTACAGAATTTCATACACAAATTTTACATACCATATTTGGAACTTATAACGTAAGTTAAGTTGTAACGTAAGTATGTAAAATTTATGACCTAATGATGAATTCACAGTACTAGTAGTGGAACAATTATAGTGTTGAAGAATAAGAGAAGAAAAAGGATAAACAATTCTCCAACACTCATTGTGTTGGAGAATTGTTTAATATAGTATATATTAAACAATTCACACGCTTGCTATGATGTCTATTTCTAAAGTACGAAATACGCTGATACACTCACATAAGTAGTGACACTCGTACAAACATACACACGTAATACTCTGGCCAAGTATTAGGCAGTGTTATATAGTAAGCTGATTAAATGTATGTCCCATTTCCGACTGTTTTGGAAAAGCCTAAGAATGCATCATTGAGCAGTACACATCGATTATTATCTTGGCTAACGTATGACATTCTATTATTGTATGTGCCCTGAAATCATATATACTATGAACTCAGGGCAGCTTCATCTGGTACCAGCTTATACTGTTCATATTTTGTAAGGTTTTGAAAGGTTCATACTTTGTTGAAATGGACCACGAATACTTAATCATATAAATGTAAGGCGGACTTAAATGCTGATAATTTGAAATCAAAAAAGTGTATGGTGTGTATCTTTTGAACGTTTATCTGTAGTCTATCGTTATATTTCTAACAAAATCCAGACTACTTGAGTTCATTATCCGCCGTTGGCTTTACTTTAAAGTGTATTTTAAAGTGCTAATATGTGCCCGGCGGCCATTTGCATGTTTGACCAATGAAATTAAGTCTTTGTTTGACATGATATTTTAATACAATGATGGTTGCTAAATCTAGAAGTTACTTACAGTCACATCTAGCAGACTTGTTAATGATTGATTCATTTATAGTAAATTAATTAAAAAAGTTGTTTTAATATTCTGTAAACGATCGACTAACCTGAATAAATACAATGAATTGTCATTACTCCTCTATATTATTTGTCTAAAATACAATATATTGTCTATCAAATCAATGTACAAATCGTTCCATTCGGTTGTCATGTAATTCTAGTATTTAATAATTATTTATTTACACTTATTGTAACGGCTTAAAACTTAAGGTTTACAATGACGTTTCAGTTCTATAGTCATCGGCTATAGAATTAGGCTATGATATGCCCTGCTTATCGGAAAAGGCAACACGGTGTGGTGTTGCCTCAGCACTGCGAGGGTGCTGGAGAGGAACCTCCCCCGGGACATGCTTCACGGCACAGTGCAGAGGCTCTCCGGTACGATCCATGTAGAATCCATGCACCGAAGCGCGTAACCAGGGGGTTTTAGTGCGTCAAGCTAAGTAAATAGCACCTCAGTCTATGAATATAGAACACAAACACAACTTGACATAGATAGCAGTAACGTTACAAGAGCGCGGAGCTAAATTATCTCCTGAATGGAGATCTGAAGATAAATAATGATGAATTATAGACCAACGAAACATTTCCTGTGCGTATTTGCGGAGTGGTTACGCTCACCCACATAGATAGCGAACGTGTGCAGCATCGCCTTTACTTCAAATAACTGTCTCTCAAACATTTTTTTACAAAATATCGGGCTATATACTACTGCTACTGGTACGCATTTGGCATCAAACTTTAAACTACTGAGTACGTCATTTATTTGGGTGAGATGTGTGCGTGTGCATAGGTTAACCAGTTACGCTGACAAAGTTTGGACGCAGCGGTACAAGTCGCATTGCTGGCCGAAATTCCAGCGGGACCTTTTAAATATAAGAAGACACTTTACGACTCTTTTTTGTTTTTACTATTCATTATTAATTTTGTTGTAAATTGGATTTATCTGTCTAATAAAAGTATAACTGTGTTTTAACAATATTTACGAGCAAAACAAAACGAAATCGAATCAAACGTTAAACGTGATGACGTGCGGACACCCTCTTGGTGTTTCCGAATTATCGTAGGAATTTTACGACATAACATTAAACAGAACCTTACCACACTCTAAGTTTGATGAGAACCCTTTGGAACATCCTTTCCAATAAAAAATGAAACATCGTAATCGGTTGGTGTGATATACAGTTATGCGTACATTTGCTAAACATTCGGCTCGTAGCCAATGTTCCTACCTCGTCCTTCAACATGCACCAAAGTTAGGGATCTTTTCTTACTATTCCGTCTTACATTTTCTAAATCTAATCAACGCAAGTTCTCTCCTCCGTGTAAGTTCTATTCCTGATCCAACTTTTAACACACATACTACATACAATTACGTAGATATTCTACACTTTTATACGTATTTCTTCTCAATTTCTACTTATTTTTAGCTTTAGGTGACTCTTGGTCGTTTATCTGATGATCCATGGTTTAAATAAACATCTTACAAACAATCGACATGTTTATTAAGTTCAAAGAGGCGATGGCAGCGCGGCGGACAGGTTCCTGATTAGTTCGTCCATCTGCAGCAAGTTGACTCGCGCCTGCTGGCACACCTGACCCTCCGGCAGCTCCGGTGGTTCGTGACGCAGCAGCGCCGCGGACTCCTGGAGGATCTTCCGTGATTCCTGGAAAACATTATGTACGTTTTAAGACACGTACTAAACTAGCGCGTTCCATCTTTCGACTACATTACCACTTAACATCAGGTGGGTTGGTGATCAAGCACTAGTTTATACGCCATAAAAAGAAGCAGGAACAGAAGGAGGGCGAGGAGGTTACCCACGTCGCCTTAAATGGTTACTACGTTACGAGAGAGCCGCATAACGGCTTGGTCGCTTGTTTTTACACGGATAAATTGAAATAAAACTTAAATTAAATGAGGTTGGGAGGGGCCACTTGTGTATTAGCAATGTTCCCGCACAATTTGTTGTTATTCGCCTGAGTGAGTCGACCAAAACATACAACCGGCCATGCACTTCGGCGGAATCGTGTCATAAGAATATCTTCAGGTTTTGTTCAAAAAGACTTACTGATACATATCCAAGCATGATCATCGGCCCATCGGTTAGCGCCTTCCTGCGGCCGGTCTCGGCCACGGCAGCGTGCAGCTCGAACAGCAACGAGCCCCGCAGTCGGCTCTCGGCTGCACGTACAGAAATTAAACATTAACATAAACATCAATTTTTAAAATGCGAGCTACGGGGCGCTTGAAAAGAGGAAAAGTTTTGTCCAGATATTTCAATTGCGAGCCCAGCTAGTAGCGTTTACTCTAAGTTTAACTTCCAGTCACCATCAAAAATCTAAGAACAGTTGTAGTTGCCCTGCAGCAGGTCAAGGAAAACATCGCGAAGAAACCTACATGTCTTAGATCATTTTCTACGGCCAACCTTCTCAAGAGCCGGATAGCGGACCTTAAACTCTTTTAACAACGAAGAATAGTGCCCAACAGTGGGACATATATAGGCTTTGGCTTACTTTTTGCTTAAGCAAGCTAATACTGACCGGGAGCCAAAGTCTCGAGCAGGTCCGAGAGCTTCTTGCAGAGCTGCGTCTTGAGAAGCAGCCGGTCGTCGGTGACGGCGGCCAGCCCCAGGTGGTGCTCCTGGCCTATCATCTGCGCCAGCGCCAGGCTCACGTCCGTCATGTAGTAGTGCGCGGGGTGCAGATAGCTGCTACAGTGGCCGACGAACCTGCGCATGCGTAGCTCGGTCAGCGTCAAGTGAATGAACGTGTGACATATGAAACGAACATTCACTGTGAATCTGATTATTTCCTAATTTTTGGTTTTGGTAACAACAAAGATTTTATGATGAAAGTATATTGTCATCAAACTATTCTTGAAGTTACATACTTTCTAATAAAATAATGCATCATTTAAATCGGTTGGCGTTATTCGTACATTTATAGAGCACATACTTAATGCAATTTAAGACTAATAAGGTTTTTTGATGGATGCCATTGCCACAGAAATGGGCCAATTTATATGGGGGGACTACATGGCAAGCACTAGTTTTTAAATAAAAAAAGAATCATCCAAATCGGTGCACCCAGTCGATAGGTAATAAACAAAAAAACATACAGACTTGAGGACTTCCTCCTTTATTGAAGTTGGTTGCAAATAAAACTGTCACGTCTTTTTAAACCTAGTATGGGAGAAATAACTGTTCAAGTTCGTCTGATCACCTCTCGCAGGCGTCGGCGTCTCCTTTGGGCATGAGGCTCAGTTCGCGCCCGATGTCCTGCAGCAGTTGCTGGATGATGCTGTCGGACACGGCGTCACGGCAGCAGCTGCACTTCCAGAACTTATCATCTAAGCCCCGGGATGTTGGGTCCGGTGATTTCGTCTTGTGCAGAATAGGGAGGATGAAAGTATCCGGCAGGAGGTAGCCCTTGCAATCCCTGAAAAGAATAATCAAATGAATGTAGGAAATAAGGGTAAACTTCTAGTGTTGCGCTCTCAGAGTGTTCATGGCACCTCCGTGGCGTCCGTTTATGCCTTGTTTCTTTGTGACGAATTAAACAAATCAGCCAGACAATCTGACTTTTACTGCTTCACCGGATTGAGAGTATGAGTGTAAGAGGGTCATAGCTCTTAGATCGCTTAGCTTGAACTATTGGTAGTAACTGTGCATTGCAAGGATGTCGTGCATACATGTGTACGCACGAGGATGTCGAGGATATCGTGTATAGTGCACTATATGGTAATAATTTATTTTAGTCTTGTTGAAACTGTAATATATTTATCTACACTTATCGTAACACCCTAAATTAAGGATCACGAAGGCGGACTTGATGCCTTAATTCTCAAGTCAAACCTATTGGTAGGTGTGACCATGAAAGACAAAAGATATCACGAATATTAAGATAAATGTACAGACGTACTATATATAATAAGATACATATATAATATCACGCATGCGTATATTGTACTGTATATAGTTTTAATTTGAATTTGAGTGGTACTTTGGTTTAGTGGTTAAAGAATTGTAAAAATTTTTAATATATGTTTGTCTTATTTAAAGTCCTCATCATTTTACAAATAGAAAATGAGAAACAATGCAATGTGGGTGAGCCAGCCCTAGCTAATGTTCTGTGTAAATATTAACGTGTTTTGTAAATAGCACTTAAGTCGTTAGTTATTCGAGTAAATAATAGACATTGCGGATCCGCACAAACAGGCAAGTGTTTGTCAAAACAAAACTAAACTCTAACAACAAAAGAAAATTAAAACACTCCCGAGAAGATCTTGCGTTTTTGATAGTTAATTACTATTCTACATATTAATAAATAATGAATCGATAACTGTTATTACAACACTGCGTCCACGAATAAAATTTAAGAATGATAATATGATATCTACTAAGCTTGGTGAGAAGCGGATAGCGAAAGATGTCCCTGCCTATCCTGCTAGGGTTAAAAAGGACGTGTGACTCTTAAAAAGGAGTTATGTTGAGATGTTGTTGCAGAAGTCTAAAATGTTTATCGCATAAAACTGACTTCTTTTTGCACTTGACGGCGCTGTACATGGTGGCGAGCTCGGTGACGTCAGCACAGCGCGCGCACGTGCACTCGAAGAACTTGGAGTCAGCGAGGTGGTGGCGGCGCGCCTCCGTGCCCCACAGCGGGTCCGTGTAGCACACCGACAGGTGCCCGCCCGCCGGGATCCCCACGCCCGCGCACACCATCTGCGAATACCGTCGCGGAACATCTATAACTATTTCAAACAACAAGTAAATTTACGAGAAAAAACAAAAACGGACTTAAAATAGAATATATTAAGAAATATAATTAATCAGAATCTAAGCAAACTCTCATCAAACTACCTTTAAAATACCTCCTTTTAGATAAAATAATGAATAATGAACCCACCGTTCAGTCACCCACAGTCACAAGTGCAATCTGCGGTGGTGAGGAAAACTCAACATTTACCCTTCGCAATAGGAGAGAAGAAACCTGCAATCTCCTTCCCCTGAAGTCATTTCTTGTATTTTTATTCAAGTCGATTCAGTTGAAATGTGCTGTCGCACATGGGACTTAGTGCGCTGTCTATGTCCGCACCACTGCGTTAAAAGAACGTAAGAGTTTATTTTAAAGATGAAAAAGATCATTATTACAATGTCCCCTGCGGAGGTGAAGCTCTTGTTACAGTTGGCGCTGCAGTTATGCTCCGCCATGGACACGCGGTCGAAGACTGCCACGTACTCCGGCTCCATTAACGGCACCTCGTGGCCGTTGATCTGCAAACGATCGCAACAACTTTTACAACGAGTGTAAGACCACGGTGAGGCATCGTCATCTAAGTTATTATAGCTTTGTGCTGATAGATTGGCTGCAACTTACAATTAGCGTTAAAGAATAATTTAGCATTTTATTTTTACATTACCTGAATGATGCCACAACACTTCATTATTTCCTCCTCGGTGAACGATGCTCCCAGTTTGAAGAAGTTCACAACGAAGTCAGCGATCATCTTCTTGTCGTTGTTCCATTTGTCCGTGCCCTTCCGGTCCTCACAGTGAGACTCCAAGGCCTGCAGCTTGGCTCACAGCTTCTCGTCGTTATCTCTTTGATATAAGCACCGTAGAACCGTGATGCATTGATAATTTGGGTGAGGAACACCGAAGGTTGAGATAGTGACCTGAACAAAAACGATTTTTAAAATAGTACAATGCAGTAGCGCTAAAAAAATAAACATGGGAATTCGTTTGGGTTTTAATCAAGCCGTTACGTTACGACGGTATCTTAGGAGCTAGTGTTGTACAGCATCGTGTTTCCTACCTTTTCGCCTCTATTCTTGGTGTAATGGCATTCTGGCTTGTGGACTTCGTTTTTGGTGCAGGCTTCCGAGCAAAATGGCCATCCACATTCCGAGCAAGGGGCTGTCTTCCTTCTTCTAGCAGCGTATAGCAGCCCAAACATACTGGCGGAGTGACCTGTAAAGACAATGAAGTCATGCAGTATGAATTTCTATTCATATCATCTCAATCCGGAGAGGATTTTGAAGCTTCCAGGCTACATTTAAAAAAATGCTTAATTATTTCACAAATGTTGGTAACATTTTTGCTTCTAGCATTTCAAGTAAGCTTAAGCTTGTGCTGGATGTGTCACGTCAGTTAAGTAGTGGAGCCTGCGCCCTCAGTCGTTAATTTCTTGCTAACAATTGAACAATGAAACGACTGAATATTTAGTGACATAGATGTGGTTTTTCATTTTGAAGTTATTTGTATAATCATATATCATCGTTTACTTCGTGTAAATCAAGTATTATTGAGAGATTATTAATAACGAGTATATTTACAAGTAAAAACAAAAACCGATTTCAAATCGAATTAAACGTAAAACGCTATTACTATTACGCGCTGACGCTTTTTTGTGTTTTCGAATTATCATCGTAGGAATTTTACGAAATCAAATTTATTAGAACTTCATTAATCTTTCATCAAACTACTGTTCAAAAATGAATAATCGAAATCGGTTGACGTGATATTGAGTTATTCGTCCATTTGTTGCGCACATACTAAATGCAAATTTAAGACTTATATGGATGCCATTGTCAGAATTGGACCAAATTTAAATGGCCAGGAAGGGCACAGGAGGCACCATCTTTCAAATAAAAAAAGAATTATCAAAATCAAATCGGCGCACCCAGTTGAAAGCTATGCGGTAACAAACATAAAAAAATACAGATTTCTTCCTTTTGAAGTCGGTTGAACAAGGTATTCTTTTATATATATATGGGACATTATAAGGTCAGTAAAACAGATCGCAATTAGTTATTTTACACAACTATAAAATAAAAATGTATGGAAGCTTATATATTAAAAAAGCCATATTCTCACTTGAGCAGGTCCAGTTATAAGAGGCGCTTCTTTCAAAATAATATCACCAGCTTTGATGTCTCTCGTGGCCTCCAGGTACCTCCCGAGCTTAGGGTCCTCCTTCACCTTCGCTGGCGTGCACAGGAACTTGTGCAGCTTCCAATCCTCCTTCTGATGCTCCCGCGAGCAGTAGTGCACGTTCTGGCAGCCAGAGCACTTCTGCACAGCTGGTGACGAGCACACCACGCACTCGCGCTGCTCACCCATTGTCTGGAACTAACAAAACACTAGGAGATATAGGATTAGTTCGTTAGTGCACCACCATTCACAATCAAACATTACGCTGTGACAAGAAGAACCAATATATATATTGTTGTCATTTCGTTTTCAGAAGCTCTGGTAAAACAGTGACGGTAATAACCAGTAAAAACTTAACTTTTAATTATAATATACCATTAATATTTCTATACTAGTATTTAAACAAATAATAGATTGGAAGACTGAAAGCTAGCGTCTAAGATACATGCTGGGTCTAGTTTAGACGCTAGAAAATTTATAGAAATAAGTTTGATTTCATAACTATAAGGATATTCTGTGTTAAACGGTGTTATGCAAGTATTTGGGTAAATAATTTTATCAATAACAACCGCCAGTTTCCTCTTTTACAATTACAATTTCACTCAAAGAGAAATTCAATATATTTAAAAAGAGGCATGTTGTTCAAAAATAAATTTCATCTAATCTTGACGATAGGGAACACGTGTTAATGGTGAACGAATTTCAAGTAAATATTTGTAACAGAGAAGTATTTTTAATACGAATTTTTAAATACTCACTTCTAAGAATTGGCAAAAATATATTATCCTAGATCTGAAACTGATAAATCCATGGATATATCGGCATGGAGCGCCGAGCGTCTGGATTGCGGCGGAGCGCGCGTGCACTGACCAAAAATAACCCGCCGGAGACCGCTGAATGTAACTCAATGTGTGATTAGCGCGTGGCTTGCATGACGTCTCTCAATAGGAAGCTCATCGGAACTTTTACAATATACTAAAACGTTTCCCTATCAATACCATCAAGTGTATTTGTAAAAAAACAAGAAGCCTTTAGAGTTGTACCAGATTTTTAAAGTGCAGCTCTTAGAACCTTTTTAGGGAGTAACTAGGCCTCAGAACGAGGAGGGGACCTCGACTTGGGCGGTTACTGTATTCGCAATAGTATTCCGATGCGCCTGAGAAGAGGGCCGTACCACGACTCGGTCGGTAGCTTTTCGAATGCTTGTCGGAATAGTATGGAATGTCTTGAGGAAACCTACATGTCTCAGAAAATTCATGTCTAGTCTGCCTAATGTGGATTATTAGGGCCGCGTGGCAGACTATGCCCTTATACTCTCATTACAGAGAAGGCTGGCGCCCGACAGTGGGATATAGTTCCAATGTAATGTACACAAAATTCAAAATGGTTTATTAACGGGCCAGCCACACAAGCCGAGCGGGCCGCAGGTTGAGCTGCTCTACAGCCAATAAAAAGAAATAAAAAGCGTCGCAGTTTAGTTTTTTTATTAAATTGATTATTGTTTTAGCATTTAATTGCAAGAATTTTCGCTTAAAATTAAAACAAATATCGAAAAATAACTCACACTGATGTTAATGAATCAATTGTCTTTTAGTTAGAGGAATGAACAGTGACAAAAATACTGAACATTTGGAAATCTTAATCAAGCTAGCATCTGTATTTGTCAGAAATTAATCAAATTAAACATTAATAATTATTAAATTATTTTAAAAATGTAAACAACTCTGAATGTACATGATAGAAGAGAAAAAATACAAGTTTTATTTCCTCATTAATTAAATTCTCCCATAAATACTTAAATTAATTAAACAAAAACATAAACAGGCAATAATAGTAAACAACAATACTGACAATGAATTTGATTTTGATCGTTTAATTAAAACAAATACAAAAATGTGTACCCGTAATATATTCGAAAATAATTTTGTATTCGTATACATAAACTTTTTAAAAATATAAAAATTTAGATGTTGTGTGTTGAACAAGAATTTCACGAGATCTTGCCAATGATTTGTTCCCAAGTGTTGATCTTCCTTAAGGCGTCTCTCGCCGCCGATGCCATTAGTCCTTCAGAGGACTGCGAGGGTTCGAAACCTAGAATTAACGCCGATTCCGTCAGGTAGCTCACAATCTGAAATTTAAAAAAAAATTACCTCCCTGTTCATCTTCTAATATTTTTGACTTGCAGTCAATACTTTAAGAAAAATGTATTTTTTTTTAAATTTGTCACCCTCAATATAATAATACATGCCAAGTGGTTCCAAACTTTAACGTGGGAGATAGTCTCATGCCATAATATAATTTAGATAATAATGTACCGTAGTAATCTTAAGACAATGAATTCATTTATATTAAGATAGCGGTTAAAATTCTAAAATTAAGAGATAAGATAAAAATAATTACGGTGGAAATGTGGTTTAACCGAGCGACACTCTCAACAACGAGTCCGGATTATCTAAATGTGTCGTGTAGGAGAGCGGGCTCAGTAACATACCTTGGGAAAGCCCCATGTATGTGTCTATTACTGAGCCCTTATAATAACAAAGGCCGATATAATGTTAGTTTGTCTGGACACATATACCTTACAGCATTGCAATTTGTAGAGCTCTGTAGCCAGGTAATTGACTGGGATTTTGACTCCTTACGTGTCTATGTGTGTAACGCTATACGGGAACATTTTATATTTCAAACACGGTGTTCCTCAGAACAGACAGACACAAACAGTACTGCATATAATATGTATACGCTCTTATTCCTTTTTAACCAAAATATGATATACAGAAACAATAATCTGTTTCTCACTGAACTTAGTAAATCGCAAATGTAATAGAATCCTTCAACATCGGATACGTTTGTGTCCGTTATCCTGTGGTTATCATAAATTACTAAACTCTCAAGTGAATTTCCTTAATTGATTTCGCGTAATATTTATTTAACTAATAAAACAATACTTATACAAAGTTATTTAAATAACCTCTTTTAAACGCTGTCGTAAATTTTCTTTGGAAATAGCTTTCTTTTCAAAATCCCTTGTCGTTAACACCATCAGTGGAGCGTGCAGTTCGTACAGCGTTACACCTGAAATACAGAGAACATACAAAAAACATTTAATTCGTACCATCAACATCAGCCTGTATCTATCCACTGCTGGAAATAGGCCTTCCCCAATGCCTTCCACCACATGCGATCCTCAGCTTTCTAGCCACTTCCGGCTATCCTAACAAGGTCGGTCCATCTGGAGGGAGGGCGCCCCACGCTTCTCCGACCTATGCGCAGCCTCCGTTCCAAGACTTTCCTCCACATCTACCGTCGCTGACTCGGCAGATGTGGCCGGCCCACTGCCACTTCAACTTGCTGACTTTAAGAGCTATATCGACTACCTTCGTTCTCTGTCGGATTTCTTCTTTTCGTTTCTTCGTTACGAATTTAATTCGTATAATTACAATAAAAGGGTTATGAGTGGTAAACTACACCGCTCTACTAACTATAAATAAACTACTACGTAAGTAATTTAACTAGTTATAAATAATATCGATGTTTCTTTGTTTTGCACGACAAGTGACAAAGCTGGAAATTCAAATACTGTCGTATAAATACTGGTGTATGTAGTTAAGAGCTTGAAACGTCAAATTTTAAAATAACAGTTCAACAGATATAAAGTCTATAACATTTGTTTTCTTAGAACGTCTACAACTGATTATGCGTAAAAATACGATCTGAAATCTGAACAACCCAAAAGGATTATGAATATCTTGCATCCGTTTTCAACCTCTTTGAAACACAATGGTGTAAGTAATTAACTGAGACGCGCACTGACTTGCACACAGCGAAGTTTAACTAAACTGACCAATCTACTGTCTATTTTAAATGTCTTTAAACCGCGCGTACAATTTGATACTTCTTATGTATAGTATCGTATTTGTTACTTGTATTCTTATTATATTTATTTTAATGGTATGTATATTTATATATCTATATAAGATTTTTAAAAACGCTACTTGTAGTGGCACTACACCTAGCCTGCTCGCAATCATCGAATGAAATACTACGATAGGAATATACTATAGCGTTAAGTGCTCCTGCTCCTCTAATGTGGCAGTAGTAGACAGAGCTGTTATACGGACACGCAATTTAACTTAAAACATTTGCAAAGCGTAATCAATATTAAGTTACCTCTCAGCCTGGAGTATCCCGGCTCAATAAAGTCGAAAACTTTCATCAGATCTCTGCAGATCTGTATCTTCCTATGCAGCTGCTGGTCGGTCATCTCGTGTATCAAGTAGTCGGTGACCTTGCCGTAGAGCTGGCTGAGCGAGTGCAGCGCCGACAGCGTGAGGTAGTGCGCGTCGTGCAGCACGTTGCGGTACTTGTGCACGAACTCCTCGTACCCCGCCACATCGTTCGCGTCGATCTGCTCGAACTCGTCTGTTAGCCTGGTAGGAAGAGTACAGTTTTTGAAGTAACTAAACTTCTTTACGCACTCTTAATTTGGGGTGAAAAGTGTGATCGGGCGAGGCGAAAGGACGAGGGTGAAATACGTTACTGAACGAGAGAGAGAGAGAGTTACTCTAACCTCTTCAGCAGCATTTGTACAGCAACAGCAGGCATTGCGTAGTTACATCCTTCTGCAGTGCATTGCCAGGAGGCGTGAGCGTCAAGTGGTGCAGTTGGCAGCACCCTGCCAGCGCACTTAGGGCAGCTGAACGCGCTGCAGTACGTGCCCAGCTCAGTGGGGTCCGAGCACCGCTTGCACAGGCAATCGAAGAACTTGCTCACTTTTAGGTGCTCTCGGCGTTTTAATGTACCCTGGATTAAAAGTTAATTTTAATGACACCACACGTCTGAAGTTAAACTTTTTTAGCTCCATCTGTGTGTATAATTTAATTCCATAATATTATACACGAATGTTCGAGAGAACGCATATATGCGTTTAAGCGCAACACCTCATTACGAAGAATACTAATAAGGTATAGTTACCTGCTACCTCACCTGCAAGGTGTAAGCGTAGCACAGGGAGATCAGGTCGCCGGCCTTGTGGGGCAGCGAGGCCCGCACCGTGAGGGGCCTGCCGGGCTTCCTCTCGGCGTCCGTGTGCGTGGTGCTGGGCGTGCAGTCGTGCGCCAGGAGGTACGCCCTGTCGTACAGAGCCCGAGCATTAGCGCCGCTGCCCCCTACTTCGAACGCGTTCACCTGTAAATTGACAAATACACATACAAGTAGGGATGGTCATGCAAAAAATATATCGATATTTTTTCGATATAATCATAATATTGTATCTACACTAAAAACGACACAAAGATTTAAAAAAAGTTGAAGTCGTTTAAAATAATACAAGTAATTGTTACTTATACAAGTGGGCATGTAAATCTTATAGTGTATCTTATCTCTATATCATATTAAAATAACCGCTTTCATTACATGCATGTAAATACTGTACTACCAAAATAACATTTTTATCTGTCTGTACGTTCAGGCTAATCTCTGGAACGGCTGTACAGATTTTGACGAGAATTTCACTGAAGAATAGCTGCTGTAATAAGGAGTAATATAGGCTACTTGCCTATCAGCATACATTCTTCACAAAAATAGAAATAATTATTATGACAAAACAACGACACACTCTTAATTTGTTATATTTACTTGTAAAAAACTTCGACTCACCTCCAGTATACCGCACACTGTGTGTATTTCCTCGTCATCATAATCCAGGCCCCACTTCCTCAGCCTCTCGACCACATTCTTCTCGTTCATGGGCCAGATGTCACCCCGCGCCCGGCGCAGCGAGTTGTGCGACTCCATCGCCGACACCGCTTTCCATTTCTCCGGGTCCTCTTTCTTCAACAACAAACATCTGAAAATAAACGTATAAATATTTAATTAGACTTAACCAACACTTAAAATCGTAACATCTACGTAAGATTTGGATCCCGGATTCGTTTTATCATTAGCCACCGCTACGCCACGCAGAATTCCGCCGAGCTCCCTCTGAAATGACAATACATGTCTATTCTTCTACATAGTACCTATATCTATTACCTCAGAGGTGTTATCGCTTGATAGCAGTCCTTCAAATGTTCAGGAGTGCTGTAGTCGGGCGGCACGGCGCTGAGCACCGCGCACTCGCCGGCGGAGTGGCCCGTGTACTTGCCCTGGCCGGGACACGACCCGCTGCAGAGTGGCCAACTACATCCTTTGCATCTGTGAACAGGTAGAGGTTCAGGCTTAACGAACTAAGCGCTATGTCTCCACTCAATCCGGTGACACAGTAAAGGCCAGCCTCTCTGACCAACTGTTTTGTTTGTCAATAAAAAAATGTGAACAGTTTAAAAATATATCACGATATCATGTACTGTTTCTGTCTAACCCGGTGGAATTAAGGTTGTTAATTATATTTAGGTTATATGTTTTTTTTTTCAAATCTAAACAAGATGTGAAATTGAAATATTTATTTTATCTTTATTTGTATAAAATAAAGCACTATAAGGTGAATTTAATGTCAATAGGCATTCCCTCCCAGCTTGTTGTTACAAAACAACGTGTGCAAGGTAGGAAAATACACATATAGGAATAGATTACTTTAGACGCCCGACTTACGAGCTAGCGGTCGGGATTCAAGTCTCAACCGGTTTAATATCAAAACGATTGTATTTTTTAATTTCTTATGTATACAAAAAGTGATTAAGAAATTCTTGCCAGTTTATAAGTTATCCCCCTTTCGATTTGGTGTTTTACGTGACAAACATCAACTTTCTAAAGGGAGTTACCGTTACCACTTGGTTTGATTGGTAGATAACTTTAATATTTCACATAAAATAACGAGATTAACCCGCCTTTAATCAACAGAGTCGTGGTGGTTCAGTGTCCGGACGGTCGCCTCAAGTTGCGTACTACGCTAGCAAGCAGAGTTCTATCCCCGGTGCCGGCACCAACAAATTTGTTGTTGCAATTTTTGTGTGCTGATTTACCACGCGTTCGGCGGTGAAGGAAAACATCGTGAATGCGTATGAAACTAAATCAATAATATAATAAATTATAGTTCGACCATATATCGAATCAGAATATTGTTGCAACACCGGTGCAGTTTCCACATAATCTCTTCTAAATTGGGAATAGCAACTGAGGCGAACGCAGTGACGGGCGGCGCGCGTGTGCACCCCGCCTAACGGCCGCGAGCTTTAATCGAGCTTTAATAGCCGTCCAGGCGGTTTATTGGCGAGCTTTATTGCTGTGAATCGGCTTTAAAACATTTAATCACTTACACATAGTAACAATTACGTTTTCATTTATATAATAACATAAGATCACACACAATCGCTTCTTGGTTATTACTGTGACTATTTGCAATGGCTTCTCTATTTTAAAAATATTAATAAAATAGAAAAAAAATGCAATATTTTTTATGTATTAAATGCCCAGCCCCGGACTCGAACCCTTTGTACAAAGGTTTTGCTTCACGTATTAATATAATAATTCTGCACAAACGTCGATGGGCGACAAGATGTCAACAATAAAATTAGTTTTTACATTCAATTAAACAATATTTCACAGGGGGTACTAAACTATGATTTTTGTAAAACATAATATAAAACGTATAACTAACTGAACAATGGGCGCATCCTCCAGGTCGCGGTAGCAGCCGAGACAGATGAGGCCGCAGCCGCTGCAGGGTCCCACCACCAGCGCCGGCTCCTCCATGATCACCTCCCCAGCACGGATGTCCCGAGTCGCCACCACGTACCTGCCAAACATACCACGTCTCTTTATACCCATATATTATAAACATTTAATACAAAAGTATATCCAGCACATTCCGTATCCGTGAAACTTAGTAATGAAAAATCAGACTTTTCTGGCACATTGAGCTAAAAAGTGGCAAATATTTTTTAATATAATTTTCTTAATAAAATTATTAAGTATTTTTTTATTTATTTTACTATATGTTTTCTTCACTTTTTAGTGCAATTGATAATAAAACATGCTTTTGTGAACGTAGACATGGTGCGGATTTTTTTAAAATAATATTTTTTCTTTATTTATGGAATTTACTATTACAGTGTTTTAAATCTCCAAACAAACATACAGGTGAAGTTAGTAAATTATAACCGTATTAAAAACGCTCGAAACGTCGGGAATTTCATTTAGATTTAAAATCAGAATAAATCACGATAACATACGTAATATTTATTTTAATATCATGTGTTTATTGTTTTACAGCATTACACGCATGAGTCCAGTTGGAATGGAACGAGTAACGCGGTTGTCGCACTCCGAATGATCAGAATAAACAGCTGTATGACCAATTAACGTAAAACACGTGCGTCGATGCCGGTGTGGCAGACCTATTTGTTGACCGCGTGTTAGTGTGTAGTGGAGAGCGTGACACGACGCACGTGTTGCGTCCCGTCGACCGTCACGTGTCACGTTCCATTAAAGATTACAGGCTTCGAGCACCTGGTGGGATATCCCTACTTGTTGCTGTTGTTTGCCACCGAGTTTTTGGCTCTGCATCTATTACTCGTCTTAGTTGAATAAGTAATCTTCTCTTTGCTTAATTACGTTTAAAATGCGTAACTGTATTAGTACTTTTACAACGACCCAAATGGCGACCTGTTAGTAAGCATCTGTGTAAACGATTTAGCATTTGGTGGTAGCTTCCCAATGGTCGGACATTCAGAAATTAGTAGAATAACTGTAACAGGTATAATATAAACCATCTTATAAACCAACGTCATCTTTGTTCGTTTGTCCCTTTTTTCGTCAAATGTTTTTGGACTTTCAGTGGTGAAAATCAGCGCTGTCGCATCCTTGCGACTGCACTTATTGAGTCGGTGTCCAATATTGGCATCATATCCTATTTGTCTGTTCCTTCTCCGCAATATAATTGTATTGTGTTAATTTTTCTTTTAATTTCTATGTCTATATTATATGAATATCATGGAAATGTTGTGAACTAGGAAATCATAACTCACCTTACAATTTCCCAGTAATTTTTTTCGTTTACCTGTTGCAATATAATATGAAGCCATCAGCACAAAAGTGGTCTAACCCTAAATTACTCAAATGATTTATGTACGACAAATTATTTGTAACTTGCTATTCTCATGTTTACTTTTTTTCATCTTTGCTTGGAAATTAATTTCCAGTGAGTTTAATTTATATTCCTATTATATTCATTACATAAAAATAAAGTGTTATCAGACAGACGCGCCATGTTTACGTTACATCTATCGATCAAAAGTAACAACTAATATAAACCGCTAAAAATACGCGACCGTAAATCAATCGAACCAATTCCGCTAATCGTATTATAAAGCCCACAGTTTCCTACCGTTGATAATATATCAAAGCATTTTATTTTGTTTCTTCAACGAGACGTTAATAACGGAGATAAAATTATCTAATTTAGATGCGATAAAGCAGCCATTCAATTGCATGAGTTGTGAAGATTTTGTTTTTAACAAGAGAACCAACTCATTCAATGAATGGGGTACATATCGGTGGGTATTACAGCGTTTCGTTACATGCGACGAGTAGCTGGTGTGTCGTATTTTTAACCGACTTCAAAAAAGGAGGCTTTTAATGCGTCCGTAACTGTCTTTCTTTAAATGTTTAGGCTTTCGTAGCCAATTATGAACCGATATAGATTTTTTTATTTGAAAGGATTTGGAAGATTTTTTAAATTAGATAACATATCAATTTTGTTGTCATTGGACCGCGGGCTCCTAAGTCCTGGTACATACCAGGCAATTCCTAAGAACTCAGAATGATTTTTCATAGATATATTGGTAGATTGGTGCCAAAAAAAAAGACTAGGTAGGAACTCCTTGACGACGACCACAATTAAAGTATTGTTAGAAGAAGATTGGGATAGCGGAAACGGACATTTACCACAAAATTCTTTTCACTGAACAGATTAATCTAGCTTACCTTCCCATAACGTCCGAGTGTTTAATTTCGTAGCAAAGGTTATCTTTCGACTTCGACGGCAGCGGTTGTGTTTCGTCAGCGTGCTCCTGTGATTCGACATCTTCCACGATATTCTCCTTGTTCCGTCCGTCGCCCTTCCCGCGTTTCTTTTGCTTAAACAAAACCGATTTCCCAATAAGCGACTATACAGAAACTCCCGCCAGGAAGCAGTCTGCTACGAAAACTCTCAAATAAAAATGTTTGCAGGGACATCACTCACACAGAGTATACATCCCAACATCAGTAGGAAATATCACCGTCAAGACTAGACCGTTATTAATGCTCTTTATTTGTGAATGGAGCAGTGTTGGGACACGGCGTGTCTACACTGTGACGTATGGGGTTTATGAATGAGTGGTTTGGAGCTGGTAGGCGTAGTCTGGGTGTATTTCCGTACGCCACTTGAATCCCCGTGCCAATGGCACGATGTAAAAACTTGTTTCATAACCCCGCCGGTGGACCGGGTGGCCGTGAAACGGCTTCAGGCGTTAGATGCTGCTAGATACAGGACGGTTTAACTGTTTGTTTCAATTTGTCTCTTTCTTTCCAACTTTGGTCTCAAAAAAGGAGATGATCCCCCTTAGTCTGTATGTTTTTTTATGTTGTTGCCTCATAAACTTCTACTCGGTAAACCGATTTTGATGAATCCATTTCAATTTGGTCCAGTTCCGACAATGGCATTCATGGGAAAACCATATAAATATTAAATTTGCATTATAACTCAATATCACGCCAACCGATCTAGATGATTCATTTTTTATTGGAAACGATGTACTTCAATAGTTTGATGAGAGTTTGGAAAGGTTCTGGTTAATTCTATTACGTAATATTCCTGCGTTGATTTGGAGATACAAATAGGACGTCCGCGAGTAATAAGTAACGCTTGATTCGATTGGAAGTCATTTTATATATTTTTACTCGTATACTTGTACGCTTATACACTCCTTGTGTGTAAAGAAACTTAAGACCCTGTGGTTAACTTACGATCTGACGTCAGTGGAGTTTTAATCCTTTCTAACTGCACCATTCAGATTCAGTTTTTTCATATACACAAAAATATTGCTAGCAAAAATATGGGACCGGTGTTTAGGTCACCCTATGAAATGAGAACGATTTCTATCTCTGACTACGACGTTTAGTGTTAGGAATACATGAGAGCTTATTTTTTAATTATACACATTTCTTGAACACCCGTTGTAAGATCTGATACCAGGGATCCTAGTCCGCTAGTTTCCTTGAGGGTTATGAAGTGTGTCAAAACATTCGGCCGTTAATCATTCAGAATTAGCCCGGGTGTCGCGCGACCGGCAAATGTGTAGACTGGGATTTTTGCCGAGCAGTTTTTTTTTTAAAGATTTCACTCCAGATTTATGAGCGCAATTATTTCAAATTTATCTCTGAAGAAAATTTAATCGACATCTTTTAATTTCCTTTTAATTCTGGATAAAATTAATTTAACGGACTTTTTTTCCCAAAATACCTAATATCTAACCTTTTTTTCTTAGTTGAATCTCCGCATACAAGCCCCCGCTGGGACGATCACGTGTTATGTTAGACTCGCACCGACTAAAACCCCACGGTGGTCGCCATCAGCTCTACAGAGGGGTCATGGGATGTCCTTAAGAAAAACAACCACAACACCTCTGCGTTTCATTGGGAAGGCCCGTCTTAGTAGCGGACGTCATAATCGCTACCCAAACCAAAAACCATCGGGAAAATATCAAATATACGAATAGCACTGACAGGACACAAAAATGAACGCAAGCTTAGCATAACGAAAGGAACATAATGACCTATGCCATATGTCACGCAGACAAAGAAAACCGCATACTAGTTAATAACATAAGTAATAACAAGAATTAAATTATATACCTATGCTTCAAGCCGGTATTCTACGAGGTATACTTCTATTAGAAGCCGCCGCCATACCTACTCTAGTGTCGGTTCCTCATGTCTGAGGATCGTGGTCACCATCAGGGTTGCATCTGGAGCGGATGATCTGCCTCCATCGGCTTCTCTCCAGCGCGTCTCTTGCAACAGAGTAAAATTTGAAGGACGACGAGCCTTTTATCTCATCAGACCACCTTGTTGGTGAACGGCCGCGAGATTTTTTACCGGCGGTGTTCCCAACTGAGATCCGTTTTTCTTGACTTTCATCGCATTGTGTGTCCGAAATACGCCAAGATTCGCTGTCGGCATATGGTAGATAAACGAGTCTTAATTTGTAATAGGCTTAGGATCGATGCGTTGGTGCTTTTCACTGTCCAGGGTATACTTAACATGGCGGATGTTCAGCACCACATCTCGAATGCAGCCAATCTTTTACCTCTCTTTGGCTGGGATTGTCCACGTTTCCACTCCATACTGGAAGATAGGGATACCACGTATCAATCTAACTTTGGTTTTGCCGTACCTATACTACCTCTTATAATGGAAAATCTTTCCTGTTTAATCGGAGTATTTACCCTCCGTTAGGTATATCATATTACTGGCAGTTAACGAATATAAACGTAACAACACAAACCACACCGATTGCTTTAACGTTGCCGTAGCCAGAAATTATCTGAATACTCATACGTAATGTGATTAAACAGTCTCATAACACATTATTTGTGGTCAACTGCTTCGAAACTCGGTTAATATTAATTTTAAACACCAGGTCGAGCAGTTCGCGCTGCAAATCCAGAATATACGTCCTCCTTGAGCCAGATGCACCCGATACAAATCTCGTCGCAGACCATTAGCGCTATAGCGTAGGACCGTATGCCATTTGAACAGCTTCCAACGGCGAGGGAACAATAGGCTGGTACTCGTAGTTATGCGTTTCGCGTATTTTAAAACTCCGCTGAAATCAAATCACTGCCAAGAAACAAATTCTCAGTAATGACGGCCGCTTGGCCCGCACTCCGGGATCATCGACGGTTATTAATAAAAAAATATATTAAAAGCTTGTTGCTAACAATGAGAAATGATTTGGAACATCTTTTTAGTCCTTTTATCTCTCAGTTTTTACCGATTGATATCTCGACGCTTGCTCGATGATAAGGAGAGGTGAAAGTGTTGGCCAGCGTGCGTCAGTATGTCATAGCATTTACATTGATGATGGCCATTATTAGCAAGAAGGCTTTAACAACTTCATAGATTGAATTCTCTACAGCTTTTTACACTTTATTAAGCAATCGTCCGATAGCATCGTATCACAAAACATCATACTGTAGTTTCGGACTCAATGTAAGACTAAATGGTGACATAATTGATAACAGACTGGAGCACTGCCGTGATGTGCTTAATACTCGTATTTCATTATAAGGGCGCTTTTAATTTATATTTTTCTTGACGGTCTGCTAGGATGCGGAATGGCGAAGCGGTGAGCTTGTCGTATTGCGCACGGACAGTCATTTGTTTTCATACACGCGTTGCGTCGTTTTCGTTTTCGTTTCTGTTTGATGTTTTCAACAAGAGCACTAACAGTAATGTTTCTTCGTCAGAGTCCATGGCTTAAATTCTGTCAAATATATTTAACACATTACTATTATACCAAAGCTGTTAGATACCCTTTCAACAAATAAAAACAAAATAGTTTCGATGACTCAGATTGCATCATTTCCAAATACTGGAATAAACAAATTTGAACTTTTCTAAGTATTAGTGTAAATTAATATTTACTGTCACAGATTATTAGATTAGAGTCTTGTGATATACTGAGCCGGGTCGTGGTGCCAAGCCAATTTAAAAAGCGGGAGATAAAGTTAAAAATAATTTATTGGATGATCGTTAATGTTGCGTGAAATGTTTCTATCGGCCTGACGTGCGGCCTCGCTGACAGCTGACAACTGACGTGAGGCGACAGGCCGTCGGGCGCGGCCGGACTTGTCAATAAAGATTTAATTTCTACTGAACGTAGTAGAGTTTCAGCTATGTTTCAAATAAAAGAACGATTTACGTGTAAAACAAACAAACATAGTTCATTAAACCAAAGATCCGCTTACTAAATTATTACAAATAACAAAATATTGATAACTATGAAATCTTATCTCAGAAAGACCATCATCATATCTGGGAGGTCATAATTAAAATCATTAATGGCGGTACATAATTAAAACCGTAATGCGATGCAACCTCTCGAAACGCTCGCTACGACACTTCTAATAATTACATTGAAATTGTTGTAGAGTCTTGACGTCATCGTCTGTATTTTTTTACGAAACCATAAAACAGTTAAGAAATATAGATACTGAATATATGTTTTTTTCTATTTTATTATTGTTATATATTTTGTTATTCTAAAGCCGGATCACCTTACGGTATGTTATACGCAATACGCCCCATAGTCCTGGGCTCGTGAATAAGGCTACAGTATCCTCTCCCTGTCGTAGAAGGCGACTAAAAGGGGCTTCGGGCTCACGAGGCGACAAGGGTCTTTGTCGTCCTCTACAATGGTCCCGGGATGCAGGCGACATCGGCTGGCCAGCATCGCCTTGTACTGCGAGGGTGCTAGGGAAGGGATTACTTTTCCCAGGAAGTGTTAGTGAGTAAAAACCTCAAATAACCCTGCCTTCCTCCCAGAATTCCTTTATACAAGTTCGAGGTTGAAAATGGCGGCCATTACAAATTGCAGTCAAGGCAATTGTTTCCTTGTAAGAAGTTCGTCTTACGAGTAGAACGATACCCGAGTCGTCTGACCACACATCGTTAATTAGGATCATTTACAACGGGCCCTAACGCATATTACACAAATGTTTTGACTGGTCGATGTTTAGCGAATTAATCTCGCGTCTTGTAATAAATTCACCCGCTTATATTTATAGGTGCGTGCAGAGAATTAACGACGCCGGCGGCCGCTGCCAACCGTTCGCTTTTATTGAAACGTTCAATGTCGTTAAACGCGTTGTGAAGTCAGCTGTTGTGTAATTGACACATTATATTTTATAAGGATTAAGAAAAACCAAATTAATTTACATTATATACTGGCAAACATTTTAAAAAGTTAATTTGCATTTAGCACGAAGCCAGAATGAATAAAAATCCATATTTTATTAAGACAAAAGCGCTGCGAACCATTTGTATGTACGAGTATCTAATATCTATATAATTAAGATTAATTCATTCATTTTATTACAAAAGGGATGACATTTTCTTTCGTGACTTGATTAATCATATGTAATCTGTAGGTTACCGTTTTTTGAAATACAGTATTTCCATATTTTAGAGATTTGTTGTTGGAACCATATTATCTGCATTCCTCTTTATTTATATTAATAGATTGGTTATTTCATAAATTAATAAATGCCATAAACCTTTTTCTTATGCGACCTCTTATTCATGACGATCCGGATTCAAATCTGTAACAAAAACAGCGATTTTTAATGTTTCACTTCAAAGTGGCGAGCTAATGGGCGCCGTCTGTCCGCGCACGTCCGGTCACATCCGCCGCGGTAATGTTTGTTTGTGTATGGTGTCGCAGGCAATCATATCCCGGCATATCTGTAATTGTGTCCATATATATATATATATATATATATATATATAATATAGATTTATTATTAAGCTCAATATTATTATAAATGCCATGAAATGTAGTAAATCGCGCACACGATGTAAGATAATACTGGGCACCGCTGAAAATCAGCGCTGTGACATGCTTGCGACAGTATATACTGAGACGGTGTCCAATGTTTTTTAATGTATGCCATATTTTGTTTGTAATGTGTTTGTACATGATATCGATGAATTAAAGAACCTGATGAAGGCTTCTTCACGTCGATATTCTACAAGGTCGTATAACCTCCTCGACCAAAACTGTTTCAAAGCCCTGCCACTGTTAAAATTAAAATTTTGTGATCCAATACTAAGTATAATAGCAAAAATAACATATTATGTTACGAAATCTAACCTCTTTACACACAAAGTTAATTTAACTGTGTGGTCCAATTGTTTTAATAAATACATCAAAATTAGTAAGTATTTAAAACTAAGAAGGTCGCGTTGCAAACGGCTTAGCTAAATGGTCTTATGAAATCTTTACGGTATTTAACCGTGTTTACTGCGTACGGCTTCGGCAGTAGCTCCGTGCGCCCGGCTTACTTATATTCTAATAACATAACCTATGAAGGCTTAGTAATCTGATAATTTGATTAGTTATACCCGCGCGGTGACTACCTGCGGTCGGGCGACCAATAACTGAAATGTTTTTAATGGCCAACAGATTCAGTGACCGAATTATTATGGCTCTATGAGGCTCTCTTATGAGTAGCTTTCGTTATTCTACACAACAAAACATTCCAAATGAGAGTCCTAATAATTTACGGATGTGCTCCAGTAGTGTAATATTGGAGTAGAAATCTGTCATTAAACCCTGGATAGGGCACATATACACTATATATCTATATGTTCAATAGCACTTAATAATCACACATAATTATGAAGAGTAATGAAAGGAAGATTCAGAAAAATCACTTGTTTTCTTCGTGTACTCAAATCATTATTTGTACATTTATTGGTAGTTAGCTTCAGCAATGGCAGCTAAATATAGTAGCTAGCGTTCGTGTTCGCATTCTTATGAAAGGACATTTGAATCCCAACCGGGTTATAATAAACATTTTTTGTAATTTCATAAATAGAAAGAAATCAACAGTTACAATTTTTGCACGGTGCAATCTCTCGAATATGTGACAATATAGGACCCAATAAGTCTGGTGAAAAGGATATTATTAGTAGAAACATAACGCATAATCGTAACATTTTTTTCATTCAATCCCCAATGAAGTTGAACTTCAATATATAGTTAGTATTAATAATAGTGTCGATGTAACTAAATTAGTGGCAATGAAGCATCAGTGGCTCGGGTCGTGGAACAACCTCAAATAGAACACAAAATTCGAATTACATTCGAGAACAAATGGACGTTAAAGTAGGGTAACATTGAGAGGCAAGTGAGGCAACACTGCATTCTGTGCAACATAGTAGACGCCAGTAAATCACTAGCGCGGGACACGTGCGCCCCGGGCTCGTAGCACTCCGCTACGTACGCGCCTCTAGTCCGCATACGTATTACACTGCTCGGGTATAATAACATATATTACCACATACACACAAATTCTGTATGTGGAATGTCTCAATCTCATTTTAACCGACTTGAAAAAATGGAGGTTGAAAATTCGTATGGATTTTTTTTAATGTTTGAGCACTTTTAGTATGCATCATGCCGGGATGCATATTAGTAGGTTTATGACAATGCATGACTTAGTATCTTAAGTTTCTTTTTCGATAATGAGCACTATTGTGAAAGAAGAATGAGGATATACGTAACGTAGACCGTTATTCTCACCAATGTTGGGACTATTAACGACGATCTTAGCTTAGTGACTAAGATTCTGGCTTACAACTGGACGATGGGGTTTAAATCAGTTAGGCTTCAAGGGCAATGAGTCTTTAATTTTTCTATCATTCTGCCGTATCTAATATGGGATTGTCCGTACATTTTCAATCAGGCAAATGTCTTAGTTCGTGTACATTGCATAACTAACCGTTTACGATTCGAACGCAGATTGTACGCGTTCTACGAAAGTCAGTGCTTATTTTAGTGGCGGATAATTTTCTTATAGACGAAACAACAATTATCTCTAAAGGTTTCTTCAGCGAAGTTTATCGTTATTCATCCAGTATAATCTGGAGTTATAATGAGTGTTTAGTCAGATATAGCGTAAATCACAATTGGGCGACGTGTAGCGCGTAGCCAGCAGCGGTCTTGGCACCAGCTCGGCGTCTTCGGATACCATGCTAAGAACGCCAACCACTCATCTGATAGTCCCGTTCTATTCATTTGTTGCTGCTGAGATATGATCGATCTGAATACAGAAGGAACACCAACAAACAATTTAAGGGGTCATTTCATAATACAAAACATAAGGTCGTAAGTTAAAACTCGCCTACTTGAATATTCTCGTGAACCATGTCCTAGCCTGTATGTTGGAAAGATGAAAAATATATTAGAAAAATTAGTGACAATTTCCTCGCTTTCTTAATAAAAGAAATTCTTCTGTTGGTTGTTGGATCTCTGTTGTTCCTCTTCGGTAATATAGCCGTACTCTTTCTCTGAGGAAAATCATGCTTTTTAACCGATCTGGGGTAGACAGCACTGGCCAAAGCAATCACAATCCACATTTCACTGCTTGTTTGGTTTCAAATGTATCTAATGGGCCTAAGCCTATGAGGCGCGTATAAATTTAAAAAATGTACTTGTCAACTGATATTTAAATCAGGTGTTGAGTTGAGTGACCAATGAACGCTCATTTTGTACTCATTTGGTTTAGCGGACTCGGGCCCCGGTATACGTGATTTTCATATCACTGTTAAGATTAATATACATTTAAATAAGATTTTATTTAATAACATTTGATAAGATAAAGATAATAAATAATAGATTTCACAATCTCAAAATGAGCGATTGCACTGCATGTCGGAGTCGTATTCGCATGACTATTTCGCGTCCCTTAATTAGTCATCATAGAGACGTCGGCCGAGCCTGATCTCCGTGTTGGCACTCCTCCCGCCTCATTGCGGGACGCCATTCCACATTTCAGTTCACTGCACATGCTACTAATTAGGGACTAAATTGTCCAAGTTCATGTCAGATTGCTACGTAGCTGTCTCACATGTCTAATCTTGTATGTTGTTAAACCACATGTTCTTGAATTAAATTTTTTTACGAACGCTTGATTTAGGGAGTATGCTGGAGATTGCGTTATGAAACTTGTGATCGGGCGAGGCAAAGAGAAGTTAAGATAGAGAGAGAGTGATGGTTCATATATGTAAGACATAATGTATCACACTGTCGAAACAAGAGAGAGCAGTGCGCGCGCAAAATTTTTACATCTATACAATAAATATAAATAATATATATATATATATATATATATATATACGAGTATATGGGGCTAAAGCATAAAGCAGTTTTACTTCAGCCGTGTGGTCAAAAGCACACTAGTTTTCCTTATTATATAGAAATAAGGTAAACAAACATATATTTCACCTTTTCCTATATTAGTCATATATGGAAAATTCACAAGAAGATCCTCCAGAGAAACTGCAACTGTGTTGCTGGACTTTGAAGAACGCGCTGTCTCGTTTCTTCAGAGTCCCCAAATCGTATCCCTAAGTTGGTAGAGTGAGTACGTACATAGATACATATAAACGCGGAATGAGTACCAATTTATTCTGTGCTACAGTTTTTAGACGTTTATGCGATACGACATACATTTATTACATGGCGAATTTCTGTTTTCCATAAATATAACACAGGCATACAAGCGGGAATTTAATACATTGTGTTAAAAAGTGTACGCAAGCTTCTATTAAGGAGTACTGTGACACATTGCAAATGTACCGCGGCGAGCAATGGAAACAGAATATTGTATGCTCTATCAATACAAGAGAACTTTTGATGACGTGAATGAAGTATTTTAATTTTAAATTCCTTAATTAAGTTGTAATTTCGTGTAAGTAGTTGAGAATAATTTTGATAAAGTCAATTTAATAGACACGATGACGTGTGATCAATCGGCACTCAACGTAAGCGCATTGGCATCAGCACTTGGCAGCCGAGTGACGTCCACGTCGACAGCTATCGGAATGCCTCTCGGACGTGACTTTGAATCTTTCAACTTGTTGCAATCAACGGGCCATTTTGTGTATGTAAAATTGATATCGATTGACATACTGGCAGATTTATGACAATCCAGACTAGGCAAGTAATCCTTAACAACGTCACACAACTCCTAAACAATGATAAATAATGCCTTGATAACAAGAAATGAGACAAATCTCATTTTAGACCCAGCAACTGCTCCTGTGATGTACTCTGATTTGCCGCTTGAGATGTTTTCTGTTATAGGGTTGTTTGCCGGGAAGCATAACCGTTCTTACTTGAGGGTGTCCAACAGGACCGGACCACGGCTGCATTAGATCCTTCATATTTGTACCAAGGTTGAGGACCTCTTCAACTCATTTAGAAAGAACATGTTTACCCTAATCTCACTATGGCTTCTTTAATTACGATAGGGAGAGACGAAGAATTTGTTCCGATTCATAGCCCAATTGTAATAGATCGAGTCATATAAAGTGCGAGACATGGGAAAGCTTGAAAGTCTTTATTCATTATTATTGGTAAGAATTTTTACCTACAATACTATCAAGAATAACTTGGTATATTTTTATTAATGACTGATGACAAAATAAATTAAGCAAAGAATTGTTTTAATATTTGCATTCATTTAAAGAAAATTGTTACAATAAAATTAGAAATTAATGAAATATGTTACATAATTAAGTGAATGTAAGTCGTAGCAAAGTGAATAAAATCGTTGTAGACGAAAGACATACTTTAATGAAATGTCTATAACTTGTACACCATAAAATAAGGAAAAAACAAACTGGAAATAAAAATTATAAACTAACCTCTAGGAATCGTCCGCAGCTAAACTACCCACACAAACACTTACGACACCGATCCAAAATTAATCTCAAAGTTTAAAATTCTACAAAAAATATTTTTAATCTCTTTATAATGTTTTCAAACATCAAAGGCGGGAAAATGTTTTATAATGGCGGCCGCGCGCGTTTCCCGCGCACTCCGGGAGACTGCACCGCACTGCCCGCCGCCTGACAATCAAGTTAGTCAAAGTCCGGGCGCGCCGCCCTCGATTTCGTAATAACCATATGGGAGTGAGATTTGCGAGACATTTTCTTGTATTACATTTGGCAAGTGAGACGCGCCACATGCTGTTAATGGCGTTAAACGTTTATTTTTCACTTCGGAAGCGATTCTTTACGGCGGCACACTATATGCCTTGGGTTCGAAATGTTTGTTTGCCACGTGAATTACGAATTTACACATATTAGAATGTAATAACACAAAGCAGACACAAAACATACGAGGTTTTTCGAGCGATAATACTCAATATCGAGAAACATAACTACCACCCACTGCTTGCGTAGTAAACATATCAAAATTGATAAACCATTTACACAAGAAAATATTTTCAACCGACTTCAAAAAAGGAGGAGGTTCTCAATTCTTCTGTATTTTTTTTATGTTTTTTACCGCATTACTTTGAACTGGGTGAACTGGTGTTGATTCTTTTTTATTTGAAAGCTGATGTTGCTTACTGGTATTTAATAAATTAATTTGGTAAAATACCCACAGTGGAATCTATGAGGAAACCATATAAGTCTTTAAAGGTATTAAGTGTGTGCGCGACAAATGGACGAATAACTCAATATCATGACAACCGATTTCAATGATTCTTTGAAATATTGAAAAAATTTTGGTTAGGTTCTGATTTATATCTTTTTCTTTATAATTATTTTCGTTTTATGTAGTCGTAATTGATTTTTAAAGGATGCACACCTTTTTATACGTACAGATTGGTCCAATTTATAATCTGCGGACTGCTGATGTTTGTATAGAATAAGTAAAAAATCATAATGTTATCATTACTGACAATGATTTAAGTATAATGAGCAGGGACACGGGACTCTTAAACTTATATATAGATATCATTCAGTACTTTCACAGGCAGCTTCAATGATTCGCTGTGATATTGGTGTAAAGATGTTGTGTCGTATCCGGCGAGGTCCCGCCCGGCCTATAATAAGCGTCTCGATCCGCGGACGAGCGGGAAGAATAATAAACAAAGGAGGGTCATTAAAATGGCTATTTCGGAACGTCTGCCCCGCGCCACGGGACTTCTGCACGCTGTCGTCACAAGCTGAAGCGTTCACGAGTACAACACAATAATTGAAACGCAATAAAAGGAGCCGGCCAAATAGAATAACTGATGGAGCCGCGCCCCGGAAATCCGAAATATTTGACCCATAGCGATTTCTATCCTTGCAGTATCCTTGAGTATCGTACCAAAGAATCACATGATGAACACCAGTTGACGCCACCTAAATTTTTTGGCACTGTGTACTTAGACTGTGAATCCGATTCAATCTCGGAAACGGCTAGGACGATTTTCATTAAATTTTGTATGTAAGGACTTTGGGAACGATAAATCGATCTAGCTAGATCTCATTCAAAATGTAGTAACACGGATAAGCTAGTCACTTTTGAGTGTAGTCATAGGCAGAGTGGGTGATTGATAAACAGTATTGGCGGTATTAAGGCGTAAAGAAGAGGAAACGAGGGATTGTGTTGCGACTAGCAGTGCTAGCAGTTTTCATGTTATCGAGTTTCTTTAACGGCACATTGTTCTAAGCTATTTTAATAGAATAAAGCAACTTGACGAGCACGATGTATACCTGCTATTGTTAGTGGAGTTTCTAGTTTTGTCAGTAAGTGGCAGGGAGCCTGTGACTTGTGCCGCCACATTCCTGGCACGACAGCGAGATCACTCCGTGCTGCGCCGGTATTTCTATCACAAAAAGCAAACGGCGTCGCGCGTACGGCCCGCTACCATCCTCGAGCTATCTTCCACCCGCTCTATTGTTCTCACTGCTAGAAACGGGTCAGTGGACCAGTTTATTATTAATTTATCGCATTAGCGCGGCGAAAGTCTTCCCTTCCGTCTTATACACTGCTTAAAACTATACTCCCTAGAAGACTATAGTACAAATATAAAAAAATACAATTGAAGCAAGATAAAATGGACAAATAGGACATATTGGATACCAATATTGGATATCGTCGCAGCATGTGCTGTCAGCAGCCTTGCGACTGCGATGATTTTCAGCGGTGCCCAGGACTATTCAATGTCGTGCGCATATTTTAATAACCTAAGTAGTCGTAAAGTAGGAAAAATGCAAATGCAATGCAGTTTTTATGAAAACCAAGCAACACAGAGGATGTCGAAACCCATGTGTGGCTCAAAAGCCGCAGATTCCGACCTCTGGTCTGTGTAATTCTATCAGTTTAAATTACATAAGCGTCAATATTCGAATCGATTAGGTTAGGTTAGTACCTGCCCACGGCGATCCGCCGTGGGAGCTCGTGGCGGGGGTTCTGGCCGAGGTGTCCGACTATGTCTCGGATAGAAGGGCCCTCGGAGAGAACCCTCTGCCAGAAGAGGTCCGGCGGATCCGTCGGTTAGGTGAGGTAGCACTATGCCGGAGGTGGGAGGAGGACCTGGCGCATCACCCGTACGGAACACGTACAACGGGTGCTCTGCGCCCGGTCCTGGAGCGTTGGATGCGCAGGAAGCGCAAACCTCTCACCTTCCGTCTGACGCAGGTGTTCACGGGGCATGGCTGCTTCGGGGACTACCTGTGTCGGACGGCCCGACGGGAGGCTGATGAGCGGTGCCATGATTGTGGCGCTGCGGTGGACTCTGCCCAGCACACCCTGGAGGTGTGCCCGAGATGGGCAGCGCAGCGTTGCGACTTGGCATCAGCCATCGGTGGAGTGGACCTGTCGCTTCCGAGCCTCGCACTTGCGATGGTACGGAGCGACAGGTCTTGGTCGGCGGTCGCCTCCTTCTGCGAGACAGTCATGTCCCAGAAGGAGGCTGACGAGCGGGTCAGGGAGGGGAGCCGTGGGGCTCCCTCCCTCCGCAGGCGACGAGTCGGGGTGCGCAGGGGACGTTTCAAACGTCTCCTCTCGCTGCCCCCGTAATCCGAAGCGGGGCCAGGATGGGAACCTGGCCCCAGCATGCTTCGGCGTCGTCGGGACTTCTCTGAGTGCCGGAGGAGTCCCCTTCGAGGGTGAAGTCCGGTCTTGCCGAGACCGGCCGGTCGTTGGGGTGTCCTGTCGCTGACAGATCCGGGACACCCCGCTCATAACGGCTGATGGCATTCGCGGTAGGTTTAGTGGGTATGGGCTGCCCAGGCCGAGTCCCACACATCCCTCCGGGCCCACCCAGGGAACCGGAGGATGGTTAATAACTCGATTCCCCCGCGTTAACAAAAAAAAAAAAGTACCTGCCCACCGAACCCACCGAGCTTGACGCTGAAAGTAAAAGATAACAACAGTACTCAAGTTATTGTTATCGCTAGTATTATCACTGACCTGTCTGGCCCGGCTGTCTAGGATTCGAATCTCAACCGGATGGTACCAACGAATTAGCTATTGCTGTCGGCTCTACTCCGCTCCAACATCGTCATTGTAGCTTTTATTTCAAAAATTATACAATATCAATAATATATATTAAGAGTATACCGACACGACGACAAACAACGAGTACATTGCGGTGTAACCCGCCTAAGTGCATTTACTTGTTAAGTTCAGAATGTAATGTACTCGTATTTTACAAAAGCTGCTTCTCTGATGTTCTATTTCCGTATGTGTGCGGGCCCGGCGTTGCCACTCATTAAAACATTTACAGCAAAATAAAACACGCGTTAGAGATGTTACTGTGCTCTGAACGATCACACAGTTAACGTCACTATTCATATTTAACATCGTATGTAAATTTGTTGAAGTTTAATCTATCAAATAACACGTTATTTCCAACCGACTTCAAAAAAGAGAAGATTCTCAATTCTTCTGTCTGTGTGTTTTTTTATGTTGGTTACCTAATATCTTTCGACAGTGTGAACGATTTTGTTGATTCTCTTTTTGTTTGAAAGCTGGTGCCTCCCATGTGGTCCTGTTTTCCATCCCATTTGGGTTAGTTCTGACAATGACATCCTTGAGAAAATCTTATAAGTGATAAATTTCCATCAATAATGTGCGCCACTCAAGTCACTGGGCGAATAACTAAATATCACGCCAACGGATTTCCAACATTATTTTTTTATTGTAAAGGATATACTTAAATGGTAGTTTGATGAGAGCTTGTTTTGGTTCTGATTAATATTCCTATTCTATTTGAAGTCGGTTTTTGATTTTACTCGTAAATACTTTTACTCATTTTTTGTTATGATTTGTGTTCTACATTTGGTCGTGACTCATGTTTTTATATAACAGAATACAAACAATATACAACTAATGGTAAAATAATATAAGCCAGCTGTATATCGATACTAACAATTGATCCTTAGCTAACTGAAAAAAGTGTACTTTATTTTTAATTATATAATAATTAAGATACTTATTTCAATTTAAGTATCCGTAATTGATTTATTCATGGAAAATACAAAATGTTTATTTTTCTTTTGTTATTTATATTTTTTGATTTAGTTTTTAAGTAAACGGATTATACACGTAATTCGAGTTAGAGTTCTATAGATTGTTGGTGACGATCTATAATATTTTAATGATATCTTTAATCAATAAAGTGACAAGCCGTACGGTAACATGTCACCTAGTTACTAAGCAATATTATATTCTGAAACGAATCATTCAGGTATTATATGATAGACAGATAAATCGGCACTAAACTTATACGATGGTTTACTTTGAAATAATGTTTCTAAACGATTTTTTTTACACATGATCGTCTCAGTCAGCCCGGCTGGTTATTTTCTTTGCCATCTTCTGCATATGGCATCGAACCCACCAAGCACTGAGCTCCTTCTAAACGTATCTCACCAACTAAGAAGCAGAGTTGAGACGGTCTATTAGGATCGCATAAATAATCATGTTCTATATAATAGACAGCTTCGAAGTTTACTTACAAAACAAAACTCGTGTAGGACGGTTACAGCTGAAACCAATTTAACGCTATAAATACATTATCAGATCGTTCATCAGTTGCAGCGAAATATCCCTGAAAATGATGGCATAGCGCTATGTGGGGTACATCTATTTCCGTTATATACCAACATCACATGTACACATCCGACCAGAATAGTTATCATATCTCCACAGACCCGAAACATATACTCTGTTAAGTCGTTATGCTGTAAACAAATTTTGGAGTTATTAACAAAAGCCAACTTGTAACTTTCTAACTAAGATCAGGGCTCGCGCCTGCATTTGCCATTGACGTTTAAATTAAGTAGTACCAGTACGTTAAAAAAAGTAACCGTTGTCAGTCATATCCGTTATCATTAACTAATACGTCAAATACTTAATACACACAGTTGGCGTGCCAGTGGTACTCCACTGGGAAACCATACTGCCACCAATAATCTAAGACTACTAAAACAATATATATTTAAGACTATAATGCCAATGATTTTGTAATCAATTAGTTTAGGAAACTTGGGGCTCAGGTCAAAAGTCAAAATATACAATTTCTTTGCGAATTGTCTGTTATATTTACTTGTCTTGTGGAGAAACTGAAAGAGAATTTCGTTTCATTTTGAGAGTGGCAGTAAGTACTAGAATGTAATCAGATATTTCATGTGTCGGATGGTGCGCGGAAACGGCGATCGTGTTTATTGTGATTCTAAATCTTCTCTGTGTAAATATTTAAGCGTAATAACGGACAATTGGCGTGTGCTACCAATGCTCGTTTAATCAAAGTACGTAGGTGAGTACGTACTCGACAATAGTGGGCACAAATATCATCTTACGAGAATTTAGTACACAACATATAATTATTGTTACGTATAGAGAGAGGTAGCTAAGTGTCCGGGCGGTCGCCTCAAGTTGTTATACTCTATTTACCTACCTGTGCCCAGCAGTGGGACATATATAAAGGCTGTAAATATAAGAGTTAAATTTTAATCTCACTACGAATACTACACTCGGCCTAGAGCTATGCGCCAGAGTTTGAAATTTCCTGTAGAGCAGCGCGTTTGCATTCTGTTTGGAGCATTGCTGTAGTGGTCCCTACATAGACGGCAAGTGTACCCGTAGTGGCAAGAGGACCCGTAAATGTTGTATAGAGTCTAATGCCACTGTGTTTCACTGTATTATCTTGTTCGATCTAATTTCAAAATCAGTCGTTGCCCATACAGTAATTACTCCACTAAACTCGAGTATGTTTGTGGTGAGGTGAAGAAATTCTTAACAATCATTATAATGAATTTCATTAAATAAGATAAAACACCAAACTGAACGTTCCTCTCGATAAGAAATAATGTGTATGAAAAATTAGTTGAGAACCCAACAGTTTATTGCCAATCAGCCGTAAATATACACACGTATTGTAATTTCGGTTACGAAGATAGTGAGTACCGACAAGACGAACAATAACAAATGTACTCGAATGAAACAATCTGTGTACTCCCCGATGGCCCATTTACAAAGAAACTAATACAAACATCGAACGGAAACGTTACGAAGTCTGTTAATTTATGAACTCTGTACTGACGAAGAGCGCCCGTCGGCTGACTTCTGACGCCTGCCGCTTGCTTCACAACTGAAATAAATGGAGCAGTTGCGACATCCAACGATTTGTCAATTCTGGTACAATAGTATAGAGCCCCAAGTCTGTTAAGCCAATTGTGTACCAAAATAACGTTCATTGTCATTATAGTAGTCTTTTAGTTCATTACCACCAAAATAACGTTCATTGTCATTATAGTAGTCTTTTAGTTCATTAGTGCCAATATGCTTCACTGATGGCGTACCACTGGCACGCCAATCGTATGTGTTTGTTTTAGTATTTAACGTATTTGGTGATGAGTGAGTTGTGAGTGAGAACTATCTGATCAAGCTATGATTAGGCCTTCTATTGCCACAATGCTATCGCGCTCAGACTGTGACCCCACGTTTAAAGCCTAAGCTCAACCTTGTATTGTAGCTCATAATAAAAGTTTTGGCTAATCGCTCTAAGAACTTAGTCACCTCTTAATTCGACAATAATTAAAAAGTATTTATCAGAGTGTTTACAAATGCACTGCTTTTGCTTGTAGATAATAATAATTGTAGACGTTTGGTTAAAAGTTAGCGGCAAATAACACTAGCGTCGAGCGAGACGTGGAAGGGCTAGCGGCGCATGTGTACAGTAGCGCGCGCAATTATTAATTTCTATAAATTACTAATAAAGTGATTTTGTTTGTACATTTTTAAATTAACGTATTCACAATTTACAATCACAAATATAAATTAACAAAATAAAAATACAATGCAATACAACTTAATAAAATAAAAACAAACTAAAAAAGTCAAAATTAACTAAAAAGAAGTCAAGTCAATTAACATAGAATTTAGAAAGGGACTGTACAGCAGGAGCAAGCGGGGTATGGTACCACAGGAGACAATAAGCGCTCGCGCATGTGCGCCCGCGCCCCCTTTATCCCTCTGTGACAGCTTATTTTCAACTTCTGCGCATTAACGGTCAGCGCTAGAGTTATTTGCCGCCAACTGTACATGTATTTAATATTAGTTGTGTGAAGTGTACGCACACCAGCCGTTCATCTTCCAGCCACAAATATTTACTTTTAATTAAGCGATGCTGACGCAGGAATAACGTGGACTCGTCTTACGTCGGGACCGATACACGGAATTGAACAATATTTAATACCGCCATGGAGCAACACTCGTTCATTTAGATTGATACGGGTAAATATTTACATCGCAAAGCTTGTTTAATTATAAATTACTAGGTTTTGCGCGCTATGAGGAGGAACAAGTTTTTGTTAATAAACCAATAGAGCAGCTCGGATGTACAGCTCCGTCATTATCTACTTTTATTACATGTCACACAAGTCGTGTCAAAAAAGCAGAGATAAGAGGCTGATGCTTATGATCTGATGGTATGTATAAAAAAATAATTGCTAAAAATTTGTGCGCGTTGTATGGCGTTGGTCTCATTACCTGTCACGTATGGGACCTAATAAAAAACGGACTGCGAAAGCTACCTCTGTCAACCTACCGCTAGAGTTAAATGGACGTTGTACAACGTTTATTAATAAGAAATTCAATCATAGATTCATGCTAATAAGTAAGACTATTTATAATATACAAGATTATTTGTTGTTGCGCTTAGAGTAACGGTAAAAGCGGAGTCTCTCGACCACGTAGAAGACAAAGAGCGAGGCAATCAAACAAAATAATTATTCAACAAACTCTTATTATTAATGTAATAACATTGAGCATCATAACACTTGGTACGCACCACACAGACGCAACGTAACCCGCCGCCAGTGGCACGAATAGGAACATTGAAGAGTTTTGCAGATTCAAAATAAAAAATTTCACCACCCCTATAGCAATAGAAGGGGGCGATTTCACCACGCCGCCGAAATAAACGTTATTTTGGATAAAAAACGAGTATTCTTTAGACTACACGACTAAAGTAAAACTTCTTTAGCTCCATCTATATGGATAATATACACACGATTGTTGAATAGAGAAAGAAGATGTGCGCGCGCATTACTCTCTCTTGCTGCTACAGTGTGATAAAGACAATAGGCCTGCACTGTGTCTTAGAAATACGACACGTAACTCTCCTCCATCTAACTTATATCACCCGATCACACTTTTCGTAACGCATTCACCAGCTTACTCGACAGATTAAGCATGCGTAAAGAAGTCTTACTTAAAAAGGTTTGTGAAGTGAAACCTCTTTTTGACCGAGTAATGAAAATGTAACAATGTATTAAAATCGTCCATGTTGCATAGTGACACAATAAACATGAAACATAATACATGAGTGTAAATCTAAACTGCAAAATATACAATATTGATATTGAATGTCGAAATTACTTTAAAAATATCTAACATATATCATATGTAATTACGTCCACTGGAAAACGTAAATTAATTCATGAAATTCCTGCGCACACTCTTCAAAATATATCCACAAAAATACCATGAAATTGAGCAGGTTGATTTTGGATACCGCTAACTAGCTGACATGCTTAATTCCTTACACAGTACATACTTACAAACTAAATCATTCATAGAAATTTGTTATATTTATTTAATAATAATGTTAATATATTTTCCCTGTCTTTAAGGCTTAAATTAGTTTTTTTTTAATACAAATGAGAAACTCATCTGAACTAAATGAAGATAAAACATGCTTAATAACATCCGCAACTTAGGAGATTGCCTTTGAAAAAAAAAGATGGAAATAATAAGGAAAGTGTGTTGTTATTATTTCAAGGTGGTATTTTTTGTGGCTTTGCTACTTCATCAAACTGCAATACAAACAACAGTGGTCCACTGCATGGCTTGTACCTTGACTTGTAATGATATCTCATGTTTATGCAAATGTTACACATTGAATAAAGCTACTTTTACAGATTGACACCATTCAATGGCTTTAAACACATAAATATTAAGCAACAGATAAATATTTTTAATCCCAAGTAAATGTCTATAGTTTTATATCATAGTCAACAGCCAAATCTTGTGGCAGTTCATTTGGCATAAAGTTAAAATTAACAATTTTCTTATAGATGTTTTCTAAATGAGGGTAGGGATTTATCAACAGATTTCTACAGTTGGAAAATTAAATGTGTAAATTGTGCCTATATGCTTTAACTTAACTAATGCTGGATGATTACAACATATCTTCATAAAGGAAGACAAAGCCATCTAGCTATCCCTCTCCGGCCGTTGCTGTGTCATAATCTTTACAGCCACTATAGCATTCAACAATTTGATTGCATGTTTCAGGAATACTGATTGACGAGCTGCAACATTCCCGTGTATGGATTCCCTGTGTCACAAATCGTAATTAAAATCTGCCCTCTCCAGATCTCGTATCTCCACAATGTCTGTCTTTAAACGCAATTTGAGGATTTCTCTCCATATCGCTTCGCGGTGGTCCTTGTTTGTGATGCCCATTCTTAAAAGTGTATTATCATTGATTCGTACCAGAGCTCTGCCTGTAATATCATGCTGTAATCAATAAAATTAAATATAGACTATTATAGTTAGGTGAATATCACATTAAATCTAGCACCTAATTTAAATTAATAAATTATGAAATGTAAGTGTAACATTGATTGATAACTGATTGGACTCACAATAACTGTGTGCACATCCCGAAATCATAACCGCTGTAAGCTACTGTCCAAATTTATTTTGTTATAATTTGATATTTCAATACAGAATGACCTTGTATAATATCTTGGATTGAAACATGTAAAGAAAATTTAAGTTAAAGCTATATAAAGTTTAAGCCAACTTTTTCCCAGTGTCTATTCAGATCAACCATATAACAACCCATAGTCATTTAATTATTATTTTATTGTATTTCTTTTCTATATCAATATTGTTAATTTTCAAAACATCTAATGATGTAACAATGTAATTTGAACATGGTTTATCCAGTGTTGTGGAATGCCGTTCAACTGTTGCAAGTATGCTTTTATAAATATCAAGCAATTAAATTCAAGAGTAATGTCAGCAAATGGATAGAAGCTTTTAATAACCATAATAATTGCTTGGGATCTTCTATTTGATAAATATTAGAATATAATATCCTATATGATTATTCTATTGTGATGCTTTATCAAGATTCAAATTATACCACCAACAATGAAACTGTATAATACACTTTTAAATTGCAGTTTTGTTAGTTGAAAACTAATTTAAAGGTGATGATAAGACCACTGAAATGTGGCCTCACCGATAAAGGCACTCATCATCTATGTTCCTTCAAATAGTATCTGGTAAAAACTTTTTTCGTGATCAGTAATACTTGCCTCCAAACATTCCAGTATTATAATAAACATTTCAAAGTAAGTAAGTATTTTAAGGATCCCACAACAAGTAATTTAGATTTTTACAAGTATAAAACATAACAGTGTAGTACACTACCTCATGAAATCTCTCCCAATATAAATTGTAATAATCACTGCAATGTCGACGCAACCATTTCTGTACATCTGCTTCAGTCCACAAGTAAACTGCCTTTGGTCTTGTTGCTTTACTCTGAAATCAAGAAAAATATCATCTCACAGTGCCTGTTGGACTGTTACTGCTTATGTTGTATTAATTAGGATTTGCCTCTTTTTATTGTTATAGGAATATATAAATAATGCCGAAAACAAGTTAATATATAATGCAGACAAACAATCAAGAAACTAAACTTTTGATTTGGGCTTTGAGTCGAGGAAGTAAGTGGTGAGGCCGGCGGAAAAAGTGGCCATAAAAGGAAGTATTCTATAGAGGACCAGATTAGTAAAATGATAAATAAGGCGATAGATAAGAATCACTTGCAACTATGCGTATGAACTATTAACATTACCTTGGGCTTATTAGTATTTAATGCAGAGTCCTCAACCATATCGTTAAATCAATTTTGTTCATGCTTTATTCAATTTCACTATATTAAAATTTCTGATTTCTAAACAAAACATAAGTAATGTGTTGTTAACACATTATAAACGTCATTTGTCATTGGTTAATCCTAGTTGATGCGTTTTGAAGGGAAACCAGAGTCCTAGATAATACCAGATAATACTAGAACACGGAGTCACAGAACACACATACTCCTAGCGGAGTAACTTATTTCGATATTCATCACACTAGTTTAAAAGGCCGCGAGGAGATATTTTTTTAAATAATAAATATGTAACATACTAGCAACACAGGTTTTAAAAAACAAGAACTGTCATAAATATAATCTTAATTTTCTAATCTATCTTTTACCTGTAGGTATTGCAAAGAACATATGTCAGAAAATGGTAGAATTGCTATGTTTGTCACCTCCTGAAAAATAAAATAAATCAACTTGTGCACCAACTTCACGCCTACGCTTAGAAAATGCAATTTTAAACTTTTCACCATGGCACAGAATTTACAGAAAAAGCCCTCCAAGGGCATTTTAAAGACCTCAAGAAGCGTCGATGGGCAAGACGGAGCACCATCAACGAGTAAGAAACCGAAAGAGCAGAGGTTTGACGAAATGAATATTATGGAAACGTTTCACCCGGCTGATAAAGATTACGGTCATATGAAAGTCGATGAACCTAAAACTCCTTACTCTGAAGCAATTGACGGCGATTTGGAGCCATCCGATGAATTGGATGCAAATATATTGGCGGCAAAGCTTGCGGCGAGCATGAACAAGCCACCGAAGTGTGTGGAGCCTTGTGACAGTGACGAAGAAATGGACGAACCGGAGGAAATGCGACAGCGGCGGCTCGAATTTGAAAAAAAAAGAAAAATGCACTATAATGAATTTCAGGTTATATTTACGTCCTTATTATTTATCGTCCGGGGACGGGCGTCAGTTTATATTGTATTACATTGTAGTTACTTATTTTTATCTCTCAGTACTTAATTTCATTGCAGAAAAGTAATATAAGTATGAAAATGTTATGTTTTGCAGGCATATTTGAATTTTTGTTTGCATTTTATAGTTTAAAGACATGATTTATTATTCATTAGACTTACATCTTTGTTCAATATACATCAAAGAAAAGAACTATGCCCTATGCCTAGCTATAAACTATATACATTCATGCAATGTTAGATTTTTTACTTTCAAAATAACTTCCTTTTTCGACAGTCTTAGAGAAATAATGACATGGAATCACTAGCTTGGTTTTTTCTGTTTCGCCTTTACAACGATTTATTTTTTAAGATAATTAAATGTTAGCAGTGGCTAATATGATTGGAATTAAACTCAGTGGTCGTAATTTAATAGCCTGGTGTCTAATGTACGAGGCTGCATAACACAAATTTTATCATATATCTCATCACAAAATTCATAGCATCTTTAAAATAATTTCCTCTGCTGAGAAACATGAAATGTTATCTTTATTTATGTGTTAACATTTTAATTAGCTGACAAACACTCTTTGACCCCTGCCTTGATAAATTGATATGCAGCTACATAATGCATAAATGTATTGATGATAATAATTTCATCTGGTCACTTGCTCCGATAGTTCTGTGTATGTAGGATGTGCATATATATAGAACAATGGTGCCTGTGCAGGCTTGGGTTGTTCAGCATTTACGCATACACATATAATCTCTTTCAGAGCGATTCCTATGTGTATGCATTTATATGTACAGATATATTAAAGAAAATATTGATAATGACAAACTTGTATTAGGAAATAGTCCTCTCTTAAATGGGATCATGATCATTGTTTCCAAATGACTTTTCAATATAATCCACCATAATAGACAATCGCTCCATGTCTGGAGCACCTTATATGTAATCTAACACAAATAGTTATTTCACCGAGTCTATTGTAAATTTAGCTAGTTCTGAATTCATCTGTTATCTTTTCAGTTATGGTTCTTGAAGAAAGAATAAATCATATTTTGGTCAGATGTGGTCAGGTATTTGTATAATATATAAACGATAAAATAAAAACGTTACAGGCGTTACAGCTGGCGCGGAAGCTTATGGCGCAAGAGGAGGAGGAGGAAGAGGAGGACAAGGATGAGCAATCAACCACCTGACTGCTGCACCCCTTTAAGTCACTCAACTGTTCATAACACAGGCTATCTTAAGCTGGTAATATTTATTATCTAAATTAATTTAACAGTAGATAAATACAGCAGTGGTAATTCAACTTACAATGGTTCTTCAGCTTCTGCTTTGTCATGATTGAGGGAACATTGTTATATTTCAAGATTTGTATTCAGGCAAATGCAGAAGTAGCACATCTGATGTTAAGTCATCACCACTGCTCAAAACTAGGAGAGTTACAGAGAGAAAAAACAGTGTGATAATATAGAACATTAGGGTTTAGGGCATATATGCCCATTATGACATGATCTTGACAATGTCCTATAGACCTTGTCACAGGTCTTCATTACCTCTCAACTAAAATGGCTAACAAAGGCTCTTTTAAATTGAATGCTCATCTACAGTTTTGGTAGATTCTATGGGTTATGGTGGGTATTCCATGTTTTCCATTTTAAAATTGCCATAACTACCAGTACCTACCAACAATTTGATGTTGTCTTGTCTTATTAAGTTTATAACTATATGCAATAACATTTTTTTGTGCCAAAACTTCTTATGAAGGTCTACTTCTAATTACTACCCTCACTATACCACTCAATATGTAACACAGGAAGTGTGTAGCGGAGGTAGTCCATTGGTGCTTGTATGTTGTCTCTCACCTAATATGTAATAATCTTATATTTCCCTACAGGATTTCGTCAATCATTAGTTCCAGCTTATGCAGACATAATGTCGAAAATAGGTTGGTACTTCTAATATGCCATAGGCGTTGTGTTCCTGAACTCGGCTGTAAGAAAATATATGTGCGTTAGGTTAGTGTAGATAATATGAATCGGAGGCTATTCCGTGTTTTACATAAGAAATTTAGATTTTATTTTTTGAATGTTCTAAAAAAACGGCATTGAAATTGACTGACGTGTCCCACTAATGTCTGACTGTGAACAACCATAATGCTTACATCGCCTTTCTATAACGCTAAGGAAATTGGATATAGTCAAGATGTGTATTTGCATCTATACATTTATATTGAGATAGGGAATCGTCACGCATGAACCAAATGCGAAAATGTTTTTTTTTAATTCCCACATTATGGGCGCAAGTGTATTGGCTTATAGAGCCTTTGTTGTATATTTTTAGATTTAATAATTAAATTGAAACTTAATTCAAAGCGCGATAGAGCTTCCAAATTTAAATAAGGATTTTTGTAACGCATGTAATTATTTTAATGATTAAAATTTAGTGTAGTGTGTGCATTCGCCCCAATGAACTAGGACTGCGCCGACTAGTCGTTAATAAATAATTATACTAAATCGACTCTCTTTCTTACGTTTGGCCATCATACAGAATCTTACGTCACTACGATGTAATGATGTGTTCGGCCTTAAAACAATTAACATTTAAGACGGAATGGCCTTCGCGAGGCGTCTCGGAGTACTAAATGTACTGTACATTTGCAACTAAAACGCACTAATACTTCAAATTATATAAAAAGCATTTTATTTTTAAATAAACTAATGAAACTGTAATTGGTGGAATACTAAAAAATGCCTAGAGCAGGTAATAAACTCTAATAAAATTTGCACTGTTCAAAAACAATACAACATGAAAATTTATGTTCACATGTACTCTTTAGGTTGTAATTATCTTTTTTGGACTTCATTGTATGTTTACATTAAATATTAGCTAAATTATTTATTACAGAGATTAAGTTATAAAAAATATATCAAAAGTGTATATTTGCTTCACATGCAAAGACGTAAACGTGACGTTTTCGAATTTAATATCATGCATTTTTTCCTTTTAAATAGTTTCCCTTAAAAAATATGTAGAATGTATGATATTTAGTAGGATATTTTGATTTATTAAACATTTAGGTGATTATGTATTAATTTCTTTAAGCCGTATTATCATTCGAGCATACACATTAGCTTCCTTTGCTATTATATTAATATTTTCTCATATGTACGCTATATATAATAGCAAGTATAAATGCTAAGATACCAATGTTATAGAAGGCAATTTACTTTTTACAGATTGACACAGAAAATTATAAAATAACTTGTTTGCTAATGTTTTAAAGACATATCTGTGAACATTTAATGACAGCAGTTATAATTTTTTATATATCTTGTCTATGGTTTAGGTATTAAAACTGTAACATTTATTAATTGCTCTCAAGTAAAGCGTTTGTTATTTTCAGGTGAATATTATTATTTCTAATCTTATTTTATTACTATACGAGTCCATTTTTTTATTTACAACATGTTGTACTAACACTAATCGCTTCTGATGAGATTTAATACAGACATGGATATTTTTTATTGGTTTTATTTGATTTCTTTTTCTTTTAATGTAGCAATTTCTATTTACACGAGCAATGAAGCTTCGAACATATGTGACTTATAGTAAAAAATAGAGAGTATACGATAAATAACATTTTCTACTCAACTAATGTTAAAATTAATTGATTTCTTATGCTTACGTAAATGTTGCACATTGAATTGTATACTATTATATAGATATTGTCGGGAATAAATCTTAATTTTTAAAAGTTTAGAGTGCTTTACCGTGCTCTAGCTCACGGAAAGAACCCTAAGATAATAACCCATTATTAAATTCGTAAAATTGATTACAATAAATAAAATAAATTCTGGGCAGCTGGAACGATACTAAACAATTTCTCATACATTTATAAGTATAATATATATAAATATATATAGGGTTAAGATCCGAAATATTAACGATGTAATGAAATTATTACTGCTTTGTAACATGTCATTAATGTTCAGATAGAACAAGGTGACAGACAATATACAGCTTTGTACCTGAATCTGTGAATGCTGATAGATTCACAACATCCTTTTTTTTTTGTTGACGGGGAGGAAATCTTCAGAAAGATACCCCGCCTTCTGGGGGGAAGGTGGCGGTTATGTGGGGTTCTTACTCACTAAAACCTCCCCGGTGGCCCTTTCCTCGGTGCATGACGAGGGGCTCCGGGATCTCCAGTGGAACGCACCGGAGCCCCTCTGCACTGTTCTCAAGGAGAGCAGATCCCGGGGGAGATTACTCCCTCCCCCCCTGTGCCCTCGCAGAGCAAGGCGACACGGGCCAGCCGATGTCGCCTTCTTCCCGGGTTCACTTTGGTGGACGACTCAGGCCCCCACCCTTGTCGCCCAGTGAACCCGAGACCCTTTTAGTCGCCTTCTACGACAGGCAGGGGATACCGTAGTCTTATTCTTGAGAGCCCAGAACTACAGGGCTGAAACATTCAGATTAACAACATCCAGACTAACCGCAAAGGACTTCGTCAAACGGTGTGTTAGTAGACCACAAGATACACAGATCCTATAGATGGTTCCTGGGTGCTGGCAGCTTATAATGGTTTTTTTTTTCTGTTTCTAAGGAGTGCGGGACAATGTCTGTATGTAGGAAAGTAAAATGTGGGGAGCATGTGAACCAACATAATTCAAAGGACCTTGTCGGGTCCACTGTATTATTTAGTAGGGAATGTATTTTGCGCACGGTTGCTACAGTAAAACGAATGTAAAAAAATAGTAATGTGTGGTTGTTAACCATAGATATTATAGCTATCATTGTGACCCATTAGTTCTTTGATTCTTCCCCCCCTCTCACCCGCAAATTATTATATTACTTTCAAAAGGCAATGTTTCTATTCCATAATGCTAACAAAAATCGAGAAGATGCTTAACAATCATAATCGATTTTTAATGCAGGTCGATTCATAATAATTTCATGGAGTATATATAATAAGTACTATGAATTAATGATATATAATGTTTAAAGATTTATTACTGAACTTAAATATTATCGTAGAGAAAAAAGTAGTAAGTTCATTAGTTTTACTGCCTAGATTGGGTGGGCGGTAATCACTGGGCGCCCTGTTGCTAAGCAGTATATTGAGCTTTAAGTTCAATAGTCTATGGACGTAATAATAGTGGGCTTTTTATGCTTTATTATAACACAATTTTTTTAATAACAAATATTTTAAAATGTTGGCATTAGACGGTTTCAATATTAGATGAAAATAGATGTATTGGGCTAAACATGTTTTAATTAAATCAATATTTTATCTTAATCCCATTTTATGTTGGTTATTATTTATGGTGGTTTAATTTTAATTATGTTATGTAACAAATATCGGGTTTTTTCCAAGTGTGACTACTCTATTCGGTACACCATTTTCACTTTAAACTGGACTGGGACAGATTTCTGTCTGAGTATATTTATGACTGCAATTTACTCTATATGTATATATAATGTTTAATTTAGTTGTAAACGCGAATAGCATTATCGTCTGTACATGTCCATTAAATACATATATCTATATTAGATTTATTATTTATCAGTAACATGTTTAAAATAATCCGTACAAAATTGTTAAAACCATTGGTTGGCCTTATAATTAAAGTGATTTTTATATTGAATATATTTGAGGGAAATACACTTTCCATTTGAATTTATGTCTATTGTGTAAGTGTAATAAAATTATAATGCAGTACTCTTTTTTCAATTAAGCCATTAAAACAACATGTAGAATATATATTTGAGATATATGCTTCAATCCTTCTCATGTATGCATTGTATAATGATACAACTACAATATAAAGCAAGGGAAAAAAAATTGAAGATAAAAATTAAGAAAGGTGTGTGCACTATTATATGCACGATTAAAATAAATTATTGTTGTCTCGTGTCGTTAACACGTATGGTAATATGAGAGAGTTCGTTGGTAAAAACCTGTACTTTGACAAAACGTACAAGAAATCGCAAGGGTAACATAATACGTGAATCTGTTTACATGTATCAGGTGACAGTTGAGTGAAATGCCGAATGTTACTCTTCATAAAGTTTGGCAACAAACCTGTAATTCTTATGACATATGTTTAGATAAGGTGGTTATCACTTTCATTTCTAAATTTCAATTCTATGTTACCTATCAAACGAGTATTAATGGCAGAGCCACCACAGCAGCTCTTCTTCGTGAATGGAATTCAATTTATTTTACCAAAGGCGATTCACGCACTTGCAATTCTTACTTGATCACTTGATATCACGTAAGACGTAAGCTCCTTTACACTGTGTCCTAAAAAAAGTAATAGGTCTGCGTTTAAGTTATTTTTTACAGTTAATGGAAGTTCGTAATGCTTCTTTTTATTTATATAAAATAAGCTCACGTTTGTCGTCTATCTCGCTTGATAGAAGGCGAAAATGAAGCCTAGGATGGAACACGTGAGCCTATAAGGATATTCTTTAGTTACTTCCACAATAATTTTAATGTTGATACAGATTCCAAGATGTATTATTTTCCAATTATTAATCGACCAGATATTTTTAAGACAAAGAATATTTATTTTTTAATTCGATTAGATTGTTGGTCATTTCAACATTATCAAGTTAGTTAGTCAAGGAGTACGTTTATAGTGCTCCAAGAAAACTTGACAGTATTTATTGTTGTTTTTCTAATATTTATAATTTCATATTTTTTGTAAAAATAATATTAAAATGTGAATGTGTCATCTTTACAATATTAGTTGTATACACAAACGTAATGTCACAATCAGTAAAGTGTAGGTAAATGGCGCTTGTGTATGTACGACATTTGTGTTTGAAAAAAACGTCGCCTTGACGACGAATTTTGTGAATTTTGTATGTGTTAACTGCGTGATTGTAATATGAATTTCTCGAATTATGGATGATACCGAAAAATTAACTTCCCATACGACGGACCAAAAGGTAAATTTAGGATTTATTGACATCTATTTATGAATTGTTTTACAAAAGCTACTGAGGATATTTATAAACGTCGAGTAAGATTTTAAAAGTTTGGTTTAAACTCTACAGAATCTTTCCTAGATTCAGGTTTTCTTCTAATATATATATAATGTCTTTACTTGTCCCATTTTTAATTATTGTTATAACTAGATTTTTTCTGAACATTGCCGTAGTAATTTCTATACACCGCGGGTTTATTTTTATTTTTTTGTATATTTTTAGAATGTCCTTCCGGATGTCGTACATTCTCAACAGATTCCCACCGTGGACACCGTTGTAGACAACGAAACGGAGTCTGCCCTCGATACCGGTCAGAATACAGAAGGCGCGAAATCGAAAGATGAGAATGTTAGTGAAACAGAGTCGATTTCGGAGCATATTCCATCTGAAATAGAATATTCTGTTACCGAATCTGAAGACATTAACCAAGGACATACATCACATCATATGGCTAGTGTTGACAAGGGGAAGAAATCTGACAACAGCTTAAACATTCAAACTACACATTCTAACATCAGCAACATTATAGATCAGGACCCTTCTAAGGTTTCTTGGAATATTGATGTTGATCACAATGCTCACCTTAGCAAAGAGAGTCCAGTTAATTTGGCCATGTCGACAGATTCAAAGGATACTCATGACACAAAATCAATGTCACTTCACTCCAGCAATGATGAGAAAGCACAACAAGAGGACCAATCAGAAGAATCTGATAATGCACCGCAAGTACCAATTCACGAACTTGATAGTCCAAAAAGATCACTTCGGAGTGAATATCTGGACTCACTGAATGAAGACATGGACCACAATTCATATTCTTCCAATGAAAATAACAGTTTTTCTGATACATCAAATCATTCTGAAAATAAAGCTGAAGACACACCTAGTAAATGCAACTCGGGTTCTGAAGAGATAATAAAGCTTGATATTAGGGGCCATGGCATACCAAAATTTCCTATTCAATCTGCCAAAATCATATTTGGGCCTCCTCCGGAGGGTAGCACTGTTGTAAATACCCACATTGAACCCATTCCAACATTCCAAAATTTATTGTCCCCATTTTTGGTTGGTGATGGTGGTACTGAGGGTGTTAAAGTTGAAGAGGTTTTTGATGAGGTCGAAGAAATGCACAGAAGCCAGCCGCCTTCCCCGGATAAGTCACCAGTTGAGAGCTTGTCTAGTGATAAAACTGAAAAGGACCTATTGGTTGAGGAAATGACAGTAGAAAACACTAAAGAAAAGGATCTGGAATCTACATCAATCCCACCCAAGTCAATACCATTAGAGGATACTTTATCACTAAGTACATTGACAACAGACTATAAGACAATATGTGAGGAATATCAAGTGAAGGTAGTACTTGTGTGTGGATATTGTTGTTGCATGTGCATTCTCTTGGTGTTTCTGTTTTGTATATTACTAATACTTGTCACTCACCGTGCATGTTTAATCACTTTTTATTATTTACACAAGTCTACCTTCTATGCTCTTGCTAGAAAATTTAGATACACAATATGAATTAATAAAAAAGCATTAATAACAATATTTTCTTTTTGTTTTTGTAATAATAAAAGAAGTAAATATATCAACTAATGTTTAATGGTAAATTAAATTGCATGCATTTTGCAAATAATGTAAATAGTTGGACAAACACCTCCATAATATTATTATAATGATACTAACTTATCTGCATATTATAGGAAGCATTTGCATAAGAAGTGGACAAAATTTTTATTATAAATACCCACACTTACAACATTAGTATGTTGGGCTTATAGAACATGGTAATTCTTAAAAAAAAGTATGTTACAGAATATATTATTATATAGTGAACTTGGCAACTTGGGGTTACTTATTATTCTGAAACAATTCTTGTAGTTTGAGACAGCACTTAAAATTAATCGAAAAAGAAATGATCACAAAAAAAAAACAAAAGTTTTACCTGACATCTTTTCACAGATAGTGTATATTATTTGATAAATATAATTCAGTCATACAGTAAATTACAGTCAATGACCACATTATTATTAATTTATACAGAAATTATAACTTTCAGCAACAGTCACTTAAGTATTTATTTAACAATACATTAGTAATTAATGATAAGTAAATATTTTGTAGTGATCACTAAATGACTAATTACCATCATTAACAATGATAGCTTTTAACAATCATCCGGCCGTCAGATTTGTTGGTAATGAGTTCTGTTCTTAGCTTGTAGTGATTGCTATCTCTATTTATTCCAATTGGATAAAGAAGTCATTTCTTGGTTCTATTAATACAAAGCCTAGATTTATAATATTATTTTGCAAGTTTGTAATAATCATATAATGTGTGTTATTGCTATTGTTAATTTCTGGTGACAAGCACTACACAAGTATATATTATATAGCTGGCAAGTATAACAGGTCCATTTTTTAAATTTAAATGGTACTGAATATTATGAAAGGCACAACATAAAACTTTTTTATATATATATTATTTTTAAGTTAACGAGCAAAAGGTGCTTACGGCTTACCTTAAGTGATCTCCATTGCCCATGACAACTCCACAACACCGCTATCCTATATTTTATCACTTTTGTTGCTATCATACATACACGGCCCTCACTAAATATGTTATTATGAAGTTTTGTTAATATGATGCATTTTTGGTACAGCCCTTCCAAATAGCAGAATCTCCCTGTGTTTCATTGCTTCATGTATTGAACGCTTGTTTGTCCTTTCAGCTTGAGCACTTCGAAGACGCCATCACGCGGCGTGACGAACTAATCGAAGAACTGACCGTCTCGTTACAGCGATCCGTTCGAGAACGGGACCAACTTGGCACCTTCAATGACCAGCTGATGAATGAACTGCAAAGCTTACGAAATGTAGCTGAGAGGCCACGTTCCGAACAGGACACCATCAAAGGTCAACTGTCAGACTACATGAAGTACCAGACATTGGTGAAAGACGACAGCACGAAGTACTCTGCCGTGTTAAGTGGAACGACATCTTTGCAGAGCTCCAACAGTGAAAAAGACATTGACAGAGAAGAAATTACGGTTAACTATTCCAAGTCTGATTTGAGATCTGAAATGGACGAATTCGAAAACGGTTTCGAGTCGAAAGTGGTGACGTTGTTAAATAAATTTGAAGAGTATATCGAAGATAATTTAAGAAATAAACTGCGGGAAAGTATAATACAGGTGCTGTGCGACGAAATTGGCAAGATGCGAATAGAGTTTGATACGGAAACAAAGGAATTAGAGTCTCAGATGCAACAAGACAAGCAAGCATATTGCATAGAGACCAGACGTCTGCGAGAGCTCTTGTCGTCGGTGAAGGCTGGCAGCGCTGATATCGACGTGTTGAGAGAGGAGCTCAATATCAAGCATGAGAAAGAGATGGAGAATCTTCGGACGTATTTTGAAAAGAAATGCTGTGACTTGGAAAGAAGGTAATTATTACCCTGGTGTTTACTTACAGCCATTGTCGTTCTAACCGAGATAATGCCATTGTAAATATTTAGTTTTTCGCCTACTGTGTTTGGAATTAAAGTCGCAATTCGCTATTTTTTTATATTTTGCTAAGGTCGATATAAACGTGTTGATTAATTATATATTTTTTGTTTACTTGCTGCTCAGGCCCAAAAAACGGAGGTAAGAACTAATGATCTTTTCTAAAATTAATTACTCATAAAGTTACAGCCTTTATATATGTCCCACTGCTGGGCACAGGCCTTTTTTGTAAAGAGACCACATAAAATAGCAATAGTAAATATATTGGTGCCGTTCCTCTGGCCATTTATTTCACAAGGCTGGACACAGAAGTATGAATGCTTCCACTACACGCCAACATTCTTTTATGCCGTGGTAATTTACCAATATAAATTTGATATACCATACCTCTTGCGATCTCATACAATTTTGTTATTTTTTTTAATTCAAAGATGAATGAATGGTAGGACAACATTAAAATGTACCATATTCCTGTCGCGTTTTTCGTGCATCGCCCACTTAAGCAGTTGTTGATGAATGTTATATGATATCAGAGACTATGATTCAGACCTTCCTCCTAGTGTCATTGTGATATGAATTTTGCAGCTACTCGGAAGAAGTATGGCGAGGGCGTGCTTGCGTCTCGCCGCCGGGCTCCGCCACCTCAGAGTGCATGGATGCCGCGGCCGGCGACTGCAGGCGACGCACCAGAAGTGCAGAGTTCCCTTCGCTTACATTTGAGGTGAATTACGTTTAATTATATTGCGAGATAACTAATTTTTATGGGACATCCTTATCCCAATTAATCATATACTTGATGGCAATGTGTTTCTCGTTTTTTCGGTGGTGGTTTTATTTTAGCTGTAATACTTAAGTATTTAGCATAAGGTGAGCCCATGAATATTTGTCCAAAACTAGAAAGAGCTGTGCCCTAGATAGTTGTTAGTGTTTTATTTCTCTAGTGCCACTATGCTCTACACTGCCACGCTAATCCTGTGTGTATTGCCAGTCTGAAGTAACGTCCACCCCAAACCCTTTGAAGTATTTGACTTAAGCAATAACTCACTGCTTCCTGTATATTTATAATTACAGTCCACTCCAATGGAACAAGTGCTGAAGCAAGTGCACAAGAAGTACGAGCAGCAGGCAGACGACGTGAGAAGTGAACACCTGTCCTATGTCAACGAGCTGCAAGGGAGGCACAGAGCGGTTGTCGCCTCACTAGAAGACCAAGTGAGTTTTAAGCTGGAGGTTACATATAGCTTCTTATATCGACAAAAAAAACTTCTGTCTAATTAACATGTAGGTAGTTTCAATAGAGGAGGAAAGAGGAGAGTGAAGGATAGTCACGTCATGCGCATCATTGAACATCAGGTGGAATTATTATTATATGTAGCTTATGACTACAATCTTACTCGGATATAATTGGTTTTGGTAATACAGTATTTTAATACAATTCAAATATTTCCTTCCTTCACTTGTTCCCCAGGTTTACAGGTAAACCCTTTACCATTTGTAGTGACGTGACTGCTCTTGTCACTGGGTCACCACTGGTTTTGGCGTTCACTAATCACTTATCCCAAGAGTTCTTCTTCTCTTCTGAAGAGTAAGAATAACTTCTAATAGGCTCTCGATATGCAGTACACGATTCAGAGTTGAAGGAAGAGAGTTCGGCCATGCTTTCCAGTTATATAATTATGTTCACTTTACAGCTGAGTCAACTGAAAGCTCACATCCAGACATCTGAGAACACAGAAGGCAATGTGTCCATTTACCCGCAGGATATTGACTTGGAACTGGAGAAGGTTAGCTCTTTCACTATTTTACTTGCTGTGTGGTCTGTCTGATGCATTTAAATCATTACTTTATGCTGCAGAATTACATAACATGATAAATATACCACAAGATGTTTCGGAGTCTTAAGTATATAATATACTTTTATAATAATAATTCTTTAAATAACTAAAAACAAAACAACAGACATGCTAGTTACAATTGACACTATGCTTTAAGTAATATAACCAATTATGTCTCGCTGTCACCTAAACTAGAAATTTCCTAGCGTTGGCAGGCTATTGATGGATCAACTTGAATCTTTTTTTTGGTTTAAATAATAATAATTGTCTGTTGCAATTCTGTTCAATTGATATCTTGACATGTGATAAATCGCTTATAAGGTTTTTACATTAATAAGCAGAAATACTGATATAACTTCTATTTAATATTTGTGAATTAGAATTCTAATAATTTTAGTACCCATTGAGTTTTTTTTTCAATTGGTACCGGGGTATAGTGGACTCACTTATTTGTCATATATATACAGGACATAATAGGCTCACTGTCAGACGGAGATAGCAATTGTTAATTAGGTTAAAACAGTTGTTACAGCTTACATATAAATGTTTATCTGATAGCAGTTTTGATCAGATAGGCTGTTTTTATCCCTGTATTCCTAACCGATTGTTTTATTTAATCTTTGTTTAACTGTGTAGTGTTTGTGTAAAGACTAATTGAAATTGTGTTTTATCTCTCTTTTTCTCTCTAAGTGCACGGTTTTGTTTTGTAAGTATTGTACTTTGCATAACACGTTGAAAGGTGAAAGATGATAGTGGGTAAGTATTTAGTTTATCCACGATACTATACATGTTTACTTCTGTGTATTGGAGCCCAAATATAATGGACTAAACTTTTTTGAATTTACAGACATGTTCGAGAACATGGTAGTCACCAGTTTTTCTATGTTTGTAAATATTTGAAGGTACATCTACACTTCATAACCATTATTATAAGACATTACTCATTATAAGCAAAAGGTATAAGGTTATCTGGTTACAAACGCATATGCACCCTCGAAAAATGTGAATACCAATGCACATGTCACATCTCTAAAGCAGTACTCGCTATGTGTACATATAATCTGTCTAATATGTCGGTGTATTTCTCTCCTGCATGCTTGGAATGCCACTAACCCGTGCGTGTCACTAAACATGCCAGCTCGCCGCACCGCAGGCCGACGTAGAGAGTAAACTGGACGAGGTCCGCCAGGAAGTCTTGGAGCAGGTGCAGGAGCAGATTAAGGTGGGTGGATGCTTTGTACATTTGGTGCTGTACATTCTTTATCGTGACTTGAACAGAATGTCCGAGAAGCAAATCTTTTAATGTCGTAGCTAAGTTTGTCAATTGCGAGTCTAAATACACACTTAAGGTTAACTTAAATTCGTGCTACGGATGCGTGCGATGGACGCGTGTTACGAATGCGATGGATGCGTGCTACAGATGCGTTGAATGCGTGCTACGGTTGCGATGTATGCGTGCTACGGATGCGTGCGATGGACGCGTGCTACAAATGCGATGGATGCGTGCTACAGATGCGCTGAATGCGTGCTACGGTTGCGATGTATGCGTGCCACGGATGCGTGCGATGGATGCGTGCTACAAATGCGATGGATGCGTGCTACAGATGCGCTGAATGCGTGCTACGAGTGCGATGGATGCGTGCGGCGGATAGTCCCGGTCATGTACCGATGTCAATCGGCTTGCGTTTATCACCGAAAGTAGACATGCCTTCGTGCCACGAGGCTGCGCATCTACATAAAGCATCTTCATCGCACTGCAACATAGCTTAGTATTGGTGAAAACGGTCACATAGTTTCGTAGCGTAGTTCCATAGCACAACCTTTAAGTGCAGGAAAGGCACTTAAAGGTTTTATTATTGTATAGACAGGACAGGCTAGACCGGGGAATACCACGGGGGCACTGAATAGCGTGTATAGAAGTTCGTTACGAGTGACATATCCCTTGGCCTAATTTTACTCCTCTCTTCTCTTTTTTGTGCCTTCTCTGTTGTTGGCGAGTTGCACAGACTACTACTAGACTACAGAAGTCACTCTAGTTTGCTGAAGGGTGAACTTTGGCTAGTACATTGAACACTGGTCAAGAAATTGAAAGTGTAAATATCACAATCAAATATTTTAATACTGTTTTAATTTTCAATAATGTATTTTTTAACTAAGTATGTTAGTTTTGTGTAACGAATGTAACTCATTGTTATGTAAATATAGCTGAAGGACGTTCTGTTCATGCTGCTGTTGGTGTCTTCATTTATTTCTTGCTTTGTGGCGTCTTATTTTTCAAGTTACCCATACTCATGTCTGATTTCTATAAACATGGATTAGAATAAAATAATCATTTACAACATGCTTTTGCTTGAGTTCGCCGCGGGTTATAGTAAGATGATTCACCTATCTCACTCTATCATTGGGGTAGAAAAAACAGTTCAACGCTATACATATAATACAACGATGAACATGATGAGTAGAATTAGTTTGTCTCTATTACTTTTAAATAATCATATTGTGTAAGCGTTCACGGTAGACTCTTAGTACATGTTGCAGTGTCGCTTCTGTTTAAAAATATATTTTTTTATTTCACAAATATTGCTACCATTCTTGTTAACCATTCTAACAAAGATGTGCTAGGTCAATAGTCGTATGGTGGATTCGAACCTTACGATTCGCAGACCGTACCCTAAACCATTAGCTATTGTTTAAAATACGTTTAAAATAAAATAATATTACAATCCTTGATTAAACAACCACATCAATTGTGTTAGCTAACTAGGAAAACTTAATTGTTTGTGCTTGTTGCTTACTTGTATTTACTTGAGAATTAAGGAATGGAGGGAAATTTAGACAATTAACTTTACGCATTAAAGTAAAATAAATGCTGTAAAGGTGAGGTCATTAAGAAGCATGACAGACATGACTCTTGGATGACAGGATTAGATATTGCGTGATAAGGGAAAAGTGTGTTGTGAATGGAATAAAGAAAGGCAGCCATCAATGTGAAAAGAAGACGCCAGAATTTCCTAATATAATTATGGTACGAGAAGCAAAAGACAACATTCGTGCACGCTACACGCAGTACATCTCATCCGTCGCAGTACAATTTTTGTCACATGAAATATTTTAACGTACATTTGATCTAAAATTAAACTGCTTTATTTTTATGATACTGTTTTAGTATCTTTACGTTCATTGGTGCTATTGGGGTGTACCCAGGGCGTACCACCGGCACGTGACGTCGTATGTGTTTGTATTTGATGTATTTGGTAATGATGGAATGATAATTGACATGACTGCAATATATTGGTTTCATAATGAAACGTCACTGGCAAATACCAGACCGGACTGGGAAGGAATCCGCAAAATGGAAACCCTCTTATAAGTCGAATTATTAGCCATCTATCACTGGTGACACACTTGCATACATATTGAGGTTGAGTGTTCGTCGAGAGTACATCAAACCCGGAACGGCGGGGACTGCCAACACAACATTTTGGCATCGGGGCCATCCTACTCTCCGGAGAGCGGTCCCACCGAGTGTGCGTCTCTCATCCCAGTGTTGGCTGTTAGCCAGCCAGTACCACAGTTGTGGTATAGACAGTTTAATCATTTCAAATAGAGCAAGGTCCCCATTCTAGTGATATGACGATTTTTATTTTTATTAGCTTTCAAATGGTGAACTCACCGTCGGTCGCACTTCGGTAGTGCTGTGAATCAGCGGTGCACTCTTTATAGTGTTATGATAATTTGAATAAAAATTAGTGTTGCGACCTCTTTATTGGAATAGTGTTGTGAAAGTTGTTGGTGTTATTGTTGTTGCGGAGTGTTGGTGTCGCACGAGATGTGAGGAGGCATGCCCGATCGCAACCATCTACCATTTTGCAGGACACGTGTAAGATTTTATATACTTTAAAAAAAAATTGCACCCCTAATTATACTTACAGATTAATAGTTTAGGGTACGGTTTACGAATCGTACGGTCATGGGTTCAAATCCGCCATTCCACTACTGACGTGAACTAGCACAAGATTAAGCTTATTTGGAATAGTTAACAGAAACTGTTAATAATATTTGTGAAAAAAAAATAGTTACAAATGTATGATATCCTTACATACTATAAAACAATGTCGCTTCCCGCTGTCTGTCTGTCTGCTCGCGATAAACTGAAAAACTACTACACTGATTTTCATGCTGAGGATACAGCTGAAATCTAAAATATAACGATATTTCGGAAAAATAAAAGCAGTTTGGGAGTTTTCAACGCAAACGCTGCTTAAACCCTTTAGACAACATGAGGATAGCGATTGCAACCGTTAGCTGCACAGAAAAGACGTAAGTGCCTGTATATGTTACGTTCTCATAGAACTATTATAGCACAGATAGTGGGTGGGGATACACACATTAACTAAACAACTTCCGCGTATCACGTTAAATTATTGTATTAATGTATAAGAATTATGACATTGGAGATTATATGGAAGGATTTATTAATATAAAGAAGGAAATAACCAGTTCTATATACGTAAATGATGATTTATTGGTTAGGATGCCGGAGTAAGGAAGTGGCGAATGTCGATTGCTTTGCCACTTGCTTAGTCGTTGTTTTCTAAATTTTGGATTTGATTACCTTCACGTTGATCTTCTGCCTGTATAAGACCAACAAAATATTATGCACATACATATATGCTTTTTGTGGCCCAAAAATATTGTATTGTTAAAAAAACCTACCCTAATTTCGACCAGATATGCGACCGCTGCGTCCAAGCGTAAAAAGTGTATGGAGCGATGCGTGACAATATTGAACAGGCAGTTCCCATCAGTCGTCAAAGACGTATTGGATCTCAAGTCTGCTCTTGGCCAGTGACGTTACATTGTGAAACCGATTTATTACAGTGATATCAATTATCATTCCATCATTACCAAATACGTCACTAACACACGATTGGCGTACCACTAAAACTATAGTAGTACTTTTCAATTACGAGATTTCTAAAACTAGCAAATACCGACTATTATGATGCTCATGAACGTTTATTTTGTACACAAATGGTTACACAATTCAATTGGTACTTGTCCAAAAAATGTTACTTATTTTAATACACAAATTAAAGTTTTTTTTAATTATTAAAAGTTACGTTTTAATAGCGAACACAGCGTTCTCTGCGTACGCTACATATACAATTGGTAGACACAATAGCACATTGTTTTACGTAAACTTGTGTATTACTAATATGTTTGAGTAACGCTTTCCATATTACATCAGTTATTAGTCAGTGAAAGACAGACAAAAATTGTAAAATATGTTATTTTGGTATTTGTAGCGTATATTTATATGCATATAGTAAAAAGCGGTTATTTTAATATTACAAACAGACACTCCTATTTTATTTATTTGCATATATTAGATAGAGAACTACGAGGTTGTTGTACTCTGCTATAAGTCTCGACGTCTCGCTGGGTGGACTCTAAATATGAACTTTTATTTTAACGTAAAGAGGTAAAGCTGACACATCACAAGTGCGTGCTGTTCGTACGGGTCATCGCCATTTTGTCCGCTACGTGCTGGCCTCATGCCAGGTCCGGGACATTTTTCGCGCGGTTGACCGCCTTGTCTCGTCCACGCCGTCTACACATATTTTTTTATACTCAAAGATTAAAAAAAATTATGAATGAAATTTGCTTTGCGTGTACTGAATTCAAAAAAGAGGAAAGCTCTCAATTCGTTTGTGAATTTTGTTTGATTATGTTTGTACTAATTCCGGTTTCGAAGATTTAACAAATATTTCGACAAAGTATAAATTGTTGGTGTCGATTTGTTCATTGAGATTTGTAGGTAGAAAAGTTGATCGAAACGACATCAGTTCAAACACTGTTGTAGATAATTTAGTTGTGAATAAATCTGAGTTTATGTATGTACTTTCTCCTGTTAGAATTATAGACACGATATATAAATGTAATTTTGAATTATTTATCAATAATTTGTTTGTAATATTAATATAACCGCATTTTACTACATACATATGTTTATAAGGTACATGTACCACAATAACTTTTTTTACAATTTTTGTCTGTGTCCGTGTGTCTGTTTGTTCTGGCTAATTTCTGGAACGGCAAGACTGAACTTGACGGGACTTTCACTGGCAGATAGCTGATGTAATAAGAAGTAATTGAATGGTTTTAATCGCGGATAACACGTTGGATTTTAACGCAGTAATTTCTTTACTAGATTTCCCTTCCTTTATATTACATTCTATCTCTATGTGACGGTGTTATTGGTTATTATTTATTTAAATTAAGTAAAGTTACTAATTAATGAGTCAACTTATTTTTACAATTGGGACGCACAATAAGCAGAATGATTTAACACTCAGTCTTATGTGTTCGTGCATAGAACTTACTTCGGACTTATTAGTGTGTCGTTGCAATCAGTGGCCGGTGATAAGGGTTGGGGTCATGTCCCGTTGTGGCATGCTTATTATATTTCTCTCAGTTATTATGCGACTGTGCTTACTGATACACTGGAGTTGTATTTAATTACGTCACATTTTGTGTGAAGGTGAATTGTGAATGAAGTTTGCAGAAGTTCGTGCGTTTGTGTGTATTGTGTGAAGAAGGAAAATGGGAGATATATGTGTAGGTGTTCCAGGAAGTTGTCTATATATTTTCAGTATAATGGATTGATTGGTATTGTTGTTAGTTGTGTCTGACAAAGGAGTTTGATTCTTTATAATTTTGATTTTGTGTGGAAATTGACACATTTCTAACGTAAAGCTTTTTTATAGGAAAAGGGATAAACTAGCTTTGGCTCACCTGTTCTTAAGTGATCACCGTCGCCTGTGGACATCCACAACCCCGGAGGAGCTGCAGGTGCGTTGCCGTTCTTTGAGATAGGAGTAGGATCGTTTCTTGTAGATCCCCAAATCGTAAAGGGTTCGGAAACACCGCTGGGGACAGTTGATTGCATAGATTGACAGTGCGTGGAAGAAAGTTACGCGAGAAACGTACAGTCGTGGAACGCCAACCATCAAGATGGACAAGGAGATATCCATATTGGACTCCCTTCTGTTTGAACCGTCATGGTTCAGAAAGAGACCACTGAGAGGGACAAGCTTGCTCGGAGATGGAGGACACTGGTGACAGGCGGATCCGTCAATTCTAGGTTTACAGAATTATGCTGTGGTATCTATCCTATCTTCCGTAATAGGCGACTAAAATGGACCATCTGGTTTATGGGCGACAAGAATGCTCTTAGCGCCGTAAAAGTACCTCGGAGAAGGGCAAAAGATTAAACCTTATCACTTATTGAATGACTTTATCGCTTTGAGATCACAGTGGCATTTCTCTTTTTTTTTCATTGTGGAATGAACTCAACGTTTCTTCCAAAGTCTTTTTGATGTCTTACGTTTTGTTAGTATAAATTTACTTGAATGCAAAAAAAAAGCAATGATTTTCATTTGCTCGTTTCTTCCACTTTCTAGAAAATAAATATACAAATAAACATTTACGCCAATTACGGATTGTTCTCCCATCACACATTTCTTGGGATTCATCAATATGACAAATGTTTATAAGTGTAAGATTGTCGGTTTTGATTATTTTGATGTGAGTTTTCTTTAGTATAATATAATGTGGTTGATTTGGGGTGGTCCTGTTATATATAAATAGGTGACGGTAACTTTACACGCAGGTGCTGCTGTCCGACCCTGACGCGGAGCTGTCCAACTGGCCGCTGGAGCTGGTGGCGCTGCGAGACAAAATACACGGGGACGCGGCACGTGGTCTGCTGGACAAGGAAGTAAGTTCTGTTTCCATGTAATATATGTCAAAATATTTAAACAGGTTTCAATTTGGTGAGCGTGGAAATTTCTGTTGACCCCACAATGACGGAGTATTTTATGTGGGACTGTGTTGAGCTTGTGAATATGCGACGATGGTGGAACATCTTGTGGGGTTTAGTCGGCGATGGCTCGACATAACTCGCGGTTGGGTATGTTCCCCACAAGTAAAAAAAAAAAAATAAATGAAAGGTAGTGTTACAAAACTTGCCTAGTCCGATTACCATATAAACATACGAGAACAGTGAACAAACCGTTACGACCTTCTAGCTAGCTTCAGGCAAAAACTTACGTTATTATTTATAGCCGTTTGCGGTCTTATGATATAGAAAGCAGTTGAAAGCATTTTATTCCCGGTAGCTTTCGTTCTAACGATTAAAGGTGAACAATCTTTTTATATCGCGCCGTGTGGCTGTAAATTTGTTGATTTTCTTAAATGCTAACCGGCATACGTCATGTGTTAATACCTTATTAGTATCATCGCCTCACCGAACCATGGGCGTACTATAAATAGGGGTCACCCTCGCATTCCCCTGGCGCCTGTCCCCGCCCCCGGCCCGCTCGTAAATCTAAGCAGCTCCCCGAGTGCTCTTAATTGCCTTTTTCATGTGTATCAGTTTATTTCGCACCGGGCTAAATCGAACCGGCGACCCGGTCGGCGCCGGGCTGCGCTCATCACGCAGGCACGCGACCAGCTCTCGCTTTTGTTTTAGACGCGATAAATTGGGAACAAACCTGTATACCTCTATGGATCATAATAATTATAAATAGTTTTTGGAGATCAGACAGCGCGCGTCTTGCGACTGGTTAGCTCGTTGTAGTACTAGAAATTTGTCCAACCCGGCTGGTGCAATACGACGTAATGAAACAGACCAGAGATGTCGAAGCGTTCAGACATGGTTCAGATTATTCAATTCGTATATTTAAAGTAGTCTTATAAGTACCGGTCTGTATTTTCCCACTGGTAGGTTCCTCTTCTTTCATAATAAAAAGCGGGGGATTCAAATTTCAAGCGGATTGAGTCAAACGTAACGTATTTTATATTAAAAAAAAACTACCTACTCTGGGGCTCTACATGTCATCAGCACTATAATTGCAATAAACTATTTCAGTGGTTCCGGTAACACTGTCGAACTCAGGTTGCTAGCGTACTGCGGCTTCTTTTAAATAAATTCTTATATTTGGCGTTAGTATTTTATGAAGAATTGGTGATGACAGGGCCCACACGTGCAAAATCCATCCCCTAAAACTATATCAGAAAGTCAGTGTTTTGAGTGCAGCATATGCTGCACGTCGTCCCGTGCACACTGCGTTGGGGTTAGTGAACCGTCGCCCGTTCTAATTACACATATAGCGACATTTGTTTATGTCTCGCCGGACACGGGACGGTCCACGCTAATTAAACGTCGTCACCCCTGATTATGTTAAGAGCTACGTTATTATAATGGCAAAAGATTCAAAATGCTTTCCTATTACAAATATATGCGACTGTACTAATTATTGCCGATTCCGGGAGAGTCATTCTCCTTTTGCTAGCTGATGTTTTAAGTGAATATATTATGTATCCTAAGTGATAGATTCGCACTTCTATTGCTATGTGGGCTAACAAACAGTGTCAGGGTGTAGCAAACAGTTGTAACAACATGCTGAATTCAGGGGTTTTTTATAAGAAAAAGGGCAAACGATCTTGCGGCTCACCTGATCTTAAGTGATCACCGTCGCCGAAGCCAACACGATGGAAGTGCAGACGCGTTCCCGTTCTTTGAGATAGGACTAGGCTCGTTTCTTGAATCCCAAATATACATCTGTCATGATTTCACAGTTATTAATTATTTATTGTCTGAAGTGAAGATTTATAATTTTGCAAGATTGATCTTTAGTACTGCTCGTCTAGTGTGCTATATCCTTAGACCTCATTTAAAAAGCCGCCGGGGTCAAGCTATTGAAATGAACAACTCCTTTTATTTTTTAAGTTGTTAATAGATGTGTCGCTTAAACAGACTCGCCATTGAGCATGTGTTTAACTTAGCCAGAATGGTGCTTCGTTAGTGTATGTGAAAGAGGAAGTGCACTCGGATGTATTTAAACTCGGAGAATACCACGTAAAGTAGGTCAGTAAAAGTAGATCCATCACTCCACCTTACTTAATAGGAATTTACGTCGTTAAGTAAAAAAGTCGTTCACTAAACATGGATTCGCTCAATACGGCTGCTTTATACCAATACATTATTTATTTATTATCAATCACGGAGAGTTTAAAGCCAAGTGCAGATGTGCTCTGCGCATGCGCACCACATTACCCACCTAATGTGCGCGGTCGTACTATTGCCTCTTGAGACCGCGGCCGCTGCTTCAAATTTGGTATAGTCATCAGAATAAATGTTAGTTTTATTTAGCCTACTTTACCAACGTTGAAATCTTGAGATTTTTATTTGTTTCCAAACTATTAATAATCTTGTTGTTTTTACGTCAATAGCATATTGATACACCACTATTAAAATATCGGACGCACTTGTTTTTGTCTGATATATATCTGAAACCATCGGCTGTAGTCTATCGTATTAATAATCGATATTTTGCGAATTAATTAATTCTATATTTCAACTTCTCCTCTCTCTGTAAAAACTTCATCAAAATTTTATCTAATGGACTTAATTTCTCCACTTACATTCGTATTAAGATGGTTAGTGATATTACGACTTTAGCTTTGTGTATTTAAAAATAATCCCGTAAGTGCATATGAAAAATGCACCTCACTGTACCATTACGCCTATTACGTTAACACGACCTACTAATTCATATCAGAACATCAACGCATCTGGTCAATTGTATTCCTAGAGCCCGATTGCGGAGTGAAGTGCACGGAGGGAGAGGCCAATGATTATCGATGTTAACAGTTAAAAATCGATATATTAAATATTAATGAATTGAGAATTCATTATCGCAGTAAATTTGCATTTTGTGTCATTTGCGCCTTCCCTTTGGCTTGTAGACATGTATGTGTGCTTTTATCTTTCTGAAATTTTAAAAGTATAAGTAAAATGCATGTATTGTAGTTTTATTTTAATGTATAATATATAGCGAATATATTAGTTACTTTACTCCGATTAATTAAATTAATCAATGGCATCTTTACGAGCGAACGACAACACAAGTCAAACAAACTTACTATATTATATTTAAATACTTATACCATTATGTAAAAAAAGATTTTAATATCGATATCGTTTTCGGTCATCCCTAGATGTTCACCTCTATATTTGCAGGAAGTGCTCTGCCATTTGTACTGCTAACATACTTTGCTTGTTATGTTATTTGCTGACTGTTTTGTCTCAAGACTACTCTTAAGATAGGATACCTACAAATAGAGTGGAGTATTTGAATTTTCTTTTATATTTTAAGTAGAGTCATTAACGGTAGTTGCGTTAGTGGCCATTTTACTGATGCCGTTTTTTACTGGTATGCTACTACTGCTGGTATACTGTGGAGACGTGGCCCTATACGACGATCTTCTCACTTTAATTTTATAATGGCTAAATGCACTTTCGCCATAATTGTGGTAGCAAGAATACTTTACTGGATTGTGGATAAACTTACTGGGAAATAACATTTTACTTTATTTCACTTTTATTCAAATTTCGATCCTTTCGTTTCTATTACCGACTATACCTACAGTCAATTTTTTTAATTGAGAATTTATTAGCTACAACCTAGTGTATCAAATAAATATAATAAAGTGTGTGATATTGTGTGGACAATTTACTAAAAGAATATGCCGTGTTATGTTTGGAGTAATTATTGTTTCAGAGAATATTTCCCATTCTTGTAAGATATCAATAACACGCAACTGATAAGTTTGAAATCTAAACTATTGACACCCAGTAGGTCAGTTAACAGGCCACTGCCTCGCGCAAACGATCGTGTGGCGTGGGAATTTTATGCGATCCTATCTTCCATTATCAGATGTCTAGTTGCTTTATAAGTAAATATTTGTCACCGACAAAGGTCATCAACCCCACGTTTTTACCCAAAGATCAATAGGAGACGTCCCACTACGACAGACTTGCACCTTTTGTCTGGATAGGATATTAGAACATACTCGTAATTTGCTGGCAAACGTCAAATATTTACCTGCCTTTTGACTGCCGATTTTGACGCAATAAAAGACAAGATGTATGTTATAATGTTTTCGATGCTAATTGCTTCTGTAGCCAGATGTGCCAAGCTGTCACCATAACGCCAACAACCTCCATGTGCAGTACTTAATGTTCTCGAATGTGGCGTTGATACAAACGTTATATATCCAGCATCAAAAGATTTAACTTCGTTCAGCTCTAAACGTTCATATTTCTTAAAAGCAAAACAAACACTGCGGGGAATCGTATACGAGCCGTGCTTATTTGTTTGTGACGAGCGAAAGGAAGGGTAATCGGAAAGTTTCCCACTTCAAAGGCAAACACGTTAATCTATTAACGTGTTAATGTGTTATGCTTCCTGAGGCCGATCTCTTAGTTCCCAACAGAAACCATAAATTGCCAAATTTTATACCAATTATAATTGATTGAACTAGCCGAATAAAATGTGAAATATGGAACAGGATATTGTGACCAGAATCGAAAAAGATACTCTGCAATAGAAGAAAATCTACCGCGTTCATCAATCAATGTGATAGATGAAGTGTGTCGAGTTTGTGTGTGAAACGAAGTTCTGCTGTGTTTCAAGGTCGAAATATGTGAAATGATTTGATGAAGGGAGAAAAAAAATTGCTCTTTGAAAGACCATAATTGTGCTTTTGGAAAGATTAATTTCTATTAATTTACCAAACTTCGGAGTTTTACGCGGATAGTTAGACATGGTATGGACGTTGTAGCTTTATCGTCTCTTCCTTTCTATATACTCTATATTCTGCATCATATGTATATCAAATTTGTTCGTTGTTATGTAATGATTCAAATTGGAAATTAAAAGGAAAGGTATAGGCGCTAATTCGATACATGATGTAAATTAGTACGGCTGCTTCCGCGTGGGCTAGATATGGCTTGTTACCGCTGCTCTCGGCGGCACTCACACAAAACTTTGCGTTTTCATGTTGCATTTTGCGTCTGTGTACATCTACATAATTGTGTTAACGTCAGCTACCGTGGGGCCCTTCAGAAACTTAGTTACCGCCTATATATATGCCACTGTTAGGAACAGGTCTGCACTGTAAAGAGAGTGCGAGAGCAGACTTCACACGCTGTAAAATTTTGCTAACACATGCAGGTTTCTCACTAGGTTTTCTTTACGGCGGTAAATTAGCAATTAAAATTTCACCTAATTCATTATTATGAATTTTATCCTTGGCCGTGTCCTGATTACCAGAATGTTTAAGGTCGCATAAGTAATAATTGTGAATTTGAAAATACAAACTCATGTAACAGCTAAGAATGTTCAAATCTATTGTCACTACATGCGGCATTTTTATTAGCATCCATTTTGACTTTGACGGTGGGAGTTCGAATCCAGCCGGCTGTGATTGTGCTCTGTGATCACACACAACAGGAAGTAGACGGTGTATTTTTAGCGGCGACAGTTTATTGAGGCAGTTGGTGGTCTCGCATTTGAGATTAGGAACGAGGCGCTGAAAAAATTAGGGCTGCAGTATTGCCTCAGGAGCCAGTATTGACGAGGTCTATTATTTATTGCAAAATGTACTCCATTAATTGGATCAACCTGAACCTTTATTATAATAAACAACGGTTCGGTGTGCAAATCGTAAGGTCGTAGATCCACTATTGACGTGAATCATCTCTTAGCACAAGCTTAGGCTTGGTTGGAACGGTTATCAAGAATGTTAGCAATATTCGTGAAAAAAACATATATACCACTACGTATAATAAAGCTAATCTAGAACTGGGACACCTCTCAATCCGAAGATTTGTAAAAGTATCTTAGAGGAAGTAGGCAGTGCAGATCCCCATACAGCAGAGCTCGTGTACCATATAAACACAATACTTGAACAGCCAGTTGCTCAGTTGGTTTATTGAAATTAGTGTTCATTAGCCACTAGGATTCATTAACATCGGACTAAGTGTGTGTGTGTGATGAAATGAACGACGTGTGAATGTGATTAAAGCTTCTCAACCCTGTTTCCCGCGTCAGAGCTCAAGCACACGTGCTAGCGGCACGGTTATAGCTCTCCATTACACGTGAGACCGGCCCCGCTCCCGCCCCCGGACATCTGTCCATTCATAACTTGATTTGGATCACGAGTATACTTTATCCGGGTAGATGACACAACTGTCATGTCGGATCAGTTTGTTTGTTCTAAAATACATACATAACTATATGAAATGTTCATATAGTTATGTGTAAACTGTAAAATTAAGCATTTTTATTTAGTAAAGATCCATGCTACTAGTTGAATCAAAGACGACCATTTGCTTAAATATTTTATCTAGTCAGGGTCTATGGGGATGTATTTATATTGGAGAGTTCTCAAATTGGTGGTTCATACAAATCGTATTTTCTTAGCATAAATTTTTGGCTAAAATTTAAATTGGATTAAATTTCGCCGACCTAGACTTTGTTTGTTTGACCAACAACGACTCGATTTCAAATTAATACTCAATTCAAATAGTAATACATTCAATTCCATGGATTATTTCCTTGAATGAAGAATAGGAGATGAAAGCAAATTATTTAGTGTAGTAAAACTAAAGTAGTAATTTGAAGCGTCAATAGCCTAATGGTTTAGGGTACGGCCTGCGAATCGTAAGATCGTGGGTTCGAATCCACCATTGGACTATTGCCGCGAACCATGTCCTAGCACAAGCTTATGCTTAGTTGGAATGGTTAACAAGATTGTTAGTAATATTTCTGAAAAAAAAATAAGAAATATTACTAGCTTTCTTTTTAAAAAAAAAATACTACATCGGTGATGTACTGAGGAAGTACAATATCATAACGCTTCGATGTAGGTTCTAGGTGGTGGGCGTAATGCTTTTATTTATTTTTAATTCTCTTTTAGTTAATCGGGTTAACAGAATTCAACCTATAGTTCAACTAGACAGGCCCATAACTACGTGAAAGGATTATCTAGTTAATCCCGTCGCCCCGGCCACTGTCCAATTAAGTTATTAACTACTTGAGCACTTGTAACGGACACTAAGCTAACCGCTGCTGCATTTCTTATAATATTTCGACTTTGAATATTTGCTATTTGTAACCTTCTTTTATTACGAAAATTTTTGGTCCTAGTCTCAGTGGACGGAAACAATATTCGCCAATCGAGGTAATCTAGCACACAATGCTAAATGGCAATTAGTTCGTCTTTGTGAAAATAAGGATTTATCTACATATCATCTACCTATCTTCTATTAAAAACAAGGATCTTCCTGAATTATCAAAAATCATTATGATATTCAGTTTGGCAGTGGTGCTGTAACATGTTTTGTGTACAATGTATTATTATGCAATTATAACGTGTATTCGTCACGTTAGATTATTTCTATAATATTTACTTTATACGAAAAATGAAATTAATCCAGACGAAGCCAGATAGAAGCTGGTTAATTTAACGGTTTACTTGTTTTATTAAACTTATTTTTATTTGACTAAAAACAAATTATTATTTTTTATCCAGACAGAATAACTTGCCTTTATTGGATAATTATGTCTACAATCTAAATAGAAATGAAAACGATAACGAACGATATAGTGTCTTACATAGTTAGCTGAAATTATGATATTTGACCAGTGGTCCAATTAGGTTGTGGCCTGGATATTGTGCAATTAAACGCAAACACAATCTGCGACTTTGTGGCGAGAGATATGTTTTATGAATGTTGAAGAATCCTATTTGGAGTTGTGTCTAATTGTCGCCTTGAATTATGAAATCGAGATTAAAAACAATATTTTATTTATTGAAAAAGGGGTACATTAATGAGTACGTACGTAACGTTACATATAAAGCACAGAAATTTTATCCACTGGGAATCCACCTAGAATTTTTTTTACAAAGAATATTATTACCATTCTTGTTAATCATTTCACATACGCTTAGGCTTGTGTTAGGAGATGTTTCACGTCAACATTCGTATGGTGGATTCGAGCCCACCACGACCTTACGATTCGCAGACCGTACTCTGAACCATTAGGCTATTCACGCTATGAATGATTCAACTTAGGGGCTCACACCGTACGCTGTACGCTCGAGTACGAACTCGAGCAGTTACCGAAGTTTTCTAAATATTTCGCGCGCAGCTTAAATAAATCCCATGTACTGTGATGAACACAGATGCAGTAACCACGCGTGCAGTGTAGCGCGGGCATCCGCACGTGACGCACGCGTGGCCGCCGTATTACGCGCGCTAATGTATTCCACTCTATCGCCTTAAACTTAAAGTACACAATCAAACGTTCGTTACAGTTGACGGTTGAAATTCAAATAGAGACCGTTTTTCATTAGTTACATCGTTTAATTTGTGCGTCTCTAAATATATTTGTGACGGACATGCGCTGTACTGTGCGCGCGAATAGTGCAGACTAGTGGAGATGGTAGAAGATCTACTGGTGATTAGTTACGAGATAGATTCAATGTGTCAGAAGTGTACTAGTGCTATTATAACGTTGCTAGTCTTTGTTTACTATCGTTGATGAAGGTTTATTTAAACAAGTGGAATTACAATTTATATATTAAATATCTGTCAGTTATTATTTATGATAGTTACTTAACAGTTGCCAAGCAACCATATAACAACCGAGGTTTTATTTTTTTTTTGTTTATCTTACATCAACTTTAGTACCGCGGGTGATTCGTTTATACAATAAGAGCCGTGGTAGCTCAGTGTCCGGGCAGTCGCCTCAAGTTGCATGGTACGCTAGCAACCCGAGTTCGATCCCGGTGCCGGAACCAATAAATTGGTTGTTGCAATTTTATGTGCTGATTTACCACGCGCTCGGCGGTGAAGGAAAACATCGAGAGGAAACCTACATGTCTTAGAATTTTTTTCTGAGACATGTGAAGTCTGCCAATCCACACAAGGTGTGCGTGGCGGACTATGTCCTTATACTCTTACAGAGACGGTCACAACCAACAGTGGGACATATATAAAGGCTGTTACTTTACTTTGTACAATAAGTAAGATCGTTGTCTTCAAACTAAGGTAATGTATACTTACCATACATTACTCTGGCACATATTATGTTGTTTCATGTTCATATAATCTTTAATGTTTTGATGAAAAGTGGCTTCATATGAATTTTAAAATGATAAGGGTAGCCTCCCTTTCATTTCCTGGAAACTAGTCCTTTAACTGCTCTTATTGCATCCGGCCTTAAAGGGCCACTGTCTATGTCACTTGGTAACATATTGTTCCATGGACATTTTATAAACTCATTGATAATTAAAGCTGTGTGCCAAATATTTATATCAATGAAAATAAAAAAGTTCTCCCAAATAGATTAAATTGTCAAAAATGGTTATTACGTCGCTGTAGACAGACGGGGTATTCCATCGACGTATAGAGAATTTTGATTGAATCTCGTATTTATGCCAACAGAAGCACATCCTGCTAAGTCATCTTTTGACTTGATCATCACGAAATCGTACAGTTGTGCGAGGTTGATATAAATCAATAAAAAGAAACAATGGACTTATTAAAAAAAACTGAATTAATTAATATTTTTTCGGAACTACGACCTAACGTTCCACAGACCGTACCGTCAACCTTTAGGCTATTGATGCTTTTGAAAGCTAACATTTTAGAATGGTCGAATTGGGCGATCTTGTAAACATACAGAGATTTTGTAAAAACATTAACGAAAAATGTCATTTCATCATCTTGTACCTCACAAGCCAACCGGAACCATGACCATAAAATCGTTAAGCGAACTTCTTAACCACTTGGTTATCGGTGGTTATTGCATATATTAATTAACAACACAAACGATGGCGTCATAAATTTTGTTCAATGTAACCCAGTCCCCCACTGCGAGATCAATGTGTATTGAATCTGTCAGGGGATAGATTTTTGTGTGTTCTATGGGGCGAGTGAGAGCATGGGAACGTTGGGGAGCACGGTGTCGTCACCGGGACGGTTATGATAATCGATGGTTCATTGAGTGTATGCGCTGCACAAATGATGACTCCGGCAGATGATTAAAAATTGAACATCTTATTGCCAATCTACAAAAGTTTATTTTTCTGAACGCGATAAATTCAAAAACTTCCTAACGGATGCTCTTAAGGAATCCAAAATATGATTAAAACGCCATAAAATACGTAAAGGTTAAATTCAATATATCGCGTAAATACGGATTCAATATATCGCTAAAATACGGAGTCAATATATCGCGTAAATACGGATTCAATATATAATATAATATATTTCACCAATAGACGGAGTGATAAAGGTATATAACTCAATAGGATATTGCGTAAACTGGATGAAATATGACAACGATCGCTGAAAATTATTGTGCCGCGTAAAAATCAATATAGTTTATGGGATATGAAAATGATTTATTAGGGAATTAGAAAGATCCATTAAACAATATTGAAGCTATATGCCATAGTTTAACTTGCATTGAGAAAAAAAATCTACTAAAAGCTTATAGTGAGTCCGGCGTGTAGCGACTAAGCCGACACCGCTTTATGTTTACCGGTAATTTAAAATACAAGGCGGAACAAGCGGCTGCAAGTGTACCGGCTCCCCCAACTCTGTCCAGGCTGCACACAGCAGCGAGCTATTTTAGTGGCGGCGCCTCCGACGGATTCGGAAACAATGCTTTTATGTGTATACATAGTTGCTTCGCTAACTGGAGCACGAGGCGGTCATGGTAAAACTTATTGCTCTTACTTATTCTACGAGAAAAACGCGTTTGGAGCTCCTCGCGTCTCATAGAATTGTATTTATCTACCAGGTAGACTGCTGATTAAGCGCTTAGATGTAGATCTATTTTAACTGGGTGTCTGGTGATTGAGATCAACCTCCTTCTTTTAATGAAAATCTTCTACTTTGCCATAATGGCTCAAATCATTCCTATAGCTCGCGTTTAACTTCCCTGTGGCGATCCAAACTAGGCAACTTTTTATAAAGACCTAACATGTAGTTTATTCACAGACACTATGTCGTTAGAGACGTGAACGATAGTGTTTAGTATCCACAGCAAATTATTAGCTTTCTTTAAGAATGTACAGATCGTATTTGTTCCCAGAAACACCGGATTTACATCGTTGAGGCATGTTCCTAACAGTGGAAAAAATAAACATTGCGTTTTAATGTCTGCTGCTTGAAGCAAATTTCCCTTGCACGTAAATATTTTCTTTTGGGAATGCGATGGTAACATTACCACTATTATAATAATACAAAAGCGCGAGCGGCCTTTGACAGTTATATAGGTATCATTTTTAGAAATCCGTAATCGCTGCCGTAATCTAGATTGTCTGCGTGATGCTTTATTTCGAACGTTACAATTTTCAGATTCAAGACAATTCAAATCCAAGAATTAAAAGACATTGTTTGGATTTCATCATTGCGAAAAACTATTCATTTATAGGACATCTATTGCTGGACATACGCCTTCCCTAACGATTTGCACAATGTAAGCGGCTTACGTCTGGCATCTTCTTGACGTTTAGGTGTATAGTGTGATGATTAAATCAATGCTTATCAGTGTGTTTTATATTAACAGGAAATTAATTTAAACGTTTATAATGTTTCCCTTTATCTCTTCAGCTACTAATTAGTGGCTTTGGGGTTCTCTTCAAATCTGTTTTAATAACATATTTCCGAATTCGAATGGGTCCGTCTTTGCCCAAAAGTGGCGTAAAAATATTATAGCAAAGGAATCAAAGAATGTTTTATAATGAAAATGTACATTAATTGTATTTACCAAGGAACTAGTGAGAGCATTTAAATGTGGCTCTGTGGTATCGAATGGCCACCACGTGCGCCGTCTCCACAACGCCAGTAATAACAATCTGCTACGTTGTTATCGTCACTTGTGTCTCGATGGCGCTCCCCTACCTGCTCGCCTCGTGCGGTAATCAACCCAATGTGTATGTAAATAGAGAAGGAATTGAATAAGTCGATAATGATTGCGTTCGATGACCTATTTATTTCAGAGTGACATGGGATAATTTTACCAAGCCGTAATAGTAGTTATGGCGGAAAATGAAACTATTTAACTTGGTATGTTTACGATTAGAACGTCCGATAAAATGTTTAGCGCGAGCCTTAGAATTTCTTCACTCAATTTAACCGATTTAACAAGCATGTACGAGCGAAAAATAAAAGAAATTATTCAATAAAACAAACTTCAAATTGAATCAAACATTAAACGCTATTACGCGCGGACGCCTTTGCTTTTCCGAATTATCGTAAGAACATTACGAAATGAAATGAATTATTGCTTAACCAAACTACTCTTAAAGTACATCCTTTCCAATAAAAAATGTATATTCGAAATCCGTTTGACCATTCGGGGCGCACATACTTAATGCTGAGTTATATGGTTTTCTCATGGTTTCTGAATTGGACCAAATTTAAACGGGACCACATGGGAAGCACCAGCTTTCAATTCAAAAGAATGTTTGTTTATTGCAATTTTGGTAGGTTTATGACAATTTAATACTAGGTTAACGAAAATATAGCACGAATGTGGAAAACCTTTCGTTATCATTGTTAAACACCCTCACAATATCCCGTTTATTAAAAAAAACGGCATTCAATCAAATTTTCCACCATCAGTGCCTTTAAAGATGTATAATGCTGTTTTCCAACATGATGACGCAAAGTCCAATACATGTTTGGTCGCTCGCCAAGAATTGTAGGTGGATTGAAACGTGACGTCTACCATGTAGCCATAACCTTGCGCCCTTACTTTACTAATTCCCGAATTTATTTCGCTCAACACAGACATCGATCAATTTAAACACCTTCTTTGACTGTTCTCTATTACTAGTGAAAACATAGCCGTGAGCAAAGATAAAGGGTCGGTTAAGAAAGTTTTAATATCGCGGAAGATTAAGACATTAGCTAACTGAAATAAATTGTGCATGATAGACAATTAAGTATCTTTTAAATAAAATATTTTTATTAATTTATTTATATTTCATCAAAAAACAAACTTAAATGAAAAAGGATATGTTACGTTAACTTAGATAATACAGTATTTTTCATTAAATTTTATTTTTAATTAAATTTTAGTATTAACTACTAAAATTTGTTGCCTCCACTTTACTGTTCTTTCAAGTATATTGAATTGTCTATCATGCACAATTTATTTCATTTAGGACCGTCTTTATCTTCTGAGATATTCAAACTTTTTTAACAGACCCTTCATTTTTGCTCACGAGTGTATATTGTTTAACAAAGCCATTGTATAAACCCATGGTCTCACGCCGTTTTTAATTCTGGGGCGGAAATTGCCAATACTATTTTCGTGTTTATTAAGGTCCTTGCACGAAATATTGCAATTAGTTCATTTATACTTAAGAAACCGAAAAGTCGTTGGTGCAAGTCGGGTAGCTTAAATTAATTATTACTTATATTTATCATTTTTTTAAACGCCCGAGTATTCGTCGCTTTTTTTTATGACGAACTACACAGATTGGTCAGAGAAGATGGCCTTGACTGCTTCACCGGATTGAGAGGGGCATAGGTCTTAGGTCGCTTAGCATGAACCTCTATAGGTAGTAACTCTACCCAATGGTCCCCGGTGAGGTGTAACCTCGGCTTGGCGGTTACTATGTTACGCGTAAGCATGCCGATCCGAGGGCGCCTGAGAGGGCCGAACCACGACTCGGTCGGTTGCTATTTCACGGATATATTCGTCGCATAGTCTATCAATGTTATACCTTTATTTAATTTATACCGAAATTAATTGTACTATAAATAATGATGTGTATATTATTGTTTTCAAATACCTGCTACATGTTAAGAATGCAAATATTCAAAACTATGTATGCGATATATGCTATTAACTATTCGTAATTTAAATAAGAATGATACGGCAGTACGCGATCACCGCTTCATATCTTTGTCGTAGGTTTATCATTCTGTTATCGTGAAAGTTTATGTCTGTTTCAACAATCTCATGTTATCCTTTCTCCACGACCTAATAAAATTATATTGAATAAACAACTCCACTCCTCGTTCTGGTATACTTTGTGTAACAAACTAATTAGTGGGATATCCAGTAAATACCTATAGACGATTATATCCTTGAGTAGCTATGCATTAGTAATCTATTGGTGTAAATGTTATGACATTCCGTGTACTTCAGGCAACGTTTCGTCGCCCCGCACGAATTGCATCCACTCTTTTTGTGTTAATTACTTTCTATTTTTATAAGCAGATATGTGCGTTTCCTCTTTTATTTAGGCTGCTTTGATGATGGGAAAAACTATTAGAAAAAATATTACAGACTTTCCATACATTTGCAAGGATATTTTATTACGTAAATATGAGCTGAAGAGACATAAAGAACTGTTATAAAGTAAAACATCAGCCTTATTAGCTGTCTAACTCCACTATTTTTATGACGAACTACACAGATTGGTCAGAGAAGATGGCCTTGACTGCTTCACCGGATTGAGAGGGGCATAGGTCTTAGGTCGCTTAGCATGAACCTCTATAGGTAGTAACTCTACCCAATGGTCCCCCGGTGAGGTGTAACCTCGGCTTGGACGGTTACTATGTTACGCGTAAGCATGCCGATCCGAGGGCGCCTGAGAGGGCCGAACCACGACTCGGTCGGTTGCTATTTCACGGATATATTCGTCGCATAGTCTATCAATGTTATACCTTTATTTAATTTATACCGAAATTAATTGTACTATAAATAATGATGTGTATATTATTGTTTTCAAATACCTGCTACATGTTAAGAATGCAAATATTCAAAACTATGTATGCGATATATGCTATTAACTATTCGTAATTTAAATAAGAATGATACGGCAGTACGCGATCACCGCTTCATATCTTTGTCGTAGGTTTATCATTCTGTTATCGTGAAAGTTTACGTCTGTTTCAACAATCTCATGTTATCCTTTCGCCACGACCTAATAAAATTATATTGAATAAACAACTCCACTCCTCGTTCTGGTATACTTTGTGTAACAAACTAATTAGTGGGATATCCAGTAAATACCTATAGACGATTATATCCTTGAGTAGCTATGTATTAGTAATCTATTGGTGTAAATGTTATGACATTCCGTGTACTTCAGGCAACGTTTCGTTGCCCCGCACGAATTGCATCCACTCTTTTTGTGTTAATTACTTTCTATTTTTATAAGCAGATATGTGCGTTTCCTCTTTTATTTAGGCTGCTTTGATGATGGGAAAAACTATTAGAAAAAATATTACAGACTTTCCGTACATTTGCTAGGATATTTTATTACGTAAATATGAGCTGAAGAGACATAAAGAACTGTAATAAAGTAAAACATCAAGCCTTATTAGGAGTAGACGCCGTTACTCGTTTCACGTTTACTGTCTAACTCCACTATTTTTATGACGAACTACACAGATTGGTCAGAGAAGATGGCCTTGACTACTTCACCGGATTGAGAGGGGCATAGGTCTTAGGTCGCTTAGCATGAACCTCTATAGGTAGTAACTCTACCCAATGGTCCCCCGGTGAGGTGTAACCTCGGCTTGGACGGTTACTATATTACGGATAATAAACTCGACTAAAACAAAAAAATAGGTTTTAAATTAAAATCATAAATACTAGTCCTAACATCCAGAGCCTGATTGTCATTTTATCAAAGATAAAACTTTCATAGTAAATAATGTAAAATGTCACTGATCAATGCGAAATTCCTAATTTTCAATAAAAAAAACTAAAAATGTTTAAATTACGTACTTTTGGACGGATTTGACAATGAATGTTTTAAATGTTGAGAATTGTGGGTGGTTTGATAAAATAAATCCAACACTACAATATGATATCAAACTGAAGCCATCTTGATGTACTCGTAGGTAGACACACAGAAATACGGCGTCGCCATGTCAGTCTGTACTCTCGCGGATTAGTCCCTCTAGTATTGTATCAGTTTTAAACGTAAACAAAGAAGATTGACCCATTTCAACAGTCAAAGTGGGTGAACTCAGTTATATTTTTAGTGTTGAAATCGGTAAGAGCGTCATGTATTCAAAGTATTTTTCTATAAACAGACCGAGTAAATGGGTCGTGTTGTCGATTGGGTACTAAAATTGCATGTAATAGCGGGAGAAATAATATTTATCGTATAGTTTTATATGAACTAACAAGAATGAACGAAATATTTAGTTAGTTTTTCAATCTTTCGTGAATGTCATTTCTCAATTGGTAATAATAATTGTGTAAAAGTCTTATATGTTTGTACTGGGCGTATTAGGTCTGCTTACCGAAACTGATCGAAAATTTCTTACGCTGATAGAAATGTTTTACGTACGTTTTAATAAGTTAGGTTATTTCGTAGTGCTTATTGTTGGTAGTACGCATGCCCCTGTCAATATATCAATTATAAATGCTTGTGTATATAACTAATCATGTCTAATGCACACAGAAACTAGTATTTTTCTTCACTGTGATCTAAAATGAAACAATTTGCAAAGAAAAGTGATTATGTATACTGTGCCAAAGTGTGTTTGTGTGTGACTCTAAGTGTTGTTTAAAATGTGATCAGGTTACGATGGTGATGCTGAAGCGGTTAATGGTGAGTTTGCTGCAGTCAAAGATGTCTTTTTTATGATTACGTTAATTAATAATTTACAAACAAAAACAAAAACCAACTTGAAATCGAATCAAACGTTAAACGCTATTACAACGGACGCCTACTTCCTATTTACCAATTATCGTAGGAATCATACGAAACAGAATTAATCAGAACCTAACCAAACTTTTATCAAACTACTCTTGAAATCCATCCTTACCAATAAAAAATGAATCATGGAAATCGTTTGGCGTGATATTAAGTTATTCGTACATTTGTGGACTCATATCCTTGATACAAATTAAAGTGTGGTTTTCTCGTGGATGCCATTGTCAGAATTGGACCACACGGGAAGCTTCAGCTTTCAAATAAAAAATAAAATTGGTTCACGCAGTCTAAAGTTATGAGGTGACAAACAGAAAAACACAGACGAATGGAGAAACTCCTCCTTTTTTGAATTCGATTGAAAATACACTAAAGGTCAAACTCCTCAATACATTGAATATTTCGGTATCTATATCGAATTATATCAAAGGAAACTCTGTCTGGGACATCCATCAACCATCATGGAGTTTCTGAAAGATTTAACTTGATGCCAAACACACAGTTTATCTGTCAAATCAAACCAAAATAAAGTTACTGAACAATGCGCGACCTTATCGCCAAGAGAAGTGATGTGATATATTCTTCTTAAAGTGTCTCTCCAGCTACCGACGGTTGGCAACGTCACGATATTTCTGTCTCTATGTATGAAACCTAATTAAGCATTTAATAAAAAAATCATTAAGTAAACATTGTGAGAGACCATGTAACGTTAATTAAGTTTTTTTATGTTCGGGATTATTTTCTGTTATAACTATATAGCAAACGGGAAACTTGTGAAAATGTTAATACGATACACTACAGTAAGAAATCTGGTATTTTAGATAATGATCGTAAGAGAAGCGAGCATAGCTTTCAGAAATCTATTAACGCCATATATAAGAGCTTGCCGCGTGTGGTTGTTCAATGCACGTGCAGAACTAATTCGACCCCCTGCAGCGTGGGACCCCCCTCTGCCAACTGCTGACGACGTATCACGTTACCAATAACAAACCCTCGTTATCTCTCTGAGTCACCGGCTTATACAAATCAGAACTAATAACGTAGTTTCTACATTTACATTTCTGCCTTTAAATGCACTTTTGAAAATTTTATCATGTTCTAAAGTAAATAAAAAAGCACGGCGTTTCGTTTAATTTCTTTTGATCTCAAGCACGTACTTGACGTTATGTAAAGATGTTCAGTCGCCAAATGACTGTTGTGTACTAGTATAATTATTGGAGTAACGTGTGACGTGTCATCGTGTGCTTCAGGACGATGAGGAAAGAACTCGTAACGATTATAGGCGGAACTTAGGGCACTTGAACGTGTACACTAAAACCAGTGAACGTCCGTGCCCATCTCATTATTAGTACAATTGCGAAATCTTTGTTAAATTTTGGCTATCTTACTAACTTGTTTTTAAATAGAATTTTAAGCATTCTCATTAAAAAGTGCGAAGTAAAATAATATATATCATACTATTTAAGAAATTTCTTTAAATTGTATCTTATTCATGCATATGTTACTTATCAGAACATGTCAATGTTTATGAACTTATCAGAACATGTAAATCCGATATGCATTTTCGGATGCGAATTAACAATAAATACAAAGCTTCGTGCTTTATCGCCGACTTGCGTATCCAATTTACTGTAAATTCTCAGAGATATAAAGTAAGCTAAGAAAACAAAATAAATTTATTACTAGCTTATCACAATTTTTATTAAGAGATATTTGCAGTCCCTACTTGATGCTAATTGCCTGAAAGCTGATGCTACCTTAGGCATACGGTAGGGTTCTGCTGAAACTCTATTACGTCCCTTGTTGAGGTGAACGGTAGCAGAATTTTTATTGTGCTTGTGTTGTGCGCAGTTGCCGAGCCTGCGGGACGAGGTGCCAGGCGGGGAGTCCGACAAATGGCGTCAGCGCCGGAACAACTGCTTCGACCAGAACCGACAGCTGGAGGAAGTCACTAAGGAGAGGTTAGGGTGACGTTCTGACTGTTCCATTATAAGATCCGCCTATTTTTTCCATGTAAATTGTCCAGTGTAAGTGATCTAAGGAGCTAGGAGCTAGCTCTGCTTAGTTCACTGAGGCTAATTTGAAGGATCTTTCGATGCTTACATTTTTTTTATATAGAAAAACGGCCGTACTCAGCGTCCTCTACAGCAGCAGTAGTCTGAAGTGCCACTGTGTAGGGTAATGGGACTGTCTGTGTATCTCTACAGTATGGTAATTGAGAGCGTGTATGTGTTTGCAGGGACGCGCTGCAGCGTGTGGCGACGACGCTGCAGCGCGCGGTGGGCCAGCTGGTGGCGTACTGCGCCAGCGCGGAGGACGAGCTCAACCGCACCGTGCTGACCCGCCTGCTCGCCACGCTCCTGCCGCACGACCAGTGAGTCAACAACAACATCATTATCATGATAAATCTGTGACTATCCACTGCTGGAAATAGGCCTTAGAGAAATGCCGAGCATAGCTCTTTCCATCGCTTGTGCGACTTTAAGTTTGTCGACCAGCCAGCCAGACGGTCAGAGTCCAAGTCACTGCCCCGTAGGTCATCGCAGGGTGCTCGCACCGGTTGAATAGCTTGACCTTTAAATGATGTCGCTTAGTTCTCAATTCGTCTTCTATTTTGTTTTATATTTTTGTACATTCATTACATCGTCGCTTAAGAACCGATTTTGCTTTTGTTTGAAGGGTTTACAAGTTACATTTTTTTTTGTTGTTTTCTTTTCTTTTGGATCTCTATTAATTTCGTTGGCATTAGATCTACTCCAAGGTTCTGAAGTTACCAGGGAAATCATAAAAATATCGCACGATATCGCGTTTATTTCCTCACTGACAGCAAGTGCAGTAATACAACGTCTTACTAGATACAGGCGTGCTAGCTACCGCTCATTATTTGCTGTTACTTTATAAAATACGGGCACACTATATATAACAATACATATTGTATTGCTATTAAACTGAAATAAAAATATATCGACAATTTGTTCGATAGGTTGTGTTTCATTTTAGTAAGCGTTGTTACTATACGAGGGTGAATCAAAAAGTTCTTAGAAGTGCATAAATATGAAACCTTTTTGGATCAAGTTCGATATTCAAATTAAAGAGTGTCTATCACACTATATTTATGCAGACTGTTACTTGTTTTTGTCAGTTCGTTCGCATGTAATAAATTTTTTTGTGCAACGAGTTGCTAAAAAGTCAAAATTATGGATAAAAGTGAGTTACGTGCGGTGATAAAATATCTCAGTTTGAAAAAAATGTCTACGAAGGAAATTTTTTTGGACATTCAGCAGACATTAGGGGGTGATGCTGTACCCTATTCTACGGTTGCGTACTGGGTGGCTGAATTTAAAAGAGGTAGATCAAGCTGTAAAGATAACCCGCGTTCTGTGCGGCCTTCAACCTCCGTTACAGAAGAAAATGTCAAAAAGGTTGAGAATCTGGTTTTGGAAGACAGAAGAATGACTATAAAACATATAGCTGAGATCCTAAAGATATCTTTTGGTAGCGTTCAATCCATTTTAATTGATTCACTGGGGTTCAAAAAAGTGTATGCAAGATGGGTGCCACGAATGTTAACCGACGAAAACAAAAAGCGACGTTTGGAAATTTCCAAGCGTAATCTCGAAATGTTCCAGCGTGATTCGGATAATTTTTACCGTCGTCTTGTCACCATGGATGAAACGTGGGTCCACCATTTTGATCCTGAAACTAAAAGACAAAGCATGTCTTGAAACGGCCATCCTCTCCATCCATCAAGAAATTTCGAGTTGCTCCTACCGCTGGCAAAGTTATGGCCTCTGTGTTCTGGGATAGTGAAGGAATCCTTTTTATTGATTACATGCCAAAAGGCCAGACGATTACTGGACCCTATTATGCAAATTTAATCCCGAAAGTGCGTGAAGCGATTAAAGAAAAACGTCGTGGAAAACTGTCGTTGGGCGTGTTGTTCCTTCAAGATAACGCTCCTGCTCATCGATCGGAAGTTGCGCTCAACGCAATCCGCTGTGCTTCAATCTCCTTGACCACCCACCATATTCTCCGGACTTAGTCCCAAGTGATTTTCACTTATTTCCAAAATTAAAAGAGGAAATTCGTGGAACAAAATTTCACGATAATGACGCGGTTATAGCTGCCGTAGAGGACTTTTTCGAGAGTCAAGAAAATAATTTTTTTTTCACAAGGAATAAGGAAGTTAGAAACGCGTTATTCTAAATGCATTGCATTGGAGGGAGATTATATAGAAAAATAAAATATTATTATTGAAATCTTTGCATTTTTTAATATTGATTCCAAGAATTTTTTGATTCATCCTCGTATAGGGCCTCCTCCGTATTCATTTTAAAACAAATAAATGACATAAATTTTACATAATTTGATACATGAATTACGAGACACCTGTAGATACTAAAGTTCCGCCTAAATTACAAAATTATCTTTATACTTCACCGATAGATTAATGTTGAAGAAAACTATTTTATTAGTGGTCACGTTTTTATTTTGTCTTTTGTTAATGATTGCTATTTGGGGACCTTTGCCAAATGAATTGAGTTCGTCCCAGTTCTTGGAGCATATTAGCGCATATATAGGGCACGGCGCCGGCGGGCCCACCCAGCGTTCGGCTGGAAGTAACATGGCGCTGGCAAACGGCCACACGCCGGTTCTCTTGCTCTGGCGACGTCAGTCATGGCATACGCCGAAACTTCTGTACAAGGACATAATTGCTGCCTAAAACATAATTAGTGCTCGCAGATGTACACAGAAACCAATTCGCGAGGGTACATAGAGGAGATGGCTGGCTGTTGCCACCTGCATCATATTTTTTCGCAAATAAAATTTCAAAACCAACCAAGTGAGAGTAATGTGAGAATTTTGCGTACTAGGGAGCTATATCTCGTTATCTCGTAATCTGATTGAAGCTTATAATTGAGCCGCCTTTCGGCCCTCTTCAGCACACGCCGAGGTTCCCTTAGGGTTTATATAATGGAGTCAGGCTGAGTACTGTGATAATTGCTTATAAACTAATTTTAGGATATTGTTTTATTTATGACAACTTGACCAGTGAAATATAAATTTCTTACAATTTCGCTGGACTATTCTTTCTTTAGTAACAGTAAATAAAATAAAAAATAAATTAAAAATCTAGTCGACGATTACAATAGTCAGAGCCAGACGTTTCAAGTCGTGCGAGACGGCAGGCGCCAATAAAACTACACTGTGCTTTTGTGGTAAGATTTGTGTCTTTGGGTGAAGTCAAATATATCTGATTTGCATGTGCAACGTCGCCCACCCATTCTATTTATAATTGCAACGTGCTATAGGAAAGTATTGTTGTACTTGTGGCTGGCGAGCCGCCAAAGTTTGCCGTTTTCAGTTTACAAGATAGTTTGCAACTTGGATATTTTATTTGTAAAATTTGGTCATTTTTATTAAACTGTAATGATAAACCTTCTTCTTTTTGAAGTGCCATCTCTTACCGGATGTCGGCTATCATTAAGGCTATTTTAATTTTTGATGCAGCGGGTTGGAACGAGGATCTTGTGCTCATTTCAATCTCGTTTTGAGGAACATCACGAAATACGTCTTCTTAAAGTTTGTCAGGTTTCACCAGGATCTTTCCTTGGATCATGAGTTGGAGTATGTCGTAGTTGTTATTACGCATTAGATGACGAAAGTACTGGAGCTTGCGTTTTTTCACGGTACTAAGGAGCCAAACATAACGTGCCACGGTATGTTTGGGTCGTTGTTGTGTATTTTCTGTATCTTCAAAGATATATTTAAAGATCGATAGCAGAGAAGGTGAGCTTACTTCAGAAATGCGTTAAATGATGAAATTATACATCAAGTTTAGTAAATATACAAGATTTCAGCGAAAACTAAAAAAGTTATAAGTTGCGTTTCACTTGACACAATAATGATAACAGTTCACCAGGTGTACTCGTAAAATCTGCTCCCTGGTAAATAGGTAAATAATAACAAGGATGATCTAATAACCATATAGCCCACACATTTACGCGTAACAACAAAAAGCGACTTAAAATCAAAAGTTTATCCTAGTTTAGTTTTTCTCTTATCACTCATCGTCTTGCTGTCATTCAGGACTACTAACCAAGTCATGGATTATCTTAATCTTATCTATGTTTTAATTAACTAAAATTAATTTATACCATTTTTAAAAGTTATGGTATTCAAACTTTTTCAAACAAAGAAATACAAAATCGGTTCATTAATGTTTGAGCTACGAGATTACAAATATATATATAAAAAAAGGAAACCGTTATCGATGGCAGATCATTCGCGGAGGAGTCCCAGCCCGGCTCGCTCAACTGCAGCTCGGAGCTGAACGTGAGCGTGTCGCGCGGGCGGCACGTCCATTTCGCGCCCGAGCTGGACTCTATCTTGGCGGCGCTGGACGAGGAGGGCGCGGCCGGCTTCCTGCAGCAGCAGCGTGACCTCAGCGCCGACATCAAACGCGAGCTGGAGCACTCCCTGCTGCGGCTGCGCCACGAGGCCCACGAACTGCTCGACTTGTCCGCGCGCCTCGCCGCCGCCAGTGGGTGTACCTTTTATATATTTAATCTTTATTTGCACAAAATAAACGTGCAAAAGACATAGTCACGGGTGCAACCTTAGAAAAAAAAACAAATATAAAAATATCTTAAATATGTATAAACATAAATAAAAGCATACATTAATAAACATACCATTTAGATAAATTAATAACTTAACCATAATTATTATAACATTATATATAAATATATATATATATAACATAGTAGATTATAGTAGTATAATACCATCACACTTACTTTATTTTTAATGAACCTACTTAGACTAGTCAGAGATGATAGTGTTGCTGTTTCACCGGATTGAGAGGTGGCACAGCTCTTAGGTCGCTTAGCCTGAACCTCTACTGTTAGTAACTCGATACAAGGGTCCGACTGTTTCGACTGTTTATTGGTGTGTTATAATGCTGATGTCTGGTATATTTTTCCAGAAAGACATCCGGAGACTAGGATGCTCGAGTCCAGCCAGGTGGAAATAACAGAACTCGAACAGGAAACTGAAGAAAAGCAAATATCTTGCGACAATTGCGAATTGCATAAAAAGGTAATCTATTATTTTTCTCTTTTCTTTTTGAAATAACCTCACAATTTATCTTAAAGGTGACAAATAGACGTTACACTTTTTATTAGACACGTGTACGTTAGGTTCTTAACAGATTACGCATAATATACTACACTCACAAGTACGACTTTTGTCCTATCATCGTGACTACGTAAAATAGAATTTACATAAGTGGATAGAAATATTTGTGATCTTTTCTTCTTCGTCGATGTCACTTTTGACAGAGTGGTTGTGGTTACCGCTCTAGATGTTGACGGCAAGCTTCACAACACGCTGCCACTCATTCCTGATGGCCGTCTTCTTCGTGCATTCATGCATTGATGAACCATTTATTGTCGCTGTTACTTGGACAGTCCACCTCATAGATCTTCCTAGTGGTCTGGTCCCTTGAACCTTTCTGTTGCGATCTTAAGCAAAGACAATTAGTCAACGAGTCTAGCTGGCGCCCACACCGTTGACGATACCTTGTTGACATGAGAAGGTAAACCTTTTTTTTGTTGACGGGGTAGAAATCTACATGAGAAAATAAACCTCATTCATCCTGGTGGCAAGTCGCTAGCAACTGCTCTATTTTTCCTCCAAGTAACAGTGTGCGTGTATCACGTATGTGTGTTCCGGTTTGAATAATGCTTACTAGTGACATTACTGTGTGTAACGATACGCACAAGCTTATGTGTTGACGAGGAGTACTAGCGCAGTGCACCATTGTTTATTAAATCCCATAACAGATGGGTTAATTTATTATAGACAATGGAGGAAGCGATGGCGGAATGCATACAACGGGAGTGCCTGCTGCGGACTGACCTGGAGGCCGCGATGATGAAGATCGCTCAGCTGATGACCGACCGCGGACATTCCTCCGAAATTATTGCTGAAGGGTAAGTTTTGTTTAATTATCTTTTGCCGATAGGTTGTTGTTGTCAATAAGCCCAATTTAGCGCGGAACTGATCCAACTCCGAAGAAGCAATGGAAATTGTAATGTTAAAATCAATAGTTTTTTAGTTTACAATCGCGAGGATGTATTAAAATGGTGATAATAAGACACTATGATAATAATTTTCGATATCACAATATAAAATGGTATATACAGTATATGTATAGGCGATGACAGTCTAGAAAAACTGATTGTAGTTGGGAACACCGAATGCAAAAGATGTCGCAGCCGTTCACCAACAAATTGGACCAATCAAGTTAAAGATACGCTCTCCTCCAAATTTTACGTCCGTAAGAGACCTGCTAGACAGAAACCGATGCTCCTGATGCACCTCTGATAGTGACCACGATCCTTAGCCATGAGGGACCGACACTAGATAGATTGAAAACATTTAAAGTGAAACATTTTAGTGGCTTTTATATATGTTTACTTAAATTGTGAACTTTCAATGTATTGTAGATACGGCACGTGCGCAGTGATGGAGGAGCGGCGAGTGGGCGTGGGCACGTGCGCGGGCGCGAGCCGCTCGCTGGACGACGCGTCGCCGCGCGCGCCGCTGCAGGCGCTGTCCCGCGACCTCGAGCTGCTGCACCGGGAGCGCGACGACCTGCACCAGCAGGTACATGTTCACTCTCTGCCACACGCCCTCTTATACCACATGTAATGATCGCTTCATACTACTATTACAACTTTCTCTCTCTCTTCTTTGGTATTGGTTCCACTAGGGATCAGCTTTTCTCAGTTTCACATTCCATTTCGCTCTATCAACAACGCTCCGACAACATCTTAGGAAATCTTGTTATTTTCTCCATACTCTCCCGACTTCTCTTAGGCCTTCCTCTGTATTTTCGACCGAGGAAGGAAAGTAAGTAAGCCAACGGGCAACGATTAAAATGGATGTTAATATTGTGGAAATTGGCGCAGCTGGAGGCAGCCAATCGGCAGCTACGCTCCACGCGCCAGTTTGTGGAGGAGCAGGCGGCCGAGCGCGAGCACGAGCGCGACGAGTTCGCGCTCCGCCTGGCCGACATGCGCGACGAGAACTCGCGCCTCGTCACGCGCCTGCAGTCCAACGCGAGGATACTCAGCGAGGTATTCACACATTACTAACCTTACAAGGCTCAAGTGTTACTGCCATACACTTGTCGCGCCGCTGCAAGCTGTCTTGTATGCACTGTATCCTGCCGACACTAACCGTTGCATGTATGAATGATTGTGGTCAAATTATTATTTTAAACTAACATGTACCTAATTGATACTCTTAATCAATCTTATCAACCTTAAAAAGTTTATTAGTTTTGGATTTCAAACTCCATTTGTGATCTAAAATCTATTGTGATGGACTAAATAGGAATGACAGTCATTTAAGGTGATTTAAATCTTAAATAAGCGAATAATCTAGTTATTTAACCCTGGCTGTGACATTTTGCACTGTCTTGATATAACAATGCTATTAATTAGTAACCAATGACACAATAGTGGCACTTGCACATCTTTTCTCTTCTGGAATCGTCAACCGTACTGTGTATTAATATATATTCATGTAAGTATGTAAGCAATAAATGGAATGTTTCTAATCCCCACACTAATAACCTATTTAAGTGTAAGTGCACGGCCCTGTTACATTGTACATTGATGTTGTGTGTTTCATTAATAAATCTTAACATGTAATAAGTTGAATTAAGTGGACTCTTATGAGAAAGCCTTCATTTAATACTGCTATGAAATGCTTTGCTCAAATGAGAGACGTAGTAAAGGTAGATGTTAAGTGATCTCCAACCCTAATAAATAGTAAAAATAAAAACAATAACATTACCGTGCCTAACATACGGTTGGCAGACGTGGGCATTGCGGAAAGGAAGAAGATGAGGAAAAAATTCTATCTGTCAGCGTAAAATAGAAAAAAGTAGCTCATGATAAAACTATCAGACAAACGGTAACATCAAAAATAAAACAATTATTATTGAAGCACAAATAAGAATAATGCTACATAAATGGCACTGGGTAAACATATTTGTAGGATGACAAACAACAGGTGGACAAAGTTTTTAACAAAGTGAACACCTATAAGCGTCAATAGCCTAATGGTTTAGGATACCGGCTGCGAATTGTAAGGTCGTGGGTTCGAATCCGTCATTCGAACCATCTAAACCAAGTCTAAGCTTATTTGGAATGGATAATAATAATGTTAATAATATTAGCAAAAAAACCTTTTAATTGGCATTCTTTAAAGAAGATCAGGAAGACCGTGTAAAGGTCCCTATGGGTACAAATAGCATGGGACAGACAGAAATACAGAGGTTTAGGAGAGGACTACCAACCTCTGCCATCATGACCGGTACTAAGGTAAAAGAGGACTAGAGTAGTTTAAGTGAAGGTGACTTCTTTGGCAATACTATTTCATAAAAAGTAATACAGTGGTACCTCGACATACGAGGTTAATTTTTTCACTAACCTTGCTCGTATCTCAAAGCAAGTTTTCTTCATTGAAATGCCATTGTCACAATTTTATTGTGTAAATATACAAAATGCAACCATGAACCCAACTTATCAAAAAAGCTTTGAAAACGAGGTTACACAGTCTTAGGTGGGAGAAACTGTTAGACGCTGGATGCGGGGCGCATGTTGGGGTCGTGTGCAATTCCTCGTATCTCAAAGCCAATGTTATGTTAGGGTCCTCGTATGTCGAGGTACCACTGTATATAAACTAATATTATTAATCATAATATATAAACGATTGCTTGAGACAACGTTCTTTCACGTACACGGGCAAGGATACGCTTTAACCATACTAACTGCCCGAGATGCGCACTAAGCACGTGTGTGTGTACAGATGCAAGGGCTGCGCGCGCACTGCCGGCACTTACACGTGAGTCGCACGCACTATATTTATAATATTCTGTAGTTATAGTCTTGTAGTCTTTAACGTGCAGTCATATTGTAATTAATTATAACCAACTAAAAAAAGGTCATATGCTTTGACGCTTGCTTTGCAATATGAGATATTTAATAAGCGTCACAGTATTCAGACTCCTTATCGCTTAGTTTTTTTTAAAAGCTGTTACCTGTATACCTATTTATAGAAACCGCCTTATTCACCAGTTCTCTAACTATGAAGAGAGCGTCAAAAAAGATTTATTTCACATGTTTAAAAACCGTAAGTCAAATTTTACTTAATTATGATACTGCTATGATTGTTATGATTGGAAGTTATCGTTTGTATGTTTGTACTAAACTTATTAATAAAAATCATGTGTTAACATTTCACAAAATCTTATAAAATGTTTGTAAATAGAGAAAAGGTAAGTTTTGTACAGATCATCATTATATGTATTAATTACTTTAAACTGGGTTACAGCCCCCAGTACCCATACTGCTGTAGCCACCTTGCGGGTTGTCGTTAACTTACTGAGTGACGACTTTTACTGGTTTCAGTTTATGCTTTACAAAATTAATACCTTATCGTATTGCTACCTAATCAGTAGATTCAATATATACGATACCCTTTGTGTATGTTCGATAAACTAATTTTTAATAGGGTAGAAAAATTGGCTATAATAGGTATTACAATTGTCCAAAGCAATTGAAGTTCTCTAGCAAAGAAGCGTCGATAGCCTAATGGTCTGCGTAGTGTGCGGTAATCGTAAGGTCTTAGGTAGAATGCAGCATTCGACTATTGATGTGAACCATGTCCTAGCACAAGCTTAAGCTTAGTTGGAATGGTTAACAACAATGTTAGTAATATTTCTGAAAAAAATATTGTTAGCTTTCTTTAAAAAAAGCATGTCATCTTTTAAAAAGTATTATTTTATGTGTAAAACAGGTGGAACAGTTAGAAGCGCAGACCCGTGATATGAACCAAATAATAACAGAACTTGAAGCGAGAAAGGCCGTCACTGATGAAGAATTAAAATCTTCCCAAGAAAAGATATTTCTCCTGCGAGACATCATCGGCAATCTGGAAACCCAGTTGGAACAAAAGAACAAACGGGAAACGGAGGTATTGCAACAGTTGGAAGGCATGAAGAAGACGATAGATGAAAGGGATAGTAAGATGAGAGTGCTCCTGGGCGAATTGGAGTCGTTGAGGAGTGAGAAGGTCGACCAGAGTGAAGTGATTTGTGATAATTGTAACCGAGAAGAGGACAGACACGCAGAACTGCTTGAGAAGGTTACGGAACAGGTTAGTTACATTTGAAGTAATTAGGTTACGTGATAAGAGTAGGTTCCCTTAAAGACATACAGTAGTACATAATCAGCGGTGTAGCCTAACCAACTCTAAGAAGCAGACGCAGTCGATGTCGACCGGGAGAATGTTGTTTGTATTTAAAATCATTACTTTATTTAACAATGCTTCATTATTTATCATCACCGAATCAAACTAATACTTATTTTACGTATAAAAAAGCGTGTTGAAAGTAGAAATGTACACCATTAATACATAGAAAGCAGACAGCAGCGCGTGGGCGTGGCGGTGGGCGGTGGGCGAGCTGTTACTCATCTCGTGTATTGAGACGAAACATCGTGCTCCAAAAATATTGTACGACGTTACGTTTGGTTCATTTTTAGCATTCAAATAGAAAACGAATAAAATCCTTAGTTATATTTTTATTATATATCAAATGTTGTTCGGTTATCTCTTGAATCTTGAAATTATTTAATAGATATGCCTATATTTCATATTATTTGGTCGTCTTACATTACGTTATGTACCAAATCACCAAATACCTAATAACTCCAGATTACTTACTACAGCCCTGCGTCTAGTTTTCTTGTAGAATATCTTCTAGGTAACCGTGGATTGATTTCAGATATATCATGATCAAGAATAAAATGTTTGTATATTAGTATGACTAGAAAGTATGGTGTGTTACATGAGCGATGTCCTCAGTGTCGCTGGCTCGAGGCGGAGGTGCACGCGCGCACTCGGCTGCTGCAGCAGGCGCACGAGCAGGCCTCGGCCTGCTGCAGCGAGCCCAGCGAGGACGTGTCACTGCGGGATCACAAGAAGCTGCAGGTAACGTGTTCTTGGTAATGTACCGGTCTTACACACGCATAATTTTTTCTTCGCTGCCCCATTGCGCTATGTCTTAGTCTAATATATAATATATATAACATGGGGACGAAACTGACCCTTTGGACCCACGAACGCTTTCTTTAAAATTTAAGGAACCTCGCTGAAATGCATACCGTTTCATAGGAGATACGATATTAGAGCTTATACACACGCTTACTCACTTACATATATGCGACATGCGTATAAGGTATCTCTCTCGGACCCAGCCTCCATACGTATATAATGGACAACGATGTGAGACTTGCTTTTAAATACACTTTAAATATAAACGTATAACGTTATATGTAGATTTAAAAAAGTAACTGGTAGATATGTGAATCAGGAGCAACCGTCAGAGGCGGGCGACGTGGAGTGGGTGTCGGCGGTGGGCACGGTGCGCGAGGCGGTGCGCGCGCTGGCCCGCGCGGAGGACGCGGCGCTGAAGCGCGTCGCCGACCTGCGCATGCAGCGCGACCAGTTGCGCCACGTGGCACAGGTACGCCCGCAGGTTCATCTATCACCTTCTATACAAACTAACACAAATACTTACATAGACTATTACACAGTACGTACTATTTAATTTTGATTTATTGTTACACCTATTTTGTTTCATCGATAACAACTTGACTTGAGGTTTTGATTTATTTTGAGACGGACTTCTGATTACAGTTTTAGGTCGATATGTCCAAATAGTTGTCATTTCCAAATGTATCGCACAGACTGACGACGGAAGTCCATTCTCCGCATCCAACGTTTGATATGTGGAATACGGATGCTACTTCTTTAATAGTTTATTGCTACAAGAATCGATATGCCAACTGTGCAGCAACGCTGCTAGGAACAAATCTATGTTTATCTTCATTTTTCCCGCCATTTCAGCCTTTGCTACGTTATGTGTGCGACTTTCCAAATACGTATTTTTTAGGCACAGTCTGCGATACGTAAAGTCGTTGTTTCGACTATTGACGTGAATCATCTAGATACCTTTGTGAAAAAAAAAATTGCTGCCATTCTTTAAAAAAATATATTTTGTAATTTTCTGACATTATCAATTATATTTAGTATATAGATATCGTTTTGTTAGCGTATTGTATTTGGCGTATACGTCGCTTATTCCTTTAGTCTGTCTATCCTGGCCACTGTTGAGGATGTCTCCATTGAGTGTTTGGCCTTCATTACTTATTAGGAACTTATGCGTCATCGAAGCCTAACTTTAGACGTTTAGTCGAGATCAAATCGCAGATAACAACGAAATTGTAACAAAATGTCAATGTGGACAACATCCCACAATTGGACTCGCCCTGCAATACATAATATTGCCTCTTTCAACTGTACTAATTACGCCAAGAAGTCGCTACTGACGAATCTGACCAACCTAGAGCACAGAGGCACAACTGATGTTTCACTTTATAGATCTTGGAGCGTGGGTACCATGAAATAATAAATGGCGAGTGGTAGATTATTCATATAGAATGAAGAAAACGCGATATGTTCAATGCGGGAACAGCGCGCGTATTGTTATAGAAATAAACGTTGGAGTCGCGCCAGCCCGCGCAAGGGCACGGGACATGTAGCACGCACGACAGCGTTGGATGGCGGATATTACAAATTCCCATTTAATATAAACCCATCAATTTAGTCTGCAACCGTCCAGGCATTGGGGATATCATACTTAGAGAATTCACAGAGACCTTAATGTTAGGTGAGCCACTTGCTCGTTTGCCATTTCTTTTTAAATATCATATGGTGCTCGTATTTTTCAAGAATTATTGGAAAACAACGTTTCGCAGAAACATTGTAATTATTATTTCTACGATCAGCGGTCATTTCATCTAGGTAAACTTGCGTATTTTGTTTGGTTCGTACGGCTAGAGAGGATACATGAAAAATCTACGTTGTACATAGATAAACGTTGCTAAAAGACCCCTTCTAAGTCCACTATGATAAGATGAAACTTGGGTAGCAGTCGCATTAAGCAGGCGGCTGTAAGATACTTGTAATCGACAAATAAGGATACATAAATAGATATGGGTTATAGAGTATAATGAAAAGTCCAATCCCTGCTTCCATGTGTGTTATATCAAAAGTGGCCAACGTATCCTTCTCCATAGTTCATTCACATGTTGTTGGTTTCAATACATTTAATTGAAAGCGAAGAGAAGGCAATCCTTCGCACTTGCTCCTACGCACATTCAGAGCGTAATGAGGCAATTGCCTTTAATACAATTTCTACAATGAAAGCAAATTGGCCGGCGGCTCGTTGACCTGTCACGTGCCCGGTGTCGTTTGCATAGCGAAGTTGAACGTTTTATTGCAGACCACTAAGTCTGCTGTTGTCATTGAATTATCACTGCGACAACTGATCAACTAACTTTTAATTTTAATTGTGCCAAAAACTTTAACCGTTAGTAGATAATGTTTTGATATTAAAGTTTAATTGAATTTTTTAATTATTTGATTTCGATAAATCGATGTCTTATTATTATTAATTACCAAATACCGACAATTAAAACATTATTCGAGTGTGTCATCATACTCAATGGTGCCACACCACTCAAGTACAAAAACATGCAAATCTCACCAAGTATAATGTCACTAAACGTTTATTTTGACATATCATTAAACTCATACCCTATTGCGTGTTATTAACGGCGTATTTCACCCGACAGCGTATTCAACATAACACTGTATTGCTTTTTCACCGAAAGGTAACCGTTAGTTTGCTCAGAGTAACCTTTACAAGGAATAACTTAACTCACTGGTTCCTAGAACATTGCCGTGGGTCATCGTTCTGGGCGATAACACAAATGCCACTGTCGCATCGGAAGTGCCCTGTCTGGTGCAATACGCTGTCAATTTTTCCTGATAACATAACGAAATATCACTGACATACCACAGCATTAATTAGATCATGACCCTTATGCCGTGTTTGCAATGGCTAATGTCGTTAAATACAATTATTAAAAAGTAAAAGTTTACAGCCTATATATTTGTCACTTAAATACCTTATCAATTTAAAACAAAACGGTAAACAATACAAATAACAAACTAGTCTGGACTTTTTGTCGACCCTGACGACGAATAATGCCCTTTGAGAAACGAGCACCTTTCGTTTGTGTGAAGATGTAAAAAGCCCTTGTGCCTAACAATGGTGGCTTTGTCATAGGGTTGAACACACGGTCAAGGTAAATTTAATAAATTTTATTTATAAATATACGGAGACACTACTTTTGGTGTGAGTCATTTCTGCTACAAGTCATTTGTAGTTTGAACAATCTCTCGACAAGAAATATTTAGCCTTTTGTAGACATAGTTGTTTCAATTTCGGACAGCCCTGGAAGTGATGATACAGAACCCTCACACCCTTTTGCAACGCGATGAGTCACGCGCCGGGCGACCCGACCTGCCGTAGACTGAGTCCGCGGCCTACCTATTGCGTGCGTTTATTGACGGTTTCCTCAGGGCTGGCCTGTATTTGCATTAATTAAATAAATTAACTTAAACCTTGATAACTAGCAACTATAATTGTGTTTTTATAGTTTTCTTTTTATTTGTTTTTTTTGTTTTCTCACCAAGCTTAGACCGGTTACTTTGTCTCTAAGCAACTCTTAGGTACACTGGCAGAAAATGCCCTACTTTATACCTACCTACAGTTGTGGTGAAGATTTTTCGTCTAGCGTGGTAAATAATAACTTCAACTCCGTATTAGGTTTACGCTGACGTTAGGGTACATATTGAATAATAAAATATTTTTCTCACAGACGTACCGTAACATATTATTCGATATGTTACGGTAATAGAGACAACAAACCTAAAGCATAATGGTTATATTAAGTTGTGACAAGTCATATAAATGTTTGTATTGTATTATGAAAGCAATCATTTTGCGTTCATCGCACTGTCCATAAGCACTACAATGTTATTTGCAATAAGCAATATCTTTATTGTACTGTATTGTTATATTTCAAACTCAAAATAGCCACTATATGAGACGATGACCTGTGGACTGTACGGGACTTGTAGGAAGAAACCTTTTTTTGGTAACATAAACATATTTCGTCAATATATGTTTGTATTACCTTATCATACGAATTGACTTACATGAAACTTAAAAAAGCAATAGATTAATGACCTATTAACGACTTAATCTCAATAAATCAATGTATACGGTTTACCTAATGTTTTACATTGCGAGAACAACGGGAGTTTTGTGACGTAATAAATTAACACTTTTGAAGTTTTGAGAACAAAAGTTTTGAGGATGGAACATTTGGCATGTTCGAGAAATAAAATGCCTATTTGATATTCCCATACCTCGTTCTTTTATATAAGACGCATGTGTCTTGACAATGCATAATTAATTTATTGTGTATTTTTACGTTATTGTCCAAGTAAAAGTCTCATTAAGATTGCAACACCAACTGTATCAACTGAAATGAAACATAAAATGGCTATTAAAGTACTATAAACGCTTGCTAACCTATTTCGTGTACAATTAACGGCAACTTGCACAACAACTGCAAACATAAACACACAATAAAGTGGCAGCCGGCAGCCCTGCCGCGACCCGTGCCTTATCCGCGTACGCGCTAAATATAGTCGCGACGATCTCACAATATTTGGATGCGGCATGTTATACATCGCTTTATTATGATATTGGATACTTTTATGGCATACACTATACTAAGCAATAATAATTTAATAGATCAAGGAATTTTCTTTTCGTATTTGAAAGTAAAAAGTTGAAGTAAAATCTCAGGCTATTTAGCTGGATTTGATAGATTTTTTTTAGATGGTACTGAGTGAGAGCATTAAAAGTAAAATCACTTTCCCGCCATTTTTTTAATTGGAAAAATAAGTGAATCTAACTAATGCGGTTCAAACGTTTTCGGTCCTGAAAATTTTATGTTAAAGACGAAGCTGGCTCTGATCGACCTGCTACAGTTACATGTGCTTAGAATTTATAATTTGATGGCAGTAGTATTTATTAATCGTAGTAAAGAAAACTGCATAATATTTAAAAAATAATATTAAATCCTGCTTTAATTACTTATTCTTAAAATGTGCAAAGAAAAGAAAAAAAGAATGGATTTTGTTATATTTAATATAATAAATTTTAAGTAAAAATGACTATTAATAACACATATACGCTTTCTAAACATTATTAGCAACACACCTGACCCAAAAAGCCTAAATGTTGAAATCGGACAATGCCCAATTTGGCTTTGTGCTAAATTTTGAAAAAGGCACGAGTCGTATATCAGATACACAAATATTATTTAATTTTAGTCCACTGTGTATATATAAAATGCGTAATTAATTGGCGACAGACTAAAAATTAAGTACATGTAAAATGCCGCATCTAGCCAGCTGTTTGTTGGTCATAGTTCATCTGTGTCCGCTCCCGGCGTGTCCCCGCGCCGCCTCAGTCTCTCCCGATGCTCCAGAGCGTGTTTTGCTGCCGCAAGGTCTCTGCCCGACCCGTTTTTATTTCGCACATCCCATTTTCATAAACATTGCATTACAAATGTAATGTTCCAGTCCATTTCGCGATGTAGTCGATTGTCTTCTTGAGATGTAGTCGCAGGATAGAGTGCTGTGTAGTTTTGGGTGATGTTTGTGTGGAGTTGTTTTAAGAAGTATATAGCAATGGGCCTCCCTGATTTAACGGTGAGTTTATTGCGTTAATTGTAAGTTAAAAAATATTATCTTAAATAAAAAAGAGCAAACAATTGAGAGATGTGTCGAACTATGAGTATAAAGAATAAATAGTTTGTTGTCCATTTCAAAATTGTTACTTATTTCGTTTTTTAAATAATATATGTAATTTTTTGATTGAGCCTTGAAACAAAACAAAACGTGAGAGAGTCTATTAATCTAATAAAAAATAGGTATTGTATTAGATAACAAATAGCGAATACTTTATCTATGTTCTTAATAACATATAAAGTCTAATTTATAGCGTATATGAAATACTTTCTCACGTAACTTCTCAAATTCATATGTAATTAAAACTATTTTTTTAGAAGGAAGTGTATTATGATACAAATGACGTCATTCTCATTTTAGACACGTAGCGTAATTAGATTAGTGCGTTACTAGTTTAGCTCATTCATTTCAATACACTGTTCCGTATGGATAAAATGTAAGATAACCTCTGTTCACATCAAATGAAGCATTAGTTATATTTACGATAAAATCAAAAGTTGTTTGTATTTAAGAGTGGTGTTATGTAGCGCTTCAAATCGCAGCATAATATAATTTCGAGAGTACACACACATTGCTGGCTTGTTATTGTCGTTTTGTTGTGGATGTCACTATTAATAAGTGTACTTTAAAGGTTTGAAATACCTTTCCTTTGTTTTTTTTTTCATTTTTTTTTAACAACAAGCCCATTACTACAGGGCTAGTGCTTACATGGCCTAATGTGTGGTATTTTCCCGTGAACACTCAACGCATGCTTAACCTATTTCGTAATGACGAGGTTCAGGCTGAGCGACCTAAATGCGGTGGCTTCGTGGTGGTGACTTCTCGATCAACATAGTTTATATAATATAAATATAGTGGTTTTTCTAGCTTCTAAAAACCATTCGCCAAGGAAAAGCTTAGATCAATGTTTTAAGGGACATCGGAATCACGGCAACATACATACAATTACGAACTGCTATCCTCGTTGTGTTCAGTTAGCTGTTAGGTTAGTCGTGTTAGGTATTCTCGCGAACCACTCGAGCGCTGAAACCTGCTGAGTACAGGGGGTACTACTGTAGAGGCGACACTATTTTCACAGAATACAGGGCCAAGAACAAGATCAACCCGATTAAATCACTGAGTCGCAATGCTAATTGCCATTTCCTGACGTTACGGACGGTGTAACGAAATTTAGGCAACCATTGGAACTATATGCCTACTAATAATTTTTAAATACTTGTAATGATTATGGTCACAGATAACATATTTGCTTATTGATCGTTCTACTAAATGCAGTCAAACGATTTCAATTAGAAATCAATGAGAAGCGGTCAATTGGCGGGCGATCTCGGCTCGGAGACAACTTCGCAGAATTGTTTGCGCGCCAAAGCTTTTTGCTTTGTTCTTTGTATCAAAACAGTGTAAGCTGCCAGCTTTAACATTTTGTATACAAAGAGACATTATTATTTTTTCATAACTCAAGCCAAATTCTGCCCATCTCTGTAGTCGCCTTTTTTCTGTACTATTATGTGTTTATATTGTTAACATGCTTAGAAGCCTATTTTAGGAAGATACGGCTGAAACTTTGTACATAGCTGAAAAAAACTTTCAATTCGTTCGTAACATTGGATAGGTAGACGCGGATCATTGAATAGAGAATGGTCGTAGGTCTCAAAATCATAGGGTCATAAAATTAGTTTTATAAGTTTTCCCTAGACTGACCAATCGTTGCTTATATCCATTAATCTCAGTTCATTGCTAACAAGCTAATAGATAGGATTCTTGTTCATACCACCGGGCTATCAGGATGTATGTATCCTGTCAGAAGGGCAGCTGTGTTGAGGTTCCATTTACTATCAATTATAATTTCGACACACGTCACTACCCTCCACATGGCCGGCCAATTCATCATTAATTAACAAATGTTTTGAATATTGTGTATTGACCGTTGTTTGGCTCAGCTTACCGTTGCAATTGTAGTTACATCAGGCAACTGGTTCATGTCGTAAGGAAAATGTGGATCCAACGTTGTTTGTTTAGAGTTCTACCGCGAACTATTTCAGCTCGTTTCTCGTTCATTCACATCTGAATGATGAAATAGCTATTTATATGTACAAGTAATAATTTTTACTATGCCTATTGAAAGTTTTGATTATTGAAGGATGAGAAGAAGTCCTACGTCTTAAGTCTAGTATTTCCCAGTGACGTTTCATTATGAAATCGATGTTACGGTATATCAATTATGATTCCATGATTACCATATACGTCAATTGCTAACACACATGATGGTCGTGCCAGTGTTGCGTCGTAGGTAAACCAAAGTGCCACCGATAAACTGAATGAATAATAAAACTAGCAGATATCGATCACTGTGGTGCCAATGATCGTTCATTTTGTACACAATTGGTTTAACAGTGTCGGAGCAATATTCGACTCGGAAACGGACAGTTATTAAGGGAGTTTTGTACTTGTTCTGCTTATAACAAGTACTACTTAAATTTGTTTTTCCTTTTATACAGGAGCAATGAACAACGAGCATGCGGCTCACCTGTACTCCAGTCCAGCCCTCATTTGCAATTCTGCTATTACAATAGTGTCAAATGAACGTTCATTAACATTATAATTGTCGATTTTTGTAATGTGCTAGTTCAGTTGTGCCCCTCTTCTTCCTCGTTAGGGTTAAAAAAAAGTGAGAGCTTAGTTAAGTAGTAAATGTTCATTTCAAAAATAGTAATGGGCAGTCTGCGACATTGTAAAGTGACACAGTAAAGTATCAGTGATTCACATTAGTGATTTGAAAATGTGTCGTGTTAATGTGGACCTCTGAGCGTTCAGAGAAGTAGGGCGAGCGGTTAAATTTAACCCATCAAACCGCTGCCGTTCAGTCCCGCCGTAGAATTGGCACAGTGCGTTAACTGTTTGTGCTTTGTGTAACCACTGCAGCGGGTGTTCGCGTAACGAGAACTAGTGAGATACTCGGCTCTGTTTACTATCACTTTCAACACCGACTGCAGTTTCTGAGCTGTGAGAACTTCAAACGCGTAATTACCAAAATTGATTACTGCACAGTTCCTAGGATTTTGTTTTGATAGCTCAGCGATATTCTTGAAATATGTTACAGACAAGTTTTCTTACACGGGTTAGTCGTCCGGTATTTGCCTATAGGTCCTTAATTTTATATTACATATTATTGCATTCTTATATATAAAACAACTTCAAATAGGATGTTTTCAACTACTTTTAATTGAGGTAATTTTTAGCGTGGGTTTGCAAATATATACTAGAGAACTCTTGACGATCGTATGTTTATTGAAATATTGATTAGTTTATGTTATGACTAGATTGGTACTCCTTAACGAAGACGGCCATGAATGTGGTACAAGAAAGAGAATGTATAAGATATTTCGAAAATACAAGAGAGCGTCCGTGCGTAGTGGCGTTAAATCTGTCACTGATATTAAGATGTCATTTAGATGTACTTTTTATTGAACCCTGAGAATGATGATAGCCTACACTTCGATGTTTTGAAAGCAGTATATGCGTTATAAATTTCAAGACTACCCCTTACTAATGGTGTGCAGGAGGTGCGTGCCGAGCGCGACGTGCTGCAGGCGCGCATGTCGGAGCAGGCGCTGCGCATCTCGTCGCTGTCGGCGCGCCTCACACGCCAGCGGCACGACGCCGACGCGCTCGCGCAGGCCGCGCACAGCCAGCTTGGAGTGCAGCTGCACGACGCCACCGCGGAGGTTGGTTGTGTTGACACCGACTGCATGCCCCACCCACCACACCTTTTGTGTATTAACCCTGTGGTAAGCGACCACGCTCAGCGACATGATCCGAGTTTCATGCCATTGACGCTTGCTTAAATAAAATTAGTGGTTATCTAGGTATGGTTAGAAGACAATATCCACGTGCCACACAACATCTATTCCTTGCCACATAACATACTTGATACTAGCGACCACCTGCGCAAAACAAATGCAACTAATTTGATACCCTAATTACACAAAGAGGTCAATTATTAATCTTACAACAAAAGATAGTAATAAATTTACAACGCTTAAATTTTGCCAAAGGTACAAAGGTTAAAAGAAGAGCTGGAATCGAAGGACAAACAGTTAGCGCGCCTGAGGCAGAGCTTGGAGGAGAAGGGCAAGTCGACGGAGCAGCTGCACGCCGCGTACGCCCACCCCGATACCTGTCAGTTTGTTGTTATTAAAACATATTACATTATAATAGTTTTAAAACGGTTGTCTTTTTCGACCGCGGATACTACTATAAGTTGGACTCAGTTCTAGTTCTCAGTCATTATATACTACAGGTGTTATTTATCACAGCTTCTCGTTATGTGCCAAGGCAGCGTGTAGCAGATATCTTTCTCCCTCTAGGCGTATAATCAGGTAGTTGGCTTAGGCGTTTGCAAAATAATCACACCAGATAATAATAACGATCTCATACAGGGATCTCATAAGGGGAAATAATGTTTTAATCACAATAAATTTTACCTTAGCTGTAAGATTTAACTTTTACGTGCTTATTATTATGACTGTGTATGCAGGCAACGTGAATGACAAAGGTCGCGGGGCGGAGCGCGAGCTGGCAGCGGCGCAGCGGCGTCTCGCGCAGATGCAGGTGCAGCTGGAGGCTCTCGCCGCCGACAACGAGCGCCTGCACGAGGCGGTCGCGCAGAGGGACCTGCAGCTCCGTGAACTCACGGGTCAGTATACTCTCACGAACGTTTACGTTCATACGCGCAATGACATGCGCCAGCGCATTCACGAACACATTCACCAAATAAATTGAAACTCCTCTATGGGACACAAATTTTTACTTAGCGTTAGTCTAAACCAACTAAAGTTTTTTAATAGATTTAGCCTTTACCTTCGCCGGGGCACTTCCTCGAACAATCATCGTGTACAAACATGATGCAGGTTTCCTCACGATGTCTAAGACATGTGTAGTCTGCATATCAACACTAGGGCCGCGTGGCGGACTATGCAGGGAAAACCTGTCTCAGCAGTGGGACATCAGTATATATAGGCTGTAACTTTTAGCTTTACTAATTATACAAACCATTAATCAAAACCTCAAACTCGAAAGATTGTTATACGGTAGTTTCACATTGATATAAATAAGTTATACGTGTGGATTCTCTATTCTCATTGTGGCGAGGGCGTTACAAATTGACCAGCAACTGCCTTTCCTTGCATTGTAGAGCCGACCAACCTTTTGTCCACTAATAGAATAATGTCGGATATTCACTTAGCTCCAGTTATTACAATTGTTCACTTTTATGTTTTTATACACTTGCTTAAGTGTTTGTATGCCTTAGAAATTGATGTAGTTGAATTTATATAGCAAAGACGGCGATTGGTTGCAATATTTGTAAGATGTGTTCGTTAAAGAAGCGTTGTGATCAAACATACATTAAAAGTCTTTATCTACACAATTCGTAAAAATAATCCCTCAACATTCATATGCAGTCATTGGTAGAAAAGAGACAAAATAAAATAAAAACTTTTATTGCATTTAGTTGGATGTCCTCCAACTAGTAGTTCCTATATAGGTTATGTATGAAGTATGTCTGGCTACGCTGAGTTGTTATGGTAATTTTAGACATGATTCATTCATTCACAGTGTTAAAACTGGATGAGGAAGATCAAAACCAAAAGAGTGAGCAGGCCGAAGGAAAGATATCGGCTAGGACTCTCAGCGACATCGTCTCCATTTCAGAGTTTGATGAACAGGACCTACAAATGCGTCGTGCCGAACTGAAAGCACAAAATATCAGTTTGACTGGAGCACCGTACGTGACTGACACCAGAGATAAGAGCAACTTAAACAGGACGTTAACACCGGACTTGCACCGACCTAATATGAGTTCATTGAACGTAGACTATAGAGAACATTTAGAATCTGCCAATGTCACGCCCCGCGCTGAATCTTTACCTGTACCTCTGACTTCTACACAAAATAGAGATGAACAATACAGGAGAAATATTAATGAAACAACGGTGTTTGGAAAAATAGATAAATTTGATGATGACAAACAATCTCCACAAAACATAGTGGATAACTGTTCGCTATATCCCAATAGAGATACCAGTGATAGTAGAAATATAAGTGTAGAACCGAAGAAGATCAACTTCTCTTTAGAAACGTCAGATAATAAAATTCAAGAGGAAGACTTTACGTCTCTTAAGGAACTAGGTATAATGCTAGACATACGGCATGAGAATTTCCCTGACATACTGACTCAGTTAAAACATGAACTTAAGAAATCTAAGAATGAACTTGAAAATTGCAAATCTGAATTGAAAAACGCCGAAGAGCAACTATGTGAGTTCCCAGCTTTGAAAGAAGAAGTTGAAGAATTAAAAGGATTATTAGAGAATACTATGGCCACCATGGAGAATGATAAAAAATTCTATGAAAACCAATTGGAAAATTTCTCATCAAACAAGAAACTATTAGAACAGAGATTAGCGGAACTATCGCAAGAAGTCAAAGATAAATCTAAAGATTTACATTTACTCAAAGAAGATATACTCCGTAGGGAGAATATGATTTTAGAATTAGCTAAAGAGAAACGCAACTTGACTAATAGGTTAAATGAATTAGAAGTTAAGATTGACGAGCTCCAAAATAGGAACGATGCTTTACAAAAGTACGAGGCAGAGACTCTTCAAATGAGAGAAAAAATAAAACAGTTGGAGAAAGTGGAACAGTTAGTATCAGAGAAGAATCAACAGATCGATAGTCTGAATCAACACTTGGATAGATTAGACGACTTGCAGAGATGTCTTAACGATAAATCGGAAGAATTGCATAATTTAAAAGATGCATTACATCAGAAGACTAATGAACTATGTCAGGTGCAGGCCACGGTTGCATCTTTAAACCGCGACATGGACAAAGCTAATGAAGAAAATAACGAACTCACCAATTGTAATAAGGAACTAAGATTGAAAATGTCGAAACTGGAGAAAGAACAAGAAAATGCATCATTAAGATTACAAAACAGCGAAAACGAACTCGAAAGATTGAACTCTATAAACAACGAGCTTACGTCGAAAATCGGAGAACTCAAGATTATTAATGACAAATTAAAAGATAAAGAAACGGAAATTGAAATACTCAACGAAGACATAAATGCATACCACAGTGAGATTTATTCTCTAAAAGAACAGTTGAAAATGGTGCCGAGGAGTCCATCTCCGAAAGGTAAAAACATCGAGGAGAGGAAGACGCCGGACCGGCGCGCGAACAGCGACAGGAAACAGCTGGCCAAGATCAAGAAACAGATTTCTTTGCTTCAACACGAATTGGACTTTAACAAGAAGGAACTCAACTATAAGGTAAGCTGTCACACTAGTTATACACAATCAGTTGTACACAATCAAATCATTGCTTTTTCGCAGAAAATATCGTCGAGATAGGGCATATTCAATACGATAGAATGTTCTTGAATGAATTGATTTCTGCATGTTTGAGATAGGACAAAATGTATTATTCACAAAATGCAATAGCATAAATAACTCTACTTCCTGCTGGTGTGACTGATGCCCGTTCGAGCTGGCCCACTTCCAGAACTAAGTCGTCGTGTAATGTCTTGCGTTGTCATGTCTAGTTATAATATTATCTTATAGCAAATCTACGTATTTTATTGTAGAAGACATTCAATGTTCATTAAAACAGATCATTTTGTATCTTAAAGGGAAATCCATCAGTAACATAGTGTAGAGGAGACAAGAGACGTGTCGTTTTAAAGTTTCCCCAAAACTTAATAACTTTCTAGGTTTTCGAGTTAGCAAAAGCAAAATTGGACGTGACTGAGCTGAGGAACAACGCTAGTCAGGCGGCAAAACAAGCTGCTGATAAGGAAGCGCTCAATGCGGAGCTGGTGCGGCAGAGCGAGGCCCTGCAGCGTGACGTACAACTGCTCTCCGAAGAGAAGCAGCAGCTGAGCGAACAGCTGGAGCTTGTTGTGGCCCGGTACATACATAATTTTTTCTAGGGTTGTTTGTTTAAACATTACACTATGGTACATTTGTACAATCCTTACTATTTAGATCCTTATAAGCGGCAACGATAGCGCTTGCTTATTCAGTTCAGTCCATTATAGCTACTAACCTCTGAATTCTGTAAAATCATCATATGGCCGCATTGATATTACTTGAAAATAACTCTAACACCATACTAAATATCAAAAGTAATGATAAAAACTAAGAATATTACATTTTATCATTTCGAAGGATAGAGAAATTAGAAAATACTGTCCGACCCTGCTGGGGCGGAAGCCATGATACGGCAATGGACTAAAATTAGAAAACATTCATTATGACAGAGAGTTGCTCTTGACCACCCAAGAAGTCAGTACGCGCACAAACAGAAAATTGTTGTGAAAAATATCTACATTTTTACTGATGTCTTGTGTAGTTGATTGTTTCAATTATTAACTTTCAGATTACGAGAAGAATCTAATGTGAGTGAAATAAAGGCTAAGTTACGTGAGAAAGCTGAAAGCTGCCATGAGTTGGAGATGGAACTGCAAGATATGAGGGACCTGGTCGACAGGTTGGTAGCATTGTACACTTTTATGGTATATGCGAATAAACTTCATCTACGTCAAGGGTTTGATAGGAAACAGCAGTTTCTTGTTACACGAGCTACCTTGTTACGTTCTCGTGTGTCAACTAGGACGTAGTTATGTACAATTTTTACCAATCTTTTATTTCTATTTTTCTTAATGTAGTGATTTATATATATTAGTTTTTTTTTGTAAAAAAAATTATAATCTATACGTGTCCAGGCGAGGGCTGTCCCGGTCCCCCACCGCGGAGCTGGAGCGTGCGCTGCGCGACCAGCTGCACTACTCGCACGCGCTGGACGAACACATTATGGACCAGGTACGTGCACGTACAAATTGCACGCTTGTTGTAGTAGCACTGAGGGTCCTTAAAGTTAAAATTTAGGTCCATGTCTTTTTATGCTTTTCTTTATGAAACCACTACCAACACTTTTAAATGTTTTGCGAAATGATGATTTTGTGATGCGTCCAAAAGCGCAAGTATGTTGGTTTCAAGCGCCACTTTTGGCAACAATCAAAACATAACTTTAACCATATAAGTACGACACAAGGTTCGCCGAGGAGCCGTTGAACAGAGTCTGCAGCAATACGTATGTTGTGATTGCAGATACTATCGGCCAGCAGCGACGAGCATGAAGACATTCCACGATTGGCTTTGAACACATCTAAGTAAGAAATTATTTGTATAATTTTTATAGATTTTGCGTTAATAGGTAGCAGAACAACAAAAATAATCTATTGCATAGCAATGATTTCTTTTGCAAATAAATAGGAAAGGACAAAAAAACTGGCAACTCACTTTTATAGTAATAGTATTAAAGAGTTGCCCTATAAAATGATATGATGAAAATGCTTCGTATTCCATTTGGAAGGAATTATATTTTTACGTTAAATCATAAAAATGAGATACTGGCAGGATTACTATGGGCTACGCAAATTTATATCAACCAGGTTTGCTGTTTAAGAGAATCTGTAAACGAATGTGTTTGAGTAAATTGAAATCATCTACTTCATCGTGTGTAGGTCATCCAGCTCGGTGCAGTCGACGGCGTCGGAGCGCGCCGGCCGCCTGCGCGCGGAGAACGACAAGCTGCAGATGCAGGTCGACAACCTGGAGTCCCGCCTCAAGGACAAGGACGCTCTCATCACAGAGTTGAATCGGTAAGATCATTATTATATACGTTTTATTTATTCTTACCACATTAGAGTTCACAAAAGTGGAATTAATGGCCTAGTGACTTTTCTAGGAATAAACTTTGACCTCGATAAAATTGTAACACATATTGGAAGGTGATGTAATCATCAAAAAATAAGGAAATCAATTTTTATTAATTTTAAAAATAATAAAACGAAATTTTAAAACAATCGAGGTACTTTATTTTTCGATTTTATAGAAATAAAGAAAAAATGTAGATGTTTTGATAGTTTGCCTTTTTCTGGTTTCTTATTATAATTTTAAGTCGCATAAACATATAAATAAATGACTCACTAATAAAGAGTGCAAATATGTTAAGGGGTCCTATGATATGATACTGAGATTCGTCGCCACTATAAACTTTCTGCCCGGTTCAAAACAAATTCCGGGGCTGGTGACGAGGCAGCTTCGCCTTTCATCTCGACACATGAAATAAATTGCATCAGAACATTCATTTGGTTTGCAGAATAAGGGACAAGTTGGTGCAAGATTGGCAGACAGTGAAGCTCCGGTACGAGGCCGAGTGCGACAACTCGGGCAGGCTGCAGCTGTTGCTGGACTCACACAAGGACACCGCCGAGAGCCTGCAGGTCTGTCCGCAGCGACACATGGGACCAGAGATCTGATGCAGGCCTGGCCTATTAGAGGCAGGCCGTGTTCTTTGCGATACAAAACCTATTTATATTTGATTAAGACGGCCATAGCTTGATTACGCTGTGTAGTATAGAAGTTTATGGTATGCAAATAATATATCTTAGAAATATATATATACATTTGTTTTATCAATTCAGAACCAAGACTCGAACATGATCCAAATACTAAAGAAGAGGTTGGAGAGCGCCATGCAGTCGGAGTCAGAGCTGTTGGAGCGAGAGCAGCGGCTGCGGCGGCGCGTGGCCGAGCTGGAGGCGGGCGTCGCCGCGCCCACTGCCCGCGATCCTGCTCTGTCCGAAGTAAGCTACATCATTCATTTATTACCAGATTTCACTTTTTTTTAACTACGACTGTGCGTTAACTATATATACTTTTCCCCACACATTCAGAGTGTGCAGAGGCTAAAAGGTGAAGTATCAGTGCTGAAGTCAAAGCTGGAGGCGGAGCGTGGGCGCGGTGGCGAGACGCTGGTGCAGCTGCAGCTGGCGCGCCAGCAGCTGGACGAGCGCTCGCGCGCTTCCGCCGAGTTGCGTGCACATCTTGCGGACCTCAAGCGGTACGCCTCTATAGCCTCTACATATGTACCGGTCAGATCATCAGATACTTTCGCCTGGGGTGTATCCAATGACGCTGCTCTCACTCACTAAACTTTCTTTGTCTCTCGTCATTATTCATCCGTTCTAAATTGTCAAAAGCCCAAAGCATACATTGGTATTCTTTCAAGCCACACAATTTCCTTATCATAGTGTTCCTGACATTCAATGCTTTTTATGACAGACTCAACACTCACCAATTCTTCGTTGTCTTTTTTACTCTAACCAATAATTTAGCAACATTTAATTGATGGAGAAAGTGTTGCGTACAGCCAAGATAGAAGATACAACCTTTGCAAAGAAAAAACAATCATGTATTGTTACAGGTTGAAGCACGACGCGGGTGTGGAGCTCGCGAGGAACAAGGAGTTACTGGCCATCCAGGCCGGCACCATCGCTGAACTCGAGAAGAAACTGGCCGCCGTCACCAAGCAGCGCAGCGCCCACGACTCCCTGGTGAGACTAGTCGCAATGATGACTTGACATGATAGCGTTATACACATATTACAGTACAACTAAAAACAACCAAGACCGTTATGTGGTAACAGAGGTAGCAACAACGTAGTTGCAGTTCTATTTTACTACTTTTACAGGTTTTATCACTGTTAAATTTGTAAATAGGCGATGTTTGGAAATGATACTGCTTATGGTTTATTCAATATTTCAAATCTTGCTATTCTAAGAACCTTTTTATTTTGGGTCAGGGTCCCTCACAAAATGGTTACTATTTTGCCACACCCAGTTTAGATTAAAAGTATTTGAATGTTTATTACTGCTACAACGTAAATGTATAAATGCACTTAGCTCGTGCAAAAGTCTTACATTCTAGGGTATCGAGGGAGAACGTACTACGCACGAGACCAACCCTATCTTAAATTGATTCCACCCTATTTTCCAACAGACTGAGTTGGACGCTCCTAAGGGCGAGCTCGCCCGCGAGATCGCGACGCTCCGCAAGTGCCTGGAGAGCGAGCACCCGGAGGTGGTGTCGTTGCGCGCCGAGCGGCACGCGCTGCAGGCTGAGCTGCACGCGCTGCGCCGCGAGCTGGACGCGCGTTCTCCCGTGCCCGCGCACTACGACAAGGACCAAGCGGTAACTACTCCCAACTGATATTTACATTTATTTTGTTCATTGTAATACTTCCCAGTTCAGACAGATAACATTGGCAGGGCAGAAAAATATCAAAAGTAAGAGAAAAAAATATGTACATTTTTGTGAAAAGGAAATGGAAAGCCATTAAAGAAAAATAGCATCAATAACCTAATAATTTAGGGTACAGTTACAGAAACGTTAGATCGTGGGTTCGAAAATTCCACTATTGACTTAACCATCTCCAAGCACAAGCCTAAGCTTATTTGGAATGTTCAACAGGAATGTTAGTACTATATAGAAAAATAGCATGTGTGAGTGACCAAACCAGCTTCTTACATTTGACCGCTTCAACGTGTCGAGCGGCGCGTATCGTCGACGACCGCTTGTCTCCGCGGCTTTACCAGTGGCCTTGCTTGTAGGACTTGTTGGTATTTTTGGTGGGGAATAGTATGAATCCGTCCGCTGCATTTATTCATCAACCCTATAACATATTGATAGTTGGCAGTTCACTACTGTACGTTTTTCCATTTCGTACTACGTTCATCCGCTGTACTCTCAGAGCTTTTAAGTTAAAATTATTCTCTCCTGGGTCTGAAATTGTGAAACGGCTGGATCCTAGTCTTCCCCTAGGCGACGCAATATAGAGTTTGTGCGCCCAGATATATAGGTGTAGACGAAGCGAGATAGGGTGTGATGGCCTTGCAGAAAAGAAATCCTATTCTCCTAATCTCTTTCTTATTCAATCTTTTTTATCTCTTTCTACCAGTCTGGATCATGTCTGGTTTTATGTTTTTTTAAATAAAAGTAATTATCATGTTGATGTAATTTATTTAGTAAGTAATACATTGCTGTGTACGTAATACAATTTACCATTTATATTTATGTGCAAATTTTGTCCGAAATCCGATAGAAATGAAATCAATGTTTGAGAGAAAAATTAGTCTTACTGCTGCCATCTTCTATATAATTGGTAACCTTAGAGATGTCCATGAGACTGGCTTTCTCGTCGATATCACCGCACAGCGGCTCGATGGCCCAGATCGCGAACGCGTGTGCGGCGTACAGCACGCTGTATACCGCGTACAGCACCGCCGTGATGCCGCCCAGCGCCAGTGGCACCAGCTTACGGTTCATGTCCACCTCCGCCCTCCAAGACTCTTCAGTCCATGAGCGAAAGTAGCCGCATATTTTCCTAGAACATTATTGTATCCTTATTATTCATTATTTTGTGGGATAAAAATTGGTAGCAAAGATTGCAGTTTTATGTTATGCAATCTAGCCATACTAAGGATTTTGTTGACGGGGGAAGAAGAGAGGGGATCTTCATGTGCTCCAAAGCACGTCCCGGGGAGGTTACACACTCTCCCAGCATCCTTGCAGTGCTAAGACGACTCGGATGGCCCCTTCTTCGCGTTTCCACTGCAGCGGACGACAAAGGTTGTCGCCCCCTTGCCGCCCGTGAATCCCCAGGTCCTCCTTCAGGCTGGAACAGGCAGACTGACAGAGAGACTGAGGAAGCTCTATGTTAACATGCATCTGTAGTGTGTAGTATGCATGATTGTGTTGGAAACAAGATGAATGTGTCAGTTAGATAAAAATATGCTTGTGGGGATGGTTACCAGTGGTATATAGAGAAATAGTGTAATGACGGCGCTGTCGTATACCTGAGCGGTGGCAGCGCGGCGTCCAGCACGGCCACGAGCGCGTGCAGCGCGTGCGTCAGCAGCAGCACCAGCACCCACACGCACAGCAGGTACGGCGGCCAGCGGAAACTGCCCATCGCTACTGCAACAATCTACTATTGTACACATTTACATTTTTTGTGTCGCAAATTCTGCTTAAACACCAGGCGAATTGAAGTTGCCCGGACTTCATACCTGTATCATGACCGTATTTTTATAGTTCGTCGCAACGGTATGCACGCACTGCACGTTACATCCTGCATCCTTTTATTAGTTTACTTTTATTACGATAGTACGTGAACTTAATGGAGAGCATGCGACTTAGCACGTAAATATGTTCAGTCGTTCAGCGCCGCCACCTAGTCTTTTCTTGTCTATTAAACACGATCAAACAATGTTATTGAATAAATGTTTACCATAAACAAGCGCCTTGTTGGTGGGCAGCGTGTCAGCCCGCTGCAGCAAGGACGGCTCCGCACCGCGCAGCACCAGCTCCGACATGGCGTGCGACTGCGGCCGCTCCGTGCGCGACGACTGCCGCACATTAACATACGTACAACAAAGCGCTCAAAGAGTAACATTCAAAGACCGGCGCGCATTTGTTTAAACCTTCACTGCATTATGCCAAAGACTAGCCTTTTCAACTATGCTGGCACATTTATTCAAAGTTCTGTATGTGAAACCCCGTCCTGCTTTTGCACGCCGGACTAAACATTGATGGCAGATGGACTATAATTGTAGTATTATATAATAACGTTGTATAACTGGGCACAAAAACTGTTAATAGCTGTTAATAACTGTTGGTAGCAGAATGTCTGCGCGTTCGCCGTAAGTTTCACATGTTGCGTGCAGCAATTAGACACCGAAGAGATCTTTGGCAGCACGGCTGTCAGAGAGGCAAAGCTGATCCACATAATGTGGATTGGAGTCATTTGTTAACACGCAGTTTTCTTTAGAAGAGAAAAAAATATATATACATATATGGATTTCCTGGCACACATATATGTGCATACCGTGGGCGTAATTCTCGAATGTGAAATGGGCACTTTGGTCTTGCCCTTTTCGCCGGGCTTGGTTTCCTTAACGTTCAGCTCAGTCTTCGTCACAGACGGGTGGTCGCCGCACATCCTGCAAACATTATACAGTGTTCCGTAACGTATGCAAACATCGTGCATTGTTTTTCGATAAAAGCTGCCGACCGAGTCGTAATCCAGCCCACTCGTCGTCGGATCGGAATAGTTTTGCGTTGATAGTAACCGCAGAGAGGCTAAGCGACCTGAGCGCTGTACCTCCTCTTAAATCCCCGTTGAAACTGTAGAGGCTTCCTAGATGATAAGCCTAGTTCATCCCCAAAAAATATATCATTTAATTTTTTTTCCTGTGTTATGCATTATTACCGAAAATATCACAGTATGCATAAAAAAGCTGACGTGTACGTGCGATCTCAAGCGTATAGCGAACTTACACCATGTCGGGGAGCTTCGGAGAATCGCCTTTGGTTGGCTCCATTGCTTGGGCGGACATCACTATTTACTGTTTCCCAAATCCTTTCATGTTAAAAAAAAAACAAGAAATATAACTAAATATATAAATAAATAAAATGATACAATATATTCACGGGGACATGACCGACGCGAATGTCATTTTGACTTGTGACAAATTACATCTATATTTAAAAATCAAACCGTTTCTAATTATTGCAATAGAACCGTTAGAGGTTTACTATGTGTATCATTTTATTTTTTTAATGAAGAAAATATTTTAAAATTCTGCCAATAACTAGGTAATGGAGGTGCATTAATGAATTGAAAAGACTAGTATCGCTTGAAATTTATCCGCTCGTACATTTGAGTCTTTTGCTACTGCTCCTTGTTGATGTGTAGGACCCACTCAGCAATCAAGATCTATTGCGCCACAGGGAGACTCAACTTTAAAATTTTTTTTTATGCATTTCTTTTTTCATAAATGTTTAATTTGAAACATACGAGCCGTGGTAGCCGTTTAATGTTTGTTTGTAAAGAATGCATTTGTTTGACTGCAGATCCGGTTTCTGCACGGGCGGTGTGTGCGGCTGGAGAGCTGGCGCAAGGCGCTGGTGTGGCAGAAGCGGTACCTGCAGCGCGTGCTGGCCGGCTACACGCTCCTGGAGCGCGGACTGCTGCCCCGCGGACCTCAGCGCGAGCCCAGACCCACTGGCAAGAAGCTCTTCAAGTGAGAACTTACTATTATACCCTCACGTCAGTACCCTTATTTTGTGCGCGATAGAGACAGTAGCCGTCGCTGTATGTTTTTTACCAGGCTTATTATGTTTCATTTGTGATACTGTAAGCCGACCAGGTATCTCATCTCCACAAATATAATAAATATAAGCTTCAACTTCACCTTTGGTATTGTATCAGACATTTTGCCCTTACACCAGTTTGTCGTTTCACATTTGTCTACATTTATGTGGCAGGTGCGTGGTGACTGTGGTGGTGACGGTGGTGCGCATGGGGTATCTGGTGCGACGGCGCAACGCCACGCGCAGCGCCACCGTCTGCATCCTGCGCAACAACGACGTGGAGAACAACCCGCACCCCGCCATCAACACGCCCATGTCTCGGCTCAACCTCACGTAAGTATTCTCTACTCGTATTAATGTTCGGTATTGCTTATTTTAAAAATACATTATGTTATTTGCAGATTAAATTATTTAAATATTTACACTAGCTTACAATAAAATAATGTTAAAAAATGCAGCACAACAGACACGCGGGGGTCAGCGTGGGATGAACATCGACAAGGCTTACTATTTCTATCGTTTTTGTGCCTGCAGAAGCACGCCTCTGTTGTCGCCGCGGCGCACGCTGTCACGGCGGCTGCGGCTGGCCCCCACACCAGCCCCGCACTCCCCGCTCGCACCCCTCGCACCGCAGTCGCCGCGCGTGCCGCACTTGCCCCAGTCCCCCCTCGTGTCCCAGTCCCCCCTCACCGCTTTCAGTGCTCTAACGCCACTATCGTCCCGCGCAGGTAAGCTTATTATAACTATAGGTAAGTTTATAATTGACATAATCACACATTGTACCAGTGGTCGCAAGTGGTTCAAAATTTAAATAGTATATTATAAACTTTCACAGTTAAGGATTTACATTTTATGTGTCTATGTTTCATGTTAATAACAGCAGGTGACGACGTAAGAAAATCACCAAGCGGCGTCAGCTCGCCGCGCAACCAATTCTTCATGATGAGGTAAGTGCGTTCTTATGTGTCCCTCATCAAGAATTGCTTTCCACGCCACGGGGATGACGAGTGCGAAGCTAGCCTCTCCAGGTGGATTAATAAATGAATGGAATGAAAGTGTGGAGTAATCCCTCCAATGTTCGCTAAAGCGAGAAATAGCTTTGAATCAAATAGGAGGAATCAAATGGCATGTAACTCGGCACTGCTACGTTCCTTAGTCTCTTTTTTTAGCTAACAGCTAAGTCTAAGAATAAAGTTGCTATTTTGATATTTTTGCGAGTTTTCTTAATTTGTAAAACTTGTGCATTGCAGCTCACCTCGAGGCGATATGGCGCATGCGTACCTAAACAAACTGGAGGCGGTCAGCCGCTGCCTCAATCAGGTGCTAGAATCACCGAGGGACGTGCCGTGATACGTGCGAGCGAGCCACGTGGTCAGTTCGCACGTGTGCGCTCGTTAGTGCCTTCACAGCGACGCCCCGCCCACAGCGCCGCCCCGCCCACGACACCGCCCATTGTGCCGCTCACCGCGTCACCGGACCAAGCGAAATATACACAAAACTATGCATAGTATTTAATCCATGATGTATTCATTGAAAATCCAAATGTAATATTTGATTACTTGTAACAAGTGCCTCCGAGTACCTTACACGTGAGTTCCACCACAATGATTATTGCAAAATTAAGTTAAAAATACATATTTTAGTACATATTTATATCGGAAAAGTTAATATGAATTTCTCAGTTGCATTAGTGTTACGAGTCTACTAATGGTCAATGAAACGAAATCGTATGTGCGCGATCGTGTTCCGGCGCTCGGACGCATTTCCTCACCGCTACAACTAAGTATTAGATTAGTGCCAAATCCAATTTGATTACTTTATTACTTAATTTATTTATGTTATACGTTAAGGTGTAAAAATTTAGCAGTTTCGGTTGTTAAAGCTCCGCCTAGGTTATGTTTGTTGCTGACTGTTGCTACGAGAAGAGCGATAGGTGTGACGGGAACAAAGGATGCTAAGATATTTTATGAACTGGTTCCCTCTCAATGAGATGTAATTGAAATTCAACTATGAAACAGACTGTGTAAGATTTAAAATAGTGTAAATTAAAATAATGACTACGAGCTTCTATCTTAGGTATCTCAAAAACCATTATCTTTAGTTATATGTTCTAGTTTCAATTTCATTTAGCTTTACTCCGTGAATTTCAATATCTTTTGAAAGTTCGTCATTTAGTTTAGTTAGTCAGCGCACAATATTCTGGTTGTATCATTTTCTGTTACAATTTTATACAAGACTACCAGAAGTGAATTTGCTTTTTCACATCACTTTTGTTCTATAGAAAATAACTGATTGCTACAAAACCCAAAGCCATAACCCAGAGCCAAATCCGACAGAAGACAACTTGCCATAACATATCTATATTTGTAAATTGTTTAAGTAGACAGTAAGTTAGGTATCGAGACGCACGAAAGTACAAGCTAGGGTAAGTTTAGGTTAAGTTAGCGACCGCGACTCGACCGAACCGTTCTCGAACGTTCCACGACTGAGTTTCATTGCACTGCGAGCACCTGCCACTTTCGACTGCATTCCGCCTGCCACTTATGTGACAACTAGAATATTATTGAATTAAACACATGAAATGCTATTTACTTCACAAAATATATCGTACTTCCAGAGAAGACCAAAGCTTTATGCTTTGGACTGAAAATTGCCCACCGCTTTCCTCATTGTAATGAAGGCTTCGTTTCAACTTGTAATGACTAGTGAATTCTATCAATTGATTTCAGTATAGTTTTAGTTGCTTTAACATAAAATCCAAAAGAACTTAAGCTTACTATAGATTCAGTTTTTGTTTCGTACAGTTGTATGGGAATCAAGAGTGGCGCAGTGCTTGTATAGCAGTGGAAAGAAATCTCCGCAGTATTGTAACTCGGGGAGCGACACGTTGGTGCATCTTAATGTTACTAACTTTATTATTTTGACATTTTCATTTTTCTGGCCAATGTCGTCAGCTGCCCGGGCATATTTGACTTCATTTTCTATCTGTAACTATTGACATTAATTTCTTAGGTTTATAATTTATTTTTGTTGACTTTATTGTATATAGGAATTTATGTTTCTTTATTAGTGCTTCTGACATTTTTAGATTTTTATTATTTCTATAGTTTAAAAAAATCTCCGCGGGTTCTGGATTGCTCCAGAATGTTTTCGTTGTTAGTTTCGATACATTGCAAAATGTTAGTTTACAATTGCTTTGAGTAAAGTTTCCAACTGGCACAATTCTTCCGCCTGTCGGGCTAATTTGATACCCGCCACAGGCAACACTTGTTAAAATGCGCACAAACTTTTAATTGTTACGAATGAAAAATTTGTATTTTTAATTTTTGAAAATAGAAATTGTATGCCACATCGATTGCATTCTTGTCACTAAATGCATATATGAAAAGGAACTAATATTTTTATAACAATGTCATATCAGCCTGTAAGCGTTATATTTAAGGCAAATGTTATTTAAGGCACCGCCAGACAATCTACACTCAACGTGACCAAAGAATCGTGTAGTGTTGTTAGTTAGCCCAAATTATATTTAAGTAATTGTAAGAAAACAACCATTTTTTTATCCCATCGAATGTTTATTACGCAGTTAAAATATGTAAGCGATACGCGCACGCGCGACACACACTTGGCATGAACACATGTCATAGGAAGTGCGTGTAGTCATCAAACTTATTTAATTTAACTTTTGTGTACCGCATGTACGTGTCCCGCGCATGTGTACGCTGCAACGAACTTTTGTCATCTCTAGTCACAAGCCCATCTCTCACAATTGTGCCATGAACTGTCTTTAGATTGTAAACAAATAAAAATACAAGATCTAAACGTTGTATAAATAAAACAATATTTTCTATACAAGTGGTATCATTTGCCGTCTTCCCGCAGCTCCCGTCGCGCCGGGCTCACGGGCGGCAGCGCGACCTCCTGGAAATTATACCGTTACATACTTAATATGGCTCATAAACCCGTTGACCGTGCATGACACGGTTACCACATGCCCTAGGATAGGAGAAAAAGTTTATAAGGAAACCTGAATGTCTATCTAAAGCACGGCATGTGAATTCACCAGGGGCCGCGTGACATGATCGCATCGCTATTCTTAAATATAGTACTTGCCTCTGAACTTTTCCTCTGCATGCCATTTGCAGGTCCCTTCCTTTTGTAACTTTGATCCGTTGCTTCTTGAGGGCGCTCTGAATGTTTGGCCTGAGAGGAACAATACACAATTACTGGTTATTATTAACATAATTTGTTAATTCATCACCTGCCATGAGAACATGACACCTAAAAAAGTAGTTTTCTTGCCACATCTTATCTCTACCGAGTAGGACTTCAAAGATTACCATTGCGTATTAGAGATATTTCGAATTAATCAAAACCATCAATCAGCAACAAGATTTGATATCAGGGAATGGACTGAAATAAAAACAATTATAGAACTTTTCTATTATAACTATGAATAAGGATGACTTCAGAAGACTAATCATCAGTGTAAGAGAGGCACATGAAGAAAAAGAAGGGTATTTATGCTTCTTTTCTACTTTCCTCTAGATGATTAGGGTAGCAGAGTCCTGTCTTTTAGCTCTATATCAGGAGTGTGATTATTCGTAAGATGTTTGTACTGTCGTTACGGTCATTTAATAAATATAGTCTAAATTGGAGCAGCTAAAACGAAGATATTTAGAGCAATGCCACTACGAGGTCTACATATAGAACCTTTTTATATACAGAAATATTTTCTGTAAATAATAAAGTAACATACTACAGCTAAGGTAACATACTTTTACTTCGAGTCCGTCTCTCTTGTCCAGTGGGGGCAGTGCATCATCAGCCGGCGCGGTCAGCAGTGCGAGCCGCGCCTCCCTCCCGGAGCGGTCCTGCGGTGCGTACTCCGGAAAGTGCAGCTGCACCGGGCGCGCCAGAGCCGGCATCGGGTACAGCCGCTGCTGCTTGCAGTATCTCTGCACAGGCACATGGCACCGTGGTGAACACCTCAGCTCATATTGCCAGGCTATATGTCAGTACTACATCAACACGATGCAGTGTGTGCTGACGGTACATACGTCGATGGCGCGGTGCAGCGCGTGCTCGGGGCGGGCGTGCTGGCGCGCCTCCTCCAGCAGCGCGGCGCCGTGAGCCAGCGTGCGCTGCTCGTCTGCGCGCTTCATCTGCTCCGCGTACTCGCCGTAGAAATAGCGCTTGTCCGCCAGCTCGCGCGCCTCTCGCTCGTCGCGCTCTTTCTGCACACACACACACATGTGCACGTAAGTTAATCGAATGACATTCATTATTGTTTTCTTCAACAATCTAATACTACACATGCACATCGCACATGCGACTTTGTGACATTTCCAAAATTAGTTGTTTTAATCCTAATTCATGAATTCATTCAATAATTCAATTTAGACAGGAATTACTTTATCAACAGGTGGTCGTTGGTGGCCCGACTGCTTATGCAAAATCTTCGAAATGAAAGGATATATTTTGTTGTATTGTGAAAAGGGCAAACTTACTGTTCTTCTGACCTAAAACGGTCCCGATACCCAAAAAAATCAACTAGAGGATTGCAAGCGTGTTGCACACTCATTATAAAGGGTTAGACTCCGACACCGCAGTAAAGTGACACAGATATGACATCCCATTGAGTCTATCTATTGTGTGCTATTAAATATATATACATTTATTTATATGATTACAAAACATGACTCAAAGATTATATTACTATAGATGGTGAGATACATTTGTAAAATGATTGTGTGATCATTTGATGACTAAAAATTAAGAACTAATTAATGATACGTAATCGAAAGTATCCTTGGTTCAGCTGAAAGCCGTTGGTTCAAAGCAAATCCGTTGAGCACTGACCCAAAGTCGGAGCAGCTCCTGTTTGTACTCCTCCGTCTTGCGTTTCTTCTCCTCGCGTTGCTTCTCCACGAAATCTTCATAAATCTCAACATTCTTAAATCTGTCAAGAAATGTTAAAAGATCACTTTTCTCTAAACATGTTTCAAATATAATATAATAAAACCAAAACTCCACTTAATAAGTGGACCGGGAGCGCATCAAGTTAATGAAATTGCAATGTACGAGACGTAGCTCTCTATCTGTCTTCACTAACTGATATCTACCTTTCAATTTCCCTTGATCTGATCGCACTTTTCGTAACGAAATCACCAGTTTACTCCCCGAATGAAGCATGCGTGAGGTTGTGGGAAGTTTTACTTCAAAAATAGAAAAAGAAAAGAGATATAATGGACCTGTTCATGAGGTCCCAGCAGCGCGTAGTTTGCAGCTCGTGCAGCCGCTGCGCCTCTTCGCGCAGGAACTGCCGGTGGATCTCTTTGCGCTCCTCCTTCAACTGCTCTTGTCTCTTCAGGCCCGCTTGTCGCCGCGCCTCTGATCTACACATGGAGGCTTTCAAGTGTTAAGTATATTCACGAGCCTTCCAGACTACAGATATTTCTACTTCTATTACATTTTAAGATTAAAGTTGCCATTTTTTTTAAAGCTGATTGCGTTGTCTTCCTAATTGAAATAGAAATGAAATGCTGCCACGTGGTTGTGATCCTGTTACCAGTTACAAATAAATCTGAAAAACAAGCACACCAACGCAAGACCTCAAGATAATGTGAGCTGATTCTGCGTAAATCAATATTACAGGGTGGTAAATTCGATCCAATAAAATTGCTAAAAGAAAATTTGTATCGTCCGTAAATATCCGCATACCGAGAGAACACGAGGTAAAAATAACTTTGTCTATCTTTAAAGAAAATGTATGTGTGTTTAAAGATGTATGAATTAAGGGACATGTCCGCGTTAATATAGCAGAGTTCCCCCAGGCTTTTGCCCAGCAGCTGGATGCATGTTTAATTTTACTGTATGTGGAACAAACTTGAGAGCCCTCTCGTTGATGGCCTTATTCAAGATCTCTTGCTCGCGCTCCTCGCGGGCCGCGTCCCCAGACTCCAGCTTCAGGCTGATGGCGTGCAGCACGCGCAGCTTCTCTTCTTGAATCTGCAACCGTCCGTGTGAAGAAAGCCCGTCTGAGACCATTTAACTATACCATATAGTGAAACGCATGGCAATAGTCGACTAGAAGACTATCGCCATGATACATTTCAGTTTTTTTTTAATTTAATAATTATATTAAATATTTATATTAATAATTTCTAAGCAAATACTTGATCATGCCTGTAAGTGAAACGGAGTCCTGGATAGTAAATTGCATTAGCTTAGTAAATTAAAAGCTCCGCACTTTGACCATGGACGACCAAGTTCTTTCTGATCTTGCTCTATTGGTTATTCAAAAGAACGTTGCATTTTTCAGCTGTTATTGCCTATATCGCGGAGAATAGTTCCCAGAGACTGTTTACATATATTCCATTCATTCGTATATTATTTAGATGGTTGGCATACTGTACCAAACCATTCTGTAGAACGAGTTGGTTTTTCGAACCTACACTTGAGGAGGACTCAAGAAAAATACCTAATCCTACTACACAGCAGAATGGGTACTTGCTTGTATGCCCCTTTTCGTGTATAAGATCCTCTTACGATTAAGTAGACTCACTTCCTTCTCTGTGCTCTTGCGCTTGTTGTCGACGCGCGCTCGCGAGCGGCGCAGCACGTCCATCAGCCTGTCGTCCATATGCTCGCGCGCCGCCTGCTCCGCGCGCGCCGCTTCCGCCTCCTGGCGTGCGCGCTCTATGTCCTTAAAGATGCGCGCCTTCTCCGCGGCTTTCTATAACACAGAGGACAACAATATTTTCTACACAAATTTCTGATAACAGACATAAAATAACATATTTGCCATTCTGAAATGTTCCCACAAAATAAGGTGGCAAGTTTCAACCTGCCTGACAAGAATATTTGACTTTCTCTACTACGCAACTAAATGTTTTGATTACGCAACAGAAGATAATACTTCATAGTTGGAATGTTTGGTGAGCCCATTATTCTCCTATGCGACCATATCTTCCTTATATTTAGGAGTATAATAACGGTTTACTGTTTCTGATATAATTATTCTTACAAAATCCTTCTCAAATTTCTTGATGGTCGCAATCTGCTCATTCGCTTTCACGTTGTCTTGCTTCTGCAGGCTCAGCTCCATCTCGTACACCTTCATATTCCGATCAGCGACCTCCTTCGCTCTGCACAGTTTTGAAAACAAACATTTGGAGCCAGAATATTAAAAATATAACATATTTATTATTCAGTCACAACATTGGTTGTGGAGCCGCAAAATGTGCTACGTATGAGAGCCTCCGAACCATACAAAAAACACTAGTTAGTCGCTAATTAGTATTTTGTGAAAACAGAACGCTAAAAATGATGTCGCCACATATAGTACCTATACACTATAATAATAGATTGTGTAGTTCATATTAAACAGCTTTTGTGGTCGGAAAATCGTAACCAACAATGTCCGGCAGCATACAAAGGGACCCCTCACTGTTCTAAAATTTCCATCTGATATTTCTTGTTTGCTTCGAATCGCCGCTGTTTCCTGGTCTCCATGAGTTCGTTCCATTCCCTGGCTTTTCGCATGATCTCAGCGTCATCTTGGTCCTTCCTCTCGGCCGCTTGCCGCCGGATCTCTGTAAGGAACTTTATTTGTTCCTCGCGCTCTTTCTGGGTCACCGTTTCGATTACGGCTCTGAAATAAAAAAAGTTACATTTTTAGGGTAAAAATACATTGAGAGTATAGACAGAAGAAAGGCAGGGCGGTGCTTGATGCGAGTGCAGCGTAGACTGCGCGTGCACTTTGTATTTATATGCCAATTCTCAGAAACAGCTAGTTCATAACCTGTTTGATTCGTACTTTTGTGGTGAGTCCCATCTTATAAGCTATGACATCTTTATCCATCCCCTGTGATTTAATGAGATTGTTTTCGTTGGAGGTATGTTCATAATGGTTGGTTAAAGTCTACTAATGAGAATAGATGAATTAGGTAAAAGTCGAATAAAATTTATTTAGATAATGTAAGTAATAACATCGCTGTGGGCTGTAAACTAGTCGAATGAATACTAGGGTATGACCACAATGCTCAATGGGGATAATAGCGTCGAAATAGCAAGAGAGCTGTGCCATTTGTTGAATGAAATTAGAAAATGAGAAAACTCAACCACCATTCAAAATAGAAATAAGTACTACTTTTTTTTTCATAAGACACCGGAACATCTTTTCCTCTTACCCGAGGAGCATTTTGGGGGCGTCTTTGTTCTTGAAGAATATGTCCCTGGCGTCGTGGAGAAGGCGCTGCTGTTCATCTCGTTTACGCTTCACGTACATTTTGTAGAAGTTGGTGTTGGCCTGCTCAGCGATTTCGATGCGAGCACGACGCAGCTCCTCGTTACGTTTGTTAACATTCTAAAACATAGATATTTGGATTTCGCTAGCATGGTAATTAAAGCATTAGATTGAAAATCAATGTCATGCCAGATGCAGTCATTAAGATGTTTGCTACGCGTGAGTCTAAATGACAGAATTAGACATTCTGTGATAAGGCAATGTCGCGGTTGTGGCGGCGGTTGAACTACGGCCATAGACCAGATCTCGGGGAATCCGCCGTCTGCCAACAGAGGCCGTGGAGGAAGGCAAGTCTCATGTTCCAGCGCGCCTTGCCTGAAGTGGTTAATGTTAGGTGGGTGTTAGGCTTTTCCGCCTTGTGACGGAGCCGGCGTAATATTTCTGGCGCAGACGGAGCCGTATGTTTACCTCTAAAGAGTTTGGCCAAGATTTGGTCATAGCACGACTGGTCTCGTGCAGGTAGCGAATATACTCCTTCTTCCGTACAGTCTCAGGGTTCTCACGCCCAGTATCCGTCCAATTTACTATTCGGGACCATTCGTCTTTGCTCATTACAAGTGGCATGATGAAGTTTGTAAATCTGGTCGATAACAGATAAATAAGTTTTTAATTATTACTTCTCCGTTTGGTGAGGATTATTTTAATTTTATTTCTCAATGATTAATAATTCATACAGCACCTTTCCTGTCAAATTTCCTTCTTTTTGATATTCTAAGTAATAAATGCTGACAAATTACTTATTGACATTTTTTCTTTTAATACTGCTGCCAGAAATTAATGGTTTAAAAAACTTGAGCTATGTATACATAAAATTTATTTTACCTTGAGTGAAATGAAAATAAAGATATTCGTTACTATGGAAACAACAAGGAATTTCATCCGGTATAAGTAGTTGAGTTTCTTCATAACTAGATACCAAATTTATTAATATTGTAATATATTATAATTAATAACTATTTAAATAACAGTAATATTTGAAAAGCTAAGATAGAAATTGGGTTCAATTATTGCTACATTTTTTTATCTAGAAAAATTTACAGATATTTATAATCTGCGATTACTTTTTTGCATTAATAGTAATAAATTAGGAAATTTTATACAGAAATAGTAGCAAAAAAGCTGTCAAATCGGATATATTTACGTCAGCCACGTTGGAAGTGCCAACTCGGTGTTTTTATGGTGAATATTAGGATTTAATTAATTTTTAATTACAAAACTATTTTAAGCAACATATGAAATCAACTAGCTATCTCAATTTGTGTCTTTCTAATAATCAAAGTTTCTTGTACCAATACTAGTGACATAATTCGATAGAATATTATTTTCTTGCCGGCTTGTTTTCCTTTAAAATTATTGTGCATTGCAGTGAATTAGTGGCTTAAAAATGAAGATCAAAGAGCTGAAGAGAACGGTGAACGTGAGCTGGTCTCCAGCGGAGCAATATCCAATAATGCTGGCGGCCGGCACCGCTGCCCAACAAGTCGACGCATCTTTTAGTTCCAATTCGTTCTTAGAACTATATTCATTAAATTTAGAAGAACCCGGAATGGATTTAGAACTGAAATGCAGTCTCCAAACGCAACATAAGTAGGTGTTTTATTCAACACAATGCTTTTGATGTTATTATTACAAATAAAAACTTACACAAGAGATAAAAATGGTCGTAAAAATTATTCTTTCCACCGATTCTTAACTAATTTATTTCACAAACATGATGCTTCTAAAATTCATATAATAATAATAATGACAATTTTGTAGGACAAATCTTTATGTAAATTGGTTGTAACAAATTTTAAACTTTAGGGTTAGCCTATTGCATATGTAAAAAAGTAAATAACAGTATAATAAATAAACTCTCAAGTTTTATTAACCCTAGCAAAGACAAAAAGCTTTTGTTGCACCCTTGTCACTAAGCTTATTAGGTTCCATATGGAACAGGTGGTTAGCCCATTGCCATACACTCAACAAATATTTAGTGTTTTTTTATAAAAACAAAAATTCATTGGTACAAACAAACTGCATATATTTTTATGGATGACATTACCCATACTGGGGCCTTTAAGTGGTTGGCTAATGCTCATTTTTGCTTAAGATGAAAGATATTTAACATTTATACAGCTAAAGTATATATTTTTTTAGATATATATTGAGCATATGTATATAATGTGTTTATAATAATTATTCTGAGTGAGACCGGTATCAATTTATCTGTAAACAAGTTATCAAAAGCTTTTAGTTGTAAACATAACATACAGATTCCAGAAGTTGGTGTGGTCGGGAGCAGGTGTGGTAGTGGGGGGATGTGATGGTGGCCTGTTGCAGTTCTATAATTCGGAGAAATTACAGAGCAATTCCTCTGAAGCCCTCGTTGGAAGTAATTCAAAACATACTGGTATGATCCTTTCCCATTATAATTATGTTAGGTATGTAATATGCTACAGTAATTAAGTTTTCATAACTATCTAATAGTTTAACTGATGTTTGGTAATCACCACAATCATTATATTCTATTTTATATGTAAGATACATATAAAAAGAAATTGGTACAAAATACAAGTTAAGTTACGGTTGTGGGCAATAAGGGCAATAATAAATAGGGGCAATTAAACAAAACATTAAATAAATGTAACACACAGATTGTGACATCAATCCTACTGACCTCTAATATTTATGTGTATGTTGCATAATAAATTGAAATGATATTATACATTGAATAAACTTCAATGGACTTTATCATCATTTAATATTTATTTTTAAATTCAACTATTTATTTTTAAACATAAATGATAATGCATGTAAATATAAGAGATCATCTCCTATGTATGTGTATTGTGATAGATTTGCAAATCGACTTATGCTGTTTTATGAATAAAAAGGTCAAAGATTAAAACCTCTTTTTCTATCTCTTACTTTTTCTTACACAAAATCTGATTTAGCACCTGTTAACATATGGTAGTGATCACATAACATCTCATGCTAAAAACTTAATGTTTTTCCACAAAAAAATTGTACTTGTCAAATATTTCCCACGCAACTTTCAAAAGCTTGTATGTGACCTAGATCTACAGTAGCTTGTAATTATTTATTGAACATAAAAATTCAACAAGATAATATTGTTATCTCTAATGTCCGAACAACTGAATCAATAAACTTTAGTTATGTTGCATGAGAATCAGCTTTAAGTGTAACATAATTCATAATGTTATATTTATGTTCATAAATAGTTTTATATACTGATGGTTTCTTATTGGTTTACAACCGTATTAATATATATTGTATCACAGAAAGATATATATTGTAATGTGTATCAAAAAATAATGCTTTGCAAGTAGGTGTCTCCAATTATTTCTTAACCGGTTTCTTTTACACTATGCTAAAACATTACTCGCTCTCAAAAGAGAGTTTATTGATAATAAAATGTTGAGGCTTGTAATTGTACTCATTACTTGATATGATTTAATGCAAGTGATAACATAAAGTTCTTTATTATAATTTCTCAGTTTGTCTCCATAATGAAACACTATTATATTTGATCTTTGTGGTGCAGGTAATGTGTCAGCTCTGGACATTAACCCATACCAAAAAAACCTTCTGGCATCTGGAGCATCAGAGAGTGAGATTTTTATTTGGGACTTGAACAATACCAGTCAGCCTATGGCACCGGGCAATAAGCACCAGCCATACGACAATGTACAGGGCCTGGCTTGGAATCAGCAGGTAAATATGCAGAAAGTGAAAGCATTACAATCATACAGCTTTTTTTTGTTATTTATTTTGAAAAGGAAAGAGAAAAATTGGTGCAATCAAAACTGAATGTGGTATGTAATACATTAGTGATGAAAACGCCAGATTGTCACAATGAGTAAGATTTGAAAAACTAGGTAGCAGCTGAAGGAGATCAAGTAAGACTTGAGACTGTTTCTGCTGGTCAATACTTATGAAGAACTACTAATACTACTATTTGTTAGTTGTTATAATTCATTATTTCAGCGGATTTTATTTATATTACCTGTCATTTAACTTAAGACATAAACCATTAACTAAAAGGTCAATTATTTATTTATTTCTATGCAACATCTTGTTTACCCAATGCTTAGGTAGTACACACTTCCCACATTTTATATCTCCTTATTTTAGTTTTCCTATACTTCATTGTATTTTTATTAGTCTACAAATTAAAATTGTTTTGCATCTACCAAAACGAAGATAGAAAAATAATTATATTGTTATTAAAAACCTGAAAAGAATAATCTTTAATCATAAGATTTTGTGTTAAGTGCATTTTTTAGTTATCTTTATAAGAAGTATTAAAGAAACTTGGGCCATGCGGTGGTATGTCCTTATAGTAATTTCTACAGGTTAACTATTATATTAATTTTGGCGTTTTCATATTTCAGGTACAACATATTCTAGGTTCAACATTTGCTAACAGATGTGTCGTCTGGGACTTGAGGAAAAACGAACCCATTATGAAGTTGAGGTGAGTAGAGAGAATTATCTCTAATCCTTCTATTTTATATATTTAAATTAACTGGTATCAATATTTTATGGATTCTTTAACAATTTTAAAACGAAATCAACAAACATTTGTATGATGTCAACGGCACTGCCCGATGTGTTATTGTCTTAGTTAAATGTTTTTATATCTTATTTGTTATTTTGTTACTTTTTTTAATATATTATTCTTGAATATTTAATACATATTGTTAAATTAAATTTTTATAAAGTCATGTCTGACGAAATAAATAATTTTTCATTGGAAAAAGTATATGATTGTGATGTCGGGAATTGTGGCACAATGGGCCGTCACAGTTAATAGCACAATCAGGGCAACGGTATCATCCTGCAACCCTATCCTTAGCAACAAGATTATGTGTCATTTGGCCATTATGTTTGATGTTTATCAAATCCTTTAAAACTCCTTGTTCAGTGTACATTATAATTAAAGAGAAAACGATGACAGTTAAACAATAAGGGATGTTATCTTTGACTGCTTTGTCTGATGTTGCAAAATCTGGTGCGAAATTATAGAATGTGTGTTGTGTGTTGCAGCGATTCTCAGTCGCGCACGCGGTGGCGCTCGCTCGCCTGGCATCCCTCGGTGGCCACTCAGCTGTGCATTGCCTCCGAAGAGGACCAGGTGCCCGTGATTCAGCTCTGGGATCTCAGGTGAGATACACTGCTTTTAATGCATAAATTCAATGTTCTTGTGTGAGTGTTTATGTACGAATTAAAATTTCAGATTGGCTGCCTCTCCCCTGGTGACATTAGAGGGTCACGAGAAGGGTGTGATGTCACTATCGTGGTGCCGACAGGATCCGGATCTTCTGCTATCGGCCGGTAAAGATGGCCGCATTCTCTGTTGGAATCCGAACAACACCAAACCAGTTAGTTTAAAAGATGTTCATAAAATTCAGTTGGTGGTGATACTGTTTGGTTTATTTGTAAATTTTCACTATTGTGCCCAGGGCGGTGAGGTCGTGGTCGAGGTGAGCCACCAGTCCGCGTGGATGTTCGACGTGTCGTGGTGTCCCCGCAGCCCTGCGCTTCTGGCCAGCGCCTCGTTCGAGCAGCAGGTGGCGGTGCACGCTCTACTGGCAGCGCCGCACATACAGACGGTCAGTGCTGGGAATCACACGTCTGTGCTCTGCACTAACTGACACTACATTTTGTTAAAGATAGAAATGTATAGAATTTTGAAGTGTAGATTATTAATCTAATAAAACATTTCAATACTATGTGTATCGATCACAGGCCTACAGTCTGTCAGACCGTGTCCTTGGTTCGGTATCAAAATTGTATCTGAGCTTATATTTACATTGTTAAGCTTAGATTTGATTTAGTGTTTGTTAGAACTTATTTATTTCAGCTAATTTTAAAGCGTCAATAGCCTAATGGTTTAGGGTATTAGGGTACGGCCTACGAATCGTAAGGTCGTGGGTTCGAATCCACCATTCGACTATTGCCGTGAACCATGTCCTAGCACAAGCTTAAGCTTAGTTGGAATGGTTAACAAGATTGTTAGTAATATTTCTGAAAAAAATAAATATTGCTAGCTTTCTTCTTTCTAACAAACACTAAATCAAATCTAAGCTAATCGATGTTTTGTTCCTTCAGAGCGCGCACAACCAGAGTAACATGTTGGAGTCGTTCGGCGGCGCGGGGTCGCTGGGCGCGCTGCCAAGTGTGGCCAGCCCGGCGCCCGCGCAGCCCCCGCCGCAGCCCACGCGAGCCCCGCGCTGGCTGCGCCGTCCCGCCGCTGTTCGATTTGCGGTAACCAGATCATCACACGCACATACAACTACAACACGGCTATAGCAACATTAACAACATTGTCAGACGGCTTAGCCTCGACCAATTACGTCGTAACACATAAGAATACTAAGTTCTCAGTGCCGTGTGGTGTCGGTACCATTCTTCCCGTGGGTGTCGTATGAGACGACTAAGGCACTGACAAGTCACTGCATTCCCTGCCTCCATCAGTCGTATCGGTCACCCGATCCATTGATACTAGGAGGTTCTGGAAAGAGAGAGTGGATCTATAGGTGCGCAATTGTTTGTTCCCTATAATCTCATCACGTGCAGATGACCCTTGCGAAGTTTTGCTTCGCAAGCCATATCCAGTAAGCTATTTAATTGTGACTATTGTTCGCACTATTTTTTTAACGCGAACGGGCTATAAATAACCTTATATGGTATGCCCATGTCGTCGAGATTTTTAGAACAGACCAGATTAGTTAAAGTTACCTCTAGGTACTGTATTGGATATTCCACAGCTTTTGATCTTGACCAAGGATGGCCACCAAGTGGGCTAATTCTGCATTCTCTTGTTATCTTTATAGCAGATACAATTACAAACATTATCAAAGAATACTGAATGTATAGTAATAATAATTAGAGTTATAAAGTAGGTGTGTTTCAGTTTGGCGGGCGGCTGGTGACTGTGGACAGGTGCCCGCAGGAGGCCGGCGCGCAGCGCACCGTCTACATCAGTCAGGTCAAATTACTGTTGCTCTTGCAGATTATGTATACAATATCATTAAGTCCATTTGGGGAAAGGGGCAGATGTGTGAAAAATGCAATAAAACGGGCATTCCGATAACCTATTAAATCAATCAAGAACGCGAACGAAGGCGTACAACATTGAAGATGACAAAATAATTTCAAAAAATTGTTCAGAACTCTTGTCGTTGTATAATAAATAATAATAAGGGAGATTCACCTTGGCAAGTCATGTAAATATAGTCAATCAAAGAGAGCTGCTCTCTGTTGTAAATGGTCAGAGATGTGTACAGTACTATTGCTCTGCTATTCCTGGCGATAGCTATTTAATAACTGTGACCGGTGACGTTTCACCTCTCTTCCATTTGAACAAATCGTGAAATTATTTAAATGTAAAGTCAGAAGTAAAAGTGAAATAAAGCTTTATTTAATTAAAGTTAAAAAATAATAAATGATATTGTGTAATGCAGGTTGTGAGCGAGCCGGAGATCGTGGAGAAAGCGGCGGAGCTGGACCACGTGCTGAGTCTGACGCTGAGCCGGGAGCCGGGCGCCGTCGACACGCTGGCAGAGTGAGGACCACACTTCTTTTATTTAAAACAAATATTACTTAAATCAGCACTCAATGTATGAAGAGGCTCACAGAAATCTTCGATCTTATAGCAAGTTATAGAAATATATACCAGCCATCTGAATACAGAATGTTGTTCGTGCAAGTTTTATGGAGGAGTCAGGATAGAAAGAGTATTTTGTATTAATGTATGATTGAAATCCGGATTGGTAATCTGCAACTGCTGGCTGACTTGACTCTGTCTCAGAGATGGGTATTCACTTGAGTCTAGTATGCCATGGGAACGGTGAGACTGTCTGCAGGTACTGTCGGCAGCGCGGCGAGGCGGCGGCTGAGCAGCACGATCGCTACATCTGGTACTTCCTGCGAGCTAGCTTCCTGCCGACCTTCCGGACCGAGGTGCTCAACTTGCTGGGTATGCTTGTTCTACTGTACTAATGAATCTAAAGTTAAGAATTATATTATTTAAATCACCGACTGTTACAGCACTCTAATGTCATGAGTCAAACTATATATATATATTCTTTGTCTTCTTTTATCTTTACAGCCCTTTGTGTGCTTTTGCTTGGTTAAATAATTGCCTCTACCTTGGTCTATCCGTGGAAATAGTCCTCCAATTTACAATGCCGATTCTTTGGCGTCCCAATTACACCATCCAACCAACGGAGCTTTGGTCTTTCTCGACTTCTTTGACCTTAGGCATCCATTCTTGGTAGAGGTCATAAAGCTCCTGGCTATATATAAATCTAATGTATAAATGATTGCAACAGGTTTCAAGCAAGACGAGATACCATCGAAGTTCAAGAGCACTGCCACGTCCGGGGACACGGGCGCGCTCAGCCGAGTGAGTCGCTCCCCTATATGATCCTGTGCCGATACCTAACATTAATAACACATGATTAACGTTAATGTTTAAGCTATATGCAGTTTGCAGAACAACTTGTCATTGGCCAATGTATTCATTATTATATTCGTTTCGTCCTGATTATTAGGTACACAAAATCAATTACTATAAGTACATTTACAAACAAAAACCGACTTCAAATCGAATCAAACATTAGACGCTATTACACGCAGACACTGTCTGTGTAGTTTGGAAATATCGTACGAATACTATGTAATAAAATTATCAGAACCAATCGAAACTTTCATCAAACTACACTTAAAGTACATTCTTTCAATTAAAAAATGAATCATCGATTTCCTTTAGACATAAGTTTTCGCATAAAAAAATTTATCAAAATCAATTCACCCAGTCAAAGTTATGAGGTAACAGACATACAGATGAATTGAGAACCTCTTTGAAGTCGGTTGAAAATCTATGTTTAATGGATGTTATGATAGGTACCAAATAAACTGAGGTCCAAATGACTACCTCGGTTGGGTTTCAAACATGTGAAAGATACTGTGATGTATCATCCAACGAAACTCTAGTAACTTAGAAAGATAGTTTAATAAATAATAAATACTATCAACATTGGAGGTACATTTGAAGTCCACTTACATAAAAAGAGATTAAAGGAGATGCTCTCTGAAGTTTCAAGTTATTTGTCTTATTTGGATCATTAGTTCACAGGTGTCATACTACTAGTACTCTACTTATACTAAGCATAATCTAGTTGTGAGTGTAGTCCTATCACTTAAAGTTAAAGTACAAAACTAACTTTTCTTAAAACTAACTTGGGTAACTGTTGAACTTCATGTGAAATGTTAACTTTTGTGTTTTACGCACTGCATACTGATTGACCTGTTTGTATATAACTTGTACACTAACTGCAATCTAAACATTGACTGTTTCCTTGTGGGGGTTGTGTACTCGGGGCTCAGGGCGAGTCCTTGGAGACCGAGGGAGAGCTGTCCACCGACACCAGCACTGACCTCTCGGTGAGTGCACACACAGACACGAATATTGCATGCTCACAAAAAATGCAATTTTTTGAAGTGGAAGTTTATTATACATGTTTGACTTGGTGAGTAAGATAATGAATGCATGACGAGAGCGTTATGTTTCATATACGTAAGACACAGTGCAGTCCTATTGTCTGTATCACACTGTAGGAGCAAGAGATGGAGCTAAGTTTTACTTGAGCCGTGTGGTCTGAAGCACGCTTTTTTTTCATTATGTAACTTATTTAAGTATTCAATGCACTGTTTGTACTTTATTTTGTATTTGCTTTTCATTAAATCTCATTACGTACAAATTGTGTTAGAGCGGCAGCCTACCGGCCCTGAGCTATTTTTTTAATAAAATTTTCAAATATTTAATAATATAAAATGTATCATACCGATATCATGTGGCAGCGGCAGGTTGTAAGTACTTTCTCTTGTAGGTAGAGGTGCCCACGTCATAGTTCAGATTATTCAATCCTGCGACGTAACTAATACAAACAGTGATTCACATCATCTACGACTTACCATTTAAAAGATAAAAACATGCTTGTGTCATTTTCATGCCTGGTGTATGTTGCGTATTGCCTTTGCGTAAAGTTTTTGTCACTGAATATTCACTGGGTCAAGATGACCAATTACATTTCAATTGTCATTTTGCCAAAAACTGTAATCTAGTAATTTTACAATGACCTACTATTGATAGATTGAAATTTTTGATTATTGTTTACTGATAGAAATGTACCCTTGTGGACGTTGTTGCAGCGTGCATGCGTACAGATGAGATTAAGTGATGTTCTCACTTGTGTATGTGTGAGTGGTAAGGCAGGTTCTGTTTGGTTGCAGGACGCACCGACGCTGATGGAGAGGAAACTTGCCAACTTGCACCTGTCGCCGTCGGCCTCCAACGTAGTCATACCCAACGGACAAGGTAATTGATTTCTCTATTTTCAACTTAAATCATTTTGTAACGGCGTGATCTTCTAATATTTGGTATTAATTGAGGTGATAACAGGCCATGAAGGTGTCGACCAAACCATAATGGAATCACAAGCGTCGTGCAGGCCTCCAAGTGATAGACAGCACAATGATGTTTTGATTAACGGCACAGTGATGAATTTGATGAACATAATTGCGGATATTATACCGTTACTTGGTTGAGTAACTATGATAAATAATGACGCAAACTATGTGTGATTCCAATGCTCCAATTCCATCGTTAAAGTCGAATTTGCGACCACTAGTTACGATATTCATAACAAGTAATATTGTTGTAAATAATTCAGAAATACATACAGTTGAGTTTGAGAGCTGTCTATCCAAGGTATGTTTCAATATGTATTTTAAACTTTGTTAAAGATTCGACGAGTCTGATATGCCGCGCGTTGGTCTGCGGTAACCTGGAGGAGGCGGTGGAACTGTGCCTGGACGCGGGGCGCGTGGCTGACGCCCTCATCATAGCTTCCTTGGGTAAGTGATGGGGTCAATTAATTTTTTTTAATTTTTTAACAATTTACCATGTCATATCTGCTTGTTGTCATGAAACGTTGAGGTACCAAGGGGCATCTTTCGCACCTAAAAAACCAGTGGTGATTGTTGGTGTTGAACCATTGACAGTTGTCTGTTACCTGTATATGACGTAGTGATGGTTCTCTATAGGCAGTCAGGAGTTGCTGTACAAAGTGCAGAAGTACCACCTAAACGCGACGGCGCAGGACCCTGTGTCGCTGCTGAGCGGCAGCTTGCTGCAGTCGCAGTGGGAGTCGCTGGTGCAGCTGGCGGCGCCCGCCAACTGGAAGGACACACTGGCCGCGCTCGTCACCCATTGCGACGAGGAGGCGTTGGCCCATTACTGTGGTGAGTTGTGACAAGTCAAATTTTAATTCGCTTCTTAGAAAAATAGGGTAACTAATAAACACAACACAAGCCACCTGAAATAAAATCTAAATTATGTTATCATCACCGAGTATCATCTGAGCATAAATAGGTATGCACTTAATGTAACGATATAGTGATAAGCAACCCTCACTGAAATCCGTTCAAACCGATGTTCTTGACGAGCCAAAGTATGTCAAGCTAAATATATATAGTATAGATAGGTATTGAAATGTTTTGTTCTGCTGCATTTAGCCATAAATTAGTGTGAAATAAATAAAAAATCAAAATAATGTACTAAAAGAAGAAATTAAGAAAAAGTTAATTAGCAACTGCTGGGTTAATGTAACCTCTTGAAGCAAAATTAAACTATTTGAAATTTTCGATCTAAAACAATATTCAGAATGTACAAAAGAACTTTACTAAATCACATAATTTATAAAGAATGCGATCTCATATTGTTTATCAATTTAATTTATTTAAATATATTGTGGCTGGTAGAATCGCTTGGCGCGAAGCTGTCCCAGGAGTGTGAGCCAGCGTTGCGCTCCGCCGCCACGCTGTGCTATGTGTGTGCGGCGCGCGGGGACGCGCTGCCGGCGGCGGGAGCGGGCGCGGGGACTCTGCCGCGCTCGCTCGTCGCGCCGAGCTGGCGCTGCTGATGCGATGTGCCGCTGCCGCGCGCGGACGTGACCAACAGGTGATGAGGAATCTCTAATCCTTCTAATACAAAACTTTTGTGAAATAATAATCACCACTCATTAAAACTAGCAAATTAGACAGCATGTCATGTCCGTTTGGTGATGCAGCTGAAACCAATTTGCTGTCTTGAGCACAGTCGTAACTAGCCTTTCGGTTTTTTACAGATTATATTTTGGAGAATCTTTCTTCCCCTCCGATTACAATGTGGGTATTTTCAAGAGTAGAGTAAATAGACATTTAATAAGCTAGTGCGCCTTACCAGCCAGGACTACATTTCCACTTAACATCAGATGAGATCGTAGTCAAGCACTTGCTTTAAAAGTAAAAAAAAGGTGCAAGTCCACCTTTTTTCACCTCTTACAATAAAAGATTCTTCAAGTATCATAAATGTAATAACATTTGTGTGCAGAACGACAAAGTGGACGTGTCGCTGCACGAGTACGCGAGCCGGCTGGCGGAGCAGGGCTGTCTGCAGAGCGCGCTGGCTGTGCTGCAGGGCGTGCGGCACGACCTGCACAACCGTCTGCTGCACGCGCTGCGCATGCACCACGTAACTCGAATTTAATTTCCTTTGTCCATGTTTTATTTTGTCAATAATCATTGGTTAAAAAAAATAATAAGACAAAAAGTCTATGTTATCTATAAAAAGTATTTATTTTTAGCAGAATGAGTATCCACAGCAGCCGCAGCAAGGGTACGTGCGTGCGCGAACACTGAGCGCGCACAGCACGCACTCTCAGCACGCGCGCCCTCCCCACGCGCACCAGCCCCAACTTACGCATAAGGACCTCTCTAACGCTTTCGGCTCAGGTATAATGACTTTTTAATTAATGTTCACCACATTACATTGCACATTAACAGTGCTGGATATGTGTACGTACTGCCGAAGCCCACCAAAAATTGCTTACAGCCTCACTCTCATCTCTACTTAGTTCATAAACCGAAATTGAGTTTGATCTTAAAGCCTAGATAAATATTTCTTACCATAGCTAGTACGGCTTTATTGGGTTGAGATTTGCCGTCTAAATATCTATTTGCTTCCAATGAATTCTTTGTATTTTTGGAACGAAGTTTCTGATAGAGCGTTGCGAAGGGGTACCATAGCCGCCAAACAAACATCCATAACGTTAAATAAAAGCGTTAGACTTTTAGTGTTAACTAGTTTTATTTTTTACAGTTGTTATTTTTGTGCAGTGGATTTTTTATTGTTATCGATAAAAAATCATAATAAAAAAATATTTACCCGAATAATTATTTTCTTTTTACCTCGAATAGCACTATAAAATTAATATTTTTATAATGAGGAACTTCGTTCCCCTCTGGTGTCCCACGAGCCCACGACACGGTTTTTTTATTTTTTTTACATGGGAGGAAATTTTTATCTTGATCTTTATGGTTGTCTAAGCCGTTGCCGCGAATGTTTCGAGTGGTTCAAAGGATTCGAGTAGTTCTGGTATTGTGCAGGAGTGCCGGTAGCGGCGGACGCCAGCAGCTGGCAGACCCAGCAGACGGCTCGCCCGCCCAGCGTGGGCCTGCACGCCGCCCACCCCGGTACCTGAGCACTGCATTGCCTATAATTATTTATTTAACTAAGTGTAACTTAATTATAAATATGGAAAAAATTAAGTAACTAGATGTTATATGTCGATATTAATGTAACGGTCTCTTTCAAGTTATTCCAATATTTCTTTATCTCTTAGATGGTGCTTAGTATTGTTTTCTTTAGCAACAGTCATGTTTCTTGAGCTACATTGTATAATTAATTTTCTGTGCAGGTGGAATCACGAGCCGCTCCAAATACAAAGTGGACCCGTCAGTGCACGCCGCGCCCGCGTATGGCCAGTACAGTTACAACAACCCCGTCACATCGCAGCCCCAAGCGTACGGCGGCTACAACAGTCCCCTGCCCGACCAATATAGCGCCGCTAGCGTCCCTACCCTGGGCTACTCCAGAACTCCGGCAAACACCATAAACCCCATAAATCCTGCGCCTCTCAATCCCATGAATCCATTAAATCCCGTCCCATTAAATCCCCTAAACCCCGCTCAGATGAATCAACATAATACTAGCCAATTAAACCCTCTAAATCCCACTCCGATGAACCCAATGATCAACACACTAAATCCAGCTCCAATGAATTCCATAAACCCCACGGCAAATGGTGGCTACATGGGTTCCCCGGGGATGGAGGTGTTGCCCCCCGTGGTCCCTGCCCCCCGCAGTGTAGCGCCCGGGTGGAACGACCCACCCATGATGTCTTCCAAACCTAAGGTATTGATTGACTTATGTAAATTTAACCCGCTTGTCAGTAGGAATAATAGTATAATATTATAAAATAATTTAAATGCGAGTCATATTTATCCCACTCCTACGTATTTTTTTATGCAGCGAAGTAGTAAAGTAAAATCCATATATGTCCCTCTGTTGGGCACATGCTTTCTCTGTAAATGTAGTTTTTAAGACAATGATTTCCTCTAGATGTACTGACGATATAAGGGTAGCTGGTAGTGGCTGGAGGCTGGATGAGGAGCGGAGGATCGGATATGGTGGAATGCATTGGGGAAGGATATTTACAGTAGTGGATAGACACAGACTGATGATAAAGTGTGAATTCCAGTTAGCCCTCGCGTGTCCCTAATATGTGCGTGCACGTTTTAGCAGATAGGCACGGAAGAGATGTCGGCAATGCACGCCGGCACTCGCCAGTGGAGCCACATTATAGAGACTAGGCGCCACCTGGAGGTACTGAGGGTGCACTCGACGAAACAATTGTCATGTTTTATTATTATCATACTACAATCTAATGTTTTGAAGATTATTACTAAAGCTGTATATCATTTTGGTATCTTTGAATTCAATTTTTTCACTTCATTTATGTGAAAAAATAATGACTCAGATAACTGCGGCTAACGGAATTACTTATTACCTATAAAAATGCATTTATGGCGCAAGTAGCTTAAAATTGAAGATTTTTCTAAAGGAAATACAAAAACAGCAAATAATCTGTAAAGGATATTGGTAGAGAAAATAATATATTGATGGTCATTTAATTTGTTAGTATATTTTGTGGTATTCAAGAGACAACGAGTCTTTACAATGAAATATAATAAGACCTGTGTCCTAACAGTGTTGGAAACGTTGCGAAAACAAGACGTTCAAAGTTATCCAACTCGTTTGTATTTTCATTGCCATTTCTTTACTAATTCTTGTTATATCAATATCACAAACAGACACTCCATTTTTTTTATTTGAATCGATAAAATCTATGTCACTTACTGACAATTCTTCTTTGAGTGCATCAGTTAGCATGACGTTTTTCTGACAAATGTTTAATTTAGTATTCCAAGCAACTCCAGGCACAAGTGACTTTCGCCGAATGCTTGTGCGGCGGGGCTGAGTGACGGCGGCGCATGCACTCCAACATCCAACACTGTCCTATCAAAGACTTCACCATCGACTGAAGCCATTGTAGATAACTTTTAGTTTCTTGTTTGGTGTTTCTGATCGTACTAACTTAGTTTGAAGTTTTTTTTGTTGATAGGTTAAATTACATTTAATATTACTATCGGCAACTAACTTGGCAAAAGTCGTTAGATGTAAACCAGAGACCTAAAAAATGACTTCTGAGTCATTTTTTAGGTCTCTCTGGTTTAACTACCGGGGTCTGGGGTACCTCGTTCCACGCGCCCGCAGGTAACAAGGTAACATTGTTGAGAGCGCGCGACTGGCTAATGAATCGAGTGAACAACCAATCCCGTTCGTGTTCATGCTCCCGTGTATTCATTACCGAATAATTTGTGTACACATGTTCACTTTAGTACGTACATGCGCGAACTTACTCCCACTACAATAAAACCTTGCCAAGTTATAGTCGAGGACTATTTTAAACATAATTCACTATCTCATACTATTCCTGTCACGCGCACAGCGAGCAGCTGAGGCGTACGCGTTAGTAATTTATCACTCAAGTACAGCTTTATCATATTGAAACAATACGACCTTGAAGGAACAATGCCGGTATGTGGTTATTTTTTTATCTGAACGATACGTCTGTAGCCAAAGCAAGAAGTGACGGCGCAAGCACCTATCACCCATCCACTGTTCGGCGTGGAGCCCCCGCAGCACGTGCCGCTGCAGCCGCAGCTGGGCGGGCAGCAGTACCAGCCGCAGTACTACCCCGAGCAGCACAACTACGCGCAGTACGCCCAGCCGCAGCCCGCGTACAACCAGCAGGTGCGCATCACACTAGCACAATGCCTCCTACTTTATTAGTGGTTGTTGAGGAATCCTTTCATTCCTCAACGGGTAGCAATTGTTTGGTACACACTTATATCATACCACTTCTGAAGGGATCTATTGCTGATCAGATCTAAACACCGTTAGTAATACTTTGAATAAGAAATAGCTTTGGTAGAATAAGCATTAGAAACAACACTGAAATAAAACAATCACATTAATTTACTGTAGATCATTACCTACCTCAAACGACTCTAATGTATCCAAATTTCTTTTTAGGCAGTAAGTCTGTACGTAGTAATTTGATATATATCGAAAATACCTTACGTGCTGTAGTTTTTATGTTACTACATAAATAAATAGAATTTCGTAGAGATGTGTATGACAAGGTTGGAAGGAACTATTTTAATTGGTCGTTATAATCGCAGGGCTGCGGTAGAGTTGTGCTCCTATGCAGTGGTTAATGCAGAGGAAAAATTCAGAGTACAGTTGTACTCAGAATGTAAGGTGCATAAAGCCAGTATTGCAGTAAACTGTTTTATTTAGGAATCATTTTATACTTACGTTATTGGACGTGGAACACGACGCATTAATTGTATTCCTAGTGCGATCGTGTTGGACGAAAAGCTTTTATTGGCTGTTACTGAACGCTTTGCACGGTGATGGCGAGACATCTATTTATATATTGTTACCGTCGCAGGTGGAGAGCCAGCCGCTGCCCGAGCCAGTCCAGGTGCAGAAGCAACCTATCCCTGAACAACATGTCATCATACAGACCGTCTTTGATTCACTCAAGGCTGAATGCTCAAATCTCGCGACCAATCCAGTAAGTGAAGTTCTATAAAGAAGTTTATCTAAACTGTGCTTTTAACACGGCTCGGTCGATTCCTTCGACCTTATCTAATTTTTAAATTTCAACGTGAAATATGTTTTGCTTCAGCAAATGAAGAAGAAGCTAGACGATGTACAGAGGCGGTTGGAGACTTTGTACGACCTGCTGCGTGAATATAGAGTAAGTATATAGAGATTATCTTTTATTACGGTGACAACCTAAGGTGTTAAGTCGATGTTTAGTATCTGTTAAATCGTCGTAAATAGATGGCGCTTGTGTCGCATTGGATTGCGATATTGGTACGTCATCTTTAGAGCACCAGGCCATGTAAAATATTTATATTGGTACACAACAGATGGCGTCTGTTGCGTAAGTTACCTTTCGGTGTTAGTAGACTGAAGTCGGCATTGATAGGGGCCGCCGAACATTGTTGTGCTACCTAGAAAATTCCAAGAGCACAACAACATACAGTACAGTCCAGGGGTTTCGTTTGTTAAAAATTTTAGTCTAATTTAGTCTTCTGCGACTGAAACAGTATCAGAGTAAGGTAGTGGTGAGTGTACGGACGTGTCCCCGCAGCTGTCGGAGGGTGCGCTGAGCTCGCTGCACACGTGCGCTGCGGGCGTGCAGGCGCGCGAGTACGCGCACGCGCTGCAGTGCGCCACCTCGCTGGCGACGGGCGCGGACTTCGCGGCCGCCGCCGGCTTCCTGCCCGGCCTCAAGCTGCTCCTGCAGCTCGCCATGCAGCTGCAGCCGTACGCGCGGTGAGCTCACCCCGCCGCCACTGAGGCGAATCACTTTACACGTTTGTTTTTCCATAGATTTATAATGTTACGTCTCCGTACGATATATATAATGTACACTTTAAAACTTATTTTATCATTTATGTGAATCAAACTTTTGTCTATGTTGTCGCAAACTATATTGTTGTTTCAAGACGGAATTTCCGAGCTGTATCCGGTTTCCTTTCATTTTTATAAACTAATTCTAATAACAAGCAATATTTAACATACAAGTAAGATTTAATGTCATTTTGCATTCCCCTATTAATTATATCACGATAAAATCATTATATATATTTACAACTGTTTTTTGAGTTTACTGTAGTGGGAAGATACCGCTGTACTCTCTGGCGGAGCTTTTTTTTACAGCTGTCAAGATGTTTAAAAATGTCTCAATACCCTTTTTACAGATTAAAACTAATATGCTATTAATTTTATCCCAAGGTTTTTGTTAAAATAAGACTGACAAAAGCTGGTGCGATAAGATGACTGAGGTGTCTTACATTATTGCGTGCTCGCCGGTCATAGACTGCGGGAAACACTAATAATTGCTTTTAATATATAAATAATCTTCAATTGCCCCGGCGCCACGTGTCTACATTACTATATAGTCACTCATGTTTGTAACAGATAGATGAATTATTAATATATTAAATAATTATGGAACTATGTTATGAGAGATATTACTGAATATAAATGTATTTTGAGGTAAGTTTTGTTCTTATTATCACCTTATCCCATTATCCTGACAACTTGCAAGTCATTTTGTATGTGCTATATATATAGGGTGTATAAAAAAACATATTTTTTAATTCATACGATATGGAAAATATTGTATTTACTTGATCAATTAACTACATAAGATATTAAATAACAACTTTTTGGTAAATAAATTATAGTATTGTTATTTACTTTTTTACAATATTTTTATTCCCATCTAAAATGACAAGTCGAGAATAAAATTTTTGAAGCGTCAATAGCCTAATGGCTTAAGACACAGTCTACGAATCGTAAGATTGTAGGTTCGAATCCACCATTCGACTATTGACGTGAATCATTTAACACAAGCTTTCACAGGTTTTTTGGCTGAAAACCAGCGCTGTGCTACATGTGTGAGCACAGCACATGCTGAGCCAACCCCTTTTCGGCACAATTTCTATTTTGTTCTTTTTTTATGTTGTTTCTGTTTACTTTTGTTTGTTGTTTTTTGTCTTGTTTTACCTATTGTTTCTGTGTTCTTGTGCCGAATAAATGTTTTTTCTATTTCTATTTCTAAGCTTAAGCTTAGTTGGAATAATTAACAAAAATAGTAGCAATATTTATGAAAAAAAAAGAAATATTGCCAGTTTTCTTTTTTTGTTGAAAAAAAAAACAACCTGTAACAAGATTAATTATTTATTTAACATTCGCAGGTGACTATTAAAAGAAGAAACTTCTGCATCTGGAATGTTATCCTTACGTAGTTGATCAGCCTAGTAGTAACCTCCCCCTGAATAGTATTAATATGTAGGTATTTTATTAATTGCATTTAAACGCAGAACACGTGCGCTTAAACACAATCTGTTGTGCGTGTCTGGTTCAGTAGTATTCAGACGGGCTTAATGGCTTGCGCTGTACATTAAAAATATACTTCCATCTTAAATCGTTGACGTTCGACGATAAACGATCATAAATATCATTTCAGCGCAGAGTTTTGTTTCCATTTTGCAACGTTGTAAACTTTCCGCGTAATTGCAACATGTACAAAATGCCACCGTCGCTTCAGTTACGGCGGGCTGTTATTTCCTTCTGAATAAAAAATAAAACACTCGAATAAAAACCGGTCTTCGTAAATGGATGAGAGTGGTTTCCACTTCTCATTGTTTTGACGACTGCGCCATAAAATGTTCGATTTTATGTGTACGAAAATGCTTTAATGGCTTTGCCTGTGCACTATCTAGTGAAGTGAAGCTTTAGTTAAAAAAACGAATGTGCTTATATATATAGTTTGTTGTTTAAGAGAGAAAGAAAATGTGCGAGCGCACTGTTCTCTAGCTCCTACAGTTTGATACAGAAAATAGGCCTGCACTATGTCGAATACGACACGCGTCCGGAAGAGCTGTGCACGTCCTCACGAGCCGGATCACGAGACCACACGCCGATGGGCTAGAGAGCATACCCATTCGCCTTTTACACGTTTGTTACATGAAGGTACACATACATACAGAATCGGTAGTGATATCTCCTTGCCACTCAATTTCAAAACATATCTACATTTCTCTCTAAACTCCTTTCTAGTTTTTGACGATACATCCACCGAAGCCAAACTTCCTGGATTCTATTCCCTCTATAAGATCATAACAGAAATCCTCATTGTCCGCTTTTACCGCAATTTTAAAAACATCAAGATGACTATAAGTAGTACTAACTACTCTCTCTTTTACTTACACATACTTACTCTATTACTCTTACTCTATTTCTATTAGTCTATTCTACCTGTCTTGTAAAGACTTTATTATGAATAAATGTCTTTATAACTAACTCGCGACAATCGAGGATATAGGATCGAGCTTCACCCGTTATGTGTACATAATTTAATTTAATGATTTATTAATTTGAGAAAACTGTGCGCTTTTCCTGACACAAAGACTCATTTGATTTGTGTTTTACTTCTTCTATTCTGTTCACACCTATTGATTTGCTCATTTTGATTTCTGACACCAATCATCTTTGTTTTTTTCTTACATAAATTTCCACCATTTTAAGCACTTTCATCGATTAAACAGATCCGTGTAAAACAAGAAATACGTTGGTGGTACGTGTGGCATTTTAGGTATTATAAAGAAACACCAAATTAAAGAGAAGTCTACTGCCACCACACTGACACTGAGGCATAGGATTGCAGTCAGTGGTCACTATTGTAAACATACATAATTATCCCCCCAATGCACCGAACGGTCCGCGCGCAATAATCGCGGGGCGGGGGATGCACTCGAAGCATCGGAGGGTGGTTGAATAGTTGCGAGTGCGATAGCGGCGGTTTAAATGTTTTAGTACGTCGCGGGGAACTGCGCCCGGAATTTACACATTTTCTAATAAAATGGAAAGAATTTTTGCGTGGGCTCCGAACGAACTGGATCACCTACGTAGAAAAGTAGGCCGCGAATCTACCATTCTACGGCGAATCGAAATAAAAAAAGGTATTTTGTCATGGCTAAGCCTTTGACTGACGGTATAATCGTTGAGAGTTTGTTTTTCTTTCGGCACAAAAATTGACTTTTACCCAGGGTGTGGCGAAAGGCTCACTTCTTGTCACATTTGGTAAGTTATAACCTACCTCAGTAAAAAGGGAACAGCGATTGCTACCTCTGTCTACCTTTATTATTTTAGAAACTAAAGACGAAAAGAAGAAGGAATGAAGGTAAGTCAAGTAGTTCAGAATGTGAAGAAGGTGGCGAAATTAATACTTCAAGATCAAGATTTTGTGGCATTAGTTTTGTGTCTATGTTTCTATAGTTTTTGTAATAAAAGTCAACATAAAATGGTCACCCCATTTATTAGTATAAATTTTTATTGATTGAACTGTTAAAAAAAACTTCATTAATCTATAAATAGCGTACGATGTGGCGAACGTGACAGGCTCAACGGAATATAAAAAGAGCTAACATTTGCCAATGGATAATTTTATTCCATAAACATATACTCAAAACCAACATATCTCATCTTATGAAGCATAAAATGTAAATGCTAATAAGCGAGCCACTTGCCCTAACTGGTGCAGTAGCGGGGTAGGCATGGGGCAGGTGGGACGTCGGCGGGCTTCGAGCCCTCTCCTGTGCAGTCGTGTCGCCGTGCCCATTGCACCACGTCAATGGACCTGTCGCCTCTCACTAAATACTCTGATTGTGTATTCTAAACATTAATCTTTGCGTCTTTTTGAAATAAACCTCGGAATAAGCTGGTGAATGCGATACGAAAAGTGTGATCGGGCGAGGCGAATGGAAGTTGAAAGGGGGATATAAGTTAGTGAAGAAAGACAGAGAGATAATTACGTTTTGTATATCTAAGTCACTATGTTCATTAGTAAATTCGTTTTTTTAAATATTTATTCAATAGATCTGAACATTTCTTGCAAGGAATAAAAGGCTTTATTTATTTATTTATATCTAAGACACACTGCAGACCTACTGATTGTATCATATTGTAGGAGCGAAAGCAGTGCGCGCGAACACTTTCTCTCTTGAACTCTCGTGTATATATTATACATATAGACAGGTATATATACATATAGATGAAGCTAATGAATTTTTATTCCCGTCGATGGGAGTTCTAATTTACGGCTGTTTAAACTGTTGTTAACTCCTAGCTTCTACACCAGCCCGTTCACTTTTATGCTTATCCTTTTGAATGGTATGGTCCATTCATTATTTGCTTCTTATTTGGTTATTCAGTCAAATTTCAGTTGACTATTTTGTGACGTGTGTGTGTAGTGGAAACGCGTACCGTGCACACGTCGCGGATTAGCCGTGTGCAATGAGGTCGCCTCACGCGCTGCTCTCGCCATTGTGGGTGCTATTAAAAATAATACAGCTTCCGGACTCCAGCGACACTAGTGATACCACAACATAGATGTTGTGGTATTTGTTCGACCTCTTGAAGGTAATAAAACTTCGGATACATATCAGAAGTTTTACTACTACGTGTAATAAAGAAGGTTTTTTTAAGCAAAAACTGTTCCTAACAAATGAGTGTATGTTACTTGTTCGGTATAGTTGAATACACAGCGGTAACATAATTGTCACACGGATGACGGTGCCGCGATATTTTATTATTTTTGTATTCTCCGCATGTGGGTAATTGGTAAATCCTCGCAGTCTCACGCAGCGCAGGGTGTTTGCGAAGGGCACTCTCTGCCCAGTCGCCTACCAGTTGCAGAACCGTTCGATGTAGTTAATTTAGCGTACAGGGACGCTGTTAATTATCGGTTCGCGGCGCGTTACTAACGTGTTTAATTTGCGATTTGAACCTACTAACGGGGAGCAGAGTTCGCGTGTTCAGACTCGATATTGACTTACTGACTCAACTTAGATTTGACAGAGTGAACCAGGTGCCCGCTAACGGAAACCAGGAAATCGAGGTGGTAAGTAATATCTTTTATTATTGCGACACGTTGGACCAAATTGAACCACACGGGCAGCACCACGTTTCAAATAAAAATGAATCATCAAAATCGTTTCACCCAGTCTGAAGTTATGCGGTATTAAAAAAATACAAACGAAATTAGAACCTCCTCTTTATGAAGTCGTTTGAAAGGGACAAGCTTGTGGTTAACTGTAGAGTAAATTTATAATAGTAGTTTCCTTCATTTGCCTCGAATACCGTCCGCAGATGATTTTAAATAACCTTATAACCGTGGAGGCATTTATTCGTCACCTGCAAATTTCGCCCGCTGCCGGTTTACGAGGCCGTTAAAGGCATATACCGTTTTACGAGAGAGAATTTATTTTTAGCAATTTTTAAGTTACGTTGTGCGATAAAATACTCGCGGTTGTGATGGACTTTTTATTGTGGGTTTATTCAGGCTTGTCATATTAAATTTAATACCGAATTGACGACTGGGCCTTTTGAAAGGACTAGTGGACTGTTTCGGTCACGGTCCTAAAATCAAATTGTAATCGGAATATTTATTCGATTTTATATGTAGCAAGTCATAATATATACCAATATTTATTTAATATCTCTAAACAAGCATATATAAATATATATATATATATATATATATATATATATATATATATCTCTTGTAGATATATAACACTTTAACATCATCATCAAGCGGTTAAGGCTATGAATGACTATACAAAAAAAGCTGTGAGCGCGGTAATCCAGGTGCTATAGTTATATGTAGATAGAAATCGAACTCAGTTGAAATATATTTGTATTAACTGTAAGAAGTGGCAGTGAAAATACAATTATTTGAAAAACTTGGAACACCGCCTCGTCATCATGTGAAAGTTCTGTTCGTATTATTTTATATTATTATAATTTATTATTATTTTTTAAAACAACTGAACTAGAGTTTTTATTATATATTTGTTGTATATGTAGATAAATATGTTGATCATTATTTTCTGTCGAACGCAATAAAATTTGATTAGTGATTTGGGAGAATAAAAGCAGCATTGTGGGAAGCCTCGTCTCTTATTAATTACAACGCACTTTTCTTTAACTGCGAGAAGGCTGGACCGATGTAAGTCACCTCGGGCGGATAATCGGTTTGTAATTTAACACTTTGTTCTGTTATCAATAGGGACTTGTATCACGTGCAAAGTAAAGAAGACTTTTAGGTCAAGAAATTAGTATCCTGTAGTAGTAGCAAGAATTTAAACCATTGACCGGTGAGTGGGAATTTATATAAAGTTATGTTAAAACAAATATTTGAATTGCTAAATGCATTTGGTAGACGATACTTTGGTAGGCTAAATGAATTTTCGGTGAAATGCGATGATTCAAATGTGAAATGAGGGTGAATAAATTAGTAAGCATTTTATTAGAAAAGATTGCGGCAGATATTTGCGTCGTTATTTGAATGCGTGCAAATGTAACGATGATGCCTTGATAATGGTTGTTGATAGATGAAAGATCACGTAATGCTTACGTGTGTAGTGAATGCGGTTCGTCAAAAACTCACAGGCGTATGGAAGTCGGAGGTAGGGACATTTTCAATCGCGTAACGACTTTCACTTTAGCCTTCATCGCAAAGTGGAGCGGAAATTTCATTTCACTAATCTACTGTCTCTTCTCTACCCCTGTCGCGATACTGTCTTACTTGTATTTCTTTCGAATATCATTTTTAGTCTTATATGTCAATAACTAGAAAGTCATTTATTAAGTACGGCGTTCTCCAGTTCAGAGGTTCAGGCTAAGCGACCCAAGAGCTATTCCACCTCTCAATCCGGTGAAGCATACAACGCCAGCTTCTCTGGCCAATTTGTGTAGTTCGTCTTTAAAAAAAAAGCCTTCTCCACTGTCCTTTAAAAAAAAACTCCCAAAATGTGTAATCGACTTCAAAAGAGCAGGTTCTCAATTCGTCTGTATGTGTTTTTATATTTGTTTCTTACGTCAGAACTCTTCACAGGTTTACCGATTTTGATGATTCTTTTTTTATTTGAAGTGTGATGCTTCCAAATAAAAAATATGTATTTGGTCCTAATGTCCTCATTTTTACATTAAGTATGTCTGCGATAAATGGAAGAATATCCGAATTTAATGATTCATTTTATATTACTTCAAAAGTAGTCTGATGAAAGTTTGGTTAGGTTCTAATTAAGTTTGATTCCGTAGTATTCATAAGTTAATTCGGAAATACAAAAAGGGCGTCCGCGTGTAATAACATTCAACGTATGATTCCATTTGAGGACGGTTTTTGTTTTTATTCGTAAATATACTTGTTGTGTAAAAATAATACAAAAATCTCCAATGCAAACTGTTTTGTAACTCTTGCCTTGTTCACTCTTTAATGACATCTTTAATTAAAAACTTTTGACCGGTAGTTTGTCTCCCACATGGCTGAGGGACGGCGCATGGCGGTGGCCGAGGGCTGCGGGGCGCCGCCGCGATATCATCAAAAAGGCAAACAAAACATTAAAGTCCGCGCCATGAATCAGACGCGTATCTCTGACGCAGAACAAAAAACCATTAAGCGACGCAAATATATCGCACTTCGCAAATTGCCCGTTGTTTAATTGATATTAATGGCTTCATGAGCGGGGCTCGCGTCACTCACACTGCAACTGTCTTTATCAAAATGAAACACGTCAAATTAATTATGAGGGAAAAATTAATGTTTAATATAGAATTTATAGTGTAGTGTATGTCTGCCGGTGACCGTACTGACAGTATGGCCATATGTTGATTAGGTGGCTATATACTAGAGACTAAAATCGTTTTTAACTGACTTGAAAACAAGAGTAGGTTTTCAATTTATATGTTTTTATATTTTTTTTTAATATTTGTGCACTCGCAGCGCCATTTATGAATCGATTGCGAATTCTTTCTTTTATTCTTGAAAATTCTTTTCTTTTCTTTTTGATAGACTTTCAAGTACTGTATGAATTTCATTGTAATAACTCGTATAGAAGAAAGCTAGTTGATTCTGATATTGGTAGGTTAAGTAATAAAGGAATCCAGGACTAAGTAAGTTCAGCACGAACGCGGAAGAAAAGAGAGAATATACGAGTAAGAGCTTAAGATACTTCGAAAATAAGAGAAATGAAAATTTGCTTAGGACTGTAGTTGGTTTTAGTTCAAAGAGGACACGGAATGTAGGTCAGACACTATGCCCTCAGAATTAATTTGGTGATCAGTTTGTCCCAGTCACGGAATAGCTGCAGAGAGCTGCTATTGCCTGTGAAGTCCACTAGGACCATCGCGCTCCTGCGCAGTTGTTGCGCCTCTAGAGAATTGTGGACTAAGTGATCATTACAATATTTTATCACGCCATAACTGTGCCTCCGTTAACTTCTCAGTAAATTAGCTCGCACATCGGTTTATGGCGCAGTTAACGGTTTGTCTGAGTTTTTAATATACCCATTTTATGCCTAAACTGTTTATTTGACGTTATTATGAAAGTTGCCATATTATTTTTATTAAGAGCGTGGTTAGTAGGAGACAAACTCTGGGTCATTGAATTTTGCCCTTCGTTTAATACGAAGCTATTACGCTATTTAAGCTGAAATGTCCAAACATCTTTCTTTAATTTCCTCATATAAGTTTAATAATCATAAATTAAAATATCTTACCTGAAAAAACAACTGACTATTGTAGTATGACATTGGCAGCACTTAGGTTTTGCAGTTTACTTAGTGGTAAACAAGTTTTAAGCTCACGCTAAATATATTGGAATCTTAAATTAAAGTTAACTGTAAATATAATCGAGATGCTGGTGGCACCTCCCTCTTTTTGATGAAGGTCGACGCTCGTTGTTTAGGGTATAGTCTAACGTCGTAGGTTCGAATCTACCATTGGGCCATTGACGTGAATCATCTCCTAGCTTAAGCAATGATCGACAAGAATGTTAGTATTGTTTGTAAAAAAGAAAATATTAGTACCTTTATTTTTTTACTGTTGTAGCAGCGCGGGGTTGTACAGCTGGCTGTAGCGCGTAGCTCGCGTGTGAAGTGTTCCTGTTATTACGTTATTTCATTTACTTTCAGATTACGGTTATATTTAGTGTGTTTGATTTGAATTTTATTTTAAATGCTGTAATGTATTTGGATAAGGAATCAAATACTTTTACGATAATTTCAATCATATTTACTTCCTTCTAAGCTATAGGACGAATCAATGTAACCAATCTTTCGACCCTCGGAATAACGACCAAGCTGTCGACTCTTTGATTCCAACGTATACTCCAATACTTTAGACACGTTGCTCGCAGAAATCCTGATCCTGAGCCACGGTTGTTGGCCAGGTGAAAGGAAAAAGAGCACGCGGTCGCTCACCTACACGGTGGGCAGACGCAGTTGAGACGCTCACCAGGCCTGCCAGTAACAAAGCTTTAAGATCGCCGAGTACAGGGACACTTGGAAGTTAATTGTTAAGCAAGCGAACAACACTTCTTCAGCAATGAAGGAAATTACTAATAAGATACTATAAGATATAAATATTTTCACATAGAAGCAATGAAATAGATCGCCATAATTTCAGCCGTAGAACATCCACTGCACATAGACCTCCCCCAACGATTACTAGTAGAACCGGCTGTAAGCGGCTTGCATCCAGCTTCGCCCTGCGACCTTTATGAAGTCATCAGACCACCTTTCGTGGGGGCGAAATAGATGTTGTTAAGTAATTTTTGTATTTGTTAAACGCTTTGAAGCAGTAAAGTAATAAATTTAAAAATTAAACAAATATTGTCTTCTACCATTAATATTTAACTATATGAATATTTCAGTTCAATGCTTATATAAAATATATAAGAAAAGAAACAGTGTCTTTTTCTCAAACAATATATTTCTTTAAGAATTCCTTAAATACACATTTCCTTTCACTTGTGAACAAAACAAAGAAGCGGGCATTAAGCCGCGCCGCACAACAGAAGTGGCAAAGAGATGTTTTTTTTCTAGCCTGAGGGAATCTAAGCCAAATACACGAGTATTTTATATAACGTTGTCTTTGTTCTCCGGTCTGTTTGTCCGTTGATGTATTGCTCCGGCGCTGCGCGAGACACCTTCAGGGCTCTTATGTCGTTTACGTGGTTGTGGCGGAGAGATGTGTGCGGGCTCGTTGTATTGGCCGCACGATCATTTGTATTTCCTTTATTTACTTAAATAAAGAGAAGCACAAAAAGCATTGTACTAACGATATTATTAAATAATTTTGATTGATTGACTATAAGTTTTGTTTTGCGCCAATGTCACAGATTCATATTCCGTTCAGTTCATTGAAGTAAAACAAATATATTTACGAGTAAAAACTAAAACCGACTTTAAACCGAATCAAACGTTAAACACTATTACGCGCGGACGCCCTTTGTATATTTCCAAATTATCGTAGGAATATTACGAAATCAAACATAATCAGAACCTAACCAAACTCTCATCAAACTATTCTTAAAGCACATACTTTTTAATAAAAAACGAAAATGGAGATAAACAAGTTCCTCGCCTGACATTGATTGACTTCCACCCACAAACACCTATGTGATGTGTATCGCCTTTCTAACTACCATGCTTAATATGGTTATGACATTATCTAATACCATGGTTACACGTCTTCCTTCATCCTTCGACTGGTCTGAAGACTGAGAACAAATAAATGTAAAATTTATTACTATACGTAAGTAATAAATTTTAACATCGGGATACTAAAGTCGTTGATTGTTCTAGAGAATCAATTGTAAAATGGCAACGCAGTCGACCTTCATACGACAACACTAACACTGCCACCAAGCGGCGCAGATAACGGTCCAGCTATCTCCGCCCCGCATGCGACATAATCCATAGACAATCTCCGGTCAGCGCTATAAAAGCGCATTAGAGCGGTGCATACGAGACGCTGATAAAAAAATTCTATAATCCCGGACAATTTGGCAAATGAGTAGCATCCCCCCGCCCTCTCTCCTCCCCCCGGCTCCCTCTCGCTGCCGAGCTCCGGTCCCGTCCCTCTATCGCCATTAGAACTCTCTTTTATCGCATTAGTCTCTAGTAAGCGGTGTACGAAATAAAATTGATATGGTATTTTTTTGTGAGCGAATTCTAAAGAGTACGAACATTATATGTCGCCCGGTAGAAGACAGAGTGTTAATTTCTCATGGTCCTGGTACACTTTTCTACACGTTCGACGATTATGAACACTTGTTAAAGTGTCCCAACAGTTCACACGGTCCTACAACACATCTCTAGCAAAGTTTGTATAACAACTACACTAAAAACTATATTTTTACTCTTTTTATTCGACTTATACGGTGTACTACAAAACTAATTCAAGTCTATCGCAATTTTTTTAGTGGCTCATAACAATATCCATCTTCAAAGTACACTGGCTCAATTTTACAGAATGTTGTTACTTGAAATGTCATTCAGATCCACTTGTATGCAAGGCAAGATAAAATTGATTTTGAAGAGATTAAGAAAATAATTGGGTATGACTATATTTTTCTAACAAGGTTAGAAAAATGCACAGGGCTGAAGGAGCATGTTGTAACTATAATTGAATAGGGTATACAATCCTTGAGTAATGATTCCTCCTCCACTATATAAGTAGATTAAAAAGATGTAGTTTATATTAAGAGTTTGTATAATAAGCCTGTAAATGTTTAAGATCCAAGACAGCTATGTTAGGACAGAACAAATGGAAATCCGTAATCTTGACTGGCACCAGTTTGAGTTTTGTATGCGTGCGTCACATCGTAAAATTGGGTTTTTGTTATCTTAAACTTATTTGTATAAGAGTTTGTGTAATGTTTACAATAAACTATATTATTAGGGAAGATAACTCAATCGTGCACCTTATTTGGTTAGTTCATTTTATTCTTATATTTACTTTTTACTTTAGTGCATGGTACTGGCGGAGTTCGCACTTCTCTACACTGTGTCCGAGGTAAAACTGAAACACTGTGTGAAGGTCAGCAACATATTCGGACCTCATTCAGTGTTGTAGATATTTTGGTACACATTACTTGCTTTATCGGCTTCCATACTACTGATATAAAAATGACTGTATGTATGTATTTTGAAGGAATGTTAAAAGTAAAAGTTACACCCTATATATTTTGATATGTCACACTAGTGTGCACACGCCTACTCTGTATACAGAGTGTTATACTCTATTTACTGTCTCTTTGTCTCGGACAATATATCGACACTGAGCTACAACGCTAATATTTTGAAATTGGTTCGAATTCGGTTCTGGTTACGAAGCTCTGTAGTATCTGACATATGAGCAGAGCATCCGGACGTAGCAATATAACGCATCCATATAATTTCGCGAGTCGCGGTGCCTGTGGGCGTGCGGACGACCATGACAGATGCGCCGTATCTGTCACAAGCCGGGGCCGAAGACGCCGCAGCGAGCCCACTTATGTATTCTATTATACGTAGGAGTTTTACCGCTCGCACGGTTTACGATAATACGCAACGTATATATTTACGACGGGAAACGATGCTGCGTTAATCATTTCGATAGTTAGTGGAGGGAGAGGAGGGGGAAGAGGACCCCTTCCTATTCCCTCTCCTCTCCCTTCCTAGAAAAGTATTTCCAAATTTGAAGGCTATAAACGCCTAGACTGCCGAGTGATGTGTCGAAATTGTCATTAGATTGACCACTAAAACTATGGACCGATCATTCATCACGTGAGAAGATTGGGCTTGGGTGTGATGCCGATCAGACAATCTAAGTTGTCTCTATCTCCAAACACGCTTCTAAGATAATAGGGCAATGAGAACTAAGTTTTTTAAATTTTGAAGTATTATACTATGTTAGCTTAGTACTTAGCCACGATCGTAGAAGTGCTTAAGGCTTTTTGTGTGTGTTACCGTACGAAATTAGGGAGTTTACGAGACCCACCAATTTATTTCGGTTACAACACGACACGTGACATGTCAACTTGGCATTTACATTCTATTTTATAATTATCGTATTAGTTAACATACCAGGGAATTGCCGATCTACCGGAATGCTGATGATGTTTTTCTGGTTGTTAAGCATTCCGGCTGATGCAAAAGTCCTAGACCACCCCTTGCAGATGCATGTGCAATAAGTTGTCTGAATACAAAATTAAGGACTCGGTGAATTTACATCACATCTCGGCAAAAATCTGAGGAAAAAGCCGGAAACAACCCACAATACACTTAACTTTGCTTACGAGAGTTATATTTGTGAGATACACGAGTACCTCACCGTCTAGATGGTAGAAACAAGGCCCGCAACTAATGCGGACACAATCAAAATCGGATACATCCACACAGGTACACGTACAAACGTTAATATACGAAGGTTTTATTGTAAGCATACAAAATATACCTTGAACATACACATAATTGGCGTGAAGTATCGACGCTCATAGAAATGCGAGCTATGACCATATTTCAGGGCGCCATCGCTATTACATGAGATTTGATAAATCATAAATCTTGCCCGGATCCCGGCTGAGAAAAGTTATGAGGCCGTTGAATTAATAAATATATTTTTATTAATAGATTGAGAGTGAGTGCAAACTAATCCAATATAAAAATGAGATATTCGAAATCGACATTCGAGAAACGAGAATTAAAAAACAATAAATTGACTTACGTGTCTTGATCTACCCAATCTTATCAAAATATCAACTTAACAATACAAATTTGACTCTTTTTACAGGAAAGAAGTAGTCACCGTGATTGATTAACAACGGCCAGAGAAGATACAGGTACGTGCCTGAACTTTTAGATTGGAAGTTTTTATTACCTTTTCTCATTTGATTATTTCAAGACAGCTGACGGTAACTTTCTTTAAAAAGTACCTAGCTTGTCATTGCATTGTATAGCAGTGACCAACCGTCCTCATCGTCTCTCAAATAAAAAATACTATTGCGCTAGAAAGCTGTAAGCTTCTACGCTGTGATTATCGTGTCTTCGAAAATTTTATACGAATATTGTATCAAACACGCAAAGCTTTTTAAAAATGTACTAAATTTAAGCTAGCGAATGTTCAAGTTACTGGCAGGACAAGCGCGCGTTACTTAAATCCTAAACGGTTCTTTCAAAGAACCACCACGACTTAGAAGTCTAGCCGCTGTAAAGTTACACGTTTTGTTGAACATAAGCTGAACGTTTAGGGATTACAATATTAAAGCCAAGAATTAATGGTTCAGCTGGCACTTTATGAAACTTTAAACTCCTAGCTGTTTCCGTCGTCTCTGAGCTGCTTCTCAGGACAGTACTTCTGTCTACGAACCACAAAAACTAAGTAAATTCTTTTGCGTTAACATAAAATAAAGTAAAAATTACTTAACATAAATCACAACCTTACCTTCTCGCATAAATCACATGTCAAATGTCATCTGTCACATGTCACCTGACCTGTAAGTTTATGTCTACGTGTACGTTTAGGTGTACGTGTACGAATACAATTACGATGATTAGGAATTAAACCGAAAAGAAATTAAAGTACTGCAATATGATAGAAAGACATATGGGCTAATCCTTATGTCCATAACATTGAGTATTCGTGTGATAACATGTTAGCTATATGACATAATTCGGAAAATCCACCGACATGATCCCAAAATGTCATCATCGCATCATTAGAGAGATTTACAGAATTACACTCAAGAACTTATCTTAATAACCAGTCTTAAAGTACGCTATAAAAGTCTTCAGCATCAACCGTGACCACTCATTCAACCAGTGAACAGTGTAGCGCAAAAATGGTTTCCGAATTCCGAAGAAAAAAATACTTAAATATATTTAACCATTACGACACCGACGCCAATGGAACAATCGAGAAGAAAGATTTTGAGTCGGTAGCGGAGATCCTGGCGAAGTCACCAGATGGAAAGATCGATGAAGCGAAACACAAAGAATATCTGAACATCTTCATGGCAGTGTGGGACGGCTTGCAGCTCGCCGATAGGAAAAAGGACGGGCACGTCTCTGCCGACGAGTGGGTTGCCATATGGGACGCGTACGCGAAGAATCCAGCAGCCGCTTCCGAATGGCAGAAACTATATTGCAAGATCTCCTTCCAACTTCTAGACCATGGAAACGACGGTGCCATTGACAGTGAGCAGTTTGTAAAGTCCTACGAGTCTTGGGGATATAAGAAAAGTGATGCCATGGCTATTTTTGATAAACTGTCGAAGGGGAAGTCTCGTATTTCTTGGGCTGACTTTGAGGAGTTATGGAAGGAGTATTTTGTAAGTGATGATGTCAATGCTGCCGGCAATTTGCTGTATTCTGCACCCCCGTAGTAATCATTCTTTGTTCGATTCAATGGCAATTAAATGGTTATTTGTTTGAAGCACAAACACTAAATTTTACTATTTATGTTTTTGGTGAAGTTGTATTTATTTAAATAAAGTAATAAAATATATGCTTAATGATTTAATTGGACTTGTTTTTAATTTTTCTTTTTTCTTTGAACGTTTTTCATAATGAACCGACGCAGAATAGACTGTGTCGGTGAAGCTGGAACTTTTATGGTAGTGATAATGCACAAGTGCTCCTGACAGGGAGCTACATCGTTCACGTTTACTTCAAACGCTTGAGCTTTCGAACCACGACTCGGCCGCTATCTTTTTCGAGGCTACATTTCGTGATGTAGTGTAGATCAGTCTTTTATAATTTCCTTATGATGATTGGTCGCGTATGTCATGCAAAGTCCGACAATTCCTTAACAAGAATTAATTATGAACATCCCACACGAACTTGCTTGCTTTGCTTCGACTTTCATTGTTCGCTGAACGAAGGGATTGGACTAGTTTGCCCGCGTCTGTCTTTCCCTTCGATTACAATGTGGGTATTTTCAAGAGTAGAGTGAATAGGCATTTATTAATAAGTAGTACTCCTTATCATACAGGACTGCATTTCCATTTAACATCAGGTGGGATCATAGTTAAGCGCTTGCTTAGAAAGTATAAAAAAAGTGGTGCAAATGTCGAAATCATTTATATCGCTTTATTAGTAAGGCCATGCAGTCGATTATATACATGTAACTAGGGACCCGCTACGGTTATAGCTTGACTTAAGACGATTTTTGGATGGATGGAAAGCTTAAAGAAGGATAGACGGATCGTGTGACGATTATGACGAAACAAAAACAAAGTTTTACAATCGCTTCTAAAACTTACAAAGTCGGGTGTCTCTTGGATATTCCGAAGAATGTATGAAAATTTCAACAAAATCAGTTTAGTCGTCCCGGACTCGATATGAACACAGGAACATATGCACAGGGACACGTCGCCTTTTTCATAAGATGTAAATAATCAATGAAAATGTATGACGTACTTGTCAACACAAAAATATTTTAAAACTAATAATCGTTCGACAATAGAACTGTCATTACCTGTGAAAAAAAATATTTTAAATCACTTGCTGAGCAAACATGAAGTTTTCCTGATCAAATTCCATCGAGCAGTCCGGGAGCCGATAGAGAACATACATAACACCATGCCTTTTATTTACTATATAGATAGATTTATGTTAATCGATGACTCTACTAATTTGAAATAAATGACTTAAATATAATCCATACCACAATACAAGTGCAATTCTTCATTTCTGTACAGGTCTTCAAACGATGCACAATATGACATACGTGTGTCGTTTTGAAACGAGTATAAACACGCACTGAAATGTTAACAATTGGATGTAAATAACATAAGTAATTGTGAGTCGTTCTAGGAGCTTCATGTGCCCGTTACTGAGCGACAGTATAACGTGCCGACAGACGCACAAAAATATATCGTTGTAATAATGATTAAGTGAGTAATGATCAAGATGAAAAAAACAACTCTGGCGGTATTTAATAGTATTCGCTTTTTAGAAATCTTATTGGGCCTATCGCCTCGCATTGCACTAATGGCAGGTGGTCTGACTTGCAAGGTCGTTGAAATACGGTTTGCTCTTTCCTTACAGATCAAATGACTGCTACTCATCTGTTATATTAATTAAAAAAAATATATTGATTTTAACAAAGGATTTTGTCTTGTTGTATCCCAAAGCCAAAAAACGGACAATGCATCCGTATATAATTGAAAATTGTTATTTATTTTTAATTCGTTCGTACTAACTAGGCAGACTGCGTTAATCTTCTATTTATTCTTTTGTTTTAAGCTTTATCATTTTTAAAACCAAACTTTTAAAACAAAACAATGTGCGTGAGGACAAAAAATTCGGGTGCAAATTTTAACACCAATGGCTTTTGATCGAATATCAGAAATCGAATCGAGTAAATAGAAATTTTCGAACATTGAGATGCTGGAATAATCAACGTCAAACATAAGGAACCTGGAAACTTATTGTAATATAAAAAAATAAATGAAAATTACCATCTGCAGTAGTTTCTATTTGTTCATTACTCTGTCTTATTATCACTTTCGCTGCAATGCAGGTATATTGCGAAATGATAACCAGCAGACGTCATCTCTGTCGCACGACATAGATTTACAAAACGATAAATTGATAATAGTTATCTACATCTGCAACTAATGAAGGCAGTATATAAGCAGCGGTGTCTAAAGACGTAAACAAACATACAACAGATTGCAATCAAAATGGTGTCCGATTTCAGAAAGAAGAAACTATTGCACCTGTTCAATAAGTTTTTCGACAATAACAGTAGCGGTTCCATAGACAAAAAAGACTTTGAGCTGGCAGCTGAAAATATTTCGAAATTGCGAGGGTGGAAACAAGGGGATGCGAAGTATAACGAGACCTTAGATGCCTTACTCAAGATCTGGGATGGGTTACAAAGTGTAGCAGACGCGAATAAAGATGGTGAAGTCACTGCTGATGAATGGGTTTCAATGTGGGAGGTTTACGCCAAGAACCCATCTTCGGCACATGACTGGCAAAACCAGTACTGTAAGTTCATCTTCCAGTTAGAAGATGCCAGCGGCGACGGCTCCATTGATAGCGAGGAGTTTTCATCTGTCTATGTGTCGTTTGGTCTAAACAAGGAAGATGCAGTGGCTGCTTTCAAGAAAATGTCGAAAGGCAAATCTTGTGTTTCCTGGTCAGAGTTTCAAGAATTGTGGAAAGAGTATTTTGTGACGGAGGACCCTAATGCACCAGGAAATTTCATCTTCGGGAAGTCTAGTTTCTAGTTGGAATACAGAAAACTTGAACATTATTTAATATTAATGTCTTTGATGACTCCGTGGCAGAGAAGAAACCAAGTCCAAGTAAAAGTTTTTATTATAATGTAAATTGTATTATATTGTATTTATGTTTGTATGTGCACACATATTTTTTATATTTCCATTAGATATTGCCTATATAAATATTTGTTTATTTCACAACTCTCGTTTTATTTTTAAGTATGGACAAGATTAGAAAGAGAATGGAATGGAGAAAAAACCTCTCCTTAGGTCCGTCAGGTTATATCTGTCGTAATATTAACATGCCCCACACATGAAAACACCTTAGTAATGTCCAAGAGCCGACCAAGACATTTTCTAGGGCAACCTTGGCGAGTGACGAGAATTCTCGACACGAGAGAGTGAGGGCAAAGTAGATTCTTATCTTGGAAATTTATTTTTTAAATACCTCAAAGTGAAGTTGCCGGTGTCAGTCTTTCCGTACAAGTACGACATGGGAGCCTTCAAGAATAGAGTGAATAGGCACTTACTAAACTATATCACCACTTAACACCAAGTAGGATCGTGGTCAAGCACTAGTTTATAAACATTAAAAAAAACCCTGAAAAATGTACTTCGTTTGATCACAGCTAGTTTCATTAGGTCGTACCCGGTAGAAGTCCTGCTGAGTCTTCTTAGTAATGCCATATAAAGATTGTGAATTTGCCAAGATTGTAATCTGACTGCAATAGGTATCCCAGAGGACTAAGTAAATCTAGACTAAATCTAGGAGTTAGTAGTTCTTAAGTAAAAAATTGGAGCGTTACTTTATCCAGGTTTAATCTCTGTTTAGTCAAACACAGACTATATATTATGGCTTAGGAATATTAATTCAGATACTATTATTTAATCGTCCAACACCTGACAGAAATCGTTTATCTATTATTATTCAATGTTTTAGACTGGTTGATTAGAACATGATTAAACAAATTATCAATGAACATTTCATATAACTTATTATCTGCATTTATTACGTTCCGATTACCTTCTGGCTAGGCAGTCATCAAGTTACACTTGAAGAAGTAGTTGGTAGCAAAATGTTATCAGAATTTAGGAAACAAAAGCTTCTACACCTTTTCAATATCTTCTTCGACACAGATTCAAGTGGGAGCATTGAGAGAAACGATTTCGAATTAGCAGCAAAAAATATTGCTAAATTGCGCGGCTGGAAACTTGGTGACGATAAATATAAAGACACCTTAAATTCATTGCTGAAGATATGGGAAGATCTACAAAGTGTTGCAGATGCTGATAAAGACGGCAAAGTGACTGCGGAAGAATGGGTTTCTATGTGGGAGACGTTTGCCAAAAATCCCACTTCGGGTTCCGATTGGCAAAAGGAATATTGCAAGTTCATGTTTCAATTAGAAGATGCTGGTGGAGATGGTTTAATTGACAGTGAAGAATTTTCATCAGTTTATGAATCGTTTGGTCTGTTGAAAGAAGATGCAGTTGCAGCATTTGTTGTAATATCGAAAGGAGAGCGTACCGTTAATTGGGAAGAGTTTCAGAATTTGTGGAACCAGTACTTTACTTCCGATGATCCCAATGATCCAGGAAATTTTATATTTGGTGCAGCTACCTATTAATTTGGGTTGTTATTTTTATGTTATATATGTTACTTTGTGATGTTGGATATCATTTCGATTTCGTATTATATGTAACTGATTGTACTGTACAACATAATACGTTTTGAGTGAGAGTTATTTGTCTGTAATATTATTTTACTACAGTAAAATAACAGTAATAAGTTTTATTCTGGTGAGTAATTACAAAATACTGTAATAATAAATGTTTTATTAATTCCTACTTGCTACAGTTAAGTTAATAGTTCTGATATTCTAGGCCAAAATTATACACATAACACATAGTATAGGTATAAGTAACGTTTAACTTGAAATGTTTAAGTTATCTTAACTGTGATAATTAGTTTGTGTATCGCATCACGTATTGTACAAATTTGATAAGCTGCGATAAGTATGATTGCTGACTCATATTTGTGTAGTTATAGTATGTTCAAACAATACGCTTAGATATCAGTTTATCTATCTAGGTGACAGTCAGATAGTTGTTATGTTAAAAAGACGATCAAGAAGGCGAATTATTGTGAGGCACATAAATATTTAATAGAAAGTTGACAGATCCCAGCCATGATGCTGATGATGCAGCCATGTATGTATGCATCTACGCATATTCTTTTATCTATAATATTCTTTCTATATCTTTATCCTTTTTTTGTTATTCTGGTATTTTAGGACAAATATTTAAGCTCTGTCATTGTAAGCAAACGGTGGAAAGCAAGTTTCATAATTTTTAATTACTATTTGAACAGCCCTGTCGCAGCGCGCGGCCCGGCCTGTGCACCTAGTTAGCGTTATTGTTACGTTCATTATCTGAAACTGAATGAAATTTCATATTATTAAAATCTAGATTAGACAGTGTAAAGCGCTAAAGTAGTTCCAAATGCCCGTCTGCCCTTTGTCGTAAAAAAATCGATTAGAGTTAGCATGACCCATACAATGACTTTGATTTTTTTTTATTACATAGGCAGTCAGTAATAGCTCTAAATGACGGACTTTTACCAATTATACACTCGTTCGTCGCAACAATTTAGTTCAGATCCAGGTAGCATAAAACATAAACCCTTTTTCGTGTATGTTTTTTTATGTTTGTTATCTCATAACTTCGGACTGGGTGGACCATTTTTGATAATTCTTTTTTTATTTGAAAGCTGGTGCTTCCCATGTGGTCACATTTCCAATTTTCCAAAAATTTCCAATTTGGTTCAATTCTGACAATGGCATCCATGAAAAACATATTTTTGCATAAGTATGTGCGCGACCACGAAATGGACGAATAACTCAATTTCATGGTAACCGATTTCGATGATTCAATTTTATTTTCAAGGGTATTTTGATAAGAGTTTGGTTAGGTTCTATTTAATTCTATTCCGTAATATTTGATCAAAGTTTGTTTGGATTTGAAGTCGGTTTTTGTCTTTACTCGTAAATATACTCAAAAATGATCATAATCATGAACCAACTATTCTGGATTAACTTTGAATTTTAACTTTTTATCTTTTAGCGTAGCTTGTAATGTTTGTATTAAGAACTGTAAATTTTCTGAAAAAAAATTAAAGACTATTCTTATCTACAGTTTATTACAGTTTAGTAATATGTAGATTTCTGTACATACCGGCTTTTAAGTGGGACTACAAAAAGGGAACTTAAATATATTTTACTGATGTTCAATACGTACTAGTTGTTGTGCAACAATGTGGTTTAAATGTTTTCTGATTGTATCTGTATGTATTTGGATTTGTATTGATTGTGGCTTAGTTATATTAATGTGTATTATAAAAAATTAAGCTAAAGTCATACTTAAACTGTGCTTTATATAAATTTAGAATCGCATATTTGTGAGTACGTTCTAGAAATTACTCTGTAAATTTAAACTACGTAAAATCCGCAAAACAAAAGAGGTCAAGACAGATTCCCGTTAAGATTAAAACGGTGGTCGTAAATAAAAAATAATTTCGGGCTACCCGGCACAAAAGTGGACATTTTTGTTGGAATACGACGAGTGCTAATTATGAAGTGAATTATCGTTTTGAACCCGGTACCGGCCGAGAGCGCTCCCGACACAAGTCGCTAGCGGGAGCGGGGGTCTCCAATGACTTGTACAAAAAAATATCGTTTTTATGTACAGATAATTGTGGTATTTGTTATGAGTCTAAGTATACTTTGCGTTCGCAGCAAATTGTACGTTTGTAACATTTCCTGCGATACTCTCTAGAGTGAGAAGTTTCTTCTGACTATAGGCAAAGAAATTAAAAAATAAACCTGTCCATTAAGAGTAGCAGGTAGGATTGTACGACGGAGACTCGTATTCGTACCACGGATACTGTGAAACTAACTAAAACTGTGTAGTTACATTAACATCTTCCTTTAAAATAAAGGTTTGATAGAGCTCAATGTTTTCAAAGTTCTCTCTATATTTCTCCAGTGGATGTTGTAAATATGTGCAGGATAAAATTCATATAAATAAGACAAAATAATTATATTCTATTCATTTGTTTTCGATCTCAACTTAATTTTCTAATTTCATCTCCTTATCACGGATACATGTAGATATTTCTAAGCTGAATAATAATTTTCTTTTTGTTGACGCGGGGGGAATCTTTAACAAGATACCCCGCATTATGTGAGATTCTGCAAACTGTCACGGGCCCGTGTCCACTGTAGCGGACCAGAAAGACCTCCACCCTTGTCGCCCGTGAACTTAAGGCCCCTTTTATTCGCCTTCTATGACAGGCAGGTGATACCGCAGCCGTGATTATTCTACGAGCCCAGAACTACTACGGAATTTTGGGTAATTTAGCTCAACGGGTAACACGTTTTAAGAGAAAAGATGCGAACCAGAGGTTCAAATGGAATATGATTCAATCAGATTACTAAAAGTTCTGGAAAGTTTAATAATAAAAGGAAAAAAAATGCCCATGCCGCGGCGAACTCGAACAGAATTCTGACGTTACATAGCATTAGTATACTTATATTTTAGGAAATTGTTTTATCCTTGCCTTAGCCAGTGCCGTTACATCTTCGAGTAACGTCGTTAGGGAATGTTTCGGGGAGCGAACTACGCAACTTAACGTAACGAGTGTGAAATGGAATTGATGTCGTAACAAGCCGTATATTTAAGGCAGTATTTGTTAGATTACATCACAATCTCGTAACATGCACCACACTTCGAGTCCCGGGCCGAGCCCGAGCGCTACCTGGAGAGGCTGCGGGATATTTATTACAGCGTTATTACGTAATCGTTGTTAAAATCTCCTTCTTATTATATGATCTCCGTTAAATTTATTCTGTAAAGAGTTGCTCCGGTGTATACAGACTCACTTAGATAAAATTTCTAAATATTGTATTTTTTTCTGTTATACATGCAAACTATTTTGAATAAAATTGAATGAAAAATACTGTATTATCCAAGTATACGTTAAAGTTAAAGTGAAAGCCTTTTTTAAATATATAATATATATGTCCCACTGTTGGGCGCAGGCCTTCTCTGTAAAGCAGATGGGCATAGTCCGCCAAACGGCCCTAGTGCGGATTGGCAGACTTCACATGCCTTAGAAAATTTTTCTAAAACATGTAGGTTTCCTCACTATGTTTTCCTTCACCGCCGAGGGCGTGGTGAATCAGTACTATGATGCAACTTTTTCTTTTTGTTGACGCGGGGGAAATTTTTAATAAGATACCCCGCATTATGTGAGGTTCCGCAAACTGTCACGGGCCAGCCAACGTCGTTTTCTTCCCGTGTCCACTGTAGCAGATCAGAAAGACCTCCACCCTTGTCGCCCGTGAACTTAAGGCCCCTTTTATTCGCCTTCTACGACAGGCGGGTGATACCGCAGCCTTATTCTACGAGCCCAGAACTACTACGAAATTTTGGGTAATTTAGCTCAACGGGTAACACGTTTTAAGAGAAAAGATGCGAACCAGAGGTTCAAATGGAATATGATTCAATCAGATTACTAAAAGTTCTGGAAAGTTTAATAATAAAAGGAAAAAAATGCCCATGCCGCGGCGAACTCGAACAGAATTCTGACGTTGCATAGCATTAGTATACTTATATTTTAGGAAATTGTTTTATCCTTGCCTCAGCCAGTGCCGTTACATCTTCGAGTAACGTCGTTAGGGAATGTTTCGGGGAGCGAACTACGCAACTTAACGTAACGGGTGTGAAATGGAATTGATGTCGTAACAAGCCGTCTATTTAAGGCAGTATTTGTTAGATTACATCACAATCTCGTAACATGCACCACACTTCGAGTCCCGGGCCGAGCTCGAGCGCTACCTGGAGAGGCTGCGGGATATTTATTACAGCGTTATTACGTGTAATCGTTGTTAAAATCTCCCCTTCTTATTATATGATCTCCGTTAAATTTATTCTGTAAAGAGTTGCTCCGGTGTATACAGACTCACTTAGATAAAAGTTCTAAATATTGTATTTTTTTCTGTTATACATGCAAACTATTTTGAATAAAATTGAATGAAAAATACTGTATTATCCAAGTATACGTTAAAGTTAAAGTGAAAGCCTTTTTTAAATATATAATATATATGTCCCACTGTTGGGCGAAGGCCTTCTCTCTAAAGAGCAGATGGGCATAGTCCGCCAAACGGCCCTAGTGCGGATTGGCAGACTTCACATGCCTTAGAAAATTTTTCTAAAACATGTAGGTTTCCTCACTATGTTTTCCTTCACCGCCGAGGGCGTGGTGAATCAGTACTATGATGCAACTTTTTTTCTTTTTTGTTGACGGGGAGGAAATCTTCAGAAAGATACCCCGCCTTCTGGGGGGAAAGCGGCGGTATGTGGTATGTGGGGTTCTTACCCACTAAAACCTCCCCGGTGGCCCTCTGCACTGTGCTCAAGGAGAGCACGTCCCGGGGGGGAGGCTACTCCCTCCCCCCCTGTGCCCTCGCAGCGCAAGGCGACACAGTCCAGCCGATGTCGCCTTCCTCCCGGGTCCACTTTGGTGGCCGACGCAGGCCCCCACCCTTATCGCCCAGTGAACCCGAGGCCCCTTTTAGTCGCCTTGCACGACAGGCAGGGGATACCGTAGTCTTATTCTTGAGAGCCCAGAACTACAGGGCTGACTATGATGCAACTTGAGCCAACCGCCCGGACACTGAGCTACCGTGGCTCTTGCGTCTTTATCTTCTGAGATATTAAAACTTTCTTAACCGATCCTTTATTTTTGCTCACGAATGTATATTGACTTGGAAAATAAGACTATTCATATTAAATCTTTTACCAAAAGAAGTATTCTCCGCTCAAAGAATGGCCAGTAATTTGGTAACCGTACTCAACTGATTGACATTGGAGTATCGACGCGAAGTTGTTTGGTAACAATTTAGAGCAGCTCCGTCACGGCCACGCGACTCACTAAATTACATCATGCAGCCGTCCCATAATGCTGATGCTCTAGCCTTCGGATGCGGTGTTTTTTGAGCACACTTTAAAACGTGGCCTCCTGTATTTTGTATCTGGGAACTAATTAAACCGAGAACTGTTCATCACGATCTTTAAACCTCTAATTGTAATTTAGTGGCGTAATAAGCAAATTATATTTTCTTCGATATTTGCTCAAAACGCCTCTAGTAGTGACGACGTAGATCTCTCTTTTCATCAAAAGACAAAAATGTACGTGCTTGTTAGACGGAAGCAGCAAGAGAACAGCAGATATTATTAGTCCTATTTATTATTATAAAACTGTCCGCTCTTTTCAACAGACTTCTAAAAAGTAGGAAGTTCTCAATTCGTGTGTATTTTTTTTATGTCTGTAACCTTAGTCCTTTCGACTGCGTCAGCCGATTTTAATGATTCTTTTTTTTATTTGAAGCTTTTAAGGGTAGTTTGATAGAGGGCGTTCGCGTGTGAGCGTGTAGTGTTTAACGTTTGATTTTTGTTTTTACTCGCGAATATACTTGAGCATAATAAATTTGCCTCCGTCGCAAGAAGACGATCTTTGGTGGATATGGGCACAGGCAATCTCAATTGAGGCAATCTAGCCTGCAGCGACCTTACAGGCCTGTCGGTCAAAAGCGTTGCGGTTGCGCTTGTCTATCACGAGAGCACCAGCTAGGATTAGGATAAAATAAATTTATACCCTTAGGAGGTTTTCCTTAAAATGTATTATTTTCAAATAAAAATATCACATAACATGTAGCGTTTCGAAACGAGTCCAGACAGGGACAATACGTTAATAAGCTTGTATATGTATACATTTTTTTTATTCATAACGATCTTCATATAAATTTATTACTAAAAAATAATATCGCTCTTGGAGTTATTAGGTTGTCTCTTTTGATAACAGTGTGAAGCAAAGCTCAAAAATACGTGCATTTCATTCAAAATCTCAAAATAGATTTCCACTGGAAAATACTTAAACATCCCGTATTTATAGCGAGAGTCACCCAACAGGTATTAGGTTTAATCTTCTAATTGCCTCACTTTGAGCACTAACTCAAAATATGCGGGCTGGGGCGAGAGCCGTATACATAGTTAATGCTTTTAAAGTAATATTAAAAAAATCAATAAACTTCTTTTAAGCAATAACCTTAATATAATTATATTACCCTATAAATAGACAGGTTAAAACTAAGATCACAAACAATCTATTATATATATCAAATAATCTATTATAAATTACTTTACTCATTTGTTGAATAACGAGAACCAAGCGCTTGTATGGACTAGCTATAAATCTTTTTACGCCCGCTCATGTTACAGACGGCGCATATTTAACCGACTTCGAAAAAGGGAGAGGTATTCGATTCGATCTATATTTTTTATGTTTGTTACCTCAGCACTATCAACCGGGTGAACCGATTTTTATTTGGAAGCTGGTCCAATTCTGAAAATGGCATCCATGAGAAAACCATATAAGCCTTAAAAGAGATCTTTCGCACGTTTTTAATACTAAATCTATCAATGATTTGATTTGAAATCGGTTTTTGTGTTTACATGTAAATAATGGTTATTAATTCTCACGAAGTACGTTTACCTTTGGTTTAAAAATTATAATTTTCTATTACAAATTTTCGATAATTTGACGTGTAATTCTATTATTTTTATCCCATTCGACATTATTTCTAAACCAATTAGGGGATAATATAATATTAATTCAACAATTACGGAATGCGACTATAAATATGACACTTATTCGCCGGTGTATCCAGGCGCTGCCAGGGCACAATACAACCAGACCGTTGAATGAGATGCACTTTGCCGAATGGCTTTAAGCGGTCGCTCTGTAGGATTCTTCGGTAAGCTTTTTAAAATCAAACGCGACTGACAATCGACCGGCCCGGCAGTAAGCCAATTTTGATCGTATTCCGATGTTAAAAGGGGTAAAGTAGGATCTTCGCTGTAAATATTTTAAGGACACGGTGCGAGGCGCGTCATGTCACGTGGCATGTTAACCCCGAACTGGTGCTGCTGGGAGCGAATTCATTTAAAGTCTTTTTTTCTATCCCGAAATGCCACTCCCCTGTCATATTTTAATTAAATTAGTACCAGCTAGGAACTTTAATCCGTTTTTTAACGTGTTTTGATAATCAAGAGTATTTTATATAGGTTATAGAATATTTTTGTATGTATATTGTTGTATTGTATATTGTTGAGTATTTTTACATAGGATATAGAATAGATATATAAGTTATACCTTAATTTTTTTATTTTTAAGTAAAATTTTAGGTAATGATATAAATGACTAGGGTAGTGGATAGTACCGTGGTGTGGTCCTGGTTGTTGTTTATAATAAAATATAAAAAGTTGATAGGTGACCAAGATCTACACCTAGATAGTCTTGAGCACCGGCGCAAGGTGGCCAGTCTTCCGGTGTTTTACAGATTACATTTTGGGGAGTGTGTACAGGAATTACACAAGTTAATTCCCCCATCCCCATTCCACCTTCGGACGTTTCGACACTCGGCGGGTCTCTACCCTTTTATAGTCGATGTTCAGCGCGTCCGAACGAAGCGATTTGAGTCATCGTTCATCGTGGGTACAGCAAAGGAGTGGAAAAAGTTGCCGGCGTCAGTCTTTCCGTCCAAGTACGACATGGGAGCCTTAAAAGATGAGTGAATAAGCATTTACTAAAGTAGCGCATACCATCTTCCGACTATATCACCATTTAACTTCAGGTGACTGGATTGAGAGGTCGTGGTCAAGTGTTAGTTAAAAGTGAGTTAGTAAAAAATATACTTAAGAGAATGCCGTTGTGTATTAGATCGATTATTTTATTAAAAAGTTTTATTGCTCCAAGTTACCTTTTTTTATTAATTTTATTTTATAAGTATGTCGCCGACTACGATGTAATTTGCTGACGACAAAAACACTTTTAAATCGACGTATACACTAATACAATCGTGTACATCGCTAACCAATTCTTATATTATTGTTAAAAGAAATATTTTTCAACCATTCTCTCTCTCAAAATCTTGAATTTTATTAGTTTATTCTTTGGTTGCATTTACGTTCTTATATAATTACCCGTCTGTGGCTGCTATCCACCATTGTGCAAGTATTTTCTTATATAGATTAAGATCGATATTTGTATGTTCAAGTTGCTCTGTTTCTAAACCGATACCACTGTAAGAGACTGACAGTCCGCCAACGCTGCTGAGGCTTCTCTGGGGCTGTGGATTTTAACGGACATCAGTGACAATATAAAATCAAGTCTTAAGTTCGTTTGCCCCGTATCCTTTAAAAACGCTTCTTGTTAATGCGTTTGTCTCCATGTTTTTCCGGCCCCCAATTTACATGCATTCTATGAATATTAGAAGTGACAGTGAAGCGTGTCCGCGGTCTCCGGGGGCCGGCCGACACGCGGCGTGACGCGCTTCACTCCTGCCTAATAACGTGAATGCGCTTGTCTGTCTGACTCTTTGCAACCGGAGTGGGCGAGGGTTACCGTCACTCTTAGTTAACGTTTAACACTGTTGATTAAAATTCTTTATGATCATGTCATGTCTTTGGGATCATACATGAAGAGTTGTAGAATAACACAAAATAAGAGAGGGAAAATTGATGCAAATAAAAAATGAGTGCGCTTTAGACCACACGACTGAAGTAAAACTTCTTCCGCTCCCATCTATTTGTATGTACTCGTATATATCTACTTATATATGACGTACAAGTATATACGTATTTATAAGAGGGAGAGAAAATATGTGCTGGCACCTCTCTCACCCTACGAACGCATATACGAAACGTAACTCTCTCTCCTTCTAACTTCACTAACTTATTACTCCTCTTCGATTTTCGTTCACTTCCGCTCGATCACACTTTTCGTAACGTTCTCATCACGCATTCATAAGCTTACTCCCCAAGTCAAGCGTGCGTAAAGAAGTTTTATTTAAAAAATGTTGTTATAAAAATAACAAAAACGTGAGAGAAAATCGTTCAGTGAAATAAGATCCTATTAATAATTAAGTAATGAATTTAAAATCGCCTGTCACTGCGGGAGACTTTAATGGACATGTTTGTTACCAGCAGTGACGGACACCAGCACGTACAATAACGTCCAAATTTATGGAGGTGGTGGCGATGACGTCAATGGAAATATGGTGCTGTTATGCGACTTCTGTGTTTGCTTTATGACGATAGCAATTCGTACGCTTCGCGTGTAAATGCGTATTATTCTACGAAATGTGTTTCGAAATGCTTTTATATCTTTTTATGATATTCCAGTAAAATGTTGGTATGTGCTCTCCTCAAGGCATTCATAGAGTTATACTTCCTTTAGGCGCGTTATGAAAAAATGATGGCATTAACAGGTTGAAGCTGTAGTGAAAATAATTGGGCTTATTTACTTCATGTGTTACTGAACGTATTTGTTGATAAAATTAAACTATTTATTTATTTTTCAAATATAAACTAAATTTTATTGATTGTGTTGACTATCCCTTTTCAGCCCTTTTTTATTCTATTGTAATTAATTATTTACAAGCAATTAAGAACTTTTTTTAATAGTGCCAAACGGTATACATTAATAATGCAATTCAAGACTCATAATAATGTTTTCTCATGGATGCCATCGTCAGAATTGGACCACACACTGGAAGCACCAGTTTTCTAATAAAAAAAGAATCATCAAAATCGGTTCTCCCAGCCGAGAAATTTATAAGGTAAGAAACATAAAAGAAACGGAGACGAATTGAGAACCCACCTTTTCGGTCGAAAAACTTGGGAGTGACAAAAGTTGAGCCACTGCGATAGTTATCTATATAAATAAAGATATGCATAAAAAGAATATTCAAATACAAAAATTCATCCAATCATTATATCCGTTTCCGATTTTCAATCAAACTAAATGACTAAATAATACACTTTCCAATACGAAAAAGTGGGCAGATATTTATTCTTGTTCGTCGCAGATCATTATATCTGGTTTTATCAGCGATTTCATACTTCAGTAAGGATATCCTACAAGTGTGCTTTGAGATCAGACCGGTAATTGGCGGAGCGCAGTCTTTGACGCCGCCGCGGGTCGGCGAGATCAAAGGCGTCTGATTACGGCCCGCGCCGTTAACTGCCTCGTAACTTTAAATAGAGCGCTTTAGTTCGCCGAATCTTAGTTTACGAGAGCTTTCCTGAAATGCCGTGGATATAAAAGAAAGAATGAAATTCACGAAACTTGCTTTGTGCGGTGAAATTATTTACGTATATCATTAAACGAGTAAGCAGCTTTTATATCAGTGTTGAAATAGATGAAAACTTGTAACATTATTATACGTAAGTCTATGCCTAAAACTTCAGTAGTATAGAAGAAAGAGTAATATAGCATAGTGAATCGCATAGCATCGTTATGAAGCATACATATTAAATAGTATATATTACTCTCGCACGTGTGCCTAATGTGGCCAACTCTCAATCCAGTCAAACTATCATTTCGGGATAGAAATACCAGTCGGACACAAAAATGCCCAGCAGTCCTTACGACATGGACTTAGGCTTGGCTGATAATATAGTTTGATCTCTGTCTATCCAAATGTAATTAAAAAGCTGCAAAGATTTTGTAATAGAAAGTAAAGAGTATTATGAAGAGTAAAATTCATTTTACGTTTTGAAAATCTCGTGCAGAAGAAGGGTAATTAAAGGGTACGATTTTTTAATGGAATCGAATTCACTATAGCACCGGCACCGGCCGCCTAAAACTGAACGAGATGTCATTTGCACGACTCCGGACTGGAAAGTTGGTCCGGCGAGCGGATATTGGTTGCGAGGACAAAGGAGACTTCGGATTTTTATATTATAATACGCTTTGGAGGATTTAAATCAAACGCGATAGCGAAAAATTAACAATACAGTAAAATATTGATAAATGAAATGATGATACAATAGTATTACACTAACACTCTTAGGGTAGCAATTATGGAAGCTAAGTACTACTATTATGTATTAAAAAACCAAAGGCTAAGCTACAAGGACTGCTGATCAAAAAATGAGGATGTTCTCCTTATGGAAAGAGACATGCCACCTATGAATGGTATCGATGTCAAATTGGATTATAAATAATAGAAATAAAGATCGATTTAAACGTATTTGTAATAGAAAAGTATTAAACAAAAACAGATTTCAGATGGAGAACAATATATCATATACAAAACCACTGAAACACTCTGTATCTTTTAGTACAGGTGTCATATATAATCGATATAAAAGTGCCTCCCCATTTATTGGTGATACGTCATATATGCTTCGCTGTTTATGACAGTACAAAATTTGTAATTCCATAATCAGTTCTAGTACTTCACTAGTCTTCCTTCTATGGTGTTGAAATAATGTTTTTCATTTAGTATTTTTTTAATATTTAAATTAAATAATATAATATACGTACGTAACAAACATACCAGTTGAAATAACAAGATTGTTTTTAATTAAACATCTAAGTTTTAATGTACATGTCTCTGAGTTTATTGCAATTGTATGTTCTAACAAGCTCGATATTTTACTTGGATCTCATATATATATATATTTTAAATTTGCTGAACATGTTATTTCTTGTACCAAATCTGTCAGCTTTAACATTATGTATTGAATTCTCGTAACGCCGTCGTACGTTCCATTTTCTGCGGCGCTACAGCATTGTCTTGTTCTATTCACCCTCGCACTGTTCCAAGTTCTCCGACAGTTACCTTTTATTTAATAACATTGATATTGACTCTTTCTTAACTTACTTTCATAAAAGATTTGTATTTGTCACCACAAACATTTCTTGAATTTTTCTCTTCTCCGGGGGGTGACCCTTGACACAAATGTCTCTATCTATCCCGATAAAGCTCAGAGATTATTTATAATTTTTTTAAACAACAGAGTAATATCTAATTCAAATAATATCTCTTAATTTTCAGTGTTTTTTTAAGATTTATAATATAACATTTTTATTTACAATTATTACTAACATTCTTGTTCACCCTTCCAACTAAGCTTCAGCTTGTGCTAGGAGATGGTTCACATCAATATTTGTAGTTAAATTATGGATTCGAACTTACGACTTTACGACTCGCGTAAAGTCGTAGTACATTCTGCACCCTAAACCATTAGGGTATTGACTTAGCGTATTCATATTTGTTTATAATTTTTTTAACCAACACAATCTCTAAATGTCTAATGTTCTTGTATAATAATATTACCAATTGACCGAACTAAAATTAACTGTAAAGAGTCCTGAATACATTAAATTATACATGATAACAAATATCACTTACTAAAATTTGTGTCTGCCTTGTGGGGATAAGTTTGCTTGCTTAGAAGCTGATAGCGAACGCTAGCATGGCCACCACTAAGATAAAAAGACCCCAGAGCGTATTATGATTCATTGGCTTAACCACACAGTAAAATAACTTAGATTTAAGTAGTAAATAACTACAATAGAGATTGCAGCAAGGAAACGCGGTCATTGAATTAACGACTGGAAAGAGATGTCGTAAACTTAAAACGCCATAAAACTTGGCCAAAAGCCAATTAGTATAGGAGTCGTTAAATGTTAGAACTCACTGCCGCTGGATTTTGGGCAAGTGAAGAAATAAAATTCACAGACCCGAGCTTGTAGTAACAATTTTCTTTTTTATTTTAGAATTTAAAATAAAACGATCAAAGCACAGATTGTCTATTGTCTGTGTGATTTACGATCGGCCATAGCTTTTACCAAAAAAGTTTCGGCACAAAAAATATTTCATTTTACTGTGAATAGTATAATTTCTGATTACTTTACGAACAACGAAAAACGACTTCAAATCTAGTCAAACGTTTAACGTTAATATTCCCGGCCACGCTTTTTGTTTTTCTTATTATCGTAGGAATACTACGAAACATAAATAATCAGAACCTAACCAAACACTCATCAAACTACTCTTAATGTCATCTTTTCCAATAAAAAAATGAATCATCGAAATCGGCATCACCATCATCAGCCCGCGTCTATCCACTGCTGGAAATAGGCCTTCCATCATATAGGGTCCTCCGCTTTCTGCATCCAGCCGCTGCCGGCTATCGTTATAAGGTCGTCGGTCCATCTGAAGACAAGGCTCTCTAAGCTTCTCCGACCCATGCGCGGCCTCCATTCCAAGACTTTCCTCCATCATCTACCGTCACTGTACTACAATGAGCATAATATTGAGTTATTCGTCCATTTGTCGCACACATGCTTGATGCTCGTTAAAGATCTACTACGGTTTTCTCACCGATACCATTGTCAGGTCAGAATTAGACCAAATTGACTGGAAAAGGTTTTAATTAAGTTTTCTTTCAGAGTCAATTATTGTAATAAATTTTAATTGAATTAATATTAAAAAAGTACAACAAATTAAAATTTATTAGGAAATATTTACAATAACAAATAGGTTTGCAACTAAAACAATAATTTTAATATTTAAAAACTATAAATAATAGGTAAAACTACTAAATAAATTAACTACTAAATTTTTGAATCACATAATTATTACATCTGCATATGATTTGATTTGTATCTTATATTCAGGTTTTTAGCGAGCTGCTCATTATTTCAGCCGAATCTAATCGGCCGTGGTAAAGAGGTATATCTGTTGAATACCATTAACGCTATGTCGATCAGATAATCTCATAATGCTGTGTTTATTATATATATAAGTTAGAATCATGAAAGTTTAAAAACACTAGAATATCGATTGAGTTTACAAGTTAGAAACCATAGAGCATATCACCATCGTTATCTAAGCTGAACTGTATCCTTCGACCACAAACAAACAACCCGCTCCGCTAATTGAATACTGACAATTAAGTCCTCTGATTGTAAACCTATTTGTGGTTAATTTTACTTCGACAATTGGATTTCATGCACTAGACTAGACAACGACCGGCCATTGTGCTCCATTAAATGCTATTGGAATTTATTTAACTGGTGAATGATTGGACGGGCTCCGTCGTGATGGGCAATTGAAAAATACGCCGTCAACTTTAACGATCGATGTTGGACTATTCTCTTGTATGTTGATATTTTTTTATTTATAAGCTCTAACAGTCCTACATTTTTAACCATTTTATTGTTGACGGGGGGAAGGCGGGGTTATGTGGGATTCTAATCCACTAAAATCTCCTCGGTGCTTGGTGAGGGGGTCGGGGATCTCCAGTGGAACCGGTACTGTGCGGCCCCTCGGTACTGTGTTCTCGAAGACGTCCCGGAGGGGAGAGGTTAATCCCTCCCCCCTGTGCCCTCGCAGTGCAAGGCGACACGGGCCCGGCGATGTCGCCTTCTTTCCGGGTCCACTTCGGCGGACGACAAAGGACCCTTGTCGCCCAGTGAACCCGAAACCCCTTTTAGTCACCTTCTATGATAGGCAGGGGATACTGTAGCCTTATTTTACGAGCCGAACCAACTAGAGGGCTGCAAAAAACATCTTTAACCTAACCTAATCATTATAATTGGCACCGTATATCTACTTTACATCGTTGTTATCTCCCGAGTGTACGACAGGGGCACGTCCTATCGCCTATATACCGGGTAAAAGTTGAACCTGAGGAAACCTACATTTCTTCGATTTTTTTAGTCATAATTGAAGCCTGCCAATATATTTATATTACCCTATACTCTTATTAGAGAGAAAGTCCGTACTTGTACCCAACAGTGGGAGATAAATATTAACTAATCGCTGTAGATATACGTACTACGAGATCACGTGAGCTGTCTTGTGTTATTTATACCAGGCGAATGATGTTTGTATACTTTCGTTGCAATTTAATTTTAAACCTCTTTTAGTTAAATTAGGAATATCTGTAATTCGAGCACCATTGAAAATCCCCTCGATGTGAAACTACAAACTCCAGTTTCAGATTTCAATATCGCTCGCACGTGTCGACCCGTGTCATTTCAATACTGCACCCTGCTAAATGAAACACGCTCGGAGCCCCTTCGCAATATAGTTGACGTCCGCGCGCGGCGCGTGACGAATGCTGACTGAGGAGTGACGGGTGACGTGTCTGCGGACAGAGGGGGCTGCTCTATGGAGATGTTTTGATTTGTTGTGTTTGTTAAACTATTGTAATGTTTATTTGTTTAAAATTTGATATATTGGCAAATAGGTACGGAGGTAAACAGACAAAGGATACCAATATATCACTAAACAATTGTAGCTCTTTTGAAAAGATGTTCAAATTCTCACGCCCATGGACTATTTACTTCAGAAATATAGGCTTATATTACTAAATGTGCAGATGTTAGTACATCACACTTAATCATCGGTTAATGGTACTCCTTACTTGCACCTTTTACATTTATAATCGGGTACAATACCCTCTTCTAGAACGTCTTCTGACGGCTCTTCCACTCACTTACGCAGTTTGCTTTTCCTTGGTCTTTTTCAGTGTCATCAGGAATGACTTTCCTCAGGAATAACATTTATAATTATGTAATATTATTGTTGGCTGTATACATTAAGGTTTAACTGTCTATCAAACTCATTTAATACCTTCATCTCCTTCTCTGCCCAAAAGTAAGAGTCTGATCATCTGTTTATCATACTCATATATCATCTGCGAGTATTTTAGAATGCCCTCCCTATTTATTGGTAAATGTATTTCGCATAAACGAGTATTTAATAAGACCAGTCCGGTCCCTCTGTATGCATAATTAGGATTGGGGTTTAATTATAATTTTTATCGTAATCAGACAAACTCCCTCAGAAAAGCATAACAACTTTCTTAGTCGCCCCTTGAGGCCACATCTGTCTCAAAGAGAAGTAAAATGCATGTGCAAATAAGTAAATATTACATTATTTCATAGACTGAGCAGGTGACGAAAATCGAAACAATTGTTATAACAACTTATACTCAAGCTAATTATTAAGATGTTAAAGTTACCATGTTAAAGATACAGGCGCGTAATAAAAGCTGCGAATAGTAGATAAAATGCAACAAGATATTGCTAACGGTACCAAAGCCGCGGCTATAACAATGCGACACGACGATTTACACAACAGCAACGTTAATTCCCACAACACCCGTTTCCATTGTTGGGATCAAAAATTCCGCACACGATCGTTTGCATCGAATTCATACACCATTAAAACTCCAACAAACAGCGGATAATCGGCGACTGTAATCGATTTAGTGCCGCCCGATGATCGCTCTGTGACGCCGCTTATTGGGCACGTGACCGTTTTAGATGAAGCACGAGAAATGTATTTATCTTGTTTGACATTACAGTTGACCGGCGGTACGGTTTCGCGATTGCAAAATTGTCATATATTACTCTTTTATCGCTTTCCTCAATAGGAAATATTTTTTGCAGACTTCAAAAATGACTGTAATTTCGTATTATATTTGTTACTCCAGTACCAGTACTCACGACCGGGGGAACTGATTTTGGTGATTCTTCATTTATTTAAAAATTGGTGTTTCCGTGTTCCAATTCAATTGGGTCCAGTATATTTTATCATATATAAGCTCTCACGTCATTTTATCCGCGTATTATTTATTTTAGTTCTAATATAGTATTTTGATTTATACTTATTATTAAGAAAACAGTGAAATGATCAAAAGAAGTGTTTAAGGGTTTTATAACTAATAGCACAGTGTTGTGAACATGAGACGAATTAACTTGACAGGTCAGTTTAAAATTTTAATAGATCTATAGACGTCGACCTTGTACCACCGTACCTTACTTTTAGATATTTCTAAGGATAGGTAATTCGAGTCGTGTAGAATCAGTGTCGAGGCACTAATAAATTTTTGTTGCAATTCGCTCGGTGGGGAAATAAAACATCGTGAGGAAACTTACACGTCTTAGAAAATTTTTCCAAGACATGTGAAGTCTGTCAATCCGCACAAGGGCCGCGTGGCGGACATTACAGTCTATGGAAAAGGAGAGACGAATCAGACTCTAATTTCCTTATCAGGGATGGATGCGGGTATAGATATCCGCCCTCGGGATTCTATTCCTATCCAGTTCTTTTTCTAACGGTAGTTAGAAAAGAACGTCGTTGGCTGGAAAAGCACTTGCAATCAATATGTCCAATACTTTAACCAGTTGTCAGGTAAGCACATTACATAGCACCGCACTCGATGCGACCTATTTTAAGATCACGTTATCCTGAGGACTCCAATGCAATCTGATCAGGGGATTTTGGACGCTTGCCAATAGTCAATAGCGTTTGATGCTAACCCAATATGGAATCGTCTACCGTGAAGTTAAATAGTATGGCGAAATATTTGTTTTATAAACTGTTGGTCAAACGAAGACATACAAAGTCAAGACAGATGGTTTTAAAGTCACCCGAAACCACCAAATACTTTTCCAATGGCGACTTTTTTAACTTGATTGTAAACTAAATGACGAGTACTTGATTATAATTGTAGATATAAATAAATATAAGTCATTTGTATCAAACTAAGTAACACTGGTGTAGTGCTTATTACGAGTTTACATTTCTTAAGCGATTTTGTTTATGTAATAATTTGAAAGTATAGCACGTCAGAAGTGATAGGACTTAATCGTATTAAATGGTCAACGTTAAGCGTGATACTTCCCAGGCGTGACATTTATTTAAAAAAGTAATTGTTTTATGTGTTTTGACTTTCGTTCTCTACAGATAAGTAATGTTGGGCACATCGTCATCTTAACAATCAAATCAGTGACATTCGATATTCGACTCAACTTCTGGCTTTTGTGAAAGAATTAGGGTAATAAGTTGTATACATATCATAAGTCTAAATGTGCTGAATGTCATAAAAGATGTCTAAGATTATTTTTTACAAAGCTGAGCGAATGCGGCGCCGGAGTGTGCACTCAGCTTACTCGCGTTCTACGACACTTAAAGCGGCTGTCTTTTGTTCAAAGCATATTACATATAGAAATTAATTTTAATATTAAAAACAAACAATTTATAGTTTACCAATGTTATAAAGTAAACATAACTCTTCAATGTGACTTAAATAATATTTTATTATAGAGTTTTGAATTTGTCCCGGGAATGTAGTTCATTCGAAAAATACACGGCGGAGGTTATAATTAAAAGTAGATTAAGTGTTACCCGGTGGCAAGAGTATTAGTTTTGTTTGTTATTTAAATCGAAGCGAGAACTATGAAAAAACGCAGTGGGTGGTAACATCTGGATTACTTGATAGTCCAAGAGCTATAAATGTAAAAATGAAATAATGTTATACAATGTGAAAAGTTAAGCAAGCGAGCTACGGTGTTAAGTGATGAACAAAAATGGAAGTCTATACCGCTACTGCTGGCATATATTTGTTATACCATAGACAGTCGTGAGCCGCTTAGTGTCCGGGCGATTGCCTCAAGTTACGTAGTACGCTAGCAACCCGAGTTCAATCCCCGGTGCTGGCACCACTAAATTTGTTATTGCAATTATATGTGCTGATTTACTACGCGCTCGGCGGTGAAGGAAAACATCGTGAGGAAACCTACATGTCTTAGAATTTTTTTCTAAGACATGTGAAGTCTGCTAATCTGTACTCGGGCCGCGTGGCGGATTATGCCCTTATACTCTCATTACAGAGAAGGCTTGTGCCCAAAAATGGGGACATATATACACATATAGGCTGCAACTTTAAGGTTCTGTGGTCTTTATTTCAATATGTGTAGCTCTTGGTCCAAATTCAGAGGCGTGCACGTTACGGCGCGGTCTCATGACGAATGTAACCACAGGGTGCTACAAAATAATTCATTTTTAACCATCGCACGTCAGCGCTCGCACACTCCTACAGCAATTTACTTACGTCATTTTAATATACAGCTAGTTTCTTTTATTGTCGAATATGTTTAATATTATACTATTTTTAGGACTCAATCGCCAATCTGTACTGCGGCCATGGAAAGGTGCCGATCCGATAATTTCACTACCGCTAGTGTATAGACTAATTGTTTTTATAAATGTTAGATACAGACTCCCCCAATTTTATATATTAGCAGCCTCGGGTGTTAAATTCCTTAAATGTATACCAAACTGTTAACCATAGGCAACAATAGCAAGTAGAAGAAAAACACTGGTATTGGTGTATTGGTACAATTAATCTGTTGCTATACATATTATAATGAAAGAAGCATCAAATAACTTCTTCTGACAGCATAGGATGTTTATGAATATATGCATAGTTATGAATTTTAAAACTCCACGCTTTCAGTGTTTAGGAATCATGTATTTGTTTTGAACTTTCATTACAACATAAAGGATAACGTCGTAGCTAACAACTATGTACTTTTATAAGTGACCCACTAACCACTAACAGTAACCAGTACCATAAGGTAATAAAGTAATCATAATTACAAATAAACGAATTAGAGTAAATTGTTAATGACCATTTGGCACAAATTATGTTTCGTTACTAAAACTTCTTCTGACAGCGTGGGATGACCACAATATTATCTTTGAGCACTCAGCCTAAACCTCTATGAGGAACTCGACGTAAAAGAGTTTCAGAAATCTTGGCTCGTACTTCTCTACACGCGATAGTAATTTTTATTTTGCCGGGGGGGAAATCTTTAACAAGATACCCCGCCTTACCGGGTCTACTTCGGTGGACGACGAAGGGTGGCCTTGTCGCCCAGTGAACCCGAGGCACCTGTTAATCGCCTTCTACGACAGGAAGGGAATACCGTTGCCTTATTCTACGAGCCCAAAGCTACTGGGCTCAGACGCGATAGTAATCTTTTTTTTCTTGTTGAGAAATCTTCAGAAAGATACCCCGCCTTCTGGGGGAACGCGGCGGTTACGTGGGGTTCTTACCTCCTGAAACCTCCCCGGTGGCCCTTTCCTCGGTGCATGACGAGGGGCTCCGGGATCTCCACGTTGAGATGAGATCGGAGCCCCGCTGCACTGTGCTTAAGGAGAGCACGTCCCGGGGGGGGGGGGAGGTTACTCCCTTCCCCCCTGTGCCCTCGCAGCGCGGGCCAGCCGATGTCGCCTTCTTCCCGGGTCCACCTTGGTGGACGACAAAGGTGGACCCCCGCCCTTGTCGCCCAGTGAACCCGAGGCCCCTTTTAGTCGCCTTCTACGACAGGCAGGGGATACCGTAGTCTTATTCTTGAGAGCCCAGAACTACAGGGCTGACGCGATAGTAATCAAGGGAGTAAGCATGCCACACTACGTCAATCTCATGACGTAGCATGGCATGTTTTAACAAGAGTTTTCAAAACAATGCTGTCAAGTCAATTTGTGGATTTGAATCTATGATCTTACAATTCGTAGAACGTAGCCTAAATTATTAATCTGTTGATTCTTAAGATCTTCATTGGATTTAGAAACAAAAAATCTGAAGATGAACTCGTCATCTTACGACAAAACATGTTTCATCGTTAACTCGCAGTGTATTTCAGATGGACTACGGCTTAGCTTGGCAACACGAAATCTGGCATAGTAAACAGTTGTTTATTATTGCCCAAGTTACTTACAGTAGGTTCTCACGAGTACGTTTGCATACTGCCTGTATGTAACGAAGGGCAACCGCGCGCTTGATTTTGAGGAATGGGCTCTGATCACGCGATCGCTTCATTTGGTTTGGCCGCGGCAGGAGGGAAAGGGACAGATAATGCGGAGAGCTGAGAGCTTGTTTTGTTGCGGCGGTATGTTGTGGCGGTACGGAGTGTTGCAGTTAATTCTGCACATCGAATTTCACCGAATTTGCCAGACAATTAAAACTGGAATTGATGCGAGAGGGATCGAATACGTTTTGAAATACAAACTTCGTACTTGCACGCAATGCACGAAATATAAAATGAAGTAACAAAAATCTTGATTAGGTTTTTAGTATGCTCACCCTCTGCGACTGTGTTTGATTTAATTTTGTTTATTAACGAAGGAAACACATTGATATTTTTATTAGCTAATTGTTGTTTATTGGCTGTTATTGCTACAATAGATACAACTTGTACCACTGTATTTTATTGTTAGTGAAATGCGCTGGTTACTTATTTATAACTTAACTATAGATACTGAGAATATGCATCTAGTTTATTTAATTTTTTATCTTAATATAGTGTCTGGTCTTATAACCTATTTTTTTTATATCGACCTTTCCCACTAAGATTAGATATAGGATAGGATGTGGAAGCTTATTAAATAAATATCCCAAGAAATCTTAATTTAACTTGGCTGGCAACTACCAACTAAGCTAAAACTTGTGTTAAAAAGTCCATGAATGTTCCCGCATCCGTGACCTATTAATGTGTTTCGTAGACCGTAGCTTAAAGCTTAAGTTTATATTTGTTATAAAATACATCAAACTGGTGGGATTTTAATTCAAGTGTGGATAACCGTCGCCCACGTGTTATGAAGAGCGTCAATGTCGCGTGTAAAGCGAAATAGATGCCGAGGATCCTCTCCCGGCGTATCCTGGGATAATGGTGGCCACTGCTCCCTAATAGGGTCAGTGGAGTGGCGCGCGGGGCGGGTGCACGGCTCGCCGATCAAAGTGTCGTAGCGGTACAGCCCTAAAATAAGCACATGTGGGTGAGTTGTGACGACGTTGTGTGCGTGTTGTTATTTGGAGGCTGAGTGATCTCCTGAAGATTGTACATGTATTATAATATGTTGCAAGATAATATACTTCGTTCATTGCGAACGTGCTATAAGAAAGAAGTCAAGCAAAAGACGATTACGACAGTGTAAAACGTGTACGCAACACCAGTACTCTGTGCAGCTGGGGTACTACATCAGTTGAACACTATCACTGTTAAAAACACGTCAAAATTTTGTAAATGTTTAATAAATTACTAATATCTTTATATAAGGCACTACTCTATAGTAGGTTTAACTTACTCGTACTATCTCTTTAGTAAATTTGTGGGTGGTAGGATCGCTCAAGATTAGGTGAGTTTGTTGTTTTGCTCCTTCAGGTGAATAAGATAGTGAATACGCTTCCAATTTAAATTCTTTAATATTAAATTTGAAACGCGTTGAGCGTAGGTCAATACAAATGGTCGTTTTATAAGTCTAATTCCTTAAGACTTATAAAAGTTAAAGTTACAGCCTTTACATATAACTATCCCACCGGCCTTCTCTGTAAAGAGAGTATAGGGGCAATGTCCACCACGCACACCTAGTGTGGATTGGCGGACTTTACATGACTTAGAAAAAATGTAAGACATTTATGTTACCTCACGATGTTTTCCTTCACCGCTGATCGCGTGGTAAACCAGTATATAAACTTGCAAAAGCAAATTAATTGGTGCCGGAATCGGGAATCGACCTCGAGTTTCTAGCGTGCGACACTGAGCTACCACGGCGTTTATAGTTATAGTTCCTTTCGTTTTATGAATTTTAAATTCAAATGAAATTTAAAGTAAAGTCTAATTGTTTAATTTCTGTTGATAATTATTTAGAAAGAAATCAGGCGTTTTATTTTTACATTATCGCCTCAAGCTGTTGTGTGCATAAACTAATTAGTACTTTTAGGGCGGCACAGAGCTGGTGAAGCAACAAACAATACTCTAGTAGTTTTTGCAATAATCACAAACGAGGAGAATAAAAGATACGCGACCACGCTTATTGCCCTACTTTAGTCGTATTGCGCGAACAATCTTGTTTTCCAATTAGAAATTTCTAGATTCCAGTGGGTTCGCAAATAGACATACTCATGTGGGTTAGATTTATTCCTAATCAGAATTATGCTTTTTATTTAAATTTAGTTACGTTAATTTTCAACCGACTTTAAAAAACAAGGAGTTTCTGAATTCGTACTGTTTTTTTATATCTGTTACCTCATAACTTTCGACTGGGTGAACCGATTTTGATGATTCTTTTTCTAGTATTGTCCCATCCCAATTTGGTCCAATTCTGACATCCATGTAATCCAATCCAATAATGTCTTATATTTGCATTAAATATGTGCGTGACAAATAGACGAACAATTGATTATCACGCCAACCGATTTCGATGACTTATTTTTTTTATTGGAAATGACGTTTGTATGTCAAGGGTAGTATAATGAGAGTTTGGTTAGGTTTTGATTAATTTTATTTCGTAATATTAATCGATTTGAAGTCGGTAATTTAATCTCATATATGTGGATTCAGGCCGGCTATGAACATCGATAATACAAGAGGAAGTTGTAGTTCCATTGTCGGCCCAAAAAGTGTAAAAATTGTGCACGTGGGAAAAAGGTTTTTGTGCCAAACAATTGTGAAAATTGGACCATCCACATTTCAATGGAATTCGGGATGTTTCCACAATTAAGGAAAATAAAGTTAAATGATTAAAATTGTTGTAGACAATTCCTAAGATTACTCATTCCAAATACGATCATTTACACAATTGTAAAGTATGAAAGCAAACATCTTAGGAAGTGTTTTATTTTTGGGGCTTATCTCTATTCATTTACGTCTGCTGTTTATAGTTGCAGTGAGGGTAGCATTTTTATGACAGATGCGGTTGGGATTAAGCTCAAGTCACGAATTTTAAAACCCCACGCTTTCAGTGTTTAGGAATCATGAATTTATGTCTTGAACTTTCATGACAACATAAAGGATAACGTCGTAGCTAACAATTATTTGATTCTATATGTGACCCACTAATAGTACCATAAGGTAATAAAGTAGTCATAATTACAAATAAACGAAAACTGACAGTCGTTACAGAGGAGTAAGAAGAAATTATTATTGGCCATTTGGCACAGGTTTGACACAATTTATGCAAAGAATTCTACGTGAAAATGAATGAGTCCCGTTGGCAAGGATATATGAATATATGTTCTTCTGCGATCTCCTTCTTTTTGTTGACGGGGGGGAAACTGTGCTATCGGAGAGCACATGGCTGGGAGTTTAATCCCTCCCCACCCTGTGCCCTCGCAGTGCAAGGCGACACAGGCCAGCCGATGTCACTTTCTTCCCGGGTCCACTTTGGCGGACAACAAAGGACACCACCTTTGTCGCCCAGTGAACCCGAGGCCCCTTTTAGTTGCCTTCTACGACAGGCAGGGGATAACGTAGCCTTATTCTACGAGCCCAGAACTACAGGGCCAAAAAGCCAAAATATTAAATCATCCTATTATTTATTCTGTGTCTCATTCAGTTAAAATTATCAGTTTTATGAATATATTCCCAATAGGTCAAGACTAATGGTTCAGAACATAAAATTTCATTTACATTTTATAAATTGTGCGGCTGTTTTTATGTCTGTGCTGGCGCTCGCTGTAACAGGCTTTATACAAATATTATACCAATAAATGTTTAATATGAGTATTCACTTAGCCGTACACTTGTAGAGAGACATGTGAGTACGATTTAACATGAAATTGTTGACACAGCAACATTGCATAATGTGGGGACGACAATAAACGTGAGAGCGGTAACAACTGGATTGATATACTTCCTGGTTACCTAAAAAATAATTAAGTGGTGATCTCATTGCGAAAATTTGTAAAACTTTACGGTTTATGGAGCTGTAAGTATAAAACTGAAATGTGTTCTATCGGTACTGGTGTAGCTTTTTAAATGTCGTCCAACGAATTCCGATACTTTAGGAACGGTGATCCGTCACCAGGGACGTTTGCTTGTCTGTCGTCGTGACGGTTAGATCTCTCTATACACGGCGGTGTCGTGATCCATTTAGCTATTTTACCTTCCATTGTTACTTGCTTGTTCTTGCTTGTTCTGTGTGTAGACTGCCGCCATTTTGTGTTAAAACTTGATTAATGTACAGATGTTTTATTTTGTTAAATATTAAATGCCATAAATGTGTCTTTTGTATTAAAGTTGTAGTTTAAAAGCTTTTTCCGTTTTTGAACCTTAAAATATAATAATTTTAGATATAGTACTGAAATCAGTTAACATAGTTCTTAATTTTTTTGAACCTCAAAATTGATAAGCGTCAAACTTAAGTTTCGGAGTAAGTGACGTAGAAAACGCGGGTGAACTTGCGCAGGGTATAACTTTGGACGGACGCTGTCAAAACGTCTAAGTAATAGATTGAAATATTTTCCGTTCGGCCAACATGCTGAGAAAGTTCAGATGTGCACTGACGTCTTGTTTGATGTACTATGGATGACTATGGCTGAATGCTATTAGAAAACCACGAAGAGATGACTTTATTTATTTATTTATTTACCACAGAAATATGGTACGATCCAAACATAAAACACTATTTACATTGGTCTCTTAAATAGCAGAAATTAAGGATAGATTCACACCCCCACAATAATTCAGCGTAGTCAAATCGACCAAACTACTTTTCACTCTCCACGGGAGACCAGGCGTGACGGGACGAGCTTCATTTCTGGTTTCTCTCCTGGGAATAAAGAGAAAATAATCTATATTCTATACGTATAGAAGTCTCACAATTTCCTTCAAAAACGTTGTAGAGAACAGAACGCCTACTGTGAATTAACATACAGGTTCTCTAAAATCAGCAAATGTTTTTGTGATCTCGGTTAAAATAACTGCTGTAAAATGATTTCTTCCATATCAGCAAATTTCAGATCCTATTTTTTAGAGAAAGATTTATAATATTTTTTTAAATAAAGAAGAAAGTAGGAGTTTATCACGTCTCAGATAATTGTTTACTACAGTATAATGTTTAAGCCTGTTACAGCACAACAAGCAAAAATATAAGTGCGCACTTCATTACTACATGCCAAGTGAAACACTTGCTATCAGTTGTATGCGCCACTCTTCTCTTTACTTTAAAAAGATAGTCACTTGCAAAGTAACGGCTTTGTTATGAACTCTTGATTACATTTAACAAAAAATACGAGATAAAAATGAACAAATCACGAATTCATATCGCGTGCCTGTTGTTTGAGACAAGCAAATGTTTTCGTTAAAGCAAAAATTACGTGGCCCAAAGATCGCTTTAAAATTCTTGCAATGAAATCTACAATATCCTTAAGATTTCTTTTGTTACGACACTTCAGGCTTGAGAGGTAAAAACACAATATTTTTCTTTCTTATTTAAATTCATACAAGGTGAAATTGTACCCTTATAAAGTGATTATATACAGCGCTTATTTAAAGTGATACTGATAAGTTATATAAAGTGAAGTGTACTAGGATCTAATGAAAGTAAACATAGGCTTCGCTGTGGGTGAATTTAGGTCCGCCATCGTTATTCACTTTCTTCTTGTTATTTGCCACGTAAGCCAAGTAAGTTCTTTTTTAAAGCGAGAATATAGTTTTCTTAACGGTATTTATTGGATAATATAATATATAGCCACATCAAGACAACGACTAGAAAAATATCGGTACGCTAATCTTTAGGACTAAAACGCTAATGCCATTTTTACTAGTTATTTAAAAATAAAAAGCTGGAAACCACCCAGACTTTACCCGGTGTGCATTTTTAATAAAGATCGGTTACGTGACCTACGTAAAAGGAATAGTAATCCTGTGAAGGTAGTGAACGTATTTCAGCGTATTGTGCTACGGTGATACGGTGCTATGGTGCTACGCTATTCCGTAGCATATATACCTAATTAAATTAGGTAAAATCAATGGTATTTAAATTAAATATATAATTTATAGCCGTTGGGAGAAGATGCTGATAGACGTCAAATCCACACAACACAAAAAAAAACACAAGAGGTTCAAGCTAAGTCCATCTAAGCCACCTTTTAAAAAGACGGTGTAATTGTAGAGGCCGCATGTCTGACGATAGTTCATTTACGAACACATGAAATAAACCTCCTTATACATCATGAGGAAAATTATTTATCACAGGCAAACAGAGAGGGAGAGAGAGGTATATAAGTAACTCCACGTGATTTTTTTATGGGGGTATAAACTAGTGCTTGACCACGATCCCACCTGATGTTAAGTGGTGATTAGTCGAAAGATGATACGCCCTAAATTGCTATTAATCAGCGTTTGTTATGAAAGGATTTGGTTTTCCAACTAAAAATTTTTGCCCTTCATGTTAACATCGAATTTGTGTTTGGTTTCGTAGGCCAGCAAGTGATATGTTAGTGCATTTGCACCCCATTTATAGAAAGTAAGACCAAATATATTTATGTTTTAATCAATATCACGTTATCGCACATTAATTGTAAAGTACATAAATATTTTATTGTCCGAAGAGGAAATACAACAAGACTATCCGGCCGTTGTTGTGTAAGTAGGGCAATAAATGTTCTTTTATATTTTTTCTCTCGCTTTTTGTAATTAGTGGAAGAATCGTGTTCCAATATGCTTTCTCTTCGTTATGTTTACTTTTAATTTTGCTCAGTAAAAGCGTTGGTACTCATTTGCAAACATTTTTTTACAATAGTTATGTTAGCTTATTTAATTAGTCTCATTAAATAACTTATTTAAAAATGTTTTGTTTGTGACGTAGTCACAGTTACATTTGCTTTCTTTTGTTTTTTCTTCCTAATCATTTACCCGTAGAGTTGGCGTTGGGTTTATTATATTAAACGTCGTTTTGAAGATTGAATGCTTTAACTTGGTTTATTTAGTATTAAATTAATTATATAAGTAAATTAATACATTTTGTTTAGTAAATCAAAACATAAAAAAGTACATACGTAAGTTTGTTCATTTGGTTGCTCTACTTAAAAATGTCCTTGTGTAAAAACAAACTCAATCGCGTTACATTAAAAATCATACAGCAGTTAACTAAAGCTTAAATATTTAATGCATTGCTTAAAACTTTCATTCTATATTTAAAAATTGTTGCGAGCTCCAACCATTTTTAGCGAAGTGAAATATCGACTCCACGTGCTTTATTAATTTTCACTTTAATGTTTTTAAAGTAATGAAATTATCAGCGCGCACTGTCCTGACTGCTCCATTGGAACGAGCACATATCATCACTATAGTAAAAGTATAAATGAAATAGCTGTTAGTGTATTTTAATAATTAATTATTTAAAAGATTTTAAAATAAATCAAATAATTCTAACACAAGAAAAATAAAGTGCATTGGGGTAGATTGAGATTATGCATAACAATTTTATTCAATAATGGCTCACCTTGGACCTTGGTCTTTATATACTTAGTACAATATTTGTATGTACGTAATTTTAATATGACACATTTTTAATAAAGCATCAATCTGATAGATGCAGACGGTGTCAGGAATGTCTATATAGTACATCATACGTATATTTGTGTTAACCTTGAAAACGTTGAACAAAGCCTGTGTGTCATAAGCCATATGTACGCTCTTGAGAAAATTAATTAAATGAATACGTTGAAAGCCTATATAACTTGAATTTTTCGACATCCAAAGCTACAGAGATACTACTACTTAAGTAGTATCAATTTGAAGGGTAAAGTTTTACGGTGCTGCATGCGGAACTATGCTTCATTAATTTTATTGATGAAGGTCATCTTATATTTTGTGTATATAATGTTATGAAACTTTGTTAGCGATGTAATTATTTTAACTGTTCCTTGGTATATGGGCGAGGAGTAGAGCTATTTATGCTTCTACTTTTCCTTTGGTAACCTCTACAGCACTTGTTCTCGATTGGTCTAAACATTAGACATACATGATCACCGTATGGCAATGACCGTAGACAGCACTGCAATTGACCGCATCGCGCCACGTGCGAGACGTAACTAGAACTTCCTGCTCGCCTCTCTGTCGTACCAACACGTTTCCCGATTCACCCCTATCGTTATCCTTATCTGGCGCGGAAAATTGTAAGGGCTGTATCCGACGCTGCCTCAGGATATTCAGTTGATGTCGCGACGCCGCGGCGGCAGGTTGTGTGTGAGGGTAGGTGGATTTTGCCGGTCGTGCGTCTTTCGTAAACTAAATTTGCATAGCGGGGTGTACAAGGCAAGTTTTCGCAACTTAGCCCGCCGTTTGAACGGCCGCAGTGCATCGTTCAGTTGGCTCCTGTAACTGTAAAGCTCTTCCCCAACAGATTTATTTGTTGTGTTGTGTTTTGTTTGGTGTGTCTATAATATTTTAACAAGGATTTCATAAGTTTTTGCAAGTAAACAACTACATATGTGTTTTGTAAAGTGACCGAATAAAGTGTGCGTACTTGAAATTTAAGCCTCGCTTAGTCTCGTTTTGGTGAGTACATTTAGTTTAGTGTACAGTTACTTAAGTTTTGTTTGGGTAATTTAAAAAATGCATTTTTAATTTCTTTTTTGTTTTCCTTTATTTTTCAATACATATTAATTTCAGTCAGTAGGCATTTAGTCTTACACAATTAGGTGCATAAAATTTATTATATAAAATAAAACATTAACGTCTTTTGGCGTTATCGGGGTAGACAGAAGCAGCTGTTTGGTTTTCATCAAGCTTATTAAGCCCTATAGTGACAGGTGATCAGCCTACCGCCGTATAGATTCTATTTTTAAATTTGCGTCCGGTATGTATCGGACATAATTTTTGTTGAAAGTGACTTTTTGGACTTAAAAAAATGACAATTCATTGATATAGGCCGACTATATTTCGAAATGTGGGTATACGGAAAAATTCTCAAAATATCATGGACAGATAAGATACCAAACAAAAGAGTATTGCAAATAGTAAGCAAGAAAGCGGAGGTCCTTAATACCGTGAAAAAACGCAAGATCCAGTTCTTTGGTCATATAATGCGTAATAACAAATACAAACTACTCCAATTCATCATCCAAGGAAAACTCCAAGGTAAACGACCACTTGGACGTATTTCGTGAAGCAGAAATCTCCAAACATGGTTCAGCATGAGCCCAAGATCCTTGTTCCGTGACGCTGCATTAAAAATTAAAATAGCCTTAATGATAGCCGACCTCCGGTAGATGGCACCGTAATAAGAAGAATATTTCGAACCCGCAACCATATTGAACGAACCGCTTAGTCCTACCGCTAGGTTATCAATGTTTAATTAATACAATTTTTAATTAAGTTAATCATTTTTTTGGTGTAAAAAGGGGATATGGGTGCGTTGTCAAAACTTTATCATGAAGAGCTGGTCGACGACACTCGCATTATAATTACTCAGGTGTGATGAAGAAAAATATGAATATATTTATTTACGGTTGGTATTCTGCGTGGGAGTAAAATCACTTTACATGTCGACCAGCTCTTTCTAGCAATAGCAAAAGTACGGCTTTGCCCCGGTGGGAGAAGAGACTTTGCATCTTAAGTGGAGAATAAGTATAATATTTTAATCTTTAATAATAAGCGTTGACAGCTCAGGAGCTGCGCGTCTGATTTGGCGAATCCGGACGCATACACCCATTTAATTTCGGTTTTTGCAATTTTTTGGCCACTATCAAATCTGTCTTTATCTATTGCCAAAAAACAAAATCGATTCATATATAATGATGCTTCACGACGACGAGTGCGCAAATATTAAAAAATGCAAAAGAATTGAGAAGCTATTCCTTTTTGAAGTCGGTTCAAAATATGTACAAAACACGATAGAAATTCATCACAAGAAAAAAGGAGCAATATTTTGCTCAAAAATATTCGGATAGGAAATATGATATTACAAAGGCGCAAGACCAATATTTTTCTTAGTTATAAGGAAGTTTAGTGTATGTATTTCATATTCAATGGGAAATAAAAAGCTCGGTGAAAACCGAACAGCGATTCCCCTGCCCGCGTTCGAAAAGACGTAAGTGTGCATTTATAATGTAATCCTATTTATAGCTATACTAGCTGCGCCCGGGACTTCGACCGCGTGGAATTTTGAATTTTTTAGCATATAACTTCGTCCTGTTTGTACAATTTAGTAATTGATGAGAGCAGTATTACTATTTATCCTGAATTATTGGGGTCGAAAGACTACCAAATAACATACCGAATTATAACAAAACTAATAACTTCCTTTTTAAAGTCGGTGGATTCCAGACTACTCGTATAATCTCTTTGCCAAATTTCATTCAGATCCGTTCAGTCGTTCTGGCGTGATTAAGTAACGAACATCCGTCTATACATCTAAATGCTGATGCTAACCAAACACAAGAAAACATTAATCAATAACCTTATTTTTTGAAGTCGGTTAAATAAAAATTACCCAAACTTCAGCCAGCCGTTTCCGAGATTAGCCGGAACCAACAGACAGACAAAAATTGTAATAAATGTTATTTTGTTATATGTATCGTATTTAAATTCATATGCAATGGATTTTTAAAATTAAAACAACATTCTCCAATTTTACTTATGTATGTATAGTGTATTAAAGCTATTGAGTTAGAAACTTAGAAGGTATACTTTAGTGTTTCGTACCCAAGTTGCTGCGACCCGCCAGCGCTCTGTGGGGCAATAAACCATTGGATCATATATCAGGCGGCCTTCGCATCGTGTAATCTATCCGCGGACATTAAGCTATCGTGTTGGGATTAATTTGTGCCGGCTGGGTAATTAGTTTTGGGTCAGGGTTCCCCCATTTGTGGGCCTCTCGTTACCTTTGAATATAATCAGTTTAGTGGTGGAGATGATTTATTTTCCGCTCATTTTAATTATGACCCAATAAATTAACTCTAGTTTAATTCGTCGACCTAAGACTAATGTTAAAATTATTTTCTAATCTGTCGATTTCTGTGCGATATGTTGGTTTTACATTGAATAAAATTTTTGAATTAAAACTTCTTTACGCTGATGAATACGTTACGAGAAGTGTGATATGGCGAGGCGAGTCGAGTGGGAGATATGTTAGTGAAGTTAGAAAGAAAAAGCTACGTTTCATATATGTGGGACAGCCCAGGTCTATTGCCTGTATCACACTGTAGGAGCAAGAGAGACCAGTGTGTGTATTATATTTTCTTTCTCTCTTGAACAATCGTTTATATGCTTTACATATAGACGTTTTTATAAGCAATTGATAGTTTAGACTTTAAGACGTTTATATAAAAGAGATGCAACAATTTCCGTTTAATTTTAAGTTTTTCGGTCACACACCGGTCACTAATATTTTATATACACAGTTTTTTTTCAGATCTATAAAACAATTTTTGTATATTCACGTCACACATTCACTCATTACATGTTCCACCTATCCCGTATTTCGGTTCGATTCCCAGTAGGCCAGTACAAAAAACTGTCAAGTATGTAGACGTAGGCTGGGCGCATGTTGGATAGCGATTACTCTGCGCACCCAGGTATGGTTAAAAGGAAATATAATTTAAGTTTATATTACATAAACTGCATGGGAGTGTAGAGTATAACGAATGTAGCGTATGTCCGTAGCAACCCTCGACTCCTCAACCGCAGGATCGATTGTAATTCGTCCGCTCGGAGGCGATCACGCACATGGCTCGAATTTCGTATGAATATAAATGCTTTATTATTTACTTCGTCAAGTTTTTATCTATCGAGTTTATTGGTTGAGTTGCCGTACGCAACGTCAACGTATGTCGGGTTTGGAACGACTTATTGCTTCTCTACGATTTGAATTAACATTTTCTATGATTAGATTTTTTAACGCAAGTAAGAAAAAAACAACGTAAATAGCGTATCTACGAGGTAAGGGTACTGAAAAGAGAGTATATCGGGTTTCCCGCTACTTATGTACTCACAAAACGAAACTATGAAATAGCTCACTTTCGTGAAGCGGCGGTAGACTGAGTAGCAACATTAGTTGTGTGTATGTATGTAATGCCTGTATGTAACACCTCGACTATTAAGTACATTCGTACCGAATATAAGGGGTACTTTTACCTTTACATAGTTGTCGTCAAGTGTATAAAAATATATTTCTACTTTAATATCACTAAAGTCGACTGGTATCGTAACGCAAGGATTTTTAGCCTTGGTGCACATCATCACGCATGCAATGTGCCGTGAGCATAGTGAACGTCAAAGTTTTAAACATTTATAGACGAAGAGAAAGACAATAATGACTTACGCAATCGTGCACTTCATTATTACTGTTTTACCAAGAAGAACTCAACTTCAGAACTTCATAAGAACTCCAAAGGGTTCACTGCTTGAAGAGTACAAGTACCGGGACGAGGTCCCGCTATCTATTAATAGTTGAAATATTCTTTATGCTGACTTAATAAGATCACACCTAAACCGGACTATTTGTAGTTCTGATCGTTATCAAATGTTACACCGCAAAAGAATTTATTAATACTATTCAAAATTTTCTCTCCTTATAATGTCTTCTAATTATTACGTAATGCTAATTATCTGCTATTATTTAATGCGTATCCAGCATGTTGTAAAGTCTGGCAAGAATATTTTATATGGTATCGTCCCTATTTAGGGCGAAACAGATGACGTTCGATTCTTCGTGTTAAATTTTGTATATTACCTGGTGCTTCTATGGGGAGTTTTCCGATAACATGTGAACATTCGTTAAAAATATAAATAACAATATTATATATAATTTATGTAACTAAAAAGGAAAATTAAGATTTGACAATAAGTCTAAAATAAATCATCTTTAACGACAACCGATTATTCGAAGATTATATAAATAAATAAAGGGTCCATCAAGTTTATGAAGTATGTAAAGATAATAAATCAATCTTAATTTGTAAAATACACTCTAACCAGACACAAGAAGACGAAGCATTTAGTTAATGTCTAACGATTATTTATTATGTAGTGAATGAAGTTATGGCCAACTACATTTTCTACAAATATATTTACAAGCAAAACCAAAAACCGACTCCATTGAAATCGGCTGGCGTGAAATTGAGATATTCGTCCATTTGTGACGCACATACATGATGAAAATTCAAGACTTATATAGTTTTCTCATTTTAAGTTTAAAATGGGACTAGAAGGAAAGCATTAGCTTTCAAATAAAAGAGAATTACCCAAATCGTCTTACCTATGAGGCGACAAACATTAAAAAAACATACAGATGAATTGAGAACCTACTTTTTTGAAGTCGGTTGAAATTAAATTAGTTTTTTCGATCCACAACTAGCCGAGCGTATAAAAATGATATACACGGTGGGCATGTTATATTGTTATTAGTAACGTGATCGGCACGAACACCGAGCCCGCTGCGAATAGCGAAGTAACCCGATACCGAAGCCCCGCGCCGTGAGGACGGCCGCCGAACTCCTTTGTCTGATCACCAATTATGTGTTTATTATTTTTATGACGTATGTATCTACTTATGGACATTCACTTAGGGAAATAATTAACGTAACGCTTTGTGATAGGCGTGTTTCATTAGTTTTAAGACATGTATGCATGCAATCACTCTTATCCATGGAAAACAACCAAGCCGCGGTTTGGCCCTCACGAGCACATTCCGATTGTAATGCTACGCTATGATTACGCGTAACTAAGTAACCGTCCAAGACAAGGATACTCACTGGGGGACTCTTGTGTCAAGTTACTAGCTATAGAGGTTCAGGCTTAGCGACCTAAAAGCTGTACCACATCTCAATCTGATGACACATTTTCTCTGTAATTCGCTATAAACGTCCTATTTATTCAAAATCATTCAACAGTATTCTTTGTTTTTCTTTTTGTTAGATATTTTCTTTGCAATGTGTTTGCATCATGACAGTATAGAAAATATATATATATCTATGTTTAGGTTATATAACATGTATGTTATTTTATTTAAAATAGATTATAATAATGAGTGACCTGACAATTGCAAGGATATTTACACGATTGCCTGGTAAGTGAGTCGGTCTTCGATTTGATTACTGATCGGAACGAATATTAAGAAGAGAGTCTTAGTTTACTTTGCAGGTAGGCTAATCACTAAGTTAGAATACAATATACAATACGTAATAGTGAAGCCCGCCTCCTCATATCGTTGCAGCCGGCCGGCGCTGGCCGTCGCAGGAGTCTGCATTTCGCGGTCGCTCTGTGTCAAGTCGGCCGCCGGAAACCTTTGTGCAATCACCTACTTACTACGTGTATTTGCATGTTACTGTCTAAATGTGTTGTTTAAATATAATATTTATTAAAATATTTTTAATTTTATTGGAACGAAGTTCCTTTCGCCAGGCTTGGAGGAGACACGGGTTTTTCTATGCGACCGAACTGAAAAAAAGTGACACTAAAACCGTAAGAAAAATATATAACGAAAGTGATATAGTCTTATATACGGCCGCTGATAGCGTGATTGCTATGTAGCTCAACTCTCTGTATTAATTAATCGTATATGTCATTTTCTATTGTCGAAAAAAGAGATATTTTACGTTATTTGTTATTTTCTAAAATAGTAAATTTCCTAAATACTATTATATATTTAAATAAAAACAATCAGCAGATTAAAAATGAACAAATTAAAACAAATATAACTAAGCAATATTTTTATTGCAAATTGTGTTCCTTCTATACTATTGGAAGGAACTTCGTTCCTACATGACGAGACAGAGACGTTGGCAGAGATATCTGATTTTCTCTTTTTCTCTACCAAGAGAAGTATTCTCTCGAATCTTGCATATTCTTGTTCGTCAGTTTCGATTACTTCCGTCATTACCATTTTTAGTATGTAGCCAATCAGGTTGACATATCATTTGAATATGAACAACAACTTTACAGAAACATATATTTATGTCCCACTGTTGGGCACAGGCTTTATCTGAAAGAGAGCATAAGGCCATAGTCTGCCACCCACATCCAGTGCGTATTGGCAGACACTACATGTCTTGAAAAATTTCTAAGACATGTAGGTTTATTTATTTATTTACAAAGTCACGCTGCACTTGAACGTTAAATTTACAGTCTTGTTTAATTCTGCCAAGATTGGTCTTCATTATTTATTATACCTTACGTTTCCTCACGATGTCTTCCCTAACCGCCGCTCGTGGTAAATCAACGCTTAAAATTGCAACAAACAAATTCATTGTTGCCGGCACCGGGGTTCGAACTCGGGATACTAGCGTACTATGCAACTAGAAGCAACCGCCCGGACACTGAGCTACTGCGGCTCCTACCTATACCCCCACGCATTTTTATGACGTAGATTTATATTACGCAACTAATTACCTTTTATTTAACAAATGTGTTACATCGCGCAAACAAAGCGCCACTCATCAGATTCATTCACCCCAGACTTGTAGGCGCGTGTCTGAAACACATTGGAATCCCAGTTTTCTTTCTATGAGAAAACTTTTTCACATCAATTTTTCATTTCTTCGTTTTGTTTCAAAACTGGTTTTGCTTGTTGATTGTTTTTTTGTGTATTTGAACCGGCCGTTTGTTAGTTTTCAGTTAGGACGGTGCAGCGCATGCAGCGTTTGCTCGCAGTTATTGAAACGCAACGATTTAAAATACAGTTACATTTAGTTACGATTTTTGTTAATCAAGACAGTTCCTTTGCAACTGGATTGACTTGTTGACTTGTTTACACGTATAGCCGGTAGAATCGATCATTTTGCATCTTCTGTCTCGCCAGCCATTCTTGTACGACCGAACTAAAACCTCATAGAGTATATACTTATTTATCATACTAAGGGCAGTTAATCCTGCAACTTCTTAGGTATTGCGGATGGACATGGGTTAACTGTAACACTAGGTGACTAGCTTGACATTACTCGTTTACCTGGCAGGGATAAATTTCTGTGACGATTATGCACTTTTAAATTAAATGTGTCTTGAGATCATAACTTGAACCGCTAAATGTCCCAGTGTCCAGTCTACACTGTCCCTACTTACACACATAAGTTTAGTACCTCAGTATATTGCTAGAAGTTTTTATTTAAAACCGTTGATATTTTAACTAGGAACAGCTATGACGTTAGTGCGCAGGTCTCCCAGCCGGTTTCCGGTCGGACGGGCGAAGTTATTACATCCGCTTCCAAATGAGCGCCCACGGAGATGGTCAGACCATAGGTAATTGAAAGTTCCCCGCTCCACCCTTAATGCCTTAAAAATTCTATCGGGAATTTTTTTATACGTATTTATTTAAAATACTTTAAATGCAAGATTTTTTTTTTAAATTTCATTTTACCGTCAAGAAAAAGCCTATTTGTTATAGGTTTGCAACCCCTGTCGTGTCGTGTAACACGTCCTTCACTTCACATTAGATGAGCCCTAGTCTATTTATGAAAACTGGATTTCACAAAGAGTTCTTGCTTTGCTCCGATGTACGACTATGGGCTCTTTTACACGTAATTATCCAATGTAATAAGCCGGCTTCGTCATTAATGGAACATTATCAACACAAGAATATTAAGAAAAAAGAAATAATTTCTTAATCAAGAGCTTGACCATGGTCCCAAAATGTAGCTTAGCAAAATGTTAAAGGTTCCCTATATAAGAAACAATATCTTGATAAATATAACTTGATACGAAATAAATTATTCCATATCCATAATACAAATATTTTTCTTATTTATAAAGAGACTTCTCCTGCGTATTTTATATTCAAAGGCCGTTTACTGAAATATATATTGTAAAGATATCTGTAAGATTGTAGCAATAGTCAGATAAATTGCGTTTGAGATTCAGATTTTCTATGGTATTGTTTATCATATAGTTGCCGCTTCGCATCTGTGGTGCTTTCAAAGGTGCATGGCTGTAGTGGTACTATCATCGTATGACCAGAAGCGTACTGATCAACTTATCTATTCTTCCTCTTCTTATCATAAATTCCCTTGAACTTGATTGTACGTACTCTTTCCACGAGGAGCATTTAACAGCTTTAGACACAGCTGGCCTTACTTGTTGCATGGCAAATCCATTTCCTTCACCTTTTTACTTTAGCTTTTAACCCAAGTGTTGTTGATGTGTGTGGGGCGGTCATCGCTTGGCATTTAATGCTTTTGCCACGTCTTCTGGTATCCTTCGTTGGAGATTGCCACTCCGATTTTTAAACGATTTTTCATTCTGATTAATTCTATTTCGTAATATTCCTTCGATAATTCGGAAAGAAAAAGAGGCGTCCGCGCGTAATAACGTTAAACGTTTGATTCGTTTTCAGTTTTTGTTTTTACTCGTAAATATACTTGTTTTATTTAAACATGAGCGTATAACAATAAATTTAATCTCGGCACGTACATCGTATCGTATGTGTGTCAGTTGTAAACTTGTAACAATAAACTTGCAAGTCTATAAAGAAAGTACAAGCGGGATATTTAAATCGAAACAAAACGATTTAGGATGGAGAATTGATGGTATTGCATTTGCCGTACACCAACCTAACTGAAACAAATCGAGATACACGTATCTACATCTGGCCTTTATATTTATAACCCTCAGTTACACGATTCACGTTGTCGATTTCCCCCGGGAGTCTCCGTGGAGGCTGGATATGCCGCTGGTACACTTTAAAACTGGTACAAGCTGGAATAGAGGAAGCAATGCCGGACTGGGTGTGACATCGTAAGTAAGCCTTTAAATCAGTTATGTTTCGAAGGTCGCAGATTTATTATTTAGAAGATAAATTCTTATCCTTTACACGAGTTAAATATATATTTTGAGTAATTTATATGGTATTATAAAAAAAGTGTAAGAATACAAACATATTATTATGTTGCCGATAAATAAATAAATTAATAAAAACCTGAGTAAGGTTTTTATTAATTTATTTATTAATTTTCATACTTAATCCTATACGGTAGGTATAAGAATTATATTCTTCACGGTTCTGGCACACCCATTTCGCTCCTTGCACTTGCATACATGTTCCACGATTCCGTGTACAATTCACAGCGCCCTTTAGTGTTAGTCGATTAGGTGATTTGGTGAAGCATTACATTAGGAGATCAATTATATATTTTTTAATTACAAGCTACAGACCCCAACTCGTAACGTGGAAGGGTCTCGCTGCGCCCGGTAATAAATTTATAATTCTCACATTTCCGCAGCCGCGACTTCCACCGACGTTTTAACAAAGGCGAAAGAAACACCTAATTAAGCTTCATCCACATAAATTGGCCGTTTAAAATGAAAAATAGCGGTCAACTTGCCCAGCGGACCCGCAGGGCCGCGGGCTGGCGGCCTGGGAGGAAAAAACCGCTTTCCCCGGCATACGGCTGCACTGATTCCCTTGGAAAATTAACGTGTGGACATTTTTCATTCACATGTGTTGCTTTTTGCATAAAAAGAGGGTCCCCGCCGGACGGTAAACATAAACAAACTTTGCTACAGAGACGCAACTGGGCAAAAAATTAAAAACGGCTTACATTTTTCATAGAAAAAAATAGTCCACCAATTTGTTCTTGATATGATCACATAAGTATAAAAAATACCTGCAATTAGAATGTGATGCATAATACAAAGTTTAGGTAAAGGAATAGACAATTCAGTCATATAATAATTCTATTATTAACAAATTCACTCCCAATATGTTAAGACACCTGCCATGTACTGGACGTGTTGGTGATTTTTTTTAAAATATAATAAAATAGAGGTTATTTTAACGAGATATCGATAAGCTAACTACTTCACATCGAATGATTCACCCGACGGCGTCTATCACATAATATATGTATGTGTCAAACATAAGCAACGTCTAATGTTTTGCGTGTCTAACTAGTGTTCTAGCGCACCTTTTACAACGAGATTGCACCAATTACGGCGGTTATTTTGATTCTAGGAACCTGGTGAAGGAATAACTTACCACCGAATAGGGTACTTGGCCATTGAGACCACACTTCGTTGTTAACTTATAACCTATAAAATTTAGATCGTTTTTTTCGAATTTAAGAACGTTTGAGTTCTGAACAGTAAAATTTATCGGTTGAGTTACTTTTAGAGAGTTTCCTGTAAATATTTCTGTAGTAGAGTTAGAATAAATACTACTTTAGTCTATTACTGATTTAAAATAAAAATACAGACTGATATAAATTTAGGGCACTATCATTTATCTTTATTATAATGTATTGTATCTGAAGCTACGCATAATCCAAATAAACGACTCACGATAATTCATATGGGCGAAAATAAAATTATAATTTTTATAGGCTCGTGCGGCGCCGCGGGTACAGCGCACGCATAACTTCTGTCGACGCAAATATCTCGCCCTCTGATATTAAATTATATCGATTAGGATAACTCCTTCCATTTCGTGGAGATGGCGTTTTTCTTCGCGGAATACGTCCTTTGTGTAAGTTTTCAGAAAAGGTTACGGAACCTCCGCAATAGCAATTTGTGCACAAATATGTGGGTCAAAGTGAATACCTTCAGGAATACTATAGACAAGTTGATTGGGACAGTACACGCGTGCTAGCAGATGCGAACGTCGGCCGTCAATTTAAAGTCACATCTTGCGAGACGTATTGACTAGAACATATGCCTTGCAATAAAAGCGGGTACAACTTACAGCTAGTTTTTAATGCTACTATGTCTCGGTTCATAAAAAATTGTAACACAAAACATATCTTCAATCTTCTTATCGCGCCTTTGACAACCGCAAAGAGATATACCATGTAATTGACGTTACGTGGTAACAGAAAATAATGCCGTGGTAAAAATTTTCAAAATAAATACCGTGCGTAATTGAATTGCGTAAAAAGTGCAGTAATACAGCTATGATGCGGTAGACAACAATAAGAATGTTAATTAATAATTAAAAATGTAAAATTAAATTAAATTGTAAAAATAAAGTACAACTAGTCCAGTAAGTCAAACTTACAAGATTTATGTCATAATATTCACAAGATAAAATTTCGTAACAAAATAATTATTTGTTATTTGTTATAGAATAGTAAAGAGTAAAACGTAATTCAAACAAGCCGTTGAAGCCGGCTCTCCATGTCGAAGAAATCGATATAGTCCAAACGAAATGCGTGCAGATAATCGATTCAGAGGATTGTGCCCGAAACATGCGTGATGCATTACTGATCGATAGCGTTAGGTGGGGCTGTTACTATTTAAACGTTAATTTGCTTGCATTCGCTTAAAGCAATTGATAGTGGACATTAGCAGTTTGAAGATAAATGGAATTATGATGTACTAAATATTATATGTAAAAGGTGCGCCGACAATGAGTAGACAATAAAAGAATGTTGAAATGGAGAAAGAGAATACTACTACTTGTTTACGCTAGTATTCTGAGTAGCCGAGTAATTCCTTGGTACACTGCCATGCAACACTAAAAAGCGCTGTACATCAATGCTTATTGCTAAGCCCTTGAGAACTCGGGCTGCAAGCCTTTTTTTAAAAAAACAACGGTCATTAGGATCTTGATTTTACAAATTAGTTGAAGCAAAGCTTGTAAGGCATTGTATGCAGTCTGCGACGTATGCTTCAATTCACGGTTATTGAAATAAATTGAGAATAAGGTAAATTAAATCGTCAACTTTATTGGTGATGAAAAAATCATTGGGACCTTCACCACGTACCTTGATGATCCCTCAACAGCAATTTATCCCACCAGATACAAATTAGAGACCTTCAACGAATAGAGTCTACGATCGTCTATCTAATCCCTACGGTGTTGTAAAGGTTCATGGGCGTAGCCGCTGTTCATTTAAGATCGACTTAACGATTTTGTGATCGAAAGTTCAAATCTCATCCAGCTAATACCTATAACTTTCTGTATTTACGTACAAAAATGGCAAATAAATGTGTCCGGTGATTGTGTAGGCCTCGATATGTGTAGTCCAAATAACGGTACTGGGAGGTATCCTCCGTAGCGCGATTGGTAAATAGCGTAGCATTCTAAATGTAGTCTCAATCAAATAACATTTTCGATTTCGACTTCCTTTGTTTTATCGCCAAGACTCGTCTGATCAGTCACCATATACCAATGGATTAGGGAACTGCTCAAACGACTCGTATCAAATGGGGCGAAACAATCACGTGTTGGTTTACGACGGCTACGGAGGCAGGCGGCGAATCATTTACCTGCCCGACTGTGAAACATCAATAGAACGGCAATTCCATTTGAGCGCGTCATGTCCTTAAGTAATATTACAATGGTTTCTATATTTGATGTAATAATAAAATCAAATGCCAATATTTGTGTGCAATATATAGCTACGGGCTCAATCACTGTGACGTGTAAGCGTTGAAAACGCGATTACCAAACGGTTTTTGGCCTAACCTCACTATCTATCTATAGACGGTATCGATAGCATTAAAAGAAAAGAATTTGAGAGCATGTTTCTCTTTCTCTCTTTCCACCTTTATCGTTGTATATCTTAAGAATATACTTATGAACAAAGGATTCAACAGCCTAAATTTCAGTTTTATAATCTGTATTGGATTGAAACATTAAAGTATTTTATGTCATTTAAGTAAATTCAGTAAACTCTATCTTACCGACTTGGTTATGATATGAGCAACTCTTTCTTACTATTTCACGTGTTTTATTCAATTGGGTTTTACTAAGCTAATTATGTCATAACTAATATATCTCAATCATAATAATAATAAATCGAGAAATAACTAGTAAGTCTCGCGATTTATTTTAAATTAACAAAACATTCATGTATGTTGTTATTATGTATTTTTCTTATAATTATTTAAAAATTGCTTGCATTTTACATGCAATTTTTCAATGCAATTAATTTAAATTTACATTCATGTAATTGCATGACTGTGTCATCTTGAACGGGAAAGTATTAGAACCCTCAATAACATCGGCGTGAAGTTACGCATCGAGACGATTTGCTTGCGTTAAGGTACATGACGACAGCCCTCACCCCTTGCAGTGATAACTTGACATTCTTTTGGTTCGTACATCAAGTGTGTATGTAATGGAAGAAATAGTCTCGCTTTTACAAGTACAAAGTATATATATATATATATATATATATATATATATATATATATATATATATATATATATATATATATATAGACTTTGTACTTGTACTCGTATATATGTACATTAATGAAAACAAAGAGCAGTGGAATGTTCTGTGTTTTGTTTTCATTGTAACAAGGTTTGCTTCTTCCGGCGGATGAACCGTTAGTGGTGTGTTAGTTTTAGTTAGGAACTGTAATATTGCACCACGTTAAAACTGACTGCAATGGACGGAATAGTTTCAATTTGTGTGCGCAGTTTTTGTTGCTCTTTAATTTTCAATCGAGTATGAAACTTGAAGTTTGCACGTGATGCAGTTTTAATAACTGTGTTGGTCAGTTAAATCGATATACAACGTGAATAAACTTTTAACAAGTAATTTTTTGTGTAATCGAACCGAACAATGACAATTCATTGGTACATGCCGACTGGGATTCGAACTTCGATTCAGATCGTTAGTTAACCACTTGACCACTAGGGCCATCAACCGCTGTTATAATACTGCAGTCTGAGTTGGAATCATTAAATGAATACATAAAACATTGAACATATTATATGTGAACATAGCTTTCTTACATATTTTTAAAAACACAAAATGCTAAGTTTTCTAGATAGGATGTAATCTAATTAGGTGTTTTAATAATGATTTAACATTTATGACGTAATTGTATCTGTCTATAGCAAAGAACGTTTAAGAGGGAAGTTAATATTTCAATTATGTATGATCTGCCAACGATGAGTGGCATCATTTGGAAGTGAGTTAATAAATTTATACATACTTTATAACGCTGCTGCAAGTCCTGAAAGGCACACCGCCTATAGAGTTTGCAGTACTACCTCTGTGACAATCTTTATAAAGAGTCAAAATTAAAAACTTTAATTGTTTGTACAAATGTGTTCACTAACGCCCTCGATGACGCTTACCCCTGGACAAAATGAACCTAAATCTCTCTCGCGCTCGGTGAAATACGCATAACGATTGTGGGCTTTATCTATAAAACGGTGGTAGAAACTATCTTATGTTGAAAAAGTAAACCAGGTGATTTCGTAGACCCCAGTAGACTCGGAACAGACCTGTGCATGTCTTCTAGCTCAGGACACACAATTATCAGGCCATACACCAGTCAACGCCATCACATAATTTGAACTTCCAATTTCACGGCAGCTGAACTTTTATAAAAATACTTTTAGCTGGGGCGCACTCCTTCTGAACCAATATGTAATTCTGTCGCCTCATTTGATCCGGGTCACTGCTTACCTGAATTATTTTATACGGACTTAAGGGAAGACACTGAGGGACATACCTTCATAGATCACCGCTTAAGAAAAACCACCTTCTGTGTTTAATTTTATGCAAAAAAAATATTTAAAGAAAACTACAGGAGGGATGACATGATTTTTTTACTATAAGATGCAATGTCATTGAGGTTTAAAAATAAAATCTTTCTATTAAAAGTAGTTTCATTAGATTGGCATTTAATTTGATTGTTTAATGAATTCTACCAATATTTGTAGAGTGGTGAATTCGTATCTACGAACTTGCATTTCGCAAGCCGCAACTTAAACCATTAGGCTATTGACGTTTCATCTGCATCTTATTTCTTATATTTGATCATATATATTGTAGCGTATGTATAGGAGCTGCTTGGGCTTCAATTAGTAGGTAATAATTCCAACAAAGACTGTTTATTGTCCTGTTTAAAATAAAATAGTAGTCATTGTAGTGTAGTAGAAAAGTCAAAAATATGCTCGGACAGGATGTCGTAGTGAATCAAACGTTTTGCTCTGTGTAGTCTCTCGTCCGCGTATCGACAATGTTCCAACTAACAGTACAGTTAACCATATCTAACATGCGAACTGCACCGGACCAATTCACATCGTTTGTTCGCAATTAAATAATTGTTTCTGTTTGCTGTGACTGATATAATATAGACAGAGAATTTTTGTTGTTTAGTCTAATGAAAAAAACAATATCTACGGTACGTGCTTATTAAGGCTATTCCAAAGACTTTTATAACTTTACCGGCTAGATATGTGGCGAGAACATCGAGTTTCGATGAACTTATGAGAAAATTAGCGTGTGAGCACCTGATAGGGAACATCCTCTAGAAACGGTACTCTAGATGCCATAGAAATGTGACTAGAAAGGGTTATCCACGGCTCGAAAAGCTGTTTGGAACGATTTACGGTGCTGTTCTGTTATTTCCTAGCCGAAGCATTCAATAAACTGGAAGTCAGTTATGTGTATATATTTCTTCTGCTAGCTCTCAAGTAGTTTTTAAACCTAACGGAGTAGACAGAGAACGATTGCTATACGCCTTTTGACAAATTTTAGCAAAGGGTTTTTGGCACTTAAGAAAACTAAAACGGAAATTCTTCGGTTCAAGGTTCAAGGCGGGTAAACAACGAAAAGATCATAAAGTCAACGGCTAGGTCTGTAAGTTATCACTGCTGGTATATTTTGATGATTATATATTCTGAAAATCTATTATAAGTTTTAAAAACGTTCCTGTGGATGCGATGGGCAGGTTGAGGGACCACACCAACCAACCATAATACAAGTTTGAGGAAACTTGTATTATGCGTAACATCTGCACGAGCTGACAATTTTTCTTACACACTTAAATTTATTTTAGTTGCTCCTATCATTTCGTTTTTCTTTCGCATCAACTCAGCTGATATAATAAAATTTGACGTTAACATAAATATAAAATATCAACAAATATATCAAATATAAAGTATCAATAAAGAAAAACCACAAATAGTTAATGGTCGTCTAGTCTGGACCATAGATCATTAACATGCCATTCCATCGCCAAAAAATGTTAATTTAAGAAGTAGCCATATTTCTTATCTACCACATGTACATCCAAATGTCTTTTATATAATTTTTTTAAGACACCAGTGATAATCTTATGGCCAAGCATTTGACATTACTATATTATAGTCCGGCATTCGTATACCAACTGGCCGGTGTCGACGAATTTCCGGTTTCTACATACAATAAAATAACTTGTTAATAATGTTTGTTTCCGGTGTTTAGCGTTAGGCTCACTAACTATCGCATATCGTCTAATAAGCTTGCTGGAAAGAAGAAAAGTAAAGTGATAAAATATTTCAGAAATAAGATCATATTAATATTTTAAATAGTTCGTGGCATATAGAAGTCGTCGAATTCTATCCGCACTGTGTGATAGAGGTGAATGTTCATAAATGAATTTATATAAATGCGCCCAAACTTGAAAGTCCCAAAATATATGAGTATTTTTGTATATGTTTTTTTAATGGAAGTATCGTGTGGCCACTGCTGTCCCATTTCAATCATGAAATAAACAAATATTTAGACACGTTTGACAATTTTGTGACTAGACTTTGAATGGATTGATGTTTTAAATATTTCGTACTCAAGAAATGGCATAAAATAATAATAGCGATATTTTGCAAGGTCCTGTTTACAATAGAAGTCATAGGAATTTATATTCTAGATACTTCCAAGTATCCACGTTATGGTTATCTGAAACAAGGGAGAAATTAATTGTTCAATGTTGCGTAACTTAATACCACTTAAGCCCGCTAAAGCCCTGTTTGCTCTTACTTGGAAAGTCCGTCAGAACAGGTTAATTTAACTAGATTAACACTAGCGAACAAATTTGCTTGCACCGTGAGTTAACTTGTAAACTTCAATTACTAAAGGGTTACTTCAAATGTGCCGTAATATCCCCGTATTACAATTCCGATTCCTAACTCCTTAACTGAGAATTTTAAGAAGATAAAGATTGTAGATACCAAAACTTCTAAATAGAACTGTGATACTTCGAAATATAAGACGGTCTGTTTGTTTGTCGTCACAGTAACGTCATCGTTAGTAAGATTTTACTATTTTGTTCATTTGTTTCGGTTTTTAATATACAAATACAAATATTCTTAGTGCTAAAGGTTTTGGTTTTGTGGTTGTTTGCTATAACTAGTTGGTTTTACGTTGGCACCATATGAGTCTCATCCATCTTCGACATTGTTGTTATGTTATTTAAATCCAAGTTAATGTAAATTATAGATATTTTGTGCGTATAGATATTTAGTGAACATCTATAGGATAAAATGACGCTATAACGATCACGTATTGGTTTAGGACGGCAGCGGGGTGCGGGGTGAAGGGCGCGGGCCGGAGCTCTCCTGGCCGACCGAGCGCGGCAATGTTGGCATTGCTTAGCCACTCGAGTGGAAAATATTTACGTGAATTCACTATTGAACCTAAATAGAAAAAAAATTGAAGACAATCAAAGTCGCAAATTAATGCAATTTGTCAAGACCAGAAAAGTTGCTTACCCTTGATCATATGTTTAGACACTAGAAATTTACTAAACCCATGCGTTGATGACATGATGAGTTGCGTGAAAACGTGGAGTTGGCCGTGAGAGGAAAGAGCTGTTCTACTTTGATAACTCTTTGTGAAGAAAAAAATGCGTAGTATGGAATTGGATGTAAGTCTACGAATCTGATCTGCAGTGCGGGAGTGTATTGTAAGTTTGTAGGTATTTGCAGAAATGGTAGCCGTTTACTTCGAAATATCTTTTAAAAGTAGTAGATTACACACAGTGCGTTCTTGTGGCGACAAAATGTCAAATTATTTTTCTCATTCATATCATTTGAATGTGGGTCGCAGAGCTCCTGTCGTGTTTACGCTGGCGCGCACTGGATCAGGACAAAGGCATTTCCGCGGGCTGTGAACGGAACCCGGCCACGTCTACTGCGTAGCACTGTGCAGCGCCGTGTAGCACTGTGTAGCATATTATACGCTGTGACTTTGTGATATAATTCTGACATTGCCTTTTTAATATTTTTAAAAGGCTTATTTAAAAAAAAAACAGGGTCTGCTGGTCACATTACATCAAAGGGTTGGTCTGAGGAAGAGACAGAAGATAGCTTTATCCCTGTAATATTTAACTAACTAGGTAGCTCAGTGTCCGGGCGGTTGGCTCAAGTTGCATAATACGATCCTCGGCACCAATAAATTCGCTGTTACAATTTTGTGTGCGGATTTAACACAGGTTCGGCGGTGAAGAAAAACATCATGAGGGAGACTACATGTCTTAGAACATTTTTCTAGTGAAGTGATTTGAAATCTGCTAATCCGGACTCTGCCCTTATCACTCACTTTGCAGAGAAGGCCTGCGCCCAACAGTGGGACATACATATTATATATGTAAAGGCTGTCACTTTTAACTTGATCTTTCTTACCCTTCTTCTTCTCCCCTTATTTATTTTATTTTTTATTTTTATAACATTTATTTCTTTATCTAGTACATTTTATTTTGTTTTTTTTTTGATGATCAGATATTAGGTTTAGACGTAAATACTTACCGCTGATAGTTGCTCGTTGTCCTCATGACTACGTCACTAATAAGGCGATGTAAAAAAATTATCACATAAACTGAGCGACGGTATTTTCTGGGTTGTATTACATACAACAGTGCCACCACCGTGAGACAAGGTGACAATAAAGTTTTTAATTTAACTTAAATTTACTACGTAGAATGTTATCTCTACGATATTAACATATGTGCTGGCGATGTACTAACAGTTCGCAGTAATAATAACACAACCAGCTCAGTTTCCAAGTTGCAATATTTCGCGGTCGTTCAACGTTCGTAAGCTGCAGCAAAGTTTTTGTGCAAAATTAGGAGGTAAATTTAATTTTAATTCACAAAGTTGGACCTCTCTCTCTCTCCCTCGCTGCGATATCTTTAGTTAAGAGAGTCTATTTCGGTCTGAAAATTGTTTAATCTGCATTGATTTAAAGTACTAAGTGTATTAAATTGGTGGAAAAGTGGCTACAGTTTTTTTCTAAAACACGTAGACCACATAGTGATAAATCAATCTTGGGGCCCATAGGTATGTCGCACTGCCTACCAGTGCGACTGGGAGGTGGTGCGCCTGTTTTTTTTAAGGATGCTAATAATATTGATTTATTTTCATTAATATTATTAACATTCTTGTTAACCAAATAAGCTTACGATTGTGCTTATGATGGTGGATTCGAACTCACAATCTTACAATTCGAGAACCGTACCCTAAACCATTAGGCTATTGACGCAGTACTGAGGCGAAACAACACCTGATACGTAATCGTATACTTTGTTTGAACAAGCTACAATTCAATATATCTGCGCAAATATATCGCACTAAAATATAAAATGTTTATACTATTTGGACCTCCGCAGAACTCAAAATATTACTTACTCCGCGACATGCTCCTGAACATTATTGGATGACATTATAATAAGTGGATGTATTGCACGATACCGAACAATCTTTTTGGTCAAAATCCATTTATAAAACTGATGTAAATTAATCATATGCATATCGTCCATAGCAAAGGATGTGAAATTAACAATAACTTCTTTACTTTTCGTCAATTGACAAACAGTAAATAGTTAGGAAATTGTAGCTCCAAACGAGATATAACGTGTGTATGTATAACGAGGATGCAACAATGGCGCTTAAGGTACATTATAGCCAGCAGGATGACTAAGTTGTTTTACGAGATCCTATGTTCTGCAGGCTGAATATTCAATTAACTGAGGGCTAATGGTTTCATCATCTCTGTGCGAATCGGGGCCGTACTAACGGCGTCCTTCCGACTGGAAAACATTGCGCGTGACGTCACTCGCGTCGTTCACCTCGCTGATGATGCAATGTAAGTGTAAACGTGACATCTAATTACACGAAGATTTTCCAAAACTGCCGAGTAACTTAATATTTATTATTTCTATTTATTCTGTACATTGCTCTAGATTTTTCACATACATACATAGTCACCAGTACTAGTCGATATTTATGTCCTTTTAAGGCACCCTTGTTTTACCACGTATGCAGTATAAATTATATTCATCACTAGCAGAACCGGCAAACGTTTGTTTTGTCAAAATTTTTTGTGGCAACTAGAAAGCCTAAGTTACTCCTTATTCCGTCTATGAAGTTAGTCCTGAAAGTCCCGTCAAAATCGGTCCCGCCGTTCCAGAGATTAGTCTGAACAAAGTGACAGACAGTCAAAAAATGTTATTTAGATATATGAATCGTATATATATTTACATGCATGTAGTAAAAAGTTATTTTAATATTACAAACAGACAATACAAATTTATTTATTTGTATAGATTATTTCTTCATTAATTCTCTCCAAATCCGAAGTACTGTAAAATATTCTTGATTCTAGCTGAGAATCCTCTTTCAAGTCAAGTATATGTCAGGTTATAACATTTTGACGAGATATAAAGCAAGTGGCTTCAATATTTGTATAAGCAAAAGGTGCTGTTATGAATATCAATGGGTCGCTGGGATCGCGGGCGACGTCTGAATTTATAAGATCAGGTGTTATCGACTCTGCGGCTGGGAGCGGCGCTTTAACATCTAAGTGGATTTATAAGCTTGACAGGACAGATTTATTACTCATGTTGTAGTAGTAGTTATGTTAATTACAAGTGTATTTATGACTAAAAACAAAAACCAACTTCAAATGGAATCAAACGTTAAACGTTATTACGCGCTGCTATAACCCTTAATTGCATGAGCACAGAGTCCATTCGGCACTCTTTCAAAACGACGCTGTTTTATTCCATTGCAAGTCAGCACTTTCACTTTCACGTCACTTGTACAGTTTTTACATTTTTTTCAAGGAAGTCCAATTTAGACCGGATTAGGATTCGGGAGTCAGACCTTCATTGTTACAAAATAAAGTGGTGGGTGTCACTTAGTAGGTTTTTTTTAAAGACATCCAGCGACGGCCGCCTAACAGCACGGTGGTTGTCCTCTTTGTTTTTCGAAATTAACGTTGGAATATAACGAAATAGAATTAATACCTAATTAAACTCTCATCAAGCTTTGAACAACCTTTGAAGTGCATTATTTCCAATCAAAAATGAGTCATAGAAATTGATTGGTGTGAGATTGAGTCATTTACCTATTTGTCGCACACGTTTTTAATGATTTTGGTCGATTAAAGTTAATTCAATGGACAGTTTATTGTTATATAAAAAGTTAAATAAATAAGTAAAAAAGTTAATAACGTTCATGTCTCACATTAAAAAAAATTAACTCTATAAAGGATCAAATAAAATATAGGGAATGAAATTGATATTACAAAATAACCGCAGCCGGAAGTTGTCAAGATCTGGATATTTTCTGTGAAGCTGTCAAATATTTAGAGCCGTGCAGCGGACGCATGAATTTAATATTTGAAACATTCGAGCATTCTTCTCCTCGTGATATCAGTGATATTTTTTTCTCGGATAAATCTCCGGTGACTGCGATATCTAAAATTGCTTTATTGGCTTTTTATTCCGTTTTTTAATCTTTACTAACTGCTTTCACCAGAAATCATATAATATTTATATATTCGTTGCTGTAATTATTGGTATTAGGTGAGATGAATCCACATGTTATTCTAATCTTTTTAATTTAGTCACGGCTTTAAATAAAACCCAAGATTACGAAGAAGGCAAACTAGACTTTAAATTTAGTATCTAAAAGCATATTAAATCCACACAACTTTTTAAACTCATGCAACTGTAAAGAAATGAACGCAGAAGTCCCGGCGGATTGCCACAATGTGCGTTTAATCTTGAATCCAGTATCAAGTTTCAGCATTCAGTTCCAACTTTCAGTGCAGTTAAGCAAGAAAGTCAATTTAAAACTGCCTTCTAACTATACTGCTCTTAAATGAGGACTAATGAAGCCTTTGTAACTGTATACAAACTGCAATGCAATGTTTATCCACATAAGTATTTGCCCCGAGCTTCTTAACAGTCTTTTAGTGAATGACTTAAGCAACCATTGCTGAGGATTAGGTGATCGTCTCCGTTGCAGGACGTGGTGAATAAGTTATGATATATATTTGTTACATATCCATATATACTATATACTTCAAAATGTATAACATGTGTTGCTTAGTAAGCGTTCGACTGTCTGATGGTGGAGGGTTTGCTTCCAAACTTGTTTGTATAGCAAATACAAAAAAGTTTACATTTTTAAGCTTCTTAAGTGCAACAATATATGACAATGGGCTTACTGATGGATCTTTACGGAAAGAAAACTTACAGTTATTCAATGAATAATTTATGTCTTTCATCGTTACATTAGAGCTCTAATGAGATGAAGCGATGATTATTTCTATCTACCTTAGATAGGTTAATAAAAGACCTGAGAGCTTATTATGCTCTCTTCAATCTAAAGTACAAAGCGTCAGCGTTTCCACATATTTCAAAAGGATCTGATTCATATCACGCACAGTCAATGTAGAAGCGAATTCCATTCATTGCTATACCCAGCAGATGGTATGAGATTAGTCAAACGAAAGTTCAATTCCGTAGCGTAGTTGGTTTTCGCGGAAGCTTTCACCTCTACGCATAACTTTCTCTGTGTCAAGTCACTTGAATTACTTTGAGTTACTTCCATCATATAAAAATATATTTTTATAAGGGTTCCAGCTACGCTCTACAATTTTATCGCACCGTAACATTCGTAGCAAACCTCACCAACGATTGAACTCAGTGGCATTCTTCAAAACCGGCGTATTTTATCTTATTTTCAAGAGTAAAGGCGCACCTCCATATCATTTATATTGGAAATAGGTTTAGGTTTTTATGTAAAGAAGAAAATTTTATAACTTGTTGCTTGTTTATTATCCTATAAAAGGAAGTAATGCTCAAAATATTCATTCTGTTATTTATATTGTACGAATATTATTATATTTTCAAGGCTGTGAAAAAAATTAATACACGTTTTAAATGTTATTTTCATTGGTACTTATTGTTATAACTTAAATTCATAACAAAATTATAGAATAGTAGATGCCCGTAGAATTTGTCATGTGTATTTGTGCAAATTTAGATAATATACAGTTATAACGGCAATACGCTCCAATACATTTCTCAATCAAACGCAAAGAGATAATTGAAAAGATAATGGAGAATGAAACGCCTTACTTTGTCCTTAACGTGGGACTGCGTGCGATGTACGGAGATCGTGATAACAGCGGGAGTCGAACTCTGATGTCTCATTAATTACAGTTCACTGATTAAATTTCTTAATAGTTTGTTCTTAAAATTATTTTACGGTTGATAGTCAAAAGTGTGGGTAACAATACGATGTAAAGGGCGACCTTGAACATTCACAAAATCTAACGAGTAGCAGTTTACCCAACCAGATCGTGGAGGGTTAAAATCAAATTGTAGTCAATTTTCAATCGATAAGTGGCAACAATTTTTAAGGATCGTATTAAGTCAACAGGATCATTTTAAAAGAGCTGTATTTAAAATGCTGTCACATTCCTGTGTAAAAACTAAAGTATCGGGATATAATTACAAAAGGAATCACTACGTATCATTTGTTAAAGAATTTACACTCATGTCCCCCGCCGGTAACACCGTACGTGAGCGATCAAAAATTAATTGAGCGGCAACGTAGATTGTTTTACACTCTTTAACCAGAGCTTTGTGGTGCAATTGGCAACGTGGCCGCCAACCTTAACTGCCAGGGAGATGCAATTAAACTACCCCATAGTGAAATGTTTTTTTACAATCATGAGACATCATTAACTGAACTTAACTGAAGTGTAAAAGTAAATAAATGTATTTGCCAATAGTAACACCAATGTGAAGTGAACTTTAAGGCACCCGCCGGTACTTAATTTGGTAAAAATATTGAAGGCATAGGGCGGGCAGCGATTATCAAGCAAAAAGAAAAATATGTGTAACATTGGAACATGAAATATAAAAAGGACTAAAGTAATATTGCATAGAAGAAAATCATCTCAGATAATTTTATTTTTAGTTAAGTAATAAGATAATTAATATATTAAATATAATAATTTAAGTATGGATAATAATCAAAATATTAAAATATTTTTTTGATACACATTATCATAGTGAATTTGAACATTTTTTATAGCGACTACGCGAAGTAGGCCATTGTTATGAAATACAAAAGTAGTTAATCGTATTACGAAGCTAATAAAACAAACGCTTATCGTCGTGAGTACAATAATAGTGTACAAACGTCTGGTCGTTTACGTAAAATTAGACATGTACTTTTTCCTTGGTAAAGTAGTAATAAATAAGACAAAAAGTTATCAAGTAAAAGTTTCAAGATGATATTTAAATTTTTATTTGAAATTTTAATTTTATAAGATAATGATGATCGAAATTTATTAAAAAAGAATTGGCAACGAAGTTCTCTATCCATTCTTACGAACGGGGGAGGTAGAACAATTTCACGTTCTAACAGAGCGTACGCTTCTCGTCCGTCCATTTGTTAGTTTTTAGTTAACTGCTGAATTGCGATGGGGATGGACTCAAACGAGCTGTACTAACTTCATAAATTGTTGCTTCCAGTGGAATGGGGAATGAGGAAATACGACCGCCGGATACCGAAGTTTTACGAGTTTTCAGTCTAATGAATGATTCATAGATGAAACGAGACTTAAAATATATCTTATGTACATTGTAGCTTATATACACTTTTATAGTGCTAGAGGTACGATGCATCGCGTCCATCGTGGTTCTAGCACTATAAAACACACTTCACAAACAGGTCTGACAGATTGCAAACATTCCACGCCTTTTATTTATTAAGTATCATCGCAGAAATCCAGAACACCACTCACTTGTCTGACATTCACGAGAATGTTTTGGTTGCTGAGATAGAAGATCGATAAATTTTAATTCACTACAAAATGTTTCGATACAAGTTGTCAGCCAAATATTACTGTTATATTGCAGTTATACCGGATGTAGACGTGTCAACATCGAAAACATTTCAACACATTTTCAACTTCAATTCTGAAATAACATAAAAATACAATAACAGTAATAAAGATAATATGTAATTTTTCTTTAAGTTCTTGTTGACTTGTTTACTCGGGGTATCCTCTGAAGTTATACAAATTGATTACCATCAGATTCCTCGATGGCCGTAGCATCTAGGTCGACGGTGCATGCTCGAACTCCAAATCAGTTAGTCTTCCGCAAGCCTGTGTACTGTCTCCTATTTTCTCTGCACGCCAATGACACCAGTCAGCACACTTCATCATTCACTGCGAAGCGCCGTGGCAATATTTAACGAGAAAGCGTTGTTGTTTGCTGGGACAAGCTTATGTCTGAAGTAGAGAATCTCCTCGACGGGATCTCAGGCTGGGGACGACTAAACCTAGTCCAATTTAACACCAAAAAGAAGTTTTAAATATATATGTATAATAAAAATATTACTTAAAATATGGAATGAATGAACAAAAACATTTAAAATTTATTCAGGTAATTGAAACCATAAATTCAATGGGATTGTAGTCGCTATAATTATAAAGAATAAAAAACAAAACAAAACGCCACTCAATAGTTAGCTCAAAGTTTCAATTGTGACTCGACTTAGGTTATAAAATGGAAGAATATATTGGCTAAATGATATACCAACTTAGTACTTCCGCTCAGACAAAGCTTGCTTAACAAACTGGCACATCGGTCGCTGTATACTCTGGTGTAATAATGTGTGTAAAATAAGTGACTATATAATTCCTGATTATGATCATTAGGTCGTGAACACAAACAATAAAAATAATTTATTATTATTAAGACAAGGGTAGTCGACATTTAACCGCATATTGAGCGCGCTGACGGCGATGTGCGTATCGATTTAAGATAATTGCTCGCACGCTCGAGTCAGCCGCGAGCAGGCCCTTACCCAGCCGACCAAGAATATTGCGTGTGTTGCTGCAGGCCACTCGATGGGATTCATGGACCGAGCTTTAATTGACTGATGCGAACAAATTAATTACACACTGGTTGCGAAATAAAATCAATGTTTTCCCTTCATTAAGACTAAATATTTAATAAATAATCCAGGGGGACGTACGGGTTTTACGTGCTAGTAAGGAATGCAGCTCAGCCACCTGTTATTACTCATGCCACATCACTATATCAAATTCTAGCTTAAATAAAAAAATATTTTATATAGTAATATATTAATGTATATCAAAATATAATACATACGGATAGTTAATTTGGATATTGGAGCACTAGAAAAAGTATATAAGCACTTTTTTTACTGCAGCTTCAGTCTGTTACTGTCATCACTTTTTCATAACGCGCCTAAAGACGTATATCATCAATATGTTTTGTTTTCGTGTTGCATTTTTGCATGAATTATTATGAATTCGATGAATTTTGAACGGCCCTCTATTTAAATTTTAAATTGAAAAAGCTATCACATTCTCTTAACTTCTCTCAAGTGTATTGGAGTTGATGGCCATACACGTGCGAGTGATGTTTTGAAACATGAAAATAAGAAAAAAAAACACAACCGTTCAGGTCGGCTGAGATTCTTTCGATCCTCGAAACCCCATTAGGGGATTTTTTTTAATTTACCACGCGCTCGGCGGTGAAGGAAAACATCGTGAGGAAACCTAAATGTCCTAGAATTTTTTTTCTAAAACATCTAAGTCTACCAATCCGCACTTGGGCCGCGTGGCGGACTACTCCCTTATAATCTATTTACAGAGAAGGCCTGCGCCCAACAGTGGGACATAAATATTATATAAAGGCTGTAACTTTTTGTTTCCCAGGTTATAAATTTTAAATCTCCATATTAATACATTCTTTCCAAAACAATAAACAAAAGAAGTAAAAGTAAGAAGTTTTAATGAAAATAAATTAACTTTCGCACCAATGTGTACACAGCCTTATAAAATATAAGCCAATTTCTTTCTGCTCAGTTTATTTCCAATAGTTTCTAGGTTTTATCTCGAGAAAATGCTCCAACGCTTCCACTAGCTGGTAGATTAATTTCGGCCCGTAACAAACCAATTAATTCCTTCCTCGCGCCTGATTCCCGCAAACTCTCAGTATCGGATCCCGACACACGAGTCAAGGTTTCCTTTGCCTTCATTCCTGCTTCCTTACGTCATGTTGAAATGGTTTTGAATTAATAGATAAAGTGAGCAAAGCATCTTTTTCAATAACCCTCTGCACGAAGTTGTTTAAGAAATCTTACAACTTAGATTGATTAAGTACATAGATATAACCATATTGTTTACCAAAATCAAACAAGAATGAGTACAATGGGCGACCTTATCGGTAAGAGCAATCTCTTCCAGGCAACATTTGTGTGGACAGAACATATGTTTGTGTATGAACAAAACAGGACGATATACAATATAATAAATATACAAATATGATAACTGAACAATACATATAGTAAATAATCTACACTAAACATAACTTCATAAATTATTAATGAATATACATAAAATATAAATATATCGTAGAGTTCCGACAATATTGATTGAAAACGCTGCGTTACCAGGTTATTAAAAATAGGTAGAGGTTTAACGAGTCGAACAGAATTAGCAAAACTCCAAAGACTGGTAGTAACGCTGCAATTACTTTCCATAAAATTTGTCGAGTAAATAGGAGTTTTAAGCTAAAGTTCCAGAGGAACTTAAACGCATTGCACGATTTGAATGATGCAGAAATTCAAAACCTCTTTAAGATAAGTTGTGGTAGATGGAATGAAATGATGCTATAAGGAGAGAAAGATACTTGCAATGCATGTGGTATATATTTATTTATTTATTAAATAAGTTACACCAACAGCATTACACAAGCTAAAAGTGAACACAACATTCGCTATTAAAATAATATAACTTTTAATAATTAAAAATAAATTAAATTTTAAATGAAAACAAACAGCAACAATTAAATTAGCCTTAATCGGCTTTATTAATCGGCGATTAATTTTAGATACTTTGTGGCGGCAATTCGAGGTCATGTCGAGTGTCAAAATCCTACACCACAGACTTCATGGATATTTGAATGGCGCTCTGATGTGGATGTTTTCGAGCAGCAGTCTAGTTTTCAACCGAATTCAAAAAAGGAGAGGGTTGTCATTTCGTCTGTATGTTTTTTATGTTTGTTACCTCATAATTGTCGACTGGGTGGACCGATTCTGATAATTCTTTTTTATTTACAAGCTGGTGCTTTCCGTGTGACCCCAATTCAATGAACCCATCGAAAAAGATGCGTAAGGAAACCACATAAGTGTTGAAATTTTCATCAATTATATGCGACACAAATGATCGAATAACTAAATATCACGCCAACCGATTTCGATGACACATTTTTTTTATGTATCGGAATCGAATGTTATATACTTGTATTATGTTTAGGTTCTGGTGAATTCTATTTCGTAATATTCCTACGATAATTCGGAAATACAAAGTCGGTTTTTATTTTTGCTCATAAAATTTCTTGTTATTTTGCCAATCACAGCTTTATGAAGAAAAATGACATCTAACATTTTACGGCGATTGCACCAAGTATTTATTTGAATGAAAATAAAGATAATATGTAAATTACTGTAAGTTCTTGTTGACCTGTTTGTTCGGGGCTTTCCTGAGTATCCATACAATCATCATAAGTTCATGAGGTCGACGGTACCTGCTCGGACGCCAAACCAGTTGGTGTTTCTCCTTCCTTGTTTCTTCTGCACGTGAATGACACTAGTCAGTACACTGCAACATTCACTGCTAAGCAGATGATAGCACGGGTGATGCTATACACAGGCCGTGGTAATACTTCTCACAATTGGAAAAAGCTTGTGTCTGAAGTAGAAACTCTTCTCGACAGGTCTCAGGCTGGGGACGACTAAAGCTAATTTAACACATAAAATAAGTTTTAAATGCGTTAGTACAATATTAAAATATTACTTAAAATATGGAATGGATGATTTAAAAAATATAAAATTTATTCAGGTAATTGAAACCATAAATTCAATGGGATTGTAGTCGCTATAATTATAAAGAATAAAAAAAAACAAAACAAAACGCTAGTCGATAGTTAGCTCAAAGTTTCAATTGTGACTCGACTTAGGTTATAAAAATGGAAGAATATTTTGCCTAAATGATATACCAACTTAGTACGTCCGCTCAGACAAAGCTTGCTTAACAAACTGGTACATCGGTCGCTGTATACTCTGGTGTAATAATGTGGGTATATAAGTGACTATATAATTCCTGAATATGATCACACCATTAGGTCGTGAGCACAAATAATAAAAATAATTTATTATTATTAAGACAAGGGTAGTCGACATTTAACCGCATAGTGAGCGCGCTGACGGCGATGTGCGTATCGATTTAAGATAATTGCTCGCACGCTCGAGTCAGCCGCGAGCAGGCCCTTACCCAGCCGACCAAGAATATTGCGTGTGTTGCTGCAGGCCACTCGATAGGATTCATGGACCGGGCTTTAATTGACTGATGTGAACAAATTAATTACACACTGGTTGCGAAATAAAATCAATGTTTTCCATTCATTAAGACTAAATATTTAATAAATAATCCAGGGGACGTACGGGACTTACGTGCTAGTAAGGATTGCGGCTCAGCCACCTGTTATTACTCATCCCACATCACTATATCATATCCTAGCTTCAATAAATAAATATTTTATTAAATAGTAATATATTAATTTTATTTTAAAAAATAATACATTCGGATAGTTAATTTGGATATAGGAGCACTAGAAAAAGTATATAAGCACATTTTTTTTTACTGCAGCTTCAGCCTGTTACTGTCATCATTTTTTTATAACGCGCCTAAAGACGTATATCATCAAAATGTTTTGTTTTCGTGTTGCATTTTTACTATGAAATATTATGCATTCGATGAATTTTGGAACGGCCCTCTATTTACATTTTAAATTGAAAAAGCTATCACATTCTCTTAACTTCTCTCAAGTGTATTGGAGTTGACGGCCGTACACGTGCGAGTGATTTTTTGAAACATGAAAATCAGAAAAACTAAAACACAACCGTTCAGGTCGGCTGAGATTCTTTCGATCCTCGAAACCCCATTAGGGGATTTTTTTAAATTTACCACGCGCTCGGCGGTAAAGGAAAACATCGTGAGGAAACCTAAATGTCCTAGAATTTTTTTTCTAAAACATGTGAAGTCTGCCGATCCGCACCTGGGCCGCGCGGCGGACTATTCCCCTATACTCTATTTACAGAGAAGGCCTGCGCCCAACAGTAAGACATAAATATTATATAAAGGCTGTAACTTTTTGTTTCACAGGTTATAAAATTTAAATATCCATAGTTAATACATTCTTTCCAAAACAATAAACAAAAGAAGTAAAAGTAAGAAGTTTTAATGAAAATAAATTAACTTTCGCACCAATGTGTAGACAGCCTTATAAAAAAGAAGCCTATTTCTTTCTGCTCAGTTTTTTTCCAATAGTTTCTAGGTTTTATCTCGAGAAAATGCTCCAACGCTTCCACTAGCTGGTAGATTAATTTCGGCCCGTAACAAACCAATTAATTCCTTCCTCGCGCCTGATTCCCGCAAACTCTCAGTATCGGATCCCGACACACGAGTCAAGGTTTCCTTTGCCTTCATTCCTGCTTCCTTACGTCATGTTGAAATGGTTTTGAATTAATAGATAAAGTGAGCAAAGCATCTTTTCAATAACCCTCTGCACGAAGTTGTTTAAGAAATCTTAAAACTTAGATTGATTAGGTACAAAGATATAATCATATTGTTCACCAAAATCAAACAAGAATCAGTACAATGGGCGACCTTATCGGTAAGAGCAATCTCTTCCAGCCAACTTTTGTGTGAACAGAATATATGTTTGTGTATGAACAAAACAGGACGATATACAATATAATAAATATACAAATATGATAACTGAACAATACATATAGTAAATAATCTACACTAAACATAACTTCATAAATTATTAATGAATATACTAATACATAAAATATCAATATATCGTAGAGTTCCGACAATATTGATTGAACACGCTGCGTTACCAGGTTATTAAAAGTAGGTAGAGGTTTAACGAGTCGAACAGAATTAGCAAGACTCCAAAGACTGGTAGTCTGTAACGCTGCAATTACTTTCCATAAAATTTGTCGAGTAAATAGGAGTTTTAGTTAAAAAGTTCCAGAGGAACTTAAACGCATTGCACGATTTGAATGATGCAGAAATTCAAAACCTTCTTTAAGATAAGTTGTGGTAGATGGAATGAAATGATGCTATAAGGAGAGAAAGATACTTGCAATGCATGTGGTATATATTTATTTATTTATTAAATAAGTTACACCAACAGCATTACACAAGCTAAAAGTGAACACAACATTCGCTATTAAAATAATATAACTTTTTAATAATTAAAATAAATTAAATTTTAAATGAAAACAAACAGCAACAATTAAATTAGCCTTAATCGGCTTTATTAATCGGCGATTAATTTTAGATACTTTGTGGCGGCAATTCGAGGTCATGTCGAGTGTCAAAATCCTACACCACAGACTCCTTTGGATATTTGAATGGTGCTCTGATGTGGATGTTTTCGAGCAGCAGTCTAGTTTTCAACCGAACGCGCGAGAGGCCTCATTCGTCTGTATGTATTTTATTGTTTGTTACCTCATAACTGTCGACTGGGTGATCCGATTTTGACGATTTTTTTTATTTGAAAGCTGGTGCTTTCCGTGTGACCCCAATTCAGTTCGAAAAGATGCATAAGGAAACTACATAAGTGTTAAAATTTACATCAATTATATGCGCCAATAATGATCAAATAACTAAATATCACGCCAACCGATTTCGATGACACATTTTTTTTATGTATCGGAATCGAATGTTATATACTTGTATTATGTTTAGGTTCTGGTGAATTCTATTTCGTAATATTCCTACGATAATTCGGAAATACAAAGTCGGTTTTTATTTTTGCTCATAAAATTTCTTGTTATTTTGCCAATCACAGCTTTATGAAGAAAAATGACATCTAACATTTTACGGCGATTGCACGAAGTATTTATTTGAATGAAAAAAAGATGATTTAAATAATGCTAAACAAATATTTAGTATTTATTGTCACTTTACCAATCAAGTGGAGAGATTACAGTTAATTGCAGTTTGATTTGCTGCCGGACACATTTGGAGCGAGCGCATTGGTCGATATTATGTTGATTCTGCCGGGGACATCGGCAACGCTGCGACGACCTCTGCAGTAAATAAACGGCGCGCGATACAAATTGGACGTTGGTGCAGCGCGTCGGTAATTCGAATGGTGATTAATTGAGATTTAATCTTTCTTTAATTTTTCCTAATTACATCTATGTGTTTCAGAATTAGGGTGTTTAAATGAGACAAGTATATTTACAAATAAAAACAATATCCGAAGTCAAATCGAAAAAAACGTTATTACGGATGCCGTCTTTGTATTTCCGAATCATTGTAGGACGTATGAAGTAGACTTAATCAAAACTTAACTAAACTCCCATTAAACTACCTGTGTAGTACCTTTCCAATAAAAAATGATAATTGAAATTGGTTGGCGTGACATTAAGTTATTCGTCCATTTGTCGCGTACACACTTTATGCATATACATGATTTACTATATGGTTTTCTCATTTATGTCAGTATTAATAATGGATCAACTTTCAAATAAAAAAAAGAATCATTAAAACCGATTCACGCAGTCGAAAGTTATGAGGTTACGAAATCTCCTCCTTTTTTGAAGTCGGTTGAAAAGTGGATCTCATATAACAAATGAACCCAAAGGCGCGCACAGAGCCTTGACGCAACATGCGTTTTATTTGAATGCAATTTAGTTAGGAGAAGCAAATGAACGTACGGAGCGAACGCGCTCAGTCGGTAACAATTTCAACAACTGTTTGGATGTAAACTGCATTTTGTTTCGCGGTTAGAAGTTCGCACTGGAACGTAATTGATATTGCCTTGTCAATATCAATTAAATAAATGCTCTAAAATTATATTACAAGTAAAGATGTGTTTTGTGATTTAATGGAGCGGAGGTGGCGATAACGAACTTTTATATACTTACCTGGTTAATTATGCGATCCGCTCCGTTTGTGAAAACAAACAAATATTAATCAATTCAATTATTAAGTTATAACAATATATAATTAAAATTTGGATTAGAGAAACTCTCTACGTGCTTTTAAAATATATTGTGCTTTATGCACAAAAGTATTCAAAATAATATATTATTCTATAAGATCATTCGGAAATAGAATCTACAGATTAAAAAAAATATAACAATATTTGCTCAGAGTCATTTTTATTTTGACTATAAAATAAGTCAAAATAAATAAATTGGTTTATTCCATAGCATTATCAGAACCCAAATTGTTTCTAATGTTCATAATATAGTTAGTTTCGAATCAGTTAACATTGAGGATTAATGGAATCGAATCCAATACATTCGCTTGAACGGAAACGCCTCAGTCCGCAAACATGCCGCAGTTGTCTTAATTCAATAAGAAGTTTTCGCCTCAATTCATACATACGACGTTTTGCGTTAAGAGTGTAGCGGTTCATTGAATTTACGGGATTTATTAGGCGTAATAAAAGTGTTTCTCGGAATCTTAAGTCCAAAGAAATCTCTCGCTTTAATTTGGTTAATTTTCTAACCCTGTACATCTGTAGTAAATTTTCTTTATACTCCTGCTAACTTATATACAACGGTATGCAAAACATAAAACAATGTTGCTTTAAAATCGATATATGATTACTCTGTTGGTTATCTCACATTCGCTTAAATGCAGTGGCTGCGTGGACGCGATGCGCAATCTGACCGGATATTAATTGAGAGTTAATCACCTATTGATATGTTATGGTAATTATTCCAAAGTAACATATTTAATGACTCTGTCGCATTGGTGTGAATTGTGCACAGAGACGGATTAGGAATTTAGTCTTTAAATTCTTACATTCAGTTAAATATATTAGTATTTTTATTGATCGATGAGTATTTTTTAGTATGGTACTGTTCAGTATTGGTACCACTGGTGCCCTCTAGTGAGGACATCGCAAACACTCTGAAAACAGGATTGGTTCTATTGGAAGATCGGTCGACCAATCGGAACGCACCACGACCACGACCGCAACCCCACCGTTGGGCAGGACGAAGAACACATTTTAAAATTCACTTGCTTGTAAAACTGTAAACGAAGTACACGCATTTGGTAGCAGGAAAGTAGCAGTTGTTATTTCACACCACTTGTCTACGTGTCGATCAACGCACAAGGGACTCGACATACTGGTCCTTACGAGCCGAATATTGGTCCATCACAACGGATACTGGTCCTTTCGAAGACAAATATTGGTCCATCTTCCACGTGGACGTCTTTCGAGAAGCTGCACCGTTGGAAGAAATTGCCACATCATCCTGTCGACCAACTGGAAGGCGCTGGCAGGACAAAGGAAGCGGGCACGCGTAGGGCACAAGAACTGGAGGTGTCACTACTGTGAGAAACACACACGTCACGGTACGGCCTTCTTTGTTCCAACCTCTATACCAAATTCCTTTGTCTCATACTGTGCTCAACATTAATTTCAGCAATCGTCACTACCTGCACGTTACATTTGTCGCGTCATCCTGCACAAAGCCCGACATCGCACATATTACAAGTAAGTCACCTTAGTTATACCTACACATCACCAAAATGAGCATAGACCCCGAATCTAAACGCGACAAGTCCCCTTACAGGGGGGTTGATGAGCGGACTGAGCACGTGCTCAGAAACCTCATCAAAAAACGTGGTATCCTTAAGGCAAGGCTCACAAAATTTACTAGCCATCTTAATCTTTATATAGATAATGTACCCGCAAGTGATATTATAAATTTAAAATTACGCAGTAAAGGAGTTATTGATCTGTTTAAAGAATTTAACGACGTCCAGAGTTCTATTGAGGAAAGCGTTCAGGAGTCAAATTTGGATGAGCAGTTAATACAACGCGAATTATTTGAGGATTTATACTACAAAGCACAATCGCAAATCGAGTCGTTGTTGGCTAAGGATGTCAATTCTCTAGCTAAAATATGTAACACAAGTAGCTACCAGAATGTTCGACTCCCGACCATTCCTATGCCCGAGTTCTCAGGGTCCTACGACAGCTGGATTAATTATCGAGATGCCTACCTTTCCCTTGTTCATAATTCACGGGCTTAGTGACATACAAAAATTCCACTATTTAAAAGTTCACTAAGCTCCAGTGCACTATTAGTTATTAATTCACTAGATTTTACTTCTAATAACTATGTAGTTGCATAGGAGCTTCTATTGAACAGATACGATAACGATCGTTTACTAATTCAAAATCATGTTAGGGCGTTATTTACCGCCACATCTTTAAACAAAGAATCGCATACATTAATTAGGAATTAATTGATTGCACTCAAGAATTTGCGCGCGTTAAAAATGTTAGGAGAATCTACGGACACTTGGGATACGTTGGTTATATACCTACTCGTGTCTAAGTTAGACAAATGTACCGAACGCGAGTGGGAACGACACAAAAGTAACCTTTATCCCAATGATAGAAAGTTTAAAATAAAATTAACTGACTTGTTATCGTTCCTCCAAGGTCAGCGCAGACATGCTAGAATCATTGCAGGTATCACACAACAAAGACACAACCACAGCTGACTTTAAGAAATCCACTTCAAGTCACAAACAGAAGTCTCACTGTTATGTTTCTACCGACAAGCCACACACGCACGATCGAGTTAAGTCAAGGTCAAGGTACACTTGTTACATGCAAATCAAATCACCCTATTTATTCGTGCGTTAAATTTCTTCAGGCTGATTTAGATGCTAGAATGAAGGTTATACGTGATAAGGAATTATGCGAGAACTGTTCGCGTACTGGACATGCTGTACATGCATGTATTTACGGCCCGTGCAAAAGGTGTAATAAAAACACAACACACTGATTCACTGCGATGACCTACATACGGTAGCCATCAATCACGCGTCATTAAATACCGCCCGTGCGCCCGCGGCGTCACTGGTTGCGAACTGAGGCGACCACGCCTGCAACTTCCGCAGTTCCCGTGCATCCCCTTCCCATTCAGTCAACGGTCACGCGCATAATAACAACATTTCTTTAATCTAAGCCGCAACAAGTATCACACAAAAGGTTGAACCGGTACTGCTGTCAACCGCATTAGTCGAAATAGCAGATAGTAATAATGTTTATCATTTAGCACGAGCATTACTCGATTCTGGTTCACAGCGTTTCGTAAAGAATCTTTTTCAAAATTATTACGCACGAAATTATTACAGTCCACTCACGAAGTTCTATGTAGGTAACTCAGTTACGCAATGCAATACGCTGTTTACTGGATGTTAAATCACGAATAAATCCCTATCACACACAACAAATGTATAGTTTTGTCAATATTTCTTTCTGTCATGTCATACGAATAATGTTACATATAAACAATTTTCAATTCCTAGTAACATTCAGTTAGCTGACCCACTTTTAGATGATCGGAGACATCGACATCTTGGATTGGCGCTGATATTTTGGGATATAATTTCACACGAGAAAATAAGGTTACCCAATGGTCCTTTATTACAAAATACAAGCTAGGTTTCATACTTTCAGGCCTTGCTTATCACAAAGCGCACATTGATAACAGCTGCTACTCTGTACTTCACACAATCGTCAGACCAACTACTACGTCAGTTTTGGGAACTCGAAGAAATACCTAGGGCTCAGGTCACACAGACTGATGAGGAGCAGGAATGCGAGAATCACTTCAATAAAACCACACCACACGCAATAGTGACGGAGGTTCTATGTGTCCATTCCTTTGAAACAGTCACCTGACACCCTGGGCGACTCATATGCTCAGCTGAAAACGCTTTTAGCACTAGGAAAGGCGCTTGCATCGGTCTGGCTACTTATAAAAATGTACAGCGACTTTATTCATGAGTACGAGTATTCCGGGCACATGACTAAAGTCCTTTCACACGGTACACCGCACTATTTTTACCACACCACGGTGTGTTTCATGAACACAGCACCACGACCAAGTTGAGGGTTGTCTTTGATGCCAGCGCCCCGACCACATCGGGCGCATCGTCAATGACCTTCAGCGTGTTGGTCCAGCGATTCAGGGTGATTTATTGGGCATCCTGTTACGCTTCCAGGGGCATCGGTACGTCGCCTGCGCCGATATCGAGAAAAATGTATCGCCAGTGTTTAGTGGCTGAGGAGCAGCGACCTACAGCTTATACTCTGGCGAGATTCGCCCTCAGAACCCCTCAGTACGTACAGACTGAAGATTTGCGACGTACGGCACTGCGTCAGCGCTGCCTGCCGTTCGCTGTCTGAAGCAATTAGGACAGGAAAGCAACACGTGGACGTACAGAGAATCATAAATCGATTTTTACGTTGGACGATTTATTGACAGGCGATGACGATAAATTGAATTTAATATTTCGCAACGAGACCACGAACACAATTCGCCAAAGTCAGGCTGTTTTCACTAAGAAAGTGATCTTTAATTTCACACCGGACGATGAGTCGTTATGGGTTCATGCGAGTTGAGCAATTCTCCTTAACACAACGAACAATTCTAAAACACTCAGGTTTAGGTTGGTTCCAGCGCATCGGATGAATTTCATTTCGCTAACACAGTATGATTATAGTGATCGTGATGGTAAGGTAGTTACCAAACGCACTATACTATCACACATATCGCAGATTTTTGATCCGTTAGGATTACTTAGCCCTTTGCATAATGCAAGTTAAAATCTTGTTACAACGTTTGTGGCTATTAAAAATCGACTGGGACGACTCCAGTACCCGGTGACGCCACAGACCTGGAACCGGTTCGTCAAAGCGTTATCTATAATTAACACAGTACGTATTCCACGTTACGTAATAGGTAGCCGGACTAATAAGCACGTATCTTTGCATATTTTCACAGACGCGTCACAGGCGGCCTATGGTACATCTGGGATACAGACACTCGCCGAGCAGCATGATCCGGTGATCGTCGGACCACAGCCTTGTGCCGGAGCATCTATGCCCTTGTTAGATATTTAAGTAGATTAGAGTTAAGGGAGCCCGAGGACGGACTCCTGGCAGGAAGGCCGTGTTGGGTAATATGAAAATTGTTGGGTAGTAGGAAAATATATTAGGAAAATGTTTCTGACACGCGGCCTATAAAAACGGAGATCTTGCCGGACTTGCGGTCCAGGCGTCGTCTTGGTGAGATCTTTCCGATATTATTTTACGTTGTAAATTTGTGTCGGCTCGCTGCCCGACTTTAATTTTGTTATTTACTTTTGTACTGAACTATTTTTGTTATTTACTTTTGTACTGAACCAATTATATTGAAAAGAATACGTCCTACGAGTTTCTTGTCGGTTCTTCTCGTAGTAGAGTATTTTCGAACCGACGGTAGCTTCAGTAAATTTCATTTGAATTAAATAAAAGTTACGATAACCTGACGTCGAGGATTTTATTCGCAGTCCACTTTAGTTAGTTTTATAACAATATAATAAATATACAAATATGATAACTGAACAATACATATAGTAAATAATCTACAGTAAACATAACTTCATAAATTATTAATGAATATACTAATACATAAAATATAAATATATCGTAGAGTTCCGACAATATTGATTGAAAACGCTGCGTTACCAGGTTATTAAAAATAGGTAGAGGTTTAACGAGTCGAACAGAATTAGCAAGACTCCAAAGACTGGTAGTCTGTAACGCTGCAATTACTTTCCATAAAATTTGTCGAGTAAATAGGAGTTTTAAGCTAAAAAGTTCCAGAGGAACTTAAACGCATTGCACGATTTGAATGATGCAGAAATTCAAAACCTTCTTTAAGATAAGTTGGGGTAGATGGAATGAAATGATGCTATAAAGGAGAGAAAGATACTGGTAATGCTTGTGGTATATATTTATTTATTTATTATATAAGTTACACCAACAGCATTACACAAGCTAAAAGTGAACACAACATTCGCTATTAAAATAATTTAACTTTTTAATAATGAAAAAAAAATTATTTGAAAACAAACAGCAAAAATTAAATTAGCTGATTAATTTTAGATACTTTGTGGCGGCAATTCGAGGTCATGTCCAGTGTCAAAATCCTACACCACAGACTCCATGGATATTTGAATGGCGCTCTGATGTGGATGTTTTCGAGCAGCAGTCTAGTTTTCAACCGAATTAAAAAAAGGAGAGGGTTCTCATTTCGTCTGTATGTTTGTTACCTCATAACTGTCGACTGGGTGGACCGATTCTGATAATTCTTTTTTATTTGAAAGCTGGTGCTTTCCGTGTGACCCCAATTCAATTCGAAAAAGATGTATAAGGAAACCACATAAGTGTTAAAATTTGCATCAATTATATGCGCCAATAATGATCAAATAACTAAATATCACGCCAACCGATTTCGATGACACATTTTCTCACCTACCTACCACTCGTATTATATTTAGGTTCTGGTGAATTCTTTTTCGTAATATTCCTACGATCATTCGGAAATACAAATTCGGTTTTTATTTTGGCTCATAAAATTTCTTGTTATTTTGCCAATGACAGCTTTATGAATAAAAATAACATCTAACATTTTACGGCGATTGCACGAAGTATTTATTCGAATGAAAATAAAGATGATTTAAATAATGCTTAACAAATATTTAGTATTTATTGTCACGTTACCAATCAAGTGGAGAGATTACAGTTAATTGCAGTTTGATTTGCTGCCGGACACATTTGGAGCGAGCGCATTGGTCGATATTATGTTGATTCTGCCGGGGACATCGGCAACGCTGCGACGACCTCTGCAGTAAATAAACGGGGCGCGATACAAATTGGACGTTGGTGCAGTGCGTCGGTAATCCGAATGGGGATTAATTGAGATTTAATCTTTCTTTAATTTTTCCTAATTACATCTATGTGTTTCAGAATTAGCGTGTTTAAATCAGACAAGTATATTTACAAATAAAAACAATATCCGAAGTCAAATCGAAAAAAAAGTTATTACGGATGCCGTCTTTGTATTTCCGGATTATTGTAGGACGTATAAAGTAGAATTAATCAAAACCTACCTGTGTAGTACATTTCAAATAAGATATGAATCATTGAAATTGGTTGGCGTGACATTAAGTTATTCGTCCATTTGTCGCATACACACTTTTTGCATATATATGATTTACTATATGGTTTTCTCATTTATGTCAGTGTTAATATTGGATCAGCTTTCAAATAAAAAAAAGAATCATCAAAATCGATTCACTCAGTCGAAAGTTAAGAGGAGGAGATTCAAAATTCATCTATTTGTTTTTTTTTTGCTTTTTTTGAAGTCGGTTGAAAAGTGGGTCTCATATAACAAATGAACCCAAAGGCGCGCACAGAGCCTTGACGCAACATGCTTTTTATTTCAATGCAATTTAGTTAGGAGAAGCAAATGAACGTACGGAGCGAACGCGCTCAGTCGGTAACAATTTCAACAACTGTTTGGATGTAAACTGCATTTTGTTTCGCGGTTAGAAGTTCGCACTGGTACGGAATTGATATTGCCTGGTTAATATCAATTACATAAATGCTCTAAAATTATATTACAAGTAAAGATGTGTTTTTGTGATTTAATGGAGCGGAGGTGGGGATAACGAACTTTTATATACGTACCTGGTTAATTATGCGATCCGCTCCGTTTGTAAACACAAACAAATATTAATCAATTCAATTATTAAGTTATAACAAAATATAATTAAAATTTAGATTAGTGAAACTCTGTGCTACGTGCTTTTAAAATATATTGTGCTTTATGCACAAAAGTATTCAAAATAATATATCATTCTATAAGATCATTCGGAAACAGAATGTACAGATTAAAAAAAAATATAAAAATATTTGCCTATATAATTTTTATTTTGACTATAAAATAAGTCAAAATAAATAAATTGGTTTATTCCATAGCATTATCAGAACCCAAATTGTTTCTAATGTTCATAATAGCCTAGTTTCGAATTAGTTAACATTGAGGATTATTGGAATCGAATCCAATACATTCGCTTGAATGGAAACGCCTCAGTCCGCAAACATGCCGCAGTTGTCTTAATTCAATAAGAAGTTTTCGCCTCAATTCATACGTACGACGTTTTGCGTTAAGAGTGTAGCGGTTCATTGGGTTTACGGGATTTATTAGACGTAATAAAAGTGTTTCTCGGAATCTTAAGTCCAAAGAAATCTCTCGCTTTAATTTGGTTAATTTTCTAACCCTGTACATCTGTAGTAAATTTTCTTTATACTCCTGCTAACTTATATACAACGGTATGCAAAACATAAAAACAATGTTGCTTTATAAATCGATGTATGATTACTCTGTTGGTTATCTCACATTCGCTTAACTGCAGTGGCTGCGTGGACCCGATGCGCAATCTGACCGGATATTAATTGAGATTTAATCACCTATTGATATGTTATGGTAATTACTCCAAAGTAACATATTTAACGACTCTCTCGCATCTCGCATTAGTGTGAATTGCACAGAGACGGATTAGGAATTTAAAGTACATTTTAAATTCTTACATCCAGTTAAAATATAACGATAAGTATCTTTTGTTAGTACCGTACTCAGGCATCAAAATTTCCTATCCTATAACAATTACCTCAATATTAAATTTTCTAAAGAAATGCTGAGAGCAAATATATTTTCTATTTTTTTCAGTTTAATTGATTAATATCTTTCGTTATCATTATTTTATGAACGTTTTTATTAATTATTTTATAATGTTATACGATAAAACGTCAATCTTAGCCGATTTTTTTAGTAGTTTTTTTTCTCAAAATTTATACATAAAAAGCGTTTATCGCCAATGTAATAAAAGTTTAAGAAAATAATTACAATTCAATAATGTACTCTAAAATATATCTTGTGTTAAATAGTTTTGCCATCATGGTTTTGGTGTAAATTCTATTTACGAGTAAAAACGTAAAAAGATAATTAAATAAAAAAAGAAAACTAGAAGCACCCTGATGAACTTCCACCGTTAATTGGATATTGAGCTGCGAGATAATCCCATTAATGGGAACGCAATGGTCCCGAATTAAGACGTACCGCGGTCTATAAGAATCCCTGAATGCCTTCCTTGCTAATTACTTTATTGGCGAGGCTCGATGAATTCCAACGCGCCTCGAACGTCGGGACCGGTCCCGCCCGGGTGACCACGTTGGAAACGCAATATGTCACGACCATTTTAATTTAGTAAGATGTTTTCAGGAATAAGTATTATAAATAAGTTAATCAGACGCCACCTTTCAGAAACCCGGTGAAACTATTGGCATATATGTAACTTATTGGAACTTACATGTAATATAAGCATCAATAGCCTAATTGTTTAGGGTACGGTCTGCGAATCATAAGGTCGTAGGTTCGAATCCAACATTAGACTATTGACATGAGGCATCACTTAGCACAAGCTTAAGCTTAGGTACAGTGGTGGTAGGTGCATAAATATTGTCAGTATTCTTTTTAAAATTTATACATGACTTGTATACTAGCTAGTGTTGCAAAAGTCTCCACTTTCCTATTTCTTATATTAAGCTCTCGTGTCTCTTTTACCCACACTGAGAAACAGTAAATCTGCAATCGTTTTCTTCTCTTCACCGTTAGAAAACTTGCCTTTCTTTATACATCCGGCACATCGAATCTTTTATTACTATAATTTGGTTTTCAACTTGATAATATAAAAGCAATATAAATTGCGAAGCCGTAACACAATCAATGCAATTAATGCGGTAGAGTGGTCGTTCGCAATGTCAAGAACATGAGACTTATACAAAACTTGTTAAAAATATAACAATCACAATTGCTTTTTTCTATCATAGGCATTTACTTGTAGGCACTCCGGTCGCGCGGAGCGTAATTGCAGTATTTACGTGCAGTTAGTACGCGGCGGGTGACGTTTTAACGTCGCTCGTAACACACGGCTGCGTATCAGTTTTAGTACCATCAAGTAAATGCCGTAATTTGTTTAAAGGAGGACCAAAGGGAATACATTCCGACATTTAATGCCTCGCGAGGACCTGCGTTCAGTTACTTGGTGCAGAACGAGATGTTCAGGGGAAGTGGATTTACTAGACACATATTCTGTGTATAATTTTAAGTTATTGATTCTCCAGGGGTTCTCTAAAATATAAAAAAATCTTCGATTATTTCTAACTTACAATCGACCTTGAAATCGATATTCAACATTATATGGTGCAGGTCAGGAGTTCTTCGAATTGATGAAACTATTTGTGTTAGTGAATGTGCGTAAAGAGATTTCGTATTCTCATATTTTATCGCACATACCACGAGGTATTTCTCTCAGATATGTTTATATAAAAATGAACTAACTAAGCTTGACATGAAAAATTACTAGACAACTGTTTTTTTATTACCGTGAGAGGAAATGCTTTTATCCACCCTCCACAGTAGGTAACGGTTCCATAGTAGGCATTAATGGCGGGCTAGTGGAGCCTACACAGTGCAGCCACCTTCGGGCAGGCACTAGCTTATGGACCGACATGTAGGTTTTTCTTAGCTTCACCGCAATCTACTGGATAAGACAGCCAGACAGACCCTTCGGAAGGTCGGGAGTGAGGGTGGTGAGTCAAATAACTCAAATTGTCTCAACCTTTTTTTATTTTTTCTTATATGTATACATATAAATACATGATTGAATGAAACGAACGTACCTACTTAATAAAACACTGCAACAATTCCAATTAAAGCAATTCTAAATGTACTATCATGTTGAGTAATCGATATTTAATTAATCTATGGCCCTTAATGGAATGGTTTTGGGGAGAGTAAGGAAGAAGCGTAGAAGTATCTAGTGCGTGATTCTACAAAGTTGTGTGTACTGTAACTGCTAGATTCTTGAAATAGACGTATGGCTATCACATGTCGGGGCTATTACGTACTCCATTATTCATGGCGCGACCTCCTCATGCTCGTGTTACACCGCCGTTGTCTACACAAGCGGCTGTTATCCCTGGATACTGTAATTAACCACACTTTATAACACTCAAATATTAATATACAGGATTATAAAGGGTGGATATTATAACATATACATTTATGAAATGTACTGTATTTGTGTCGAACGAGACCTCTATGTCCAGGTTTCGGAAACATATAGGAAAGTGCAGAAGATTAGATAACCCTAATAACCTGAGCTTTAACTGTGAATAAGTTGCTTTTGATTAACACCATCGTAAGTGCGACTTATTCACAACATCCACATTCATTGTAATCTCGCAACAGCCAAACGATGCTCTTTATATGAACGCATTGGACAGCATCATATGTGGATTTTGTTTAAAACGTCGGCACACAGCGAACTCCACGCTGCACCAATTGGACGACGGGAGATAAACTGTCCGCGGTGCAAAGTAGATCGCATTGTAACGCTATCGGGAATTAATTCCGATTTCATCAGCGCGTTATATGTTTCCGATTGCGAGTGAATACTGAGGGAAAACGAAATGAGCTCAGTGGAAAGCTTTTGTCCTCTTTTTTTTAAAAAATAACGGCATGATTTATTCACCAGACCTTATTTACTATTACAATTTTTTTTCGTCCGCTACAGCGACACTGGTGGGCTCGTGTAGCTTTAGCGCTATGAGGGTGCTGTGGGTGGGACATCTACCTAACCTACCCTGAGACGTGCTTCAGAGCATAGTGCAGATGTGTTCCGGTGCATTCGACTGGAGATCCTGGCTCTCCTAGCCATACACCGAAGAAGGCCGTGGGGGTTTTAGTGAGTCAAACTTCACATAGCCTCCGCCTTCTTGTACGTTTCTTGTTGTCGACTGAAAAAAGAATCCATACCAGTTAGGTTACCAGACAAATACAGACCAACCAGTTAAATATAGATAACTATTTGATTTTTAGAACAAAACGTGTATATAAAATTTGTGTACATCCGGGTTCCGACTGCCCCGGTCTCATCTGCGCACTGTCGCACGTCGACAAACAGCCAAATTACATAATAGACGTTTATAGCGGCCGCGTGACGCGCTACATTATTCATGACGCAGGCTGAGTCTACGCTGAGCACTGTTGACCGCCTAAATGCTTATTAACGCTGCCTATGAAATAACCCTTGGCCCTTAACTTGCAAGCGTTACTATATAACATCCAGATATATGTTTCAGATGCTGTAAAAATGTAAGGGTGCTGTTTAAATCTTGTTTAAAAAAATAGAAGGCAATAGGATTTGTATAATCTATATAAATAAATTAAGTAGGAGTGTCTATTTTTAATATTAAATTAACCGCTTTTTACTACTTATATATGAATCTATAAAGGTTTTGCTTTTGTCTGTATGTCCGTCTATTTGTTCCGGCTGAGCTTTGGAACAACTCTACCGATTTTGACTAGACTTTCATTGGCGCATAGCTGTTGTAATAGGGAGTAATGTAGTAATGACAAATTTATATATATGGGTTTTAATCACGGGTGGACACTGCGGGGCGCACAGCTAAAGATATAATGTAATTTGACCATAAAAAAATCAGTTTTTGCACATGACAGCGATGATTTACAGCGAGGTTGTCAAAGGTCGTACGATTACAATAAGCTGTAACCAATACGAGTAGGTCTTAGATGTCAGTTGAGACTAACGTTACTTCCTGAATCACCGGCGACTATATTAGATTTTATCTCATACTAATCTTTTCTCTAATATCTCATATATATAACCACTAATTGCTTAAATTTATCCCCGATGTATAGGGATGGGCTTACGACATGCACACTTATGGGACCTAATAAGGTAAAAAGCGGACAGCTATTGCTATTTCCGTCTACCCTACTAAAAGGACGTAGGAGTACAACCACTAATATCAGTGTTTTAGTCTATAAGCGTTAATTTCAGAGTTTTAATCAGCAATTAAGATTAATGAGCTTGTCGTATGAACTGACATCACTTAACACACCGCGAGGTCTTCGGTAAAAAATGACTGAAGTAAAACATCGAAAATAATGTGCGCGCACTACTCTCTCCTGTGTCACTGTGTCTGCTGTGTATAAACGAAACGTAACTGTCTATGAGAGAAAGAGAGAATGAAAGTGTGTGCTCGCACCTCTGCGCCTTGTACCTACAGTAATGTACGAAACGCAACTCTCTCTTTCTTTCTTCTTTTAACTTATATCTGCCTCTCAACTTCCTTTCGCCTCGCCCGATCACGCTTTTCGTAACGCTCTCACCAGCTTACTACCCAAGTCAAGTTTTAATTCAATAACCTCGTTAGTTACTGTTTGTAGTAAAAATATTTGCACACAATACCCTGCTAGTAATCGCCTATCTCATTTTTCCTGCAGCCGTTTCTTACGATACCCGCGGGACGACGCTGTATGATGGATTCTTTTATGACGTCGCCGCTCGCGTTGTAAGCGAACGTTCAGGAAATGTGCACAAGAAATATTTCCAGTAGTAAATTGCCAGATTTACTTATTAATTAGAAAAAAGTAGTCGTTAGGCGGCTGCAAGTGCTTCTGCTGTTTGATAAATTACACTGTATATATATATGTATATATATATAAATAGATATATATAATATAGAAATGCATTGGCACGGCAATCGTAGAATGATGTATAATATACTACGAAGTTTTTTCAGTGAGTGAGGTGTCAGGAAGGCACAATTAATTCTTGTATTACATTTTTACTGAGATCGTTTTTCATCCATCAAAAAACAAACCAGTGTTTGTATTTGCTGCGATTGTGGCACTAACCACTCTGTTAAAATAAACACAGATATTCTTTACAATCCTTTATGGCACACACTCTTAAAAAAGTAATTTGCTAGAACCTTTCGATTCATGTATGGACTTTTCTAGGATACCCTTGTAGAATTCCAAGTCCATGTAGAATGTTATTACGCCAAGGGAAACGAGGCTAAGACATGGGAGCTTTTGCTGTAAACAAAGCAAGAGGTTGAGCTTAGATGTCCTAAAAGTTCGAAATCCAGTAAGATGGTAAAAGAAAAACTTTGTCCACAAAAAATATCTTCAATGTTATGTATTTTTAAATATCTCTGTTGTCTATGAAATCTATGAAGATTTCTGAACGTTAAATATTTCAGTCTTTCAAAAGTTATTAATTTAAATCGTTGTCGGATATTTTGAAAGATCGGGAACGAACCTTAAGTTTATATGAAAAGTTCACAACTTCATTAGGGAACGATTTTCGGGGCCGGAATTCCGTTCGATCGACGATCTCATTGCTTAAGAATTTGAATAATATGTAGGAGATAGTTGATGAATAAAACAGAGAGCAATTAGTTCAATTATCAATGATGTTCTCATGACACGATAAGCAAGTCAATTTAAGATTTCCGGCACAGCATGTTTCACTGCTCATACATTTGTCAGAATCAATAGTACTTTTGTCTTTACATATTATTACCAGGGATTTGATTCGATAGTGGCCATCACAACCACTCGGCTATCATAAAAAATATTTCCTAAATTATGTATTAACAATATGTTATTAAGGACAGAATCTTGTACCATAAATACTCAAGGACAAAATTAAACTTTGAAAGACATCTGGTACACCATTTTAATGATTGTCATTCCAGTGTCCAGGTCGCCGACTCAAGTTGCATAGTACGCTAGCAACCCGAGTTCGATCCCCGGTGCAATAAATTTACTGTTGTGATTTTATGTGCTGGTTTACCACGCGCTTGTCAGTGAAGGAAAACTTCGGGAGTCAGTTAATCTGCACTACGGCCGCGTGGCGGACTATGCCCTCATAATATCGTAATAGAGAAGGATTGTGCTCAATATACAAAATATATAGGGTGTAATTTTAGTAACTTCTGGTAGTTTCTTATATCTTTGGCACTCACTGGCCTAATATATATGGACGACGATCTGTGACCTCTACAATGGCAAGAATAACGGCCCATTTCAAATATAAAACAGTCAATTTGGGAGAACCCTTTGATGAAAAGGGAACGCGGGATCCAATCTAAACTAATATACAGTCTTTATGCGTCTCTAATTCTACCGAAAAGGTCTATTTCGCTTAATGAAATTATACGTCTCGCATTATTCTGTTGTTAGAGAATGAGAAGGGGTTGTCTGAAGCGCTGGCGGGGTTGCCAGGCGAATAACAACCTTTCTTACAAAAAACTCGGGGCTTTGTTATGGCAGCTCGAACCTGGAACAAAAATCCACGTGGAAAGTTGAGCCAGCTTTTTATTGTGTCAGGTTTACGTTTCTGCCGTTGTTATGTGTAACTTGGTGAACATTTAATACGGCTTAAGTCGCGGTTAAGTAAGTTTTTGTCGTTCTTACGAAATTTTATAAGGGCGTAAGTTTTCCTTGCTTGTTTGCAGTTTGAGAAACTTTGTTTCGAGATTTTCGTTACGTGAGGGCTTGTTTTTAGGTAACAACTGCTCACCTAAATCATCTGACGGCAAGTGATACATGTAATTGTTCTGATGCCAGTGGCATACTGAGCGCGTGCTCTAAGTTCCATTGTCTGAGTGGCAACTGAGTTGGGACTACAGTTTTGGTCAATGATAGGTTTATTGCAATTTTAAGTTAGCTGATTTGTCGTTATCAACCCTGAAGGCAAATGTCGTCAGAAACCAACCAATCTGAAAATATTGCCTATTGCTTTTTTATTTATTTCATTTCGTAAATAAGTAGGGTTATACTTGTGATATTATATTTATTTCATGTTGTCACATGGCTAAAAATTTTCCTTTCACTAGAGAAGAACATGTTAAATATGATTACATAAATGATTAATAAACAAAATGATAACTCAAATCTACGTATTTCCTTTCTAGGTGAGGCTGAGACGGCGACCGGCCAATGGGGTGTCCCGGGGCCGGTCACGTGACCCACTAATGGTCCCCGACACGCGATCACAATGGAGAGGCGCGACGAGTTGCATCGCCATTGCAGTGTCGCCAAGCAGACCATCTTAACAACACACCCGAGCGGTCTCCAGACACGAGTATCCGTCGAACTCGCCAACTTCGACGCCCTCTGCCTACACTCAGAATGTAAGGCCTCGTCGAAGAAACCGCTGTGGGACAGCCCGTTCCTCAACCGACGAGGTATTTTGGGTGGAGTGTCTGGACATTCTACCCCGGTCCTCGGGCGGAGAAGTGACGCGGTGAATGAGGGAAGATTGTCACAGCAATGCACCCCTGTTATGAGGAGGCGGGAGGTGGACAGCCCCGGTGGCTCCCCCTTGCCGCTGAGGAGGGAGCTGGAGGAGGAGGAAGGATGTGAGGTTGATAACAGTGTCATCAGCGGCTGGTTGAAGTTTCGAGACAACAAGCGGGTGAGTCAGTTTCTATTTATTTGTTGTTTTATAATGGATGTGTTCATTGCATCCAACCGGTTGCTGCAATATGATATCTAGAAGTTTCTTTAACGAACTGGCATTGGTCGCAAGCTAATCACGCAAAATGTTGGCTGTTATACACACTGTAACATTATATTATATGCAGAATTATTATTAATGTTAACAGCAAGTATACATTTATTTATATCATTATAACCGCATTATTACATGAACAGGACTCGCGTAAGTTTTAAAACATTGTGAAGAAACAATTGAAAATTATTATTTTTTAATTACATCCTATTTACCGGGGCGTGTTTATTTCTTTGTAAATAAAAATAGTCTCAAAAGATTTTTCGCAACCGGGGCAAACGGTTCCTTTATACACCACCTAAAGAAAAACTATAAGGAGTTACGGCGAGGTGTCACCTTTGACTGGTTAATCAAAAAACGCGTGGAGCAACTAAAATATGATGAACTGCCTCAAATCTTAAGTACGAAGGGAACTTAGGTAACACAGTAGAGGTATGAAGGTATGAGGAGTAGAGTCGAGAGCGTGAGAGAGGCGTAGTGAGGCCGCAACTGGGCTAAGGGCTTTTCACCTCGCGTCCTTAGTGATGTCCTAACAACTGTTATATTATTTCTACTATATCGATACACTTTATTAATAATTTTGTTTTATCTTTTGAATGGAGTAATGTTTAGCCTGGCCGAAATAGATAGAGATAGCGATCGCTATCCTCGTTTTCTGCTCATTAATCTGAGAATCTGCAAAACTAGTTAGTAGTTAATAATTTTTAACCTCCTAAACACACAATGACAATTATTTTTTTCATCCTCACTGTGCTGAGGAAGAAAAAACACATAGAACTATTCCGTGTCGACTTCCTCCCGGATCTACCTTCACGGCGATAGTAAACTTATTTATATGACAGTATATAGTAAATATTTAAAATAAGTAATCGATGAGCGATATTCGAGATCTTAACCCGAATGAAGATCGCAGATGTGGCAATATAATAATGTTTCGTATATATAAGTCCTGTTATATGATAAATTACCACATAATCGATAAATTATCCTTGATCTATGCCCCCTTACTTATCGAACATCAAAGTAATAGGCGAAGGCGTTTTGTGCTTGCCTCGCCGCCTAGTGCCAGCACTGCCAGACGCCGCTAAATCGCTGACTCATTTATAGCTCATTTTGCTTACGGCACGCTATTAATTTTATCTAATTGCCGCCCAGCATATATAAATACATGTGTATCACTCTAAGATACAAGTATATTTACGAGTAAAAACAAACCTGTTTCAAATCAAACGTAACGGAGCAAACATTAAACGAATGTTAGTAATATTAGTCATTTAAAAATTGTTAGCATTCATTTAAAAAAAATAAAAAATTCGATTCCATCGATTCGACTTCATTCATAAGAAATATATAAATATATAAAAATACTATGAATGGTGTGGAGTCGCGAGTGGGGACACGAACTTTCTTCGAATAATATAGAAGCATCACAATTTGCAATAAAAAGTCCTCTTGATTTTATTTTAATATTCCTGATAAGTATTTATTGAAGTAAATAATAATATTTAGGAAATTTTGTATTTTAGAAAATAACAAATAACCTAAAATTAAAAACATGTCTGTTTATTTTTTTTTTGAGAGTATAAAATTAAATAAATAATGAATTTATCCTTATTAATATTTCGTTAAAGCGTCACCTGTGATCAGAGAGTTGAACTACAAGCTTAATAGTCACGCTATCGGCCGCGTTTATAAGACTATAGCACTTCCGTTATGTATTTTTCTTACGGTTTTAGTCTCACATTTTTTTTCAATCGCGCAACAGAACCCCTATCTCCTCCAAGCCTGTCGTAAGAAACTTCGTTCCAATATTAAAAGCAGATAAAACTAGTTACTTAGGTACAACTATTTGTATACACAAGTAAAGTAATACGTGTACAGATATTCCTTTGTCTGTCTGTGTCATGGCCATCCTGGTGCGTAAATCATGCGGATACCAATAAAGATGGGCACTGACAAATTCTCGTCGATAGATTGTTCTCGCCGGGGCTTTGGTTTGTGACATGTTGCGCGCAAATTACGAAATACTTCTCTACTCAACATGCTAGAAATTTACTCTTAACTTTACTAGCTGTTTATTTTTTCTCTTTACAAGTAAATTTTTATTGTAGCCGTAACAAACTTTTACGTATCTTACTGTATTGGCGGGAAACAATCATAAATTTTTATCGGTAAAGAAAAGTCTCTGAACTTAAAACAACCCAAAATGTTGGTCCTTAGGGTCTGCGAAGAGATGTCGGGGCTCTTTGCATTCTCTATCGCATTTACCATGGGGAGTGTTCTGAAGAATTGTTTGGAAACATCCTAGCTACAGGTTTCCGTTACCGCACATCTCGGCAGAATTCCAAATCCCACCCCCACCATCTTGATGGTTAGCGTTCCTCGATTGTACGTTTCTCGTGTAACTTTCTCGGGCGACAGTGATCACTTAAGATCAGGTGAGCCGTAAGCTCGTTTGTCACTCTCGTTGTATTGAACTCTCGGCTGAAATATTGCAAGACACTGCCCCAGTGTTTCAAATTAAACCGATTGCAGGCAAAATTTCTTCTGTTGTCGTGCGCGTTCCCTAAATAACAAGTATGTTAAATGATTATGACTTGAATAATAGTGTTATTAATACAACTTACTACATTCGATAAAAATAGTTGCCAAGCATTGGTTCGAATCCTCATTGATGTAGTATGTTTCTGATCACTTTTGTCTACTTCTGATCAACCCTCTAAAGCGATATCGGTCGTGAGCGTGTAGCCTTTAAATAAATAAATTAAGCGTCCTAGTTACGAGTAACTAAATACTTGGTCAGTAATGGAACTAGTATATTTTTAATTTAATACTTATTTGTAGTTTAGTATTATTTGCAAATGTTTAGATCATAATAAAAAATTAAATGCGAATTGGCAATATATAATAATAATATATTTGTTTGTGTACTTTTTGCAAGTAGTTGGTAGTAAGATGCTTAAGAAAAAGGAATTACAGACGCTGAAGTATTCTTTTGTATTGACGTTCCGCGGACTCGCAGACATTACGACGTAGTTTTTTGAACGTATAGCGCTGGAAACTTTTCATCGGGGCCAGTCAGACAGATGACGTCGGGCTCCGTAAGGTACAAGTTTGTTTTTCTTTTCGAAAGAGAATGACAAACGGTAGTTTGTGAATGAAATGAAAAAATATTCTTTTATGTTTTGATTTTTAAAAAGATTTACTCGATATACTAGTAAAGAATTTTGTTTTTAAATTTAGCGCAAGCACTAGTTGATCGTACTTTAAACGAGATTGCCCTTTTGTTTTACACCGAAAATTTTCATTGCATTATTTTTTAAGCAATAACAGACTAACGACTGAGCGGCTTGAATTACCATCTGACGGTAGGAGATTCGATCTCGATTTAGCCCATAAACCAGTTTACTATGCAGAAAAAAATAACGTGCTTGTCAAATATCTCCCTTCCGCTTTTTTGCTCTTTATTCAATGCTTTATAAACAGTGTTACAGTGATCGGATTTAGTTTTAATATGCGCCGTTTTGTTCGATAATCTGTTTCCATCAAGACGGCAACTTCATAATACCTCCCTCGTAGAAGCCCTCCTCCTTATTTGCGAAGAACTTGGACAGCCACTTTTCACAAGCCTCTTTTGAGTTCAACTTTACACCACCAAGGGCGTTCACCATGGACAGGAACAGGTGGTAATCACTTGGCGCTAAGTCCGGGCTATATGATGGATGCGATAAAACCTCCCATCCGAGCTCCCGTAGCTTCTGACGAGTCATCAACGAAGTGTGTGGTCGGGCGTTGTCGTGGTGGAACACTGCACCCTTCCTGTTGGCCAATTCTGGACGCTACTGGTCGATCGCCTGCTTCAAGCGGTCCAGTTGTTCGCACTAGATGATAGAATTAAGTGTCTGGCCATATGAGAGCAGCTCATAGTGGATGATTCCCTTCCAATCCCACCAAACACACAGCAAAACCTTCCTGGCCGTCAATCCCGGCTTGGCCACTGTTTGGGACGATTCACCGGCCTTCGACCACGACCGTTTTCGCTTGATATTGTCGTATGTGATCCATTTTTCGTCGCCAGTCACCATCCGCTTCAAGAATGGGTCGAGTTCGTTCCGTTTCAGCAGCATATCGCAGGTGTTGATTCGGCCCAGAAGGTTTTTTTGCGTCAAATCATGCGGCACCCAAACATCAAGCTTTTTTTTGTATCCAGCCTTCTGCAGATGGTTTAAAATGGTTTGGTGACTAACTCCCATCTCCTGGGCGATGTCACGAGACACCACATGCCGGTCTAACTCGATGTAGTCCATGATTTGATCGGTATTTGTCGTCGCAGGTCTTCCGCCGGCTGGCTTATCCATGGTGTCGTTTTCACCGGCTCTGAATCGTCGAAACCATTCCTCCGTGGTTCGAAGTGATAGAGTATCATCCCTAAAACACCATTAATCTCACGGAACGTTTCTCTAGCGGATTTGCCTTTAACGAAGGAAAACTTTAAAATAGCGCGAATTTCGGCGTTAGTGAACTCCATGTTTACACGTCTATAACTGTTGAACGCAATATCCAAACTAATTATGCATAGCGTTGTTTTGTAGGTTATGTCAAGACCTTTCAAATTATGTATAGTATTGCTAGATACGAGCTCTGTAGCGCTTTGTACATAGCCGCGAAATTCAAAAGACAAAAAGGCGGAAGGGAGATATTTGACAACCTATAATTTTAGCTTCAAACATTTGGTAAGTAATAAGCTAACTAAATTTACGTAAAAACTTTATTTCATATGCTTACAAATGTATATATATAAAAAGCATCTTAGTTAAAATCCACAGAGCTCAGGAAGGTTTATCAAATCAAAAAATAATACTAAAATCGTTTGTTCATAGTGAGGTGTTTTTAAGATTAAATTTTAGACTTGAGATCTCAATCTACAACGTTGAACTTTTATATTTTCTTGAATTGCCAGATGTTTTTGTTAAGGAGTAGTTTGTAATTAGAGTCAATCACATGATTACTTCAATGAAGAAAGTAAAGGAAGTAACGAAAGCATTAGAGTATGGATTGATGTTACACAACATATTACAAACTGGACGACATGTTTCGCTTATTGTAATCAAGCATGAAAATTTACATCGCTGTCAACAATTATTATGTCAATATTTCAGTTAGTATAATTTGCAGCAAATAACTCTAGCGGTGACCGTTAATGCGCAGAAGTCGAAAATAAAGCTACACTCACAGGGGGGGTGAAAATTACGCGGGCGGCAATACGCAAACGCTTATCGGCTCTCTGGTCTCTGACTCTGTGGTACTCAGCGCCGCTCGCTCCTGGTGTACAGTCGCTGTCCAAATTTTATATTAATTGACTTTTGTTTTCGGATAATTTTGAATTTATTTGTTGACTGAAACTATAAATTTGTTTTTAATTTTTTAAGTTGTGTTATACTTTTATTATCAAGCTTTTATGAATAATGAATTCATTTGTGATTTTAAATAGCAAATATAATAAGTACAAACAAAAACCCTTTATTCATAATTTGTAGAAATAAACAATTGCATGCGCGACTGTACACAGCACAGCTGTCCCTTCCATGTTTCTCTCAGCGTTATTTGCCACTAACTCTAGTCAGTTATTTATTCAGTCATCTATATTATAATGGTAAATTAAAAAAATAAAAGTGAACAAAAATTAACAATATAAACATATTTCAAAATATAATTTTGTTTTTAATAACCGCATACTTAACACTTTCAATTTTCTTGGAACCTTATTATATAATTACCTGACACAAATAATTATGCAACATTTGTTGTATTTTATTAATTTTGGAGTATCTTTTAAAACATATAGTGATAGTAATGGTAAAATTATTCAGTGATCAACTGCTGAAATTTTGAAATTGAAACAACGGTCCGATAAAATGTTTAATGTTCCGAAGGAAATATCGCGTCGCTCCGACAACTCCACACCCATTTAACTTTTTAAATCGCCGAGATAAACCAGAAGCGCCGCTGAAATATCACTACACATTAGCTAAGTCCCCGGACAAACAGCAGGACAATTCCCGCCATTAACAGGAAGGACGTGTTCGTTTTCCCGCGTAAATCATAGCGAAGCCAATAAAGCCGGGCGCTGACAAATACTGGCCGTCGGTCGCCTCGACGAGAGGCCCGGGTAATGCAATGAAATGCTTGATTACGGTGCCAACTGTAATAAATCATGACCGTGTTATGCTACTTTAAATTATTGATACTTTATGATGAACGCGAACGAAACATTTTCTTCTTGTGGTCTCTAGTCCTACCTAGCTGCCTAGCTACGGTGCAACACTTTGCGGTGGCGTGCGCGACGTTGAGTCAGTACGACTAACGAACCGCACGCGTTCTCGTTAACAACATCCTAACAATAAACTATTAACAATATCCTTTCTATCATTTAACAATCGTATGGTAACAATCTTAACACGTACTTTTCTACTGAATCGTCTGCAATATTTCAAAAGGTACTAGCTATCGATAAAAACATTGATAGTCTAAGTTTGAATCAAGACCTGGTGATGGAGTCGCAGCTGGCTAATACGGAACCACATTTCCGTTTTCGGTTCCCCGTGTACTTTACGTAATCCTAAAGTATTTAACCTCAAAATATGTATAATAAGACATTCCATACGCATCTTTGATCTTTGTATTTTCTTAGGCTTGCACCGATGTTTTCAAGTCCATACAGTAATACACAATAGTTATCTAAATAGTAAACTTACGAACAGTTATGAATTCGCAAAGCGGTCATTTATTTCTATTATTTCGACGCATAGCATGCGATTATTTGCCATCAGTTGACACTTTTGTCAACTAAATTAAAATTTCTCAAGTATCGGCCGCATCGAAAGGGGACCATTAACCAACGGCGTTCTATCACATAGACAGCTAATTTGCCGAGAAAGCGACCCACAAGGAAATATTGGCAGATAGGAGTCGCCCAAATATGGTTACTTATCGAGAAATATTGTTCTTGTACATAAAATACGTTGCACATTTGGCAAAACAAATATTGTTATCATTATTTAAAAAATGAATAAATTATTGTATTGATGAATGAATGAATAAAAAAATTGCTATCATACAAACTTTTAATTAAATTTATCATGCGGAGTAATCATTAGAAATTTTTGGAAGTAGTGTTTTCAATACAATGAGAAAGAAAGTTTATAAATTGTATCTTGTTGCCTTGGACTCGGTGGAGAGACGCGGTTGGAGTTTCATTGTTGATGCAACGAAAGTTAATCTGGTCATGTTGGAGACAAAACATAAGGCTTATGTAAAGGTTTTAATGAGCAGGAATCTCACATAACCTTGCATTCTACCCACAAGGCGGGGTATTTTTTGAAGACGGGAGGCTTTGACAAAAAGACAAGAAATTATAATGTTGTTACACTTAACCATTCAAAATACTTTCAACTTCGTTACGGAAAACGTCTCAATTAACCCAACTCTAAAAAATATTATCCAATATATTTTCCGGCGCGTGAGGGAAAAAAGAAAATTTTCAAAGTGGCGGAATTTCAAGGCATGTCGGAATTAATCAAGTTTAGCGACGTTTAGGTGAAATTTCCTTCTAATGAGGCTCCTTAGAATGGTTCCAGAAGTAACAAAGTTATGCGAAATCTACATTTTTGCTTTTATATTATCTAATCAAAAAGCATAGGCACAGATTTGTACAATTTTTTATAATATATATTCAAATATTAACATTGTCAAATGACATCGTCTGTCATAATGTTTCCAGCCCTTGGAAAATTCGCATGGCCGGTATTGTTAATGTGTGATTATAAGAGAAGTTGAGGCTCACATCCGCTCGCGTGCCAGTTGGGTGTGCCCCTCAAACTTTTAATTAAAAAGTTATTTTTCTATCGGCACTCGTCTGAATGTCGGCCATTGTCAACGAGTTGTTAGTTAAGCCTAAGTGTGCCCGCCAGGCCCGGGACATTGTAATGTATGTTTACACATTTTTTGTTTGTGAATTTGTGTGAATTGAGTGTGATAATCCGTCTATGGACATAACGAGAAGCGGCGGCAACCCGTTTTGCATGATTGGAACTGCATAAGTAATATTCACAAACAATTAGTCCATATAATAAGTATGGATACAGTAATTTTAGTAGATTATAGATAGTAACTTTAACAACTCAGAGGACGGATGAATGATTGCCAGTTATTCGTAATTTGTTATAGTTTAGATTTTTTATATGCTTTTGCTGCTTCAAATTCTTATTACTATAGATAAAGTTACATCTAAATTATTATGTTCATATCAAATGCTTTATGGTGTGTACTTGCGATTTATCAATCCCAAACCTACACGCTACAGCTTCACAATTGACCCATGAAATATTTTGTCGAAGCAACGAATTTTTATGTCTTCTCTTCAAACGTTCCACACCGCGGTATTTTAGGAATTCTCATCGACCGTCGCAATACGAGGCGGTTTAATGGATCTTTAAGTTGGTTCATCTTTATTATAAGACATGGAAACGCTATCCTACATTGTGAATTGTGCTTTAATTTTACAACCTTATAATGTAAATATTTGAGACTACTTTGTATGTATATAATTTCCATACAATACCATCACCGTAACTAGTCGTGTTCGTTTAATTAAACTCGTTTAGTTCTCTTCATCATAGGATGTTAATTCTCAATTACCGAATGACACTGCACCCACCAAATAAGTTTTAGGTGTGTTACAACCGGTGGAATTGTAAAATATGAGTTTAAGCTTATTTCATTTAATAAAAATTTGTCGGTAGTTACGACACTCGAATGGAACACACATAACTATGTATCGTATTCAAACCGTTTGACACACGATCTCGATGATAATGATGATCTGTCCAGGTAGGGCAGATCAATCAAACACTAAAGCATTAGTAACTACAAACTACTGCAATAGTATACGGATATCTAAAAAGAAATGGAGGAATTATTTTGAAATTTTACATCCGATGTATATCGCAATAGAATTTCAATATACCTTAACAATATCTTGACGGGTATTTGAAATAAGCTTATTCGTTATTTCGAACCAAGACCTTGTGAAAAGAGCATATTTTTCAACAGTATACGATACACGAGTGGCGCCTACGGTGTAGATTTTCACGAACAGCGGAAATCTCTGCTTAACAACAGTTATGTGAATTGTTAGCTAAATAAAGGTCACAGACCATTTTTTCAAATTCAATTAAAATTCACGGCTATTCCTTAAAAAAATCCTTAAATCGAAGAGTATGTAGAGCGCGTCTAAACGCGCTCTGTCAACGTCGCTCTCGAACTCCCGTCAATATATCTCCAGCCGCCATCTTGGACTAGGGCTACTGCAGTATTTTATCTCTTTTTCCCGAATATGTATGTTCGAGATGTTTTTTTCTGTAACAGATATAATTTTTATAGGACTACAACATAATCCAAATTCTTCATAAGTTATATTATTGTCATAAATAATGGTAGATCAGGATTTTTTTAATCAGCGGAATTCAGTTTTTATTTCGACTTAACTTTTTCGACTTAAACACTTATTTATTTCTTCCATTAAAAATGATTTCTCAGCTTCTATAAATATGAAGTACTGGTGTTTATGTGTACACCAATTTTATATCAACACATCCGACATTTTATGAAATATTTTGATACATGTGCGCACAAAACAGCGTGAACAATGTGCAGCACAATTTTATTTTGATTAAATTTTTATTAATTATTTTTTTTTAATTTTGTACAGGGAAAAATAGACATTTGAAATACAGGTTCCTGAGCCAAATTATTTTTAATTTTTATGTTTAATTACGCCGGTAATATTTTTGCAACCCTACATTGAAAGTGAGGTGAAAGACACCGAACAATTGTTCAGCTGTAGCCACTGTTTAGTATGTCAATGGGATCGTAGGCATTCAAAGTGTGTGGATTGTTTCAATCACACACTGTAATGTCCACACAATGTCCACTGCTAAATAAAAGGGTTTCACCTTTTTATGAGTGGAGTGGACATTGACTACTTGCCCGCAGCTCGTGCAAAAATGCTTTTAAAATAATAATAAAAATATATAACCAATAAACTATGATATTAATTTTTACGGGATAGATTTAAGCAATGGGATTCATGTGGGATCCAAAATGATTGGTTTAAATTATAATAAAAACCCTACAAGAAATAAAAGGACAATGGACGTTCTCTGGTAGGAATAATTTATACTTATAAAACCTGTTTTTTTTATTCCACAGTTCTTCTTAAAACCGTTAATTAAGGATTTCGGTAATTAATTAAATAATTTATTTAACAAATATGATATATGAATATTTATGGTCAAGCTAAATCACGAAGCATTTTATTTATTTATTAAGACGACAATCGTTAGAGTAAAATCATGTTTCAAAACCAAAATGCTTTCAACTGCTGCTCGATTCTTACTTAATCCGAATATATTTCCTAAAGATGACCCAAAAATGTACTTTATCTTGTGGTGATAGAACTTAGAGTACGATATACTATTACGAATATAACAATGTCGGTAAACGATGCGTCTCAACAAATGAATTATTTATTCAGTGAAGGAATTAACATATCAAGTGAACATAGACAGCGGGATCACGAACGTTCTAAGAATTTGATTTATAACGGAGAAGGTACGTACCTTATGGATACAAGAATGTTAATTTCTTAGGGGAAAGCGGCAATCGAGATATCGTTTAATATCCAACAACAACGGTAGATATAGCGTAGAATTCTAATGTGAAGTGGAAGCAGGACTAATACTCCTGGGTTTTAGGCTCGTGAATGAACGTAGGGCTGTTGTTTTCTTCATGGCTTCATCCTCTTCACTGGTTACTATAACCAAAGTATGTGAAGTATATGAGTAAAATTATTATTATCGCAATGAAAATACAAAAACTAGGGTCCTAAAGGTGAAGTAGATTCAAGTCTGCAGTTCATGTAGCACGTGTGGGTGGTGGGATCGACCGGTGGCCTGCACCCTCTCACAGAAAACCAGCGTGAGTGAGGGCCTCCTAGAAGTGCCGCGTTTCGACAGTAAGTGAGAATCCTGGCGCCCATATTCTCTACCTCAGGGCCCAATAGCAACTGGCACTCATTATACTACACGTATCGCGACAGATTTTCTAGGGACTGTTGCGTTGCGTGTAGGAATAATTATCCAGTTGGCCCCTTCCTGTCTTTTATTCCCTGTCCCACAATTCCTCACCCTCTTTGACCTTTCTCCTTCCCTTTCCTTCCCACCCCGCTATGCTCTTTTCGTGACATGGCGACGAGTGATAAAATAAAATACCCCAGGAGGTACCAGTGTCTTAGAGACTGGAGAATCCCTCTCTGAGCGAGAGCGAGAGATGCTACCCTCTAGCTCTGGCTCAGGCTGCCCATCGTATTCTGGGGGGCACATCAAGCGTCGTTTATCACTGGCTGCTGAGTTGCAAATCAGGCTAATCACGGGAAGTCCCTCTCCACTTTAGCTGTGGATCTTTCTAACATCCAGGGGACTTCACTCGGAATTTAAATGCCGTCCACCACCATCTCCCGGACGGAAAGGCCAGATTTGCTTTTCCTGACGGAGACGCAGATTTCCTCCCCGACGGACACTTCATATCTAAAGTACTTGGCCTATAGCCTGGAGCACTTTTGTGCCACGCGCCGGCGTGTGTGTGTACGTCAGGGAGGGAATTTGATTACCATGAAGCTCAGTAGATGCCAGAGGCGAGAACCTGTCGATCCTTTGGGTGCGTTGATTGCGAGATCATTCGCGTGTACGCGTGCCTTCCACGGAGTCTCATGGCGGAGATTCCAGAAACTGACCGGCTCTTCAAGGCACCTGCACGGTGTCACTGACAGAATGTGAGCAGATTCACTACCGCAGAATTGTGGTTTTAGGCGACTTTAATGCCCACCACTCTGACTGGCTTGGGTCAGCGCATTACTGACCATGCGGGAAGGTCTGCTCACGATTTTACCATTGCCAATGGTCTGACTGAATGGTACCTTCTCTCCTGCCAGCTAATTGCGGATGTCGTAGACCATTCGCCTTCCTTTGTGGACCTTCTGCTGACCTCTCGCCCCGAATCCATTCGGGTGTGGGTCGATGCTCCTCTCGGGTCATCGGACCATTTGCCTGGATTCAGACGTGGTGCCTCTCACCGCCTCATCGCAACCACTTTCATCTGGTAGACGGCGTGTTTGGCACTACAGGTCGGCAGACTGGGACTTGGATGCGCTCTTTCTTTGCATCCTACCCATGGGGGCAGATTGCTTCAAGTCAGAGGATCCTAGCACCTGCGCCCAGTTTGGTTGCCGATGTCGTGCTGCAGGGCATGATTGTTGTTCCAAGCTCAGCGAGTGCCGTCGGTGGCAGATCTCGGCCCTGGTTTGGCGGGTCCTGCCGTGACGCACATCGTCGCAAGCGGGAATGCTACCAAGCTTGGGCTAGGCAAAGGCCGCTAAGGATGTAACTCTGACTCACTCAGGAAAATACAACTCTGCTTCAGGTTCTTTAGAGGCAAATTGCATTGGCGAAATCCAGACTACGTTAGGAGAATTGGCGAGAGACTGGCACCTGCCATCACAACTTTCGTGCGTTCTGGTCTCTCGCCAAGGCTGTCCAGGGTAATTTCTGTCAGTCGAAGCTTCCACCTTGCGCGGGGAGGATGGTTCATTGGCCTATTCGCAAGGGAAAGCCGATCTTCTTGGTCTCTATCTTTGCGGAAAACTCGACTCTTGACGACAGAGTGCCTCCTCTAACATCGGGTGTGAAACCACAATGGCGGACGTCCGCTTCTCACAGTGTGCTGTGCGGAAATATATTCGCCCTGGATATCAACAAGTCGAATTGCCAGGCCCGGTGGAGTATCTCTGTGCTGAAGAGTGTGTACTTAGAGCTGGCACCAGTTTCGCTTATTCAGACACTCTTATGTCCTCAGCGTTGTCCCACATTCATGGAAGACGGCTCTAGTACGCGATTCCTAAAAGGCGACCGCTCAGATCCCTTCCGTCCAACTATGGGCCTATCGCTATCGCACTTACTCTCCAAAGATTATGGAATCCGCAATCAACCGCCAGCTCATGGGCTACCTTGAAGAGCACCAGCTGATCAGCGACCGCCAATATGGCTTTCGCAAGGCCGATCGGCTGGTGATCTTCTGGCTACTAACTCACCGTTGGGCGCAGGCGGTTGAGGAGTAGAGGTGAGGCACTGGGCGTTAGTTTGGACATAGCGAAAACCTTCGATCCGGGTCTGGCATAAAGCATTATATGAGAAGCTTCCTTCCTATGGGCTTCCTGGGGAGCTCTGTAGGTGGATCGGCAGTTTCCTTGCGGAACGGAGTTAAAGTCGTCGTGGGCAGCTCATGCTCGAACCCCGGACCGTAAATGCTGGTGTTCCCCAAGGCTGTGTGTTATCCCCGACATTGTTTATTTCTGCATATCAATGATTTATTTACGCCTGGTGGCGTTTCATTGCTATGCGGATGGCGAACCACAAATGGATGCACTGTATTTCAGCCGCAGCAATATCTCTCGGGATCACGTCGAAACGAGTGTCGGAACATACTTGTGTCTGAAATCGAATCATCCCTTGTGAATTTCCGATTGGGGGACTAAATTTAGTACAGTTTAACCCTCCTAAGACTCAAGTTTGCGCGTTCACCGCCAAAAAAGCCCCTTTGTCGCATCACCACTCTTCGAAACACTCACCTTTGTACCCAAGCCAGAACATTGGCATTCTGGGCGTCGATATTTCGAGTGTTGTCCGGTTTGGCGGTCATTTGGAGCAAGGCTAAAATGTGGCCCTCCAAAAACTCCGGAGTACTCAACAGGGCCAAACGGTATTTCAAGCCGGCTCACCGCCTTAAACTGTATAAGGCACAGGTGCGGCCTCATATGGAGATACTGACTTCGCATCTCTATGGGCCGGGGCTCCCCAATGCAACTTCTTCCGTTTGACCGTGTACAACGCAGAGCTGCTCGAATAGTCGGCGATCAGGGTCTCTCCGATCAACTCGACCCTCTGAGTCTGCGAGATGTCGGTTCTCTTTGCATCCTGTCACTTTTACCAGCAGGTGTTCACGAGGAATTGTTCGGAATCATCCCAGCTACCGATTTCCATTACCGCACATCTCGGCAAATTCCAAATTCCACCGCCACCATCTTGATGGTTGGCGTTCAACGACTGTACGTTTTCGCGTAACTTTCTCCACGCACTGCCAACTTGTGGAATCAACTGTCGCCAGCGGTGTTTCCGAACGTTTACGATTTAGGGACCTTCAGAAACGAGCCTATTCCTATCTCAAGGTCGGCAACGCACCTGCAGCTCCTCTGGTGCTGTGGATGTTCATGGGCGACGGTGATCCTTAAGATCAGGTGAAGGCCGTATGCTCGTTTGCCACTTTTCATATAAAAAAAAAAAAAAAAAAAAAAACTAAAATAAAGATGTTGTTGGATTGTCCGATGTTCGGTTTTCACATTTGCGTTTCTGGTAAAATAATGTTTCTATGCTCAATAGCATAACCTTAACAATTTAATTAGATATAAATAATATTACCGTAAAGATTAAATTTTCATTATAAAGATTATATTTTTTAAAACGATATTCGGAAACTATTCCTCAGAACGACTACAGATTTCGTAGCCATTCGTAGCTCTCGTAGCGTCCTCACAGGGGTCGTTAATCCTGCGCTCTCTTAGGTGCGGTTTGCCCAAATTGAAATTTGCTGTTGTCTGTATTCCTCCTTCTTAATACGCAGTTTGCTCCATTTGTAATTTACATTGAATTGTATAGCATCCTAAATGTAGAGTAATGGATTTCTGTGTTGATTTTCTTTCTATTTTGTAAATGACTATTTTCGTGAAGTCTATTAAAATTAGACTATCGAAAGTTCCTCCCACTGCATGCAGGAAGAAAGTCAAAACATTTAGTCCGGTAAGGTAGATAGTCATCATCGTCTGGGCCACTTTTATACCCAACTTACAAGGACGCGTCTGCAAACTACCACTGTCGATGCTAAATTTACTGTACTTTAATGGTACGCATCGCGCTGGCGTTACTCCTTAAAATTGCCTAAATATTTATTTAAAATAATTATTGTCCTACTATTATATAATTTGAATGAAAGTTAATTATATTTTGCGATACTCGATAATATTGCTCTCTGATTTCCAGGCATGTAATGAATACAATTTGTTCAAATAATGGTTGTCAAATATCTCCCTTCGCCTTTTTGTCTTTTAGTTTCGCGGCTATGGCCTGAAGCGCTACAGAGCTCGTATCTATATTACTATACATAATTTGAAAGGTCTTGACATAACCACAAAACGACGCTATGCATAATTAGTTTGGATATTGCGTTCAGCAGTTATAGACGTGTAAACATGGGTTCTGCTAACGCCGAAATTCGCGGCTTGGCCACTGTTTGGGACGATTCACCGGCCTTCGACCACGACCGTTTTCGCTTGATATTGTCGTATTATGTGATCCATTTTCGTCGCCAGTCACCATCCGCTTCAAGAATGGGTCGAGTTCGTTCCGGTTTCAGCAGCATATCGCAGGCGTTGATTCGGTCCAGAAGGTTTTGCGTCAAATCATGCGGCACCCAAACATCAAGCTTTTTGTATCAGTCTTCTGCAGATGGTTTAAAATGGTTTGGTGACTAACTCCCATCTCACAGGCGATGTCACGAGATGCCACATGCCAGTCTATCGATGTAGTCCATGATTTGATCGGTATTTGTCGTGCTGGGTCTTCCGCCAGCTGACTTTTCCATGGTATCTAGTTTCTGGCTCTGAATCGTCGAAACTATTCCTCCGTGGTTCGAAGTGATAGAGTACCATCCCCAAAACACCATTAATCTCGGAACGTTTCTCTAGCGGTTGCTGCAGCTAACGAAGGAAAACTTTAAAATAGCGCGAATTTCGGCGTTAGTAGACTCCATGTTTACGTCTATAACTGTTGAACGCAATATCCAAACTAATTATGCATAAGCGTCGTTTTGTAGGTTATGTCAAGACCTTTCAAATTATGTATAGTATTGCTAGATACGAGCTCTGTAGCTGTACATAGCCGCGAAATTCAAAAAGAACAAAAGGCGGAAGGGAGATGTTTGACAACCTATTATATAGAATCATTTAATATTAGTCTACACATGATATTCTAGTGATGTATTTTAAACATTCGTTATTTCGAACCGAGACCTTGTGGAAAAGAGCATATTTTTCAACAGTATCGATACACGAGTGGTGCCTACGGTGTAGATTTTCACGAACAGCGGAAATCTCTGCTTAACAACAGTTATGTGAATTGTTAGCTAAATAAAGGTCACAGACCATTTTTTCAAATTCAATTAAAATTCACGGCTATTCCTTAAAAAAATCCTTAAATCGAAGAGTATATGGAGCGCGTCTAAACGCGCTCTGTCAACGTCGCTCTTGAACTCCCGTCAATATATCTCCAGCCGCCATCTTGGACTAGGGCTACTGCAGTATTTTATCTCTTTTTCCCGAATATGTACGTTCGAGATGTTTTTTTCTGTAACAGATATAATTTTTATAGGACTACAACTTAATCCAAATTCTTAATAAGTTATATTATTATCATAAATAATGGTAGATCATGATTTTTTTATCAGCGGAATTCAGTTGTTATTTCGACTTAACTTTTTTGACTTAAACACTTATATATTTCTTCAATTAATAGATTCGTCGGCTTCTATAAATATGAAGTACTGGTGTTTATGTGTACACCAATTATATATCAGGCACATCCGACATTTTATGAAATATTTTGATACATGTGCGCACAAAACAGCGTGAACAATGTGTAGCACAATTTTAATTTTGATTAATTATTTTTTTTAAATTTTGCACAGGGAAAATAGACACATATTTGAAGCACAGCTTCCTGAGCCAAATTATTTTTAATTTTTTATGTTTAATTACGCCGGTAATATTTTGGCAACCCTACATTGAAAGTAAGGTGCAAAACACCGAACAATTGTTTAGCTGTAGCTACTGTTTAGTATGTCAATGGGATCGTAGGCATTCAAAGTGTGTGGATTGTTTCTATCACACACTGTAATGTCCACTGTAAAAAAAGGGTTTCACCTTTTTATGAGTAGAGTTGACATTGACTACTTGCCCGCAGCTCGTGCAAAAATGCTTTTAAAATAATAATAAAAATAGATAACCAATAAACTATGTTAATAATTTTTACGGGATAGATGTAAGCAGTGGGATCCAAAATGATTGGTTTAAATTATAATAAAAACCCTACAAGAAATAAAAGGACAATGGACGTTCTCTGGTAGGAATAATTTATACTTATAAAACCTGTTTTTTTTTTCCACAGTTCTTCTTAAAACCGTTAATTAAGGATTTCGGTAATTAATTAAATAATTTCTTTAACAAATATGATATATAAATATTTATGGTCAAGCTAAATCACGAAGCATTTTATTTATTTATCAAGACGACAATCGTTAGCGTAAAATCATGTTTCAAAACCAAAATGCTTTCAACTGCTGCTCGATTCTTACTTAATCCGAATATAATTCCTAAAGATGACCCAAAAATGTACTTTATCTTGTGGTGATAGAACTTAGAGTACGATATCCTATTACGAATATAACAATGTCGGTAAACGATGCGTCTCAACAAATGAATTATTTATTCAGTGAAGGAATTAACATAGCAAGTGAACATAGACAGCGGGATCACGAACGTTCTAAGAATTTGATTTATAACGGAGAAGGTACGTACCTTATTGATACAAGACTGTTAATTTCTTAGGGGAAAGCGGCAATCGAGATATCGTTTAATATCCAACAACAACGGTAGATATAGCGTAGAATTCTGACGTGAAGTGGAAGCAGGACTAATACTCCTGGGTTTTAGGCTCGTGAATACACCCCGTAAAGATTTAAGGTAGTGTAAGTAGGGCTGTTGTTTTCTTCATGGCTTCATCCTCTTCACTGGTTACTATAACCAAAGTATGTGAAGTATATGAGTAAAATTATTATTATCGCAATGAAAATACAAAAACTAAAAATAAAAGATATTGTTAGTTGTCCGATGTTCGGTTTTCACATTTGCGTTTCTGGTAAATAATGTTTCTATGCTCAATAGCAGCATAACCTTAACATTTTTATTAGTTATAAATATTACTGTAAAGATTAAATTTTCATTATAAAGATTATATTTTTTAAAACGATATTCGGGAAACTATTCCTCTAGAACGACTACAGATTTCGTAGCCATTCGTAGCTCTCGTAGCGTCCTCACAGGGTGTCGTTAATCCTGCGCTCTCTTAGGTGCGGTTTGCCCAAATTGAAATTTGCTGTTGTCTGTTCACTCCTTCTTAATACGCAGTTTGCTCCATTTGTAATTTACATTGAATTGTATAGCATCTAAATGTAGAGTAATGGATTTCCTGTGTTGATTTTCTTTCTATTTTGTAAATGACTATTTTCGTGAAGTCTATTAAAATTAGACTATCGAAAGTTCCTCCCACTGCATGCAGGAAGAAAGTCAAAAGAAAACATTTAGTCCGGTAAGGTAGATAGATAGTCATCATCGTCTGAGCCCACTTTCAGACCCAACTTACAAGGACGCGTCACAAGCTTACCACTGTCGATGCTAAATTTACTGTACTTTAATAGTACGCATCGTGCTGGCGTTACTCCGCTTAAATTGCTAAATATTTATTTAAAATAATTATTATCCTACTATTATATTATTTGAATGAAAGTTAATTATATTTTTGCGATACTCAGTAATATTGCTGCTCTGATTTCAGAGCATGTAATGAGATACAATTTGTTCAAATATATAGAATCATTTACTATTAGTCTACACATGATATTCTAGTGATGTATTTTAAACAACGTTCACATTCTTCCAAGCCGAGTTGAGTAGATGCCTTGTATCACAAGGGCTTTCTGCTCGCGAGCCTTTGGTAAAGCTGTGAAAGCCATAATGTTGGTCCATTATGGCTATCACAGCTTCACTAAAGGCAAAAAGGGAAACAATAAGAATAAGATAGAAATCGTTTTCTATTTGTTGTTTATCATTCATTCATTTCATTGTGATTTGAACTACCGAACACGATATAAAATGAAAGCAAAAAGGTATACACATGGGCGATGAAGTTTTCTTGCATTACGTAACATAAATTCTATTACCCACGAACATGATGCCATCGTAGCTAGTTCGGGAGGGACTATGAACTATGAACTTTCTATATTAGATAAAATAATCCCTCAGCTCATTAAGGTTAACCTACGTCACGTGTTCAGGGGATGTGACGCCCCGCTCACATAAAATAATATCCGATATCCTCTATAAGTCCATGTGGCGGCATTACTCCGGCGCGCGGCGGTGTGTAATTACCTTTACAATGAATCCCGGCGATTGTTTGTTTGGTCGCAGATTGCTGCTAACTATATTTTCCTAGTTACGTTAGGAATTCAACGTATCGTAGAATTATTTACTTAAGTTAATATATTGTTCTTACATTCGTTTTAAATTATGAAAATGAAACAAATTTTGAATCTTTTCAAAAAAAATATTTAACTTAAAAATAAATTGAATTTTTTTAAATCTCAATTTCAACTAATTTGATCTAGTCTTTGTTTAAATAAGATTTAACATAAATATAATAAAATTTCATCTTCAATTAATTAAAATGTTAAAAACTTATCATATCAAATTTTTTTTTCTACTATCTACTAATAGCTGCAATGGAAAAGAAATGAGATCAACACGAGTGGATAGGTCACTAAATAATTATAGATATTTTTAACTTGAAAATTAAATTACAACAAAAATTACGTCAGCTCTTACTTGCTTTTGAAATTTCTTTACTGGACTACAAGACTATGCATATTAAGTACAATTTTAATTGGAATAATTCTCCTTAACTACATTCTACAAAATGTAGTCTAAGTAGAAATCAATATCTAAGAAAAAAATTCCTGCATTATTTACTGCAATATTCTATTTTCGTTGTTGAAAGGGAAGTAAAACAGCTTGAACAAAAGTGGTCATTCTCAGGTTTCTTGGGCACAATAAAGTTTAAGGCGGACGCTTTGAACGATATAATCTCGTTTGACACTCGCTTTGTAAGCTACAAGTTTTGTCTTTTTTATTCAGAGGCCATTTTAGTTTACAATAGAATAAAATATAAGCTCTTCTTTTTCGTTAAACTGGCGTAGAATAGTATACATTAATTATATAGAAAAATATCATATGTGACAGGAGATGAGAGTGGCACTTATTGTAAGGTTTATGTAAACTAAATTATCTAGTATATTTACAAATAAAAACGAAAACCGACTTCACATCGAATTAGACGTTAAACGCTACTACACGTGGACACAATTAAAAATCGGTCAGACAATCACCTATATCACATTTCCAGTCATGAGTCTAACCCGTTCGTAGTGCAAGTAGAGTTTAGTAGTAATATAAAAGCTGTTGATAATAAGTAAAATTCACAATTTAGCTTAATATTGTAAAGTGTTTGACGTGGCTTTGGGAGTCGCGTTCAGATTATGCGTGCAAAAGCTATGTCACCAGATATAGATGATGTGGCTAGAAAGGACTTGTTAGTGAATTCGAAGATCGTTCGCGTATTGATGTTTGAATGTTAACGAAATAAGTGACCAACATGTAACCTTTAAAGTATCGTCTTTTCAGAACTTCTCGTAAATAAAAAATGCGTTAAAGTTAACAAGTTTAATATTTAAAGCACAAACACATGGCATAAAATTGTAGATGGGAGTCTTTCCGACAATTAAAGTACTTTTATAAAGAAAATGGAGGTAGCATTAATTGTCGCCGCCTCTAGAACGTAACTCAGCGCTCGCCTCCATTAATTGCAAGGGGTTAGGCAGAACGCCAACTCCTCCATGGAGTTAGACACACTGACCAGACTTCAACTACTGTTTATACAAAGCCTGTCCAATTTATTGATTTCATTTTCCACGATCTGTTTGTCTTGTTCAACGTGAAATGGTGCTATCAAAAGTATTCTCTATTAAAATGACATTTAATTAGTTATTTGATTTTTAAACTATACCTAGTATAATAACGCGCGGGCGCCCTCTTTGTATTTCCGAATTATCATAGAAATACGAAATAGAACTATGAATAAAATTCGAAATAGAATAATCCAGAACCGAATCAAACTCGTCAAACTACTCTTGAAGTAGACCGTTTCTAATAAAAAATTGACCATCGAATAAGGATGGCTTGCTCTTAAATTATTCGTCCAGTTGTCGCGCACATAATGCAAATTTAAGACTTATATGGTTTACTCATGGATGCCATCGATATCGGAGGCACCACTTTATCAAAATCAGTTCACCCAGTGGTAAGTTCTGAGACATAAATAAATACAGTCGAATTGAAAACCTCCTCCTTTTTTGAAGTCGGTTAAAATTAACCATAGGCTCACTTCCTGCCACACCACTCAAATACAACTAAGGTTTGCGAAATTGAATTCCTAAGATAGGTAATAGATTTAGTTGTTCCACTATGAAATAACAAAATACCACTATACACGTAGAACACTTTTCTCCGACGATTGTAAACATTTCACTTACTTCATTCGAACACGTATCACGGCATCTTTCGAACTTTCTAGAGTGAAATATTTACGTGAATTACAACAGCGGCCCATTACGCTGCTGAGGAGCGATTTCTTCATATAAATGTAAATGCTACACTATGGGGTGTGAAATTACGCTCCGAATCACAATGCTCTTTGATTCGCGCGCCGCGGGGGCTCCAGCCAATTTTTATCGTCCTTTTTCCCGATGCGATCGATTGTGCATTTGTAATTTATTTGCTATTTCTTTCATATGTGGAGACGATTCCGTTTTTGATTTTGATTACATAGGTTTTACCTTTTCATATAACAGCAACATAGACAATGTATGGCACATCGAGCAGTACTCTTCTCTAGGTTGGGTTTCCAATTCCATTTGAGCATACATAACGTAGTATTAGTAGTTTGTTTGAGTAAATCTACAAAAACATTAATACCTTTTTATTTTTGGCATAACGATGTTGTGTACAATGATAAAATTAATCAAAATTATGAAGCAAAACCTTTATATAAATGTAACATCTCGTGATAAGGACATAACTTTCATTTATTTTTTTCACTCTCGTTCTGAGACAAATTTGATTAAATTGTTTTTACCACTAACAAACACACGATGTGGCATGAGCGGAAGTTAATCTGAGTATACTTAATCATATTTAATGAATTATTGCGATGTTCCTATCACACCAGGGAATATATTTTGCAATGCCTTCTCTGACCAAGTCAATCTCGTTTGGATAAATCAATATTATGAAAATTTTATCTCCAAGTTCTTACGTATGATCATATTGTACAACAATACATATTTCTTTTCGTTATTTTTGTTGTAATCGATGGTAAATCTTGAAATAAATTTGATGACCGATTAACGTGTGGTCGACTGGAGGAGCATTCTCATTAACTTGTTTTTGCATTTTGCTTTTCGTAAAGTTAATTTAAATTAATAATTTAATATAGTTTTCTCTTCAGTTTTGTTTCCTGTATAAAACATTTTTTGTTCGCATATAACAATGAGGTGTGTGTAATGCACCGTGTTATTAACGAAGCATTTCTTAGACTAATTAACGAAGTTGTTACCTCACGACAATAGAAGCCAATGACTGCCACAGTCAAATGTTATTTAATTAAGAACCAGAAACTACTAGAACTGTAAACTATTAAACAAATACTGTCAGTATACATAATTTGATAGTTAGACGGAAACAAGTGTATAATTTGTATGGTCGCGTGCTCAGGGAACATGTTTAAACGATTATATAATACTTCTCATGAATATTGAGTGTAATTTTCGCCAAATTTCCGAAGCAGCGCCGTCTAATGTATTCAAATTGCCGGCCATTCTGAACACACGGCAGCATAACCAAGTCCAATCTCTTATAGAATCGACATCATCTAGTTCTTATTGCGTTGTGATAAGAATTTGAAAGGAATTAAATTGCTACCTTGTGATGACGGAATATGATGATATCAACACAATCGTTACGTTGTGACTAAAATTTTGAGGGCGATATTCTATAGGGTTCATAACAAGGACCTTAATAAATGATAATGGCGTCATCAGGACCATTCAAAGAGTCTTATTAAAAACTAGTAATTTCAATCAAGCGACCATTATTTCCACTATCCAACTCCGAATGAGTATAATATGTCCCCTTCCCCACGCCCTGATGACAATTTAGAAGGCATAGGGTCCGATATTACTTTCGCAAATTACTTTTCTGTAGGCGTCGAAATATTCAGCGGTTCATTGATTTATGTCCACACAATTTACTGAATTATGTACAAAATTTATTTACAATTGATTCTCTTAGGGTTCATGCGTATTCATATCCCTGGTTCTCTGAGAGATAACTATCTAGATTATACATTGACACTTTCCCGAACCTTTGTAATATATGTATTTTTGTGTCTCACTTAGAACACAAAGTAGCGTTTTAGTGCCCTTGACCATGCACTCGAATCCACCCTTGACCTTACTATGCTATTTCGTGGAGAATATTATGACAAGTACAACTTACGTGTGCGTGAATTGCTTAACATCTAATACAGATAAATAAATCTGATAAACTGTTTGTTTGTGTCCCCCCCCCCCTATAACATTACTAATCTTTTTTATTGTTTTAATTTAATTGCTGATTTTTAGCTCTGCTGACGGTTCTTACCGCTTTCCTGTTATTGAGAATATATATTATTAATTAATTATATACAAAATATGTATGAAATTGAACATATTTTCTAGACGAGAAATGTTTATCGGATCTTAAGAAGTATAGACCTTGCACGTTTGCATGCATGCAGCATGCAAATAAAACCGCAATCTACTATGTCAAAATTAAAATCAATATACGCGTAATTCCACGGAGACTATGGCTTCGATGCCTTAATTAGTGTGTAGAGTGATGACGGAGCTTCTTTCAGGCAATTCACTCTGATTACAGGCACTCGGCAGTTGAATACAACACTTCCAATCGGCGAACGGAGTAGTAGGAATGAGGTCTTCAGAGCAGACGTACAGTTATTTTGTACAATAAAATGAAATTCCCATTGACTGTGGGGCGTGCTCCTCGGCTTTTTGTGATCCGTTAGGGTAGAGTCTCTGCGAAGAAATGAGTTAGATTAGAATAGAAGATAGAAAAGAATGAGTTGTTTTAAGAGCCAACATGCTGGCCCGCAGATTTGCACGCTGTTTTCAAAATGTTAAGCTCACGCTCTTCCGAGCCTACTGTACAATTTCCTACATTAGTATTCAAGCCTAATCAAGCCGTTAGTATTATATTATATTATATTTTTATAATCTAATCTAGTCTAAGGTTGTTAATTGATAGTTATTTAATGTAATGATAAGTCTAACTTACTTCATTGAATTTATAAATTGTTATTATATTATTATAAAAATAATTTCATTGTTTCATAATAGCAGTGGCCCTTTGGCTCTTACAATTAGTCGTCAGTAAACCATTAAAAATCTGAATCTTCAATAGCCATTAGGCTAACGATGTGCGAATTATAAGGTCGTAAGTTAGAATCCACCATTCGACTATTGACATGAACCATCTCCTAGCTTAAGCCTTAGCTTATTTGGAATGGTTAACAAGAATGTTAGTAATATTTGTGATTTTTAAAAAGAATTAGCATAAAGTCTTGCGATGGTTCAAATTACATGACTAGAGTGTAATTTCGTATGTAACAACAGTTAGTGTCCGCCTTTGAATGGAACGTTTAATCGATTACTTAGTTAATCGACTGGCAACTTTAAAGTCGAACTATTCCCATTTAAAGTTGTTCAGCCGTCGCCCGCCGGCGCTTGCATCGTGCGGTTACCGACTGGTTACTAGTTATTGTTACTAACCAAATTTAGGTGAAGTTCACGTCACGTAATACGTCAACAATTAAGTTGTAAAATAATAAATATGGTCATTTTTTAACGATTTAATGCTTTAGCTATTGTTACGCGTGATATTGTTGTTCATACATTTGTCGCGCGCATGCTTATTGAAATTTAAGACTTTTATGGTTTTCTCACAGATACCGCTGTCAGAATGTGGCCAAACTGGAATGGGACCACACGGAAAGCGTTTAAAATAAAAAGAGAATCATCAAATCAGTTCACTCAGTCAAATGTTATAATATAACAAACAAACATATCGATGAATTGAGAACCACCCAAAGTCGGTTGAAAAAGGATGAGAATCACAGCTTTAGGAAAAGTCTCGTTCATAACAAGATAGAAGGTTACCTAAAATAAAACTGCCTTACTATCTGTGTTACTGTTAATCTCACTGGGGAGTTTTACACTCGGAACGAACCGCACTTGCACACTAGGTAATGCGGAAAGGAAGTCTTTTTCAGACAAAAGAAAAAAAAAACACTTTTCGGTTCTCGCGCGCGGCGACAATCCCCACCACTCAGCCGACTTAATTGCGAGTGGTAAAACATACGGGGGAAGTTATGGCGCACGTTGTCATCACACGCAATAACACACACGACACGATTAAGAAACGGAGCGTTATAGAACTGCGTTGTCATCTCTATATGACTACAGTTGTCCACTGCTGGTACTATTGACACTATTATTGGATAATAGAATAGAATAGAATATTTATTTACTAACACAGATTTGGTTACACTTATAAGCATTTCACAAACCAAACGAACATACATGTAACCAATGCAGCACATATTACTGGTATGCAGTGACCCCCAAACTAAGCAGACGCTTGTATCTTGGGAGCCAGAGTTGCGCTGTGGAGTTAGCATTATTGCACAAAGTATTAGTTTTTTCATAATTTAATTAATAAATTTATATATACGTATATATATATATATATAGATGTGTGTTTGGCCAGGTATATATATACAGGCGCGTGTGTGGGTTAGCATAGTTTTTAACCGTGGTGTTACTCGCGGTTAAAACTATTTATTTACATTTTTATGTAATAAAAGTAATTGCTCCTTATTACATCAGCTATAGGACAGTGAAAGTCCCGTCAAAATCAGTCGCGCCGTTCCAGAGATTAGCCGGAACAAACGAACAGACAGAGAAAATTTGTAAAAAAATGTTATTTTGGTATATGTACCTTACGAGTACATTCATATGCATGCAGTAAACAGTGGTTGTTTTAAATAGTAAACAATTTTATTTATTTGTATAGATGTTAATAAATAATTTACAAATGAGGCAGCCTTTAAACGCCGGTTTGTGTTGCCGCGCTCAATGCCGTGCACTGCTAGTGTGGCCGCGTTCGATATTTACATTTTTTGTGCTCCCTCTGTCCCGCTTCATTTGGTCACAATCAGACTCAAACGTGTGCTTTAAATAAGCATATTTGATTATGTCTGATTGAGCTTCTGAATATAGTTACAATTGGCTACTTGTGAAACTTGTTTGTTTGTACACAATACGCGCCTGGATAAAATTACGAAATTATTAAAGGGGTATTTTAGAATAAGTATTGTTAATTGCCGCACCGAATGAATTAATGAATATACTTTACAACAACAAATACATCACAGAAATAATAGATTTTAAATTTTGATATACCACGGCATAATGGCATGCGCTATGGACGATTTTATTGCTAAGATATCGCTAAACCATCACTTTCAGGAAACCTCTGGACGCGTAAAAATTTGTTTCTAGAGAGGTTTTAAGTGGATCTGTGGCTATATCTCTTTTTTTTGTACATAGAAAAAAAGTATGATCATTGTCACACGCGAATAAAATTGTGTGCCGAAGAAAAAGTGTCTTGAAAAGCAATTTGGTGACCACAATTAAAATCATCAATGAAAAGAATCAAGAAATGGGAGACGAAGCACAATGTGTTTTATCATGGATGCTATTGTTAGAATTGGAACTAGAAAGGACCGCGCGGGAAACACCCGCTTTTAAATAAAAAAGAATCATCAAAATTGGTTCACCCAGTAGAAAATTATGATGTAACAAACATAAAACACACACAGACAATTGAGAACCTCCTCTTTTTTTGAAGTCGGTTGAAAAATAACACTTATTTATTCTTCCTTGCATTCAAATTCAAATAAATATGCACGTAGGTAGTTTTTTTAAAACTACTTTCATGTCCTTTCACCCCAACTCGAGTAAAACTATTTTGTAAACGTCCTCTAGTTTTTATCGAACTTATGACATATCCATTATTACAGAGTATACCCACGTGATATTGTGTATTTAAATTGATACTCTGACACCACTTCGACTTAGATAATTGACAATAGAACAACCTTGTTGAATGGATTAAACTAGTACAGCTAAATCATAAACAGGACGCAACTTGGGATCAAGGCAGGTAACATATTGAACCAATTTAAGGGGTCCGGCCCCTGTTAGTTGTATCTATCGCTTGCTGTTCAGGTGTAATGCATGCTGTTCAGAATTAAACGACAGAGGTTGTGAGCGCAGTCCCGCGCTCGTTCCTGTTATTGAATCAATATATACTCAGCACCGGACACGAGAATTGTCCTGTTGTTTATAAAAGCAAGAACGATGGAGAATTTAGCTTGTATGATTCCGTGTCAATGAATTTTTATTATCCGTTTAAGAACCAATTACGGATTTTATTTCGGCTTTCGATACCCTGTATGGGTAGTCGAATTTCAATAATTAATTCGATTGACAAAAGTGCGCTCGGCGCAGTTCACAATGTGAACAGGAGCGTAGTAACATATGGCGCCGGTACCGAAGCGAGGAAACCAAAGCAATACAACTTCACGCCACTCATAACTGTAGCAAGCAGTGGGGGAGACAAGCGTCCGCCCTACAGGATGTTCCGGAAGACAAATTCCGTGTACAGTAATGGATTTACTTATTGAATTATAAGTTCAACGAAAACCGACTTCTGACTTCTCTTTCTTCTTTTACATTTGTGCGCCTTGTCGTTAAGGAATATTTACCTAATCTTAGTTTGTCACTCTTAATCAACAAGCCTCAAGCAACAAAAAATATTTCAGGTAATTTTTAGGAGCCCTGCTACATCTTCGGAGTCAAAGGTCCTACGCCAACAAAATTAACATGGGACCTATTGCTACAAAATCTTTTAAAGAGAAAAATAAATAAAATTGGCTCAGATATAATAATAATTATAATATTCTTATTAAATAACAACAACAGTACTACTAATTACAATTATAACTACGAGTATTAATACTTTTTATGTTTCGCTGCCACCTAAACTAGGAATTTCCTGTGCGATAGGTGACAGTCCTTTCTCCCATGACTATTTATATTTATTAACTATTTTAATAATAGGCATATTGTTTGTGTATGAGTGTGTGCGTGTGAGTGTGTGTGTGCTTGTATGCGCGCGGGTGTGTGTGTGTGCGTCGGTGAATGTGTGAGTGCTTTTCAATTGACAACTTTTAACATATTCTCCCAACCTTCATAATTTAGTGTTTCAAGCCACTTTCAAATTTCATGCTTCGTTTTATTTAAATTTTTATCTCTAATATTTAATATTGTATTAATTTTGTTGTATATGTCAGGTCCAAGAAAACAGAAATGTTTATTAACAAAAGTTGATTTGAATTTAGGCATTTTTACTTTGTGTATTCTTTTATTTGATTATATTCCATTCCATCCGTTTTCCAACTAGTGAACTGTATTCCTTTTATAAATTATTAACTGTTCGGCAACTTTTTATTCTGCACGCAGTGCTTCGAAAACATTCACTTCTCAAGTTCGAACCTGCACTTTTCAATACACAGCGCAGACATGACAGGGTTTGCACCATTGTGGCCCACAGAACTGATTTCGCTAGACATCAATTTTACATCCTAAGTGCCTTTTTGTACAATAAAGTAAATAAATTATTACATATATACCCATTACCACTAAAAGAATGTAAGACACATATTACCGAATGGCTCCAAACCCTCTCGTATGAATTTACAGAAGATCTTTTAAAACCATAATAAACAGTCAGAGTAACTAACTCCCTTCATACTTGTCCCTACACATACAGTCACTCTTCAACACACGCAACCTTTCACAAACAAACACAATCACACACACAAAACGATTAAACTAAATAACATTATAAGTTGTTAATTTTACTAAATTTTTATTTGTATTTGTATTTAACTGTTTGGAGTTGGGCGTTAATAGCTGCGACACAGTTTTTACTACTGCGGCTATTATCGAACTGGTTTGTACATGAATTTTTGGTTTGAAATAAAATCATATTATTATTATTATATATATATTATTGGTGATGAGAAATGAGGGCACAAGCACAAGAAAAAACTTGAAGATAAAGTAAAGTACAATAAACAAACATTTTACATACTTAATGCGTAAAGTTCTTAAATCCCATCTCATACACGTAAACGTAAATCGCGGTCCACTTTAAAATGTATCATAATTCACGGAACAGACAAGAGAGTAGAGAGAGAGTGGACCATACATATACACGCGGCCAAGAAAAAGTTTGTCGTCGCCTTGAATCGAGCGCAAAACATTAGGTGTATTTAATGTCTTGGATTCGTATCGTAAAAAGTGTTTAATGTTTAATTAATAATACGATAGATATTGCGGGTACAGGTAAGGTTACAGTCTATACATATTTGTCCCACTGCCTCCTCTGTAAAGAATGTATTAAGGCATGCGCCGCACGGCCCTAGTTGCGGATTGTACGACATGGAGGTTTCCTCACGTTTTTTTCCTTCACCGTCGAGCGTGAGGTAAATCAACAATTTCAGTGGTGCCGGCAGCGGGGATCGAACTCGCATTGCCAACTTACTATGCAACCGAGACCGCCCGGACACTGAGCTACCACGTCTTGTACAGTAATAAAATATATATGATGGAGCGCATGTTAAAGCGCACGCAAATAAAACATCACGCTGTTAGTGACTGGGAACAGCTGGCCGCCGCGCTGTACGTTATTGAAGAGCACTCATTTACTCAATATCTCATTCATCCTTATTTCAATTAGCATAGTCAAAGATTATATCTCATTTTATAATACCTTGGCTAATTTGGTCCAGTATAATATGTAATAAGAAATTTATCTAACTTATCAAAATTCGGAGAGACAAACTATACAATAACTACTATTACTTACGTGTTAGTTTCTGTAATATTCTAATAAGTGAAACGGGATTCAGTTTTTATAATAATTTATTAAACGTAACTATATCAAGTTATTAGGAAAATTTACGATATTGCGTAAGGCAGGGAAGAATCTTTGTGTAGAATTATTCGTAGACCTGATCAGAATCAATCAGGATTTCAATGAAAATAAAGTCCCTAAATTAAGACAACATAATTCATTCACACCGTAATAATAATAAAATTATTTCTGCCATCGTTCATCAGATTACATTTTACTAAAGTCCACCACACTATGACCTCATTCTGCGCAGGTCAGTACTAAAATAAATAATAAAATCACACCGCACACCAGCACGACCTATGCATAAAATTCTATCTACCTTAGAAACAACAAAATATTGTACTTTCAGCTGACGTTTTAAAACATTATGAGGTAATTCAGTAAGCCGGATAAGGACATAATAATTAATATTTCATATTTCGAAGATCGAACATTAAATTTCTCAGTGTTCACTGAAGGCTGATACGAATCGTAAATTTAGATAAAAATTCAGAGAATTCCCTCAGTAATGAGGTCATCGCTTGGTTGGAAATTTGAGGGAAATGTAAGAGCGGGGAAAACTCTTGAAATGAAGATTTCTTCAAGTTAAAGTGACATCGCGACATTGAAATTAGGTTGAGGCCCGTAACAGGAGATGGCCGAGAAGGAGCAGCTCCGAATTATGTTTCGGATATCGCTTCTATTCTATTCATTACATTCTCTGGGATTTAAAAAATAACATTTCTCGGATTCGCAACAAGAATTCAAATTGAAATGTCATCGCGTAGCGTCAGAGAAGGCGACGTGGCATATTGCAGGGGGCTATCTTTAGCAAATTAACAAACGTTTCCGCACGATCCGATATTGGATCTTAACAGATAGGGATAAAGAGTTGTGTCAGTGCAAGTGCACAGTTTGCCGTTCTTTATTCCTATTAGTGCAGCGGCTCGTGCAGCGAATAATCGCTTTTTAATGAAAAGATTAGTGCGCTCTCAGCTGCCATTGTCGCGCCACAATCAATGGGGCGCCGGCCAGTTCGAGAATTTTCCAATTTAGGATTCTTGCTGCAACATCGATCGGGTGTCGGGGCAAACAGCAATAATTTCCTTTGTATACATACTCGACATTTCTTTATTTTTATGAATTTAGCAATTTTGTGTTTACTCTGTAAATACGCCCTGTTCAACCTTTACCGATAAATTTTATATATAAACGAACTCGCAGAATACCAGCACTACACAACGCACTTTAATTCAACATACACGGGTGATGACGTCACACCAGCTGAGACGTATGCAACCATATCGTATTCAACCCTGTGCCCCTTCGGTAGAAAAATTGTTTGGTCTTAATATTGACTTTAATTTCTTTATCTCCTTTTGTTAACGTTCCTAATTTGAATGGTGCATTAAATTGTCTAAATTTCTTAATCAAAATGCTAATAATCTAAGTAATGTAATAAACAAGTGGAGAGTGCCAGTTAGGAAATACTCAACAATAGCCTTTGTGTCCAACCTCATTTCTTAATGCACCTAGAGGGAACAAAGACAAAGAGAAAGTTTCCCAATTGCTAAAACAAAGGCAGTCAAAGAAATCATTGACGAAAGGGCCCGCCGTCGCAATGTTCCTCCGATGTTCTTAATTAAAAATGTCTCACTATCAAACAATAGGAAGGGGACTTAGACTATGATATTGTAACTGCACTTTTTATGTTATTAAAGAGTTTGCTTTTCGTTTAGTTGTCATTGGGATAAAAATGCTTAGAATAAAATTAGATTTGAATTATATTAAAAAATTAATAGGAGTGTCGGTATTTATACAAATATATTGTAGGTGTAGTAGAGTCGCGGTTGGCCATTTATCTCTGCTGACTCCTGTAAAGATAAACGATTATTGAGAAAATATACAGGAAAATGACACATGCCTAATTGTTATATATAATGCACAAAAAATCCTACCGCCACATTACCTTAAGATGTGTTGAGACTCCCAGACAACTTCCGCTGTCTGAAACGTTTGACTTGGTAAAGTGTATGTTGTTGTTCTCATACCAAATGGACTGTCTGAATTTCTTCATTTGTCTATTTTCTGTCTGTCATTTTATAAATCTTGTACGGCCCAGCATTTCACTATGCTCACATTACTGCTAAGTGATATGACAAATGTTAATACACACTACATCGCCTTAAACATAATAATAGTGAACAGTTTCTTATGACCATAATACTGATGTTTTAATTACCGACCAATCTCCGTCAACTCGCCGACGAATGAGTTATAATATACTCGTACGCTGTATTTTTTTAATTAAAAGTGTGGCTGGCTCCTTTTTATTATGACGCCAGTGTTAGGGTCCGTTCCGTTATTTTACCTCCTGCGATTCTCCCGGGCCAGATGGGGATAAAAAATCCGCACACTTGTACAGCGAAGGGAAAATTAAAACAGCCGACGTCTGATTATTTTCTTCTTTTATAAAGAGTCATATTTAGAAGAGATGAAGAGGGCTGGGTTAATTGGATAAGTTAATTAATAATCAATACAAGTTCATGAAGCCAATTAGTACACATAAGTTAGTCCAAAGTAAGTATAAGTTATATCCTTGTTTGTAAGCACTATTTAATGTATTACTTGCAGGAGGCTGAAATATCGGTATTCATTTTTTTTGATAATGATAAAACTCGAGTACTAAAAATAAAAAGCAACAAGTCAATTACTGCAGCAGTTTACGAACGTTAAGTATTGTTATATTTCTTTTCCTTTTGTCCAAAAAAATATTTATTTTTTATTATTTAATTAATTAAAATTAAGAAAAAATATAATTAGAAAAAAAAGAACTTGTGCCGAAGAGGGGTTGGCTCAGCATGTGCTGTGCTACAAACTCCTTAGACTTACGACAGTGGAACGCAATTCCGTGGTATATAAATATGGTGTTACATATACTTATATTTGTGATAGATATATTAATATATGTACAACTCTATTACATTTAAACATATTTCAATATCTGATGATATTGCTAGAATATTCTATGTGATCATACATTACATAATTTATATCAATACTCGTTTAATTTATTTAACCCCGTCGTTCTATCTGTTTTCTTCAATAGTCTATGTTCAACACCCTGTTACAAATTCTATGTACACATTAATAAATTTTTATGAACTTTCAGTGTGTCCATAAATCCATTTCTGACAAGTTGTTAAAATCCTGAAACTGAAATAATACAAGTGCCAGTGTACATTCCGCTTCAATTCACGAGCGTTTGACTGTTCAGCAGAGTTCTGTTGGTTAGGAGATTGTTAGTGGTGATCCAGGTTGACGTTGCAAACATTATGTAACTAACACGCCAGTCAAACAGGGAGATAGTTACAGAGTTACAATTCTCTACGATTTCTGCATCTGTAATTATAATTTCGTGAGTTGAGAACAGCTTTATTGAGGTCAATAAGTTAAAGCATGAAAAACCTAGTAAAACAATTTATCGCTGTCCTTAGATACTATTTATAAATATTTTTACTGCACTAAGTGATCCCGTAATTTATGCAATTAAAAGTCCTCTGCTTGCCTGCTAACAAATCAAATCCGTGTAATCCACAGTACTATATATATTTATTTTATTACTATATATAGGTATCGAATACAAACGGACAAATCAGTTAACAAATAGACTACAGCAGTGTAATATAATTTCTTAATCATGAATGGTTATCAGCATAAAATAGAACTTCCTTCCTTTTACCTTTCTGTATATTTTATGATAGTAATTTATTTACGAAGTAGTTTTTATTTAGATTGCTCTAAATAACAGTTTAGTTGGCAGTTTAAACACCATTATATTTAAAACTAGAAAAATGAATCGCTTGCCGTCTACCGCTTGCTCCGTATGGTAAAAGTTTTAATCCGGCGTCGACGGGCATTGTTCGGGCAGGCGGCTGATTACCGCCCGTCGCGCGGCGCCTCCGAGCTCGTACCGCGTAGCCCTGCGTTACGTAGCATCGGCTACGTAGCACCTGCTCGTCTTTTTTTTAAGTATTCGTTAAACTATTGCGTTGAAATTACAACGGCATTAAATGAAAACAAAATTATAGTTGATGGATGTCAACTGGAATTCTCAAAAATATAGATATTATATCTTTTGTATTCGTATTATATTGTATAGTTTTACTTGAATTCACATCTTACTGCACTGAAGTAATAGGTATAGTTATTAATCACGGGTATAAATATAATGTATTTAAATATTTAATCCATTTATTACTTCTTGACAAATATCAAATAGAAGATTGGAACTTCCGATGTAATGTTTAACAGATCGTCACACGATGAAGCAAACTTCTTTCTTCTAAAGTCAGGAAGATTAAAGTCGGAATATAAAGCTGACGCTGAATTTATATTATTCACAATAAGAAATTGACTACCTTAGTTACGTGATAAGGAATGAAGTAATTATATTGAATTTTATCATGTATATCAATAAGGATAATAACAATACCCTAAACCACTAAGCGTAAACAGCATTATATTTAAGGGTATGATGGGGTATGGCCGAAATGTACGACCTTGCGTTCGAATCCACCATTCGATTATTGACGTTAACAATTTCCTAGCACAAGCTTTAGCTTATTTGGAGTATTCTTGATACTACAAATATTTGAAAAAAGACAAGGTGTTTAAAATTATGATTAAAACATTGGCGGAACACAGCATCGTTCATAGAGAGAAGTTTCACTCGAGCAAGTTGCACAAGTTTCTCTATAAATTTAACGCCTCACATTGCGGACAAAAGTTTTCGCTGTACTGTATCCTATAATGTAATATAATATATAATATCTATTTAGTTCACCTTGATGTATAATATCGGAATATCGTAATAGCGTTTGAAGTCGGGTTTTTGTTTTCACTCGTAAATATATGGCACTTGTACGAATATTACTATAGCTGTAGCATTCTTTCAAACGCACACACATACTTAAGTTTAATGAAAAAGTTCGATACATTTGAGGCTGGCGCACAAATTGAGTTTGGGACGGAATAAGTTTTACGCGGCAGTAAAACGCAGGAAATAAGAAAATTAACAAGGGTACTAAATCACGGCCGTTCACCAAACATCTGAATTATATTGCTTTGCTTCCTTAATAAGCTCCTTCACCATTATTATTTCATCAGTTGTACGATGAAATAAAGCTCTTGTGGAGTGCAAATAAATTTTAAAGAGGTTCTACAATTTTAATAAAACACTAAGAAAAATTCTGCATGTACGGTATATGGAATCTCAAACAATGAAAAATAATAAAAAAAAATATGATGAGTGTGTCATTGGTGACATCTCGGTATAGAGTAATTAAGCACAGAGACTAACTGTGTCTATGACTATGGATTGATCTATAGCTTAAGTTTTGTCTCTGTCTATGACCTTTATTTTTGTTGCGGTCGGTGGGTGGGTGGGTGCGGTGGTTCAACAAGATACTCCGCCTTCTTTGAATGGTGGGATTCTTACCCACTAAATCCCCCGGTGGCCCAACCTCGGTGCATGGTGACGGGCTCCGGGATCTCCATTGATCACCGGAGCCCCTCTGCACTGTGCTCTCAGAGAGTACGTCGCGGGGGGGTAGTCTTTCCCCCACTGTGCCCTCGCAGTGCAAGGCGACATGGGCCAGCCGATGCCGCCTTCTTCCCGGGTCGCCACAAACTTATACTTATACTGACACCGAGGCCCCTTTTAGTCGTCTTCTACGACAGGCAGGGCATACCGTAGCCTTATTCTACGAGCCCAGAACTACAGGGCTGTAGACTAGACTATCTACACAAGCCAAGTCGTTTTTTCGCAAATCCTTGCAACTCTAAAAATTAATTTAACAAATAAATGAACATCTTTATTACAAACATAATTATGTAAATATAATATAATACAAATAGATATTATAGTACATGGAAATAAATTTAATTCTCTTTACACAAATTATGTAGCGAATTGGCATTCATTTAAATGATCATAAAATGTTCTTATACTTTACATGCGAGCGAAGTCAGTAAGTATCACCATTATATAAAACAACTCCGTGAGTGGGAGTGATCGCGAGGTAATAGCCCTGAGCGTGCTCTTTGAACCGTTCCGATGGCTATAAACTCCAAAGGAAATTGTTTAAATGGCGCCACCATTTGTAACCGATGTTAAAATGCCTCCATTTGTTTAATCGTAGACTGTTTTAATTTCGAATGTGTTAATTTGGCCTCATGTAACTAACACCCGTTAATAATACCTGGCGACGTTTTAAAGTTTTACATTGTAATATCAATGTTCCAAAATAATCTTTAGTATTTTAACCGTAATAGTATAGGCAGAAACATAATTTTTTGATAGAGGGTTATATTTGTATATATAACTCCTGAGTGAATTCATTAATCAACAACTATGATGAATTCACTATTTTAACCTATTTAAAAAAACGCGAAGGTTCTCAATTCGTCAATGTCGTCAACGTTTATTTTATGTTTGTTACCCCATAACTTTGGACTGGGTGAACCGATTTGGATGATTCTTTTTTATTTGAAAGCTAGTAATTCTAGTGCGGTCCCATTTTAATTTAGTCCAATTATGGCAATGGCAACGAAGAGTAATCCATGTGCCTTAAATTTGCATTAAGTATGTGCACGACAAATGGACGAATGACTCAATATCACGCCAACTAATATTGGAAAAGATTTACTTTAAAGGTAGTTCGATAAGAGTTTGGTTAGGTTCTGAATTCTATTTCGTAATATTCCCACGGGAATTCGGAAATACAATGGGTGCGCCCGCGCGTAATAACTTTTAACGTTTATTCGATTTTTATTTTTACTCGTAAATATACTTGGAAATGCATTACATCTTAAAACATGTTTTTTTTTTATTTTACGATACTACTGTAAAACAAATATATATTTATACGTAATTTTATAACACAATCCTAACTCAAACGTAGCACAGAGCACTAAAAGGAAATCGTCCGATGGAGTTTCAATACTACAAGTATATAAATGACGAACATTTTGTACAAGCATGCTTGTGATATATCCAATTGTTATCGACGATTGCCTTCTGCAATTCTGGCTGAACGCGTTGCCAGTAAGGAATTGGGCCTTTGGAACACGGCCAGGTTCTGGATTGAGGTTATTCCAAACTTTGTTGGTACTTTGCTTTACCGCAAATCCAATTGTTCCTTCCTTTGTCACAAAGAAAAATATTTGATTCGTTTATAGATCCTTTCTAAAATATTTCAAGGAAATAAGTACTATCTTTTAAAGTGTTTTTTCTGTTTAGCTTTTTACTCTCTTTGTTATACATCTTAGATAAGATAAAATGGATGATCTGCCTACAAATATTATAGCAAGGTTGATATTCATTGAACCGAATTCTGATGATTATTGGCTTTCCATCTATTATAACAAATTTCATGCATAAGGATAACTTATGCTATTCCTCTACGAAATCATCGACAAACAATTTTTCCTTAAGCTATAAACATAACTCTGTAAGCTACAATAAAAAAAATTTTTTTCAAGAGATAATGAAGATTAGACGGGAAGTGTCAAGCTAAACCTAATACGAATCCAATTTAATTTAATGTTGGATTGTTGATAACACATATAGTTATTTAAAGTTTTATTAACAAGTAAATGACTAAAGAATAATACACACATAAGCTCAATATACAGACCTTAGATTCCCCGGTGTCTTTTTGCAATGAAAATAAAATAATCCAATTTTATGAAAGAATTTAGTATTTCACATAAGAAGCCCTAAAAATAAAACTCCAATGGTGGAATAATTGTATCCCAAACCATAACTGTAGGACCTAGCTCTTCTACATAATCGCAATCATATCTGTGACCCTATTTGTTCCAAGGGGAATAAACAAGACTTATAAGTCGCGAAAGACATGCAAAGACTTGTAAATTACAAGTTAAACAAAGCGACTAAGACGCTACCAGCAGAATACCAAGTAAGTTAGCTCTAATCTGGAGATATTTTTAAAGGTTTACTTTGCTGTAAGCATATTCGTCGGCGACGTCGCGGGGTAAACAGTTTAAATAGATTTTATGCTGATGAAGTCACGAGATGAAAGAGCGCTCCGAACTTTCGATTTGTTATTAAATTTTAAAATTGGATTGTAGCTGCAAAGTTAACGTAACTTCAATGATTTTATTATCGTGTTCGGAGGACGAATAATTTAAGTTGATATTAAACGTCTGCGCGGTGACGTGTAAGTGTCAACCTGGTAAACATAATCTAGGTTACGATTTTATTACCGCTGTCTCACTTCTTTTTAAAATGCCTAGCGAAGGTTGTTTTGGTTATTAGTTCACCATATCTCTCTCTGTCTCATGCGAGGCGAACATATGGCACTCGCAAACGGTGCACTCTGTGATGTTACACAGCTATGATTTCCTTCTTATGCCAGCGATTTTCAATTTTCTTTCGGCAGCTTTGTAAAATACAAAAAATAATATTAGGAGGGTGTGTGAATGATGCTAAATTATTTCATATTCTTTTTGAATTATTCTTATTTATCCTTAGCTTAACAAGTATGACGTATAAACCAACGTCTGCAGGCTTTCTTGGCTCGGTGTGTGCAATTACTTTTAGGCCCGGCCACCCGCCAAACCGTGACAACTATACACTTCAAACTACAGAATACATAAACCGAAATTAAGATAAAATAAATGATCCACTGCTGAATGAATAGTCAGTAGGACATAGCGTTTAGATCTTTGACATTTGCCATTTATAGATATAAGCTTTTAAATTTCACTAATTAAGGGTTGGGATTTATTCAAACCGTTAAATCCGGGAGCGGGCGGGAAACAAAACGTGATTGCTCGTCGACTTATAATTTAATGCAATTTCCGCTTTTTATTGTGCAGTGTAAGTCAGAAGCTGTAGCGATGAACTAACTTACAGTACAACGTCGTTAGACCGCCGAAAAAATAAGTTTAGATGACTTAAGTTTTTACTGCAAAAAACAAAATAGTTTCTTTAATTTCTGTGATATTATATTTGCCGTTTATGGCAGCTGTAGTTTAGTTATCAGAATTAGATTTAAAACTTAGATCCACTTCTAGCTTTTATTTAAAGTCAGTACTGATATACCTGGTAGTGGTCAATAAATAATATATGCAAAAGTTTAATATAATTGGCAAAATACTAAAAATACATTACTAAGATATGAAATAGAATCTCTACCTTAATCTTGGAGTGACAGACTTGAGTATTCAGCCATTATATTTTTTTCTTTACTTGACATGCAGGCTTCCACGCGATACCTTCTTTAATTAGAATAAGTGCGTTTCTTAAGTTAATTATGATTCAATCAAATAACATTTAAAACCAAACGATTAAAATTTCAGCCGCATCGTGTACATCTCGTATTGATGCAAGCGCACTATGATAAAATATGGACTTAAATGTTTATAACTTGCACCGTCCAAATATAAGGGTGTGGAATCCTCTTATTGCAGTTCGCTGGACTGAGAGGAGTTCCCCTTTAGGTGGGGGTCCGCTATGGGACCCTTCGCTTCGTTAACGTTAATGCGTAGGGCTGACGGGTGCACTTTTTGGCAGTCCAAGGTACGATGTCTTATTTCATTCCGAAATAATGGGAAACTCATCCGGGGCCCGGCTCACCGGTGTCCCGACCGATGTCCTGGGAATTTTTTTTAGTAATTTTTATTTATTATCTGCCTTGACTTTTAAAACCTCAGTACTAAATTAAATTAAAAGACTAAAATATATGTTTAAATTTTAAAATTATTAATATAACCGCTATCGTGGCTTTCTCAAGTTATTATTCAAGGAATTAGAGTCGCAAGCCCGCAGTTCAATTTATGATGAATGAAAATGGTGTCCCACCAATCTGGTTAAGATGAAAGTGCTTATTCTGAGGGGTAGAAGAATCGCCCCCACTGAGCGCAAGAAACACAGGAACAATAAATTTCTATACGGTGCAGGCGTGTCTCTTCCTGCCTTCTGCTAGATATTATACAATGGTATACAGATATTTTATAAAGCTCACAGAAGTAACCTCTCGTCCACGTATTTCTAATCCAATGTTATGTTACACGAAACACATTGAATGCAATCACATTTAGCTGGTAGCTACAAATTGAGTAAAATATTGATGACTGAGCTAGCATATAAGCTTTTAACATTTCTGTATGTACCGAGTACGATAGAATATGGTGGCTTATGTTGTCACATTGCAACATTTTTTTGGAGGGAAGTTCCTTACTTCAGGCTTGGGGATGCAGGGGTTTTGCGACACGAAATGTGAGACTAAAGCCAAAAAAGTAAGAAAAATATAAAACGGAAGTACTACATACACGGCAGCCGTGACTATTAAACTATATACGAGTATGTAGTTCTACTCTGATCGCAGGCGGTGCTTTAACAAATTATTAACAAGTATTAATTATTTACGTGATTTTATAGTGTTTTTTGTTACATACAAGTATATTTTATGTTATTTTTTAAAAAGAAAGCTAGTAATATTTCTTTTTTTTTCAATAAACATTACTAACATTCTTATTAACCATTCCAACTATGTTTGTGCTAGGAGATGGTTCACGTCAATAGTCGAATGGTGGATTTGAAACTACGACCTTACGATTCGCAAACCATACCCAAAACCATTAGGCTATTGACCACAAGACAATTAAGTTTGATGACAAAAACACTCATTAAAAATTTAAGCCGCACTGCACACATCTTTTTACTTTTACACTTGAAACTTAATACAATTTTCCATTGGGCACCTGTTCTTAAATTATAATTCTAGGAAATATTTTTATATATGCTTTTTACGCTACGATCATAGCTACGATCGGATCTTAGCTATTCGATATCATTGTATAATTTTGGTACTAAATAATTAGTGTAACTTTCTCCGGATCATGGCAGTTAGTTGCGGATACCGTAACATATTGTCTCTATCTGACAACATGTATCGTACATTCGCACACTCGGCTCCATTTCAATTTTACGAGAAGCGATCCATTCTCTCAGTTCCCGGGGACCTCGTCTCTGGGGCGTGAAACGAGCACTCAAGTTTACATATAAACTTGCTTTGGTATTAATTCGGGTCAGCGTCGCCAGTAATTGCGGTCTCGAACCCTTCGGTCAAGTGTATTGCGGGTACCGAGTGTTTGCTGTTGTCTCGGTGTTCCGCTGTTTGTTGTATTGGATTGTTTGCTCGGCGTTAAAGTGATTTCAAGTTTGGAATTGAATAAATTTAGAGGTTAATGCACTCTGCTGACAAAATTGTAATATATTTTTGTTTTTTGTATTTTTGACTCATTAGTGTCGTATGCTACGCATACATAAGTTACAATTATATAACTGGTAAAATATGAAAACGGAGTATACAGAAATGGCAATTTAGCACAGAGTCACATAACATGTTAGCAAATGGCCATACACGAGATTCAAAATTATTTACAAATTTCAAGAAATCTAAAAAAAACGGAATCTTATTGGAACTTTTGTTCATTATTATACAGCAAAAGACCGGAATCAAACGTTGAACGCTATTATTACGCGTGGACGCCTTCTCTGTATTTCCGAATTATCGTAAAAATATTACGAAATAGAATTAATCAGAACTTCAATTTAGTATTTAGTAGATCACTTTGATGTATAATATAATTAACATTCTAACGGTTAAATGTATAACTTAAAAGGCATCATAAAAAATAACATATCTGTTACTTTTGGAACGGCCTCGAGGACATTGATGTTAGTACCTTAGGATTACTGACAAAACATTTCTAAGTATTCCACTTAAAATTAAAATAGTCACCGCTAAAAGCATTATAAAGTGGAATGGAAAATTCCTTACGTCTAACATTATAATTTTCTCCTGATATAATTAGCATTCACTGCGATGTTCGCGGGTAAAAATCTCGTTGAAGTTTCTAATAAGAAACACCTTCACCCCATCAAGATGGCAGTCACGGCTCCAATTTCCCTCGTTTTAAACGTTTGAGACAATAATCAACATTGTTATTATATTGTTTAATATTCATGGCGTGGCGCAGTTCGCGAGGGTTGATCTTGACGGCAAATGGACAGTGCACTACCACGAGCTCCTGCTTTAAGGGATTAACAGAATTTATGGGCGTGCTGGGGAGTTAATAGGCAACTTTGTTCATTAGTCTAATTATCCAGTTAAATTTGACTGCCAGATTGGAATTTCAAACAGTGAAAGTTATGTATGTACGTGCTGACCTTGTATAACGATGATAAAAATAAAAGAAAAATTCATTTAATAGCACTGTTTATAAATATGGTTCTGAATTGCATTTTTCTGTATCTCAAGAAACAGCAACTACCCTCGGCCTCATGAATTGATGATATTTGGTCGGTTGCCGGTCCGTGGTCTCTAATCGAGAACTTTTCAGCCCAATCGACCATCGGTTCTACGCGCTATGTGCCCGGCCCAAAGGCCGCAGGACTCAGCTGCATGCAAGCTGCTTACAATCCTTTATAAAATGGTTGTGGGAGGCCTGTGTCTAGCAGCGGATGTTACAGTTGAAATGATGATGGTCTATGTTACAATGACAACAGTAGTACAACGAGGATTGAACATCGGTTATTGCCGTCATATGATACTTGAGTCTGGGATTAGGTGTACATACACCGCATGGCAAACAAATAATAAATCTCATAAGGAGATTAATCTTAACGACAAAGTTGTGCAACGTAGCGACATTGTAAGAACCTATTGGAATGTTATCTTTCAACGTGAACGCTTGCGTTATTAAGGGAAGGTGCGTATTATCCACCAGTGAAGCGATCAGTCGGCCGTGAACAGATATCCACAAAGAATTGTCTAAGAATACTCTCACAACGCCTGCACAGTTCGCGTACGAAATATGTATATTTAGAAAATGCGGCACATTGTGAAACAATCTAATCTTAATAAAACTGAAATGAGGGCGCTATGTTAATTAATAGCTTGTTAATAATAGCTTAATTCTACGTTATTGAAATCGGATAATAAATACATATTCTTTTTTTACTACAGCCATGTGACTCGTAGCTTTATGCGGATGTTGAAAACACTCATTTGAGTTGTAATGTTACTAATACTTTATGAAGATGATCGGCAATAGTTTGGTAACAATATTTATCATCTTTACATGAATATTGTAAAATTTGTTCTGTATTATGATTGAATAATTATTCTCCTCACCTCGTGAGATGATCCTTATCTCAGTTCAAGTTCAAGCCTTTCAAAAGCGCAAATTCTGAGCCAATTCTGGAGTGAATCCACCGACGGAAGACGCCGTGAAGGAGCGCCAACTAAATATTGACTGAGCACTTGACGACAAAGCGAATTGGAACTCCGGACCGGCGGAGCGGCAGTATTTTCACAATAAACAGTGGGGTATTTGGTAGGGAAATGGGACGGTTTATCTGCTCCATTGACAGTCGAAAGTGCGTGTTTTTCCGTGTCCTCAATTTGCAAGGCTTTGTTGAAGACGCGTGTGGGCTGCGTCACGCTTCACATCGCTAGAAAAGAATTATTTATTTGGTGGATACGAACGGAGAAATATTTTATAAAATTTTGTAATTCAATAATAAAAGGTACAAAGACTTTTATATTATATGAATATGTTATATTAGAGTCATGTTTGTTTAAGAAAAACTGCGAAAAAATGACAATGATCTATTTGAACACCTTCATCTTTGTTTCGTCTAGCTTAAAATAGCTTACCTCTAGGAAATCAAAACTTTTTATCCACATGCTTCTTGTAAAATTAGAAAAAAGGAATTTAGCAAATGTCAGTTACGAGAATAGTATCAAAATATTCTTGTGACTTTGAAGTATAATTTACGACTGCGGTTTGCTCGGTGAGTTAGGAGGTACATGAAGAGTTCGTTGACCCACTTCTTTTCACATCACTAAGGTGCACAAGTGAGCTGCAAAAAGACCAGTGTATAGGTGTGTAGGTCAACACTTCTTAATTGGATACATGTGAAGTGCGAGCCCCGCCTGGCAGTGTCAATGAAATAATCGGTGTTGCAATCATTGTTTCGACCATTCGGCTATTGAGTTTGAATTTTGTACACTCCGTGCAATGTTTACAAAGTTGGTGATCGATCTCCGGCGCCCGCTTCAATTGACGTTGTATCTATTTCAAACTAACAAAGCGTGCACTGTACAAAACAATTCCCGCAACACTTCACTCTTTGTCGTCTGCTTTAAATTAGATCACGGCGAGAACTGTCGAAAAAGAAGGAAAATTCATTTATTCCCCTGTCCGCAGCACTGAATAGTGACGTCACGGGCGATCCTCTAGCGCACCTGGCACAATCAGTCCCGTGTCAACTTGAAACGGGTTAAGTTAGACGACGGCGCCCTGAGCCAGCCGATAGTTTAACAAGTCCCAGCCTTTTTTAGTTAACACAAAATAAATTGGTCCTCGAAATAATATACATTAATAGATATTCAAGAGAATCTAGTGCACACGATTGGTGATTTATTAAAAATAATAGATTTAAAAAGTACCAGGAAGTACAACTAGCAACTATATGATTTTTTATAGGTAAGTGTATGGGGATGTATGGAGGGAGACATTTGAAGAGAAATCAAAGACTTCAACCTACATTTCTGTACGGCACGCCTGACTGTTTACAAATAATTATACCACATAACTATCTCACAAGTAAGTCAATCTCAGATGCCTGGTATTAATTAGTTTCTACTTTTCGGTTTCTTATTCCACAATAAAAATTACTTACTTAGAACTGTGCCCTGCGTGTGTGTCATGCGATGAAATGAATATTTGTCACGCATAGGACCTAGTGAGCTTGTTGAAATGTAGACAGCGAGCTGTCTTTGTCAGGCCCGCTAGAGTTAAAAGGATTTAAGAGAAAAGCATGCCTCAGTCACGTGCATAAGCAAGCGAGACCTCTTGCAGATAATCTTGATGGGCAAAGTCGCTGACAAAAGAAGTGGAAGAGTGGTCGTCGTAGGAAATCATCGCTGCATAACATCAGAGATGGACCGGTATTGCGAGTGCCGCCCAACCGTTTTCGCAAAAGACAGAGAGTGATATTCCTTCGCTAGTAAACTATTACAAAAATAAATATAGAAAGAAATATTTTTTATCACTACATTTACTGACCGAAATATTGTGTAAGCTTATTGTGCTGCGTATAGCTGATTAAAATCCGCTTAGATCTTGATCGAGCAAGTTATGGCGCGGTAATAACCAGCTAATAGCTTTTGTTACTAAAATTAACTCCTGAAGTCCCGTCCACGTGCTTTCATAAAAATAAATTATGGCGCGGAGCGGCCAGCAGCCCTGTCCAATATCGCGTGGCTTGGGAACGTTAACGACCAAATTAATGTCGAGCGTGCAATACAAATCTTTATAAAGCAAAATCTCGAACTACCTGTACTTACCTTCATTATCACCTATAACACGGTTTTTATTTATTTAACGTACTAACTTATCGTATATATACAGAGCCCAGTAAGTAATAGTACAATATACACGCGACAATATGTTAGTACACAGCACTGGCAATTGAACTGTAGTCACAATATTTACGAGTAAGAACAAAACCATCTTCCAATCGATTTGGAATATTACGAAACGGACCAAACTCTCGTCTAGTTTGATGAGAGTTTAGTGAATACCTTTGAAGACATCCTGTCCAATAAAAAATGAATCATCGAAATCGGCCTGATATTGAGTTATTCGTCTATTTGTCGCGCATATTTTACATTAATGCCAACTTAAGACTTATGTCTGGTTTTCTCATTGGTGCCAATGTCAGGATTGGACTAAATTGGACCACACTGGAAACACTAGCTTTCAAACAAAAAAACATACAGACGAAGAGAAACTCCTCCTTTTTGCGCAAAACTCTCTCATAAATCATATGATGAAATATGATATCCACTTTAAATACACAATATGATATTCACCACATGTCTCGATATATAATATAATATAATTCTTCTCATGCTGCCTTTAAAAATAACTTTTCTCAATCTGTCAATGTAGTGGTAAGAACTGAAGTAAATAATTATGTACTATTATATTATTATTATTATAACATATGTTGGTTACTAAGAAGTGGTTACTTGAATTTAATTATAAACCGGACTGAAACTCTCTTAATTTATTATCATAATTTTTAATATATATTTGTTGAGATATAAACACAGAAACACTAACTAAAATTGTTCTTATTATTGTGTACATAAAATGGGAAAGAACACTGACTGCATTTATTTATAGGTGACTAATAAATATTTATTATAGGTCATCAGGTACATCATAATCATCCACATTCACACACATTCCCAACTATTCTTATACACAAACACAACAAACTACAGCAATCTAGTAGTAAAAGACTTTTGGTCTGGTTTTTTATTTTCTCGTAAAATGTCTGAATTGACTTGATTGATTTTTATTTGGTGAAATATCTCTGTATTATTAATAGCAGTAATAAATTCAGTTATATGTAACTTTAACAAAATTAAATGAAACGCCAAGTGACAAGTACGAGTTGTATGCTCTCAATCCGTTGTTAGTAGAAAGAGTTCCAGTTCCTGGTATATTGCGAACCTAATGAGTTCAAGAAAAGCTGCGATCCTAACTCCAGATCAGTCATGCAAAAGTTAACATGCTCAATCTCTAAGCGTACATTAAAAAATATTAAATATTTTCATAATACCAGCTACTCGTGGAGCAACTGTTTTCGTAACGAACGCGCGATGTAACGTCATTAGTGGAGAGACGACGAACGTCTCTGTCAAACGTGAACCGTTTCGCTATTTATCTCTCATCCCGCGCTCGTTAATCTTACATCTAATTAATTGATTCCACTAAACGGCGATTGTTAGCTCTGATACATGAGTTTGTTAATTGATGTTCACAGGCAACACGAGCTTGTGGCGATGGCATGAAAATAATTGGCAATAAAAACACTACATTCGAATGCGAGGTTGACTGCTTTGATACAAACTATTTTATACACGATACTCGGTATAGACAATACAAGTGTTTATGAAGTAAAACTTCTTCACGCACGATTAACTCGGAGAGTAAGCTGGTAAATGTGTACGAAATGTGGGATCGGGCGAGGCGAAGGGAAGTTGAGAGGGAGATAAGTTAGTGAAGATAGAAAGAGAAAGAGAATTCGAGAGGTAGGAGCACAAATTTCAAAGCAAAGTTGCAAGTATGTATTTTTTGAGTTTTTGACGTTAAGTGTACTACAGTCCGGGGTGTTAAAGCGCACTAGCTAAGTAGTTATTGGTATTAGTAGTTCAACAGTAGTTAACATTGAACTACAAAGATCCAAAATATTAGTATTATTAAATATATAATTTTTCTCTAATGAGTCAGCAACGATAATCCCTTTTGATTAAGTTTTTTGCTGAACTTTTGCGTTTCAAATTTTTATAGAGGCAGTGTAATTGCGTAGCGCAATGATATATTATGCACGGAGGAACACGCTAAAGCAATATTAGCACTAATCACCTCTTCACAGACGATCCGAGAAGGTCGTTAACTCGCGGCGGCTCGGGCAAAGCGCGGTAATGCCTTCTCCAATCCCTGAAACTGATTTTCAGACAATTGCCAATCGCGTCGGCTTTATATGGGATCTTTATGGAGTATTCTCTCCGAGCAGTGTGAAATTCCTTCTATTTGCCGTCGGAAATGTCTTCTTTTGTACTATTTTACTTTTATATTGTTTTACGGTTTCGAATCGTCTTTAACTAAAACTTACAAATGGCCGACAATAAAACGGTTTAGTTAAAGAATACCTTTTGTTATATTTCAAGTAAACGATGTGCGAATTTAACCAATGTGAGGAATAAACTAGAATACGATTAGGTGATAGCACATTATTTTTATGTTATTTTTAAAACACAAATTAATAGAACTATTATTTCTATACTATTTTTATTTAGTTATCTATTGTTTATATAATGTAATGTATTTATATATAAGCTTATTTATAGATATTCTTGTATATATTTCTTATACTACTTGTCTATGTATTTGTTATTATTAACTTATGTATTTTTCTTTGTTTTTATTGGAGTTTGTTTGCTAATTTATATTATTATATAGTTAAAATATATGGATGAACATTTATAAACACAACCTATAATTGGCCTTATTGTTTGTCCTAAATATGTTTTGTAATTGTTCAAGGTGACAGATGATATAGTTTGTGTTTTCTATTCACAAATCCTGTCAAAGAGGACTGTTTCAATACAGAGATCACACTCAGTAGTATTAAGTGACGCTGCTACGCAATTCGTAGCACGGTCTCCCGTGACATGTGTCAAAGTTTTGTAGTTTTTTTAGCAGAACAATTCATTATATATTGACTCACTGATTTCAGTAGCACGACTACTATATAAAAGTGAGACCAGTACGAACTATTGCTCCGATCGACTACTATATAAATATACGTGTAAGTTCATTAGTATATAAATATCAAAAGGAAATTGTAATCGATCGACTCCTAATGTATTTCAATTAGGCGGATGCGTGCTGATCGTGTGTCGTGAGGTGGGAACGACGGCCGGCTATTTATTTACTCGGCACAGTGATCGATCTTAATGCAGAGGGCAACGGGAACCGGGCTAAAGGGCAACGTACACTACGACCACTTGTAGTTGGGACTACAAATTTTATAACCCATGTATGTTATGTATAGTTTTTATAATTTTACTCATAAACCCTACGGCCAGAGCGGTCGTTAATGATCTGAAAGTCGAGAGTTTCGATGTCAGTTACTTTATGTTGTTTGGATTATAATACTTTCGATGATCACAGAGAGCTACGAAAAGGGTGGACTCTTCTTTTTCCACTAAAACAACCACAAAAAGCTTGTAAAGTCACCGCTTACGGCCGGATTAAAAATTAACAATATTTTGCTCGTATTTTATCACCGAAATAGATTTAGCTTTTTAACCATTTTTGTTGTTAGGATACCTACGCCTAACTCCTACGCTCGCTTTTCTTATCGAACTCTTATTCTTTACACGTTAAGCACCCCTGCAATGTCCTTGATATTACAGCTTTTCATCGCGGTCAAAGTAATCTTTTAATAATTTGTGATAAATTAAAATATAAAATTGGCATACGTATTAAAAATATTACTTATTATTATTATACAGCAGTGAATGACCTTGAACCTATAAAATTTAAACCCCGATAGTAATTCGGGAAATTGTTAGGTAAATGAAGACAAACACAGAAGCTACAACGGTAACATAATATCTACCAACGCAATTCGAGAAAGATCTAAGAACGTCTATCCACCGACGACAGGTGATTTATATTTTAAACTTTTATATATTAAATCAATTGGCAGTACTGTTTCATTGTGAAATTGACGCGTGATTCAATAGATAGGCCGAAGTAGGCTTCCTTGTATCGATGTTATTAATTATGTGTTGCCAGTACGGCGCCTGTACTTCAACTAAAACTTAATCAATCGATCAAATGGTAATCGTTGGAGACGCAGTTCCAGTTTCAACAAAGGTTTCTGTTTAAACCGGTCGCAATTTTATTTTATATTACTTATTTTATTAAATTATGTAGAAGCAACATTGTGGAATAACTAAAACTGACACACTCATTTACCAATCAACCAATCAATACTAGACCTTAATGGTATACTAGCTGCGCCCCGCGGTGTTATCCTCGATTAAAATAATTATTTAAATTTAGCCCACGTAACTCCTTCTTTCGTCAACTATCGGCCAGTGACAGTTCTAGTGTACTATATATTGTATACATTCATTTGCATGTAGTCATTTTAATTATTTGTACAATTCCCTTTGCTATTTTAATATAACAAACGGACTTAATGTAAATGTAAAAACTATGAATCCCATGAATGTGTACGGTCCACCTCTCTCTCGATTTTAGGTAGAAGGTAGGTTAGTTTTTATTGAGTAATCTCACCTAGTGATAGTGTTACGAACAATAAAGAATACGGTGGAGCAAGAGCAGTCGGTACAACAACTCCAAGCAAGTATAAAAGTACAATGCACCGTAAAATTGATGATTCAATGGATAGAAATAAAACCGCGGGCACAGCTAATATACATAAATTTAATTTCCAATTAGAAGCAACAAGTAATTAATTTCAATTTGTGCGTGATATGTTTTTGGGTTAATCTTCCAGTTTTTGTTTATTCAGTTCCGCCAAAGCCGTTTGTGTAAAGATATTAATTTTAATTAGCAACTTCACCATCTCCGAATAAACAAACCGACAACTCCACCAGCGGCTTGAACAATAAACAAGTCGTCAGATTGAAACGTGTGCCGTTACTTGCTCGCTCGGCAACTCTTCATTTATTTTGTTTATAAAACATCGCTTTCGCTCAGTTTGCAAGGGATAATTAAAATTTAAAATAAATTTTATCAAATCAATATTTAAAACAAAGTATATTTACTTAAAATTTTAAATTTAAGGTACTAAACTATCTTTAAAGTTGTGCACGGTTGTAACAGGAAAGGATATTTTTGTTGTCTCAGCTGTTCACGAGCGACGTTTACCATATAACTTTGGAACTGGGGTATACCTCCGGTCGAGGCGGGTCTTATATATATTTTTTGGAATTATTATATTATAATTTTGGGAATTTTATTCTTGAATTCCCAACGAGGGACCTACAATTTATCTAGCCATTCGCTTGTAATTTAAACGCAGTTTTTTTTTACTAATTTAACGCTATAACCTCTCACGTTCTTTTACTTCTAATAGAGCAGACAGATGTACTGCTTTTCACTAAGCTTATTTCTAAACAAATATTTATAATTATTCCATATATTTATTCTTTAATTATGTTATTTTTTTGAACTTAAGACACTGAAACATTAAAATTCATTAGGATCAAGACAAGGCTCGAATCCCGATAGTAAAATTGTAAACATCAAAGCTGAGCTAACCGCTTAAAATTTAAATCAATTATGTTTTATTGATATCGCTGGTGTTTTATATGATACTCTTGTTCATCTTTCGTCGGTGTTACTGAAGGAAATTGAACTTCAGTCCACGTGTAATGAGCTAAAAGACAGGCATACAGATTATGAACTAGCCGTCGCAAAAAACTTTGGTAACTTTCGGTCGTGTGCAAACATTTCATTACTCTAGAAAATGAAACAGCGCGCCAGGATTCCCCCGTTTGTCTCCTTACCGCGCGGCAATCCGTCACTTCCTCTTACCCATTACTATGAATACGTCTTAAATTACATAAAGGTCAGCGCACAGTGCAGTGTTACATGATAAAGTTCGTTCAAAATGTATTTATTTTTATACATGCATGCTGACTACGATTGAAAATTTAGTGATAATAATTCTCTTCTTACTAGACACGACCGTCAGCAATGGAGGAAGCTATTGAGAAGAAATAATAAGAATCCACATACGAAACCAAACATTTGGAAGTTATATAATTGTGTTTTCTTGCAAAGGATCATTGCACTGTTATATTTATATATGCCCTGGATATTTCTTGCCACCTAGTCATCTATCTCACGCCTTTCGTACACACACGATCTTCGATTTCAGATTGTTTTTAACTAAAATGCATTCCTTCCACCATCAGACTTCATACGAACTGCTGGCTGTAATCATTTTGTTGTAGACGTTCCTTACCCGAACGAATCCGTCAAGGTATGCATTCTCATTCAAACATCAGGTGGGATTGAAGTGAAATTAGAAAGTTTAAAAAAAGTCAAAAATCTAAAATGTAAATTTAAAATGTGTAAATGTAAAAGTGCAGTGTCGTCCGCGCCACTGTGCGCTTGTCCTAAAATATTTAGGTTAGTGCGGGCGGGCGGAGAACGCTGCAGCGCTGTTTGCTTTACCTAACAACTGAAAGCACTTTCTTACTGCTGACTTTACTCGACTTGAATAACAATACTCTCTGAGATGCAAATGAAACATATCTCGTGTGTTTTGGTTCACTTTATGCGAACTGAACGGTAGAAGCGGGAGTACATCTGAAGGCGATATGCATATATATGTTTATTGAATAATATTATTTTGATAAAAGATCCACACTAATAATATTAACACTTTTACAAGAAAGTTCAATAATTTTTATATTAATTTGAATTAATATAAAATAACGCTTGTCTTAAATATTTAGGTACTCTTCAGAAGAACTAAACTGAACTAGATTTGAATGTAAACGTATATAACATTTATATTAATATTGACTTAATCTGTGCCTCTAGTGTATAAACCTCTCTTTACATTACCTAGTCCTGTGAATATTTTCTTAAAACTATTGTACTGCATCACTAAAAAACCCCAGGTTTAAAACTCCTTTTCTATCTCTTCTTTCGTTTTTTGTAGCGGATGTTCAAGGGCGCTGGTGATTGCTTCACATGTAATGACTCTATTGAAATGAAAAATAAACATTGTGTTAGCTGGCAACACCTGACACCCAGCGATTGTTATGCATAATAACTACTTCCAATGATATCTTAATGATTTACCTGAACCTTATTGTAGCTTTAATTCATAATTAATAATTTAGTTGATCGTCACATGAACTTGGCATTGTAAACAATAGTTTAACTTTATTAGTTCCTAATCGGACTTCTAATTAATTTTGTATAAAGATTGTGAGGACGCACAGTTGTGACGTTATTCGTTATAAATAATTCTTTATACAACGTTACGCTGTTTCAATAAAGCGAGTGTATTAGTTGTTGGACTATTTTATTCTACGAGACCTACAAATTATAACAATTGTCTTCTGTGGTTTTTTATTCTAAGCAGTAACAGTAAAATAATAAAAATATATATTATTTATTCTCTGGATTCAACCTACAGCTATATCTTTCCGCAGTAATCTCATATGCTCTGTCGTACAAATTAATAACCACGGAAGAAAGTTGTAAAATGACAGTACTAACATTCACTATTTAAATTACTTTTTGGATTCTAATTAACATCCTTCTGAGCAATGATGTGTTAATAACTAAGTGTAAATTCATTTTTCATCAATAAGGAAATTTGGAATTAAATCTAAATTCTATCGTTCAAAATAATCGGAGATTATACCTAAATCTAATAATATATTAAAATAATCACTTCCCCTCTTGATTTTTACAGTGCTATCACCCTGCTTAGTTTTTTTTAATCCAGTTGGGACTACATTTCGATTATTAATAAATTTGCAAGCAAGGGTTTTAATAAACGAGGGTGATGTGATATAATATATAATTTATTTATTCATTTGTTAACAACGAAAGCAACGAAAGTCAATATAAGCATACATAAAGTATTGAATAATATTAGACGTACGAGTATAGCCTTTGTGCATAAATATGTTTAAGAATATTTTGTTTACGGCGTATGCTTCAATGGCAAAGGAAAGCATGAAGTGCTGTGATGCTGCAGCGTGCGGCCCAAGTTATGCTCGCTGGCGTTGACGAAAAGAAATGTCCGTCGAAGAGCAGCATGATGTATTAATATATGTATATATTAAATAATCTGCACTAAAAATCGATCATAAATAAGTTATACATAAATATACCAATACATAAAACATGCTTATATCATAATCATATATGGATTTTAGGCAAAGTTGTGTGGGTAATTCCTTAATAAACTTTCAAGACATCTAACGAGCAATATAAGTTGACGACCCGTGCGGAATTGTGGCGAAAGGTGAAGATTAACATCTAACTTGGGCGGATGTTAAATACTTGAATATTGAGCGTTATTTACGTTTATTAGTTTTCTAACGAAGTATTTTATATTTTGTTAAATATTTACCAATTGCCTAACGCTGCACCACAGACAAGTGTCAATACGAGTTGTAAAATAATTTCTACAGACGAGACCAACTCTGTACCCAAACTAATTTATATCAAATTTAATTAAATCAATTAGAGATGACAACCGCATTGTGGTAATGTGATGGCGTTTGATTGTGAGATCTTGTTCGAATATTTACGTACGTTTTGTACGAAATAAAAACTACAATTTATGCCTGTCCTATTATAATTTCATTTGATTTGATTCACTTGATTTTTAAATTTTATTATTTCATACCCGATAAATGAGAATAAGAGCAATCATTTCAATAAACACATTGTTCTTGTGATTTGCGCCACGCCCTAAAGCATTGCCCTTTAACATGTTTTCAAAGAGCTAAAACTTCGCCCAGCCTCCGTGCTGGACCAACGTAGTCGGCGTTGCTATTTTAAATCTCTAAAAATAAAAATAAAGTTAGCTTTGTTAATTGGACATGCTTGCCCGTGAAAAAGTTTGCTCAGCTTTTTGGCTGCAAGATATTATTAACGCAAAATGTGTGCTTCAATTGGCTTCAGAATATCCTTTATATCCGCATTTAGATCTCTAATTATGTTTTAAACTATTTCTGGTAGCGATTCTTTTAAATTAAATTTTCATCGATTTTACAGAAATGTGGAGGTTCTCAATTCGTCTATAGCCGTGAGCAAAAATAAAGGGTCGGTTAAGAATGTTTGAGTATCTCGGAAGATAAAGACGATTGCTAACTGAAATAAATTGTACATGAGAGACAATTAAATATACTTAAAACTAAAATAAAATATATTTATATTTCATTAAAAACATAAACGTAAACAAAAACTAACTCATATTTACATGAAATCTCGGCATACAAGGACAAAGAAGTTATCGTTGTCTTTTCTTTTTAAATTTTTCAACATGTCCAAATTACGGAAGCATTCTTTCCCGACAACACTTTCTTTCATAATGGCGGCTTCTTCCTATTTGTATAAAGTTATTTCATTCTGAGCACTACCGTAATGTGTTACAACAAACTCATCCCCCGCTGCCCGCCCCATGTCACTGTGTTTAAATTCAATCAGCACTAACAATGTGCTGCGTTCGTTACCTCGATGCTTTTGGGGAAGTTTGCCAATTTCCCCCCCAGACAGGCGGACAGACAGTGATCTAATTATCTATACAATGTAATGTATCAGTTATTTTATAACGCGTAACCATGTTTCCTGTTTATTGATTTTAAATAAACTTGGCGTTGGTTAGCTGCGTATGTTTGTATTTGTAAAATTATATTTTAATAGACAATGAAACCGGCTTTCTTAGCCCACTTGTTATCTCATTTAACTAACATTGTCTTAAGGATATTTACAGTTTATACAGTGGGTAAATAATATGGCAGTCGTAAAGTTCCCCTACAAGGCCCAGGATTCGTGTCGAAAGTATAAGTATACAGGCCTCTTATCAACTATATTCCAACATGAAGTTAGAATATGAAAGATAACCTAATATACCTTAATACGTAAAATACTGCTATTTAGAATTCAAAAAGAAGCTGGCGTATCAGAGCAAGCAATAGATGCGGCGCCTCAACTGAATGCAGATTTTAAAATGACTACAGTCTTCAGTCCGAAGTGAAACTATTAATAAAATATGAGGATTCGCATTTGATTTTTCTTCCAACGGTCGTACGTCATCTCTTTATGTCGAGTTGCTATTCATAGACCGATACTTTTTATTCATGAGTCAGGATTGATTTATTTTGCCTTTGCCTATGTAGCTGTACATAAATTAAACAGTAACAAAAACGTCTGGTGCTACGATCCTTTCGCTGGCTCCAGCTGCTTAGGATTGCTTAGGTCTCCTTCTCTGTTATAGTAAGACCTTGTGCACACTGAATGCGACTTGTGTGCACAATGGTAATATCTGAACATATATTCTTTATTGCTATAATGGTTTCCAAAACAGAAGTACAATAGCCCGAGTAACTGCGTTCCAATCACTTTTATTCCCTGAATTCTGAAATAGTCTGTTTTTTACTATATCTAAAATAAATGGTAATTGTGTATATTTTATTGCAAGCAATTAATGGCGGATTTTTATGTTCAATCTCAATCGGTAAATAGCTGTCCGAGATCGACATTTCAATCTATTTTCTACATTTAGTATTTCAATATCCAATCTATGGATCGATAGATCGATTCATTGTGACAATCTATCTATGAGAGGACGAATAGGCTTTTTCGGAATGACATTTATATGGCAGTGACAGCAGAGCTATTTCTATCTCTTGTTTTGACAGATCTGGTTTTGCGTGTAATCGATCTTTATTTGCGACCCTTAAATTTCGGTGGATTGTATCATATATGTGTTAATTTTATGCGTTATAATGGAAGTCATACAAACATCATGTGATTAAAGTGTGAAAAGTTGAAGATATAAATAATATATAAAGGATATCAATTATAACAAGCACTGCACGGTACCACGATGTATCAGTACAACAACAAAGACACTACAGAAACTGTTTATTTTACGTGCCTAAGGATAAACAAATAAGACGAAAGTGGCAACAGCTAGCAGGACTTAATATGGTAAAACCACAAAATTTGTATTACACAATTAGATGATATCATAACTATAGCATGTAGTAGCTTATTTACAAAATTCCCTCATTAAATAAAACTTCAAAATCATTATTCTGTTTTATTTTATTATACAATTATGGTATCAGAAACTACCTGTTAGGTTACTTTCACCAATTTGATAAAGTAATGGATACACATGTCATTGCCAAAATGGTAATAAACTGTCATTAGTAATATTATTAGCATATTCCTAACTGAATGCTACGCTAAGTACTAAACGTAAAGTTTCAATTTTTAATTATTAGAAAAAAAAAAGAATCTGCTACACAAATATACATTTTCAAATCGATAAAATATATTTGTATATTTTGGGTGAATTATGTTCCATTTCTTCCAAAGAATATTTTGTATATTATATAATATTTTTATTGTTTAAGATTTTCCTAAAACTGAGAATTCCTATTGAATATTAATAAACATTATTTATATTTCATTATTTCTATAATTTATATTAAAATTACATTATTTTCAGTCCTATACCTTCTACATATTTATTTCTATAATTGGTATATCATTTCAACGTAAAACGGATCATGAGAGAGGATCTTAATTTACGACCAATCCGTTTTTTTTCAATCCCTTTTAAGCCGAGTTTAGATTTTGAAATGTGGATTGCAGATCGATGGATGGATCAAAAAAAATCTGCATAGGAAACAATCTTAGATTCGAATATTAATACAATAATTTAAATATTTTACGATATTAGCTTCCAGTTTTAGAAGTTGTATTTGAAACACTTCCACTTTCCCTCATATTTTATGCATTATTGTTTAGGATTTATTTACTGTAGCAAAAATTATGATTCGCACCAGAACATTTCCTTTTAATATCCTTTTTTTCTTTATGAGGTTATGATCTACTTATCCATTACCATGGTGACTACACTCTCTTCTGTGAAAAATCGGTTGTGTACTGAATCATAATAAAAAAAGAGAGATTAACAATATTCTAAAATTTCTAAAGACTTTATTTATAATTAGGTAAAGCACACATTTATATTGCGTCACTAGCGAGCTTCAATTCCAATATACTGAAATAAACCACTCGTAATCAGATATATAAACAATATTTGAATTCTTCAGAAATATTTAAAAGTAACAAATCAAATCTTGTATCGTTATGTAAGTTATTTTTATTCATTCAATCCGGATTTCAATCTTTCGCGTCAGACGCGAAACTGCGAGGCAGAGCGGATGCTGCGACTCAGCTGAATGCAGATTCCGAAATGACTACAATATTAAATCCATTCAAAACGTAACTATTAATAAAATACGAGAGCTGGTGCTCGGTGCGCCGGGCCCCGGCTGACGGACGGTTATTAATGATTTCTTTATGTTCGCAAACTGTTCAGTGACACTGTACACTTACATTTTTCATTGAAAACTTTGTACTCGATATAAGTTTTAGATAAATGTATTCAGTTGCTGCATTTTCAAATGATGTCATATTATTTTTGTCGTGTATAAATGACTTATATTAATATTTATTTATGACTTGTGATCCACGAAAGTGCACTTTTGCGCAAGTTACATTTTGTGCATATTTATTTTTTATATACACTTGTGAGTAAAAATAAACGGTCGATTAAAAAGTACTTAGTGACGCCACATGAAGGCAACAATAAGTACTAAAATTTAAATAAAAAAAAATGCACAATTTATTTCATGCACAAATCATGCAAAATGTACTTCAGTTAGTCTTTATCTTCAATATATTCAAACTTTCTTAATCGACCCTTTATTTTTAGTAGTGAAAAAATTTTACTTCAATCGTGTTGTCTACCCACACTCGTTTATTTTACAAGAGTAATATAGTAATAGCAAACATGCATGTAACTTATCTGAAGTTAGTATTCTACTTCTCCTCGTGTCTTTTCCTCGATACTGAGGGTCGTGACCATCATTGTTTAAGTTACTATCAATGCATCAGATATTCTTATGATATGAATTTGTATTGTAATGATTTGCAGCATTTTTAGCGTCAAATCGTTTGTTCTATAAAAGCAATATTGTAATTTTTGAGTAATTTTACTTTCCTAATCATTTATAATCGAAACATTTTTGTTTCAGGTAAGTAAAGAATCGAGAGTACTATCCAGCTGACAGGAAATAAGTAAGTCTTAGACATACATATAAGCCTTCTAGTTTTATTTAGACCAATGTTTTATGCTAAAGAGATGCATAAGAGTGTGTTAGTGGTAAACAGCTAACATTAACAGATAAAACGCACTGGTTACCAAAGTAGTTTTTGGCAACAGGTATTTTTTTCTAATTAAATACAAGTATTTATTAGAGACTAATATCACTGTATAAAGGAAACAGGACAACGATGCATAGATATTGACATTTTATGTATGCTGAGTGATGCGGTGCTGGAATTCGGTAGCTGGTGTTAAATTGAACAAGTCTTGGGAACACTTCTTTTGATATAATCAATAAAAAACACTGGTTGGAAATAATTTATGCAATTACATAGTAGTAGTAGTAGAATGAGACATGGAAATAGACAATTTATTTATTGGCATCGCAATTTCAAACGCATAACAAACAAAATATAAGGTACGGTACAAATAGAACATGATGCCAACATTGGACAACGTCTTAGCATGTATGTGCTGTCGCAAGACGGCTACGACTCAGCGATGTCGTGCGCGTGCAATACTACCTTTACATGGCATTTATACAGAACCTGAACTTAAATATTTAATACAATAAATATAGTAATTTATAAATACTATAAGCAATAAAATATTAAATATTTTAATAAATAAATATATAGGACAGGAAGTTATGCATTTCTTAAAGAATTACTGTTCTTATTTCGTTGAGAACTGCATGGATAACAAACCAACAGTTTTTTTAGAATTATTATTCCAATTTCTTTAGATGTATAATAGGGCACAATTACAAGGACAACATATTACCTCATTGCCAATAAAACCTTGCATCTAACAAATCTGGAATATTTTGTAAATTTTAATGTAAATCTTTGACGAGTTGTAAAAAAATATCAGGTACCGGAAATAACTGGAAAACTTTTTCAATAAAAACTTGTATATTTTCGTTTCGTATTTCTTGCAGTCACTTTGTCTCAGTCGGGGGCGTGACAAAAAGAAATGACCGTGACTTCGAGAGTCTTCTTTGAGTAGACTAATTCGCATAGGGGAGACTACAAGAGTAGGACTTTAAGATTACTTGAATTTAACTTCTTTACGCAAACTTGACTTACGGAGTACGCTGGTGAATGAGTTACGAAAGGTGTGATCGCGCGAGGTAAGCGGTTGAGAAGTAGAAGAAAGTAAGGTTGAGAGAGATATAAGTTGGTGAAAATACAAAAAGAGAGTTGTAGTTACGTTTCGTATATCTAAGACACAGTGCAGGCTGATTGTCTGTATCACACTGTAGAAGCAAGAGAGAGCAGTGCGTGTGCTTCTCTCTAGAACAATCGTGTATATATTATATTTATGTATTTATTATAAACACATACATATACATACATACAAATGGAGCCAAAGAAATTTTACTTCAGTCGTGTGGTCTAAAGCACACCCGTTTTTTAAATATACTTTACTGACAATTTTATCGAAAACCCAGCTTAACAATTCTTGAGGAATATTATAAACCCGATACGATCTCGGCCGAGCCATAAATCTTGTCGCACCTAAAAACGAAAATTAGGAGCTGATTACACGAGCGACATGTAATTTGTCTTGTCGGTAACAAAGAATAATGCGATACGGAAACTTTTTCTGTTTTATTGATCCGCTGTTTTTTTTGCTGAAACCACACGCCTTATTGTCATGTGATAATATTGTGTTTTATTTGTCTCTGAGGCAATATTTTAACAGTAATTGTACGCGCTGGAAATAAACACCACGACCTCGTAGATAACGGGCGTGGGTAGTAAATTACTTTTGCGTTGCTCTCTGCGAGTGATGTGTCAACTACCCAAGTCTAAGGTCGACCGCTCGGACTACAGGCTGTGGTAGACGTACCTCTACAGAGTCTAGACTGTGTGACCGTAGTGACGTAGTAAGGCTTTCGATTGAGTTTGGAATAAAACACTTATTTCGAAGCTTAGACCAAAGGTTTTGCTCACAACCGCGATAATGTCCGTTAAATAAGTTTTATGCTCTTTGTTTTATTTGTTTGGTGTGTGTTATTCTCTACCTGAACGTTTAAAAGCATTACTTCCACCACAGATTATCGAAAGTTCTACGCGATTAAAAAAGTTTTCACTTCAATAAAACATTAAATATAAAGCCACGTTCTTGATAAGCCTAAAATATTGAAGACTTGGAATCAAAGTCTTAACAATTGACACTATGTTCGAGTAATGGCAATGAATATTTTAGAACGCAGTGAAAAGATTTTTCTATATAGAAGACTTGCTTTATAAAATATTCAGCAGTGAGGGAAGCTGCGCAACCTGTTACTATTCATTCACAAATTCGTTCTTGTTTGTGTCTTAACGTCTTATAAATTAGTTTTATACGTCGTAAATATAAGAAATGACAATTGAAAATTGATTTTAAATAACGATATTTATATTGGTCAATTAGTTGAGAAAAAGTACCACCCATGTGCTATTCCAGACTATAATCTATCTCTGTGCCAAATTTCATCCGGATTCGTTCAGCGGGTCTGGCGGTATTAAGTAACAAACATGGATCTACTCATCTTTTATGTTAACGGGGAGGAAATCTTCAAAAAGATACCCCGCCTTCTGGGGGGAAGGCGGCGGTTATGTGGGGGTTTTTACCCACTAAAACATCCCGGTAGCCCTTTCCTCGGTGCATGACGAGGGGCTCCGGGATCTCCAGTGGAACGCACCGGAGTCCCTCTGCACTGTGCTCAAGGAGAGCACGTCCGCCCCCGCTCCTCCCGCGACATTTAGAGTCTTGTTTACGCCATTATAATGCTGATCTTCTGTCAGCGAGACACTTGGCCGCTAACTTTAACGATAACTCTGCATTAAAAGCAAAAGTATCTTCAACTAGAAACAAAAGGCGTCCGTCAATAATCCTATTTCCAGGAACATCGGCGAGCGCGCCGGCCTAGACAGGATTATCCGACTAAAAGAAAATAATTCCGCGGCAGAGCGTCCTGCAACTATCATTGTTGCCCTTTGTGCGTTTTATATATAAATTGCGTCGTATTCAAAACAAACATTTGGAATATATAAAAACAAATTTATTTATGCCATGTATATATTGTTCATACGCTAAAGACTAGCTAGACTAATGAAAGAATTGTAAATCGTTTTATATAGATAAAATGTGGTTACATAAACCGACTTCAAATCAAATCAAACGTTAATGAAATTTAAAACTTGTCATGGTTTTCTCATGGACGCTTTTGTCAGAACCACACTGTAACAGTTGAAAGCTTAAAAAATCTTCAACAAGATACCCTGCCTTCTGGCGGCGGGATTATGTGGGGCTCTTACCCACTAAAACCCCCTGGTATCTCTTCCTCTGTGCATGTTGAAGGGCTCCGGGATCTCTAGTGGAACGCACCGGAGCACAAGGACAAGACAAGGCGACTCGAGCCAGCCGATGCCCAGAACTAAAGAGCTGATAGAGGCGTACTTATCCTAACCGGATTGGTGGTACTTTTACGTATTATTCTCGATAATCCTGAACCAATTCTGTTTCGTTTAAGTTGTAACACGTTGGGTCTTATATATATTATATTATGTTGGTAATAATTAAGCGCAATATAAAAAAATATAATGTAAATTAAGGCAGGCGGGCATCCGGCAAACCAAATGTTAAGTCACACGTCAATAACAGAAGTTAAGTTAGATTTAACATCCATGGCCATCAACCCCCCCCTCTCCCCCCACTTAAGACAGGTTTATGCTCGATGTAAACTAACTATACGAATTAAGGTTCTTTGATACTTGTTTTCTGTACATTTAAAATAATAATTATCCGCTTTAAGATTGTCTGAACAGAGGAAACGTAGCCAATTCTTCACACGTCGCTTTAAAGAGGAACCATTTTCCCCGGGAGTAAATTAGTTTTCCCGAGAAAAACAATCGGCACCGCGGTAATTTCTGCTGGCTGAGCAAAAGTAGCTCAAAGAAATAACGGCTCGAGCGAACTTTTTATTACAAAAGTTTGCATTCTTTTTCACAGCTTGAAGTCCAGACAGAGGATGCACAAATAGGTACTCATTAGTCCATTTGCTTACACAATAAGTTAACTACTTCGTTATTGCACAAATAGGTTGTCGATTATATCATCTGTCTACAAGTAAAATATATATTATATATATATTAATATATATATATATAACTCCCTGAATAATATTGATGTATCGAGATCGATTTTCTTAGTTGTAGTAATTCCAATAGCTGGTTTCGTGTCAAAATAACGAGTAGTTTTTTAATAAACATGAAAATAATTTTGTTAAAATCGACTGACACTATCAGATAAGAAAAACAAGTATATTTAAGAGTAAAAACAAAAACCGACTTTAATTAGAATAGGAATATTACTAAAAAGAATTAATCAGAACCTAACTGAACTCGCGTCACTCTACCCTTGAAGTGCATTCTTTCCAATAAAAATTTATCATCTAAATCTGTTGGCGTGATATTGAGTTATTCATCCTTTAATCGCATACTCAATGCAAATTTAACACTTATATGGTTTGCTCTTGGTTGCCAGAATTGTCAGAATAGAACCAAAATAAATTGGGAAGCACCGGCTTTCAAATAAAACAGAGAATTATTGAAATCGGTCTAACCAGTCGAAAGTTATGCGGTGACAAAAAAAACATTTAGACGAATTGAGAACCTTTTTCTTTTTTAAAGTCGGTTGAAAAATTAAAAAAGATACCAAAAATTTGTGGAATTAATGTGAGCATCATAAATACCATAGACCTGTAATAGATAGCCGTCTCCTGCTATTTTTTAACATATTGTATGCTAATTATAATTTTAAAATATAACAACCAACAGACAGATCGTAGGAAATTATTGAAGTGGTGACTCACCGTATCGCACAATGTCTTCCGAGATAATAAAGTTTTTCGAATAACGCCTAATAGATCGTTTCACTTTATTCATGAGATTCATTTCACTTCCTTAAGAAAGCCCTAACGGGCGATGTGAGTCGCAGTAACGGCGCCGGATTACCACTGTCTAATCCCCGTTTCGTTTATTGGGACAGTTTCGATGGCCGCGGGCGGAGCGGAGATTAAGGGACGAAATCCGACTTACCCCGATGTATTCCTAATGCGACAATTCCAAGCTCGCATTGATTGATTCCGCTTACCTGAATACAAAGACTTTTTTGACTTAGTATCAAAGATTGTCTTAGTATAAAAAATCATTTAATTTTTCACAATTACAACAACTCTGGTCTACCCTTACAGCTGTTGTTGATATTAAATAATGAAGCAAATCGATTATTTTATTATTTAAAATATATAACAATAAATTTCTTTTTACAATTGTATGTGCTGATTCAACCCGCGCTCGTCGGTGAAGGAAAAAATTGTGAGGAAACCGACATATTTGCTCTTAATGCTGTATCTACTTTAACATGCATAATTTAAGAACTCTGTTCGGTATACTTGAATATCGACAATTTTATATTTCACGGATGATGGTGCGGTGATTTTTTCCGCGCACGTGGGTAATTGATAAACCCTTGCTGTCTCACGCAGTGCGGGGCGTTCGCGGAGAGGACACGCTCTGCTCAGTCGCCCACCAGTTGCAGAACCGTTAGGCGTAGTATTAGCGTACAGGGACGCTGGTAATTCGGTTCACGGTACGTTATTAAAGACGTCGTAATTTGCTTTGATGAACCTGCTTACGGAGAGCAGTGCAAAACAGTGGCATCAGTGCATTGCTCGCGTGTTCAGACCCGACATTGACTTACTGACAGTATTTGTATATTTTGTATATACTGACTTATACTTGACTGAGTAAACCAGGAGCCTGCAAGCGGAGACCAGGACATCGGGGTGGTAAGTCATCTCTTTTACTGTTGCGACACGCAATATCAGGGGGCTTTGCCGCGGGATCCCGACCCCGTTTTATATGGCGCACAGTTTCTGGTACAAGATCGTTGTTTTTCTATTTAGTTTGGTATTTCGTTTATTTATTTGGAATCCAGCAGTGAATATATATTATATATATATTTATGTATTATATATACTCTTTTATAAAAATCCACCAATTGAAAGTGAATTTAACGCACCACTTTCATTTTTGGAGTACCTTACTTTATATACACTAATGCCAGAATTAAAATTAGAAGGCAACATGCAGTAACAAGCAATATGTTAGTTCTGGCAGCGTCGAGTCAAAAGCACTCTGACCAGATCAAGAGTGCTGTTAAGTAGTCTGGACCACGGTAATTCTAAAACCAGTTTGATAGCGATCAAAGTCATTTTACATTTAGTGATAATATAGAGAACTGAATTCTATTTGAAGGAATATCATTTCCTTACCGAATAATTTTATAACACACAATTTCACTAAATCCTACCGAATTCCTCATTTGAATAACTACGAAGCCATTATCTGTCACCGTAGGCGTTAAATTGAAAATTCAGACTCAAATTATAATACGGAACTTGCAATATTAAGCTTTCCGACAATGTCATAAAGTTCAATATGATGGAAGCGGCAGACGGAAGTCCTGTAGACGCCATTTAAAACCGATTAAAATGTACGTAGCGGGCGATTTTTTAATAGAAACTTGTACTAGCTTTAAAAAAGAGTAATTTTATGAAACAAGTTTTGTTTCTTAAGTTTTATAAGGAAACCTAAACTGTAAAATACGTGCTCCTAGGGAATTTAATTTAAAACATGGAACTTACATAAAGTGAGCGGACTAGAAAAAGCTATTGTACATTATATAATGTTTAAGTAACTGCCTGTTCACAACCACAACTGAAGTTATGTGGTGAGAAAGTACTTGATGGTTTACGTGGTAAACCGCCATCAATATTTCTCTTGCCATTTTAAGTGACAAGAAAGACTTAAGTTGTCAACTTATTCCAATCCTTCTTTTTACTTTTATGGAAACACGACGTGAAACGTTATGTCAAGGTCCGTATGATGGCGCAACAAAAGAACGGAAGTCTTGACTCGAGGCGTTGTTTGCTGGTAAAATCACACTCCTTTAATTATTATCTGAAAATATTGGCTACTATTGCAATAAGCACATAGGTGTATGTGGTATACAGTAGTTGTTTCTGGGGCCCAATAAAACAATCGGTGGCTACCCTCCATACGTTAATGGCCTCTAGAAAGTCGTCGCCTTTGTGCAATAAGCTTATTCAGTTGAAGTTGAAAAGCTAATAACATAGTCGATAGGATAGGCTTCAAATAAACCGTAGTTTCAATAGTAACGACTTCGTTCATTCATTTTTTAATTACACAATAACGATTAAATCTCCGAGATTTGTTCGTGGTATATACAGAACTGAGTATTTCAAGCCAGATGATATCCGTACTATGACTACAAGCACGTTATAAAAGATTGTAGGTGAAACAATAGTTAATGGAGTTTCGTCATTCACTCGAGACCAGACTATCAAAGTTTCCAACAAGTGATTAGTCAAGCTAATCACTTGTTGAATTTTTTTTTCAAACAACGGTGACGAAACAAATGAACTCTCACTACTATTATTCCCCGGAGTGGATGAAGACAGTAACAGTTCCCGCCGCTTTTCGTAGCTTATTGGGTGTTATTATTATACTAAATACGCTATTGTGACAGTAAATGAAACTTTGGCCATGAGCCGGTCCCTGTAGAAGGAAATTATGCGTCAGGAAATTTGAACTTACGCCGAAAAATAAAAATATACAAGTGCAAAAAGAAATTTTAGTACAGCTTCGTATTTTTGTAAACATCTGGGTTGATCATTAATCGTAAGGCACACACACTCCCACTGATTTACAAATGCTTACAGAACTTTATCTATTTATTATTTTACAAAATCAAAACAGCTTATGAAAATACTTTTATGGATTTACACTACACATATTTTTTCAGTGATAACTAAGAATGCATAGTCCATTTAAAAACAATATGAAAAAATTAAAGTAAGGACATGAATAAAAAACAAGTATATTCACGAGTAAAAAAACCGAATTCAAATAGAATAGAAATATTAAAATAGAATTAATCAGAAGCAAACCAAACTGTCGTCAAACTACGAGTAACTCTGAAATAAATCCTTTCCAATAAAAAATTATCGAAATCGGTTGGCGTGATATTGACTTATTCGACCATTTGTCGCGAAATTTAAGAATTGTATGGTTGTCGTGGATGCAATTTTCAGAATTGTATCATTTTTAAATAGGACCACATGGGAAGTACCAGCTTTAAAATAAAAAATGAATCATCAAAATCGGTCCATCCAGTTGAAAGTTATGTGTAGACTAACCAACATACAGACAAATCGAGAACCTCCTTCTTTTTTTTAGTCGGTTGATTACAATTGTATTATCTGTGTTGTAAGTGTTTATTTTGTTAGGTACTATATGCTAGGATGTGCACTATGTGTGAGTGTAGGCGTGTCTATATCACAAATAATAATAATACAACTTATAAAAACATTTCTGTTTAAAACCCTTAAAACATCAAAGGAGTGAGCATTTGACAGTAATGATGCTGATGCTAAGAATAATAATCCACTCTCCTTTTATTGTAATACTTTACTGATTGACATGCGAGCCGGGGATATTCGGGGAACGATAATCGCTTTGTCGTCGTTCCTTTTGTAACGTAGCCTTTATGGAGTTTAACGAATGTATCGTTTCAGCCTTTCTGCTGTTAAAACATTATGTGTACATACTTAAATTGTATTTCTTGGGTGTGTTTGTATTCTATTATAATTTGAAATTTTACGAAACGCAAACCAAATAAGACTATAAGACGGTATCTCAATAAGATTTTAGTAATTCTTCGTTCTTGTAAGCAATTAACATAATTATGGGTCTCACAAGTAACTTGTATCAACGAGCGACTTTTAAGCAAATTTTGTATCTATAGTTTTAAAGATTTCACTTGTGGAATAGAATGAAGATTAGCTACTGGACTACTTGGTTACCTGCAGTACCGCAATAATTGTTATACGTTATATACTTGCGACAATATTTTGTAAGTTTTCTTTTTAGAGTCTGCTACGCATTTTTAATTAATAAAATTTTAGTAAACTAAAAAGTCTTGTCTTGTTTTTAGGAAGAAATAGTTATTTAAAATAAATTCTATTTTTATAAATTGATCTTCCAATTAAAACAAATAATAAACATGTTAAGATAAGCATTTCTTTATCATACAGATATCCATTTATATAAGTATCAGTATGACATATCGTTCAAAAAATAAACCAACGAAATAGGTGTACGGATGAAAGACCCCGACAAGAGATCGTCTGCAATATGAGATTACGTACAACAGTAAGGGCAGACATCGTTCTAAACGTCAAGCTTTATGTTACTTATATCACGATCGCTCATTCGTGGTCCTACGAGTACAGTAAATATTCATGTATACATGTGTACGAGCACACTTCTTTCCTCTTGTTTCACCTTCGTCAATTTAGTTTAACTAGCAGCTTAAAAATATATATATATATATTATATTACCCTAAGCCTAAGTCTTATTCCTGCGGTGTGTCCTTTGATACTTAATTGTTGGAATTGTTAATTTTTAGTCAAAAATAACAAAAGACTACAAGTAAACAAATCCAACAATGGTTACTGCTGTTGCGCGAATGGGTCGCCACGTTCAGGGAAGTACCACGACCTCGTAGAATACCGATTAATATTTTACGCCTGATGAGCGGGGTGCAGTCAACCCAACTCCTCATCATAGCTTGGCAATGCTAAACACTTAAGATCAGGTGAGCTTCCAGCTCGTTTGCTCCCTTTACCTTCAAAAAATAGTGCTTAGTGAAGTAATAGGTTAAAGCTAATAATGTAAATACAAGTGAAGCTAATGTTGCGACAGACGCGTGCGGTTGCGGTCGCGCGGCTGCAGCTGACAACGGGCACGCGTGCATGCGGCCCGCCGCCCGCCCAGGAGCTTTACGTAGCGTGCGGGGAGCTTTTACGTAGAACACTTTGTCGCGTAGTGTTTTTACTGTTGTACAAGTATATTTACGAGCAAAAACATAAATCCACTTCAAATTCAATCTTGTCAACTTAAAACGCTATCACGCGCTGGATCCTTTTTGTATTTCCAAATTATCATCGAAATATTACGAAATAAAACTAATCAGCCAAACCTGACCAAACATTCATCATACCACTCTTAAAGTACATCCTTTCCAATAAAGAATGAATCATAGAAAGCGGTTGGCGTGATTCCGTGGTCCGTTCATTTGTGACGCACATACTTAATGCAAATTTAAAACTTATATGGTTTTCTCATGAATGCCACTGTCAGAATTAACTAAATTGAAATGGGACCACATGGGAAGGGCCAGCTTTTAAGCAAAAAAAGAATCATCAAATTTAAATTGTATTTTGTTTCTAGCTTTAATTGCAACGACATCCAACGTAATTAATGGATAATGCCTCTAACTTCGAGCGGAGAGAGAAATTGAATAAGAACTGATATTAATCGTTCAGTCTCACTGCAAATTTAATTTCTTTATGCCGACAGGTGGGATTTGTTACAGCTTTCTGAAGTCTTATTCAATTAAAAAGGTTAGGTTGAGGGTATTTGTACCAACGAGGACTGTCAAAATTGCCATTTGTGTCACTTTGTCCGTAGCCTTATTGCATTAATGTTAAAAATATCTGAATTGTCTAATGCTTTTAAGTGTTGTATTAGTTGGCATCACGGTCTATCATGGTTAGCTATAAAATACCTGGAGCTTCCATTAAAAAGTAATTAAATATATAACTGTAAATTGTGATCATTCAAACTTCATCCAGGGTTAACAGGATTGTTGCGGATATCTAAGTGGACTTGGAAGTCCAAATATATTAATCTCTGTAAACGGCTCCTATTTGATTCTGTATCATACAGCTAAAAACTATAAAATATTTGTGGTTTCAATTCAAATAAAATGATACAAAAAAAATTGGGTAAAATAAAGTATAGTTGGAGGCGCATAATTACAGTAGAGTTATTGAAAGTATTAAGTAAATGCTGAAATTTGTCAACGCAGTCAGTATTTGGCGTAGCGTTTAGGCTCGTAATGAGATGCGAGTTAACCTAATGCTGGTGGCGGATGTCCGCGGTCACGGACACTCGTTAGCGAATGACGTCACGTCCGCTGCGTCTCGCTAACGCTGGTGCTTTACATTTCCCCGGAGTTGGAATGTTTATGTCACCTTCTGCATTTACATGCTCACTTTGTGCTTACACAAGCGCCTATTCTGTTTAATAATAATCTAAAGAACGTCTCTACTCCGCTAACTAAAATAAATTTGAAGGAAAGACATTACACAAATATTGGGGGACATTAGCTGTAGTGTTTGCTGTTTGCGTTTCAATTCAACTTTCACGGCAATATATGAAATTCAATGGAACGATAGTGGCGCCATCTGTCAGTACCAACTCAAAAATCTTCGTATAATCATGCACAACACTGCTGGAGATTATCACATGATCAAATGCATAGTGTACGATTCCATTAAGGACATACAGACAAACATTCATTTTTATATATATAGACGTGAGTTAACACGTTGAATGAATCAGTCACCGTCTGTCTTTCCATGCGATTACAATTTCGGTGTTTTTTTAAAGTAAAGTGAACTGGCATTTAGTAAGCTAATGCGCCTTACCATTCAGGAGTGTATTTCCATTTAACATCAGGTGAAATCGTGGTCAAGCACTTACGTATAGTTAGTATATAAAAAATCCTGTGTCTCACACAAACAACCCTTAAACATAAAAGAGCATATCATCGGCATTTTAACCTACCTGCTGCGTCTGCCTACTCCGTTTAAAAGCTAAAAGCACGATCTTTTTCTATATTTTAACCATTACAAAACATGTCCGACGAGTGATAACGTCCATAGTGAAATGGTGGATTTGAAGTTTGAACCTACAACCTTATGTTCAGGCGGTCTGTTAAAACCTCAAAACTATTAAGTTAGTGATGCATTTTTAATTTTGAAGTTCATTATAAAGAAAGCAGATCATAACGATCGATGAACATTCTCGAACATAGTCAATGTGGCATCCGTCCGTATTGGAATTCGAATTTGTTTTACGTACAAAGAATCATTGTCTACAACGTGTTCAGTTTTAGTTTAGTACCGTCCAGCGCGACAATTGAGACGTGACGAGCGCCGTGTAACATGACAATATCAATTGTCAAATATTTGGAGTTTTTAAAATATCCTATGCGGTTAGTAAAATGTAGATATATATAGAGTATTTTGTAGAATATAAAGTATTTGTTTTCGTTTGGACCCCTCTGTGCAAGGCCGTAGCGGCCGTCGGCTTACAGTCGCCTAATCCCGCTTCGTTTATTGCTACACGTTGCAGTTGGCCAAACGGCTGCGAATTGCAAGGTTCGGGACGCAATCCGATTTACCAACCCTGTTTATTATTCGGGGCTAAAATCAATCGCGTTTATTACGAAACGAAACGGTATTTAAAGTTTTATTTTCATGAAACTCAAATAGTTTTCAAAGCCGGTGTTTAGATGCTACGAGTATGTTCTATATTTAGGCTGGGAGTCCATTAAGCGATGCAAATGCATTGCGGTCAACGAACCGTTGCGAAGTGGTTGTAAAATATTTTTTCTATTTCAACAAATTTCTCCGTCTGTTTAGCGCTATTATATAATATACATACATTATAGTTAATTTACATAAATTATTAAATAAAACTATATTACTTTAACTATATAATATGTTAAATATAATTTATTATTTGTTATTACTATTTCTAGTAAGCATCTTATTCTTATAAGGACTTCGGATGTATATTTTTACGTAAATGTTGAGTGCAAAAATTTGCACGTCAATCACGTCTTTCACGTCACGTCACTGATATAACGCGGACATATTGTAGCAAGTCATTGTTGTGAAGTGGCCCCAAGGAAACCCCTGCACGAGTATGTGTAAACCCAGTTAAATATTAAGTAAATGTCACACGTAATTTTTGTACATGTATATAATAATTTAATTTCTAGAACAGACAACAATTTATATATATTATTAATTTTTAATTCTTTTGTGTCCTGTCGTTGCAGTAGAGCTTAAAGTCACGTTAAATTTCACATGTTGACATATGCAAATAAATATGGAATTTTAATTGGACACCATATCACTGGAAAAGATAAAATATAGCTTGTGGGGCGGAAAAATACTAATTACTATTATAACGTATTGTCAGCGTGCACGCTGCGGTCGCGCTGCGGTGGCGGCCGGTTATGATTTACAACACTTTTATTTCCCAACAAAAACGTAGATAAATCATCGGTTTTGGCAGAAGCGGCGCATTTTTAGTTTGAAATACGCGTTACAATCATATCTTTGCGCCCAACACGATAGAGGGGGTTTGTGACTTAGGGCGACAGCTTATGAATGAATTAATTCGTTGTTTAACTTCGCTGCGGAACGCCGTTGTGACGCCCAGTAAGAGAACTTAAGGGAAGCTAACCACATGTACACCTTCTCTCAATCTTTATTTCCAACTCTTCCAGTTTGTTTACTTACAGCTGACCTTACTTGCAACTCCGTTCATGATTTTTAAATTTATCTGTTTGATATTTATTATGTCCTTAATCTAACAAAGCGTTAACGTCTGTATTTCCGGAATAAATGCCGCTCAGAGATTTTACGTACATACATAAGGTTCCGAATTATTAGAATTTTAATTGAACAATACAATTTTATATAAATATAATATATATCAAGACAATAAATAAATTAATTATAAAAATGTAAAACGACAAAAACATAAACAAAATTTAAAAAATTACTAAAATTATTATTAAAAAAACCTTGTGCCTTAAATTGCTCAGCACGTACTGTGCTACACACGCATGTACCTTTTTCGATTTTCAGCCGAAAAACCTATCGGAAGGCGGGATAAAAGCTAAAATTCGATCTAAAATTAATTTTTCCAAATAAAAATGTATCAATAAATAAGTGAGAAAGAATCGCAAACCTTCAGAATGATTGCTTGTGATAACAAATATTTTTAGGGCAACATCTTACACTGCTAATACAACAATACAAAAACATAGAATTTTCTCTCTTTATTCTGTATTGGGTGTAGGAGGGTTATAAATTTCAATATCATAAGATAATAATTTAAACACATTTTGACAACAGGAAGGTAATTTTGAAATTTACAATAGGTCTAGAGCCGCTTGTACCTTACATACTTTTATTCAATTCATCTTATGCATCGCATGCATCATTGGGAAACAAAGCCAGAGAGAGGCTGGCTACCGGTTCAAAACAATGGGATTCCACGGAAATGGATTCCACAGCTGAATTCCGCATAGAGGTTGCGGTTTTATAATGGATTCAGGGAACAACGCAGCGCGCACCGTCGGGACCCTGCACAGAACATGGCGTAGCCTTGCCAACTCACACAAAACATTGAAGGAGAATAAAAGCTCGTATGAGTTAATTGTTCTCTCCGCAGTCCCGAGCTCGTTGCGCGACGCAGCCATTCAAATATTACTTATATAGTAAGTGGTTTTCCTAAAAACAATATTAAATATTAACTGTAGAACAGCTCAGTTATTTCAATTTAATGGTAATGGGTTAACTAATAAATAATTTACAGTATGAAACTTATCAATAACCTCCTTTTTTGATGCCGGTTAAATAAAAAGTAAGTTACTTCTTGTTCCGTCAAAATCGGGTCAGCCGTCCTAGAGATTAGCCGGGACATAAAGACAAAAATTGTAAAAAATATTATTTTGGTATATGGACCGTATATACCTTCAGCATGTAGTAAAAAATGATTCTATTAATATTAAAAATAGAAAGTAAATAGAATACATAAATAGTTTTTATTCATGGTAACACCGCGGGGCGCAGCTAGTTTATACTAAAAACTATATAAAATTGTATTTTAGTAATAAATGAACTCTTCCTCTTACGACATATTACCCACTATAAGAACACTACGATAGCAAGCTGCTTATTCCATCCCACGAGGAGCGGCGCGGAGCAACACAGGCAGAATTGGGAATAACTCACAGTTGCAAAGTTTTAACTTGGTTAACAGTGCTCTCCGCTCAGTGCTCACTTGAGAAATTTAGGGAACAAATACTAACTGAGTCGTTAGCGTTAACTTTTCCTTTGTTACTTTTATTCCGTTTAAGACACCGACTCTTTTATGTGGGCTTTTTAATTTTACGGCTAATATTAATATTTTTTACAAAACTTAATCATTTTGAATATTCCTTAAGATTGTAACAGCAAATTATTGTTATTTTGCAGGTAACTATATCTCATAACATATGTATATTGTTTTCAATCTAAAGACAAAATAAACGTTCATAGCTCTAGGGCTTACATTCCCGTTGTATTGTCAAGCGAGATACAACGATACAAATTACAGAATTAGTAGTTACAAGTAAATGTGAGAAGAATACTGACGCAAGTAATGTATACCAAACGTTTGGCGTTGAAAACGGCAAAGCACAGTTCGAGTACGTGGTGGATCCGACAGAGTACTGTGTGGATATCAAACCAACTTAAGCGAATTGCAGAGACATTCTGATAATCGCATTACCTCCTATTTATCTACTAGAGAAAATTAAATATACTTATTTATTTTATTTTCGTAAAGATTGTTTCCCACCATATTGTACACAACATTTAACTTATTCTATTTCTGTCCTGGAAGCTATGAACCGGTAGAATTATAGAGTATACCACGCTTATTGTTATCTATAATTAATCGGCGAGACCATAGCATTTAATGGGGTAAGCCGCGGATGAGGCTGCAAATCAGAGCAGTGTAATAGTCGTAAAGACGTGTGATGCGAGCGGTAAACAACGCTGGTGCTATGAGCCGGTAATCAAAATAGAGTACACTATAAATAGTGATTAAATTTTTCTATCCTGTGTGCCACGTGAACATTTTAAAGTCCATAAAAGATCCTTTAATGTTTTTGATTCACGGCAGCATAGCTCTACGTTTATTTTATTAATAATTTTGTTTGACTAAAGTTGCATCGTGGTTTGTGAAAACAAATTTGTGTTCAGTTAGACAACTCGAAGGAAACAATTTTAATAATTTTGCTTATTCGTATGTGTCTTTTTATAGGAGAAAGAGACAATTGAGCACGTAACTCTATCCTGTTCATCCATTCCTACAACCACTTTAGTATTTTCTTGTATTTTTTAATTAAAAATGCTAACAATTTTTCACATTTTTTAGCCATTTTTTACCAGTAGACGAATTTTTTATCATTTGTAAAAGTTACTCTCCGAGAAATAAATAAAAGTTACTGTATAACGGAATGGAACTTTAAATGCAATATCTCTAGGATATAGTATGTGAGCTAAGGTGATGTGAGTCAATAAAGTTTAGTTGGTAATTACCAAATTCGAACGTATTCTTTCGCTAATATTATATTTCAATGTATGTGGTATGTGTTCAATGACAATCCGAAGTACACTATATGCTTTATATACCAGCATTAAAAAAGAGAATTTATACTTTCACATTTTGCCCAGCGCGAGGTCCGCCGAAACTAAGACCGTACGTCATATGTACTACCTTCTTTGCTTTTCTGATTAAAGTCGAGTAACACGCGAAGTAGGATGCTGATGTCGGAGGGCGAGGCTGATATCTCTTGAGAAAGTCTCCGCATAAAAAAGACAACATTTTAAAGCTTCTTTCCTAAAAACTTTATGAGATGAAATAAGAGTCTGTGCAATCAATAAGTAATACTAAGTAATAATAAGTGACGGTCGGACAGACATTCGCTTTGATATCTTCCTTGTAAAATTTATTTCTGTACAATTTATTACATTTAAATTTATCGAAATTCTACCGAACTTCGCCACTAGGAGGCCAGACACGCTTTCAATCTAAATGGACCAACTTTCAACCCGAATCAATTAATCATTTTAAATAAGTGCCTCATAAAGTTACGGCGTTCTCCCGGTTGGACTGATTCCGCCCGGTGCTACGTTTCAACCGTTACGGTCGAAATAAAAAGGGCCTTATAACCGGATGAGCGTCCGAGGGACGAAGCAAAAACCGGATAAAAAAGGAAGAAGAACATCCCTATTGCCGCCCATTTTCCCCGCAACCCTTTTTTTTTGTGATCGCCGTGAATTAAACTTTGCATTTACCTCGTACGTCTCGTTTGTTCCGTTATGTTTACGTGGCGGCCAGATCGTGTAAAATGCTGATTATGTTTCCGATTTTATGTTAGACCTAATTAATACCGATCAACCCATACTGGTTAAAGTTATATTTTAATAAAAATTCAAAAACGCTATCATTTTATTTTTAAAACTTAAAAAAATTCTTGAAGTTTTAAATATCTTATTTCCTAAAACTTTGTACTTTCTTGTTCTTTGGTAAGTTCCGTGGATGCGGCCGTAACTTTAACGTGGGATCTTGTCGGAGAGACGTATGCATTTTCAAAGTTTTATGGACCAAATTGTTTTAATCGCATTAAAGAAGTTTTGAAAATTTAAAGCTACCGCTTTTTCTAATATTTTGAAGTTTATTTGTTTTTGCTGCCGCATTGGCTGTCGGAAAAGGCTCCAAATGAGCTCAGTATCAGCGCAAATAACCCGTTCATCCCTCGAGTGCAAGGGTGCGCATCCTCCTTTTCTCGGAAAGATTCCATTGAAAGATTATCCAAGATGAGTGTGTATCCTAACGTACCGTGTGACAGGCGATGGGGTCGTTACGTCATTGCGCCGATATTGTTTAAAATTGGTTTAAAATCAACCTTCATAACGACACATATATTTTTTTATTTATCTATTTTGCATTTTTTGGTACCTGTTTCTCCCATCATGTCACCGTATAGCCATTGGCTCCGGCTGCCAGGCACATTGCGGCAGTCGAAAAGAAACTTACATGTCTGCTTAGACAGGAGTGTATTTGATGTAAAACAAATTAAAAAACGGTACAAGATTACATTTTTAATACTCATTCTATTTACATTTTACTCTAAAGTGAAATCAAAAAAGTTATATCAGTAACCCTTTCACTAGCATCATAACCCTTCTCCGTGTACACACGATGTACTCTTTTAACAAAAGGGCCTGTAACCGCGAAGGGCACAAAAATAACTTGATAATCGCATCATTAAATTACGTCCTTTGTGACGTCACGTCATCAATTAAAGCTTGATTCCGCCGCAGACCGACAATGGCGCTGCGAGCGCGGGACGAATTGAATTAGCGTAGGGGATGTAGAACGGGGCGGCTCTTCGGTATAGAAAGAGAAAATAACATTCAATTGAATTAATTTCTTTTCACGTATTGTGTACTACGATGTAGAATAATTACGGAACTATTTTGGTTACAATTGTTAAAATCACAAAGAGTAGTTACGTAGGGTCTTTAGTACATTGTTGTACGACATCTAAATGTTAAAGAATTGGTATCAGATATAATTAACAGATAAAAATCTATACATACCTACCAACGGTATGTTCTCTCTGTCCGTACCTGCTCTTGATGATAAAAATAATATACTTTTTTCTTTTAAGTTTCGTGTATACTTATCGAAATTTATAAAAACTTGTCAAAATCACTATATATAGACAGCACCAATGCCTTATAAAGACAATGTATTTAATCTATTATTGTTATGTTATATATAATATTATATCTAGTTAAATAGTATTTTGATAACATATAAATAACATACAAATATGTAACGTAAATAATTATATTAAGTTACAGCCTATATATTTATGGCTCACTGCTGAGCGCAGCCTTTTTATATAAATAGTGTATAAGCGCAAAGTCCGCTACGCGGTCTTACGCGGCGTACTTCACAAATCTTAAAAATATTTCTAAGACATGTAAGTTGTTTTTCTTCACCGGCGAGAGGTGGTAAGTCAACACTTAAAACTGTAACAAAAAAAATTGGTACCGGCACCGGAGATCGAATTCGGGTTGCTAGAGTACTGTGCAACTTGGGGCGTCCGCTACGGCACTGAGCTACTACAGCTCTCATGATTTTGAAGAAGTATGGCAGTACAAATAAATACCTTTAATAAAAATCTAAATCTTTTACGGTTAATATCAAGCTTTTAATATGTGTGTCATCTAATAAAGGTTATATTTTAGTGTCTATACGACAACTTCCCAGTATACCACAGCTGTGTTGGCCCAAATTCTAAGAGTCCAATAACAGTAGGCGTTGGCAAGCAATATGTGCGTAAATTGGCGATCCCTTGATTGGCGTATTGTGTTGCCGAGGTGTCCGGCCAATCACCTGAGACGCGCCCGATATCAACGTATCGTTGTGTCGAGTGTGTTGCTTCATGTTACTGACGTGTAAAGAATATCATCATTATTTCATATTTTTATATTTTTCGTATTATCAACCGACTTTAAAAAGGGAGGAGGTTCTCAATTCTGTTTTTTTTTTTAAATTTTGTTACTTCTAACTTTCGTTTGGAGGAACCGCTTCGATTTTTCTTATTTGATTAATTTGAGTCCAATTCTGATAGTAGATTCATGAGAAAACCATAAAAGTCTTAAATTTGCAATAAGTATGTGTGCGACGGATTGACGAATAACTCAATATCACGCCAATCGCTTTCGATTATTCATTTTTTATTGGAAATGATGTACTTTAAGAATGGTTTGATAAAGGTTTGGTCACGTTCTGAATCATTTTAATTTGTAATATGCTTACGATCATTCAGATCATTCGTTTGACCCATTTGAAGTCGCTTTTTGTTTTTGCTCGTAAATACACTTATACCCATAGTACGAGTACAAGTATATTGTATTTTTTGAGAGTTATATTTAAATTTTTTTCATTTGACTGTTACACGTGCTGGCAACACTGCTCTTAGTTAATTGCATTTACTATACTTTTTGAAGTCATCGCTTTTGTTATTTAAAATTATTGTTACATTGTATTATTAGGTGTCGCATCTGGTAGAAGAATTACGTGACATAAATTATTTTAAATTTCCATATAATTGACAGCCGAAACTGTGCGGTCTCGTAGATTTAGAACATGTCTCACACTTCTCCCCCTCATTGTTGTTGCCATTTACCGCGTATTCATCTATAAATCAATTCATAATAGACCTATGCCTATTTTAATTTGTTGCTTATGAAACAAAACATAAGGTCGGAAATGAAATGGTGTATTATAGCTGTTAAATACAGTCGTAATTTGCAGAATAGTATTGTAATGACGCGAAAGCATAATTAATTAATCTAATTTGAGCTTCAAAATGATCGGCTTAGTGTCTATATTAGTTTGCTCATATAAGCTACTTATACCTTTATGGAATAATAAGCAATGTCGACAAGCTAGACTTTGTGACATGCTTTGTCGTAGGGTAGACGTATAATCGCGTCGAACGCTTGAACCACTTATTATGACGTTAAAGATGATACAAACACAGACAGTATCCTTTGTGATTGCGAAACTGTGTTAGGTGCGTCAAGTAGTAAATTGTGTGAATAAAGATATTTATCGGGTTTATAACATAAACATCTATTTTACGCATTGGAGGATCCTGACCACGTAGAAGCGGCCTCCACAGCATGCAGTTAGATGCGGGGTAGACCGCAAGCTGCATACTTGGACATGTAATGGTACAAAATAATCAAGGTCAGGTTATTTTGCAATGTCCCTGCTTCTGGATGCCGTGGAAAAGCGAAAAGTTGTTTGCTAGAAATTAATTAGAGTGTCAGGCGCCGACAATGGGCCGGGTTTATTGCGATGAAACGCGCTGCGTTGTGTAGATAATAATCTACAGTGTTGAGCGCGTGGACAATGGCATGCATTGACTGTCGCCGCAAATTGGCAGCCGCCGCGGCCTGATTGCCTCTCTGCGCCATTTTAGCGCTCAAATATTATACAAGATATCTTGCTGTGTACTGTGCAGAATACTAAATGTATTTAAATGTATTCTGCTGTATTAAAATGTAATAACAATAAAGCATAACACTTCCGCTAAAACTAAGGTATGCCTTACGAATAAAGCAAAATTTAATTAAACTGAGAGTTTCAAAAGCGTTGGAAGGCATTCAGTAAACAAAGAGATGAAGAGAGAAGCGATCAGGTTAACCCATTTTTAGTGCGACTATCTGTAGGTCGTGTCAGTGTTCTCAAGGGTTATTGGTACCCGCCCAATTTATTCAACAACAAATGCACAGCAATAACCCTATCTCTAGCTAAGTCACATTTTATACTACTGGTATAGATTTAGTATTAGTTAAGATCATTAAGCCGTGGACGTTAGTCGAATTTACGTTAAAAGATAGAACGTTTGATGTGTGGACGTATTGGAGGATGCTCCGCTTATGCCGGACGAATAAGGTACCTAACATTGAGGTTTTTGCCCTAATACAGAAGAAAATCGAAATGCCAATCAAATCAATTAAAGCAGAGTAAGACCTCGTACCTAGATGACATCCTACGACATAATAAGTGCCGCCAGCTGCAATTTAACAAAGTAACAAAAAAATATATGTAGGAAGAAGGAAAAAGTCATGGTTGAAGAACGCCAGCGAATGAATTGGAACAAAAACTATCGGAAAACTAATCTGCTTAACCATAAATAAGGAGTTTAGAAGAATGATAACCGACCTTCAGTGATGGAGAGCCACCTGAAGAAGAAAATAACTCTTGAAGCTACCTGAGTGATAATTATTTCGATGGACAATAACGCGTATAATATTATGTCAATAGAAGGTTTTACCTCGCAATACAGATGTCAGGTAGTAAAGATAGATGACTTCAAAAGTGCTACTCAAAACATGTCTTTCGGAATAGCACAGGGCTCGATAATCGGTCCATTAATGTTCTTAATTTATATAAATAATATAAATACAATAGGACTTACAGGTCATCTAACACTATATGCAGACGACACATGTCTCTTTTATTATGGCAAATGCATACACACCTTAATAACCGATGCTCAGAAAGATTTAAATATACTAAATGAATGGTTCAAATACAACCTATTGACTATTAACACATCTAAAACATCATTCATGATCTTCGCCGCCAAAAACAAACATTTACCCCAGTTCTCCCCTTACTATTGATAATCAGATAATACATCGCTCTGAACAAGAAAAATATCTCGACTATGGTTAGATGACAAACTCACATGGAAGCCCCATATTGATCACGTAAAGGAGAAACTTATGTGTGTATTAGGAGCCATACGCAAAATATCAAATTGTATCCCCAAAAAAGTAAGCATCATTATCTACAATTCCCTAGTAAAATCACACTTAGAATATTTAATAGAAATATGGGGTTCAGCTGCTGTCACTCATCTAGCTCCCCTGCAAAGAACACAAAATAGATTAATAAAAGTTTTGTTTCACTATAACTACCTAACGCCAACAGATGAATTGTATAAAAGAACACAATTATTTAACATCACACAACTACACACTTACTGTACTTACACTCTAATTAGGAAAATTATAACAAATTCAACTCACACAAATATACAATTGCATAAAAAAGAAACAACTCGTAACTTGAGGAACAAAGATAAGCTCGACCTAATCACCCCACGTACCAATTACGGAAAGAAAACGATATTGTACGAAGGAGCACAGTTATACAATAGCCTGCCAAATAAAGTGAAGGAGTGCGACACTTTCCAGCAATTTAAAAACAAGATAAAAGATCTGATTATACACATGTGACGACACCTACCTGCGACCCAGAGGCACATCATTAATTATATTATTTAAGTACCTTGTATCTCATTTTAAGTGAACTTTGTAAAAATGTTCTTATGAGAAATAAATTCTTTAAACCCAATACAAAAATTAAACACTAACATTGGACAGAGAGTTATGTTATTACAAATTTTATAGGCGGTAACAAATTTAGCCGTGCTCCAGGCTCCGATATCGGGTAACGACTGCGTGTGCGAACCGCCCCGGGGACTGGCCGCATGATTTCATAAGTGCCGGGGACCTACAGAACCATGTGAACAAGTAATTCGCTTCGATTTTAACAAAATATCTAATGATTATCTTGTATATACCAGGCGAACTGCACCGTATAGAAGGTTAACTTACGAGTGACACGACGGCGGTACACTGAGCGACAGTGAGCTAACGAGGCGTGCCGGCACTAGGGCTCCATGCCACTGGAGGAGATATTATTAAGCCATTTTCGCGTATGCTACATGTACGCAAATTTAATTACGCAGATGCGAGTTCGCTAACGGTATACAGCTAGTTACTCGTTTATCTGATGTAGCAGTTAACGTAAGTGGAGCTATAAACAGATACAGTTAAAGGGGTCGGATTATAAGGGTGTGGAATTTGAACAAGCGTAATTCACTATATACGTTATTCACAGAATATTTTGGGAATTAATAATTAAAATACTTGTTAAATAGAATTATTATGACTCTTGAAATGACAAAAACTTACTTTAATATTTCGTTTTTAATATCACTAGATGTGTCCCACGGTGTTGCCCGTGATTGGAAACGATTTATTTAATTTCACTAAAATAAACGTAACCCAAATTATTCCCTATTGTCCGAAACTTCTGTTAAAATCAGTTCAGCCGTTTCAGAAATAAACCGGAACAAACAGACAGACAGACAAACAGAAATCGTAAAAAATAATGTTGGTATATGTATCGATGTACCGTATATATATTCATATGTATGAAAAAGCGGTAATTTAAATATAACAAAACGACACTCCAAATTTATTTATTTGTATAGATGACGAAATAATTTCTTTAGATAATTCGTTATTTTCCTTAAATATATTTAAATATAATTATAGTACTACGTATTTTTACACAGTGCTATACTGTGATAAAAGTAGGTATGTATATATCTTGTAGTGTTAGTAAAGGGAAAGGGGAATAAAAAAATAAACTAATAATTAAATAATTAAAAGTACATATTCATTAAGGGGTAGTTGATATTAGTCGTGCGAGCGTAGTGAAGCGTCACTGTCAGGCAAGAGAGCAGCCCAGCCTAATTGGTCTTCTCTTGTTTTTGCATTCAGAACAACGTCAGGGATATCGGCACGCTCTCTGTCCTTCAATTAAGTAATCCAGTTTATCAATCGGGTGATATTTTAATATTCGTATGTTATCTTCTACATATATAAAAGAGATTGTTTGATCTGTATAGACTCCGAAACGGACCGATTTCAATGAAACTTTCAGGGTATCTTCAGATTGACCTGAAAAGTAATCGTGTAAAGTTTGGTGACGATCGGAGCACTCCTCTTTTTGAACTGTCAAACAAGCCATACTTCGTACTTTTATTTCTGACATTAACTTTAGCCCGATATGATTTTGTATAAATGATAGGAATGATATTGTATTTACTGATATGTACATGGGTGTAGGTAATGGTCTTCACCCGCTCGAGAAGAGAATAGAAGAGAATGAATACGGAGAGAAATTAATAATTTAATATATTGTGAGAGTTAAATAAAATATTTAGTGTTTAAATAAGATAATGCAAAATCTAGTCCGGCGAAGCTATCATTCTATCTATCTATTCTAGCTATCAAGACGATATAATTTTTTTATATTTCTGGCGTTGTAGCATTTGGTGATTTCGAGACCAATTGTGTTGTGCCAACACGATTTGTCATATCTTGTTATTTAATAGCAGTATCACATATCTTTACTAACTTCGATGGTTCTATTTTTACTGGAATGGATCAGCTGAGACGGATACGTATAAGATCGATTTGAAGTAAACGTATTTATTTACATTAAGGTATTGCATAACTCTGGCTACCCTGCTTTAGTTACAAGGACATCAGAATTTAGTATACGAACGTATAACATATTCGTAGGATATTAAAGAGTTGCTTCGTCACTCTTTAACTTGATTTAAAAATTCCTAACGTCATATATCAGGAATAGAAAGATATTCGCCATTGCTGATATGCAAATAGACCAAAGTTTCTCCATTCAAGTCAACTACGTAGTCAGCTGAAATAACACTTTGCGAACTATTGTGCGGAATTCTAACAGCATAGTAAGTGTGACCGTCTACCGTACACAAAGGATGGTACTACGTATGTAAATGAATTTGAAACCGTCCTTTCCCAGTGCTAGATATCTAAATTGATGGCAACAGAGGGTATTTGAATTGTAACGATATGATATTCTACTTTTCAAGTATACAAAGCAGTGGCAGTCTGGAGACCAACCAACTGTGGAATCAACTGTCACCAGCAATCTTTCCGATACTGTATTTAGAGTTCAAGAAACGAGCGTACTCCTGTATCAAAGGCCGGCAACGCATTTGCAGCTCCTCTGGTGTTGTGATTGTGTTGTAAACTACGCATGATGCAGTGGTAGAGGGAGAGTGATTCATGACGTCGTTTTTACTTACTCAAAATACGTTTAGGTTGTAGCAAACAATAAGAATAGGTCTAGTGTTGACAGTATTAAGTGAACTACTATCTAATACCACACCATTTTGACGTAGATTGCTCTACGTCATAATTGTGGCGCTCTTACTATTGTCTTACTTTTAAATGAAATACACAAGTATATTTACGAGTAAAAACAATAAACGATTTCAAATAAAATAGCAATATTACAAAATAGAATTTATCAGAACCAAAACAAACACTCCTCAAACTACTCTTAAAGTAAATCTTTTCCATTAAAAAATGATGAAATGAAAGAACGGTTGGCGTGATATTATCCATTTGTCACTTAATGCAAATTTAAGATATTATGGTTTTCTCATGGATGCCATCGGAACTGGAACAAATTAAATAGGAGCACACTGGAAGCACCAGGTTTCTAATAAAAAAAGAATCATCAAGATCGGTTCACACACTCCAAAGTTATGGAGTAACAAACATAAAAAAATATACAGATGAATTGATAACCTAATAATTATAAAATAAATTATAATAAATCTAAATTGTTTAATATATATTGGATAAATATTTTCGAATTCGGTTTAAAAAAGAATGTTTGTATCAGAATAAAAGTAATATCCATGTAAATGAAATAAACACCGCACGTACTTTAGATTAAAGGTCGTTAAAACAGGGGGTTTGTAAGTTAGTGTTTTAATAATATGAAACGTAAATGTTTCAATACGTAACGTAACGGGTTCGAGTGGGGGAGGTTAATGATAGCAATAACGCTCACAATCGGGAACGAATAAAAGGTGTAATTTATTTACCCGGGCTCCCCGAATGTGGCCGCGCAATTAAAGCCTGCATGGGGTCTGGTTAGAGATGTGCGCGCGATCTATCGACTATTATATATTTTCTAATTCAATTTAAATACCTGGTGAACGAACAACAATAACTTTAGCTATTGTGTGAACGGATTATCGATACTGTGTGTTGATTGGTGTTGAGATACTGTCACCGCACAAATTACTGGCGTAAAGTAGAGGTATCTATACTTCCTCTCTTGTTTTTGAAGTAAATCTTCTTCACGCACGCTTGACTTGGAGAGTAAGCTGGTGGAAGCGTCACAAAAAGTGTGATCGGACAAGGAGAGCGGAAACTGAAAAGCAGGTGTTAGTGAAGATAGAAAGAGTTTCGTATAATGGTGTAGGGACAAGAGAAGTGCACACATTTTCTTTATCTCGTTCTTTCTTAGCCAGTTACGTTTTATTAATATATGTATATACATGTATATATTGAACATATATACATATATATATTTGAATCATTTGGATAGGAGAATGAGTTGAACTCTCGGTCACGAGCTACTAGCTTGCTTAACTTCAACATGACATACTTTAAGTCGGCGTGCCTACGAAATTAAGTAAAATTTGACAATTATTTAATGTTTCAACACAGAAAGCACATGAAGCAGTCTCGATCTATCGACTACCGTTTTAATATATTATACAGTTACAAAGACAATTAGATGTTCAAATTGGAATATCGATAGAGTAGGGAACCCTTTTGGATTTACAAGTACCCATCCCGTGATAGAAAATGCTAATCACTTCCTCCACGCCGACTGCAACATTTAAAGGTCAACTAAATTTAGGGAATTCTCTATTGTATTGCAAAACGTCTACTTGCATTTGTACCAGGTGATATTTTCAAATAAATGTCTTGTTTTCTGAATAACTAGTTAGTTATGTAAAGCTGCGGGTACCCACCGACCATTATTACACATAGTTGGCAAAATGCAGAAAAAAATCTCTTGATCGATTGCGCTTCGAAATTTCGCAGTAGATCTATCAGAAGTTTGTTTGAAAATAGTATCAAAAACGATCCAGTGATCTATACTGAACATATTTGCTTATGTCATTCATTTTCGTGCATACATTGACTGGCGAAATTTAAAAATCTGATTATCTGATCACCCGTAAGGCTAATCTGAAGATCGCGCGTATATTCGTTTAAATCGGTGTTGCCGTTTCGAAGTCTTTCCAGTTCCTTCTAACCATAATTACTCACTTATTCTTCCTTCCCTAAACAAGAAGTTTCTAATCCTTTAGAGAAGAATTATACTTAGCTTACAATTATCACCGTCTACATAGTAAACAGGGGTTATGTTTTAAAAATCGGTGATCTCATAGTGTATGAAACCGATAGTATTTATGCCATGCAAATAAAACATTTACACCGACATCAGGAAAAGGTGTTTGTATAAAAATATTTCACAGCAACTTTGTTTACGAGTTTCGAAGTTCATTTGCATTTTCGCAGAAAAACGGGATATAATAGTGCATTAAAACCCTGGAGCATAGAAGTCCACCACAAAACAGCCGGCTAAATAAATTACGGGCATCCCGCTCGCAGGCTCGGCGTCCGAAATCGAGCAAAAAAAATTCTCTAACTACGTTACCCAACTTCCCTTCACTTTGATCTGAACTCTGCTGGCTCCGTGCCGCGCTAATAGCAAAATTCATTAGACAAGAGATTCTATTATTCCTCGGCATAGAGTGCACTTTCATAACTACAGCTTTATTTAATACCGTTACGAATATTATGTGGCAATAGCGTTACTTTTTTATCTATTTACTCGTACGAATTTTGGCGATTTCATAATTTATAAATGTTTCTCGTTATTAATTCAACGCAAATGATTCTTGTAAACGTTGCGTTCTGTTGTAGATTATATGTACCTGATGTCATCACAAACTATTGGAACGAAGTTCCTTACGGTAGCATTGCAGGAGGTCTGAAAAAAAGGGAGACTAAAACCGTAAGAAAAAATATATAACGGAAGTGCTATAGCTATAGTCTTATACACGGCGGCCAATAGCGTGCCTAATTACCATGTAGTTCAACTCTCTGATCACAGGTGGCGCTTTATAGAAATATTAAATACGGTTTGAGATAATTTTTTTTTATAAATAATCTATTATTTAATTTTATATTGTCCTAAAAATATTAAGATACTTTTTTATGTTACTTAATAATTTAGATTTTTATTTTTTTGTTTAACTATTTTCCATAATACTCTTTATTTCGGTCCTACCTGGTGTGCCATGACATCATTTTATCTTTTTTCAAGCGACTTCAAAAAAGGAAGAGGTTTAATAAGAGTCTGTTTAGGTTCTGATTAATTCTACTTCGTAACATTCCTATGATAATTCGGAAATACAAAGGGGGCGTACAAACATTTATAGTTGCTGGTGTCAAAACATACAAACATTTATAAGCACACCATCATAATTGAATCATAATAATATATTAATTAGAATTATCTGTACGGTCTACACAACAAAAGATTGTACGTTCTAACTACCATTGCAATATTAGAATGTGTTTTAATGTTACTAGATTTGTGAAAATTAAAATATCCGACAGTTCATTCCAGTATTGTTCGTGGTTGGCGGACATATGCACATATATCTACGTACATATATCTATGTGCATAAAAAAGCTGTTAAAGGTGTTATTCCAACGATACAGGAGTTCGTTGACTTGAAAGTAACTAAGTTATTCAACATCAGCATTGCGGGCGTAATAGTACTGGTACATTAGGGGCTAATACTAACACCGATGGACGCCGATTAGGTGAATGATGTCCCTAGCTGGTCTACGTAACGCTGGCGTACGTCTAACGGACATACGCACTTGGAGATCACCATTTGTCGCACTAATGTAGCTGGGGACATAGTCGAACGAGTCGCATTTGTTTAAAGCGCTGGATCTCGCTGTGTCACTACTGTTCATATAGGCTACTAGCTATAGTTACAAGGTTACTAGCTTCACTATGACTAACACTTTTGTATAGATTCATTATAATTTGAATCATATAGGACTTAAAAAATATGCAGCTGACATGATGACTGCGGGATAAATGTAATTATATTTAATATACACGAACACTCAGCTTAGGAGAAATTTAACATTTTTTAATGGGAAATGCCTACCCGCCGGTATTTTTTTTTGACGAACTACACAAGTTGGCCAGAGAAGCTGGCCTTGACTGCTTCACAGAATTGAGAAGTGGTATAACTCTAAGGTCACTTAGCCTGAACCTCTACCGCTAGTAACTCGACACAAGGGTTCCCCCAGTGAGAAGTAACCTTGGCTTGAATGATTTACCCGCCAGTATAGTGTTCAGTCACGAGTTATGTCAAACTTGCACTACTATGACCCCGCGGTCGTCGCCGCTGTAAATGGGTCACGAGATATCCTTTTTAAGCGCATCCGCTACACCTCTTTGTGATTTTCTCCTGAAGCTGATAAGAATTTATCTACATGAACTCGACTTTTAAGTCGGATTATCAGACTAATTCGAGCTACGTCTGTATGATTTCTTATCTATTAGGTACATCCCACTGAATACGTCATAGCTAAATGTAAGTAAGCTAAAATTTGAGCTTTATCAATAAATTAAATTATCACTACTTGTTTTATTACATGAAAATAATTTGATAGATGTTTAATTACGCTTTATGCTACGTTGCTACGGATATACAACCTCTGACCTCTTTACCAACAACAGTGCCCAGCATTAACAACAACGCTCGAAGAAATGGAAGCCAGGAACTTCGTACGCCGCTTTACCGACCTTAGGTAGCAGTTTGACATCACACCCGACACTTTTTCGATTCGGAAAACAAGCGATCAAAGTGTTCCCCAAAGCCTTAGCTAACGTAACCACAACAAAATGATATATCCATGTAAGCATGCCCTGTTCTGAGATACTGGCAGCGGCTTCGCAGGCAAATGAGAATTATCAAACTATATTTGTCTTATGATAAAATCTCTGATACTACGCTATTAGAAAAATTATGCAGCAATACTATACAAAGATCACTTGATACTCGTACTTACCAGTGAAATACATGTCCAGCTTTGTGTATATATTACATCAGTTGTGGGAGCACACACCGCAATGGATACGAGTAAATGCTTTTAATAGAGGTTGTTTAAGCAGGAGTACAGGGGCTCAACGTCCGCCGCACACGGGGGCAGTAAATGTGAATTCGCTGTAGAAACGTAAATTGCGCTTCGTTTTAAAGCCTTCTAAAAGATAGCTTTTAGATGATTGAAATGTTTTAGATTCATGATTAAAAGCGTACGAACGGAAGAAGCAAATAAAAAAATCAGCTTTGCAATAAGTAATGCACAAACTCATTTTACACATTATATTAACGAGTGAATCATTTAAGGTATAGAAATGAATGTAAATGAAAAAAAAATTATTCGAGTTAAAATTTTAAATAGATCGGATCTGCCCAACAGACTTCAAATTTCAAAATGAAACGAATTGAAAAGAATCATCAAAATAGATTCACTCAGTTCAAAGTTATGAGGTATGTCATGGGTAACAAATGGTCATGAGGTAACAAACATAAAAAAGAGACGAAGTGAGAACCTCCTCCGCTTTTGAAGTCGGTTAAAAATTTACTAACAACAGTTTAGTTACTCGTTTCGAAAATTATCGAAAAAAATGTAAGTACATGTAATTTGCTCCCTACACCTTCCGCATGTAGGAGAATAATCCCCAACATGCTTCATTTTCCGACACGTCACTGTGACGGCTACGCTCCAGGTTTTTTGCTGCAATTCCTTCCATTAGGCGCGAGGAAGTGAAGGTGGGTGAGATTGATTGCGTGTACACGACTGGCTTCGATCCGGTGATTCTAATTACAAGTTACGAGTACACCGGACGTAAATGTCGATTAAGTTTTCATAATTACTGAAATAATCATACATATACGAGTAAAAACAAAAACCAACTTTTAATACAATCAAACATTAAACGTCATTTCGCGCAGACGCCCTATTTGTATTTCCGAATTATTGCAAGAATATTACGAAATAAAATTAATCAAAACTTTGCTAAACTTTCATCAAACTACTCTCGAAGTACGAGTACCTTTGAGTATCTTTTCCAATAAAAAAATGAATCTCCTAATTTGCGTGATATTCGTCCATTTGTGGCGCACATACTTGATTCAAAATCACGGGAAGCACCAGCTTTCAAATAAAAAAAAGATCCATCAAAATCGGTTCACTCTGTTGACCGTTACGCGGTAACAAACAAAAAAAAATACAGACGAATTGAGAACCTCCTCCTTTTGAAGTCGGTTAAAAAAATAAATATTTCGAAGACATCATGTGATTTGTGCCAATCCACGAATTTGTTTATTGAGGAAGCTTGAGCTCAGCAGGAAGACGACACATGTAAATACACATAATAGTATGAAAAATTGATTACTATGAAAAAACAGAACGTCTTGATCGTTGACCTAGCGGGGTAAGTTTACTGATTTCTATTTTTGACGTGGCACACCTCTCTCGTTTCTTGTACATTCGTAAATATAAGCTAATTATCATCATAAACCTTTGTGAATCCACTGCTAGACAGACAAAGGCTTCAATGTTTTCCGCCTGTCTTGCGTAGTACCAAGTGAGGAAACCTCCATCTCTGAGAATAATTTTGGACTTGGTGAACCGATTTTGTTGATTTTTTTATTTGAATAATTCCCTAAAATGGTATTCATGAGTAAGTCTTGAACTTGCATTAATTATTTCCGCGACAAGTGGACTAATAACTCAATGACACAACAACCGATTTCGATGATTCATTTATTTTTGGAAAGGATGTACTTCAAGGGTTACTTTGATGAGAGTTTACTTAGATTCTGATTATTTCTATTTCGTAATATTTCTACGATAGTTTGGAAATACAAAGATGACGTCCGCGTTTAATAAGGTTTAACGTTCGATTCGATTTGAAGTCGTTTTTGTTTTTATTCGTAAATATTCTTGTTATTTAATATACTTAATTACTTTTTAATATAGTATACAAGCAATAGGCTCGATGAAAAGTACATAGATATTGATATCTCGCTAGGATTGAAATTGTAAAGATGGTTATAATTTACGGTGTATGTGAGCTGGCAACATTAATTAAGTATACTGCATTATCTAGGCCCTGGCTCTGCGCCAGGCAGAGTTACCAGGGCAGGGCACACGCTCTCCGCGAGCGCACGCCACGTGAACCATTTCAACAACCTTTAATTCTCCTTTGCAATGAGATCAACTTAAGTTGCACAGTTTATTATTTCTACATAATTTAAACCGAATACTAATTTTAAAATATTTCGACGTAATAACTGCTCAACAGTCTAATTTATTTTAGCTGATGTGGGAGTTAGAACACTGGCAGCACTTATTCCTATATGTAAGAAAATAAAAGGAGAAAAAATATAAATTTTACTATCAAATTACTTCCACAATAGTATCACACAATACTAGCGGAAAATTTAATACAAAAAAATGTTCAAAATTACTAAAAATTAAAAAATGAGATTTTCTAAATGTATTTGAAAATTACAAATTAAAAGTCTCTACGTACTTTCTTCGGCGCATGCTTTTTTGCATTTTGCCTATCTGCTTCTAACCCTTTCTAATCGATACCAAATCGGAAGAAACGTTCGATATCCCGTCATTAAAGCAGCAAATAAAAACGTTATCAATGGCAACACAGAGCAGCGCGGCTTCCCCTGCCGACGCGGGATTACGCCCGCATTGTACGCTCGCCCTAATGTTTGTTTTTGTGCTTTGATTGTATTGGACTATGTTTATCGCCTGAATGACGTACGGCTTTGAAGTTAAAAACGTGTGACGGAAAATCGAGTGACGCGACACGAATTTTTTTTTACGCCATGTAAAAAGTGTCATGCCGTTGTTTTAGGTAAGCTCTATTCGTTGTTCTTTTTAATTCTAATGTAATTAATTAATTTTGTAAGTAGGGCCAAACGAGTCACCAACATTTTCATGTCACAAAGATAAATGTAAGCCAAATTTTAGAACTTATTGATCACTAAAATTCTTGCAAATTCTTGTCAATTGACGCTAAATGCAAACGTTTTAACGCTTTGCCGTTTAAACGATACGTCGCATTCGCAATCTTTTAATTTCCAAGTATCAACGTTATTCTATGAAGCTTTGACGTCTACATTATTTTTCATCTTTCACATCCGCTATCGCTATGGAGTGTCTACTTAGTCTTAAATTGTAATTAGCCTACGAAACATCCGATATATTTCGCAGGCTAATAACGAACAGTCCTGGTATTCCTTCGGAATCAATGCCAACACCATTAATACGATAATTGAAAAAAAATCCTTTCAAACAAAAAAACTTGACAGATAAAGACTTGGACTTGAAAAATACGTTCCTAGATGTCGGGGCTACGTGAGTGCAAAAAAGCGTTTAGAAAAATTAGAACATATTAAAAAACAGAGGAGGTTTTTAATGTTAATAGCAGAGTAATTGAAAATAATATAAAGCGGCTCAATAGATTCTGTTAATCTGTTACAAATGGCCGCTTCTTCACTTTTAGATTAGATTTTTAATACTCTTATTTCCAGAAATTGTTGACATAATATCTTACCTAATTGAATACAATTTATAGTTGCAAAACTTTCCAAAAATTATTAAAAATAATGATAGTAGGGGTTGTTGATACCACGGCGACTTCTAAATGTTCTCTGGCGGACCACAAAAAAATGATATATTAATTTGCCAAAACACAAAAACATGTCCAACAAAGGAAAACCGTAATAACAGAACAACGAGCGAACGCTTCAGAAAATTACTGAAGATATTCGAATGAATAACGGAGTATCTTGGTTTTGACGCGGCGCAAAGTAGGCGGGAAATTGTGCGCCATCTTTTTGTGCCAAAATAATAAGCAAGCAATGTGGGCAGTTGGTTTGACGAGAGCAAATTGCGTGTTAGGCGCGACATGGGACACAGTGGAGATTCAAATGTTTTATCGACACTAGGCGCTTGTTCGGTATTCTACGAGTCGTTTAAGGTTATTACGTGGTTGGTGTGACATTGAGTTATTCATTTATCGTGATTTGAATCCATATGTCGCAGACATACTTAATGCAAATTGAAGACTTATGGTTTTCTCATAGATACTATTGCCATCAGAACTGGGTACCACATGAGTAGCACCGGCTTTCAAATAAAAAAAGAATGGTTGAAATCAGTTCTCTCAGTCATAAATTTTGAGGTAACAAACATAAGAAAAAAATACGGTCGAATTGACAGCCGTCTTTTTGAAATCGGTTAAAATGTCATAATTATTCACCACTAGAAAATCTTACCTAATGCGATTGGTTAGATAGATAATAATAATTTAATTTGAAACGCCATATGTATATACTAAGTAACAGTTAATACTAAGTTTTCTTAACCAATCCATCCGATTTCGATATGAATATCTTTAAAACAATATTTATTCAAAATTATTATTATGTACTAAGCCTTCGTCTAACAATCTATCTCTCCTTAACTTGTTGAGGCGTTGTGGTCATATTATAATCTAATTAAATATAAGTTAACACATATGTACATATAAGTATTACGCAGCTTACTGCATGGAATTAACTGTATTTGAAATGGAAATATAGAGACGGGACAGCAGCGTCTCCGCGCGGGCGGGGCCGGCGAGTCGCGGCAATGAGTGATGCGCGTAGAGCTCTGCCTCATGCATGTCGCTACGATTGCCTACGGTGTGGTTACGACCTATCTGGCTACACAAATTTGTAGGGAACTAGTATATTTATAGTCAAAACTTATTTTGGTTTTTAAACAAAAACGTAACAAGTCTTGATTACGTTTTATGGTGGATATAGCTACCTCATCTATTAGTGTATTTTATTAGTAACTATTCATAGTAAATCAGGTCAGGCATGAGTGTCGTTCAATTTTGAAAAGCAAGGAGGTTTAGTCTTTAAGGTTGCTTACCTGTCTTACTATATGACAAGATCGTCTGATCGATATGCTCTGTAATTTGTGTTGTTACTCTGCAAGCATTCAGGAAGAGACACTTGTACTTCAGAAAGATACTTTGTCGAGGACTTTGAAACTGCTAAATTGAGACTAAATTATACATTATTTACCCCTCAAGCCTATTACAAGCGTAACATACATACGACAGATACTCTTTTCTAGCCGTTTTTGTCCGCTCTAGCATATGTGATAGGATGTGAGCCTATCGCTATACAGCGGGCACAAATATTAAAAACTAAAACTTTGAGCCTAACTTCTCAAATGGTAAGACATGACAGGGGGAGGTCGGATTACTTTACCATTAGGTCACAATATTATCTTATAAAAATACTTCTCTCACAAGAATAAACCAACCTCCACATTATGAACTCATTGAATTTTGCAACGCTACTCGTATATTCAACTGACATTATAATGTGTAGCGTTTTATTGTGTGGAGTTGAGAATGAAACACTTGGTCATTGTATGTAATATATATTTCAAGCCGATGCTAAAGAGCTCTTCTAAGCTTTTTCTTATCAAGGTCTTTATTTTAGTCGGGAACAGAAGTGAAGTCTTAAGTGAGTGAGACGCAGCTGTCGGAGTGAACAGAGGCGATTGTCTTGTTCTTGGACTTGTGAAAATGTACGTGTCTAGTATCTACATAGAGCTGTTAACACGGAAATATATTTTATGTTATAAAGAGTAAATCTCTGTAATTGTATAAAAATGTTGTAGTGTAACAAATATATCTACGATTAAAAAAAACGACTACAATTAGAATTAAACAATAAACGATATTACGCTTGGAAGCCCTTCGTGTATTTCCAATTTATCGTAAGAATAATAAGAAATATAATTAATCAGAACCTAACCAAACTCTCATCAAACGATACTTGAAGCACATTCTTTCCCATAAAAATTAATGATTAAAATCGGATATTATATTGTCGTCCATTTGTCGCGCACATAGTTAATGCAAATTTAAGACTTATTTGGGTTTCTCATGGAAGCCATTGTCAGAATTGGACCAAGTTGCAATGGGAGCACACGGGGAGCGCCAGCTTACAAATAAAAATAATTATGAGTAATTTACAGTCTTAAATTATGAAACACATACTTCTAGCAAGAATTTTAATGGAATTAAATGTGATAAATATAGAACTTAACTCTCCAGCTCTTTATATTATTCCATCCTGAGCGCAAGGTCTGACGGTATCTTAACGTCCTTTTTTGGGGAGGAAGATAGACGAGTTCAATAAATTGAAGGGCGAGCTGTAGGGTGGCGCTGTGTAGCGGTAAATTGCTCTACACTGTAATATAAAGGGCAAGTGTAGTTGGAGGGTACTTGAATGGGAGATTTGATTTTGAGAGAAGAGAAGTTTATGGTTTATCTGGTCAGTTGATTTACCACCAAGTACATTTATATAAAACAACGATAAGTATAACGATAGAGAGGGTATAAGAATTTCTTCATTCTGATACATTTTAGAATAAGAACAATTTTACGTATTTTCTACCGGTTCAGTTGCGAGCACACACTTGATTTTAAATTTCGATTTTATAGCTGTATTTAATACTATTCATGCCCCACGGCGCTAACCGCGATTAAAAATTATTTATTTGATTTTCTCAAATAAAAGTCCCTTCAAAATCAGTCCAGCCGGAACAAATACACAGAAAGTTTGTCAAGAATTGTAAAAAATATTATGTTTGTACATACATATATTATGTTCCGTATGTATATCATATACATGTAGAAGAAAGCGACGAACAGACACTCCAATTCTATTTATTATATAGATCGAGTGTATTGTAATTTAGTATATATATATATAGCTTGGCATACCTATATGCCTATATGTTCTCTTACTCGCAGGCCACAAGTCGTGTGGTTTTAGACTTTGTTTGTTTGCCTTGCCTTGCCATATTTAGTTATACTACGAGTATATTGTGGTACTAATAGATAGTATAATGTACAATGTTTGAAAGTATTGTTAGTTTTCAAGACAAAACAACGGAATACTAGATAGAAGAAATAAATCATCGAGATACGTAAACATTCATCATCGTCGCACATAAGTCAGGAGCCGCTCATGTACCGACATCAACATAAATCTGGCGCGATAGTCACCGACTGTCAGAAAATTTGTGAGTTTGTTATCTACCCACATCCCCACCCTTGCGTAGTAAATCGCATCAGCTCGCGCCAGGTGACAAGTTTTATTTTGCCCGGAGACTTCGAGTGGAACGATAACTTGTTATCTGCTACGGGCGGGCCGCAGTCGTCACTTGGCTGGGGGCGATTTATGAAACTAAGAGATGTTCGGGGTTTTATTTATGTTTTAATGTGGGTTGCGGGGGTGGATTTATTGGATTACAGTTGTTGTAGGCGCTAGTAGCGTTGTACGCAGTATAACTTACATTGTTCTATCCAGTCCTTTGTATTCCAATAATGATTATTTTAAAAAATAAGGTCAACTAACTGTATGACGCATGAAATCTAGACTATCTTATGTTACTATGTAACATTAAATTTCCGCAACCTTATTAATGAGTCAAAAATGAAAAAAAAACATAAGACATTGTATCGGCCGATATGATTGATTACTGTGAGAGTACAATAGTAAAGTCGGAGTAAATTTATTTGCAAAATTATGTGTTAAAAATTACTTTAAGTTAGTCAGGGTAACTTTGAAGCAGTTGTAGCTGTGAATTTTTATAACGAACCAATGCCGACTGCATTGTTTCATCTGTGAAGAAATTTTACCAGAGTTTGTGCGGTGGCAGAGCTCTTAGCTCGCTTATCCTGAACCTCTTTTGAGAGCATCTCAGCGCAAGGGTCCTTTGATTTCTTATACTCTAGTACGGCTCCCAAAATTGATTATGTAGCCTCATAGCTCGGCATCATAGTTCAGACAGTAAATAATGATATTATCAGTTTTAAACCTATGGTGATAAACTCAATGCTAACTAAGCATAATAACTGTTGTATCTACAGAGATGACCTCTAACGAGATTAACCATTGACTTACATTTAAATACTTAAACAAGGAAGAAATATTACAATTAACATTGTGTAATGTAAACCAAACTCCGAAAAGTCCAAACTCACGCTGATAGCAGAAGGCTAACGTTAAAGATCAGACTACGCGGCGGCTGGTCATCCCTACGTCACTTATAAGTTAAAGCTAAAGTTAGTCAACTCAATAATCTAAAAGCAAATCGTACCACCGATAGCTAACACCGTCGGGACCTTAGAAATACTTTGTTCAAGCACATAATCACGTTCTCCTTAATACCCACGCTTAGCGCGTGAGCCGAGAATCCCGACAATGCACAAATAAAACAGCTTTCCCATAATCGCCTTAAAGGCAACCATACATTCAATTAAACCACTCCTTTGGATTACTGCGGGCCACATTCCCGGACTTAGAAGGAGCAGCCTCTCGAAAGCCGCCAGTAAGGAGGTTTTTCAATAAAATATTTACAACGTTGGACTAAGGGAGACTACAGACGGAAACACGTATTTTGCGAGGTATATTAAGCCGGGAGTTCGACGTTGGGGCGAATCAACCAGTAGAGGGCGTACATACATATATAGAACCAGGAGCACACGAGCAGCTTGCCCGAGTGATTACTAAGCAAATATATACATACCAGATAAGTTGCAAGCGGTGCGCTGCCCTTTGAGGAAGGAGTACGTTCGTTTTTATAACGCGGCATATTTAAATAGGTATAAACACAACATGAGAATTTAACACGGGGAAGTACTAACAAGCCACTAAATCACAAGTTGTTCCGCAACGCATTGTTCTCGCGCTAAGTGCTCTAGGTCCCTAAGTAGAGAGGTCACCTCGTCTGCGGGGGCCCTAAGAGGCGAACAATTCCAACTGGGAGGGATTGGATAGGATTAGCCCCGCACTTATCCCCGCATTCCTTACAGAGCCGGGGGAGGTGCGGCGCGACTTAATTGTGACAATTGTGAATGTGAGGTCCACATTTGTACTGCAGACGCGGGGTGTGCGACTGTTGGCTTTAGTTCTCGTCAGAATGTAATCGACCTGCGAGGAATCCTCGCTAACTTCACTCGTACTGTGACTAGAGCTAGGGATTATTTCAAGAATTCACTTAATTGACGTTTTATTTATAATTAAGTAACAAATATCAATCCAACCCAACTTTCACATTTATAATTTTGGAGTAATTGGTGGGATGATACCTAAACTATCGAACTAATTAATAATTTCCAATAACTGACCGGTTACCTCCTTTTGTTAGTCCGTTAAATAAAAAGTAGCCTAAGTTTCACGTTATTACATCAGTTATCGGTCAGTGACAGTTCCGTCAATATCAGTCCAGCCGTTCCACAGATTAGCCGGTACAGACAGACTGATAAACACATCAAAATTGTAAAAACTTTTATTTTAGTAGATGTACCGTATATATATTCATGTGCGGGTTATTTCAAAATTGAAAAAAACTCCAATTTTATTTATATGTATAGATGAACCTCTATTTTCAAACCATATTCCCAGGTCTCCCTACTCTAACTACCGCCGTGGCTGTAGGGGTTTTAATATCGTAGGTTATGGAGACATTTTACCATTTCATGAAGACTAAACTATTCAACACTTATATGTACATAACATGAAATTCCCCAAAGTAATAGCGGGTATAATAAGTCTATGATTTCTATTTGATATAATTCTGGAGAACATAACAGTTTTTAGTAAATACCTGCATGTAATTTGTAACACAAAACTCTCAAAATCTACGATTTCCTTTTTTGAGGTTTTCTCAAAAATAGCCGCCAGCAGACTTCAAGACGCACTGCTGTATTTCATCCTATTGTTGTAGACATCCCTCAAACCTGAATGAAACGGTTTGCTTCACCTTTAATTATTGGTACAGCAATGGACTGAAATAATTTGCCCGCGTCTGTCTTTCCCTCCGATTACAATGTGGGTATTTTCAAGAGTAGAGTGAATAGACATTCACTAAGCTAGTGCGCCTTACCACCCAGGACTGTATTTCTTCTTAACATAAGGTGGGATCGTGGTCGTGGGGTCGGCTATGGTGACGTCACGTCATAGCGGTTATGTTTCCTTAATCGACAAATCAAACATACTTGTAGTGAGATTACTTAACAAAACGAACGGAATGTACTACAGTAGTTCACGAGTGTCCCTAAATAAATAGTTCAGAACAATAAGTAGTCTGCAGCGAACAACATCAACAATGTCAAGTTGTTTGTGCTCTATCTGTATTGTCTTGTCGCGCGAGTTGTGGAGCTCCCGGCACAGAAGCTCTCAACTAGTATTGTTAAGATGTTTCTACAGTATAAGAACGGACCCGGAGAACATTTTTCACACAGAAATACGGAGCAAACTTCGACTTAACCTCTCAATTTAAGTAAAAACTTCCTCTTAATATCCCTTTATGATTTACATAAAAATATATGAAAAATGAATGAGAAAGAAAAATGAATATCCTATATATTACCTATAGATACAAAAACTGCTATTCAAATTCGAATATTTTTTAGATGCTATACATCAAAAGGAAGTTATTTCAAGTAGCGAATAAGAGAAACAAATAAGATGGGAACGTAAAATGCTTCGTGTGATATTTTACTCCAAGTGGACGGCGGCATTGCTTTAGGGCAAGATGTTGTTTGTCCCTGGGCGGCGATACGCCTTCGGATTCAATGAAGCGAAAATATTTCTGTTGAAACCCTAACATACTAGCATAATTGTTTGCTATTTATTTTTAAAAATAAATGTTCTTTAATTTCATGTCAATTTGGATAATACCTATCCTTTAGTATTCCTAGATGCTAATATATTTAAAGATATTAGCATTAAAAATATATATAATTAATCAAATAAAATTTGTTATCACTAAATTAGAAAATAAATCGCACTTATTTTTTAGACCACAAAAACAATTAAACTTCAGTGGAGTAGTTAGCTAATGCCTTTTTAAAAGCAGCAGGTGAGTCCATACAGAGAGAATTACGTTACTTGGTGAGAAAATGAAGGGGACGAAAACAAACATTGCGTTTTATAATAAGCCGATTTCAAAAGAGACTTCGGGGAGACAGATTACGGGTCAGGGTGCTTTTGTTGGCGTTCATTGTGCATTCAAGTCGCGGCCGCCAGTTTGAGGGGTGAACAGTATCTATGAAGATGTCAGCGGCACGCCGTTATTGTTGTTTGGAATATTTTGCTTTGGGATCTCTTTCTGTCGTGACTGTGAAAGTTGGAATTAATGGTGTTTTTTTCGAACTTTTTTTTTAAATAATATGTTGGAAATAATAACAGCCTAATGAGCCAGCAGGCGAATTATGACTTCTAACGTTTATGGATTCCACATTTAGTCAGCGTGTGCTAAGCGAATAGCTAAAATAAATAGGAATGCAGATTGTGGAATCGTGGCTGTATATGTACGCTTGTGCGTGACTTTACCACCGTTAAACTAATAAACTTACAAGTATTTGTAATAGATTTAAATAACAAGAAAGCTCGCCTCACGTTAACTTATTAACACCGGTTTTTTATCGACAGTTCATGCCTAGTCGTATTAAGTCGTAAGAACTATTAATGTCGTTCTACGAGTACCTTACGAGATTGCTTTATACTTAAAGGTTTGGCTAACAATATAAACATTATTCTCTCTGAGTAATTTTTCCACCGCATTAAACATAACACAGACTTGCGGTATTTTATGCACATAATATGGTATTATTTCAAAAAATGTTAAACTTTTTAAAAGTTTTGTTGCAGAAATGAACTTATCTTTAAGTGGAGAAATGCTAAAATGGGCTTTTATACATTGTTAATAAAGTTTAAATTTAAATGTCATATATTTTACAATGTGAACCCCTTCCATCCAAGTGTAAAGTAAGATATTTATATCCCGCGTCCCATTTGTTGCGAGGGCACGTTGTGACGCATTTCACATAAAATCTGAAGCAATATCCTTTGTATTAGTCTTTGATGTCAAATACCTTTACGCAGAAGTAAGTACATTATTCATATATCGTATACATCATGGGGTTAGCGCGGGACAGTTCGTTCCAATTCGGCCCACGTGATAACAACAAGAAATACAAACGACTCGTTTACTAAAAATCTATATAGACTAAGTCTTTAATTAAAATAAAATATTCGATTTTAATATAAAGTTGCTAAGGCCGTACATAACGACAATGCATTTTACAGCGATATTACAGTACAGAGTGATCAACAGTGCAGTGCGATAAGTAGGATAAGGATTACTACTTGTGTCTTCTAGGGTTAAATGTCACGAGAAGATATGAGGATCGCAGCGGTCAACTGTTTAAATCCATTCGGTCACGCTGTCTCACAGGAGTTAAAGTAAAATAAAACGAGCGTGCTTTAGACCATACAACTGAAGTAATACTTCTTTCGCATCTATATTTATGTAATATATGTATAATAGGTATAGACACAAAATGAAAACATACACGATAAAAGAGACAAAGAAAATTTCCGCACTGTTAAATCTTGCTTCTACAGTGTGAGATGCGTGCGCTTTTATACGAAACGTAACTCTCTTTCTGTCTATCTTCACTAACTTATCTCTCTCTCAATTTGCATTCGTCGAGCTGGATCACCCTTTTCGTAACTAGCTTTCTCCCAAAGTAAATCAAGAAGTTTTACTTCAAAAACATTATTCATGGAACAATTTTTTAAATGGTTTTGTATGCAAATAACTATATATTTTTTATATATATATATAAGGCAAATGTAATGCGTACGGTAGGTATTAAGTGATAAAGGACGTGGCACGGAGCGTGTTTGTACGTGGTAAATTGTTGGATTTTATCACCGGTGCTATTTGTACAATGTAGCGGCCCGTGTGCGCTGGTGGAGTGGCAGCGGCCCACGTGACCAGAGGCAGCGTGTTCCCGAGCCGGACCTCGTATATACATTTATTTATAGTTTTTCACTCGGCGTTTTGCTGCAATCGGTGCGTACGCGCGGTAAGAAGTAGAGTAGGAGAGATTCTCACCAAGACGCATAGTATCGGTATCTCTACTTGACTCAATTATGCTACTTAATTTACATAATTAATTGTCTTTATTTAAGTGAATGCTAGCATTTTTTGTAACGAATATTAGTAACATTCTTGTTGGGTCAGGATGTGCTCAATAATCGATTGGAGAGATTAAATCTACGCCACTGGGCTATTGGTGTTTCATTGTTTATGTAAAAAAAATGTTTTCATCGCATACTCGATACTAAAAACGATTAACTAAAGTTGAAGCGGTAACTGCTAGCGCACTTTAAAAAGTTCCTTATTTGTTAATGTCATTATTTTATATTAATGTTGGTAGCTTGGACCGCTCAAGTAAAAATATCCACAATATTCCGGATCGTGAGCAAAAATAGTAATTCTCAATTGGATGAAACCGAAATGTAGCTCGTTGATTGCTTTACAGAATTAATTGGATTTTTTATGACTTTTATTTTGACACCGAGTTCATTTAAATTTCATTAAAATTGCAACAGTTTGAAGCAATATAACATCATCCAACTGCCGATTAATACATAATGTGCTTCTATTCTATAAGATCCACTGGACTTGTAATTATCTTAAAGTATGTTGCATGGTTTTTTTTATAAAGAACTCCACAGATCGGCCAGAGAAGCTGGCCTTGACTACTTCACCAGATTGAGAGAACTTTTATCGCATGTAACTCGACACAAAGACGAAAGATAATACGGAATTGGGAAGACTTATGATTACTTGCAACATTATTTCGCTGTGCTTATATTCGTACGAGCATGACTGTGATTGGGGATGGTATACAGCAGGGGCAGCGGTATTTGCTTATTTTTCACCCCACACGCGGACCCTAAGGTCGTGTATCCATTGGCATTGGGACTGATGGAGTATTTAGCGTATAGAATATTCCATATTCATATTGAGGCTTAATGTACAAATAAAATATTTATGTTTGGATGTTTATGTTTGGACAAAGGTCCCCCCGCCAAGGGGTAACCGCAACTTACTATGTTACTCGTAAGCATTCCGATCCGAGGGCGCCCAAGGGGCCAAACGACGACTAGGTCGGTTGCTACTTCTCGGATAATCTAAGGGACATTCAAAACTATATCGCATGGTTGTCCACTTCATCCCAACTGCCAATTTCCATGAGCGCAGATCACGGTCTATTCACAAATGTAACATAGTTTTCTTGTTGCAGTGGAAGTCTCGGTGGGGAGTCGTCACCAAACTCTCACCAGCTGCAGGTAAGTGTTTCATATAATGTTTCATCATATAATGTATAAGTACACAATCTGCTAGAGTGTGTGTATTGACCAGAGTCACAACTTTTTCGATCAACTGATAAGGTGGTATAAATCTGCACGTGGCTTTTTACTATAAAGATAATCAACGGTTTTATTTGGCAAATAAGAAGTTATCATAAAAACATAAGTAATAAATATTTTTGTAGGATTTAAAATTAAAGTGTACATTTTCTTGTATACTTTAAAAAACAATTGTGAGAATTATATTAATTTAAATTATTTACTAAATTATTTATTTTACTACATCAAAAACAAGTGAAAAGCAATATAGGTAAATCATTACTGAATTATGTATTACGAGTAGATGGATTTAATTTTGTTTTATTATTTCCTCAGTGATATCTAAACACTCTGATATATTAACACCAATTTCTTAATTCAATTCAAGACCCATTATCAAGTTCTGCACAGAAGTCTAACATAAATATTCTAGTCCAATACACAATTCTAATCTTACTTCGAACTGCGTTTCTCTCGATGATGTGACGAAAATTCCTTTATTTGCACAATCTTTTTCCCTAGTTGTTATAAATGTTGTTCCGATTGAACATGAACTTCGTTAATGTAATTGATTGTTTAGCAATTGACTAATTATTTGTACGATTTGGTTTGTTAAGATTAACTTTATACAATAAAAAGTATCGTAGTTTTGTTCCTATCCCTATATTGAGTGTTAGACATTTTATTAATTGTTTTGTTACAAAATTATAAATAAGAACAACTTTCAACCAGGATCAAGCATATTCACAAAATATTATTCGACCATTGCTGTCAAAGACAGCAAATCTTCATGCGATCTCGCAGGTTTCGCTTATCTAATCTTCGGGTACTCTCGCGACACAACTTTATGCCTTAATTTACAGCCCAGTACGATATTCCCAGCAAAGATCCATTGCGGCTTAGGCTAACACCAGCCTGCAAACAATAACTTAAATATTGTAGAAACAAAAACGCAAATATAAAATAAAAATCTGACGTGAATGCAAAGTCAACATAACTTAACAAAGTAATAAATTAGATAAAAAAAAAACAATTAAAGAAACACGACAAGTGCGCACTTAACACGACATTACAGCCGCGTTAGTTCCTCGCTTAATTAATTATTCAGGTGAAACTATTTCATGCGATAAAAGTTTGAACAAATCTTTAATGGAGCGGCCTGCGTTCGAAGAACATTAAGTGTGCCGTGGTGAGTCCCGAGATTGGGGGGAGATATGAGTGCCTGCCCTGATCTAGTTGGTGGTATAATTTATAAACAGAAGTAACTTGATGTGACCAGGTCGATTTCGAGTAAAGAAAAATCGAAGAAATAAAAATGAATTACAATAAAAATAACATCGTAACAAATTTTAAGAATGAAGAAAATTTAAAGCATTTAATGAAATAAGTGAAGAGTACCTGCTCCGCGGTTCACGAACAAAACGGGAAAGTATTCCCACAGCATACTTTTTTGTTTTCTTTGATACGATTCCGATACTAAATATATGTTCCGCACATAACTGGAGATGTGTCCACATGTGGAATGTGTCCGGCGAGCGCTCCGCACGTCGTTGCGATTATTATTAAATATGAAAAGAATAACTAACATTATTTTCGTTTTTCACAAGATATTATTAACAATTAAACTTTCCAACTAAGGTTCAAATGTGGTAGGATAATTTATAGTTCAAGTCAATAACCGAATGTTAGATTCAAACTTAAAATTCGCAGACCCTACTGTAAACCAATATGTTATTGACGGATACTAAAATATTGAAAAATGTAAATGAAATAAGGCAGAGAACGTTTAACAAAAGTGTAGCTATGTGTGGGGTGCGTGCCCTGGAGAACATAGAGTAGTAGATACAATGACGCGGAAAGACATGGAGAAGGATGCCAGCACTTAGAGGTTTAGGATTAAGTTAAAATACATTCTTTATTATATCATATCGACAGTAGCACACTGCCAGTCCGCCGCCGCTCGTGCCTTGCTGCCAGTAAAGTGTAAGAGTTCTTTCCCCTCGAAATGTCCCGATACTCGTTTTTTCGTAAAATATTTGCCTCCAACGCTGGAGTCGTGTAGACATGAAATCGGTGTGATAATCTGCCGCATTCAAATGACAACTATGTTGATTAAATTATTATATCCCACGACTTTACAAATGAAAGGGTTTAATGTTATTATCTCGGTTCTGCTTATTTCAATACTAGACTTTTTCCGCCTACAATCCATAATTACTAAACAGGTTTTAGTGTGTACATTAATGACTCATTGCTGGAAAGGCACAGTAGTTGGCGAAATTGATATTTCTTTTTGATGTTGACTAAAAAAATAAACCTTTTTCAATGTTTAAACTCACTGTCGGTTTAGTTTTAATATACATATTGTTGAGGAATATTATTTTATTGTTATATATGTTTTTATTTTATTTTATATAATATATATAAATCTAATGAATATTTAAAATACGTAATATGTTTATTGTATTATATATTTATGATTATACTATGTATAAATGCTATGTAAGGGTAGTATTGCGCTCGCATGTTATTGGGTAGTCCTAGGCACTGCTAAAAATAAGCGTTGAAGCAGTCTTACGACAGAGCGTGTCCAATTTAGACATCATGTCCTATTTGTCCGTTCCTTGTGTTTTTGATGTTGTGTTTATGATGCCAATAAAAAAAATGTATATATCTATATCTATCCGAAAATTAATCATTAATATTTAACCGTGCAAGGATAAAGTAAAATCGAATATTACTAAATAGAATTAATCAGTAGTTAACCAAACCCTCATCAACCTACTCTTGAAGTACTTTGTTAATCACCGAAATCAATTTTTCTTGTTTTGCGCATGATAATTCTTCCCAGGTTGCCTTTAAAAGGCAACTTCTCTCAGTCATTAAGTGTGCTGCTAAAGTAGATACGTACTGTTATCTTATTATACTATTATTAACATAATACATAGGTACAAGCATCATAATCACCCACACACACAAACACACACACGTACGACTCAAATTGTAGGAATTTCGTAGTAAGATCTTCATAGTATTGTTTTTTTTATTTTTATTATTTCTCTTCTCATTTAATGTTTGATTACTATTTTTTTTCCATTTTTAACTTCTGTGTTTTATTTTTTGACTATGAACTGTGGACTTTATTTGACAAATAAATAAAATAAACTGAATCGCTTTTTCGTGTAGGGTGGCCGCACTTAAGTCATAATAAGGCAACTTAAATAAAAACAAACTAATAAAATGTTGGAAATTCAAAACTATAAAACGTCGCGAATAAAATAAAACCCCGGCATCGACTGCTCGTGTGCTCGTCCCTCGCTAACTTGCCGGCTAGTATGAGCCATAGGCGGCCGCTCCCCTCGCACGGTCTTAAGGAATTCAAATTACTGATTTTATGTTCGGCGAAATCTGTTTAATGTCTGTCTGCTGCGAGGGGAAGAAAGTGCATTTATTTTAACAACTTCCTCATTATTATTAAATTCCGTTCATATTTAACTAGACTTCTGCGGCGGACTTTGGAAACTCTTCATGTTCTCCAAATTTGAGTGTATTTATATTTCTAACGAATTTTATCCAACTATTTTATCCGGTTGATATTTGATACGACTGGTAGTGCTATATCCAAAAGTATATTTACGAGCACAGATTAAAACCGACTTCAAATCGAATCATACGTTAAACGCTATTGCCCGCGGACGATCTCTCTGTACTCGTAATTACGAATTATCGTAGAAATATTATGAAAAAAATAAATGAGAACCAAACCCTCATTACACCGTGGTATTGAGTTATTCATCTATTTGTCGTGCACAAATCAAATTGAATCAAACACACGACTCTAACTGAATTTAGCATGTTATTTAAAAGTGATAATACAAATATAATGAGATCAGTATTACATAAGGGTCAATTTTGTTTAACTCGTAATATTAGAAAAGAATGTTACAAGACTACTCAAGCAAACAAAACGAAACAGACGAGATTGAAATACAAATGAACAATGAAAGTAATGCTTTAATGAAATTATAAAGATCTTTGGAGGGAAAATATTTAGCCTCAACAATACTTCGGAGAGAGAAAATAAGCATTCTCGCAAGACGCATAAATAAAAAAAATTGGTAATTTCTATTATAAATTGGTTTCCCTCAATAAGTTGATTCCCCTGACAATGCGAATTATTTTCATGCCTATCTTGTTTTTCCAATTTAGGGTAATTTATTTTCGACGACGTAATTTTGGAGAAAAGCTTTCTTTGGCTACGAGCGTAAATTCCCTTGTTGGGCTATAATACACAAGTAGCGGAAATAAATTTAAATATACAATCAATATTTTCAGCTCAGATTAGTAATCTTGAGTTAAAAAATCTTTTACATATATAATCATTTACATTGCAAACGCCATCGATATTAATAACACCGCGCATATTAGTTCGTTGAAGGGCAAAATATTTACACAGTGAGATTAATAAACATGTACTATTATACGTTTCGTGTATAAAGTGCATTTAAGTTTAGTTACGGGCAGTTGTATCTCTTGCCTCTGGCCAGCCAGCTGACATTTTGCTAAGTTCCATATTTTTTGTCCAAAAAAATTTAATTGTCATTGTTACAACTTAATATTGCTCCATAGTTCTTAGTAGACAATCTGTTAATATATCTATTAATCTATCTCTGTTAATGCATCTGTCCTTATACATTGTTAAATTTAAGATTTCATTTCATAATATCTAAAATTGCAATCTAGTTATTGTGATGTAACTTTGACTTCTTTGCAATATTTGTTAGTAGCATCAAATTCTAGTTGTCGTGAAACTAATAAAAGGAAACACAATAAAATATTATAATAATACTCTGTATTCAATTGTTATTATAAGATAGCCTGCTCTAAAATTAATAATTTAATTAATAATTAAATTAATAAAATTAATATTTTTTGATAAACTAGATATTAATTTTATAGCTTTGTGTTGTTGTTAATGAGAGTCGTGGTAGGTCAAAGTGGCTGCTGCATGTATAGTCTGCCAATCCGCACTAGAGCCGCAGAGCTGACTAAGCCCTTATACTCTCATTGCGGAAAAGGTATGTGCCCAACAATGGGAATATATATAATACTGGCTGTAACATTAAATTAACCGTTTTTTAACGAGACGTACGGATTTTAATGAGTGGCGGTCGTCACGTATCACCCGGTAAACAGTAGATTGCACTGACAAATAGTAGTATCTTCAGCATGTAATCGAAAAACACTTTAAATGCGTCTATAACGTAAGGTGCGAGAACTGAACAGCTGTTTTATTCAAACATTTTAAGGCGGCCGCTCCCCGCGCTATCGCCGCACTATACAGGCCGCCATGCTAAGTTCATGCAAATTTAAACGCCTGCGTTTTATTGCCTCGGGCCTCGATTTAATGCCCGAGGAATGGCAGATGGCTATTTGATTACATCCCTGTTTGAGAATGTGATGCCTCGAGACGTAGTTTTCGATGAAACATAATAGATTTTGATGGCAACAAATTTGTAAAGCTATTATAGTCGGCAAGTTAAAATATATTATGCGACTGGAACAAACTTGTTAATAACAGTTAGATCTCTGACCACTTCGTTCACATAATGTGACTTATTACTTGACTTATACTTCACACTACTATTGGTTGTTCTTCTTCTGGTTATCGCATCGGCAGTAGTTGCTGAGCCGGTTCTACTGTACCTGGGATTTACAAAGACGTAGGGTAATTGAAAGCAAATTGTTTTATCGGTTTGGCTGGCCTACTTTTCATTAGAAGGGTTTAGTTTTTAGTCTATCTCATAAATTATTATCATTAATAACGGAAATAAAGCATATTTACCATTTCATTTCATATCTTAAATTATCTGCCAGCTTCAGATTTAGTTCTGTTAAAATTATTAATAGAAACATAAGAAGGGTTATGGTGTGGTTTATGTTTGTGTATGAATGTGCCTTAACGGATGCCACAATTTTGAAAAAACAGTAGTCGTATATTGTTCCAGGTTTCTCATGAGTTGGCCAACACATGGCTTCCCTAAAGTTGGTGGATAATAAAAGTAAAAATTGCAACGTCATCGCAGATTAATAAATAGTTTTAAAACAAATGTACAATAAATATTACAAAGCTCCGGCGGGCGCGCGGGATGTTTTCAACATTTTTAAACAATTTGCTTCAGCTTAAACAAACGTTTAAACTACGAATTATGCAGAGGCATTGCTGAAGCCGCGAGGCGCGGATCCGGTTTTATCCGGTCCCAGCCGGCTCGAGCCGGTGGCGCGTGCTCTAAGTTATGGCGCAATATTCTTTGTCTTAAGTCGCCAGGGCGGGTGGGCGGCTGTTCATCAGGATTTGTTGTGCGGACACTTGTTGTAAATAAATTTGTCGCCGTCTCTATATTGAATTTTAACTGTGAATGAGTAATAAACCGGCATCATATTTTGTGTTAAGTATATTTACGAGCAAAAGCAAAAACCGACTTCAAATTGAATCAAACGTTAATCTCTATTAATGAAATCGGTTCACTCAGTCGAAAGTTATGCGATAACAATATAAAAAAAACGTACATTAGAATTGAGAACCTTCTTTTTTGAAGTCGGTTGAAAGTGGAATTTAACGACCTTCTAAACAAAAAAAGATAAATGCTTTTATCCACGAAATTTCAAGTCTTACAGTAAGAGTTCCAATCATTTACCTAAGTTCACCGACCATTTGACATATAGCACTTCGTTTTTTTCTTCTTGAGGTCCCATCTATCACTAGAGGTCGGCTACTAATTTATGGGCATTTTGAGCCAATGTGATTTCTTAAATATTTAATGTGATTACCAACATTAAAATTCTGAAATATTTCTGAAAGTTTATTTAACATTTCGACGTGAACCAACAATTACTCAAGTTTCATAATAGTCTCTCTCATCACAGAATAACTTGGCTTAAAAAGGCCGTAAATAGGACGGGCTAGACTTGTAACAAAGACAAGATAAGATGAATAAATTTGTGTGAGTTAAAGTCATCTCCTCGCTACGACATAACCGGCCCTCATGCTAGCGAGGCGAGGTCACCACTAACTACATAATTACATCCCCGTGCTCGCAAACATTACTTTTAAGCTTTCGCAATATAATATATATAATTGGCTATTTTGTATATATAAATAATGTAGTAGGCAAACAGTACACATATTGGTTGACAATCTCGTGCACTGCTGTAGAGTGAACACTGGCTGGATGGTTAGTGCCGAGTTATTATGCAAACAAAAATTACCGATTCTGCGTACGGCACTTTCACTGAAAGGACAAAGACGACAATAACAGTATTTTCTAGATAGAATAAGAAAAGTTCTACATAAACGTTCTGTTTAATTGTTATCGTATCGCCGGAGTTCTGAACGACATCTACAAATATTGCAGATATAGTACTATGTTCGGCTAATATGATTCAAGTCTCGCTGTAATTTGTCAAGCGTAGTACGCTTACAGTACTGGTGATGCATAGTAATTAGTATTAAATTATAAGTACTAAGTATATATGTGACTGTTTATGACAGTTACAACTAAATAACAATAGTATACCGTTTTCAAAGAAATTTAATACTAGTCTAATAACTTTAGTTATTATTTCTGATGCCCACCGCCGTCACGTACCGTAAAACTTTCCCAAATTTAACTGAAAAATAGCGGCCTTTTATCGGCACAAAGTACAGTACAGTATTACACAAAGTACACAACACAGCGCCTCTTTCGCAACATCGTATCGCATAAAAGGAGCGGAAGTGAAACTAACTTGTGAGTAAGGCGCTAGTTTTCAACGATTGACAATTTATTGCCCTTTTTGTTATTTTGTGAAATGGGCAACGTTTAGGAGGTCCGTAGTCGTGCTCGGACACATATTAAAGCACAACATGACATACAATAACGCTTTTACTCTCGCGCATGATATTCAGTCCACTATTGCAAATTGAGTCTAATGGGAAATATCAGCTTTCAAATAAAAAAGAATCAACAAAATCGGTTCAAAAAACTTATGAGATAACAAATAGATGAATTAAGTTGTCAATTCTCTCTCCTTTTTTTGAAGCCGGTTGAAAGTAGGCTAACGTTTGTTCTTAATCTCGCTTAATAAAAGTCGGAGATCAGGCCTCGGATGCTGCACGTTTGCCTAAAAGGTGTCTGTTCACTTTGGCCTTAAAGACTTCGGCAGAGTTATATAACCGTACACATTAAATAAGACCTTAAGTATAATGAATGTAATTACATCGCAGTAGAAATTCCACCTGTCGCAGCTAGAGCACGTGCTCGCGGGTACAAGTCAAGAGTCTGCTCTGCCACAAATCCCACTCGCGCATAGGACTAACGGCTCTAACTCGTGGATGTAACCAGCCAGGTCTTATCTCTGCGTCTTGCCCCGCGGTATATAAACATGCTGTAACTTTATTGCTTGCCTTATCCCCTTGTTTGCCGCAGGGGAAACAGCCAGTGTAAATGTAATCCCGTGTCTATGGCACATGTGATGGGAAGGAGTTGTATCACGAGGAAAAACTTCCAACGTGTAAGTATTTGAATAAAACCCGAACCTCACCGGGGGCAAGAAAAACTAAATCTCAGAAAAAAGTTACTGGAGATGTATGCTTATCGTTTTACTTGTAGATTTTCCAACATTTTTTTATTCCTTAAAATTATCCTTAATATTTGTTCTCGTAAGGATTTACGTTTGACGGTAGCGGAGTCTTTTTAGCTGGCCTACCTCTAATGATTCTTTTTACATTCTAACATTATTGGTTTATTAAATATCTGCTCGATGTAGACCGGTACAGTTACTAAATTTTCTATTTTACCACACGAGTGTGATGATACCTACAGTGAATATAATCAAACGGAAACAATTATTTATATTTCGGCGTTAATTAATTTAAAATTTTAATTTTTTTAGGCCGTCCGTTAGTTACGACGGGGTTTACGATCATAAAATGAACGTTTTTCAACAGACTTCAAAAAAGAAGTGGTTCTCGATTCGTTCCTAATTGTGACACATGTAAACACATTAACAGATTTGTTTTGCATTTGAGCCGAGAGACGTAGTGATGGTGTACGAACATGTGACTACTGTGTGACGTAGCAGTGGCGCGGCTGCATTGCGCCATAGCACTGGATCGCAATGTCGCGATCACACATTTGTTTGGGGGAAACGAGCAGGTAGCTCACGAGAAAATGAGCCTGCTGCTCACAAACAACTAAAAAAGAGACAGAAGGGGCGTTACCTATGCGTGCGTGTGCCTTACAACTCTTTGAATTTTAATAAATATTTATTTAATGGATTGCCGTTCTTCGTAAGATCGATTAAGTAATCACGGCTTCCATGAACAGACAGTAAATACATACAGTCGAATTGAGAACACCTCGGTTTTTGAAGTCGGTTAAAAATCAGGTTACCTGTGTATCCGTTGTTACCCTTCTCTCGCACAGAAACAAATATATGTAGGAAGAAAAAAAAAAACTTGTAAGTTGTATCCGATCAACATGAAAGTATGAAAGATGTATCCGAATGTGAGAATGAAGATGAGTGAACGAATGGCGAGTGATTGGGAATAAAAGATATATAAGAAAGATGGACGACATTAAGTGACATCATCATCAGTCTCGACTTGACCTCGGTGCAGTGAGGTTGCTAGCTCCGTGCGAACCAACCAAGCTGATTTCTGAGTGCCTGTCGTATCGGTGAGCGCTTGCCTACGACGACGGACTGGGGTCCTCGTACTACTCTCGAGTAGTGCGTTGCACCACCAGACCCGAGTTTGCCCCTCGCGACTCTATCTAGTAAGAGACTAGCTCTCTGAAAAATATCGAGTATCCTTGGGGCCGTAGGACGCAAACCAAAGGCTACTTCAAGTCACCGTGCACTGTTCTACCCCGGATCGAGTGTTCGCGTGCCTCCTCAGGAAGAATCGCTAATTGTTTACCTTTTTAATAAAAGGCTATACAATCAGCGAAAATTCCCGAGTGAGCGGGATGTCCGACGGCCACAAGAGGCCACCTGACCCCCCCCCGCGGAGGGGTCAAATCTCACCAACGCAGGCGTCGAAGGACCCGCGTCTCTCCGCCGCAAGACTGGCATCGAAGGCCAGCCAATCCGCGCGCCCGTCGCCGCCGCTGTTCCACATCGCACCGTGGTCGCGTCCCGTGTCGCCAACGTCGCGTCCGGCGACGCCTACGTCGCGTCCCGCGACACCCGCGTCGCGTCCCGCGACACCTACGTCGCGCCCCGCGACTCCGACGTCGCGAACCGTCGCGACACGTCCTGCCACGCTGCCGTCGAGCTCAAGTTCGGCATCGAGGCCGCGCACGAATCCGCCCGCGTTACCGCCGCGCAGTAAAATGCCGGCGAAGTCGACCGGCAGTGAAGTGCAGCGCGCCCGATCGCCGCCTGAAACTCCGGCGCCCGTGTTACCAAACCTCCCGTCAGCGAACTGGAAGCCCCTACGGCTCGTTCGCTCACGGTAGCAGAGCACCGCCGCGCGGCACTAAAACGTCGCGCCAACATACGCCGCCCGGTTCCGGACACCGAAGCGAAAAGTTCGCGAAGGCGTCCCGTCATCGTCCGACTCGTCCTCTGAAGAAGAGGACAATAACGTACCGCGCAAAGTAAGGGCGCCGCAAGGTAAGCCCTTTCCGTTTTCGCCGGCCACACAGGTCTCTACCTCCTTCTCTAAGCCTGAGACCTCAGCCTCACCCGACGCCTCCGAAGAGTGCGCGGAGGAGGCAGGCGTCTCCAGCATGGAGACGGAAAACATTCCGATAGCTGGCCCTAGCGGCCTCTCGTACGCTGCCAAAACGGCAGCCCCCCCCTCCCCTCTCCATAAGAGAGCCCCCACCCCCCCGGCGCCAACTGGCCAGACCGGGGAAAGCGCCTCAGAAGGGCGACCCAAGGCGGGATCATATCCGCCAATCGTGGCGGAATGCCTCCCTAATTGGGTCACTCACTTTGAGGCCCTTAAAACATCTTAGGACACCCGCCGAACGCAAGACCGCTCGGCAAAGGAATTAGATTCCTTCCCCAATCTCCCGACGAGTACCGCGCCATACAGCGGTACCTCGTAGACCTGGCTGAGGCAGAACCAAGCTTATCTTGGTTCAGCTACACGCCAGCTAAAAACTCCCCACGAAAGTAGGGCTGAGGGGCCTGCCAGCCGACACGCCGACGGAGGCGATAATGTCTGCATTGAGGAAGAAGGACTTCCCGGTGCAGTACGTCAAATCCATCCCTCCGCGTAGAGGTAAGCCAGGCGCCCTCTACTTCATTCAACTCGAACACCTCACTCAGAGTGAGCTCTCTAGGCTCTACGCCGTAGATGAGCTCCTCTGCATCACCAACCTCGTAATAGAGGCGTGGAAAGGAAGGATCGGCCCGGCGCAATGTCACCGGTGCCAAGCTTTCGGCCACGCCTCTGCGACGTGTCACCGCCCTATCAGGTGTGTGAGGTGTGGTAGCAACCACACCGCCAAGGAATGCAAGGTGGCGAAAGACGGCACCCAAAATGCGCCAATTGTAAAGGCGAACACACCGCAAATGACCGCAGATGTCCGGTCATGAAGAAGGAGGCGAGGAAGCGCGGCATACGCATTCCGGAGCCAATTCCTCTTCGATCCCAACGGCGAGCTGTCGTGGACGAAGAGGGATGGACGACGGTGGGAGCGAGACGGCAACAGCCGTCGGCCCCCCCCCCCGCCGCGCCACCCTCTCGCACACGTCGCACTAGGAGTGCGCGTGCCGCTGCCCCGACGACCGCAACTACCGCGGTCGTCGAGGGAGCGGTAATACGCACCCCCGCGAATCCCGCCCCCAAAACCTCACCCTCCAATACCCAGGTGTCTTCCGACTCCTCCAAAAAGAGGAAAAGGAAAAACAGGCGTAAGAGGAGGAAACAGGCCACTGTTTCCCCCCCAGCCGCGGCACCTGTAGTAACTACCGCAGAAATTACGGCACCTACAGAGGCGCCCGTAACAACAGCCACCAACCCGATGGAGGGAGTCGAGAGCGCCTCGGCCCCCTCCAGCATCGTTCCTACGCCCACCGGGGGCGTCTCTCAAAATACTTCTAATAAGCCGATCGCGAATTCACTACAGGAAATCGTACAGTTAATCGCGCCCCTACTCGGGGAAGTGCTAGCCGCCGTAGCGGCCGGTACCGACCCTTTAAACGCCCTTCTGGCGGCACTAACCCAACTTATAGCCCGTCGCGATGTATTATAAGCCCATTAAGATTATATACTGGAACCCTGGCGGAGTGAGGGGCAGAATCGCCGATCTGCGCCTTCTCGCACAACTGCACGACGCTAGCGTCATACTGTTGGGCGAGACTATGCTCAAGCCGGGGTCCCCATTTAAGGTGCCTAACTTTTTCGTATATAGAAGAGACGAGCTTTCTCCTGCCGGACGACCGTACAGAGGTACGGCAGTTTTGGTCAGAAGAAATTTAGTCCACGAAGAATTAGAGCTACCTAATTTCGAATCCACACGTACAATAGGTATTAAATTAAACGCGGGAGGTAGGAACATTAGAATATTCGCGGCGTATCGTCCCCAAATCCGCGCTACACCCATCGGACGTCCATGCGATCTTCGACGGCAGCTCGCCTGCCTTCATAGTCGGCGATTTGAACGCTAAGCACACAGCTTGGGGTTCGAACACCGCTAACAAGGTCGGGCAGGCTCTGTACGGAGACGCCGGCGCGTGGGGATACGAAGTGTTGGGGCCTAGCGAACCGACACACTATCCGCACACGCCGGAACATCGCGCGGACGTGTTAGACATAGTATTACACCACCTGTGGAATCTTCCGGTCACACTGGAAGTTCTACACGATGTCGATACAAGTCATCATCCGATCCTGCTAACGCTCGATACGCGAGTAGTGAGTGTAGAGCACCAACCGTGCGCCCATCGGTAGACTGGAGCGCGTTTTATGAGAAAATCAAAGAGTTCACCTTTAGCGGACCATTATCGTCGGCAGAAGAGGTCGATGCGCTCGCCGTCCGTATTAGTGAGAGCATCGCTCAAGCTAAGGATGCTGCGGCGTATCCTCGAACCCGCAGGTTAGCAGAGGTGGACTCCGCTTAGGATACAAGCGATGATTTCGAAAAAACGCACTCTCAGAAAACTTTGGGCGCGCACTCGCTGCCCGCGTCTCAAGCGGGAGCTAAATTCGTTAAGCGAGAAAGTAGCGATTGAAGTGAAGAACTTCAGAGGAGATCAGTGGCAACTGCGCATAGACGCAGCCAGCACTGACAACACATCACTCTACCAACTCAATCGCATGCTCTCTCGCCCTAAAACACCTACGTGCCCCCTTATAGACAAGGACGGCAATAAGTGCTTCGACGCACAAAACCGTGCGGAAATTTTAGCCGAGCACCTAGAGGTGCAATTCACTCCCAACATACCTAACTATAGTGTCCGAGGCGTAAAAGCTCACCATAAGCGTGTTGAAAAGCGAGTCAAGGAACTACTAGTTACCCCACCCCCCCCGCTTCCCGGGGACACGTTTTTCTCGCCCTCCGACGTAAGGAGGGCCATTAGTCGCCTCCCTCTGAGGAAAGCGCCTGGTCACGACGGTATCCCAACCAGCGCGCTCAAACAACTCCCGCGAGGGTTCGTAGTAGTAATAACTCGGCTCTTCAACGGCATACTTCGCACCCACCATTTTCCACGGGATTGGAAAACCGGGAAAGTAATAATGCTTCCCAAACCGGGAAAGATCGTAGGTTGGCGGCGAGCTACCGGCCCATAACGCTGTTACCGCACATCGCCAAACTTTTCGAAAACTGCTGCTGCAGAGATTCGTCCTCACGTCCGACTACGTGAGGAACAACACGGTTTTCGTAACGGCCATTCGACAACCACACAATTGGTCCGCGTGCTTCATTTTTGACCACCGCATGTAACCGGGGTCGGAGGGCGGTCAGGGTCTTTCTCGATATAGAGAAAGCCTTCGATCGTGTTTGGCACGCCGGACTATTGTACAAGTTGCTCGACATCGACACCCTACCGCGCGCGTTAATTCGACTCGTCGCGTCCTACTTATCCGAACGCTCGTTCTACGTGAGCATCGAGAACGCATTCTCGACGTCGCGACCGATCGCCGCCGGTGTACCGCAGGGGAGCCTGTCCCCTTACTGTACGCGATTTATACAAACGACATTCCGTGCCCTAAGGGCCGCCACGCACCGATGCTGGCGCTATACGCGGATGATTGCGCCTACCTGGCTTCTGCCATCAAACCGAGTAACGCTATAAAACGCTTACAGAGTGCGCTCGACGCCCTACCGCGCTGGTTGGACAATTGGCGTATCGCCGTCAACGTCGGTAAGACGGCGGCGCTAACGTCAATTACGGCGTAGATCTCCAGCGACTGCGTCTTCGTGGACAGGTAATACCTTGGCAGTCGGATGTAGTCTATCTCGGATGCAAGATCGATCGCAGGCTTTCAATGGCCTCAGGTGAATCGTATGATTCAAAGCGCCAGAGCTGCGAGAGCGGTATTGAGACCAGTATTGGCATCTCACTTGTCCGTCCGAGCTAAACTCTCCGTCTACAAGGCTTACATTCGTACACGATTGACGTATGCCGCTCCAGCGTGGTACGGATTAACTAGTAATAGTGCAAGGACCCGCATCCAAGCACAACAAAATATAACCCTTAGGATGATCCTAAACGCGGGGCGTTACGTCAGAAATGACGTAATACACCGCGATTTAGGCATCGAATCGATACACGAATTTGTCACGAGACTAGCTCGTAACCTATTCGACCGCGCGGACAACGGTCCGCACGAACACCTGCGCGGGTTCGCCCCGCAACACGCGCGTCCTCCCGACGTGCGCCGTAGGTTCAAATTCCCCTATTCTGGGGAGATTTTGAACTCATAGACCCCTCTCGACCTCCGTCTCAATCGAGACCGAGAGGTCGAGAGGGCGTAGATGATAGATTCGTCGCGGCTGACGCTTGAGGGATTAGCCCCGACGTAAAAATAGTTATTCCTAAAAATCCGTTCCAAAACGGTACCCAAGACCAGGGGAGCAGTTGCCCCCTGCGCTGATAACCCGGGTAATGGGGTAACACCCCGAGGCCCGTACCTGCGAGGTTCCCGTGAACCTTGTAGATGACTCGACTTTGACTTTGACTTTATTAAGTGACATTACATTACGATTGGAGTTACGTGGACACGAAGTGATATAAAATTAAGGTGAAATAAAAGAAGTTTTCTGAGCCACTATTTCTACAATTTTATTTATTCAGACTGCTCCCCCCCCTACAAATTCTCGTCCGGGATAACGGGATAAAGGGGTTGTGAGTCTGAGTAAAGTGAACGACGTTACGAAGCAAACGACGGGCGCCGGCGACATAACCTCAAACGAGTACACGAGGTGAAAAGTCGGGCCAACACGACGAATTACGAAGAAATTCAGATTATCGTTACGACGCGACGATATTACGATGGCAGAGGAAGACTCTTTTGAATCGTTGAACACGGCGGCGTATGGTGGCACGAGTCGATGCGAATCCGGAATGTTCGACTCTGTTGCAAAATTCACCGGAGATGACATGACGTACTCATCTTCGAAATGGGCATCCGACATTGAAGACAATGCCGAAATATTCGAATGGACGGAGCATCAAAAACTAATAATAGCACGTCGATCATTAGCTGGAACGGCGGGGCTATGGCTTAGAACGGAGAAGACTTTCAAATCATTCGACGACCTCAAGATTGCGCTGTGCAAAGAATTTCCCGAGTCTGTGAATTCTAAACAAATGCACGAAATTATGTCTAGTCGAAAAAAACGTGCAAATGAAACCTACTATCAGTACATGTTGATAATGAAGGAGTTGGGAAAACGTGGCAAATTCCCAGATTATGTCGCGATACAATACATAATAGATGGTATTTCCGACTACGAATCGAATAAGTTGATGTTCTACGGCGTCACCAGTTACTCTGTGTTAAAAGAAAAATTAACCCTATATGAAGCATTCAAGATGAAAACTAAGAAGCAGAGGCAGGAAGCTGTTAGACCGCAAGAAAAGCTAAAGAAAACGGAGAAATTATCGTTAGGGAATGGTGCAAGTGCGCCGGCATATATTCCGCGATGCTACAAATGCGGGGATAAAGGTCATTTGGCGAATGTATGTTCCAAAGGAGTCAAATGTTTCCGATGCAACTCATTCGGACATGTTGGCGCGGATTGCAAGGCATACAAGATGGCGGCAGCGACAGGTGAGCAAAATTCAAATCGGCAACGATCGTCGCAAGCGATGTTAGTACAAAACGGATCGACAGATGGCGTGGCGGGAGTGAATGAAGAGAGCGGTGAGTGTACGATGGAGCGCAGCGAACAACTGTCAATGTCAGATCGGCATGCATCCAGTGCCGGCGATGTCAGTTGTAGCGACCAAAATATTTGTAGTGTAAACAACGATGGTTCGCTCAATAAATCTACGAAATATGGAGAAGTGCGTGGGCAATTAGTCAAATGTTTACTCGATACCGGTAGTGATCTAAATTTAATGTCGTATGAATTTTTTTCTAGGTTTGATAATGTAGTCTATGAGGCAGAAAAATGACACTAGTTGGATTAGGTCCCAGCAAGGTGTATTCTATCGGTAAGTTTAATACCAACATAATTATCGATGGTCACAGTTACCACACTTGTTTTGTATTGTGCCCACTAATGTGATACCATACCAGGTTATATTAGGGCAACCTTTTGTTGACAATACGGTTATTGTTATTGACAGGGTGCAGTTGAAATAAGGCCACTTTCTTATGACAGTTCTTATTTAATGAATATGTTAACAAGTAGTAATGAAGATCGACATCATTCACCAGGCATTCAGGAGCTGATAGATAATTATCATCCTATAAAGTCTAAGGAAGCTCCTATAAGGTTAAAATAGTTTTAAAAGATGAATTACCAGTGTCACAAAGACCTAGGAGGTTGGCTTTGACTGAAGAAGAGTTAGTTAGGAAGCAGATTGATGAGTGGTTATCAAGGAAATAATTCGTCCGGAAAGTTATTCGAATATGCTAGTCCTCTGGTTTTGGTCAAGAAGAAGGATGGATCTACTCGAGTCTGTGGATTATCGAAAAATAAATCAGAAAATGGTTAAGGATGAACATCCATTACCAGTGATAGATGATCATATTGATAAATTGAGTAAAGCGAGGGTTTTCAGTACTTTAGATTTAAAAAATGGATTTTTCCATTTACCAATTGAAGATGAGTCTATTAAGTATACTGCTTTTGTAACCAGTAATCCAGAAGGCCAATATGAGTTTCTGAGGGCACCATTTGGGCTATCGATATGCCCGAAATATTTCACCCGTTATATCAACATTATATTTTCTGAGTTTATTAGGAACAGAACAGTTTTAATATTTATTGATGATCTGATAATATTAGCTGAACATGAAGATCAAGGTATTAAACATTTGAAAGATGTACTAAAGGTGGCAGCGGAGTATGGTTTAGAAATTAATTGGAAGAAAAGCCAATTACTTCAACGATCAGTGGAGTATTTAGGCCACATTGTGTCTGATGGTACAGTGAAACCATCCCTGGAGAAAACTAATGTTGTGATGAAGTATCCTGAACCTAAAATTTAAAAAGAACTTCATAGTTTTATTGGTTTGACATCTTACTTCAGGAAGTTTATACAAGATTATGCTATGATTGCTAAGCCGTTAAGTGATGTGTTAAAAAGTGGTGATTTTCAGTTCAATGAAGAACAAAGATGTGCCTTTCAGTTGTTAAAGTCCAAGTTATGTTGTGAACCAGTGCTTAAAATATTTGATATTCAATTGGAAACAGAGCTGCATACAGATGCGTCCAAGCATGGATATGCAGCAATACTTCTACAAAAGATACAGAAGATGGCTGTATGCATCCTGTACATTATATGAGTAGGAAGACTACTGAAGCTCAACAGAAGTGTTCATCTTATGAACTAGAAGCTTTAGCAGTGATTGAAGGTGTGAAAAAATTCCGCAGATATCTCATTGGTATTCCCTTTAAAATAGTAACGGATTGTGAAGCTTTTCAAAAGACACTAAGTAAGAAAGATGTTTCAGCTAAAGTAGCAAGATGGATTATGTTTTGCAAGACTTTGAGTATACTATCCAGCATAGAAATGGAGATAAGATGCCCCATGTGGACTCTCTCAGTAGAAACATAGGTGTGATTAACATTGAATTACATGCTCGAATGAAGAAAGCCCAAAATGAAGATGAAAGATTAAAAGCTGTTAAGGAAATTCTGAAGAAAACTGAATATGAGGATTATTTTATAGAAAATGATATTTTATACAAAGGTGTAGAGAAGAAGTTAGTAGTACCTGAGGCGATGGATATGGAGATTATAAAGAAAGCTCATGAAATAGGTCATTTTGGAAAGAAAAGATAAAAGATGTTCTAGAAAAAGACTATTTCATAAGCAAGTTAGATATTAAAATAGATAAAATTATTAACACATGTGTACCTTGTATACTAGCAACCAGGAAGTCCGAAAGAAGGAGGGATTATTAAATCCAATTGATAAGGGTGACATTCCACTAGATACACTTCATTGTGATCACGTTGGACCTTTGGATGTCACTAAGAAAATGTACAATTACATTCTCACTGTCATAGACGGGTACACTAAGTTTGTTTGGATTTATCCTGTGAAAACAGTGACTGCTAAAGAGACTGTAGAAAAATTAAAGTTACATCAGAAAGATTTTGGAAACCCCAGGCGTATAGTGACAGATAGAGGAACCGCTTTTACAGGAAATGAATTTCAAAATTATTGTCAAGAAGAGGAAATTGAACATATTAAGATCACAACAGGAATTCCTCGAGGTAATGGTCAGGTAGAAAGAATAAATCAGGTTATTATTTCTGTGTTGACAAAGATGTGCATAGAGCAACCCGCACATTGGTACAAATATGTCAGCAGGCTTCAACAAGTAATTAATTGTACTTATCAAAGATCAATTAATACCTCACCATTTGAACTATTAACTGGAACTAAATTGAGACTAAAAGAAGATATGCAAATTTTGGAATATTTAGAAGAAGAAAATAGAAGAGAATTTATAGAGAAGAGAGATAAATTAAGAAGAGAAGCTAAAGCGCAAATACTGAAAATTCAAGAGGAGAATATTAAAACATTTAATAGAAAAGGAAGAAAGGGGAGAGGTATAGGAAAGGTGATGTGGTTGCAATATCCAGAACACAGTTTGGTAATGCTTTGAAAATTAAACAAAATTCTTTGGTCCTTATCGAGGATAAGAGAGTTAGGCAAGGACAGGTATGAGGTGGAAAAATAAATAGAGCTAAAGAAGGACCTATTAAAACTGTGTCAGCTGTTGATAACATGAAAAGATGGCTTTAGTTTATTTTACCCAATTTAAATAGTATAAAAAATAGACTTGTCATTTTTTATCCTTGTTTATTTAAAAGAAAGATACTTACTCCTAAGTTAATTATCTGTTAAGAAGTAGAGAAAGTTTTAAGTTGTTTATTCTCAATAAGCTGTTTTGTGAAACTAAGAAAAAGGTTTTGTTTTAATTTTAAGGTGATAGTGTTAACAAATTGTATTGTAAATTTACTTAAGAAAATATGTAACTTCAAGTAGTAAAATACGCTTCTATTTGCTAAAAAAGCGCTAAAAGTAATTAAGATTGTTATAATGCCAAATTTTGTTGAAAGTTAGAGAAAGAAATTTATTGTTTTTGTAAAGTATAGCTGTATAATTTTTTATATTTTGTAAGTTGAACTAATGTAAAGTCGTCAGTCTGAGGACAGACTGAATTGCAGAATGGCCGAGTTGTAGGAAAAAAAAAAAACTTGTAAGTTGTATCCGATCAACATGAAAGTATGAAAGATGTATCCGAATGTGAGAATGAAGATGAGTGAACGAATGGCGAGTGATTGGGAATAAAAGATATATAAGAAAGATGGACGACATTAAGTGACATTACATTACGATTGGAGTTACGTGGACACGAAGTGATATAAAATTAAGGTGAAATAAAAGAAGTTTTCTGAGCCACTATTTCTACAATTTTATTTATTCAGACTGCTCCCCCCCCTACATATATGTATAAATTGTAAAATACAAGTGTATTTTCAAATTAAAAATGATGTTTTACGCGTTTCAGAGACAATAACAGACGTCATGTTGCTCGGTCCGCGAACATCTTGCACGTGGCGATATAAAATATTTAAATAGGGGTGGAAACGAACATTTTCATTAATATCTGAGTATGGGCGGGCGGGGAACAATGCACTATTGTGCTTGGATAAGCCTATTTACGTACTTTCGTCCGCATTGTGTTCCCTGACTCGCAGGATTGGGACCGCAGCTAATTTATGTTATGTTGAAGGTTACACTCATAACGTTATAAGGTGCTTCCAGTGAACAACATGTAACGGCTACCTTTACCATTACCGTGGTAAAAAACTAGCTCTTATAGGATGGGGATATTCTTGGGCAATCTAAAGAGAAGTGATTACTATGTTTTCTATAGTCTGAAGTCTGAAACATATTACGAAAGGCAACATATCCTGAATTGCTCTGTATAATCAAACCAGTAGAAATCACCGCCGTCTCACAGAATACTGGCGTGAAATTGAATGTATGTGGGTCTGCGTTTAGTCCAGTGAGACAACTGGAAGCTCGATTTATTTTTTCCTTACATCAAAAAAATGTATTACTACTACCATCATATTCAATCACCAATCTCGATCTCCTGTAACAGGCAGTCCGCCATTCATCATTATCAATCCCAAGCTATGACATAAAATTCAAATCTAAGTAAAATCAAAACCGATGTTAGATTAATATTCAAAATATATTTACTTATCGTCGTATACGTCACAACTCATGGTTTCACTCAAACCACATTCGCAAAGATCTCGTGACTAAAAGCTGAGTGCGGGCCATTTTAGTGCATTCAATTGTTATTTTGTTTTAAATAGCACAACTGTTTTTTAATTTTTGTATTATTTGTACCAAATTAATATTTCTTTCTTTCAAAATCTCTAAAGCTGTTAGAACAAAAATTATTTTATTTTTTGTTCATATTAAATTACATCAATACCTTGTTTTAATTAAAATAAATCAATATTAAATTAGTTTGGAAAAAGGTTTTGTAAGGATCCGTAACATGGTGGTGATTTATTAGTAAGAAACATCCCTCTGTGTCGCGCGATGGCTGTAACATGTAGAGGGTGCGTTAAAGTTTACTTTCGAGTACAGCCCAGTACTTCCTACTCCTTACAGCATCGTGTTGGCATCTACTGTAATTAACGAAATTTCAATTTAAAGGTTATTAATTAATATTTCTCATTTTTCAACCGACTTCAAAAAAGGAGGCAGTTCTCAATTAGTGAATATAAACGTTACATAGAATATTTTACACACATGTTTAATTCATTTAAAATCAATGTCGCAAAGGTATAAATCTTAAGCCACTTGAAACAAAATGTATGCATAATCTTTGTTAATATTCAAGAGAACAGCTTCTTTTACGGCGGACATCTCTTGACATTGCAATAGAGGTAAAGTTTTTTTTAAAAGAAAGCTAGAAATATTTATTATTTTTTTCAGATATATTATTAATATAATTAAAGGTTGTCAAATATCTCCCTTCCGCCTTTTTGTCTTTTGAATTTCGCGGCTATGTACAAAGCGCTACAGAGCTCGTATCTAGCAATACTATACATAATTTGAAAGGTCTTGACATAACCTACAAAACGACGCTATGCATAATTAGTTTGGATATTGCGTTCAACAGTTATAGACGTGTAAACATGGACTTCACTAACGCCGAAATTCGCGGCTTGGCCACTGTTTGGGACGATTCACCGGCCTTAGACCACGACCGTTTTCGCTTGATATTGTCGTATGTGATCCATTTTTTGTCGCCAGTCACCATCCGCTTCAAGAATGGGTCGAGTTCGTTCCGTTTCAGCAGCATATCGCAGGCGTTGATTCGGTCCAGAAGGTTTTTGCGTCAAATCATGCGGCACCCAAACATCAAGCTTTTTGTATCCAGCCTTCTGCAGATGGTTTAAAATGGTTTGGTGACTAACTCCCATCTCCTGGGCGATGTCACGAGATGCCACATGGCGGTCTAACTCGATGTAGTCCATGATTTGATCGGTATTTGTCGTCACAGGTCTTCCGCCGGCTGGCTTATCCATGGTGTCGTTTTCACCGGCTCTGAATCGTCGAAACCATTCCTCCGTGGTTCGAAGTGATAGAGTACCATCCCCCAAAACACCATTAATCTCACGGAACGTTTCTCTAGCGGATTTGCCTTTAACGAAGGAAAACTTTAAAATAGCGCGCATTTCGGCGTTAGTGAAGTCCATGTTTACACGTCTATAACTGTTGAACGCAATATCCAAACTAATTATGCATAGCGTCGTTTTGTAGGTTATGTCAAGACCTTTCAAATTATGTATAGTATTGCTAGATACGAGCTCTGTAGCGCTTTGTACATAGCCGCGAAATTCAAAAGACAAAAAGGCGGAAGGGAGATATTTGACAACCTATTATAATAAATGGTATTTACTTTTAACCATTATAAGCTTAAGCTTGTGCTACGATATGGTTCATGTCAATAGTCAAATGGTGGATTCTAATTTACGACCTTATGATTCGCAGACCGTCCCCTAAACCATTAGCTATCCTAACCTAGCTATTGACGCATAGTTGGCGACAAAGATATTTCAAATGTGCTAATTAATGGCTGTAATTACGACTTGACAAAAATTCACTTAGAACACCTTCTCTGGACACCGTCGTTACCTTTTGTATCACAAATTGAATGCAAACAGCGCTTAATAATAATAGAATTAATTTTTCCAAAAAAAATCTCTTCGCAGCGGAGCTTGCGTCCCTTAAGTTAATTATTTCGTGTAAATATTTGCTAATTATTTGATTGAGCGGCGCCCGAGCGGCGGAGCCCGAGTCAACACGCCGGGCTCGCCGCGGAATATCTGCTAATACTCTCGTGTTTTTTCTGTCGCTTCCAGCATCGATATGAAAATACATTCGCCTCGTTATCGAATTCTTTTTGTTTGTTAAACTGTTAACACAGTTTTAAATTGGAAAGGTAAATGTATATTATAAGTTAACTTTAGTTGTAACTTTATTACCATTTGTACAACGAATGATATTTCTTACTTGCTTTGTGTGATATATGTCTATGCGTTATATCTGACTCGTATCGTCTACACGATAATAACGTTAGACGATAATTTATAAGTAATAGTTTCTCGGCGTCCGTCTTTCTCTCCGATTACAATGTGGGTGTTTTCAAGAGTTGAGTGACTAGGCATTTACTAAGCTATTGCATTTCCACTGAGCATCAAGTCGTGCACTTGGTTACAAACACTTGGTTAGAAAGTATAGAAAATAACATGACATGTTTTTATCGTGGTTTAATATTGCTTTTAAGCTCCCGATGTTTAGAACAATTTACAATCCTCACTTCTTCTTCTTCTTAAAGTGCCTCTCCGACTAGCGAAGGTTAGCAGTCAGTTCACCATTCTCTTTCTGTCTCGCAATCCTCGCTAAAAAATGATTTAATCACAAATCGTAGCATAGAATATTTTACTATAGACATAACATTTCTCATACTTATTTCTAATCGTGTATGTCTTATTACTAATCCATTAATTGCACTAACATTCACTATGCTACAGATACACCAAACCGTATTTTATAAGTTCCTCCGATGTCTGTTTCCATCTCAATTTTCTGTTTTTATAACTTGCTGTCAAAATCCATATCCGTAGGATATTCGTTACAAATTCAAGTGTAATGATGTAAACAACTGCATTAGAGTTCATCTTGGTGCGGAGACGGCGGCCGGGCTTGTTTGTTTGTTTGTTGACGTTACGAGGGGAGTTTTACTTTCTTGTGGCAGTTTATTTTGACAGCTGCCACAGGCGCTGCGTTCGCTACGCTGTAGTGCGTTGAAAGGGTACATTAATTTAAATGGAATACTAAAGAACTAATATTGAATTTACACCGCGACTTATGGAGACATTATTATTAGGTTATGCACTTGCTTAGAAATTGTAAAGAAATGTAGGATTCATTGTTCTGGTTCTAACAGCCACCTGTTGCAGCTCTGCTGTAAGCACCTTTTATTCTATAGTCTACATAATGATTTAAATTTACACATAACCCAATGGTTTAGAGTACGATCAGCGAAAGATACGGACGTACTTTCAAATAAACCATTCGACTGCTAACGCAGATTTATGAACGAAAGATTAAAGTGCAATTTTCTCATAATTTTTTTTCATATTCCAAAAGATGCACTCTTTCAAGGCGAACTGAGTGTAACGTCAATAAGGTTCGTTGAAGATAAAATTTGCATTGCATTACGATCATAGAGATACACAGAGGAGGTGTATCCAGCCACCCTTCAAAACATGACGGGCTTAAAAGCTTCGCGCCGGACGACATTGGGTCGGAGGGTCTGTAGAGCAATAGCCGCGAGCTGTGATGTTTTATTTACAATTTACTCGGTTAATTTTCTTTGTGGCATGTTAATGTGAACCCTGTTTTTAAATATTTATAGCAGTAAAATATATTACTTACAAGCGATATATATTTATTTATTTAATCTTTTTTTGCACAAAATACAAATAGGTAGTACAAGGTAATAAAAGAAAGTGTACTTAATGCCAGAAGGCAGTCTACCTTGGGGTTGTGTAGACAAAAAGTAAAAGTAGAATAACATATAAATATACATATGTAATGTAACGAAAAGGGGTGAGGGATAAAAAGATTACATATTTCAAAGTCTATTTTATTCTGTATATAAGATAAAATAAAATTAAAAAAAACGTAAAATTGGTTACCCATGGGGAAAGTACATGAGTTTCTAGAGTAGCAGTGGTTATATTTAATTCTAGTCTACATTTGTAAAGACAAAGGTAAATTAAAATCAAAGCGTATTAATGTTAAGATGAAATAAACTCGTCGTCAGAACAATTTGTAGCAAAATTATTTAATTACAATCGAAATGAACGGTTGCGTTGTCGCCAAATTGTTTCTCGCCTCCGTCTCTAATCACTCAATTTCACCGCGTGTTGTGATCCATCATTGCGCATGAAGTAATTATTGCGTTGAGGATAATTTTATTACTTGTCAGTACTTAATCACTTCCACTAATAAAGTATGTTTGTGAAGTAATACCTAACGCCTTGACACATCATAAATAAAATATTAATTTATGCAAACTTACTATTCCTCGGCCGCGATAAGTTTGCTCCTTCTTGGTGGAGAGAATCGATAGTGCATAAGAGCCTTGCTAGGTACACACATGTGGTTAAGATAAACACTGTTATATACTTCTATGTATATATCAAATAATTTAATTATCGTCAGGCAGAACCTTTCATTATAAGAACCTTGCCTCTAATTTATCTATTTTATACAGAAAAATCCACTAGAACGGAAACCATCACTAGTGTAAAGAACAAGCAATTAATATTTTATTGGTATACTTAGAATATAGTTATTATAAGCTATTATAGGCTTCACATCACAAACCTTGGCGTAGATTGGGCGTCTCAAGTCGATTCTCTCTTTACTTCGTATGGTCTATTTCGAAATTATCGGAGGGCAGCAGTGCATACTTTTTCCACTCAAAAAACACGTATAACTACGGGACTCAATATCACAGCGGTCGGCGATTATTGTCCCTTTCTGTCCTTCTAGGGTTAAAATGACGTTGGAGCTTTTATAATAATAATATTATAAAGAAATGTAGGATTCGTTGTTCTGGTTCTTACAGCCACCTGTTGCAGTTCTGCTGTAAGCACCTTTTATTCTATAGTCTACATAATGATTTAAATTTACACATAACCCAATGGTTTAGAGTACGATCAGCGAAAGATACGGACGTACTTTCAAATAAACTATCTGACTGCTAACGCAGATTTATGAACGAAAGATTAAAGTGCAATTTTCTCATAATTTTTTTTTTCATATTCCAAAAGATGCACTCTTTCAAGGCGAACTGAGTGTAACGTCAATAAGGTTCGTTGAAGATAAAATTTGCATTGCATTACGATCATAGAGATACACAGAGGAGGTGTATCCAGCCACCCTTCAAAACATGACGGGCTTAAAAGCTTCGCGCCGGACAACATTGGGTCGGAGGGTCTGTAGCGCAATAGCCGCGAGCTGTGATGTTTTATTTACAATTTACTTGGTTAATTTTCTTTGTGGCATGTTAGTGCTAACCCTGTTTTTAAATATTTATAGCAGTAAAATATATTACTTACAAGCGATATATATTTATTTATTTAATCTTTTTTTGCACAAAATACAAATAGGTAGTACAAGGTAATAAAAGAAAGTCTACTTAATGCCAGAAGGAAGTCTACCTTGGGGTTGTGTAGACAAAAAGTAAAAGTAGAATAACATATAAATATAGATATGTAACGTACCGAAAAGGGGTGAGGGATAAAAAAGATTACATATTTCAAAGTCTATTTTATTCTGTGTATAATATAATAAATTAAAAAACGTAAAATTGGTTACCCGTGGGGAGAGTACATGAGTTTCTAGAGTAACAGTGGTTATATTTAATTCTAGTCTACATTTGTAAAGACAAAGGTAAATTAAAATCAAAGCGTATTAATGTTAAGATGAAATAAACTCGTCGTCAGAACAATTTGTAGCAAAATTATTTAATTACAATCGAAATGAACGGTTGCGTTGTCGCCAAATTGTTTCTCGCCTCCGTCTCTAATCACTCAATTTCGCCGCGTGTTGTGATCCATCATTGCGCGCATGAAGTAATTATTGCGTTGAGGATAATTTTATTACTTGTCAGTACTTAATCACTTTCCACCAATAAAGTATGTTTGTGAAGTAATACCTAACACCTTGACACATCATCAATAAAATATTAATTTATGCAAACTTATTATTCCTCGGCCGCGATAAGTTTGCTCCTTCTTGGTAGAGAGAATCGATAGTGCATAAGAGCCTTGCTAGGTACAGACATGTGGTTAAGATAAACCCTGTTATATACTTCTATGTATATATTAAATAATTTAATTATCGTCAGGCAGAACCTTTCATTATAAGAACCTTGCCTCTAATTTACCTATTTTATACAGAAAAATCTACTAGAACGGAAAGCATCACTAGTCTAAAGAACAAGCAATTAATTTTTATTGTTATACTTAGAATATAGTTATTATAAGCTATTATAGGCTTCACATCACAAACCTTGGCGTAGATTGGGTGTCTCAAGTCGATTCTCTCTTTACTTCGTATGGCCTATTTCAAAATTATCGGAGGGCAGCAGTGCATACTTTTTCCACTCAAAAAAACACCTATAACTACGGGACTCAAAATCACAGCGGTCAGCGATTATTGTCCCTTTCTGTCCTTCTAGGGTTAAAATGACGTTGGAGCTTTTTTAATAATAATATTATCAAGAAACTTACATATACAATCATTATAAATGAAGATCAGAAATGTGCACCTTTAATATTGCGTAGCACTTGAAAGACACAAATCGTATGTCGCAACGTGATCTGTATACGAAACTGACTAAGCTCTATTTCAGCTGATAGTTTCGGAGGTTTATTGCAAGACAAACACTAAGTTGTTCGCTTCGTGAACATCGTATCGCAAGCATTTCGTCCCTGTACTTCATTGACATTACGATTTTGTACCGGAAATGTCGTATTGTTTATAAATTGCAATTCGGTTGTTCAAGTATTTTATTAATGTATTAATATTGTAGCAGTCAAATTCGTCAATACAATTAAGTTTAATACAAAGTATAAAAATCGGGTTTTACTTATTATGCCATATAAAAATGTCCTTATGATTGAAAATGTCAATATTGCCGTGCGTGTCATTTGTCATATTTATATTTGACAAATGACACGCACGGCAAATTTATGTCATATTATTAATTAAAGGAGACCTAGAATTTCATTTATTTTATGGCTTATATATATAACCCGGAAGCTCTTACAAATATAAAGAGAATATAATGTTATTGAATATTATGAAATCTATTACTGTCACCTAAAATAAAAAACAAAAGCCTAACATCCTAGGCTTTTATCTTCCTACTTAATATCCGGGTTGTTATTGTGTAGTTCTATCGGAACAGAAAACGCGCAAATCTTTCATTATCATTTCAAAGCAGCCAAGAATCGAAAGAAAACAAAGTTTGTATCGGCTGCGGGGCGGAGCATTGTGCAGTCGGCGAGGCGGAGAAACTACGCAGAGGGAGAAATGGGATAATATTATAATCTTTCTTTAAAACTTTCTTTGTTGCACTTTTATAGAGGCTGTGGTTTTTAACTTTGACAACTGCTTTTTCATAGACTCCGTTACATTGTTTTTCTTGCGAATTTAATGTAACAAATACTTAAGTTTTTTTATAAATATTTCTTTAAGTATTTTTCAGAGTAGTTCTAAGATAAATTTTATCTTTTGTTGCGGTCTGCGGCGGTGATGTAATGCCTTGTGGACTTTCATGTTGGTGTTGTGTCGGATATGGTCTGTCCGGCGCATAGGACTCTTCTCTCTTGTTCACTTTCCCTGTGACCAGTTTTACTTAAAACCTTAATGATTTTAATTTTTTTTAATTCAATAAGTGTAGATAGTGGAGGAGTAGTAGATAACATTTCCATCTTCTTTGAACTTAAATATGGCGGCCCCGATTTGCTGTTAATGTCAAGAACAGCCTATATTTAATTTACTCTCTTTAACAGTACGCACTGTGTTACGACTGGCGGTGTCTAAATATAAAAAATAGTATCTAGTTATTATATTAAAGTTTATCATATTGGCAAACTGCAAACTAATTTAGAATTTAGTGTAGTAAGTTTTGTTTGATGTATATGTTGTAATGCTTGGTGAAGGCTTTATGTGAACATATATTATAATCTCTTATTGTAGTTATGGCATTCTTTATGTCTATATGTGACTTACTGTTATAAATATATTTAGCTCATAGCTATTTGATGGGGAAACGGCAGAAGAATCTCAACGTTAGTTGGCCTCAAAATATCGTATATCCTGTGTCTTTATTTGATTCCCGCTCGTAAAATATGTTTCTCAATTCCACGCAAATGTGTGTACCATAATAATAAATGCATTCAATAAATATGGTTCGTGACGTCATTAATCCTACCCGTGTCCGAACATAAACGAGAATACGTTCGGCTGCTGTAAAATATTATGATAGGGGTTCAATTTTATTATGGCTCGCCAAGTTATTTGAAGATCTTATAACAAAATGCATTCAATAAATATGGTTCGTGACGTCATTAATCCTACCCGTGTCCGAACATAAACGAGAATACGTTCGGCTGCTGTAAAATATTATGATAGGGGTTCAATTTTATTATGGCTCGCCAAGTTATTTGAAGATCTTATAACAAAAAGATACGGCCATTCCAAATTGTAGAATGCGATGCAATTGGCGAGATGAAACAGACGAGAAAAAAATTAGTAGTGCTACTGCAGTTAAACAAGACGATGGATTACCTATTGGCATTCTACTGATTGTCTGTTGTGGTTGGAATAATGTAAGCTACATTATACTTACTTGCGTTTCTAAAACACCTGCATCCACGTAAATTGTATTGACTATAGCATTATCAACTTATTGGCTCAAAGAATGCTGAAAGACGGGGAAGATATACATTTGGTACTATTCTATATGCTTATGATAGTTTGTATGACTGTCTGTAAATAGAAGTTATACAAACCTCAAAAATATTGTCAGTGCTGAAACCACAGGAAGATACGTAGTATAACCACATCAAATAAATCTTCTATTAACACTCATACTAACAGATCACAAAGCCAACATTTTTCGACTTTTTCTACTCTGCTACACTCGATGGTACCCTTCTTTGTTCTAATGAGACGTCGCCTCTTGAATGTTGAAGTACAGCTGCTAATGGTGCACAAAATTTAATAATTTTCGTCATTTCGCTTTTATCGACAACTGTTTTTATTTTTTTAACAAACGGCTTGCATGTGCTTTGCCAGCTCTTAAATAGGGATAATCAGGAGATTGATAAATGATCTTAGATAAGTAAGTAGTACAACGGCCTATTACATAAACTTACGCTTCGTCTTCTTATTGTACACTTCTTCAAAGTAGAATACATGTCTTTATTCTTCTTGAATTGCTAACGCTTGAATACTGAAAGATGGAACCAAGGGAGTGCTCTCAATCTGAGGAGAAACACATTCTTTTTAACCGACTTCAAAAGGAGTGGATTCTCGATTCGTTTTTTCGTTCTTAATTTTTTTATTTGAACGCTGGTGCTTCTCGCGTGTTCTAATTTTTTTCCAAATTTGGTCCAATTTTAACAATGGGATGCATGACAAAACCATATGTCTTAAATTTACATCACGTATGTGCGCCACAAATGGACAAATAACTCACACGCCAACCAATTTTAATGATTCTTTTATTATTGGAAAGAACTGCATATTTTCCAATAATAAAATAATTATTTTATGAGAGTTTGTTTAGGTTCTGATTAATTCTATTTCGTAATATTTCTACGATAATTCGAAAATACAAAGAGGGCGTCCGCGCGTAAATGTGTTTATTGTTTGATTCGATTTGAAGTCGGTTTTTGTTTTTACTCGGAAATATACTTGTCTCTTTCTGTCGTCTTAATGACAATTAAATTATATATCTCAGTCCAGTTCTTTGTCACCCGAACAACGCTGGGACTTGCAATGATGCATGAAAAACTCCTCGGTGAAGGTAACCAGACACTTAGTGTAGAGATAATTATAAACAGCGCTTTCTCGATCTGAAATCTACAGACCTACAGGGCAAAAAGAGCTATTTTTTACAACAGTTTTCTTGCGTAGCTGTTCTTCAATGAGGAAAGCACATGGCTGATTTTAGGTTGGTACTTGATTTAAATATTAGTGTCCATGAATAGCAAAAATATTGCATAAACATTGCAGTATACTGATAGCCAAATAAGATATAACAGGTTCAATCTCGTACTCGTAAATAAGTTAGAGTACCGGTGAGTTTGTAAACATCGCCTAACCGCCCGCCGTCGAAGTTGTTACGGACAAAATTCAAAGTTCGAAATTCAACATTAGTATAATTACACGTAATTTGAATATACAAGCGTGGGAAGACGGCAGATGTTGCGTAGCGAGCTGTTCTGGTGTTTCTAGTTAACGATGTCGTCGTAATTATTTAGCAGTATTTAAGGAAATTGGATATAATCCGGGGCAATTATGTTAAAACTTTCAAATCAATGCCTACGTTACCGTTACGTACTCATATTCGTCATAATGATAATTAAAATTGGAAACATAATGGAAATTGCCATTGAGTATGCTCTTATTTGTTTGTAAATAAGTTCCACTTTAAACTACCGAAATATATTTTATGAACAAAACATCATTTAAGTGGTGCTTCGCAATCTCGTATTGCCTATTGAAAACAAAGTTACGTTACCTTAGTACGTTAACCTTTTGAAACAGACAGAACAATAGAAGAACATACAACGAATTCTGTCGTTTTCCTTAAAAACAAGGTAGTCAAAGGCGTAAAGCTTCTTTGAAAGGTGTACTTGAACTCAGTATCACTTTTTTTCTTTAATTAAATGAAAAAGATATAATAATAATGTGGGTAACTTTTAAAATGAAGCATCAATAATCTAATAGTTTTGTTGAAAAGGTTAACAAGTATTTTAACAATATTTGTAAAAAAAATTGTGTTAGCATTATTTTCAAAAAAAAGGCAAAAGTAGTTGTAATAAATTATTGACACAAAAATAAACAGAATATACCGTATACGATTATTTCGTAGTCTTCTATTTAATTGTAGAGCGGCGTACATTCATAATAAATCGGTGAATAGATGTTTCGACTCCGTCTTATCGACTCGTCGTCGTTTGAATTATTTAAATGCGTAGCGGTGTGAGCGCGATTCATGCGGCCTAGTGCTACGCCACGGTAAACAGCTACGTCCATAGCACATGCGGCGGGAGTGCTGTAATAGTCTACTTACAAGCGATGACTTTCGACTCACGCGATCGTACGAGTATGTACGTAGAAACGTAGTATATAGGTTATGGAGTTCTTCAACCATTACGCTACTAAAGCTTGTCCTGTAGATATATTTAATGTGATTCCAATTGATTAAAATGTTTACAAGCTTCATGAATTAACAAATTTTTTGATTGCTACCTTTTTTTACTGCACTTGAATGAAAGAATTTGACAAAAATATCTAAGACACTTGTGATTTCATCATAAATAAGAAAAAGAGTTTGTCTGTTCAGCTAGCATGGACTAATGTTATTATAGCAATATGATTAAAATGAATTGTACAATATTTTTATTATCGTTTTTTTTTATTTATTTATTTCCAACCCTATATGACAAAGAGCCTACTCCTTTCTCAAAGTTTGACGCGCACTTGCAGATCCCAAAACTGTGTTGTTCTCACATACAGCAAACATAAATAAATGAACCAACAAATCTAAATACTGTCTATTAATTTAAGCGTGGGCCAACCAAGTTAGACGCTGTTAGCTTTCATTTATTCCGAGACCTTGCAGCTTAGACCAAGTTATGGCGTTGATTAACTAAACTTTGGAGAATCTTGTCATCTTGATTAAGGCCCATAGGATCACTAAACTTGCATTTAACTTCAGTTTGATGTTCCTTTAGAAATTGGACTACTTTGCTTGATGGAATCGATTAATGCTCGCCTGAAGTTTTTTTAACATTTCTTTACAAAATGTTTTTCTTCTTGTAATAAATAAATAAATATATACTATATATACATTAAAGTTTAAATTAACAAGACGTTAAAAGCGTTATATTGTTTTTTTTTATTATTCACGAAGCTTGTTCAACAGTTCTTACCGGTTGTAAAGTTTATATTGGTTTATTGCGGTAAAAATACACGCATCGAGATATCGCTTCACTTGTAGTATCAAGAATTTCGTTTTTTTATTTAAGCACAAACTATTTAAAACAGCGACATCAACTTCAATGTTATATAAATACTATAGAAATTATATTATATCATCATCACTACAAAGTATAAAACAAAGTCGTTGTCTGTTCAGGATAAACTGAAAAACTACTACACTGATCTTCATGCTGTGCTCACCAATGAATAGAGTGGTTACCGAGTAATAGTTACGCCACGGTGTAAACAGAACGCAGTAAAATACAATAAATAAACTAATTAACTTTTTGGTTACATTCAACTGAGAAATAAATAAGATCAATCATAAAATTTAAGCAAAGGTCCTTAGCTATTTGAGAAATTTCTTAGCTAACAAAAACACAGTTATATAATATACGTACTACTTACACAGTACGGCTCTCTTTTAGTACACACGTACATTTTCTTCGTTTCTCTTCAAATATCTTTCTCTCTATCAAACTCGATAAAGCAATTAAACAGCATCTTCTTTCAAGCGAAGTATATACTTAGCTTGAAAGAAGCTGTATAGCTCAAATTCTTAATTCCTTCAAAAAGTTTTCTTCCCCAATTCTCTCTCTAGTAGTCGTTGGTCGCTCACATCCAAGGATCATGGTCATCATTAGGGTTGCATTTAAATTTTAATAATCCTGTTTACTCCAGTAGTTGAGTCAGGCAGCAATGCAGTTAGTGAAGTAGTGTTAAACAAGAGCGCATGTCGTCAGCGCTCTAATGTATTGTAATGTAATCAAATTTGCGTGCATAATGAAAGCACGGCGGTCGCGTATCGCGAGAAGAATGCACTTTGTATGCAAGCACAAATGGCGAACGGAACGCATCCGGCTTTATGGGCCATGAAATGGGCTCCGCTGAGGAAACTTTTTAAATTATAGTCGCGAGCATTAAATTATTATCATGGCCGCTACGGCGCGCAAATGGATAGCTCTTGGAGGACAAGTGATATATGCCTGTACCATTCCGTCTCACATTTATGATAAAAACGGAAAAGAATTCCCATGTCCAGGAAGGATAGAGGTTGCCAATTTCTATTGTAGGGACGAAAAATATAATTAAATGGCCCTTCGTAGGCATAGAAACAATTTATACTCCCACGCCCTTTTAAACATTTCTTTAGTGGGGTAGTCAGAGTCAACTTTTGCTTTCCTTTTCATCAACCTTAGTCCTATCCCGGACATAAATGTGAGGAGGTGACTATTATATACGTAAGAATCCAAAAAACGGAAATTTATTGATACTAGCTAGCTGAAATCCTAATCCCCGACGATAAGATCGCAAAGTCACCGCTTATCCATCAGGTTATCGCCCGCTAAGATGCTAAGCAAATAATTACGCATGTCTAGCGGTAATTATCTGTCACGTGTGGATTAATTTGTCTTCAATTGTTATATGAATTATGACCATATTAGGGCCGAACTACCCCACTGTAATACTATTGCCGTAATATATGTACAATGTATTTAACAAGTATATTTACCAGCAAAAACAAAAAATAACTTCAAATTGAATCAATTGTGAAATCGTTAAGCTATTCGGTGCGGAAGTGGCATAATTTTAGAATGGAATAATAATCAATAAAATAACTTACCGCTGGAATAATTTCACAACAAATAATTCCATCGGATTTGACCTTTCAACCAAATGTCATGTTCATTAAGAATACATTAACCTTTTGTTCACCCTTTAACGAAATAAATTTTCAGTTGATGATATATTTGCATTTAGTAACAGATGGATAAAGAATGACATGATGAATTTGATGTATGTCCAAAAATCGTTCATCGTATCGTTTATTTTAAACAAAAAAATATATTGCTCCACTTACATGATGTGTACCGGAAACAAAAATCGTTTTAACTACTTTTTTATCGTGTCTCACAAGTAGTGATCTCATCTACGTGTTGGACGCTTTGGCCAACGATGGCATACGCCTGAAAATTATTTGTTGTGCGAGCTTCACCCTGCTTACATACATCCAATCATTCGCATTTATAATATATATTAGACTTATTTTCATTCTTTTAACTGAGAACCCAGACTTAGAACCATAGGAGAGAATAGATGTTAAGACCTATACTCACCTCTTTATCCACTTTTTATTTTCCTACATAAGTTTTCTTCTTTATAAGTATAAAAGTTATTTCTAACAAAACATAATAGTTACGTGTACACAGCGCACCTTAACAAATGATTACCTCCAGTAACTCCGCGCCCGTGTTGCCGCAACTAATGTTATAAAGGAGCTGAACATCGACAACACGATAACAAATCCGCTGGATGGTAATTAGATTGCGCGGGAACGAGGCTAACAAACTTTGTTACAATAAATAAAGAATTCCGGCTTTGCGTAATTCCTACTTTATAATATGATTAACTTTAGTTTCGTTCGATATCAGCTCTTGCGGAATTGCAATGGGAAATCTATGAAAGGTTTTTTTATCATATCCTAAGAAAGTGTTTCTAGCTTATAGATGGATTGCCCATCTGATTTTAAGTAGAGAGGAGAAGTATGCAGATAGATAGAAAAAGCTCTTTTGCTAGGGCACCACGACTTTATAATAATATTAACAAAAAACAAAAATTAACAAAAGTAAATACATTAAAATTAAAACGTATGAAAAACAACCGGTTAAAGGATTTCCATTATATAAAGTGTGAAAAACTGATGTTAAGATTTGTGGTACACACACACACACCGCACACACTTCTTCTTGCTACTTTGTTTTATATAATATTTAAAATTTAAAAAAACAACGGGTTAAATTAAACGACGTAATTGACAAGTTGTAAAGAAGTAATATTGTACTAAAGTACACTGTATAAAAATGAACAAACGCACCAAGTTGAGTCTCAGCAATGTACTTTATTCGTAAAAGTCGCGTAAATTACATTAAAAATTATGTTAACATGGACAAAGTTAAATCATTGTCGCCAGGCAAGCTTTACGGCTGCAGTGTCTGCAGAGGAGATTATACAGGCGGGAGATATACGAGCGGTCGGTATTTTCAGCTGCTCGTACGTGGAGCTTAGTTGCGTGTTAACCAAGCGATCTACGAGAACGGGGATTCCTCTCATGACCTTTTTTGAATATGAATTATCAGAATGCAGTTTTAAAATTTCCCAAAATTAAAAGATTTTTTAATTTTTCTTCTCTTATTTATTTTTACATAACGTCACTACACGAGCAGAACGCGCTTTTATACGTCCTGATGCAACGCAATATTACGCTGAATTTTACAGCTGAAAACCCTACATATCGCGGCATTTGTGTCCATTTTCTTGACCTCTCGTCTCTTTACTTAGCCTAACAATTTGTTCCCCTGCAGATCTATTCGATTTCGGTAAATAGCCGCCGCGGTAGTAGACCTACACTTACCCGCAGGACTTCTCTTGACGGCATCAATACATTTGAATAAGGCGTGTTGAAACACAATAAACTGCGGCTACGACAATAAGCTCCCTCCCCTCCCCCTCTGTTGTCTGATATTTAACATATTTAAGCATATCTTCAAGCAATTTGATCTTCGAAGGGTTACTGCATACTTTTTGATGTATTTGTTGCGTTTTTTTAGCGTTAAAGTATGGCCTCAGTCCGCAACCTGTTCCTTAGATTAGCATTGCTGATAGACAGCGACAGAAATTTTTTCCAACGTCAAAAATGTAAACTTTGCCTACAACATTATGAAACTTGCTGTCTAATATTTTAATACATAAATGAGAGACTGTTAAATAATAATTGTATATTTTTTGTTACTAAAGTTTTTGCTATTTCCTCTTAAGCTTTTTTAATTTTTATTTTGTTTCTGTATGTTTTGGAAATAAAAAATAAATTTGAAACTAAAATTTGACTTGTAGTTCATACGTGTATGAACAAATTTATCTAGAAATACAGTTTCTTTGTATGCATAAAGTTCACGATAAGCAGTCAAAGTATTATTTTTGCTTTAACATTGGAATTTAACATAACAAAATAAGAAGATAACGAACAAATTTCTGATTTTTTGTCGTAAACTCATTTCTAATTACTTGACGCTATATTGCATTAAAACAAAAGAAATGAAAAATGAAGGGTGGCGGCGTGAGTTACAAGCTGAGAGAGCGGGGATTACGCGGCATTTGTTCGCGGGAGCTCTTGAAGAGTGACAAAGAAAAGAAAGAAATATTTAGAATGAATTGTCTTTGCCTTTGTAATCTCACTGTGTTTATAAACAACATATGATATTTAAGAACAAAAACCACCATCAAATCGAATCAAACGTTACATGCTATTACACGCGAGCCCCTCCTTGTATTTCCGAATTATCGTGGTAATATGACGAAATAGAATTAATCAGACTAACAAATATAAAAAACAGACGAGTTGATAATCTCCTCCTTTTTTTAAGTCGGCTAAAAAGTACAGGTAACCTACAAATACTTACGTGCATTTAATAATGTTGTTGGAATGTTTAACACCTATTGATGTTTGTAGAAGAAATAAAAGGTAGCGTCTACTATCCGGACTTGAAATAATAAAAGTGTAAGGAAAATGGGACAATCTGTGCAAATTATTTATTTTCCCACTTTCCTGCTATGCACAGGGAGTAACGGTTCATCGAGTCTTTATGACTCATTTTTGTAACGATCTGTGTGACTTATTTCATCACAATTCTGTCAACCTTTTTAATAATATCGAGTGAAAACACGAAAGAAAAGTTAAGATACGCCACTGGAACCGCGCGGCGGTTGCAAATGCAAAATGAAAAAACTTTTCCCCAAATTCACCTCTTTGTTATAATTCTTCTTTCCCTTTCTTTTAAAAAGAAATCAAACTTATTCAAACCTTCTCGATAATATTTGATTTCTTTAGAAGATAAACAATTTTCGTAATTGTTCTATTTCGTAAGAGATGAAAATCTAAATAAATTGGTTATTTTTAAATTTATACTTATGTTGTTAAAAAAAAGTAAATATAATAAGAAGACAGTTTGTGAACTTAACATAAATACTGTAATAACAACACGAAGCAAAAATCTTTTTCATGAGGTTCTTGAAATAAAATATGTACACTCGTTTAAGTTGAAGTCGAACGGGGCGACAAACATTAGTAATTTGCACTTTACGTGAAAGATAACGTGCTCTGCGTTGCATGTATTTGGTAGTTACAGCTTTTATCCCTATAAAAAGAGTATAGGGCATAGTCCGCCACGCGATCCTAGTGCGCATTCGCAGACTTCACATGTCTTAGAAAAAAAATTCAGACATGTATGTTTCCACTCGACGTTTTTCTTCGCGCCTTGCGCGTGGAAAATCATAATAGGTAAGTGCATAAAATTAAAACAACAAACTTATTGGTGCCGGTGCTGGGTTCGAACTCAGGTTGGTAACGTACTATGTAATTTGAAGCAACCGCCCGGATACTGAGCTACCACGGCTGTGTGTTTGGTAATAGAATTTAATTGGTATAATTGAGACATCTCAGCCAGTCGTGAGCATCACGATACGTAATTAAGCAATCAACTTATCGCAGGAAGTTCTGTGAGGTATCAACCGCTCGCAAATTACTCGGCGACAACTTGTCTTCTAATTGCTACGCATTAGACTGAGAGTTTATTTGTGTGCAACTATATAATGATAGTAATATCGGTGTTTGTTAAAGTTTTTGATAATTTAAAGTCCTTTTGCATCTTTTTACCATTGTCATAGTTTAAGTGCTGCAAGTGCATATGGAAAATGTTGACCATCAGTTAATCTTGTTGCGCATGTTGCGGCTGTCACAGTTTTATAAGTACTAAGTTCAACTTTAACCCAGGAATTTCAGAATTGAAATCACACATTATTCGCAACACGTAGATTGTACTGCACTGAATATGTCTGTATTATTGATCATCATTACTTAGCCGTTACCAAACAAACATATCAAATGCACGGTAATGTGTGTAACGTTTTTGTTATTGATTAAATGCATTTTATCTGCATAATTTTAGAGAAATATTGGCATTCTGCACCTCTATGCAAGCTATGGGAAATTTTATACTCCTCAGTTGACGCAATTTTCGTATGAAGGTATACAAAATTTTTGCTTCATGTATTAACGCAATAATTATTTTTAAAGATATATTGTTTAAGAGAAAATATGACTATTAGAACTGTAACGTATTGTTTCTTATAACAATAATCATCCCCTATTGCTACGGTATGAGCTCCCCTAACCCGACGATACCCGAAGAAAACTTTTTGAACACATTGTATTGAAGGGTGTCTGAGTACACTAGCCTTTTGATGTTAAAACGATGCAAATTCGCTTTGTCCCGTCTTGCAAACGTCTCTTGCTTGCAGTGGAGGGAGTAGCAACCCTTTAACTTGCCTGTGTTTTCTTTCCTTGTTATTAAATTGTTAACAATCCACAAGCACTCACTAACTAGCTACATAGATATAGTCACACATTTTACTTATCCAACTTTATAATTACATCGACTTGTGAGTCTAGATTGCGTAAGATCTACGGCGCATAGATCGAATCAAACTTACCTGGAGTCAGTGGATATGATACTGGACCCGCGTCATGATGGGTGGATTACTGATTTAAAGACTTCGGTTATTGCGAAGGGACACTAGTCATTTTTAAAGTATTTTGAAACATTTATTCATTGGTACTAAGCAAGCGACTTTACGATCTGATGTTAGGGATAACATACAAGATCGTAATCGCTCGCTTAGTTATTTAATTTTCTCTTTAAAACTGAATACTTGCCTTCCATAACGATTATATATTGTCTCTTTTATGTTATGTACTCTATTATTGCATATATAAAGCAATAATTATGGATTATATTTGAGTTCGACACAGTACATAAAAAATACAGATAAGAAATTGAGACCTGAGAAACTCCTCCTTTTTGAAAGTCGCTTAAAACATAAATAGTTTCAAATAAGATAATGATAAACATCACAATCAGAAGGGGAATTAGATAAGAATATTTGTCGAATACGTTTTATGGAAATCTCTACTCTGTTACTAAAAATGTACAAGTGTTACGAATGCTTCTAGATTCATAATTGCACCAAGTTCATTATATTGCGAGACGGAATTTAATTTTCTCGTTTATTTCCCACCAGCGTAATCAACTCTGTGGCAGTGACGGTACAAAAAACCCGGACCCGACTGTAATGAGCGTTAGTTTCACTTAGCCCCGGCTAGCGCTGTAGCACCGTAGCACCGTAGCGCCGGGTGCCTTGTAATTTGCTCGGCTCCTGCTACGTCATACATCTTCACGTTAGGCTATATAACGCGAACTACGCTAGTAAATGCTACACTCAGTAGTTGTTTATAGAGGACTCTCTATAGCACAACCAAAAAACGCAGTTATTTTGCGTTTTGTGCGAACCGCGAAATTGCAGATGTAAGAAAATTACCTTATTTAAATACCTAGGTGTAGTCCCCGACCTCTTGAAAAAAGTTACTACAGAGTTTCGGTCTGCTTTTAAGGAGCTCGGGCACACTTATATAATATTTATCAGTTATTAAAAATAAATTAAGAAATTAATAAGTGCGTCCACCGACTTTTAGCTAACGTATTTCATTTATTTATTAGAAAAAAAAATATTACTTACGTTAAAAAGTATTTTGGTATAGGAAAGAGAACGTACACTTGTTGACGTGTCTTTACGTATGTTTTCTATTTGCCAATCAAATTCTCATGCTCCTTTTAGAATTTAAGCTGTCAGAGTACTAGTAAATACTGAGTTTAAAACGTAAGATGTTTATTTAGAGCGTGACTTAATTTATACGTTCGGATTAACAGCTTACCTACGTCTTAAAAGATTGGACCCCCAAAGAGACCCCCGTCTTTCTGTTTATAGCGACGCAAAATAAACTGCATATTTGCACAAGCATCGCCCCGTTCGTATTTGCATAGTTATTGAATTGTGCAAGTTTACGTTGAAGGGAGAGAGTCTGACAGTTGCGTAATTTACAGCTGTTGGGAAATTTAGATTGGTTGCAGTAACATTTAAGTTCGATTATTAGAACGGTGCCTCTTTCTAAAGAGTATTTAAACGTTGTATTTTTTTTCAAGTAACGTTTCACTTTTCATTGACGTAGCCAAGTACACGGCCGTTACACGTGGCCGTACAATGTTCTTATCCTCAATAGAATGTTCTAAGATCCTGTGATCAACAGTCCAACGTGTATAGCTTTCCTTCCTAACCCTACTTAGAAAAACTTTATAATGTGTAACAGCCTTTTAAGGATTTTTAAAAGTAAAACAACAAAATATGTGTATAATATATGTATCATGGGACACCAGGTAGGAACGAAGTTCCTTCGGATAATATTGTAGAAACACAAATTGCAAAAACAAAAATTTCGCTTAATATTATAAATATTTTCTTTCTTTTAATTTTGTGTATTTATTTTTATTTAAGTATATAAAATTATTTAGGAAATTTATTATATAAATAAAAATAATGATATAAAATAAATCAAACAATAATTAAGTAAAATATATTTTAAATTAATTACAAAAATGTCGACAGTATAAGAATACATAAATATTGAAAGCGCCACCTGCGTGTACCCGCCGCCGTTTACACGACTCTAGTACTTCAGTTATAATTTTTTTCAGTTCAGTCGCGCAGCAATGTGTATTGCTAATGTGTATCTCCTCCAAGCCTCTCGTAAGTAAAATCCGATCCAAATACTATTAAAACAGTCTATATTGAATAGGATCATGTGATACTTGAATTTAAAATCAATTTGCCGATTCCCCGGTGCACGTAACACGTAAACAAGCGCGCCCGAGCAAACAGAGGCGGCCGCTACTAATGCACAGCTGCGTAGCAAAACACGTTACGTGTAAACATGGACAACTTCACTGCGAAAGGATTTGTGTAATCCTCCACCAGCAGTCCGGCGTTTGTTTGAACTGTATCATCACTTAGCAGGGTGTATAGGAATTTACGACTTCACTCTATGGTCAGTATTTAGGCTTTGTCAAATTCTATTAAAATTGTAATCAATTTTATTAGGCATGGTTCCAATTATACGTGTGTCCCAGAATACATATTACTTTCCACCAGGTATTATGAAGTGATGGAATTCATAGCTAGTGCAACCAACCTATTCAACAGGTTCATTTCCGACTACAGTCCCGTTTTAAACATTACCGCTTAAACTATCTCTAACCCAATTTTGACGACATGTTTTGTTTTTTGTTTTATTTTCTTTTAAATATTATGTTTTATGCCCCAGGCGCAAGAGGGCTCTCCATCGTGGTTGATTACCATAACCCATACAATGACCTATAACCTTGAATATAAAGCCATCTTAAACTAAATCTCTTTGTAGATTTACAGTTAGTTCTCTACGTAATGTCATATTTAAACAAGTCCAATAATTATTTAAGAGACGATCTGAAAAAGTGAAAAAATATTTTAGGAAGGTGTTTTTAATAAAATTTAAAAAGATTTTTTTTTTGTACAAACCAGTTCGATAATAGCCGCAGTAGTAAAAACTGTGTCGCAGCTATTAACGCCCATCTCCAAACAATTAAATACAAATACAAATTTACTAAAATCAAAAACTTATAATGTAATTTAGTTTAATCGTTTTGTGTGTGAGTGTGTTTGTGTGTAAAAAGTTGCGTGTGTTGAAGAGTGACTGTATGTGTAGGGATGAGTATGTAGGGAGTGGGTTACTCTGTTTTTTTTGGTTTTAAATTATCTTCTATAAATTCATACGAGAGGGTTTGGACCCATTCAGTAAAATGTGCCTTACATTCTTTTAGTGGTAATGGGTATATGTAATAATTTATTTACTTTATTTATTTATTTTACAAAAAGGCACTTAGGACGTAAGACGATCTACGTGTTGGGTTGTACTAACTTAGATGCGTTATAACTCAAGTTAAGCTACATGATCTTGTTCTAAGTGGAAGTTAGCGCCGTGTGATAGCTGTGCCATAGTTCGTGCCAAATCAATGGAATTACTCTGTCGAGTATCTGATTGTGAGTTAATATTTACTGAAGGAAATACTTGATTAACAAAGTGAGTTCAGTATATTCATGTGCTTGGGGTCATTAATTTCCGAATATTACATCGCAACACTTCCATTTAAATGGGTATGATGGTTTTACTCCAATAGAATGCTACCAGGCGCAGATAGTGTGGTGGTCATTTTGAAATATTCAAATTTTACGATCGTGATACAGTTTTGTCCATTCCCACAAATGATATGCTTGTTTTTAAATAAAAAGCTTTTTATTTTTGAAGTATAACTTCTTTTCTCACGCTTGAGCAAGCTGGTGAGTGCGTTACGAAAAGTGCGACTGTGTATGTGATGTGGCGAACGGAAATTGAAAGGGAGTATTAACTGTAGTACGAGTATTAACTGTAGCAGTAAGAGAAAGACGTTGTTTCCTATGTCTACGACACAGTGCAGGCCTATTGTATTTATCACACTGTAGGAGCAAGAGAGAGTTGTGCGCGCGTTTTCTTTATCTTGAACTATAGTGTATATATTGTACATTTCTAGAAACATAGATAGAGCTGAAAAAGTTTTATTTCAGTCGTTTGGTCTAAAAAACAATCGAATTATATACACATTGGGTATACATATTTTTAAATATAATTAAGGAAAAGAAAAAGATTGTAGAAACAAATTACTACAAGCCTTAAACCATTTAGTTAAACTTTACTTTCCGTAACTTGACTTTGATTAGGTAAGGTTGTTTGTAATAAATATACATGCATTATTGATTCATACAGTAAGTCGTATGCTAGGAGGAAAAGCTCGTCAACACGGTATCATTGACAGGAAATAACAAGTAAATACAATGCAATAAAATATATAAGAAAGCAAGATTTAGGACAACATTTCAACAGACAACGTCGTTGGAAGTTTTAGAGACATTTCCTAAACAGGGGACAATAAACGGCCAAGTTGAAATGGACTTAGTACTTTTATACTGCACTTATGTGATAACTTCGTGTTCGGAGCTGTCCGACCGCCAGTAGCACGTCGCTGCGCAGTTAGTTGGCAACTCTCGTAAAACGTAATTCGGACATTGCTTTAATGTTGTCAGATATTAGAAATTGACACGGCGATGAAAATACATCTAGAATTATTTTGACTCGAAAAGTGGCTTTTTTCCATTGTTGCTTAATTTTCCACATTTTAATCTCGATGAGGAAATATTCAATTTCCCGCAAACAAGGAAGATTGTATACGGACGTAAACATACTCCTGACATCAGCCCTCTCGAAATGCGAGAGTTGAGTCAACACGGCATGAGCTCACGAGTTGGCGCCTTGAAGACGACGGATTTGTGGCCATGAAAACAGCGACTACGTAAAACGTTTTTCTCATGTTGTCAATTCATTGCGCGGAACCAAGAGCTTATAATTGCTCAAGAATCGTAAGAAAATCTATAATTTCATATTATTAGATATTATTCGTAATATCATTCAATACATTTTTATACGAGTCTTAAAAAATCTAGATTGCACCGAACTAAACCGAACCAGTATAATGGGTACTTCACCGCAATACATCGGGTATTGCGGTGCTATTTTTGTAAAACTTAGACCTGCTCACATAAATGTTTCTGTTATATCTTACCCCGGGGGACGTGATCTTGATTTTGCTTCTGGCGTTGAAGGTCTACTGTCTACTGGGAGCATTGCAAGCAGACGCTTGAAGGTTTGGCTTCGTTGGGATCAGCGATACAGTAATGGTTCAAAGGCGACGAAGCTTCGTTACACCAGTTAAAAAATTACACCAGCTCTACTCAGCCCATATTACTGCTTAAATAAACAAAAGTTGTTTATTATTTTTTTATACTCTAAGCCATATCAGTATCATATTGACTGCCTATTTTCCCGTTCTCATTAATAATATATGATTTTGACACTCACTTCCTTTTTTCCGGAGGCCTCAATCATTTTATACGACAAGTCATTTTGTTCAACAAAACCGCAGCTGGGACTTTTGTTAAAAATCGCTGTTTCGATGGCTCCATATGACTCACACCGAGCGACGGCATAAATTATGAATAAACATTATTGTTATAGGGCGAGATGATCGCATCTAGTGTCTCGCAAACACTTATATTCTAGTAAGGGAAATTTTTTGAGTAAAATTCGGGCGAGTTCTTATAGCGCCATTCGTTGGCTTCAAGCATACATTTAATTTAAGACTTTGTTCTTATACAGGTGTCCCGCAATTCAACAAAAACCGACTTAAAATCGAATCAAAAGTTAAACGCTATTACGCGCGGATGCACTCTCTGTATTTACGAACTATCGTAACAATATTTCGAAATTGAATTAATTACTACTCTTAAAGTATATCCTTTCCAATAAAAAAATGAATCATCGAAATCGGTTGGCGTCACATTAAGTTATTCGTCCATTCGTGGCGCACATATTTGATGCAAATTTAAGACGTATGATTTTCTTATGGATGCCATTGAGAGAATATCACCAAATTTAAACGGCACGCTGAAAGCACCAGCTTTTAAATTAAAAAGGAATCATCGAAATCGGTTTATTCAGTCGGAAGTTATGAGGTAACAAACATAAAAAATAACATGCAGATTTATACGGTACGAATGGTGAACCTTCCTTTTTAAAATTGAGTTAATTAATATTTTCCATTGATGTAATACCTATTTAAAAATGCCTTTGCACAATAATGCTTCGATATCCTAGCTCCATACCTACACAACATTCTTCATAAGGAATACAATGTTAGAAGCTATGCAAATAATAAATTTAAAAAGACGCTACTAAAATGGCTTAAGCAGTACAATTATGAAGACACTGAAAATTAGTGTTATAAAATGATAGTTTGTATATTGTGCAAACACAGTATCACACGAACATATACACTTCTACATAATGTCTTTATACACATACAAAAACAAAATTTATTTTTACTCTTATTTATATTTTGTTACCTAACTTTTTTTCTCTCTAAATATTTAACATTGAGGTCAAAAATGACGGAGGAAGACTTAAGATATTGAACTTTTTTCTGATGCAAATAAATTATATTATTATTATTATCATTTATGAGGTTACTATTTTCAGAATTGAATTAAGGTTTTCCAACAATTCTGGTTATAATATAATAAATTCTGAGCTATAAAAAGTTTTTATACTAGTCGGCTTTCGTTTGGCTTCTGTCGTTCACTGCAGGGGCTGACTGCAGTCGCGGTTCATTTTTCAATATTTTTAATTAATTATATCTTAATTAGTTATGAGTCCTAAAACCTAGCGAACAAAACGATGTTACTGTAAGTGATTCCATTTAACTTGCACCGAGTATATCCTGGTGGGCGTTAATTTAAACTTACCGGTTACGTCGTGTGCGTTATTCACGAAAGTGTCACCTTGCCGCCTCAGAGAGGAAACATAAACGGGAAATTAAATCGTAAATTTAAGAAATATAAATGAACTTCCGCTACTATTTATTAAGGGCCGGACTCTAAGGGTTTTATTTATAAAAAGGACTGATCATAACCATAGAACAACTATAAGTTAAAGCTATGTGTAGATCATGATGCGTCGGATTGTATTGTAGCATGTACTCGTATAAGAAGACAAATTTCAGATATTCTTACCGTACGTGAGAACCGAACATACAATGTTTCTCTTTTGTTTTATGTGACGCAGTCCTCATTCCTGTTAAGGAATTTGGTCTTAAATAGATATAAGACCAAATGCCCTAATAGCTCAATTTATTTTCAACTTTATTTACAATTAAGGAAAGTTCGTAGGCTAACAGAGACCGTAAGTCGCAAAGACAATGACAGCAATCTAAGACACCATTTATTAATTTTTGTACTATTTCTTGTCAAAGTATCCATCGTGTCTTTACATAAGGTATCTATTACAACGGCAAATGCGGCATTGAGTTCTATAGTTAGGAAACATGGTTGAAATTTAATTGCACCCACTTATACCACTGATGTACTCGTAGAAATCAATGGTATAGGTATAGATACGGCATGTACGGCGTGCCCGCAGCCACACTCGGCCTAATTGCGCCTCTGTATGTCTATATGTATGTAGGCCCGCGAGGAATGCGCTCACTAGCTACTACGTACTGTTTATGACTTTACATCATTTAATATGTTTTACTTCAGTAGGTATGTGATATGCAGCTTATTGGAAACGATATTAATCAGAGGCTTCAGATACGTGATATAATAATTAATGTAATATAGTATAATATAATGTAAAACAGATTAGCGCAATGCCAGAGCCGACAATCAATGTCGTCCTTGAGAAGACAAAGTCAGCAATAATGACATGATAGATGAGCAGGCTCTGCTGGGTGCAGGCCTGACGCTTTGCGATCAACAATGTTTTGCAAAAGATTTTCTTTTACGAAAGAGACCAAAAAACATCTGAACGTCCAAGGAAACAGATATTAAGTTGTTACTTGTATCAGTAAAAGTAGTAGGATTACTTTGAAATATAAAAATTATAATATATAAATCTTATTTAATATCATCATAAATATAATTAAATCTTAAAAAAAAATCTTTTATCTTATTTTTTCTCGTTCCGATACCGGGGACACCAGGCTGTCACTGCTCACTACACACTTTTAATATTTATTTTATCTTTATTTGTATTCAAACCTTAGGTTAAATTTTTGCAATATCCATATGAAAAGAAAAATACACAAAAATATCATACAAAATATAAAAACATTATAAAAACCTAATCCAGTGTGCCGCCGGCAACGGAGCAGGGCCCAAGCAACCGGTGGTTAGGGCGACACAGAGAGAAACCTCCTGATGACGCGTGCCGTCTTCTGTATCTGACCTTCGCCCCAGCCATCTATCGAAAGACTCTTTACATCGAAACTTTTTATAATTATAACTCTTTTTAATAGTTCCCTATCGTTAAGGGTATTACTATCAGTTTTTCTAAATTATTGTTATATATTCTTCACATTTGACCTCGGTTTGTTGTTTTATCCTTTATTTCTATATTATTTTGTTAAACCATTTTAATACTAGCCGTTCTGAGAACAATGCAATAATCAAAATGTAAATTAGAATAGAGAAACAATCAGCGTAGAAGCTGCCGCCTGTTCTATCTGTTGATGATTAGCGACATATGCGACAGATGGCGCCGCTCGCCGGTATCCTTATTGACATCAGGACGTGTCGCGCTGTCCCCTGCCCGACATCTTGTTACACCTGATTACATTAACTATATGAGTCATTGTCTTATGCACTTGTAAAAATAATCAATTATATACGGCAACTGTTTCTTGTAGTACACTTCGTAAGTAATCCACGTTGTTTACCTTCTTTTTGAATGCGAGTAAAAATTATAATCTGATAAATAATTAGTATCTCTTGTCTTCCAATTTCACAGAAATTCCGTAAAATATTTTTCAAGTAATACGCTGTACGCCCGTGTCTGTGCCATTCGCGGATTATCCGCAAAATATTTTTCAATATCCTCAACTTATGCAAAGTGCACGATACACGCCACGTCGCGGATCTCCCAGCAAACTTCATCGGTGTGCTTTAGGGAATTCTTAGTGAAACGTTTTTCCGCTCGTTTGGTTATTATTGGATTCTTTAAATTGCTCCTTTGTTTGTATTCAATATTTATCCCATACATCTGCGTAATAAACGAATTGAGTGTGTGGAAGAATCGTGACTATCAAATGGTAAGTCCACCCTTGTGATGGAAACATAGAAACAATTTTTTTTCTGATATAAAAAAAAATACATCATATTAGAGAATCAAAATTACTGCTGCGATAGTTTTCATACGATGTTTGGGAATAATTTACATTTAATTAACATGGAAATAAGAAAGATTATGTTTTGCAATCAAAATATTTTTATTTCGCCCTATGATGAAGCTATTAAAAATCTCATAATTTACAAATAAATGACCATACATATAAAATAAATATAACACTTGCAAAATAGACCAAGCGAAAGGTGAGTATATCGCAAAGGGTTAAAACAGCAGGCAGGAAGACTATATTAAATTTATTAGTTACACCCACAAATAATTCCATTTTGTATTTTGTTTATTTAAAATAGTTCCTCCATCACACTGCCGTCCTCAATAAGTGATAATTAATGAATAACTTATTTCTTTTAATGTATGAATAATATATAACACTGTAGCTACAAATTTTGTTCTATCTGCTTACCTCAATTGGTTCGAAATTTGTGTTTGTGTTGAGACACGCGCTGCGGTCGCGCTCCGACCACAAGTGATTAGAGACGAACTCGACAAATTACATTAAGGTGCCGTTACGAGCGGCTTACCTGAGCGGGTTCTGTTGCGACTTAGCAGATTGCGTCGCAGGAATAATTACATTGTTGGTAATCCTCCTTTTGTCAACCGTACACATCCTCGCAACAGCGGTTACAACAATACATTACGAATTAAGTATACGGCAGTTTCACCAAACTTTATCCTACAAAATTATGTACGAAACAAATAAAGCGTGGTGAGAAATAAAATAATTATGCATTAAAATAATAACAGAGCATAACTATTAAAACAAAATATTGGGTTTTTTATTTAAAAATTTCTAAAAGAGAGCTGTAAATCGGTGAAATAAAAATATAAGGCACGTTACACGCCGGAGATACGCGCGTGACTCGCGGCGGCACACCGGCACGTAGCCTTTCTTTTAGCTACGAATTTATAATACATGTCACTACGTCCTTTATTTTAAATGTGCCTGTAGTTTATTTGACGACGTTCTAGTGTACAGTGAGCTGAAAAGATTACTTCTTTATCGCATTATTCGTGGAAAAAACATGAACTTCACAGGAACTTCAAAGAACAGTTTTGTTGAGAAATGCAATGTCATAGGGAAATTTGTTCTAAAAGACTTCACAAGACGAAATTAACTTGCAAGATAAGACAAGTTATGCGTATACTTGATTTTAAATAATATTGAGTGGTTTTGGAAATAATTTCTCCTAATCTGATAAAATTGTGCAAGTTAGTTTATTCCAATTTTTTTTAATGAAATGATATATAAATAATAATAAGCATTTTCTGATGCGGAAAATTTTGTAAAAAACGTCTTGTAACAAAACCTACGCAATTTATGAAAATAATAAAATTCAAAAAATAATTCTAACTACTGTTCTGCAGTAAAAAAAATAACGATATTTCCGTCATTTATTAGAATTATTTTTCCAAACGTTGTGAGCGTGTTTCACAATCTACTTTATTGGATAGTGAAATAAAAAATACTGACGTAATATTCACTTGCGGCTTTCTCCTACAAATGAGCGTTATATAATATAGTAGCATATAAGTCGACATCAATTTGATGATTGGCATTCCACGATAACAGCACTTTCTGTGAACTGTCATTCCTGAAAATACGTATCAATTAGTTTATGATTTACGTAAACATATATATACAGCAAACAGTTTTCCTCCACGCCACACACGACGCTGGCGCACACAGAAATGGGGACGTGGTCACAGTATCGCTTAAAAGGCGATTACATGGGTCGCGTGACGTTTACGCGGGTCTGGATTAATTAATAAATGTACCCCAAGTCGGATTAACTGACTTTGTTAATTTTAATTGAGAACATTCGACGGTTTTTCTATTTTACCGTATTTATTTATTCGTGGGTGATGTAATGTGAGAACGTAGATCTATTTTCATTCCTGGTTAAGTGTTGTACTACTGAAATGTAACGAGCATGTAATGAATTAATCTGATGCAAGATGCAGCAGCAGTTCAGGGGGAATTCGTACGTTCTTTTTACATTGCTTAAATCATTATTTTTAGTAGCAGTAACCAAAGTTGTTTTGGATATATATTTATATATTGGAAACACATAATCCAGAATATTAGGTGTACTACAACTTTAGAATTGAAATTTAGTTGAATTTGATACAATAAATATTTTGTCTATATGGTGAATTTTATATTAAAATGCAGCCTTAATAAATAATGAATAAACGGTACCCTTGGTGTCGTCGATGATCGTTTGTTTTAGAATTTCGCACTCCTCTCTGAAACACATTGATTTTTGCGCAAATATGTCAATAAATCCCGCCGCCGCAAGCAACGATTCAATATTAGCTGAACTTAACGAGTTGAATTGCGCAGCATTGTAGAGTTTTCCTAAATACAATAATAATAGAGTCCTTTTTTGAATATCAAAAGCGCTAATTATCTTACTTAAATATTTGCCAATTACGACGAGCTGGATTTGTTTAATGGCCGACGATAATAAAAGCGATGGGAGGTGGCTGCAGCCAGGTGGCGCTGCTAACGTTTGATGTGAATGAAAAGGTATTCAGAATGTTTCCCGGCTACTTCTAGTTCTGAGTTAATTACGTTTGATTAGAGAAGTCAACTTGGCGCGATGCCTCTGTAACACGGCCACCCTTTAGGTTAGGAAAGTTCAATGAACCTGTTACTTCTTTATATTGAATATAACTAATTATAATATAGATATGACAAATAAATTTAAAAGTATATTTACGAACAAAAACAACAACTTTAAATCGAAACAAACGTTAAACGATATTTATTACCCGCAGATGCCCTCTTTGTATTTCCGAATATAATAAATTAAAATTAATCAGAACCTAACCAAACTGTCATCATATACTTCAAGGGTAAACTACCCTTGAAGTATATCCTTTTCAATAATATCAAAAATCATCATCGAAGTAGGTTAGCGTGATATTGAGTTATTCGCCATTTGTCATTTAGAACGTCAAATTGAAATGTGAACCACATGAGGAGGACCAGGTTTCTCCCGAAGTGGCATATAAGTTAATTTAGCTTAGATTGTCCCAATAGTCTTTTGCTAATAAAATAGCTACCGACCGAGTCGTAGTTCGGCAGTCCATAGTTCGTCCAAAAAAAAATACCAGGTTTCAAATAAAAAAACGAATCAACAAAATCGGGTCACCAATTAGAAAGTTATGATGTAACAAACATAAAAATAGACTTATCGAGAAACTCCTCCTTTTTGGATTCGGTTAAAAATAATAACGTATAAAAGATATGTAAACAGTTTTGTTAACATCAGGTGGCAAGTAAAAGAAATTACAAATTTCATTTCGTGAAATTTCAAAGCAACAGCATGACCATTGAAGTTGTTTGTAAGCAGTTCGCAAACTCTGGAGTATGCTGCGCTTATAAACGCGACTGGCGTAGAGCGTCGCTACACTTGCGACGGATGGCGCGCGCGTGACGTCACATTCTAAAGACGCCGAAAACAGTTATAACCTACTAGTACACATACAGCTGTAAAAGTAAAATCCTTAAAATGAGCCAAGTTCTTCGTTGGAGTTTTATTCTCGATACGATAATGCGATTGTTTCAACTTTATAAAAAGTTCTATGATAACTTATTTTCCATACTTATTGTATATACGGTGTCCTTGTAAAGTACCCTAGAACGACATCGTTCTCGTTTTAATTTTAAATAAGTCTGCAACGAAGCACAAAGTACTTTTAAATTCACGCACGAGTTTATCGCTCTATTTCGCATCCAAGTCCCGCTACGACCGCCATGTTCTACGAGGCTAACGTATCTTGCTACGACATATGCTACGCGACTTTCATAAAGTGAGCATTGAAATTATTGTACTTACTGAGAAAAGAAGCATGCCCGGAATATCTAATGATAAAGAGATTTTGTCCATTATTATTTTTTTGCTTGAATAGTGTTCGTAGAGAATTGCAACAACAAAATGAGTTCATAAGTTTACCCTACCTCTTTCTCATTATGATATGAGTATATTGATAATAAACGAAGTTCTTTAAAACATCTTTCAATGTACCAATAATTTATGAAACGATATTCAATGACATATCGTTTGATTTTAACGCGTAATTAAATAATTAGTATTTATTTAGTGTGGGCGTTGATGTAACTCATGAAACAATGGCCTTTCAACACGAACTAGTCCGCAGACCGGATGTAATGATGACCGTATTACATGCTCGTGTATGGCCTACTCAGGTGAACAGAAAATTGGTGTCCGACGGCTGTTGGGTTTTATGGATATTGCAGCCTGCTACAGAATGGTCTTTCGATGGTCGATTCGATACACGATGTAGTAATTTTCAGTCGAGTTTTGCTAATAAATTATACTATTAAAGAATTGTTCTTTATTATATGTTATTAGAATTAAAATTAAAAAAATATTTTATGAAAAATACAAGTTACTACAATTATTGATAATTTTTGAATGAATAGTGACTAAAAATTTAAATAAAACATAAGCAGCAGCTGTCTACCTGAAGTAAATTCATTATTGGTAAACAAATGCAATAAACGCACTGAGATTCATAGTACATCTTACACGAAGAATTCACGAAACGAAAGTTTATTGTTTTCTTCATTTCTCTTGTTTTTTTTTTGTAATCACCGCAACCTCTTAGAATGACCTCTAAAGATACAGGTGTTTAAAAACTTCCAAAATTTAATGGCGCCTAACAATTACTATCGCTACGTAAGTTTAATGTACGTGTGATTTTTTATAGAGCATGTCTTTTGTAGAGACAGCGAGCCTACTTCTTGCGTAGTACGTTGCGAAGTTCGAGCTTACGGTTCACCTGATTTTAAGTGATCACGTGAGCTGCATAATTTCAACTAGAGTTTTATTTTAAAATTAAAACTACGTCTTCACACATCAAACTGAATTTAAATTTACATTGCAAAACAAAGTTTTAGTTTTAAAAGCATTCTCCATGCTATAACCCAGTTTTAAAAAGCATCTCTGCCACGTAATTTCATTCGTTCACTCGCGAGTTACCCACGCAGCCACGGCCGCGCTGGAGCATGAAAAGTTTTAAAAAATATTCACGCAACTCATATCCGTTCATTGCGCCACTCAGCCGTGAAAAAATAAAGTTGGTCATTCAGAGCCTTCTCCACATAATCGAGCGTTTGCATCCGCTGCCTTAACTAAGCCCTAATCTATATAATCTATACATATATGTAGATTTTACAAAAAAAAATCAAGAATATTTATTACCAAATTCTAACGTACTTTTAACCTTATGGAGATAGACAGAATTAATAATAATGGTCGCTATCGACCAAGCCTATTGAGTAGTTGTCTAAAGTCAATTTTATTTATTATAAAATAAGTAATATGCTTATAACTTTTTGATATTTTAAAATATCACATCTAACTAAATATAATTATATTTTGAAGTTAAAGTGGGCCTCTTTACATAACAGCATTTTAAAATTTCAATTTCCTGATGCCTTTAATAATGTGATCATTTGAAATTCGTAGCAAAACGACAGATATACTCGTATATATTCTCTGTAACTACGTTAAATGACTTCTTGACCATTTTGTGTTTCTTGTTTTATATTTTATTGCTCACCTAATAACGGACTCCCCTCACTTATAAATTAGCAACTACTGCGATAAGACTGAAGGCTCCCCATGGGAGGGGACATGAATTTAATTTTATTAAATACATGTAATTTAATTTTATGTAGCCCTGGAGACAGGTCCTAATTCCAAATTTTAGATGTAGATAATTATATGACTTGAAATTTACATATCAGGGCGGCGGGCTTTGGAAAATTGTTGGCGACGTTTTCCCTGTAAATAAAAAAGTAATAAAAGACCACTTAAAAAGAACACGAACGAGAAGCTCCTTGACGATTAACATTTTTATATTCACTGCTGTTTGATAAAAAGGAACGTACAGAATGATGAAAATTAAAAAGTATATATCAACAATGGTGAACGACATCGTCATAGTTAATATAGCAAGAGTTATTTTCAATTAATATTAGATTAAAATAATATTACACAAAACAATTTTAGATTTTGTTTATAACAAAATATTTCTTAAATAGCCAATTAAAAAGTATTTCTTACAAAATAAAGTTTAAACATTAGAATAAAATAGCGACTACATTTTTCTATTTTTGTGAATTACAAAAACACATTTTCTAACGCATGTAGGTTTCCTCACAATGTGTTTCTTCACCACCAAGTGCGAGGTAAATCAGAACATAAAATTGCAATAGCAATTACTGGTAGCACCGGGGATTGAATTCGCGTTGCTAGCGTACTATGCAACTTGAGGCGATCACCCAGACACTGCTACGGACTACCACTGCTCGAAAAACACCTCTACTTAAATTATTACAAGCAACAATTTACAAAGAGTAGAAATCTCAATTGAACCAAAACAAATATAAGTACTTGTCCAATTTATCTTGAGAACCATATGTATCACCACAATATAGGCAATATAAATATGAAAGCTTCTTAATCATCTCATATCATCCTGACACATAAGCGACATTTTTCTTATTGACACCGTATCAATGGAAAAGAAATTGCCCACGAAAATGGCAAGCTACCTATTGCCAAAATCCGCTATTAGCAAACTTTTTCGTAGATCACAACAGGGCTCGAACACAATTTGAGCAACTCGTTTCCTGGGTGATTTGTCTCGCAAACTAGTTAGCCCAATTTCCTAAATCCGGGTAGAAATGGACGATTCAATATAACTTAAAAGTTTTGCGGAAATCGACACTTTTAGTGTACCTAATGCTTATTTCTAAATGAATGTAATCAAACTTGGCTCGTAAATGTTGTGCGATGTGTTTATTACACCACTCTCGTATATCCTTCCTCCGCAATAGACGATTTCATATTGCGGCAACTTATATGGAACGTATGTGCTGAGAATTTGATATTTGATATGCTCACAACTATTAGATACATAACTAACTAAAAGTAATAACTGATTTTTCATATAAAATTTTATGGTAAAATTCATGTTAAAATCACAAGTAAAATGTCAGTGTCAGTAATAAAGTCTCACCAGCGTTTCGATAATTTGAATCCATCTATCTCTAGAAGCGCGCTGGTGCAAACTGTAAAAGATATTTTCTCTTTAACTTGGCCCTATGGGGCATATCTCCACATTTACTTCTTGCTACATTCGGGCGGCGGGCTGCACACTGTCCCATTGTTTGTACCGGACAATTCTTAGTGCTAATAGGTTTAGAAACGATTCGATTTCGGCCCTTATTCAATTTGATTTTGATCAAGGCTGGATTTAATTGAATCTGCGGAAAAAGATTTTTCATTAGAATGAGTTTTCTATTTACGTAATAAGATAAAGAGGTGTTGATGACCGTTGGTTTTTTTTACTACAACGACTTTAATTATTGAAACCTCGTAGCTCGGTACAATGTCTTATGTCGTTGCTATTCTAATGTACTAGAAAAACTTATCCCAATTAAAAGTAATCAAGTCTAGGCTTAGTTGGCGTGATAGCCGTGAGCAATTTGTGGCTGAAATTACGATTGTAAAATTTATTGTTTGATATGAAAAAAATATTATTACGTTATTTTTATCAGATAAGATATTCAATGGTTGTATCGCAGTGCTTCTGTACCCTTAGTTTTGTTTGCAGCATCCCTAAACAAGGCGCGGTCGCTCGATCTAAACGAAACAATTAATTGTGAAGGTAACGTGCGTTGTGATAACATTTACATATTTCTACAATTAGGGCGAGGGTCGCCGGTCGCGGGGCCTAATTGCGTCGCTCGTTTTAACATTTAAATGTCATTTTTTGCTACCAGAAGTTAAGTGATGCGCTTTATCCTCTCATTTAGTATACGTGTAGTTTATGTTTGTTAGAAATATTTAATTTTTTACTTTAATGTCCTGACGATTAAATCTTCGGTCTCATGGTTACGAGCAGGGCTGAGATTTTGGACGTCCCAATAGCATAGCTTTTTACCGACTACCGTTTATTTATTGAATACCCTTAATTTGAGACTATCTTGATAGTTTCACGACTGTGCGTTTCTCGTGTAACTTTCTTCCACGCACTGTCAACCTGTGGAATTAACTGTCACCAGCGGTGTTTCCGATCGATTCCGATCGGTTGTGTGCGTCACGATCGACGATTTAAGAGAACTTACAATGACGTCATATTAACATCCATAGATCCATTTGCAGAATGCAGTTTGTACACAGCAGCTACAATGACACGACTTACCGTTATTTGTAATTAGAATAATGTTTAAGTCATCAAATAGTTTTCAACCGATTTCAAAAAAGAAAGAGGTTCTTAATTCGTTCTATATTTTTTTACCTCATAACTATGGGCTTGGTGAACCGATTTTGATGATTCTTTTTTTTATTTGAACTGATGCTTCTCGTGTGGTCCCATATTTCTTTTCGACGATATCCGTCAGAAAACCATACAACTGTTAAAAGAGATCGTACTCACGTTGAAGCCTTTAATGTTAAATCTATTATTAATTTGATTTTCGGTTTACACATCAATATGCTTGTTTATCAAAACTTAACAATAAATTTGATCTACATTTGTAGCCTAAAACAGTCAAATCAATGTTTGTGGCACGTGAATATCATTTAGGAGCCAAAGTACCATAGCGATAATAAAATTTTAACTAGGTTTGTGGACGTAACCAAAACGTAGTTAAAGTTCGTGTCTAATTGAAAAAGGTCCGGCCACTGGGCGATGTGTCGGCCACGAGCTCTCTATGAAAATTTCATTAACGACGGCGCCCCGACTGACTCCGGCCGGGCGTCCACTTTGCGAGTGGATTATCTCGTTATTGTCATTCCATTTGATTTAAAACATTGCACAAAAATGTATGTCAACAACATTTCACTACTGAATTTTATAAAAAAAATGTAATTACAGATAACAAATTTATCGCAGCACTATAAACATTGCGTAGACACCTGCATCTTTGAGATTTATTTTATTGTCAATAAAAAATCGTTACACAAATTACCATGCGTATGATACACATTATATTTGTTGTTATTTTGGTTGCTTGGCAACGGTTATGTAACAATGATATATAGTGACTGACAGATTTACTGCAGAAATTACGGGTTAAAGTCGAATTTCGAATAGGACGACCACTAGCATCTGTAAGTGTAGCAGCAACGTACCTGGCTGTATCAGCAGCGAGCCCTCGCCTGCTATATTTAAAAATCTAGTTGGATGACACAAGGAATGGGTTTAAACGGAGAACGCAAATGAGTTTAAAAGTTAAACCTTAACGAGAGTGCGGAGAGAGCGATAGCAGAGAGATCCGCACTAATTTACGTGTGGGGAAATTAGTCGGGGCCCCGCACATTTGCATCCAATGTGCACATTATGCAGCGGTACCCGGCGACATCCGGTCGGGGACGGACCCACGCCGTTACGCCAGTATTCGCTGCAATATATTATATATTCAAATATACATACACACATATAAAAAAATTAAAAATATAACCTTAAATGTGTATGTAAATAATAAATATATGTATTTATTTAAATATGGATAGAATAAGGTAAATTTATATCAAGATGTATGCCATACATGTGATTACGTGCGCCTGTGTTTAATATATTGATACGGATCATTTATACAAACCGGGCGGAGCGGCCAGTCTAAAATTAAAGGTGCACTCTGGAATTGTATTAGGGAACTTGGCTAGTTTTTAATTAACTTTTCTATCGTACATCAAAATCATCGTGTCGTATCAAAATCAAAGGATCAAACGAAATAATTTAATTTTTAATCTCTGATCGACCCTTATTAACATTTCTCCTTGTGAAACAACGAAAGCGAGTTCGAAATCGCATGTTTCCGCAAGCTAAGTTCCCGGCTAAGTTACGAGTCCGGGTGACAAGTTAGAAAACTTGAAGGCGTTGTCATAAATCCTTACTGTTTTACACTTTAGCTCGGTTGCGCTCGTCTGTTGTCGTTGTATTTACACAAATGTTTGGTACTGTCAAACAAATTTGCTACACAGTGAATACAAAAGTAGATTCCGACTTCGATTTACATAAAATGATTTGTAAAACGATAAAAATATTCTGTACATAAACGTAAGTGACACAGTTACTAGACGGCCGAATATTGGCGATGTACGACGATATAACTAAGAAAGATTCACTTGGATTATTCGGGCCAGGTGGAAGAAGAATTAATTTCCTGAATAAGGAGAGACAAAAAAAAATTTTGATGCAAAGTTAAGGGCGGTATTAGTAGAGAAACTTATTTTCAGAAACAGTAATAAGTTTGCGTATTGTATCCAGTCATTTTAATTGTAGTACTACTAAGATACTTGCAATTATATTTCAGACTAAGCTATCTTATGGTCGTAGCTTCTGGCCAACTTGTAGCAATAAGTTTCTGTTTTTCGTTTATGTTTACGAATATAAAAACACTTGTTACATTTTGTGCCCAGTGTGCGGCAATAGACTCACCACCTATCACATATGTGTGGAACCTAATAAAATAGTAAAATGCAGACAGCGATTGTTGTGTCAGTTTACTCCGTTTTAACAATTAAAGGGCTATATAAATTTAAAATGCAAACATTAGGGGAACACAATTATGCTATTTGCCGTGTATTGAAAGGTCTAAAATTGATATGACGTTCCTATGATCCGACTCTGGCCGGCATTCCACGCTCCCGAGAGTGCCAATCGTGCCTGCTCCCAAACCGCACCGCGAGCAGTATCAACACGAACAAAGTCCCGTGTCAACACCATAAATAAAATTAGGGGACGTCATCGCTTCCCGTTAAAAAGGAATAAAGTGCATAAAGCAGCACCCACTCACAGCGGCCCGCTGCCGTCGCGGGAGAAGCTTTCAATTTGTACGCACTAACCGAGCGTCGGAGTTACGAGGCCCAACATTACGGCGGCGGTAAGGGGAGGTATAGACAACGGTCGCATAAATTAAAGCCCCACTAGGGTGTCAGAAACCGGAAGGGTAGGCCACAGATTAAAAATTGTTCTCATGAAAAACTTAAATGCATATATTATTTTTTAATATCTACTAAATTACAACAACATGCAGTCGTCATGACGATATATTTTATATAGAAGCCGGGAAACTGTTGCACGAATTAGTAAAGAGAGATTATTACATGTACACAAATAAATTTTCATGTTTTTATTTGTAAAAAAAATGCGTCGTGAAAGACAAGCAGAAAGATTTTAATTACATTATTATATACACTTTTTAAATGTGGTAGTACATAATATAAAATCATACGTACATATCATTCCTAAATTAATTATATTATTTATAAGTTAGGCGATGTTAGAAGAAAGTAAGCTATGTGCGAGTCGCACCTTTTTCTTGGATTCCTTCATTAAATAAACAAAACCGTGTTGTAAAAGTTATAATGTGTATACACCTTTTATTACTTTCGCGAACATTTGATAAGGTAACCGTTGACTTGAAATAACGAAATGATATCATATACTACGGGGACTAACAATAAAACAAAGTATGCAGATTAAAAGTACATGGATTTTTAGAAATATTAAAACGATTCCGTCTGCTGCCATCTCTTCATTCTGTGATGCAGTCTCGTGGCAGATACGCATTCGTGCAGCGAGATCAGACTGGGAAGGGTTAAAAACCGTGAATTATTGCACTAATGTATGACCCGCTCTTATGACGATTTATACCTTTAAGCCTATTCAAATCCTAAATCATAACTAAGGGATGAAATGTGGGGTACATTGTACACGGCGTCAATTGTGCAAACACCTGCAATAATGATTATGAATTATAAATATCTCACTTCACAAATTACACCTACTTGGAAAATAAATTCAAATAAACATCAAAAGCGGAGGTATTCAATTGTTCTGTATTTTGTTTGATAGAGTTTGTTTTAATTATAAAACCATGAAATTCAAACAATTATCACACGTTTTGGCTCATTACTTTCTCTTTCGGGTTCGAAGAAATGTTCGGAATCATTTCAATACCAATATTACAATACCAGTTACCGCACATTACGGACTTCCAAATCCCAGTCACTATCCTAGTAGTTGGCGTTCCACAATTGTATCTTTCTTGCGTAAATTATGGAGCTTCCTATCGGCACTTCCGAGCTGAGATGGCTTTGGGGATCTTCAAGAAGCCTACAACCTCCTTTAACAAAGACTCCTCCTACAACCTACTACTCCTTTCACAAAGACCAGCAACGCGCCTGCAGCTTTGATGTTGTGGATTTTCATAGTCGACGGTGTTCTCTTCAGTCATTGAGCTGTAAGCTCATTTGCACCTTTACCTATAACCGGATTGTTAGAGATTATATAGTTAGGAATTATATGGATATTTAAAAAGAAAACACTGAGTTGAATTCAAATACTCGTAATTTCGTCGAAGCATCCGAGTTCTTTGTAAGAATTCTGTACCGCCGGTTGTTTTTCATTCGGTTTAATTTTAATGTCTTTTAAGTATTTCCGGTAAGCCCGGCAGGTGGGCGGGACGAGATGAAACGGGCCGAGACGTAGCGTCGGGAAACTGGAACGAGATCTACAAGTTACACCGTCTCTGGTCGTTTTATCTTGGGTTTTTAATATTTTAAGAGTATCTTCTAACATATTTGAACATTACTATAGATACATGTGACGTTCATATAAATTACACGTAACAAACGTAAATAGTTTATACTCGTATTTAATATTGTAAGAAAATTCGAATTCAAATTTGATATTTGATTTTTCTCGAATGATTCAAATACAGGAAGTAATACACAATCAAGTAAAGCGCTACGTCAATCTTCTTTCATAAAAAAGTTCACACACAGTTCCTTTGATTGTCATTCAATTCGGATGAAATCTATTTCATGGCCATTGTCTCAGTATACTTAAAGCATCATTTCTCTACATAAACATATTGTCTTTGCTTAATGTTTAAAGTTAGTCCAAGCTTATTGTACGACCACCATGAGCAAGCTTCCTTTAACTCACAAAACTACAGCTCCTGCTAGTTTCTCGGTTATTACAATATACCCAATTAATGCAATGCCATGCTCCTGGATCAAAGTAATTCTAATTCATTAATCAGTAATTATCTCGTAGTAATTCTGTGCTTAGAGTTTGCCACCTCTAGATCCGTGAAGTTAAAAGAAATCTCTGTAACAAAGCGGCCACACCAGCGGACAAAGCAGTGCCACTGGGCAGCTGCTGTCAATAATTTTAGATAACTTTAACTAAATCAATAATATACATATAAGATAACTTGTTCCTACAATGGTTGACAAATAAAATGTGTTGCTCTGTAACAAGAGAAACAACATTTAGGCTCCGTCGTCCGTCTGTAGATTTTTATATCAACTTAAACATTTTATTTAAAGAAACATATAGCAGCCAGATATAATAATAAAACGTATTAATACTTTTTACATACATATAATAATAAGAAAGTTTCATAGTTGTTTGTCCGCAGGCCGGAAAGTAAACATAAAGCGATGATACCGTAAAGCGCCTTTTACAACGCCGGTGTGAGCGCTGCCGGCGACATTGCCGTCTCGCGAGCTAAGTGCATTGCAATGTCATTAGCTCTGGGAAAAGTTCTAAAGACGCTGAAATTAGGAGCCGCGTCGCTTTCAAAGCGATTCATAAGTTTCCTTCTTAAAGCTCAACCAGTGTTCCTTTTGTGAGGTGCGCGCTTGCAGTGGCCCGATTGTCTTTTCCTATTACTGTCGCAATGTTCCGCGGATTGAGAAATATTTTTGTCAACATTGTGTACGTTGGCTCCTGCTGACGGTATTACGTAATTTTAAGTGAGTTTGACAATTCTTGCTGTTACAGTTGGTACAGCGGGTACAGCGCCGGGTTACTCGTAAACGTTCTTGTTTCGATCTGGCTGATTGGTTCGTTTGAATCCCGGCAAACTTGTAACACAATGAGCTCTGTGAAAAGGCGGATAGCAATTGCTGTTTGTCCACTCCGCGTGTCTTATAAATACGTAAATGTTTACTTTAAGGTTAAAACATAATTTTTACAAATGTAATGTTTTCTCTTTTACGCAATTTGTATGTTATATTTAACAAAACTTTTTATCGTTGTAGTTATCGTCGAAGTAATACTTCTTTAGCTCTATGTATATGTGTGTATTTATAGGTATGTATATGTTTATAGATATGTTTCATATATACATAAAATATAATACATATACACAAAAGTCCTATAGTGTAATGCAGACAATAGGCCTGCACTGCAATGCGTTTTAAATATACGAACGTAACTGACTATGAGAGAAAGAGAGAACAAAAATATGTGGTCGCACCTTTCTCTCTTGCCGCTATAGTTTTATACGTAGAAACGTAACTGTCTCTCATTATATTGTTACTAACTTATATCTCCCTAGCAACTTCACTTGGTATCGCCTGTAACACTTTTCGTAACGCATTCGCCATCTTACTCACTAAGTCGAGCACAGCTAAGTAATACGTAAAGAAGTTATTGTGGTATTTTACAAATAATGAACTTGTTATTATAGAGAATGTTTTATAACATACAAAATATCCATATTTTGTATTTTATATCTCGTCTCTGCTCCTGGCCTCTGCACGTGTCCCACTGACAGCCTCCAGCGCCACAGGTACTTATACTACATCTATCATACTTATACTTTAATAAGTAAATAATGTAGGTAGGGATTTAGTTTAAGCACGATGGCACACTGGGACACAATGATATTGTGAACGCGCGCGAGGCGGCCGGCGGAGACCCCAGCGGCCAACAGGGACAAGGGTTCCCACTCAGAGCGGCACTCAATTATGCATCAAACATATCCGTGATCGATGGAACATTAAACATTCAAATTCTACACGTCGATGTGTTATCACGTTTTCCACAACTCAGCGGGTGTTGCCAGCTCTCACGGCCGCTTCACCTTAAAATTAATTTGAACAAAAATTTTTGGAACTGTAACGAGATCTGCATATTAAAAATATAAAAATATGTATACTGTCACGTTCTTTTAACCAGTAGCCAGCAGTAGTGGTTAGCTATTCGCTTCTCACCAAGCTTATTAGGTACTACATGAGACAGATGGTATGATTTTTTCTTATAGTCTAACGATATTGGTTTTGAGAGAACGAGTTTGCTCATAGAGGGCGACATTCACAATTTACTGCAAGCTTGTGTACTCTAGGGGATGTAAGCTACTCCACTCGCAAAGGCCGACAAGAACCTGCAGCTTCTCTGCTAATCTATAACGCTTGTTATATATAATGTGTTTCATATATCGAAATTTACGAGTGTGTAAGTACTGTGGTGCCGTTAACCACACTCGTCCTATATGATAAGACTAGTCGACGCGGCGCTAGTAATTCTATGCATGATAGATTGACACACGTGGTAGCAGCCGGCCACTGTGCATATCAATATTTGGTTGAAGAGCATGAACTATTTAAATTTAAATTACGTCCTGTCTTGCAATAATAAGGTCTCTTGGTCTATCATGCGGATTTAATTCACGTAACTTTATCCGTACATGTAAGAGAAGTCATAAATTGGCGTCCCGTAGCTCGTTACGTGGTGTCACGTGCGATGTCAGAAATTATTCACAAATTGCCTGTCGGCGCGGAGATGCCTCGAGATAGTAATGTGTCGTCGTTATGTTCTTAAGCTCTATCTAGACTTTCCTAAATACACTTTTATATGCATTATTACTAATATTTACACGAATTTTACGCAATGAATAACATTACGGTTTTTGTCAGCTGTTCATTTTATCTTTATAATTGCATTCGTTTTTTGCACGAAAAGGGGTAAACGAGCTTTCGCACCACCTGATGTTAAATGATCACCGGCGCCCGTAAACATCCACAACACCGGAGGGGATGCAGGTACGATACCGGCCTTGGAGAATGGAGTAAGCTCCTTTCTTGAAGGTCTCCAAATCGTAAAGGTTTGGTACATTTCTCATGGTCACGGGAAGAGCTTGAGGTGTTTGATGTTTCAGTGCATGGTACTGGAACATCAAATACCCGTGCAGGTTACTCCCTTCGTTTCATTTGTTAATTAAATGAAATTCCGGGGGACGCTAAATGTATCATCCATACATACACTATCAGTATGTTTGGATGTCGCAGTGGTGCGGTGCGCTGCATTTTACAATCCTTGGCTAAACTATCACGTTCTTTTAATCCTATCAGGGTAGACAGAGTCAGCTTTCGCTATCTGCTATTCACTAAGCTTATGAGATCCGTATGTGTATATGTGACAGCTGGTGTGAATTTCTTCTTACAATCTAACGATAGTGTTGCCGAGAGAACGATTTTTCTCATATAGGTGCTTCACAAACAAGCACCAATCGTGACGAAGCGTCAAGTTGCCGTTAAGCAGTTCAAGTTATAACGCGCGCCCCGCCCTCGTGCTACCGTCTAATTAAATAACTAACTTTGCACCGCCGTAACTTTTCTCTGCCACGACGTATTAAATTAATTGCTTCAAATATTGAAAACGGCCTTCTTGTATGAATTTTTTAGATCCCTTTACACTATTAGAGACGATATGGTTGGTATATTTTTCTTGTGCATTTTAGATAAATTACTTCAATTGTTTAATTATTGGCATTATTATATAAATATTAATAATAAATATTTAATTTGCTGACCGTTGGTCTTACAGTTGAGAATTCAAATCCCAGATATTGCATTATAGTTACAAGTACACAATATAACAACGTGACAGGAAATGTTGCTCATAAATTTATGTGACAATAAAGAAGTCTCTTAGTAGAGATTACAAAATAAAATATAGGACAGCGAGCTGCTGTATGATATACGTACAAAAGCGAACTCTGCCTGACTTCTACGCCAATAGGAAGAATACAGTAATTCTTTATTACATCAAAACACATGTACAAAGGCAAACTTAATGGTATTTAGCATTTTCTTGCAGCTAACCTTTGGTTAAGAGTTTTACCACCAAAAATAGCGTATTTTCTTGAACTTTCAAATATTGTTGCTCGACGGACAAAGCCCTCCTTGGTTTTTACTATGTGATTATACCCTAAACTGCTTTTAATATAATTATGTGCCCTGTTTATTAAAGAGTTTATTAATTTATTTACTGCAGGTAACAAGATGGTCGTCGGTATTTTGTTAGGTTTTTAAAACTCCAATGAGTATAATTTAGGTGCTCTGTAAGTGCCAGTACCTTCTTTAAAGCGCTGAACGCTTTAAGTTTCAATGGGCGCCGTCCGGACGCAGGTAGCCGATTTCCTCTACACATTTTCTCTAATGGAGTTTTGGTGTTCCTTGAATTTCGATTCCCTTTACAACTTTAACAGTTAAATCAGACCTCCACGTTTAGTTCTACATGTACTTAATGGAACAAAGTGTAAAAATTAGGCGATTCATAGGACACTAGGTCCGATGGACGAGGCACAAAGTTCCTGTGGATAATATAGAAGCACATTTCACATTTTATTGTTCCCTTGCAAGCGCCCGCACTTAATACTTGAAACGAACCAGGTGTTGTTTCCGTTTTGTAGCGCGCGGCAAACAAACCGTGTAATGAACATGATTTGCAATAAAAGTGAGGGGCATTTTTAGCAAAGCGAGATGGAAGCGGCCGATAGAGGCCAACAAAACCCGTTAACGCAATCATTAGTTTTGTGTTTCCGCCGCCCGAGTTGAGCCGCGATCACGACAAAAGATAAAACGCTGGTGGCACAACAAGCATTTGAGCCGCCAATGTTTTATCCATGTGTGATCCACCTTTTATATTTAAAATGTAAAGTGAATAGTGTATAAATTTAATCAAGCTTCCGTGAGACGGGAACGTCGTACGTCTGCATTATCTTTCCACTGTTAGTCAGAATTGTGCGCACTATTTTAACCTATATAGCAGAACTTTTATAAGGAAGACCTGTCACGATAAATAACATGTGTCAGTGATGTATTCTACATTAAAACATGCATTAGTTTTTGCACGAAAAGGTAAACGAGTTTTCGCACCACCTGATGTTAAATGATCACCGGCGCCCGTAAACATCCACAACACCGGAGGGGATGCAGGTACGATACCGGCCTGGAGAATGGAGTAAGCTCCTTTCTTGAAGGTCTCCAAATCGTAAAGGTTTGGTACATTTCATGGTCACGGAAGAGTTGAGGTGTTTGATGTTTCAGTGCATGGTACTGGAACATCAAATACCCGTGCAGGTTACTCCCTTCGTTTCATTTGTTAATTAAATGAAATTCCGGGGGACGCTAAATGTATCATCCATACATACACAATCAGTATGTTTGGATGTCGCAGTGGTGCGGTGCGCTGCATTTTACAATCCTTGGCTAAACTATCACGTTCTTTTAATCCTATCAGAGTAGACAGAGTCAGCTTTCGCTATCTGCTATTCACTAAGCTTATGAGGTCCGTATGTGTATATGTCACAGCTGGTGCGAATTTCTTCTTACAATCTAACGATAGTGTTGTCGAGGGAACGATTTTTCTCATGTAGGTGCTTCACAAACAAGCACCCATCGTGACGGAGCGTCAAGTTGCCGTTAAGCAGTTCAAGTTATAACGCGCGCCGCGCCCTCGTGCTACCGTCTAATTAAATAACTAACTTTGCACCGCCGTAACTTTTCTCTGCCACGACGTATTAAATTAATTGCTTCAAATATTGAAAACGGCCTTCTTGTATGAATTTTTTAGATCCCTTTACACTATTAGAGACAATATGGTTGGCATATTTTTCTTGTGAATTTTGGATAAATTACTTCAATTGTTTAATTATTGGCATTATTATATATATATTTATAATAAATATTTAATTTGCTGACCGTCGGTCTTACAGTTGAGAATTCAAATCCCAGATATTGCATTATAGTAACAACTAAACAATATAACAACGTGATAGGAAATGTTGCTCATAAATTTATGTGACAATAAAGAAGTCTCTTAGTAGAGATTACAAAATAAAATATAGAACAACGAGCTGCTGCATGATATACGTACATAAGCGAACTCTGCCTGACTTCTACGCCAATAGGAAGAATACAGTAATTCTTTATTACATCAAAACACATGTACAAAGGCAAACTTAATGGTATTTAGCATTTTCTCGCAACTAACCTTTGGTTAAAAGTTTTACCACCAAAAATAGCGTATTTTCTTGAACTTTCAAATATGGTTGCTCGACGAACAAAGCCCTCCTTGGTTTTTACTATGTGATTATACCCTAAACTGCTTTTAATATAATTATGTGCCCTGTTTGTTAAGAGATTGAGACTTTATTAATTTATTTAATGCAGGTAACAAGATGGTCGTCGGCTTTACTATTTTGTTAGGTTTTTAAAACTCCAAAGAGTATAATTTAGGTGCTCTGTGTCTGTGCGAGTACCTTCGTTCAATCGCTGAACGCTTTAAGTTTCAATGGGCGCCGTCCGGACGCAGGTAGCCGATTTCCTCTACACATTTTCTCTAATGGAGTTTTGGTGTTCCTTGAATTTCGATTCCCTTTACAACTTTAACAGTTAAATCAGACCTCCACGTTTAGTTCTACATGTACTTAATGGAACAAAGTGTAAAAATTAGGAGATTCATAGGACACTAGGTCCGATGGACGAGGCACAAAGTTCCTGTGGATAATATAGAAGCACATTTCACATTTTATTGTTCCCTTGCAAGCGTCCGCACTTAATACTTGAAATGAACCAGGTGTTGTTTCCGTTTTGTAGCGCGCGGCAAACAAACCGTGTAATGAACATGATTTGCAATAAAAGTGAGGGGCATTTTTAGCAAAGCGAGATGGAAGCGGCCGATAGAGGCCAACAAAAACCCGTTAACGCAATCATTAGTTTTTGTGTTTCCGCCGCCCGAGTTGAGCCGCGATCACGACAAAAGATAAAACGCTAGTGGCACAACAAGTATTTGAGCCGCCAATGTTTTATCTATGTGTGTGATCCACCTTTTTATATTTAAAATGTAGAGTGAATAGTGTATAAATTTAATCAAGCTTCCGTGAGACGGGAACGTCGTACGTCTGCATTATCTTTCCCACTGTTAGTCAGAATTGTGCGCACTATTTTAACTTATATAGCAGAACTTTTATAAGGAAGACCTGTCACGATAAATAAAAGACCTTCTTGTCTCTCGTATCGCCTATTCCTAAAAACGTATTTTGTTTCTAGTCTATTTGCTATCCACGACATATCGAACATATAAGAATTCCCATCACTCCATTATCTTTTCATACCAATTTATTTCCAATTACTTTTTTATTTATAAATATACACAAACTGGTTCACGCTGTCAGCTACATTATTGTTAGACAGCGATTTAACCGGTTGGCGAACAGGCTATATTTTTATCAAAAAGTTTGAGAATAATCTTTTGCATTCATAAGAGTTAGCAATTAAACGTGCAAAATAACATGTTCGTAACATTATTTTTATGTACACAGTGTGGCAGTTTATAACGTAAAAAATGTAAAATCCAAACTTTTTAAATGATCTCGGTGTACTCTCAGCTTTGCGGGAAACACGCGAGCATTTCCTGAAGGCTTGAGCGGTTTCCGTTTCCTGCTGTAAAAAGCAAGCCGTGAAGGATACGAGCCACACGTGGACGTAAACGAACTGAAAACGACACTCGGGCTCTTGTTATCACTCCTCGAGTGTGACTTCAAACTTTTATTCTTTTTTTATAATTATTTTTGTCTAAAAACGAATATTAAAATATTATATACTTATATTAAACGCACATAATGATAGAATAAAGTATATTTACGAGCAAAAACAAAAACTGTCTTCAAATCGAACCAAACTTCAAACACTATTACTGGCGGTTATGTGGGGTTCTTACCCACTAAAACCTTCTCGGTGCATGACGAGGGGTTCCGGGATCTCACGTGGAACGCACCGGAGTCCCTCTGCACTGTGCTCAAGGAGAGCACGGGGCTCCCGGGGGGGAGGTTACTCCCTCCCCCCCTGTGCCAATCGAGGACGCCCTAACGACGAATTATGTCGGGCCCTCACCGACTAAACCCCACAGGGTGTTCCTCCACGGTCGCGTATGGTGGCAGGGCCACGGTAACAGAGAGACATCCGCGGCCCCGCCCGCGACTTGACGCCTCGGCGTCTCCTCCACTGCCCTTCAGGCAAGGCGCACCCGAAAACCTAAGGCGCGCCTTCCTCCGTAGGCCTCCGCAAGCGGGTGACAAACCCAGCAGGAGGGTCACCCCCGCCGCAGCCCTCCACGCCGCATTAGCGGTGCGGTACCGCTGAGTCGCGGGGATAGGAGAGTGGCAACGACACACCAACACTCCTCTCCCCGTGACTCCCTCCAACGGCCACAGCAGGAGAGTCGCCCTCCCGCTGCGGCCCATCACCGCATTCGCGGTGCGGCACCGTTGAGTCGCGGGGATAGGAGAGTGGCAACGACACACCAACACTCCTCTCCCCGCGACTCGTACATTGGCTGCAATGGACAGGCTCCTGAACCTGGAGCCCGCCTTGCAACCCCTCCATGCCAGCCCTTCACACGGGCCGGCGGGTGGGTTCGTCTTAGCTTCACCGTGGGGAGGCGGACCACGGCTACTGAGCCCCCGGCACGACAAGCCGAGAACCTTCGGGGAGGACGCCCTAACCTAACTCAACTTTCATCAAAATATTCTTAAAGTACATCCTTTCCAATAAAATATGAATCACCGAAATCGGTTGACCTGATATTGAGTTATTTGTGTGTTTGTACTCGTAAATATACTTGTTATAATTATTGTCTTTCGAAAATCGATAGTTCTTTAAAAATGCATATAATAATGAAGCTTACATAAGTGAAGTTACGTTTTAAGTCACGTATTTTAACGTGTCTACTGAACTGATATGTAAACTATTTAGGGTATGCTCTGCTTATTACATCATCGACGAACTATAGTATGTTTTATTGTTTTATTATATGTAAAAAGCTTTTAGTAAAGAAAAGAACAAAATAAGAGTGATAAATTCTCTCAATCATTGTGGCGCGCGGGAAATAAGGGCAAAGGCACTGTTGCTGTGCTATTCTTTTGGCGTGACGAAGGAAGGATCTGATTTCCCTTTTATTTTACGTTTAGGTTTATCTGAAAAGACAAAATTGTCTCCTTATACCCTTTTCTATCTGATGCAAGAACATAATAGATTTAAATTTTTTGGATATATCATATACTCATAAACAGTATTGTAATTCAAAACCAGCGCTTCTCGGATTTGGGCAACACGTGATGAGGTCGGGATCATTGTATAATATAATAATACTTCCTTGTTTTGTTTTTATTGTTATTAAAGCGCAACCACAGACTTGAGTCCGTGGTCTTTTCTAATGTACTTTAATTGTTTTCTTTGGATTTATTAATAGAGTGCTACCTTTACTGTTACTATTTTTTTTATAATACTTCGTTGTTTAAACGCAATAAACATGAAATAACATGTGTCAGTGATGTATTCTACATTAAAACATGCATTAGTTTTTAAAATGTCGCTTCCAGCATCAATATTTTTACCCAGCGAAGTGGTCGCTAGTCGACAATTTATATCGCATTAGTGCCTTTGTGTTTGGCGTTAGTTCTGATCGATAAGGCAGATGGAGCGCTTTTATTTGCCGCGCTCACCTGCTCGTAAACAAAGGCCTGAGGTGGGCAGGCGATACTAAGTTAAGCGGCTCACAGGTTTATTACACCCCAGATAGTTTCCTATTTAATCTTACTTTTTTACTTTTATTGGCAACTTGTTATCAAGAGGAGTAGACAGGGATAACAGTTCATTTAACAAGAACAGTGCTTGATCATTAAGTTTAAACTAATTTTAACTTTGTCTTGGCAGGGACAGTTCTTTAGTACTGGTAATACTGGCATATCCAAATGAATTAATCAATCTTCATTAGCTGTACCACTCATGGTGTTATGAATACCTAGCTTGTATTTAATTTGTTACTGGATTCCAGTAATGGTTTTTATATTTCATTGAACCATTATTAATGACGATTTATTTTGTCAGAAGTGTTTGCATTCCTAAGTGTCGAATATTTAAATGTTGTTCTTTGTATTATGATATTGTTGCTAAGCACGTGCTCGACGACGATCTCAGTTGAGGTTAAGTTCTTACTCAATTTGTTTATTTATAATTTTTAAATAAAACGTAGTCGTGCATGCAAAACAACTCAAGCTAGTGTGCCAAATTGGTTGATTCTTACATTTTGAGATTGTTATTTTTAGCACAAGGTTTGTGTATAAAATAAAATAAAAGATTTTTAAATTAAAATCAGATTTTTAAAAATTAAATAAAAGTAAGTGAATGAAACAAAAAGAGTTTTTCAGCCAACGAATGACAACTTCAAACAGATCATACGGCTCGACATCTCTTTAGAGTTCTACTACTAACAAAAAATAAGGTGGTACGAAGTTTGCCGGGCGTGCTAGTAGAATATACATTTTGTCAAAATAACGTCTCGTGACCATCTCTTAAACGGTCTATTAACCAGGAAATGGAACTACGATGGTGAGGTGTTCCAGCGCCAAATTTGAGCGATCCATCAATTAGACGTGACGGTGGAGCTAAGTGGCATTTTATTCACCGCTCAGGGCCGGATTCGGGCGCATAAAATGTGCCAGGTGTAATAAATGTACTGGCTGAATGATCGAACGGGATGAATCCTGAGGGAGGTGTTACGGAGGGGACGAATTTAATGTAATGTAAATTAAATGTTTTAATGTGTTAAACGATGCGGAGGTAAATGATGATACGGCGGCTTGTGTCACTGTGTGTACCAGTGCGGCCCATGTGGCGACTGTATATACAATATAATGAACGTACACTTGGCCTTTTGTTGCTGTTCGAATGTTAAATATTAATAAGCAACATATTGGTGTATAATATATTCAATGTGAAAGTACATTGCTGACAAGGTATGGAGTACAATCCTACTTGACATTCATGCCAGTGCCTTGTAGAAAAAATAACTTTATCTATGTTTTTAAATTATTACCGTAGTCCAGGTGACTTGAAAAAAATATAGGATTCACCTCCGTACCACATGCGGTCACAATAGACACAAGTTAAAACAGGTGGACGGGGAACGTTCAGTGCTCATTAGGTCTCAGACGTTATATATGGTGGTAGGTGTTGTCAAGTTGTCAGAGTAGAAGTAAGTCTATCATCGTGATGATTATTACTAAAAAATAAAACCAAGTACCAATTTCACTAGATCCTTACTAGGATTTGAACCCATGACCGATAGATCGTGTTTGTTTAAATTCATCTGAGTTGTCTAATGGATTCATAAATATATGCTTATCTGATTCCATCTGACGCATCCATTTAAACTTTAAAACGTTTTAAAGTTAAAAACTGATAGAAGTTAAATCGAAAGTAGGAAATGTAAAGATTCCATCTCTTTGGCGCGTTTAAATGAAAATTGAACTAAAAAACGTTAGCTCTGATGAAATTCAAAGCGACATAGATTTATAGTCAGTATAATTAACATGCACAAGTTGTGTAACAAACAAATTGTTGAAAAATAATAATTAATAATAAAAATAATAGAATAAAATATAATAAGAAATAAAAAATAATAATAATAGAATATTTTTTTTCGTGACATAAATTATAATTGAAGCACAAGGTACATCATCTATACATCCACATTGTACCGGAAAATAATAAAACGAACATGGTTGTGTTGGCACGATCTCCTCGATACTTCTTCTCTTACTTTCAATATTCGTCTTGACTTTTATCTCATATTTAGCGAGTTGAGTATGTGTACATTAAACAATTATAAAATTCATCTCTAAATTAATTTTATCAAAAGCTTTACCGCTTCTTCTTTAACACTGAGGTTACTTTATTTTAAATCATTCCCAATTCGTCTGTTTCTTTATGTAACAAACAGTACTTTCGACCAGGTTAACCAATTTTTAGGACTCATCGTTTGAAAGCTGGTGCTTCCCGTGTGCTCCACGAGAAAACTATTTACGTGTTAAATTTGCATCAAGTGTGTGCGCCACAAATAGACGAATAACTCAATATCACGACAACTGAGTTGGATTAATATTTTTTTATTGGAATACATCCTGTATTTTATGAGTAGATTGATGAGAGTTTGGTTGCGATTAATTTTATTTCGTAATATTCCTACGATAATTAGGAAATTCAAAGTCGTCCGTGCGTCAGTCAGTTTTTGTTTTCCTCACACACACATTAATATTTATTCAAGTATTTATTATACTTAACTTTTATTAAATTTCTTTTCTTGATTACAATAAACATTTCCGTATTATCCTAGTATTGATTATATATTTACAATGAACAGTGGAATGCAGGAAGCAAAACTGTTTTGAAATAGCAAGCAATTTTTATAAAGACGCCATAAATTTCCACATGATGAGAATCGTTCGTTGCCAATATATTCGACGGCAATCGGATATTGGAATATTTTAAAATGGTTTCCAATCGCGCACGTCCGTAGCGGAGCTCTCCCAGAGAGCCTCGAGGATCCTTTCACGGAGTTACCCACTTGAATTATAAAGACGTTCTCTGGCGCCCGGCACGAATACTTACACACTTCAATTTAATTGTTATGTTTATAACATACAAATAACCATCGCATCTTCTTTTACCGTCCCAAGTTGTTGTTTGCAACGTAGGGACGTCTAAGCCAAGAGCTTATGTCTTGGTGACGGGCACAAAAGTGATGCTTAATTATAGTCAGTGGGTATCTCGTCACCAGTGGATTCACCCATTACTTTACTTTATGTTATAAAAAATACAGTCAATTATTGTATTTTTTTAACCGACTTCAAAAATGGATAAGATTTTCATTTGGTCTTTTTTAAGGTATTTTACAAGCACTCGCCATTTCAGACCGTATTTGGACTAATATGTTTATTTAAAAGGTTCTATTTTAATTTAGGCCGGCAACAAACCTGCAGCTCGTCCGGTACTGTGGATGTTCAGGGACGACGGTGATCACTTATGATCAAGTGAGCCGTAAGCTCGTTTGCTCTTTTTCCTATATAAAAAGGACCCAATTTAATTTTATTGATATACGACACTGGGTTCTGAAGTAATGTTGTTGACATATAGGGTTATTACAATACAAGACAACGCACTATTCTAATCCTTATTACAGACAACGAGGACACATGTGGAAGAAAAGAGATGAAGAAAGATGTAGTTCACAACTTTTGAATTATAACTATGATAGTTCGGAATTAAAAGACAGCGTTATTATAGTTAGATGGGATTACATTAATAATAATTACAGAGTTATACCAAGCCACTGTAACTTTAGCAATACGCTATTCCTGTGACGTAGCCGCGAGCGCCACAACCTGCGAGCTGTAAGTTTGACAGTACTATGTAAGTCAACAAGCAGAGCGCCCTGTTACGCTCTCCGTGCATCCGATAAGTTCCAAGTGAGCCGAGTTGTGCGGTCGAGTCGTTGTATGCTTTGCCAGCGACGCAAATGTGCTACTTAAATGTTGTCAAGGATGTCGTATTCATTTATAATTGTGTCACGCTAGAGCGTGAGCTAGTCGAACATGCCAGGGTGATATCTACTACCAACACCTATGTTATTGTTGTATAATTTATGTCATTTTAATATAAGGCAGCGAATCGATTCGATGAGCAAAAACAAACACCGAATTCAAATCGAATCAAATGTTAAACAGCAGTACGCGCGGACGCCCTCTCTGTATTTCCGAATAGCTTAAGAATATTACAATATAAAATTAATCAGAATCTACCGAACTACTCTTAAAAAACATTTCTCCCAATAAAAATGAGTCATCGAAAACCCTTGTCGTGATATAAAGTTATTTGTTCATTAATGGTGCACATACTTTTTTTTTAGAAAGAAAAGGAAGGCTGAGCTAACTAGAAGTTTATCATAGGAGATAGTTTACGTCAATAGTCGAATCGTGGATTCGAACCTATGACCTTACAATTCGTAGACCATGCCCTAAACCATTAGGTTATTGAAGCTACTGGATGCTAATTTCACACTTATATGGTTTTCTCATGTATGCCATATTTGTGTCATAATTGTGAGAAGCATCAGCAAACACAAAAAGAATCATCAAAATCAATTCACCCAGTCCAAAGTTATGAGGTAACAAACATAAATACATACAGATGAATTGAGAACCTCCTCGTTTTTTTGGAGTAGGTTGAAAAGTAGTAATTTCTTGCTTAGAAGGGACTATATTTGTTATTAATTGTATGTGCAGTAAATATAACACACGGCGCCCTTTTATGTAAAAACATGTAAAACCTTTTTACATGGTTATACAAATTGTTCACCAAAAATCAACGACAAACTAAACGACGTGAAGCCTTCACATGCGAGCTAAGGGCCTTCTTGACACTCCTGACTGCCTCGAGCGGAGTCCCCGAAGGAATAAGCTCTGAAATTATAACGATCGCAAAAGGCTCCAGTCACTTCGAGATTTAGCAAAAATCACTCTGACTATTTGGTTTTTATGTATATCTTTATGTTCACTACCAACACCTACGAGTATGTTATTGTTGTATAATTTATGTCATTTTAAGGCAGCGAATCGATTTACGACGACGATTTTAATTTAGGAATAACAAGCATTTTTATGGAGCAAAAACAAAACACTGAATTCAAATCGAATCAAATGTTAAACGGCAATGTATGGACGCCCTCTGTATTTCCATGAATAGCTTAAGAATATTACAATATAAAATTAATCGGAATCTACCGAACTACTCTAAAAACATTTCTCCCAATAAAAATGAGTCATCGAAACCCTTGTCGTGATATAAAGTTATTTGTTCATTAATGGTGCACATACTTTTTTTAGAAAGAAAAGGAAGGCTGAGCTTAACTAGAAGTTTATCCTAGGAGATAGTTTACGTCAATAGTCGAATGGCGGATTCGAACCTACGACCTTACATTTCGTAGACCATGCCCTAAACCATTAGGTTATTGAAGCTACTGGATGCTAATTTAACACTTATATGGTTTTCTCATGTATGCCATTGTCAAAATTGAACCAAATTAGTCACCACACCAGAAGCATCAGCTATCAAACAGAAAAATAATCATCAAAATCAATTCACCCAGTCCAAAATTATAAGGTAACAAACATAAATACATACAGATGAATTGAGAACCTCCTCTTTTTTTGAAGTAGATTGAAAAGTAGTAATTTCTTTATTGAACTTCAATAGGAGAATATTAGATTTAGTTTTCAGCAACATACACTGTGAAATACGCCATTGCCAATTCCCATTAGTAAATGAGGACCCGCATCATAAATCGCTTGACATTAACATACCTTTAAGTTTCCCTAACCCCTTACTCCAAACAGTATGGTAAAAAAATGTTTTTTAAATCGGATTTTGATTCAATTAAAAAAGAACTTTCTTTAATTAATTGGGAAGCAGAATTTAAAGATATTAAGGACGTAAATATAGCAACAGAATACTTCTATTCCATTTTAAATGACTTAATAAATAAATATGTTCCATGTCGTACCGTAACCCCCGGTACAAAACGGCCTCCTTGGTACTCCAAGTCGCTTGTTAAATTAGAAAAGAAAACGTAAATATCATAAAATGGAAAAATTATGGCAATTTAAATGATTATAATACCTTCTCTTTGTTAAGAAAGCGTTTCGCAAAGTTAGAGAATAAAATGCATAGTAATTATATTAGTCATTGTGAGAAACAAATTAAAGTAAACGCTAAACATTTTGTAAATACATTAAAACAAAAATGTAATTTGCAAGATATTCCAACCAAAAATGTTCTTCCAAGGTAAAACTATTACAGAGGGAAACGATATATGTAAAGCTTTTAATCAATATTTTCATTCGGTATTTGTTATGAGAACAGATATTAATCAATATCTTAACACTCATGGATCTGTTTCAGACAAGCGATATTCATCCTGCATGAACTCTGTTAATCTCACCCCTGACATAATTCTTAGAGAGCTAAAATGTGTCAACATTAACAAGAGCGCTGGATGGGATGGTATTCACCCGTTATTGATATCTAGATGTGCAAATGAGCTACTAAAACCTATTGCACATATCTATAACTTATCATTGATTCTGGTGTTTTTCCCAATGTATGGAAAAAGCTTTAATAACACCCATCCCTAAAAATTGCAAAACAACTTAATAACGGAATACAGACCAATCTCCAAACTTTGTATATTGGGAAAATACTAGAAAAATAGTAACCGCATCATTGTCAAATTACTTTCTGAAATTATTTATCCAAAAATCAACATGGTTTTATTAAATCGCGTAGCGTAGACACAAACCTTCTCTCATTTACAGAATTTTTGTTAGATGCTATGGATAAAATCTCCAAATTGATGTTGTGTACACTGATTTCTCCAAGGCATTTGATAAATTGAATCACGATATACTTCTGACAAACTATTAAGGGCTGGTGTGCACGGAAGTCTTTTACGCTGGGTCGATTCATATATATGAACAGGAGTCAAGCCGTTTGCGCTAAGGGTTATATATCAGATTTTCTCGAATTACCCTCTGGAGTAGCCCAGGGTTCCCACCTCGGTCCCTTTTGTTTACAATCTACATTAACGATATTAACGAAGCTCTTACAAACACTAATCAGTTGTTATATGCCGATGATATAAAGTTTTACAGGGTCATAGAATCTATTGATGACTGTCACAAAATACAAACCGACATTTGTAACCTAATACAATACTGTAGGAACAATCAGCTATATCTTAATATTGACAAATGTCATATCATTAGCTACACCCGTAAAACTAAACCGGTACACTTTCAATACACATTGTCAAATCAACCGCTTACTCGTGTTAGGGAAATCCGCGATCTGGGTATTATAATGGATGAAAAACTATCATTCAACTCACATATTGACAATGTAGTCGCTAGATCACATAAAATGCTTGGCTTCATTAATAGGGCTAGTAAACCCTTTAAAAGCACCCACACATTAAAAATATTGTATTTTGCCTATGTAAGATCTATTCTGGACTTTGGATGCATCATATGGAATCCCTCATACCATGCACATGTGGACAGAATAGAAAAATTCAGCGTAAATTTGTTAACATTCTAAATTACAGAAATCATTGCTACGCGAATTCATATGAAGAATCTTTAAAAATTTATAGCCTCCCAAGTCTTGTAAATCGTCGTACACATTTTGATCTCTATTATCTTTACAAAATTTTGATGGCCGCGCTTATCTTGCAGCGCCTTTTCCCGAGACGTCGACGAGCTGCCTTCACACCGCTTTGTCCTCGGCTTTTCTCATGGCGGTCGGAATGTCGAGTCCCACTATGTTTTTAATTAACCCTAGCCTAGAGATATGATTTTACACAGTGCAGGTGATATCCTGTATATAGGCTAAGGAACGCGTTGAAGAAATAATGAGAAACATTTCTCTGGAATGAAAAAAACAGTCTTGGAGTCGACTAGTCCAAATCCCAAAAGACAGAGTTTTTCCATTAGAAAATACTCTTTGTTGTTTTTCATCTGTTGGAGAGCATCTCTCTGGGTGGCATCTTTCAGCATCGCAGTCAGGGCGAGAGTCTGCCCGCTGGCACTGTAAGTAACTAGCTCCACGCTGTGTCGGCTTACTATTTAGTTATATTGATATACTTTCTAAGGCTCGCAGCACGCGTCCCAAATAATTTTCCCATCCCTGGCCCCTTTATTTACAGCGCTGCCCGTCGTGAGCGCGAGGGCGCGTAACATATCCGCCGGACGTGATCCTATAGCGTTGCTTAATAATGCAAGGGATGCCACCAACTGCTCGTTCCCTATGTACAAATACAAATGGTTAGCAGATAACGGTCTTTGGGTATTATGTTTTTAAACTTTCATGTTTACAATATGTGAGTACATTTGAGACTTTATTGTGCCCCAGTTTCCATTGTGACCCAACAAAAACAAATGTTACAAAGGCGTCCTCAGTTGTGGTGCGACAAAAATGTGTTTGTTGATATCCGGGACCACTTCCGATCAGCCACACACTTGTTTACTGAAAAAACAAAAATGTTCTTAATATGTTTATTGAAATAAAACTTCAATACGCACGTGTTAGATAATTGTATTATAGTTGCTCTTTTGACTATCGAATGATTCGTTTCGAATGTTAATATTATATGTCAAATGCATTTGCCAGTTACTATATATTTATAACAGATTCGTTTTTACGACCCAAATGGTATATGTGTGTTATAATACGAATAACTAGTTGTTAATGTATGTGCTATTAAAACCAAAGAGTATTAAATGTGTCAATCACAAATCAATAGTATAAGAGCAGTAGTACAGTTCAGAGGTTTTAGAGTTGTTCTGCTGTGTTGTGTTGTTAGTGTTGAGAGTGTTATTAGTGTTGTTCGTCGGTAACGCCTCTTACATAAGCTAAGTACTCTCTTGTTATCTACGTTGTATTATATATTGTGTATTATTATGTACTGCCCGACCGGATCTCTTATTTTACTAAAATATATCTATATAATAAATACATACCTTCGATTTTGACACACGCGGCGGGCCGCTTAGTGTCCTATTACCTTCTTAGTGGAGATTTTTTGTCTCCCAAACGTGTAGATATTTTAAATACAATAGTTCTCTTCTCCCCTTACATAAATTTTTCGCCTATCTGCCACTTCATACAACCGTGTAGTTCTGTTGTGTGTACCAGAAAAATGTTACGAAACTGCAGACTGAACTTTAGAATTTTGGTACAGCCGTAATAAAGCGACTGAAATAAATTTAAATATTTCGTAAAACAACGATTCCTCAATTGCTGCTACCAAGAAAATTATTAACGATAATGTCATCAAGGAGCTATTTTAGATTAATTTTGTATTGAAGAAGTAAGTATTGAATTCTGATGCATTTCCTTTTCCTTCTTTAAGTATCCGATAGCACATGGGTAAGTTAACGGTACTGTGCTTAAGGCATGAAACGCAGCTTAATAATTATTACACGTCAGGTGGGTATTCTGTGAGAACGACATCGTTCCCCACTTCGCCCATGCAACGGTAAATGCCTCTGCGTAGCTCAAATGAAAATGAATAAATTTTTCAAGAAGCCTTACATTGCAAACGATCGTAGACATATTTGCCGTGTATCAACTTCCAACACATGTCAAATTTCCATTTCGGTGACTTGTTAGAGAACGTGTACAGTTCGCCCTCCGACGTGCAAGCCCAGACCGCAGCGTATTTACATATGAATCGCAAGTTTCCAACGATGCCGCGCCGCGTGCTGCTCTCCTAAGCTTCTAACAGCACTCTATTAATTCATTTGTACATAATTTTTGAAAACTAATAAGTCATATGTCTTATTTTCATGTTTTTACCTCATGACTTTCGACTGGGGAATTGGTTGCGATGATTTTTTATTTGAAAACTGTTGCTTCCTGTGTGGTCTCGTTTTGTCCAGTTCTCACAAAGGAATCCGTGAAAAAACCACATAAGTCTTAATTGTGTATTAAATATGTGCGCGACAAATGATTGGATAGCTCAATATCACGCCAACCGATTTTGTTAATTTTATATTGTAATCGATATACTTCACAGGTAGTTTGTTTAGGTTCTGATTAATTGTATTTCGTAATATTCCCATTCGATTTGAAGTCAGTTTTTGTTTTTACTCGTTTTTACTTACTTTCTAACTAGGCTGACGACTCCTCTAGAGCTTCAAATTTTATCTACACCTTTTTCATGCTATTATTCCTTACATAGAGCTTCTAGAGCGGCTGCGATCACGGATCATCAGACGAGCTATTTGCTAATTATAACTTGTATTCTTCATATGACAGTGCAAATCCAGAATGTAAGAAGAATTTCTCTCATTAATCTGTGCGGCAACATTACTGTAACTACGAGTAATTGAGCCAACTTTTTTGGGAATTTTACACCGCCATTAACAATACTTCCTAACTAAAGTTCTTACAAAGCACAAATTTCTATAGTTATTTCACGCCTTCGAAAGTTCCTGGAACGTCTAAATTATGATGAATGCAACCTATTTACCCCACACTATTCCATCATCCAATGAGCAATTGACAATCGCACGTATTCATTGGGAAAGCTCCCGTCGTCAGCTCGAGATGTACAGTACTTGGCGCTCCAATCCACCCCAAGGCTGGTCGTACACTAATGAATATTATTATAATGAATTAAACACCAAATGGCGTATTCCCGACGGTAAGAAGGGGTTGAAGCACCGGTCTCCTTTCGTCGGCTCCACAAATTATGCAAAGTCCCGCTTATGCTAATATCATCTACTATCTCCGTATAAATGATTCTTTGCCTTTTCTATTGTATCACTTCTTTGTTAGAATTTGTTTTTAAATTATAAATGAATCTGCGTCTGTGTTTTCACTCCGAGGCTCCGCGGAAACTTTTCTTTTTAGTTACATTGTTGTCTTTTCATAATTGCATAAGCATTCGTGTAGGGCCACGAGGCGCTGATGATTAACTTTATATTTTCATTGTTTAATATTCGGTAATTCATCAATATGATATCGTTGCACTACTCGTATGTACAGCTAACCATGTACGTTGTTAGACAGTAATACATGAACACTGGTTGGTAAACAGATGTCGTATTCGTATCCTGCTCGTAAGATCGAAGTAAGACTTGCCGGTGCCTGAAGCCTGGTTCTAGGAGGCAGCGTAACCGTACATCAGTGTGCTTTTAAATATTCACGCCCACTTTTATATTGAATGTGAAGAGACAGCTCAGGTGTGCTGATTGCGAGGAGCGCTCTCGCAGCCGTGATGTGATGCTGGAGTTATGGAATAAATCACCCCTCGTGCCGGGAAATTGCTGACTTACGCTCGCCGCGGTGGGGCGTAGGGATGGGACGCGCGGGTAGTCGATAATCGATTTCTCATAATGTGTCTTAATAGCGCATGAGAAATTTTTATCACATCGTAACGGGACCTAGAGCTTTCTTTAAGACCTGGACTTTTACGATCGTTGTATAAGAGGAACGATAGGATCATTTTAAAGATACGATCTAACAATTCTTTAACGCTGAAAGGTATCGACAGAGTGGAGTTTTCTAAAACTAATTACACCAGAGAATTTATTTCAATATGATTGTAATTTATTTAAGTAAATATTTCATTTACCAAAAAAGTTGGTCCAAAGTAGTGTGTACTTTATTTACTTTTGAATTCAAATTTTATCGATTAAAGGAACATCATTAGGTTCCCGAGCGCCGCGTCATCTAATTTCCGCAACGTCCCGCAGGAAGCCCCGACGAATGCGTTGTCAAACTCGCTGGTGTCGTTACCCGGCGCGCTCAGTCGCTCAGTGCGAAGTAACTCACACTGAACACAAATCGGAGAGAAACTCCGCTGACGCCAGCGATGGGTGAAACTGAGTTATGAGAATTGGATTTCATATCGCCTAATCTGAATAATCTGCCTTCAAAGTGATAAACAGTTTCGTCTTGAATATTGCTCTATTGAAATTTACATCAGTTGAATTGAAAAATCTACAAACTGGCAATTATCAGTATTACAATGGGCTTTAAGAGAGCAACACTTTCGTTGTTTTTTAAATCTAATGCTTGACTACAAATCTATCTGATCTTGAGTAGCAATCTAGAATTGAGTTCACGTTTCGGTTGAAAGAAATTTATTTCTCTAAGAATAAACAATATTAACTTAATTATTTGAGAAAAACAAACTCACAAGACTATTGAGAACTAAAGTTAAGTTTAGTTGTTAAATAAATAAGACTTAAGACAATTTTTATAACTTACTACAGAGGAAGAGTATTATGAGGTGCTGAGGCAGCTTGTTGTAGCTTGTCGTATTATCCTGTCGGTTCCGAGCCTCGCTCTTGCGATGGTCTCGAGCGACAGGTCTTGACGGCGGTCGCCTCCTTCTGTGAGACGGTCATGTCCCAGAAGGAGGCTGACGAGCGGGTCAGGAGGGAGCGCAGAGGCTCCTCCGCAGGCGACGTATCGGGATGCGCAGGAGGCGTTACGAACGTCTCCTCTTACCGCCCCCGTAATCCGAAGCGGGGCCAGGATGGGTACCAGCATGCTTTGGCGTCGTCAGGACTTCTCTGAGTGCCGGAGAAGTCCCCTTTGAGGATGAAGTCCGGTCTTTGCCGGGACCGGCCGGTCGTTGGGGTGTCCTGTCGCTGACAGATCCGGGCACCCCGCTCATAACGGCTGATGGCATTCGCGGAAGGTTTAGTGGGTAGGGGCTGCCCAGGCCGAGTCCCACACATCCCTCCGGGCCCACCCAGGGTACCGGAGGATGGTCTATGAAAAGATTCCCCACGTGAACAAAAAAGCCTGTCGTATTGTAATTTTTCTATCGTATGATGTTCTAATCTGAACTGTATGTCCTCTTTACGTCTCATGCGGTATTTGTGTGTTGAATGTAATGTCCTGAGTGAAATGTAATTTGAATATTTTCTTAATTAGTATACATGTTGTATAAACATATAGCATATTTAACGTATGATGTATGATGACCAAACTTTTCTGTTAAAAATTATTTCTAAGTGTGTTCAAAGAACAACAAACAAAAAACAAAACTTATTGACTAATCTTTTAGTTTTAAATCAAAACTGATTGTTTACGACTGAATCATACAGACATACACTACATAACAATATTTAATAAATTGTTTGTAAGCCATTTAAAAAAAATAATCAAATAGCGAAACTGATATAAATGATACGATGGTGGCCACAACAGAGAGCGGAGCTGTCTCTGTTATGATATATTTGCAGTCACATTCTGGTTCACAGCATTTTTAAAATAAATTTCATGTAAAATACACCAAGACGGCACACTCGTAAATTATGTCATACCAGTAAACAGTCACCGCAGCCGCGCGATGAATACTCGTATTGTCCGGCCACGGAACCAGCCGCTTTCTTATGATATAATTATTTTCAATTAATAAAAAAAATATTGATTAAAAAAACATGCCGTAATCTCTTACGTTAAATGAAATTTAAGTAAGTTTCTCTATGTTTCATGTTATCTTCAAACAGGTATTATTGTAACGCGATTGAGTTAAAATGATTTATTATGCACCGGATTATAAATACTCGTAAGTATAGCACCTCATAAAAATGCAATAAGGTATCGTATAATAATAAGACATTCTAGTGTTTTAGCATTATTTTCCCAGAATAATATACAAATATGTATTTTCTTGCATATTAATCAATATTAAGGGGAAGTGCTGGCTTCTGTGTGCTTACGATCGTGTGGGGCTGGTGCTGGCATCGTCACGGGTTTCAGTTTAGTTTTTGCTGCAAATCAAATAAGCCAGGTTTTGCATCCAAAATACATATGTATTGAGCGTTATCTAATTCCGTTAATAGTAAAGCATGTATTCTTTTTCATCTGGAAGTGCCAACTCCTACTGGAAGTCGGCTGTTGTTATGGTAATTATATTTGTATTATTGTTGTGTTGTAAGGCATGGTAAACGTCCACCTGTAATAAGAAGTTTTAAGAATCTCTGGACTTGGTTCATTCTGAGCACAAGATCCTAGTTCCGTGCCACTGCGTCGAAAGTATGTATACTGATACAAAAATCTTCTCCTGAATCTTAACGAATATTTTAGTTTAACATTTATTTTCAAAATATATAAGCTGCAAGAAAACCTCCCAGCTCAGACTAAGCAATCTATTATGCTGCACAAAGCGCGCAAGTCAAGACATCACAAAGTCCAGTGAACCCTGCAGGTGCGGGCATCAGGGTATTGACATTATCCTCCCGATTCTCGATCCGACTCCCGATCTCTCGGGTGTTGGGTTAATTAACCAGAAGTTCCCTCAATTGTTTTTTTATTTTATTTAACTTTCGGTCTTTTACTTATATGACGCTGGTTTCGTGGCCCCGACGCGTGTAGTCCGTTCGCACCGAGATATTTCTCTTCCGCGCGAGTTACCGGGATGCTCCCCGGTGTTTTATTGTTACGGACACCTCAGCGCCGGCGACACCGCGTGCTGATAGATGATAACTGCACTTAACTTCGGACATCGCTTTGTTTGGCGCAAACTGTCCATTTTATTTGTATTGTTCGAGTTTGCGCTTTGTCCTGTAATGGAGGGAAATATATAAATCGTAGTCAATGGATGAAATATACTTTCAGCTGTTTTATAGTTTTTCTGTGAATTATGATTTGAAAACATAAAAGTATGTCTGGCAGAAAACTGTGTAGAACAACTAAAGTCAGTTGTCAATCAAATTTCAAAATGGTGTTAATGAACTCGAAAGTTTGGTCGCAATTAATGAACATGGAACTAAGTGAACGGAACAATTCCTCGGAACACTCCCCGTGGTACGTGTTATAAAAATGCAGCATCATTACTAAGCAAAGTTAGGGGACAGTCGACCGGACAGAACTTGGTGCTCGTGAACTGAGATATTTACAGTAGTGCGCTTAAGTCTCCTTCAATTCTCCTCATTACCAACCTCTTTATATATACTACAAACAGGCTTGGACTCATTTCCATCTTTTTTTTTATTTTTGGGCGTCGGTCAATTAAAATCTGTCCTGCCAGTCAGTTTGTGTCTACGTGCTGTCTATGTTACGATAGATGTTTATTTTGGCAAAGATAAAATTGAGGTGAACCAATAACACTGGTAAAATGAACAATATAATATGAATTAATTGGACAATAAGATTTCTCTTCTCCATACGAACTATCTATCATATCTACTCAGCTTATTTTAATAGTATTTAAATGATGATATGTCAAAATGCAAATGCGTGCACAGTGTCAGTCTCTGAACGTAGATGTAGTTGCAAACATTGCTTCTTTATAGGAAAAGGAGCAAACGAGCTAACAGCTCACCTGATCGTAAGTGATCACCTTCGTTCATAAACCATCCACAACACTGGAGGAGCTGCAGGTGCATTGCCGGCCTTTGTGATAGTAGGATCGTTTCTTGTAGGTGCTCAAATCGTAAAGGTTCGGAAACATTGCTGATGACAGGAGGAGTCTGCAGTGCTGCCACTTGGACGACTTGCAGAATCTAGGGAGAGCTATTTGTCCATACTAAGTATCTGTTTATTCCTCGAAAAACAAAAAAGAAAAGAAAAGTACAATTTCATTAGTTAATGTAAAAGACCCAGCCTTGCGCAGTTAAATAAAAATTGTTAAAGGTCCATTTAACAGTATTAAGATTTTCCGTAATTAATTAAGTTAAAATTTTGCTCAGCTCTCGTTGCTTTTATATTTACAAGAAGCCTGTAATGAATTATCTCGGCCGCGGTAATCTTGAAAAATATAAGAAAAGGATAAGCAAAATAATTTAAAATTTAAATAGTTGTTTGCTGATTTATATTTTAAAACTGTAGCATTCTTTGACCAGAGTTATACAAACGTATATTAAATCAAACTAACAGTTCCTGCCCGCTTACCACAGAATCTAACGAGAGGAAAATAATATATTAATTAATATACTTTTGGCTACTTTGTTAAAAAATATCTAGGACATGTGTGTTCCCTCACTATGTTTTCCTATACTGCTGAGTACTACTGCTTAAGTTTCTTGCAAGCAAATTAAAATAAATCACATTCTTAATTTAGTTCAATGAGCCAACCGGTAGAGCCTGCAAAACATATTCACAGACACTTCACTTATACATACTCTCGGTCCTGCGAGGAATTTACGAATTTCTACAGACGTGAAAATCACACTTAAATTTGAACATTTAGAGTAGAGCAGTCGCCGCTGTCAATGTACCGTGACACGATCGCTGGAAGTTGCTTCACAATTTCACAAGTTCACAAGTCGTTTGCTCTGCGTTTACTTACATAGACAATTTGCTAGAAAAGCCGGCGAGGCAGCGCGGGAAACACGTGTTGCTTAGAATGAGATCTGGCTTATATTATTATCCCCATATTTTTTAAATAACACTCATGTTACGCTTGACCGTCGGGGGTAAGTCGAGATCATACTTATTGTAAAATAACAAGAGAAGAAAAGAGGAAAAACTGAGGTCTCGGTAATTCTTATAATCGACTCTCATTCTCTGTTTAACCAGCTTCAAAAAAGGGGGAGGTCCTCAATTCGTTTTTTTCATGTTTGTTACGTCATAACTTTCGACTGAGTAAACCAATTTTGATGATTCTTTTTAATTGGCATGGCATTCATAAGAAAACCATATGTCTTAAATTTACATCAAGTATGTGCGCCACGAATGGACGACTAGTTCAATATCACGCCATTCATTATTTTTATACTTCAAGGGCAATTTGATGAGAGTTTAATTAATTTCTGATTAATTGTATTCTGTTATATTCGATTTGGAGTCGGTTTTTATTTATATAAGAAACAGGTTTAATTTTAAAATAATTAAACGGAACCTTAAAATGCACCCGCCATATATATTTCATCGCAAGCGTTATAAACAAACGACGTTCGCCCGTGGAGCCCCGGAGGACCGCTTGCCGGGTCTCCGGCCGAATTTGCATCTTCAAGGTTTTTTGAAAGCCTGAAATCGTGAACGACTCTAGAGCTTTCAGTTTTCACGTCATTATTTTGTAGCGACAGGAGTTGAAGTTCTAAACCATTTTCAATGTTTACTTTAAATACTCTATATGATAAAAAAATATTTAGTAATGCTCTCTACCCCAGGCTATCAGCGTGCGCAATAATATATCTAGGGAGCTCTAATCTTCCCTATACTTGAACATTAAGTATAATATAGTAATGGTATTATTATAAAAGTCATTGTGTCTACTGAGTATGGAATTACATAAAAACAATTAAAATATTTTTTTAGCTAATTCCCCAGTTTTATATTACTTTTAAGTAAACTGAATCATATACATAACTGTTATATACATAACTGGAGCCAAATCTACAAAAAAATCATTTGATTTTCGATAAAAATTGTTAATAATGATTTTCACTCATCATATTATAGTCAACTAGCGTACCCAGCCCTCATCGCCGGGCTAGATTTTGCTTTATTTTATTTAGACAATAAACTTACATCATTAAATATTTAATTTAATTCTCAAAATATATAAATTACTCATTTCTCTCCGTATTCATTCTCTTCTTCTCGAGCGGGTGAAGGTTACCTACACCCATGAAACATAACAGTAAATACAATATCATTCGTATCATTTACACAAAAACTTTTCGGCAAAGTTAATGTCAAAAATAAAAGTACAACGTAAGGCTTAAAATAAATATATAATTTAATGAACAGTCATTCGGTTACTTTCTAAAGAAAAAATAATTCCATTATAGAAAAAAAAAAATAAATTTATTGAAAATAATAATGCGTTCAGCAGCAGAAAGGTTCTAATAACTTATGAAAAAAATATAATTTAATATGCTTACGTTACGAACAAAATATTATGTTGTACAATGACGATGAATATCTGTATATTTTCCAATTTAACTTATTATGTATGCTTTGTGCATCTCATTGTCTCAACCAACTGGGGTGTTCAGCTTGTCATGTGCATAAATAATTATAATAGCCTTTATTGCCTAACAATTTCTCAAAAATTATTATTTCTGTACAGTTAATACATGTCTTCCTAAAACTAAATTGATTTAATAAATTTCAACTTGCATTTGAATGATCGGCAAAAGGGTTTTTGTGTGGTACATCGTGTCTGTCGATAAAGGCAGTCGTTAAAGATTTCCACGTATTCCCGTTCCTTGCAAGCCGGCTCCATACTGGATCAGCTATTCTCTTGAAGTCATCTTCCCAATTTTAGTTTGTCTACCTCTATTTCTTTTGCTGTCTCTTAGATACTATTCTATTACGAACTTAGTCTTGTTTCTTTGTTTCCTGCTGTCTGTAAGCTGTGTATGCACACACTTAATATTTTGTTTTATTCTAATTTCTAAAAAATCTCTTAACAATTCTTTTTTTAATAGTGTGTGTATTAATTTTAAGATATGAAATGAACTATTTTATATTTACACTGTGTGTTCGTGGACAACTTTTAGTTACGTTTAATCACAATGAACTAGGACCATTACAATATTATGTTTACGTTGTGAGTGAGTTTCCGTGTCGCGGCGTCGTATGGCTATGGGCTTGGAATGACTCGTCGATACCAATAGAGGTCACAGCCAACAATTCCGTTACAGCTGCTTTTTAATGAAAGTGCTGTTTTAAATAACAATTATTAATTCAAAACACACCTAGTATTCTTCTCAACTACATATTATCTGCTGTAGATGGTATTCAACTAGCGATTTACACTTTTTATTTATTATTATTATTAAAGCGCAACCACAGACTTGTGTCCGTATTCTTTTCTAATGTACTTTAACTGTTTACTTTGGATTTATTAATAGAGTGCTACCTCTACAGTTACTATTTTTTTTTATAATGCCTGATTTTCGGAGGTAGTGTTGGAGAATGATCTGGTTCACGCGTCGTAAACGCCCCGCTGCATTGCTATTAGCTTACACTTTGTACTGGAATTGAAGCCGTCAATCAAATGATGTCTTCACAGGTTGTACGTATATACTAAAACGTGCACAAACATTTAAACAAATCCTGTACACGATTAGCATATACCCTCACTGTACTGATCGACATGATCGTTAACGTCACGCGCCTCGGTTATCGCCAGTCTTTTGTCTTTAAGTGTAAAGAGACTCAGGAGGCGGATACACATGCCCACTGCCTCACCAATAAAGATAAGGGCAAGGTCACTTTCAACTGACTTCAAAAAAGTAGGAGGTTTCCAATTTATCTGTATGTTTTCTTTATGTTTGTAACCCCAAAACTTTCGACTCGGTAAACCAATGTTGTTGATTCTTTTGAAACCTGGTTCCCGTTTGGTCCCATTCTGACAATGACATTCATGTTTCGCATGTAATTCCTAAATTTACATTAAGAATGTGCGCGAAAAATAGATAAATAACTCAATATTACGGCAACCGATTTCAATGTTTTTTTTTTCGAAAGGATCTACTTTAAAGGTTATGAGAGTTTAGTGAGCTTCTGAATAATTCCATTTCGTAATATTCCAATTCTGTTTGATGTTGTTTTTTGTTTATACTCGTAAATATACTTGTTACCCGCGTACCGCTGTTATTTTTTGTATTATTTTAATTATACTGAGTTTTTATTGCAAAAACCTTGGCTGTTCACTTCAGAAATGTTATAGAGAACAATTACTTTATATTTAAGAGTCACTTTTCTTCAGCTTTTTTTTTTTTTATTGACGAACTACACAGATTGGCCAGAGAAGCTGGCCTTGACTGCTCACCGGATTGAGAGGTGGCATAGCTCTTAGGTCGCTTAGCCTGAACCTCTATTGCTAGTAACTCGACACAAGGGTCCCCGGTGAGGGGTAACCTCGGCTTGGACGGTTACTATGTTACGCGTAAGCATGCCGATCCGAGGGCGCCTGAGAGGGCCGAACCACGACTCGGTCGGTTGCTATTTCACGGATAATCTAAGAGACATTCAAAGCTAAACTAACTTTGAGTGCCACTTCGGGAAGCGTTGGCGCTGGGAGAAGAAGTGGCCGAAGAAACTCCAGCAACGCTCCTAACATCAAAGGGTGGGGCCTGCCCATAAAATAGCGGTAACGCGCAAGGATTATTCGCAACCTCCGACGGTCGCGAATGGACGCTTTGTTGATTTGTAGAGATCTAGCCTGTGCAATGGTAATCGCGTCGTCCGTATCGTCAAGAACGTGTCTCGGCCTCCGGGCGACGCGACGGAATTTACTATAGGAAGGCTTATAAGTGGCGGCACTTACAAGAAGTTTGTTAGAATGTTTGGTGGCAGTCTCGAAAACCGTCGAGATGCCTGCTTAAAGAATTGGGCTATTGTCGGTAACCTTGTGTCAACGTGGAGCTCGTGATTACGTACGAACCACGGCACACCCGTGGCTCGTCGCAAAAAAACGATTCTGAATTACTTGTAACCTATGGATATGTTTATGGGCGGCATGCGCGAAGACCGGGCTCGCGTACGTCATAACGGGACGTATAACTGCTTTGTAAAGTGTCACCTTATTACGGAGGGACATTTTACTTTTTATTAATGAGGTGATATAGGCGACCCATAACGTAGGCCGCCCGGTTCCTAACTTGATCTACGTGATGGCCGAAGCTGAGTTTGGGATCTAATACGAAACCAAGGTATTTGGTTTGTGTAACCCATGGAATAGGGTACCTAGAAGTTGGACGCAACGAGGTGGAGACTGAAGACGCCTCGTGAAGTACATGGCTGCGCTCTTAGCCGGGTTGATTTCTATTCTCCATTTCCGAAACCAATCCCCTAGGGCATCGGCCGCGGTCTGGAGTTTTAAGAATGACTTCGGGAGAACGCCCGGAAGCATAAATGCCGGTATCGTCGGCGAAAAGGGCTAGCTCTGCTCTACGTGAGCGCGGAATATCGTTAGTGTAGAGCGTGTATAGGACGGGACCGAGTACGGAGCCTTGTGGTACTCCGGCTCGAGCGGGACGGAGGGTGGAGCGCACTCCCTCGACGCGGTACCTGAAGGTTCGACCGGTAAGAAAATCGCGCACTATGCGCACTAGATAGTCAGGCACCCCAAGCTTGTATAGCTTGTATACAAGCCCGGCGTGCCAGACTTTGTCGAATGCCTTCGCCACGTCCAGGAAGATTGCTCCCGTATGCATGCCAATAAAGGATTTGGCGTGAATGTGCTCCGTGATGCGGAGCACCTGTTGAGTACATGAGTGTTTGGCGTGGAAGCCAAACTGCTCGGGTATGGGAAGCTCTCGCGAGTCCATGAAGGCGCGTAATCGAGCTAAGATAAGCCGTTCGTATACTTTCCCTAAAACGGAGAGAAGACTAATAGGTCTATATGAAGAGGGTTCTGTGCGCGGTTTACCGGGTTTGAAGAACCCTACGACGTCGGCCTCCTTCCACTCGTTGGGAAAGATGCCGTGAGTCATGGCCGCGTTAAATATTATAGCCAGGAGACGTACGATATTATCGGGGAAACGTCTGGCAACCAAGTTAGGTATGCCGTCTATACCGGGGCTTTGCGGGGACGCAGATTTTTAATACATCCTCAACCTCGGTGCACGTAATCGTTGGAACGGGATCGCGGATTGGTTTTTCGCCCTACGATGGACCTCGCTCTCTACCTTCAGGAGGTGAGCGGGGTCGACGGAAGGGTGCTGGGGAGCATTGAGCCTCGAGACTGTCAGCCAGACACTCGGCCTTCTCCTCGTCCAGTGAAGCTGGTGGGAGATTAGGACGATTGAGGGTGGCATCCCGGATCGGGGTCGCGTTTAAGCGATTTTGGTAAGCTCCAAAATGCCAGATGTGATGGGCGGATGTCGCTTAGCGTATTGTTCCACCGTTCGTTCCTATAAGCGGCTATGCGTGATTTAACTTCACGCTGCAATTTATGTAGCCGCCTACGGTGACGCTCGGTAGGGTACAAATCGTAAGCCCTAGTGGCGGCGTTCTTACGTCTCATGAGATCACGAATTTCAGAAGGTAGGACCCATCTGTGGTCGTCCACAACAGGTACCTCCTTGGAGCAGTCTTTGATGACCGTCTGAATGTGTCTCGAGCGCGTGCGCTGCGAGATTTGTTTTGAGAGGAGAATCTACGTTCTCAGGAAACGCTTCTAGATGAGGGAGCTGGCATCTTTCAATTGGGACTCAAGTTTGTGCCAGTCGATGATGGATTTGGTTTGAGGAGCGGTTTGCGCTGAAGGCCCTAGCCGCAGAATTACAGGGCGGTGATCCGAGTGAAGCTCGTGTATCACGCACGGGTTACTACTGTAAGGGTGATATGGCGGAGGATAGCAATGTCTAAGACATCCGGTGTATGTTCCACTTGATGCGGAAAATGGGTGGGCTCTTGTGGTCCCACGATCTCGAAGTCGAGGGATCGACCAGAGATTCGAGGGCCAGCCCTCGCGGGTTAGTCTTATAGGAGAACCACCGAGGATGCTTGCTATTAAAATCACCGGCTAGAATCGTAGCATCTCCGAGAGAGAGGAGAGCTTCGAAGTCAGATCTGAGTACTTCTTTGCTACGGTGACACGGAAGGTATACCGAAGCAATGGTTATAGGGAGTGACCTGTCATGGCTAACTGGCAGACCGAGGCCTCAAGGTGCTTTAGTCGCGGCGTGTCAATCGGAACGCAATGCAAAGACCTCCTATAGTAATGAGGGTGCCGCCGCCTCTGGCGCCGGCTCTATCATTCTAACGATGTTATAATTCGCGATCTTCGGATCGCGCATAGACGGTTTGAAAAAGTCTCTTGCACTAACATAACGTCAACCTGATATTCGCGTACGAAGTTCGCGACTTCGTCTTTGTTCCCTAAGCCCGTTCGCATTAAAAACGCGACGGTAAGCGAACGTGGCTTTATCCTAGCAGTACTACTCATTGTAACGCCTTAAGGACGTGCTGGTATCGGTGTATGACATCTAGACGTGCGCCTGCATTCGTTTTCGACGCATATTCGTTCGCGATGGCGATGAGTTCGTCGATGTTGAACGAGTTAAGGACCGCACTTAGTCCCTCGAAAGCCGTGGGAGTATCTGAGTTAGGTGCCGTGGGCGCCGACGGTGGCGCTGGAGCGGATGGAGGTACCGCCGGGCGGGAAGGCCGACGGTGGCGGCAATGTCGGGCGTTTTGGGGCGGACGCGGTTTCAACGGCCGGCCGTTTACGTTTTGGAGCATTCGGGCATCCTTTATAGTTGGCCGTATGGCTATCTGTCTGCATAAGACGCAGGAGGGCTCTTCCGTTTGGAGGGCTTTGTCCTTGGGACGAGGACAGTCGCGAGTGCCGTGGTCTTCAAGGCACTTAACACAACGGGGGCGCGCGAAACAATTGCGTGCGGAATGGCCATAGACTTGGCACTTATGGCATTGCCCGGGCAAGCCTGTTTTACGCGGAGTTTCCACTAAGATGCGGGTAAACCTACACAGGGACTTAATGTCGAAAATGCGCTTTCCCTCGGGGTGCGCGCTAGCGTCACTTGGACCATATCTAGAGGGTCTTGTCCCTCTGCCTACGCATGCGGTGCACGGATATGACCGGGAGGCCCTGCTCTTTGAGGTCATCTATGACCTCTTCTTCTGAGATCTCTGCGGGGATCCTTTGACGACCGCCCGCAGAGTGCGCTCTTCTGGGAGCGCATAGGTAAAGAAATAGATACCCTTTTGGTGCATGTAACTAGTAAGTTTGCGGAAGGTGTCGGCATCCTCCGCCTGGATACGTATCTTGGTGCCCGCTAATGTTGGCACCAACTTATAATGGGGCATTGCTGATTGGACGCGGGCCCACTGCGATCTATCAGTCAGATAGACCGGAGGGGGCTTCGCGTTCGACGCGGTGGGTCCTGTACGGGTCGCGGCGTTATGGCAGGTTGCGGCGGTTGGGTGAGATGCGTTATCGGTGGACGCAGATACACGGGAGGTAGCGGGTAGAGGGAGGGCCGAGTCTGTGACGCAGCGGAATCGGCGGGCCTTTTGTGCCTTAGCCGGTGGGACGGGGCTTGCGGAAGGCGATGGTACGGCCGACGCACGCTTCTTTCGCTTATTCTTCCGTTTATGGGTGACCTCAGTAAAGAGGCCGCCCGCTTCGAGTCGGACGCGGAGGCGCTTTCAGCTGCCAAGTTTTCAACCTCCATGTCGGAGGCCGAGCCGGCGCACGGAGAGGAACGTTTGAGTCGGAGCTCGACGGCGAGCTTTCCTGCATAACAACCACGACCACGGGGTCGGGGTTAGAGCTCCTTGAAGAGGGCCGAGAAGTGGCTTCGCGAGCGTCCGCGATTAACGATTTATATATCTCCGGGTGTTTGGCCCGGAGATTGCTGAACACATACCTCATCTCGTCGATGGGGTCCATTTTTTAAATTAATAAATAATCGCGAGGGGGAGAATAAAACTAACAGCACTGGGGTCCCGGTGGGATGCCGGGGTGTGTGGCCCTGCCTCCCTCCCCGCCGGGTATAGGCAGGGAGGATGTGTGCCTTGGTGTGTCTGGGTGCCAATCTTATTGTGCACCTCAGGTGTGTCCTTAAGACTAATTAAAACTACCCGGGGCACTAAAAGGCCAAAACGTAAGTCGACTGTTGACTATGGCAGTAGACCAAAGGCCAACCTTGTCGACCCTTCCGATTTCGCGATTCCTGAGGGGAAGCGTCAGGCACCAGGACCACCTGTCGTCGGCTTCGTTCACACCGTAAGGTATCCACCGAACGAACAAAGGACTCTAATCAATAAAATAATAAAGTTCTACTTATACTCAGAAAAACGTAAGCCGTTAGAATGCGGCAATTACGAATTCAGTGTTAAGTACAATGGAGGCGATGCAGCTGTGCTCGCAGGTGCGCTCACAGGTGCGCGCGTCGCGCCCTCAATGGACGGCGCTAATAGCTGTCCTTTTCAGACAGGGATCGGAGCGGCACACGTCCGCTCACAACCGCTGCTCGAATCGGACTCGTTTCTTCAGCATTAAGGGAATGATTGAAGAGAGAAGAGGGTCGAGATCTAAGATTTATTGTACTTTTAATGTTGCCACTTTAAACTGTTAGAAATAAATTATTACAACAAAACATTTGACATTGGTGTAACACATTAAACACACATACATAGGGACGGTTCGCGTAAGTCATTTCACTGCATTTGAATTCGTTTGTAAAGTGACGATATCTGGCGTGAGAAAACTTCGCGGCGACTGAGCGGTGTTTGAAGTGCCGGTGCTGGCTGCTTACATCTCACTGCGGAGCCGGGGGACGATGTTTGGCTTAAACCGCTCCATTGGTTGTCGTCCGAATTACACCAGATAGAAGTTTGCTCCATACTGCTGCATGCAATTGCAAAATGTAAAACAATTTAGGATTTTATGTAAATACTAAGTGCGGCCCATTGTTAACCGACATTAAAAACTATTTCTTTATTTTTTTATTATTATCTTAATTACTTTCCTATTACATCAGGTATTTGCCAATGAAAGTTGCGTCGAAAAATTGCTTCAGCTGTTCCAAAGATTAGCCGGAACAAAGAAACAGGCTGACAAAAATTGTAAAAACATGCTTTTTTTTAAAAAAAAATATTCCAAAGAAGAGAAAAAGAGCCTCCTTACGAAGGTCGGTAGTCAGGTCAGCTGGCTTTAACCAGCTTTCTCTCTCTATTGTGAGGCGAAACAGATAGGCAGCCACAAACAGACACTAATTTGATTTCTTTGTCTCGGTAAATAAATAACCTCTCACAACAGTGCGGGAGACAGACACAACCTCTAATCCTCTAATTTATTATAAATATTAATTTAATATTACATTCGAGCCTTAGTTGTATCAGTACTCGTATATACTGAAGCTTCTGTAGCTCGTGTGGTTAAAATTGTTATGAGAACGATCTTGAGAATACGAGTGCCGAACGCGTCCTGAATCGGTGAACTCTCATAATGGAGTTGAAAACTGTCTAACTCCATTCGATACTTCGGCGGGCTTTGGAAATGCCCGAAAATTTGCAAAGCCCTCGCGGCTTACTGGGGAAATTTCTCGACGGGAAAAAATCCTCTCAAATATTCACGAGGTCGGGCGTCTGCTCGGTCCTTTTGATTTATGGTAATCTGTAACAGTCGGGGTCGCGTCAAGTTCGCGACCGGTGGCGCTGCTGTGACCGATGTACGTGCCAGTGGTGTTGTTCCGACTTCTGCCGATCGAAACGATACACTTTATTATTTAGTACTAACGAATTAAAAACTAACTGCGCCCCTCGGTGTTACCCGCGATTAAAAACTATTTATTTAAATTTTCTAAAGTCCTTTATACATCAGCTACCTGCTAGTGTTGAAGCCGTTCCAGAAATTAGCCGGAACGAACAAAGAGACAGACAGACTAAAATTATAAAATGTTATTTTGGTATATATACCGTATACACATTCATATATATGCATGTAGTGAAAAATGGTTATTTTAATATTGCTAACAGACAGTCCAATTTTATTTATTCATATAGATTAATGATATAATAAATGTAATTATTACTAACAATTTTTATCTGAAGTGATAAGTGAGAGTGGTGTTTTTTGGAAAAGCTAACATTGGCTGCAGTTATGTATTTTGAAATGTTTTATTTAACTTAAAATATATATATAACTGGTGAATAAGCTGTAAAATATTTTAATTGTTTTTATTTAATCGTTTCGATGCTCAGTCAATATAATTATTTTTATAATAACCCATTACATATACTCATGTGTTCTACTGAGCTGTCAGTGTAAATTGCGGCGTAAACTTTAAAAATAGTTTGGAACTTCAACTCCTGTTGTTACGAAATAGTGGCGTAAAAACTGAAAGCCCTAGAGGCGTTCACGATTGCAGGCTTTCAAAAAGACTTGAAGATGCAAATTCGGCCGGGGACCCGGCAAGCGGTCCTCCGGGGCTCCTCGGAGCGAGTCGTTTATTTATAACGCTTAACAAACCACGCATAAACAGACAGACAAGAAAGTATTTATTATTATTATAAAAAGCAGTTATTTTAATATTACATTATATTATATGGTGCACTGACTGCTAACCTTCGCTAGTCGGAGAGGCACTTTAAGAAGAAGACAAACAGACACTCCAATTTCATTTATTTGTATGTATAAATTAAACCAAACTTTCACATCCTATTGACCTTAAGATAAACAGAGACGGCAACAGCCGTTCCTTATTCACTAAACGTGTTAGATATTATTTGGGATATTTTGCCAAAACCTTAAATTTACCTGGACAGGCTTCCTGACCTGATAATCTTCACCTTGCAGATCACGTCAGCACGTAAAGCCTTCATACTATTTATGTTACTAAACAAACGGTACTCTATATATAATTTAATATAAAGAAAATCTAACCATTTATACACAGAGGAAATCATAAAAGCGATAAAGGACGACTCATAAATACGATACAGGAATTTAAAAAGGTATAAACTCTATCCTACAACATTGAATGGGCTTTTTTATATCACAAAAGTATGTAAATACAGGTCAGGGCCTTTATGAAAACTTTCTATTGCGATCAAATATCGGAAGGTGAGGAATATTGTAGCGGAGATCAAATTGTATTGTAACGGCTCACGCGTTTTCAATATGTTTCAACGGGGAGTTATTTCTTACACAATATATATAATATATATATATATATTGTTTCTGTAAATACAGTTCATTTTAAATGTCCGGAGGTTCGTAAGGTGAACGGTTAAATCTATCTCCGTTTTTGTTACTCGCATCGACAACAGACCAGATCTTCGTGAGGGCGTGTTAGTTTAATTTATTTACGTTTGAATTGTTTGAATTTTGGATCACACATCGAGCACACATCCGTCGGACACGTACAAATACGTTTAATATCAGGGAGATAACATTTTTACTTGGTGATTTAGTACGTCTCTCATTGAGTCGGTGTATGTTACCCGAAGGTATCTCACACACACTCTCACATCATAAACCTTTTTTTTTGTTGACGGGGAGGAAATCTTCGGAAGCGGCGGTTATTTGGGGTTCTTAACCACTAAAACCTCCCCGGTGGCCCTTTCCTCGGTGCATGACCGGGGTCCGGGATCTCCAGTGGAACGCACCGGAGCCCCTCTGCACTGTGCTCAAGGAGAGCACATCCCGGGGGGGGAGGTTACTCCCTCCCCCCCTGTGCCCTCGCAGCGCAAGACGACACGGGCCAGCCGATGTCGCCATCTTCCCGGGTCCACTTTGGTGGACGACTCAGGCCCCCACCCTTGTCGCCCAGTGAACCCGAGGCCCCTTTTAGTCGCTTTGTACGACAGGCAAGGGATACCGTAGTCTTATTCTTGAGAGCCCAGAATCGCATCATAAACCTTACCTTATCAGATAGCTTGTAGCGCCAGCCTTAAGTTCCTGTCCAGGAAACTTTTTAGCGAATATTTGTCCACGGTAGTTATTCTACCGTTCCTATTCTGCTGTTCTCTCTAGATCAGGTATTAATATAACACTATGTCTACCGCAAACCTATCATCCCTACCAATTAAAATCCCTCATCGCACATCCATTTTATCAACCTTTTAATTTGTAACGTTTCTTTTCTTCATTCCAACGTCACCGATTCTTATCAATCTTCTAAGACATTCTGTTATCACTGGAATTTGAATACTAAAAATTATTTTCACACACGATGCAATTAGGAGTTTCAAGCGATATTAAGTACATAAAATATATTAAAGTCTCTTGGCGTCCGCGGACGTCCGTCACGCATAATATCATTATTATTAATATCGTTCGAATTCATTATAAAAAATAATAAAGCAACATTGTGAATGCAACATTTTTAATTATACAAATATCCGAGGCCGGCGCCACCGACCACACAAATATCACCTCTGCGCCGACAAGCACTTAAATAGTTTAATAAATCACGTACAATAACAATAGTGGAAACGATTCGAACCGCTCGTTCACACAATTCAGGGACAGGATAATGCGAGCCGATAGAAAATCATCCGACATTTTCCGACAATACATGAATTATATTATGAAATTAAAATATTTCATTTGCGGCCGCCGGGAGAATGAATGGCGCCAGAGGTTGAAATATTATTTACCGCTCCACGGGACGACTACGTAACGTATCCTGCATGGAGCCGGCGCATCGCTTCAGTAACTTATTTGTACTATGCATTCTGCTATCTTGAAATACGGATAGAATATACAAGCCTCTATTATTTATACTGTGGCTCTACCGGAGACTGATAATACACATTTATGAACTAATTTTATGTGAAGTGACGAGATTTAATCTTTACCGAATTTAATTAATGCTTAATTAGAGTGTTCGGTATATAAAAAAACTAGCGGCTAGGTCACTATACACCGCCTAGTTCAATCATTGGTTTTAAACCCCTTTAACTTTTATGATATGGGTCGGAGATGACATACTTCTTATATGATATACTTCTACTCGTATTATTTATTATACCTCTCCTGTCGTACAGGGTTGCCGGAATAGATTGCTATAAGGCCGCCCATGCTTCATTTTAGGTTTATACTCATCTATCTCTTACACTGCCCGGACGGTTAGCATGCAGCATAACGAGATCTTCTCTGTACCCATCATTCTGCAATATACCGGGCATAAGGTATTTACCTCAACCACAAGAAGTGATCAGACAAATATGCACCAGGTTTTAGGTTTATCTTATACAGGACTTATCATATATAAGTCGTATCGTCGTCGTCACGTGTGCAGTGTGAACAACTTAATTATATTAGCAGCACGAGTTATGTGGGCGCTCTTTGTAAAATGGGAATCATGTCGGGCAGTATTTTACAAGCAAGTTAGAACAGATAGCGGGGATCTGGCGAGATTAACACAGTTGGCTTGCGGTCCGGACAGGTGTTTTGTTAAAATGCATTTGGTAGCCCTTTGTTTTGTTGTGTACTGAGTGTTCCCGGTTAGCGTATTGTTTCATAAATTTAGTTCTCTGAACATTTTCGAAACTCATTGGCGTTATCTACCAATTCTGTTGTTCACATTTTTAATATCGAATTTAATAACATATTTTTCGATTGCTTTTTTTTTCTCAAGGTCTATATATCTAATATCTTATAAATAATCTCTAATAATATATAATATAAATTAGTATTAGCATCGTTGTTAAGAATTGACTTGTAACATTTCTCTAAGAGCATTAAGCTAGTCCACGATCAGTGTTCATGTTCATTTTTAGGCTTCAAAGGCAAGAAATTACACTGAAGGAACGATTTTTATTTTTGACGAACTACACAGATTGGCCAGAGAAGCTGGCCTTGACTGCTTCCGGATTGAGAGGTGGCATAGCTGAAGGAACGAAGAACTGTCTCATTCACTTTAGTCAATTTTGTTTTTTTTGTGCGGGAGTTGGCTTACGTTATATCTATCTTATATTACCTATATTTATATTCATTTGAAAGTTTTATTTAATAAGCATTTGTGATGTGCATTCTAATTAAGCATAAGATCACCGTTCTGTGACCGAGCAAAGAACTATACGTGCAACCTGCACCCGAGCGCATGTGATGCTGCACCGCTACCCACCTCTCTGTCGGCAGTTAGATTTTCCGCTCGGTTGAGACGATTTATGGTCACGGCCGCGTCTGGCGCACCCCGGTTACATCCTCTACACTTCATTTTTATCTTTTGCACGCTCTTCATAAACTATCTTATTTGTTAGAGTAATACTATGAGCAGAAAACTGCGTTTGAAAGAGAAAATATAAGCGTATTGTGTACAGGTATATTTTACACATATTTTTAACGCAATGTTTTGGGGTTACGTTACCTATGAGCTTTGTGGAGTATTATGTGAATATAGTGTAGCCACTACGTACTATATACATAACTGTTCGTTCAACAAACATACTTGTCAACGCTTGAGAGAAAAAACCACAAGTAGAATCTCTTTTCCAGCAAGTATTAATAATTATTAATAAATATATAAATTCAGAGTCATAAAATTATATAATACTTAAATTTTAATTATATCATAATTAAAATTTAAGTATTATATAGTAGATGATTCATAGGAACAATCTACTGCAAAGCCACTCAACTATTGGTGGACAAGAATTTTCCGAAAAAGCAATTATATATATAACAATCGTCAGCGTTTCTTTATGAATACGTAATAATAAATTCATGGCGTCACGGAAAATAGCCATTGTCCGCAAGACGGAGGTCCGACAGAGAAGTTGCAAAAACGAAACTCCGGACAACGGTAACAACGCGTGAATAGAGCCCGCCGCAGAGGAATGCCTCGTAAATCAAATGGTTTTGTTGCGGACGTGTGACATGTATTCATAGCGTCGTATTCGGCCATTGTTACTGCGGCCCGACATCCGCTTTACTAATCTGGTCACTTCTAAACGAACGAACTTCGTCAACATATTTTAATAAGACATCACAGAAGCCACTGCAATGGCATTTGAATCTCCTATCGATGGATTAAAGTCAGAATGAATGCAATCTGTTATCTAATGATTTGCTACGATCTGCGAAATGTGAGGTCGTAGGCAATTTACGATAAGCCCCCGAAAAAAGGAGCTCAAAACCTGTCACGCTCTCCACCTGTTTCCTTTGGATTACCTGACGACGTTTTGATTGGGATAGTAATTAAGGCAGGGGATTAAATTTTTCTCATACATTTTCACACTTCTTAGTGCAATGGAAGTAGCGCACCTAGAAGGTCTGGCTGGAAGGTTGGTCCGCTAGCTTAAAAACGAGTAAGGTTTAGATCACATGACTGAAGTAAAACTTCTTCAGCTCGGAATGCTTACACGTAACATAGTAACCGTCCAAGTTGAAGTTGCCCCTCACCGGGGGAACCCTTGTGTCGAGTTATGAGCTATAGAGGTTCAGGCTTAGCGGCCTAAGAGCTATGCCACCTCTCAATCCAGTAAAGCGGTAAAAGTCAGCTTGTTTGACTAATCTGTGTGCGCGCATAAAGTAGTTTTACGTCAAAAACTCTTCTTTAAGGAACCTTCTTCTGAAGAACCAAAAACTTCGTGTTCTCTGTTTACTAAGGAACATCTGTCTTGTTATACTGCGTTTCAAAATGAAGCAGACATCTCTGTTTTGCGACGATTAGGTAAATGTATTCGGGGTTAATTAAAAACAGCTTTAAAGCAACGTCATTTACAATTTCAACTGAACGCCACACAGCTTTTGTTGCATTGTAAACAATCACTGAATTTACTTCAAAAAGAACACAAGCTGGCAACCTCTGTACAATCGTTCGATGTCGAGTTTCAATTAAGTTGGTAGCGGAGGGCATTTATCTGCAGCACCGCAGGCTGCAGTGTGGCAGACCTTAAAGAAACGAGTAGACTCTTTGCTTGAAGAGCTCACTAAGTTATATCGGTTAGGAAAACAGACGGCAGTATTTCCACGTGTTGATTACATGCAATTTGCAAACGAAAGAAGATAATTGACGAACCTCTGCACGTAAATGTACGAAATTAATTCAGTGTTGTGCGTAATACAGGACCGTAACCTCTCGTGCGGCCCAGACTCGGGTTTACGTGCGCTTTAATGTAGTCAATACTAGAAATTAATAAAATATTTCCGAACATTATTATTTATGCGGTGTGGTATTCCGTGACATACAACGGGCAAATTCATTGTATTACGTTACTCAAATATTTATAGCTCGCTACCTGATTACTCGTTCGCCGCGGTTATATTATTGAAAATATACACATAAAGTGATCCGGTGGCTCAGCTGCTGCAGCACACTACTGGAGATGCTCTCAGACATTACCTGTGCAACAAAAGATCTGTTGTCTGATCTCTTAGTAGGAGGACAGCGCTTTGCCTAAATTTTCTTATTGAATCACATTTCCCTTAATAATAAATTATTAATCCCGCTATTCATATCTAAATGTAAAATAATGTCAGAACACTAGAACACAGGTCCCGGCAAGATAAACCAAGTGCATATAGACTTTTATATCAATATGTAACCAAATCTGATAACGGGAGATAGTATGAGTACTTGCTACAAGCATAACACATGACAAAAGGCTATCAAGAGCTTTAAAATAGTTTCGTGATTTTATATAATTAATTGGAGCTGTAAAGCGCGCGCATGTGGCGACGTCACCAGCACCGCGCCGCGACACCCCATTCATTACGAGAGCGGGAACAGCCGACCCACACATTTATTAACTTTAGATCCATTTAGTGCTTATAACTTCAATCATAAGGAAAGTCTAGACAGAAAAATCTGCAATATCACTTAAAACCCCTCTCGGTTAGTTTAAAATATGCTTAAATTGAAATACGTTGCGATACGGTCGCTAATTTTATTTTTATTCAATAACAAGTAATCATTACAAAAAACTATTCTTGATTATTTTAAAGACAATTGATTTTCGGAGTAAAGCTTTAACCAGTATCCGCTCTGTGCAATCCAATTTTAAACCGTATACCTGTTAGAGACTGCGGCGGTATCCATTTTGTCATAAAATGAATTTCATGAGGATTTTTAAATTTTATATTGGTATTAAAGTCTATGTGAAATAAACAGACATGATTTCCAACAGAGATCGTTAGTGCTTCTGTATCTACATAATTGCTTATACCTTAACAATACACATATAAAATTAACTGGTTTCCTCATAAATTGCAAAAATACAAGTAAATTTAGGAACAAAAACAAAAATCGACTTCAAATCTAATCAAACGTTAAATGCTATTACTACATTGAATTATTCGTCCATTTATCGCGCACATACATAATGCAAATTTAAGACATTTGTTTTTCTCATATCCATGCCATTATCAGAATTGAACCAAATTGAAATGAGACCAAAAAAAAGAGTAATCAAAATCGTTTCACTCAGTCGAAAGTTGTGAACTAACAAACATAATAAAACATGCAGACGAATTCAGAACCTACTCATTTTTTGAAGTTATTTAAAGATAAAATCACGCAAGATGTTTAGTTGTATTGCTAATGATTCAAAAAGTTGTTTACGGAACAAGAATTAAGCAAGGAAAGTTGAAAAATTTAAAGCTGAAAGTTTAAGGACAAATAAAGAGTAGAAGGAATGAAATTTTCTTCCAGCTATACCTTTCTCCGGCGAGACACAACATGTAATTGTACTGTAAATATTATTGATATTACGTGGACTTTTATGAAGGGTTTTCGCAACAGAGCAGTGTGCGTTATTACTATCGTCTGTAAATAGACAGTAGCTACTTAAATTACGAAGTTAATTACGTAGCATTATAAATGTATGTAGGTGATGAGCGAGCAATGGTATTAGGATTTGGAGATCCAGCAGCTCGTCGCTGAATATCCCGTTTATTTGGTCGCTTTAGTTTATAAAAAAACATTGATCATTACTCTCTAACAAGTGCAGCTGTATTAGAGCACGCCGTACAGTCGGCAACAAACAAAACGCTTTGATTCCCCGAGCAGGTCGGAAGTGGCCTTCCTCCACCCTCGTAGCGCTGCAGCAATACATGCGAAAATAAAGTGCGGTTCAATCGCATTATACTGTAAGCCTGAGAATTTGCTTTAAGCGAATTCAATGCTTACAGATAGAATAATGTATTGTTTTATTCTTTTAGCTTTGAACCTAAGAGTGCCTAGAAGATTCTCTTCCTTGTCTATTTTGGAAGTAAAAGTTCTTTACGCAAGCTTGACTTAGGGAGTAAGCCGGTAAAAGCGTTACGAGAAGTGTGATCATTGAAGACAAACAAAAAAAGTGGAGAGCGAGATATAACTGCAAGATACAAAGACAGAGAGACAAAGATACGTTTCGTATAGTAGTGAAGGGAGAGAGAGGTTTTATATATCTAAGACAGTGCAGGCCTGTAGATAGAGCTAAAGAAGTTTTACTTCAATCGTTTGGTCTAAACAAACTCATTTTTTGTTATTAATAGCAAATAAGCTCCAAGTTCCCTTTAGTATGTTTCTTGTTTTATTAAAATGTTCCATTGTACATAATCGTTATTGTATGCAATGATAATTATATAATTATAATTGTCTCGTTTGAGTAGTTGCATCTGCCATGAGATGGTTCGGGGAATTAGTATTGTAATTTACTTGGATTCAGATGACTGTCTTAGAAGTGTTTCTTTTAAAGATAACTTTGTTTGGGCGATTGTGTCATGTTCTTAGTATAAAACTTTACTTCGAAGCCATTTCATCGTTATATCTAATCCTAAATCTAAAAATTAAATCACGATTTAATTTGATCAAATAACTGAATTAAATTTGATACTAAAATTAATTTGATAACTTCGCTTATGTAACTACACTGAAGTTTATGAATTTTTTCCTATTCAAAAACCGAGCAAGCAATTTTGCTACTCGTGGGAGAGTTTAATGTACAATATAAAATGACACTTGCGGAACTCGTAAATGGTTTATGTCTTACATGTCTACCCTCATATCATATTGCTTCTCGGTCGGCTTACTTATGACCCAAAAAAATGCATTTATGTTTGGTTACTTCTTTCTGTTATATATTTCTATCTGCCCTTAGCCTTTCGCCCGCTTCCCTATTATGCTAAAAATTACTATTATGCTGACAGTAAAAGAATCAGGAGATTATTTTTGGGGATGAAAGCCTATAGTGCAGTAATACTAAGTCCTAGTTAGTTTATTACGATGTATTAGTGAACGTAAACGGATGCATTTCTGTAGGTCTTCGCTTATACAAATTGCACTTCACTTGTCAGATTTACATCTTGATTTCGATCCCATTCTTTCAAATATATAATTGGATGCAGCTTTATTCGGTGCGTTATTTGTCGTGTACTGTTGCCAAGAATTTACCAGCTAGTAACTGGACAATGTCATGTGTACACTGCTTCGTTTTCATTTCTTAATTTGTTTTTCATGTTCATTTGTCTCGCGTTTCGGTTTTTTTTGTTTTCTTCAGTCATCAATTTTGTCCCAACCTACCATTATTCATTGCTAAATCTAGGCTTTTAGGTACACCCCGAGGATTTTAGTTTCCGAAGTTGCGTAACTAATGAGTTCAAACTTCTCAAAGTTAACGTGTTTCTTGTTCTAATCCCTGCTAACTGCTAACTAAAATAACACTGCGATACTTTCTCTTGGAGTCGCTTATTACAACACGACTAAATTTTACGACCCCAATGTTTTCTCGGTTAACCCTTGTCTCACTATTACTGATAACCGACAAAACTTATTAAAATTGATGCGACCCGATTGGACTCTAGGGATGGTTTGCGGCTGTTGTAAATTGTATTTAGGGACCTTTGTACCAACTGTAGTGGAAGAAGTGTTAAAAAATTGAAATTATTATTATTAATGATTCCAACTATTATATCTTGCTTTGGAATATATTGTCATGTAATTAAATATCTGTAGTAGTAATAATTTATAATGTAATAGATATTAATTCACAAGACTACCACCCATCTTTACAAATAAATAAATAATACATTTCATGTATTTTATCCTATTAAGGCAGACACAACATATGTTGTGATAACACATTACATCAGGTATTAGTAACGTACATAATATTTCGTCGCGGTTTAGTATCAAATTTAGCTGCGTGAAACAACCCGATACGCTAACCACTGAACTCCCAAAGTGATGCAATGTAAGCGATATCACCCTCTATTGCCGTCACTGTTGTCCGCAGCACCGGGGACGTAAACTTAATTACTGGCACAAAGAGCCCGCGCTTGTTTGTCCTCCGATGTGACAAACTTGTTCCACTCCTATGCGGCGTTATGCTGCTGGCTAGTTAATAGAACAAACTTATCCGCTGCATCGCTATAACATGCTCTCTACAATACTCTTCCGACAAAATATTATCGTTTTGCACTCCAGATTTGTGATTAATTGCGAGAATCTAACAACTTATATTACAGCGTACCGTGTGTTCTGTGTTAGCTGGGAAACTTTTAAAATTGAATATATTGATTAAATATAAGATTTGTATCCAAACTGTGTATCCTGCTCATCGCAATAAGCTTGCCTGGTGAAAAATGAATACTGATATCCCAGCCTATCCCAATTAAAAGTCCCGAGAGAACCTTCGTTAGTTAAAGTTACAGCCTTTATATATAATAAATATATCTCTCACTGTCGGGCGCAGGCCTTCTCTGTAAAGACAGTATAAGGGTATATATAGTCCGTCACGCAGCCCCTAGTGCAGATTGGCAGATTTCACACGCCTTAGAAAAATTTTCTAAGACATGTAGGTTTCCTCACGATGTTTTCCTTCATCGGCGAGCGCGTGGTAAATCAGCACATACAATTGCAACACCAAATTTATTGATACCGGGGATCGAACTCGGGTTGCTAGCGTACTTTGCAACTTGAGCCAACTCCCGGACACTGAGCTCCCACAGCATGCTTCGTTAGTAAAAACCACCAAATGAAACCCTATATATCTCACATTTAATAACTAAACTTACACAGACAAGCAAGTCAGAGAAAGTTCGTGATAAGCTAATACATATACATATATTTAAAGTTTCAATATTCAACTTTGACATAACTTAGATTAAATTTTCATCGGTAAAAGGGAATACTGAAGAGAACTGCAGTGTCAGTGTTCCATGTCGTGAGAACATGTTCAAACTTGCAGGAGAAAGAAGCGTGAGCAATTTAATTTAGCTAAGTGAACCACGCGGCCGGAGTTCATACCTGAATTATGAGGGCACGGGTGTTTTCATTAACATTAAGGAATTTCTTAAAGGAAACATTCTTTGAGCAATTTTCTATTGAAGTAGAGAGTGGCGGGGGGGCAAGACAGGAGGCGATTTCTAACTGGACCGGGATATAGCGATAAATAGTACTCTAAAGCAGAGTGAAGATAAGGCCTTCTAGAACCATTTCTACGCAAGAGAATGATTTGTAACCCGTAGCGTAGGTATTTGTAAAGCGTAGGAGCATTTCTTTAGGATGTGGTTAATAGACGAGGACGGAGAAGGGAAAGGGGATTACTTTGGAAAATTCTAAAATATGCAATTGTGGTTCTACCCCAAGCAAAAAATCACACACACAAAAATTGGCAATGACTTTTACCGCTATAAATCATTCTTTTTTGGTAATAACTTTTGGTGTTAAATAACGTCGCAGAGCTAGCGTGGTGAACTGGCAGTGGGTTTGTATTGAGATGTGGTCTTCTCTAGGAATTTCATTTTTTTGCTCACATAAAAGAACTCCATATAAGTTCATATTTTTATGTTTTACAATAATTAGGTATATTCATTTAATTTCTTACATACAATTATAACGACAGAAGAAACGCATGTTTCCCACAAAATGTCGCTTTAACTGAAAACCTATTGAATATAACGGTCCGGGATCGCCGGCTGCCTCTCGCGAGCCTCAGCCCAATGCTAACAATACCGCTGTGCAGACGTCAAGTATTCAAAAAGGAATATTAAGAGGTAGTTGAATGCGCTGCTGTTTGAAACAACCACTCCACTGCGGCTATTACCGCTGCATTTTGAATACGGGCTCGCTTCCAGCCATTTAAAAATGAACGTTCATGGAGTTTTTTTATATCGGCGTATAATGTGAACTCTGATTTAGGATTAATGTATTGCGCGAGCCACAAGTTCGTCTTTTGACCTACATCTTTATGTCATAACAAATAATATTGGCCTGTTAATTGAGAGACGGTATTCAATAAACGTGAAACAAATTCATTTCCTTATAGTTTACGCACATTTTTGTAAATTAATCCGTTACAACTGGTAATCTATTACTCACTTGAATAGAAAAAAATGAGTGTGCCCCACGACTCAAGTAGAACATGTTTAGCTCCATCTATATGTATGTATGTACAATATATAAAAGTTTGTCCAAGATATAACCTGGTGTATTGCTCTCTCTTGCTCCTACAGTGTGATACAGACAATAGGACTGCACTATGTCTTAGATACATGAAATATAACTCTCTCTCTCTCTCTTTCCATCTTTCCTACTTATAACTCCCTCTCATCTTCGATTCGCCTCAGCTAATTACACTTCTCGTAACACTACTTGCGTTACGAAAAGTGTGATTTACTTTCTACCAAATCAAGCGTGTGTAAAGAAATTTTATTTCAAAAATAACTCCGTCGTCTAAGTGGCTTAAACGAAGCTACTCTCCAAAATCATGTATGTTGAAAAATCAATGAAATTTTGTCGCGAACACTGAGTTCGATGTCGGCAGTGTGTTGTATTTGTTTGTATGATTTATGAACTAAATATCGCAGTCGCAGGATTATTGCAGTTTGGGCGTTTGGCTCCTCGGGGTACTCTTAAACCAATGTTTACTGATAAGGGAATGAGTAACGTGTGGCTATTGTGTGATAACACCCAACATTAGTCATGATAGCATCACAGTACACAGTCCGACACTTTCAGTTAGTTTTCTACATGTTTGCCCACTTTATAAATAAAAGATACTGGATAGAAGTATAAAGAATTGTAGACGAATATTGCTCACACTGTTACTTGCTTACTAGTAAATAAACACAACTGTTGAATCTTATTTATATTATAAAAAATATAATACAGTAAAAAAAAAACGGACAGTTATGATAAATACTCAGAATATTCAGGTTCTTGTAATACAAAACTGATGAAACAGAACGTAACTGTCATCGAGACGGCGACCTTATTATTATTATTTACTAATTACGTTAGTTAAGTAGTATATAGCTAGCAATCAATTGTATACATGCAGTAGCTACAGGGGACGGCGGGCTGTAGCGTCGTTCCGGGGACGATGCAAAACATCATTAATTCCATTAGGGCTCGTGAGTTGTCGGGAAACTGGCTTAAATGCCATCCGTCCCCGGCGCCCGTCATATGGAAACATTACGTTTATTAGGAGCTTCCTGCAACCTTAACAGCTACAAGGAACGTTCTCTACGACATTATCAAGGACAATCCGTTTACTAAATTTTGTAATTTCAAATTCCTCAAGTCTATTTTATGAATATAAAAGACACTCAAAGACTTAGGATTAAACTTATAACTACTGTACACTATAGTTACTTTACTTATAATAAATATATGCCTATTAATGAATTACCATCGCAGCAGATACGGTCAGATATAGTTGTTTTTTTCTAATTTAATTATAAATTAGAATAAACCTTAATTATTACTTTACTATAAAAGTGTGTGTAGCTTCTGAAGTTACGTTACCACTTCACATACTAGTGAACTTCACACACTTCACATGAAATGTGCCATGATTAATAATACTTTGTAGATAAAAATTGTGGATAAAACATTTGAAGAGGTTAGGAACAATCATCACAAACGCTAACCTCTGTAAACTACAATATAACAAATTTGTCCCCATTTAGGTGTACGGACAGTGTCCGGGCGGGGAACATTCAGCTCAGTAATTGAAAATACAGTTTGCGAGTGAAATCGAAAACAGTCAAAGCAATTCCAGTTTTCCGCGCTGCGATGCATTCGTTATTTCTACAAAAGCTTATGTTCTCTGCCCACGCACCGTCCTGCTGTCAATATGTTATATAATAGCCTTAGCTTTCAACCATCGCAACACATATAGCGTAATAATATTCATACGGGGATCAACGCAGTCTCGCTGAATAGCAAATGTTGTCTACGGTCGCTCAGTGACATGTTTTTGGAGAGGTCTTTGACCAGAAGTGGACCACTGCTGCTTGAAGACTATTCTGAATATTCGTCGTGTGTGTTGACGTCGAGCACTAAGTTTAGTTTACTCGTAGCAATAAGCTTGTATACTGGTGCCAGTAAGCTGGTTTACTCACAGCAATCAGGTTGCTTACTCTTAGCAGTAGGCTTGTGTAATCGTAGACTAAGCTGGTTTACTCGCAGCAGTAGGACTGATTACTCGTAGCTGAAAGATAGGTAACTCGTAGCAGTTTCACCGTAGCCATTATAGTATAACATTTATATTAACTATCATACGGAATAGTAATAGTGGCAACAAAACAAGAGATACAGAAAGAAATATATAATCGTATTGTGCTACAGAGTTGACTGCGGCACGAGGTCCACGTTTCGATTCGTCAGGTCAATCGCTGGTGCAGCGTTTGTAAATTTATAGCTAGAGCTCGTCGACGCACGTCCCGAACATATTTCCGCTCGCTGTCTGAAGTGCACATCGCAATACTATTAAACAATATACTGTAGTATTACACATATAATGTAATACTGTACAGGGATGGAACGTACTGGGAGCGGCCAAACAACAACAAACTATTGTACTAAAGTCATTTGTGTGAACTTAAAGTACTGTTCCCCAAATCAATTTACGCACAAGTTCTTATTAAGATGTAGGGAACACGCCGAAGAAGTTACAGACGCGTTACAAGCCTTTAATAAGTATAAAGCAGAGAATGTACATACATAATTACAAAGATAATATTAATTATATATAATTACGAAAGAAATCAGTTGGGTAGATTCCATTTCAAGAAACCTTCAACTAGATCTTCGTGGCCATGATCATCATCTTTCCGTGTCAGTTTATGCTGAAAGTAGGCTTTCATCCTTTCTCAGCTCAACTAGATAAGATAAATTAATTCACTTAGACCCAGATCCAGTTTAATACAAGACCTTGCAATTTGAAGCTGTACGTGTCGGGTTGGGAAGAGTCAATCAACAAGATGAGACGACCGCAGATACGCTGCGGTAATATTTCACTAACAGCTTACAAAGATAACTCTCTTATTCCAGTGAATTTCTTAACTTTGTGGTAGTCGACAAGTTTTATAACAATAAATATCAAGTTTATTATGACAGGCGGCGGGGCGGCGCGCTAGATATTAGCGTAGTTCCGGACTACGCACGCTGCCCGATGAAATTAATGAACACCGCTGTCGACTCCTGCATGTTGGTTAACGTTTATATTGTATTTGTAAGAAAACTTACAAATACATACATTAAAATAATAATAATAGTTAAAAATCTTCTAATGCTACAAACTAAATATGTAAAGATAAAAATGAAAGCATAACTACGTGAGTAAACCTACGTCATTCTGCCTCTTTTTCACCGCCGTCAAACACCTACCACAGGAATCGCTGGTCCTGTTCCAACCATTTTAGGAAGAATTCTCAGCATCTTGATAACTCCGTAACATGTCCTGACAGCGTTATATGATCTGATATTTAAGGAGTTTCTCTTAGAATTACTGTAAACATTTGCAATGAAAATTTTCGAAATGCGAAATATTAAAATAATCATTATTATTTTGCCTTTGAATTATTTTGAAAACTTTGGCAAAAATTTTCACAGATAATTTGCGAATCTCTGAGAGCTTTTTTTAAAGAAGCTTCGTTAATCTTAATGAAAACATATTTTACCTTTAGAATAATTCAGGTGTAAGCCCGGCTGAGCCGTTCACTTAGCCAAATTAAATCGTTCATCCTTTCTTTTCATTTCTGCCGAAAGCCAAGTTCCCGCGCTGAAAATTTGGAGGGTTGCGATCCCGAGACTGCTTCCTTTAGCAAAAACTTATTTCTATATTAGAATGAGGTTTTATTATCCGCATTTATTACCGCACATACCTCATCAGCACCAGACACATGGCGAATTACTTCGAACCACATACATAGTATAATACTATATAAATAACGAGACATTTATGCGAAGTTAAAGCCACTAAGACTCCATAAGACGCGTCGCTGATGTGACATGTAGTTGCCATGACGCATAAAGATCTACCCTATTGTTTGGAATGACAAACTATAATTTTATACAAACATATTATAATACATATAATATTATATTTTAACTATAGGTTATTTTTAATCATTTAATAGCACCTAATGATTTAGCGTACTGTCTGTGAAACGTAAGTTCGCAGGTTCTAATCCACTATATATCTATTAACTTGAACTATCTCCTAGCACAAGTTTAAGCTTAGTTATGGTTAAAAAGAATGGTAGTGATATTGTTGGAACAAATGATTGGTAACATTATTTCTCTTCTTTTCTTCTATGGCATGGTTAACAAGAATAATCAGGTCAGCTGTTAGTAACATTAGAAAGAGACTAACAAAATTTTACGAACATTTTTCAAACACAGCAGAACAAAAGCAGACAGTTCACAGCTGCAAGTCTGCAGTGCATCCTAAATGTTAGTTTGAAACTTAAGTGAGCCAAGCTATGCCAGGAGCGCCATTCTTATGATCCGGGATATATTTTACTACAAACTGATCTCCGTGGTACCCCCTGCTGGATAACAGACGAGACGAAGAAGAGAACAAAAAACTTATGCAGAGAACTGACTTCGCTAATCGGAGAGACACTTTAATAAGAAAATATTTTATTATAATTATGTTGTTTAATAAAGAATTATTATTATTATAATATGTCGTAGCATCAGCACGTCTTTGTGTATCAGATGCCAAATAAACTGCCGATGTCGCAGCATAAGAATCACAAAACTCTATGACTCAGCGGTTACGTGGAGAGACTTGAACCCCGTCTCGACGGCGCGGCGCCCGCCCTCCACATCCAGTACTTTGTTTTCATATCCCTTCAGTGATTTCCTAACGATATTTGGGTACTATCTTAAAGAGCAGACATATTACAGCGAACATTAAAGAACGCCTCGTAACCTCCTCCGTAGCTAGAAGTAGGAGTGAACCTTGTTACTTACACGAGATTTGAGATAAACTTGTTACATAGATATAATATAGATAGTTAGATAGTCAGACGCCTAGCATATTTACCTACCTTATTAGGTACTAAATGTAATGTGCCGTAACTGATACACCGACACAAACGTATGTCGTTTAAGAATCAGTAATACAGTAGAGTAGTACAAAATAGTACCGTACTCTTGTCGAGGATAAAACTAACACATGAAAAGTTGGTAACCAAGATATGTCATGTATTGTTGTTATAATTTTAAGTCATTACAAAATTTGGGAATACACCAGAGTCTGACAGGATTCCTGGTACAAGTGCAAGTGATTCCTGGTGGTGGCTTGCCTCTTGAATCACTAATTTCAAGGCTTTCATTAAGAAAGACAATCAATGATTTAAGCCGTAGAAGCAGAAAGGGTGTTCGGCCACTCAATTTACTAGATAATTGGAACGACACGTCGGTATAATGAAGTCTTGGTTTGTTCCTGGTTCAGTCGGTCTGGAATGTGGTGAAGAGTTGTCGTATCATATACTAACTATATACTAATATCTTTGACCTTTAATTTGGACTCAGAGTAATAAATATATATTTCATTGTCAATAAACTTAACAAATGGAGGGCGCTTAACAATACGGACAGAATACACATTTAACATTCTTGGTCTAGACAGGGCGGCGGCGTATTTAAGAAATTGTATAGTACATAATATCATTGAATACATGACCTTTACTTTGGCTTCATTCCCGAATATAAATTAGCTTAGCTGATCGTCGAGAGTCACGAAGACGTTGCCTATTGTACTACTCTTACGTACATTAAATTACATATTACACACATTGCTTCAAGTAAGATAAACAGCGCTTCAGCCAGTCGAAAGGTAACAAACATAAAAAACATACACACGAATTGAGATCCTTCTCCTTTTTTGAAGTCGGTAGAAAATTAAAAAAAGAAAACTAATAAAAATATAATCGTTTTCGTGACAAGTTGGTAGGAGTTTGACATCGTTGGAGTGAGCACGCTGGCACTGTAAAATATCCTATTTATATGTATAGAAACATTGGTCGCTAGCAATCTGCTATTATATTTACGACGTACTCAGAAGTAAGGGCCGATCATCTACATTTACTGGCGGGTATCATTTGGCAGAAAGTGAGCTCGTAAATACATTGGCGGCGCTGGGCACCCGCCGCACGTCCCGCACGTTACTCCAGCGGCCTCGCGACTGAAACTTGGATAGTGGGGGAGAGCTCCTAGCGTTGGGAGAAACAGTTTAGATAAACATAATATGTCCATTTAAGTTTTTAAAGATTAGATATAAACATTGTAGGTTAAAATATATATTTAATTTGTTGACTAGTGATAACCTGGTCATCAAACATTGGGCTTTATGATCTTGCAGCTTAGCTTGTTTGTATACAAAAAAATCGTCTTGCAGAAATTTGTCCCTTTGAGTTGAGCTCCGCACTGCATCTCTCCTTGTATAGAGATACCGCTGCACTCCTTTAGAGGTGTCTCCGCCTCGCAACGGAGTGAAATCTCGAGATCAACTGGTGACGATCAGTATTTTCGATGCATGATCTCAAAAAATAGGAACTAACTCCAGTTTGCGGTAATTAGACACGGTTATGATCACCTATCCCTTTTCTACAATCAAACGTATGGGCGCCGATAGTTACTATTCTCGTGAACCTTGCCTCAGCCGGGGTAGGCAAAGAGATCGTTCATTCGCTTATTACTGTGCTTCCTATGTGAATGACCAAGAGTCATATTAGATAACGTATAAGCATCACTACCATTGAGCATGCAGTTGTATCGTATTTTGTCAACATGTAAAATGTATTATTACCCAGATATACTTGTCAACCAATTATGCACTGATTTAAAATAAATATAAAACATATAAAAATATGTAAAAAAATATTTGTGTCATAACCTTGCAATGGAACCGTTTAAATTTGATTCTTTGATATACCGGAGACAATCCCTTTCAACCGGTAAGGCTTCATTTGTATATTAATAGCATTGATTATGTTAGATTCTATCATGTACGAAGTTAACAGCAAGTGGGTTTGAAATGAATGTAGATCCCAACAACAAACGCGCCTCGATAAAGTAAATGTGACATCTACTTGTCTCATCCGTGTCAATCATGGCACATAATAAGAACTAGTAGACAACTTCTACAGTATACTACCTAACCTTTAAAAGTTAAAGTTTAAAAACGTATCTAATACGTATTTAGAACAATATTTTCTGCTCAATTGTAATTAGCCCGCCCGCTGCCTTGCAATGTGCACAAATGTTAAAATAGTTTTATATGTATTTATGAACTTTATAGGTACAAAGTTTAAGGCCACAAATTCCTACGGTCAAATCTAGAAATTACGCTCAACAAATAAGATATTACTGCCTTTTACTTAAAAACAAATTTAAATTTAATAATAACTGAGATTTAATCAGTAATATTGATATAATCTGCTGGTCTGTCTATACACATAACATGCTGGTAGCATTACCATTCGTCATCGTATTGTCGTGGGATTCGTCGCTTTCAATGTCTCTGTCCTTAACTATTACATATAACTTACTTGATTATAGATTGACGGCTCTCTCGTCCCACCACTTTATGTCACAAAACATACACACAGCGTATACATGTTATTTCTCTAATAAATAATTAATCAAGTATTTGATCCATCTTCGAGTGGACATTATTAGCCTAGAGTATCATGAGTCCTAAACAATTGGTAACTTAAAATGTTAAAGCTCTTATCACTCATCATTCACGTCGCACAACTGAGCAGTTGGAGCAATGATCGTTCTTCATTAATTACTCAATTGCATTCGTTTCTAATTTTTCCTTGAAAGGTGGAAGAAAAGTTGCTTCAAAAATTCATTAACGTTATGACGGTAGCTCTTCGCTGTTTACCTAATTTACAAATTCCGAGTCAGCCGTTCACTTACCGAAATTAAACCGTTCATCCTTTGCTAGTCTCCCGATGAAAGCGAAGTTGAAAGTAACGGAAAGTTTTGAGGAAGGGGCGCAATACCTTGACTACTGCAGATTGCCTGCCACGGGAATGTATACAGACTTTATTGAAGCAGTGAAATAAAATAAGAATGGAGAAGGTTATGACAAGCTATTCTGGAGAACACAATGCTTCGGTATCTACTTCAATCTATGTTAATGATGGATTTGACAGAATAAGAACACACTTCATGGTTGATTTCAAACCACAAACAAACAACGTGATAAAGGAAAATTTTGTAAACAAAATTGATAACAGTGTGATTCGGAGTTTTAGTTTGTTCTCTGCCTGGATGATAAAAAAAGAGACAAAGAAATTTTATAAAGCAAAAGTGAGTGGCAGCAGAGGGGAAGAATCAAAATCGACAAAATTATAACATAATGGGAAGGGACAGTGTTAAGAGAACCCGGTAAAAGCAAGTCCACATGTCACAAAGATTATAAATATTTCACGAACCCTGAAGGGTTTGCTCTATGTTGATATAGCTACGACTATTTTAAACAAAATTGTTTGCACCTATGGCTTTTAAACCGTAATATTTTTGTATCTGAGAAAAATGTCCAGTCCGGTATTCAGCAGCAGCTGTGATTAATTCACTTCAGGCGAGCGGTCGGCTCATTTACATCCATCATATAATAGGCCTACGACATCTGCGACCACACGCCTCAGCGACACTAACGATTGACGTGTCATCAGACATGAAACGTTAGATTCTTGTGTTTTAGTTCTGAAAACTCTACCACTGATAGCACAACGAAGTTCTTTTTCCCTTTTCACGTTGCTGTTCTGATCCTAAAGTAACACATAAACGTAATTAATGATAACTCAGGGCGGTGTCAGGGTTATTGTTATAAGTTCAAACGAGACACAGATCCCTTCTGTGTGAGCAGAAACGAAAGAACAATTGAGAACCTGTATCTTCATGTCGCGGATATAGCGGAGTTGGTAAATGGTTGCCTGGACAGCGCTGTGTTAGCAAGAGAGATTGCTTCTGTGTAAGCAGCGGTCGGATTATATCTACATGGAGTTAGTATAATCTTAGCTCCTTTGTTTGAAAAACATTTCAACTGTCTTATATTTGAATGTGATTATTGTTTTATTTGCAATTATTGTTTTCTTGCTTTGAATTTAATTAAAAATGTGATTATTTTTGTACTGCAGCACAAAAGTAATACAAAATCGGTTCTGTGATCCGTGTTCTTCACCGATACCGGGCATAGCACTGCCGTCCCTTTCAATAAAATAGAATCAAGTTGATTGTAAATATTCTCTCATAAAATCAGCAATTTATTTGGCGTCGCCCGTGTCCCCCGGCCGCGGCAGTCGAGAGCAAAGACGCGATCGAAAAAGCAATGGTACAAAAGCAGACTCGTTAGCGGCGATCGATTTCCATTCCCTTTCAATTCATTAGCGTGCGGCCGCCGGACCCCGCGCGGGGACCCTAAGTGGTTTTATCAGTTCCCACGGACAGCCCGGCCCTAACGAGACCGCCGCGTCTGATACGAGTGTAGCACAGCGCTTGCCGGAACAGCGGTTTGTGTTCTCACTCCTAGTTTGTATTTATTTCAAGAATTTGAGTTTATTATAAATAATGTCAATTATGGAACATAGAAAAGTCAACGTTTTATTGGGAATGTAACCTCTTTTATCCAAGTAGGTAAATACAAATATACACACAAACGTACATATCATAGTGAAGGTCCAAGTTTCCAGTATACATATTGCATACTATAAATAAAAGAGTCGAAGACCTGAAGAAATATGAAATACTACAAATAACTTATGTATTTTCCGTTTGAAATGTAAAAGTAATAGGAATATATTTCGCAAAACCACCAAAATGTGCGGCGCTAACGATTTCCGGGCTTCATTGAAACTTTTGGAAACTAGTTCAAAAGTCGTACCTTGAGTTATAAATCGTCCTGTGCGTAGGTGCGCCGCGTCCCGCTAAGACTTGTATTCTAAAGTTATTCCCTTCGTCAAAGTCACTTGAGGGTGACAAATAAAAAAACTTTTCCGTTCGGAAACTGGGTGAAGTGAGGAAATCCGAATTGATTTCGTCTTCGTTTCCCGCCGAGATGGATTTGTAATAGTTATTTGTTAGCGGCTGCCGGTTGTGGACTATTGTTGTATCTATATCTCCTTATGTTATTCATATAATCTCATTACATTTGATCAACCAAAATGTTTTCCATCCTTCGGAATTGTAACGTTAGAAATGAATAAATGCGTTAATTATAAATAAATACGAACTTGGGTGAGGCTAATAAAATTTATTAAACAGGTGACAGAACGCAGAAACCAATAAAAAAAACTCGGCGGACCAAATTTCTGCGGGCGATCGTTCCGTTAATTTTCCGCTTGTCCGATCCCTCGAAAATGATTTATGGACAAACAATTTCCATAATGCGATTGATGGAACCTTTGGCCATTGTTTTTGTGTAGGACTCTGCGATTGTGAGCTCAGGTGAGAGAAATACGAACCGATTCTTACATAAATAGTGTTTTGTTAGAGTTTTGCGTCCACGTCTTCTGAATTAATTATTGTTCACAAATAAATTACCGTTTATTTATTACGACAAATCTGGAGTATTTAAAACCCGAAGTAAAAACTATATATTTAGCATAAACTTAGGTAATTAACATAGTAATAGATTCCTTGTCGAATCTCATCGGAAATGTAAAAAATTATTTTCAGATTTTGTACGATAATACAACATGTTTTTACCCGTATTGTATAAATTTAGTATCTGTTTGAATAGAACATCAGTGCCGCTCCCGTCTCCCGAGGTCTATTAAACATTTTTCTATTCACATTCAAATAAGTCCTGGAAAGTGATCGACCAGGTGGAACCACGAATCAATCACCAGCTGCAAAAAGATTCAGTGAACAGAGTCGATTGAGTTTCACGTTTTACAATATTGCCTTATATAAGGCCTACAAGAAATTGAGCAAATGATATGCAAAGATAGAACTAAAATATATAATAACCGAGGCACAGAGGCCGGCTGCCGACGTCGCGGGTGGGGGATAACATAAATAAGGCGCGTGACGTCTTACATGAGAAAATTCCTTTGTAAAGAGCGAGGTGTCCGGAGCATATTAATAAGCTACTTATGTTTTAGAGCGACGCTACAAAGTTAACTGAAACAACGCTCAGGAGTTTACTGAACCCGGTCCAATCTCCGGAAACGGACTAAATGATATTGCAGTTTAAAGCGCCGGATTAATACACTAACACACAATGAGATAAACACTGGCAGAAAGCTGACTACAGAATTATATTGTCACTTTTTTTTAATACTTTCTAAGCTAGTGCTTGACCACGATGATGTTAAGTGAATATGCAGTCCAGGCTGGTGAGGCGCACTAGCTTAGTAAATACCTATTCACTCTATTCTTGAAAATGCCCACATTGTAATCGGCAGAAAACACAGACGCGGGCAAACTATCCCACTCCTTTACTGTACGAATAATGAAAGACGAAGCAAAGCGCTTCGTTCGGGTTTAGAGGGATGTTCGCAACAAAAGGATGAAATCCTGCAGTCCGTCTTGAAGCGATGGCGGAACGGGGAAGGGGGAATTAGTTCATGTAATTCCTGAGCACACTCTCATAATAAAGTCTATAGAAAACTGGTTCACTCAGAAGTGTAACGAATTTCGGCCGATAATTCCAGAATTATACTTAACAAATTAGTAGCTAGTTTATCAAATGAGCCGTGGCAGCTCAGTGTCCGGGCGGTTGCTTCAGGTTACATAGTAGCAACCCGAGTTCGATCATCGGTGTCGGCACCATCAATTTGTCCTTGGATTACGTAAATTATGTGCTAATTAGAAGTATATTTCCAATAATTTTATTTTAAAACATCGAAATCGGTTGTTGTGACATTGAGTTATTCGTACGTGTATTGCGCACATGTTCATTCAAACTTAAGACGTATGGTTTTTCTCATTGTCAGACTGAAATATATATAATGACCACAGGGGAATTACCAACTTTCAAATAAAAAAAGAATTATCCAAATTAGTTCACCCAGTCGAAATTATTTATTATTTAGGAACATACCAATTGAGATCCTCCTACTTTTTGAAGTCGGTTGAAAAGGCTCCCTTACATTTTTCAAGATGATAAACAAGAGAAGAGAGTAGATCATTTATAAAGTTGAACTTGCTTCTTCATCCCAATTACAAAAGCATCTTGAAATGAATAATCTTCTCAAGCCAGCCTCGCGCAGATACACATCGTACAACTTGCACGAACTTATAGTTCTATTTTCGCACGCGTATTCGTTTCGTTCACTTCAATGATAAACATTTATGATAAAAGTTGCAAATTAATTTTCCGCGAGTTAATACCGGTCGGGCTCAGCCAACCCTTCGACGGAGGCTGCAGGCGGCTGAAGTCTCTCAATCGGAAACTTGGGGGTCTTATCTTGCGGCTTCGAATTTTTAATTTTATTATCAAGATACAAGCTCCCACCACTTATTACATAACTTGGGGAAGTTTCCTCAAGTCGAACTTTATCGTGATGTTTACGCGTAATTCTCTGCCTTAAGTTGCCTCTTTATTAAAATTAGTTTTCCATAATCATTTATTAGGAAAATCATAATTTTATTACTGAGTCGGTGTTGATAACGAAGTGAATAGATTTTGAGAATGAGGTGATTACTGAGCAATTATACCAATATGCAAGATTCAAATAGAAGTCGCTTTGAAGATGACCCTGCATTATTCTTTCGGTCTTTTAAAGCTTGTTGCTTGCTTAGTAATTTAATATCCGAGAAAGAAGTAATTTACCTCAATCTCTGCCGCGCCTGCTTGCGTTATCGATCTCCTTTTGTTATTCAACAATTTCTCCAATCTCGAAAGAAGTTGCGAGCTAATAAAATTTCTCTTCGAACTACTTAAACTATCGATACAAAATAAATTGTTTGAAACAACGTTAACTCATGAACGTTATTGCTATACACAGTGCGGAAGCGGAACTTTAGGAATTTCTTTAATTAGGAGCTTAGCGTTTTGAAATTTTACTAGTTAATTTTTAAATATATTGTAAATTCGCAAAGTGGTACGGGATGTACGTGGGTGCGAAAAAGGCAAAAACCTTTAAAGAGCCGAGATGATCGCAAATAGTAAACAACAAACATACTACATTTCTGCTTTTTCCAGTAACACGCCATATTAATTAATGAAGTAATACTTCTCTACCCACGTTGCACTTGGGGAGTGAGCTGGTGAGCGCGTTACGAAAATTGTGGTTGGTAGATATAAGTTAATGAAGATAGAATAGAGAGAGAGTTACGTGATTGGGTCACAGGACGTGGTACACAATCAAGTTCTAAGTTTACGTTGTCTTATTGAAGAATCCGTCAAAATGGAACACGTGTCATTTGCGGCAAATACGCGGGAACACGGTCTGGCGGCCGGCTCCAGGGCCGGAGTGCTCCGGAAAGAGTTTGTTTGTGTGTATCTTGTTCCATGAGACGACTGTTTGTCTTGACGGAATATAAACCGCTTGATTACTGCGCCGACGCTTTATTTGAGTTGCGAATGAATAATCTTGTTGCCAAATACACGGCAGATGAAATGGAAACGCTGGTACAGTAGTGTTCTTATCTCGGAAGTCTTGTTTTCTTGCTTTACAATATCTTATTGTTGCAATCAATCACATACTTATCACTATAATTAAATGACAATCAAAAACCGTAATACCTAAATTAAGACTTAAAATCTTATCGAGTTCCACTTTAATGTCAAATTCCTGAAATTCTAGTACTTTACTAAACTAATACAGAAGACTGGGATGTTCATGGAACGTCCTATTGGTATAATAGCTTCAACGCTAACATTTGATTTTATTTTAAATGGACCCTGTCTACACCACCTGTATAGACAGGGTTAAAGGTTTTTTATACTTAAGTACATAATGAGCGGGACTTTGCTTAAATCTATTTGTTTTCATGACATCTTTTATATTTAGATGGCGATACACGTGGTTGATAAAAGAAATACCAGTTGTTGGCAACTATCGGAAACATTGTATTGTTTTATTAAATGAATTTTGCGACACATGGAGTAATGGAAGATAATATTTTTATTTATTACATGCTAACAACATGTTATAAACCAACACACACTCTAAGTTATAGAAAAATACATTCTTATATATAAGAATAAAGCAATAATAATAGTAATTCTACCAAGATTTTGATTTGTGCCTCAATGACGTAACAAAGTCAATATTTGCTAGAGTAGTACACAAGTGGCCATCCTCGTCGCGCATGCGCGGGCGCTGATAATTAAGAAGTATATGAATGGAATTTGTGGGGTATTTAAATCGTGATACAACTCTCTCGTGGATATATAGTTATACAACAGACCACTTTCGGTAGGACTTGTAAAATGGTAGCATTAATAATGGGGCGTGAAGTGAAGAAGAAGGTACCGACCAGTGAGCCCCCCGCGCTCCGGGCAGGACGACCGCTGCACGTCCTGCGGGACCTTCGTTAGCAACTTGAGCACGTCAATCTCTCCCGGATAAAGAGCCGCGAAAGTTAATTAATAGCTTTTTCAAGTCACTCGACATTTTGTCATTTTAAGTAAATGCTCGATCAATGTTCTTGTCTTAAAACATTGTTTGACAATTACCACTGACAGATACTATGACTAAAGTAAGAAATTATAAGTGTACTAATTAATATATATTTTTTTTATTTATTGTTATTTTTTAAATGAAAGTATAAGCTTCTTGTAATTTAGAAAAGTTACTCCTTTTATCACCTAAGACAGACAGACAAACATTGTAATCTATAAATATCAACGTCATTACACCGAGATGATATCTTGTGTTCAGTTTCTCTTGGCTGCTGTTCAGTGCTGTCTCCCTTCTCCTATTTAATTACATTTTTGACCTTAATATTTTTTGCCGTATTATTTTGCGAATTCAAAGAGTAAACAAGAGACGAAACAAAAACGAGTATTTGAGATAAATCGTACTCTTAAATATACTCGTGGAATTGTACTAAATGTTTTAAATGGAACGATAATTACACAATTATTCGAGTCTTACAATTAAGAGTATAGTACTTACCTATAAGAGTATAGTAGTTACTTAGTATTTGGGCTTTTACAATGACAAATACATTACTAGGATTTGTAAATACCACAAGGTAAAAGTGTAACGACGTCGGGGGAAGCTTTGTGTGCAGTTAAATGGGCAAAAACTTGTAATGCCTCAGAAATTGAGATTTTATGCACAAGTTTTTTTCAACTGGGAACTAGGACGTAGCAAGCGAGGAATAACTAATCACCTAACTATTACAAATATACCAATTGGACTAAGTCCCCGAAAGACGCCCCGGTGCTACGGCGGCCAAGATCTTCAGCTAAATCCTGTCTCCATCTGAATGCATTACTCTACAATTTTTGTCTATCCATCTAACGTCGCACAATACACAATACAGCCAAACAATAAGACTCTTAATGAAACCGTCTGCCGAATAAAAATCCGAGGTGGAAGTGCGAAAAAGGAATCAATCGGAGGGCATTTTCAATTTGCAGCGAGTCGCGGCGCGCCGCCACAAACTCATAAATAAAGTTTTTACCAAACCAATTCCAATGTCGGCTTCATTCTCGCGCCGTTGATGTCAGAGCAGGTTACCAACTCATTTTCCAGTTCTTTTAAAGCTTCCGTATAGTCCATGACTGACGTAATGTGACGCAGAATTAATATAATATAACTATAGCTGCATTAAGGCGGACGAGCAATTACCATCTGAGCCTCAGCTACGGCTCAGATGAACCGGTGTCCGGGCGCTTGCAGCAATTTCATTAGAGTCGGTACTAGCGATGACGTGTGTAGGGTCCGCCGACGAATGCTCATGGCATTGCTAACAGAAGTGCATAAAGGTTTTCATTATTATTCAATGCGATTTTACGCCGGAACTCTGTAATAACTCCACAGAATCATCTCCCTTAGAGCGTCACTCTAGCGCGACAGCATTCTAGTCAACAGCACCTGAGTGGAGCGGACCACGCCTTAATCAGATGCTATAAATGGGTTGCAGGTGTGAGGTTACAGGCAGTCTTAGCTGCCACGTCCAGCGAAACAGAAGCAAGCATAAATAAATCTGCTAGACATTTGTGTTATACAAGGCTCGGGGCAAGCCGAGAGATAAATTCGGCTTCAAACAAAGACAGAAATTAGCTGTGTAATGTTTGATCTGTTTCATTACAATTAAATGTTGTTGACTACGTTTCGTATTATATTCAAAATTCATAACAGTACAAAATATAAAAATATCTTATTCATCATGGTAGAAAATTTTGGATTTTCTGGATTTTTAAAAAGGAATGACGACACACAGCAGACATTCTCTGCACAGTTCCGTTTTAATTTAGCTGTACTTCCATCAATTTTAAAACGAAATTACACAAATCAGCCTGGACACAAGAGATGAAAGATAAATTGAAAATATAAATTTATTTCACAGTGTTGTAGAAAATGACTTTTAATTGTTTATTTATTTGTTTCAGGTAGTTAAATTTTAAAATTCTGTACAATAAGCTATGTAAGTACTAAACTGCGCGAAGTAACGTATGTAGGTCTAATACTCCTGCTTCCAGCTATCACAAGTCTACTCGTGAAGTATACGCAATCGCTTTACAATATCCTATTCCAAGTCTGATTTAAAATACCCACATAAATACCCATATAAATATTTACTGAATTAATATAATCGCCATCTGTTGAAAATACATCCAACCGCTTTAGAAATGTAATCCTGGAATTAAAGAAAATGTCTTTAAGTATATTTACTTGTTGGTGTAAGCGCCATCTATTGCATTTTTGTTGTACTAAAATAAATTTCTCATTCAACCGTTTCAGAAGTTTCCTTGTTGAACCCTTAGATGGCAGTAGTTTAATACTTTAAATGTTCTTCGCTAATTGGCTATTTGGAAGAATACTTAACAATAATTTAGTTAAAACTGTATACATTTGTAATACTAAAGAATGAAGATTTTTAGTGAACTGAAAAATAATCTAAGAATAAATATATTACACAATATAAAAGTATAACACATTGTAATTTTGTTCCTATTATTGAAAAGTGTTACTGATGTTTAAGTCTGTGATGTGTATAATTTACGAGTAAAAACAAAAATCTACTTCAAATCCATTCAAACATCAAAATACTTCCATATCTGTGCCCATTCTTGTTAAGCGTAAATACATAGTCTTGGTAATAAGACTAGGTAACTACTCCCTCCAGTAGTCCTGGATTCATAGAATAAGGCTACGATATCCACAGCGTGTCCTAAAATGCCACTAAAGTCTCCTGGCGACAAGTACGTGTGGGTCTTTGTCGTCCGCTACAGTGTAGCAAAGACAAAGACCCGTGAAGAAGTCGACACTGGTGGTCTCGTGTCGCCTTAGCACTGCGAGAATGCTGAGGGAGGGAGTAACCTCCCTGGGACGTGCTCCAAATGCGTGCCACTAGATATCCCGGAGCGCCTCGCTATGCACTGCAGAGTGCCACCAATATCGCAGAGAAAATATTTTAAAATGGTTTAAAAAATAACAATTGTTACCAGATTGGAAGGATATCAATACATCGTTCTATATGACTGTTATGTTAAAACAAATGAACGGAAACAATTTCGAATTCTCTCTGAAGAAAACGGAACTGTAGAGGAAAGTCAATTATATTACAAGTCACGGATGAACTTTGAAACGTATTTAATTAAAATGAACGCAGTGGGCGGGAGCTTGTTCAAGTTATTCATGAGAGCCAGTTGTTGGAACTTCATCTTGGATTCAGCGCTGATACGACCAACTGGGAAATCGAACTTGGAACTTTTATTCCTGGAAACGTAAATACATTTAAATATTCTACGCTAATAAAAAACATCTTAGCTTTAGAGATTTCGAATATGGATACGTACGACACAATGATCGCTTTGTTCTGGACGTTCCTCTTAAATTTTTAAAGAGATGAAGCTTGTGCCGTAGTATTCCATCGTCCGTATTGCTGCGTACTGCTACGAAGTGCAGTTCTTCACAAAAAGAAATATGAACAACACATATTTTTAAGAAAGAAAACGTTGTTAAGAATGCATCATTACAAGCCGAATAATATTTATTGTGTGAAAATAATAAAAAAAATCTCTTAATTTAAAATAGATTTATCAAATAACATCGACCCTTAGTTTAAATATAAAAACCATAAATTTCTTTTTATTTTTTTAATTTTCATTCAAATATGCATTATTTTACGAGTAATAATATTTAGTAATGAAATTTAGAACAGCGCCATCTGTGATATAATATTATAACTACAATAACATTTAAGGAATTCTGAATATTTTAAATCCCCTCGGAGATCATAGATGGCGCGTTAATATACACAACAACCAACGATCGCCATCTTTCGTGAAATAGTATAAAACAAGGTAAAACATTTGAATTGTACCCGCTAGGTGTCACTGATTCTTTAGTAGTTAGTTTTATCGTCGTTCTAATAGATGGCGGTATAGCCATAGTATTTACGAAACAATTTATTCTATTCTCTTCTTTCGTTGTAATAGACCTTGTTCTGATGGACGCAGTCACCTTATAATTTTAAGTGTCTGCCTGTAAAGGAGTTGGGGTGGTTGGTAGCACTCGTGTATGTTTGGGAAATTTGTAGGCGGCGATTTACTTACTAGGTGAACCTCTTGCTCGTTTGCCAGTTTTCTTTTGGAATTAATCAGCTGTTATGGTATAATGCATGCGTGGAATAGATGGAGATATCTTTCGCCCTTTTATAAAATTGTTTATAATCGGATAGATAATTTTTAACAATTAAAGCCAAGATCAGTAAAAACATTGGACCACATACAGTGTACTGAACGCATCAAAAGACTGTCCTTCAGTCTTTTGATGCGGTCAAACTGATGTACTGTTAATTTTTAAGGCGATATTGCTCTGGGAATATTTTATATTTATGTTATTAATCGAAATTAATTAAATTTAGTATCTTATGTACTACATCGCCGTCTCCGAACGTTGAAATTCAGGCTTCAAAGTATTTGGAGACGAACGAAGCCGCGGGTGTATTTCCTCCTGCTCGTGTAATTAATGTAGAAGTTGAAGGAGTCGGCAGCTGAGCACACACTGGAGAGTAGTCGAGATTCCTCTCCGGCGTCTGCATACTTAATCCCTTGTTGCAAATTATGACAGCGAGGCGCAGTTTGCATAAACGATCGACGCTTTCAAAGCTGACACGATTTGATGCTCCGGTAATGAACTGACTGTTATACAATTTGTTTTTAACAATTACATTAAAAATGTAAAGTAACGCGATGTGTCCTATTCATGTGACGTCATACTGAACTTTGAAGTTGGAAATGTCCTACATTCAAAAGCCCCTACATTCCTTCAATCAATACATGGTCTCTGTTCTAAGACTGTCCACCATAATCTTTTTTTTTTGTTGACGGGGAGGAAATCTTCAGAAAGATACCCCGCCTTCTGGGGGGAAGGCGGCGGTTATGTGGGGTTCTTACCCACTAAAACCTCCCCGGTGGTGGAGGCTCCGGGATCTCCAGTGGAACGCACCGGAGCCCCTCTGCACTGTGCTCAAGGAGGGCACGTCCCGGGGGGGGGGTTACTCCCTCCCCCCCTGTGCCCTCGCAGCGCAAGGCGACACGGGCCAGCCGATGTCGCCTTCTTCCCGGTTCCACATTGGTGGACGACTCAGGCCCCCACCCTTGTCGCCCAGTGAACCCGAGGCCCCTTTTAGTCGCCTTATACGACAGGAAGGGGATACCGTAGTCTTATTCTTGAGAGCCCAGAACTACAGGGCTGGTCCACCATAATCTGCCTTGACCCGTCAACCTGTTCTTGTAGTTATCCTGGACAAGCAGTATTCCTTATCCCAGAAATACTAATTACCTACCTAAGTTAGACTACTATTACTATAGGTTTGCTTTTGGATCCGATGGTCAGCGGGCAATGATATTGTCGCCGTGATCGAACATCTCTTTCACCTTGTCAAGATTTCAATGAGCGCGCCGGCGTCTCGCCTATAGTATTGAGATCGTTTAATATCTGACTGAGGTCCTTTAGTGATTTACTCCATAATCTCAATCATTGTATCATCTTTCGCAAACTGAAGCTATAACTTTGACGGCTGGATCTCTATCCTGTTTCTCCGTATGTTATTAAATATGTATCATACGAATAACACAAGCGCCCAAATACTGCATCAAAGCAGGTACAAAATTTTCTTTGAGCTTTCGCTTTTGAGTTCTCGTTATTTATGAACGAACTGTGGTATCGTCGAGCCCGATTCGGTCCTAATCAAAACTGCTTCGATGGCGTATTTATTATAACAATTCATCAAAAGAATTACACGCGCTTTAGAAATGCTCTCAAAGGACCGGCCCGGAGCTTTGTGCGAGTCATTGCTTTTGACACAAGTCGCGGGAGCGTGAGATAATTCGACTGACAACAAACGATTGTCTCGCGAAACAAACTGTTTTATCAAATATTATAATTGAAGGAAACGGTTCAATGGTTGTCCTTTGTTGTGATGACTTCTTGAAGATGTTTTTGAACTTTTGCAGCTCGATGTTGACCATTTAGGTATCGCTTTATAATTAATTAAACGTAGATAATAATAATAATAATCTTGCAACCGTGTTCTCTTATATATTAACATGGAAGGCAAATATCCGGACAGGGATCTGTTATGAACAAAATTTAACCGTACTGCTTCGATGGAGAGCTAGATTACGATTTTTGGTGAAAGCCTCTGCTAGCATTAGTTCCTGGTATAAATATTAGCTAACTAAAATTTATTTGATATCGTATAAATTTTTGCCAGTCAAGGTTGATAAAAAATAAAAATCATCGGCTATGCCAAAATGGGAAAGATAATGGATTTAGATCTTGGTTAAAGGCAAGTTTTCTACCACCGTAATCTCGTATGAACTTAATATATATGGATGGAGATATGTGGATGGTATCTCTTTATATGAAAACAGTGCGCAGAGACCACTTGATAGCTTGTGACGATGGCGTTGCCCGGCGTCTTGCAGGAGTTACTCTTGAGCAGCAATTCGTCTGCGCTCGTTATTTTGCAATATCAGGGGACACGTCTTGGCAACTCAGTCATTTTGAAAGCGCCTTCGAATCGGGGTACAGTCAGCGCTGGATGACGGGACCGCTCTCGTAGACAGCAATATTGCTTTTAAAGTGGTTAGCAAAAAAAAGGAAAGCATTATACCGTAAATTCACCTAAATACAAGGAAAATAGGAAAAAGGATTTACTGGATGGAAACTGATTTCGTCTAACGAGCACTCGTTACACGAAATCAGTTTCGGGCGCATCCTCTGAACGTGTTTGTTATAATATTCGTTTACGTAAAAAACGTATAAAGACAAAGGCGGGACCTTTTCCCTGTCACGAGCACAAAGGAACAAAATATAAAGGGAACAGTAAATTTTATATGTGCGCATTAGGATCGATGCGACAGAGAAGTGAGCACATCGGGAGGAGATAATACTCCGCCTAAGGTGGCTGGGCGTCTGCCAGACTTAGATAAATGATACCGCCCGGCATCGCGGAGCCACGGTGCGCTCGGCCTGCTCTCGGATGCGGTGCATTTTTGAAATTATTATGAAATACTTAAGCTTTTGAGTGGGCTAGTTCGCCCGACTTTTCGCTTACAGAATAAGCCACTTGTCGCCGGACGAAATGTGTGCTCTTTTATTTTTCTATTTTGAGAAAAATTAAAAAATGGCAGGATATCGCAGACAAACCAGCGGCACGAATAGGTCAGCACGATCAATTTAGTTGAAGTGTGTTAATCTAGTTAGTGAGGTGCTAGGGACCCAACACTTCACAACGCACTTGCAGTCCGTTTAGTGGGTGTTTACGAGCGAAGGGATCACGTAACAGAACATGACATGCTCATTTGCACCCTACTTTAATAAAAAAGTCCGAAAACGCATAAAAGCTACTACAACAATGCCGCGTCCATAATTTATGCATTCATGTCAAATCGAATGATCGCCGTGATCCCCCCTCGCATCTCCATAATCGGCTCGATATAATGTCCGCGATATTATTTGGTTATGACGCACTAAATGTTTGCCTTAATCCTATTACCCGTGGCTCATAGCCATTAGCCTCAGAGATTTGGCATCATGACCTATTAAGTTAATCTCTTAACATTAATCGCTTGATTTACGAGCCGGCGCTGCGAGCATTTATCATAGCAGAGCTCTCGCCGCTGACATCTCAAGCAAGGAGGGACACATGAACATGACGGCGAACTAAACATTGACGTACATAACATATTCATTTTATTTTATATTTATGCCGATGAATCAGAACTAATTTCAATCTTCCTCTTCTAGCTCATGTTAATACAGATATTCGTATTCGTTACTGGATTATTTACGGAGCTTGTTTTCGAGCGGTACTTGATTGTCTTTGAACATTAAATGCCTTTTATTTCAAACCAATATAATCTATAAAATTTAGTATTATATTACACACGCAATAATAGCTTTTTTAAAATTTGTAATATATAAAATGAAACCAATGAGCTACAAACAGGGACAAAATACGCGAGATATTGTACTTTCACTGTAACTGAATTATTATCAATCAATCCACTGTGAACAAGATTGCCGGACACACAGATTAACAGCCAATTGCCGAGTGAATAGGACAGTTAAGGTAGGGCGTTGGCGCCGCAAGAGTAACGAGCGGAATTAGTGAAAGTGTCGTGGACAGAGTGAGAGTTTTTTCCAGTCAAATATATTACCCGTGGCTCATAGCCATTAGCCTCAGAGATTTGGCATCATGACCTATTAAGTTAATCTCTTAACATTAATCGCTTGATTTACGAGCCGGCGCTGCGAGCATTTATCATAGCAGAGCTCTCGCCGCTGACATCTCAAGCAAGGAGGGACACATGAACATGACGGCGAACTAAACATTGACGTACATAACATATTCATTTTATTTTATATTTATGCCGATGAATCAGAACTAATTTCAATCTTCCTCTTCTAGCTCATGTTAATACAGATATTCGTATTCGTTACTGGATTATTTACGGAGCTTGTTTTCGAGCGGTACTTGATTGTCTTTGAACATTAAATGCCTTTTATTTCAAATCAATATAATGTATAAAATTTAGTATTATATTACACACGCAATAATAGCTTTTTTAAAATTTGTAACATACAAAATGAAACCATTGAGCTACAAACAGGGACAAAATACGCGAGATATTGTACTTTCACTGTAACTGAATTATTATCAATCACTGTGAACAAGATTGCCGGACACACAGATTAACAGCCAATTGCCGAGTGAATAGGACAGTTAAGGTAGGGCGTTGGCGCCGCAAGAGTAACGAGCGGAATTAGTGAAAGTGTCGTGGACAGAGTGAGAGTTTTTTCCAGTCAAATATATTACCCGTGGCTCATAGCCATTAGCCTCAGAGATTTGGCATCATGACCTATTAAGTTAATCTCTTAACATTAATCGCTTGATTTACGAGCCGGCGCTGCGAGCATTTATCATAGCAGAGCTCTCGCCGCTGACATCTCAAGCAAGGAGGGACACATGAACATGACGGCGAACTAAACATTGACGTACATAACATATTAATTTTATTTTATATTTATGCCGATGAATCAGAACTAATTTCAATCTTCCTCTTCTAGCTCATGTTAATACAGATTTGTATTCATTACTGGATTATTTACGGAGCTTGTTTTCGAGTCTACTTGATTGTCTTTGAACATTAAATGCCTTTTATTTCAAATCAATATAATGTATAAAATTTAGTATTATATTACACACGCAATAATAGCTTTTTTAAAATTTGTAATATATAAAATGAAACCAATGAGCTACAAACAGGGACAAAATACGCGAGATATTGTACTTTCACTGTAACTGAATTATTATCAATCAATCCACTGTGAACAAGATTGCCGGACACACAGATTAACAGCCAATTGCCGAGTGAATAGGACAGTTAAGGTAGGGCGTTGGCGCCGCAAGAGTAACGAGCGGAATTAGTGAAAGTGTCGTGGACAGAGTGAGAGTTTTATTCCAGTCAAATATATTACTCCGTGGAGCGTGAAAAGGATTATGAATAATAATTGCTCTGGTAAGCTTTTTTCCTTACTCTTAATATTTTTAATAGGACTTACTATTATTCAATCATTTGAAATATAAACTGTCCAATTTCCAATAGACTCACTCGGCATCGAAGTTTGGTTTTTCCTATCAAAATTCTTGTTCAGCATATCCAATTAATCTTAAGTAATCAGTAACTGATCAGCAACAAGTTGCGCTCTTGTACTAAGCTACTTATAATTTAATAAATTTAGTATATTATTTTTTTAAATAACAATGTTACCAAGATTTGTTTAATAAATATTACTAACATTCTTGCTAACCCAAATGAACTTAAGCTTGTGTTAGGAGATTGGCGTCGATAGTCGAATGGTAAATTTGAACCCACGACCCTATGTTTCACAGACCGTACGGTCTGTGAAACATACTACGTCAAACCATTAGGCTATTGCTGCTTTTATAAATTGGAAAATTAAGGTCACTTTCAATAAAAAGAATATTTTGTAATTATAAAAATTCACTCTACATTTATTACACAGGAAAAATGTGCAATATCCTTCAAATTGGCACGCAGTTAAACTTTTTGTTAAACAATCTATCGTCCTCCCAAGCATAGAACTTAGCGTGGCGGATGAGTTCCAGGGAAGAGGTGATGTCATCGCTCCGGGGCCCCCGCACCTGTTGTGTCATTTCCATTTGATTGGACCGGGAGTAATCACGGTAATGTCATAGCATGCCGACATAACGTTAACATTACGTTCAGCTCAAGTATAAGACGTATTATGAATTACAGCAATAATTATACGATATACTTCCTCTGTATATTATAATTATTAAACAGTTAAAATAGTTCCTTAAAGTTATAAAATCATATTCCTTTAGCAAATGAATAATGAATTTCTTATTTAGATCAATTAAAGAAAAAAGGATAAAATAAAAATGATAATGAAATTCCACTTTAATTCCATCGCTCACACTGATGAGCCCGCTCGTGTAGCTCGCCCCGGCGTTACAGCATTACATTAATTTGAGCAAACGACTCACGTAGCGCCAGTGCTACGCGCTACGCGCTACACGCTACGCAGTCCCTCATTTCGTTTACATTAATTAAATGAAAATAACTACGCATGTCTCATTTTCTTTACCCAGAATATGTCAGCTTTGTGTTTGCACGTGACCCTTCAGAGCATTAGGGCGGTGAGTTTAAATTAATTATTCATTTACATACTTTACTTTTGTATTAACTAGTTCCATGAATCTCGATGTAAGGTGTACAACGCGTTACATCAAAATTAATAGAACTAACTATAACCTTTGGATATACTAATAATTTTTATTACATTTAGATTTCACACTTGACAATAATACCGGCCGAGCTAAACTTGCAGTGTGGAACTACCTTGGTGGTACATAACTCGTTTGATACATTACGCATACTTCATATCTAGAATATTTGGTCGTTTAGCTACGAAGCTATGCTTCATGAAGCAAAAAAATATGAATCAAAAATCTATCTATTATCTAATTAGCTGTTCACTTGGTAACATGCAAGCATCATGTTAACTTCATTGTACATATTAACAAAAATCTATACAGGTTTGATGTTACTGCTGCCAACATAAATTGAATAATCATAACTAAACAACCGGTTACCTATATTAAGTGGATGAAACTCAATACTGTTAAGCTGTATTTTTACAACGGTATTTTCGAAAGGAGTCCGTTGAGGTGTAACATAAATATTAGGTCCTAACATATGAAATTGACGTATAAATTAGTAATTGGAATTCTTAACCAAAGGAGATATTTGAGATCAAAGTGGCCAGTAAGACAAAATGCCAATGTGATATGTAATACCCACTACTATCTGTAGCGATTGTTAGCTGCAGAACCGCTTCCCGGCCAACTCATTCTTATTCCCTTTTCGCTAAAGATTATTCCGGAACGGTACAGAGGCGGGACGTGACTCACGCGGGATATCATTCACAATCGGCGCGACTTCAAACAAACCCTTCCGTAACGAAATATCGAATTATTCGCATCTATTTCGCAGCCGTCAAAAGAATGAATGACGCAAAAGATATCAGAGGATCTCTGGGGAGGAGCATTAATATCCCTCAAAAGCATTGTTTGGAGAGGACGGCCCAGATTTATCTTGTGGGGTCGTTGCCCTGCGGTGATAAAAAAAGCCGTCCCACCGAAGCTTCTTTATCCTAAGCAAATAACGCTCAAATTATTTTTGCAGTTTCTTCTTGCGTGTGATCGTTCGTGTTTCATCAAATATTTCTTCTCTTCTCAATAAGGCTTAAGTTTACTTCGCATTGTTTTGATTATTACCGGTCTTATATAACATATTTTATTAATTGCGTAAATAAAATCCATCCAATCATTATGTTAATATTTTGGTGAGTCTCGACAGCTCGTTGCGTGAACTCTTAACGCAGACAGCGGTCCTGACCCCAGACAACATTCGCCAATACCTTTCAGAAGTTTCTAAGCACTGTCGAAATTGATAATGCAAACAATATATGAATAGCATATTTTTATCGAATTCTCATGTACTAATTTGAAAAAGTATGCCAATAACATATGAGCTCTTGTCAAAGAGACGAAAGAAGAATGTCGCTACTCGTCCGCACATCCGCCGTCATAGATAAGCATTTACTATTACATTGTAGTTACACGTGTAATTAGAATAACTGCAACAACGGATGTTGGCCAAGGGTTTCGTCCGTAAGAACTTGTTGAATTCTTCCCGCTCCATGTGATCGTGACGTGGTGCTGAAGAAGCAAATCCGCCACATAGCTCTCACCGCGCCCTACCTCCTAGCATCAGGTAAGCCGTAAGCCCGCTTACTTAAATAATATTTGTAAATCGTAAAATGTCGACGAAGCGACATGAAGTAGCTGTATTTACGCCGGTTCGCTCCTGAGTACGTCGACTTTTTTATTGGATTAGATGTACTTCAAGAGCTGTTTGATGAGAGTTTGTTTACGTTCAGATCAATTCTATATGGTAAAATCCCTACGGATAGTTCGTACGCGTTTAACATTTGATTTGAAGTAGGTTTTAGTTTTTGATCGTAAATGTACTTGTTAAAGATGGATTTCGTGACAGCAAGTCACGCGGTGTTGCGAATGATCCGGACATACATAGTCACTTAATAATTGCTCCATTGTTTTTCCTCTTGTAATATAGAAAAAATATAGGAAGGCTATATAATACGACTATACATACTTTAGTAAGTAAAAAGAGGAAAACAAAACAGTGGATTCATTTCCGGGGCATTTCTTTCGTGTTTTCTCTTTCCGTCAACTCTGTGTAAATTAAAGAAGAATGAATCCTGACTTCACTCGTGGGAGTCATAATTATCCTAATGTAATCGTATTTAAATAAACATAGACATAGTTCTACGGAACAGAACAAAATTCTCGCTTTTCGTCGCGCGCCCTCTCCATTTATTTTATGCCACCCTGGGGGTTAATAAAATCTTAAATCTGTTGTGTTGTTTAGAATTAAATGTGGAAGAGTTTTTTACACTTTGTATTAAGATTTATTGCCGTGAAATACGTGGTCTGGTGTGGAGTAACACTCCGTAGTGAATATGTAAATTGCTCAATTCCTGACGTCGGTACTGGTTTATCGAGCATTACAGAACCCAGAGAGCGCAATTATTGGAATGTTTCAATAAAAACACTTTTTAAAATAAGACAAAGTAATAACATGTAGCACATGTTATATGTCGATGACAGCTCCAGTGGATGTGCGGTTAATTTAATAATTGGACGGTTTCCAGAATTAATTGAACCTTTATTTATATGTTTATTTATTTTGATACCTTAAGTTAAGTTTAAGTTTTATTTATATTATTATTATAATTATATCTTATGTATGTATTTTTTTAAAGAATGTTAACAATATTTATCTGTACAAATACTACTAAAAATTTTGTTGATTATTCTAAGCTTAAGGTTGTGCTAGGAGATGGTTCACGTCAATAGTAATGGTGGACTTTGACCTTATGTGTTGCAGGACGTACCCTAAACAATTAGGCTATTGACGCTAACAATAATCCTTATAAGGGGCCTCGTAGTAGGGAAATAAAACATTTAGTTATTGTGCCGGTAACCGTATATGTAACACTTGATGCTATACATATATGACATATATAATTCTATTTTATTAAGACTTACGTCTTACCTCTTTTCATCATAAAAAGAATGTGAAACACCACGACACGAATTTCATGACACACGTGACATATTTTTGGAAGGTTTAGTAGAAATAGCGGAAAATAGAAACAATTTATCATAGGAAAAATCGTTAGCAAATCATATTCCGATAAAAAACTGAGCGCCAGATAAAAGGCATCGGATAAAAAAATTAAGAGGAAATCCCTCCGGGTGCGGGGGAGGACCACGGGGAGAGGAGGGAGAGTAATGAACGTATTCGTAGCCCGCTCATATTATTTTATCTACATTCACCCTTATTTTTTGCGACGGCTTGTGGGACTTGGCCTCGATTGAATGAAATGAGCGAGTTTTATAATAAAACTACTTATATTTTCGTTAACTATCAATTAACAGCAAATTCATAGATAATTCTTTCTTAGTATTTTTAATAATATTTTATATACAATTAAGCCTTTAGCGTTTGATTGATTAAGGAACGGCTAATATTTTACATCATATGATTTAAAAGGTGAACAGCAAGTTGATTCTTGTATTCATTGTCGTAAAAAATAAAAGAAAAGTTGCCAAGTTTCTTCTTGTCCTCTTCTCAACAAGTGTGAGCAACAGATTCAATAGGAATGTTACTGTTAGTCTCTTCGGGCACTTCCACCAATTCCAACGGTTGCCAAAGTTGCATTTACAGCAAAAGCAACCGACCAAGCCGTGGCTCGGCCCTTCGGGCACTTACGGATCGGAATGCGTAACATAGTAACCGCCCAAGCCGAAGTTACCTCTCACCGAGGGGACTCTTGTGTCGAGTTACTAGCGATAGAGATTCAGACTAAGCAACCTATGTGTTGTGCTTCTCAATCCGACGCAGCACTAAAAGTACGCTTTTCTGACTAATAGTTCTTACTAGACTAGTTCCTTAGAAAAAAAGGATGTCTGTAGTGTAGGAGCATAAAATTGACGTAGCAATTAAACACTTGACTCTTTGACAGCTGTAACAGTTTATTGCTGGTCAATATGGCCGCGCGCAGCGCGGGCGCACCCACACACATATACATCAGTGTCACAAGTAATCGTAAATGGAAAATCTGGGCTCGTAGACTATAGAAGACCGACCACCATGTATGTTGGTTCCAAGTTTATACTCAATTCATTTATGGTTTGTGAGCTCTATTGATATCCAGTAACAAACAAAAGCACTCATGCCGACCAACCTGAGGGAAAGTTCCAGATTATGGATTTCCATCTTTTACAGGCCTGGTACAAATAAGTGACAATAAATAAAAACAAAGTAATTAGTAAGTATACAAAGCAGATCAGAAATTAAATCTTAATGAAGATTCAGAATGTTTGCACATTTCGATATGCAATTAAAAATTAATTACTTTAGCGTTCCGAGCGGTTAATACGTAGACAAAATCAAGTTTCGAAATCAGCGAATGTAATTGCATTGTACTGACAGTGCGCGGCTTGCCGGCCCGGGGTATAGGCTGAGGTGACGATATTGTTTTGGCCAATTTTTATAAAACCAAAGAAAGAATTTGAAAATTAGAAAACATTTTACCTGTAGTCCAACATTTCTTTTTCTCTCTTTTCTTATAGTTTTCTTGAATACGTATGAATGCGAGTGATTATAGAATACAACGATAGGAAAAAAATATTGTTTTATAGATATGGAAAAGATTGACCTGTTGTGAGAGGTTAGAAAATTTGTAAAAGAAACTATTTTTCCCATTTGACAACAGTCCTTTGACAATAGTCCTTTGACAACAGTCCTTTGTCGCCACCTTCTCAAATGTGTACCACATTCCATTCCACTCGAGTAGGTGTCAATACGACAATCTGATTCCTATTCCGGGCGCCATTGATGATCATTTTACAAGTACTTTAAATATTTTTAACGGCAGTGATAACCACGTCTGATGAATACCTTACATAATAAAGGATTGTATAAACGGCAAACAGCCGGCGCTAATTGATGTTTCTTTCTTAGATTATTTACTCATGAAATTTGTACTCAATGGATAGATGTTGAGTACATCTAGTACGCAGTGACATTTGACGTAGTATCCCGGTCAGTACCGCCGCTCTTCTCTCGCCTCTTGTGCCATGTATAACACGGGATAAAGTCGCTGTACGTGCGGCATTACCCCGGTAAGTAAATTGCGCCGCGAGTCCGGCCGGCGCGCACTTTTGGACCTCATTACATGTAATAGACGGGCTTCTAATCTGATTCACGGGATAATGTATGGCGAGTCATTTGGGAAATATAATTTATTGAGTCGATTCCAAAATACAAGGGTACAAGAAAACTGGATCAGAGATCCACTTTGCCTTTTATATATAAAACCTAAGCCTTGTTATCTTCTTTTTATATGATTTTTTGTAATTAAAATAACCGCCTTTAACTACATGCATATGAATGTATGATACGGTACCGATATCAAAATAACATTATTTACAATTTTTGTGTCTGGCTGTTAATTCCGGCTAATCTCTGGAACGGCTGGACTGATTTTGACAGGATTTTCACTGCTAATGGCTGTTGTAATAAGGAGTAACTTAGGTTTTTATTCAAGAAAAATATAAATAAATACTTTTTAATCAAAGATTTAAAAAGATTTAAAATAAAAACAAAATAAATAAATAATGACAAGGAAAATTTGAGAAGTGAGTCAGGGTCTGCAGAGGGAGTGTTAGAGCAAATTGACGTGCTGGAGAATGGTAGGCAGAGAGAATGCGTTATCGACGATTATGTATGAGTAGATGTATGACTTTGGCTGAAGGGAAAGAGTAGTAATTAGTGGAAGTTCAGTAATTGACGGGTCCGGGAGTTCACGTTCTGCATTTGACATGATAAAATATCCATTCCTTACTCGGTCACCCTGTTTATTTTCCTTAAAACCTAGATTTTCTAGAATAAGTAAATGTATTAATTCATGACGCTTTTTTAATTTACGCAATTCCTCCACTGAGCGCTGTACAGGCGGCTCGGCTCGCGCGGGTCAAGTGCGCGCCGCTAAACGAGTTCCATTTTCAAAATTAAAAAAAACTGTGCAAATCAAAAGGTTTGACCCACTTGCACTATTTGAGTGCAACTGGAGCGACAATAGTTTTGTAAAGGAACACGAGCTGAGCCCAGATGTCGAGAGCCCGCCGCACGCCGCACGCCGCCTCTCACACCGCAAGAGCGTTTTTTGTGACGAACGTACACAGATTAGTCAGAGAAGCTTACTTTGACTGTTGACACCAGACCGAGAGATGGCATAGCTTGCTTAGCCTGAACCTCTATTGTTAGTAACTCGACATAATGGTACCTTAAGCGGTTACTTCATTTTGCGTAAGCGTTCAGATCGGATAGTGTGCGAGAGGGCCGAACCACGGCTCGGTCGGTTGCTTTTCCATGGATAAACTAAGGGATATTCGACAGCTACACTATCGACTAAATGAGAGGATTAAACAACTATGGCTCTTTCTTTTTTGAAATACTTTACCAAATGCATTTGAGCTTAACATTAGCTTAACCTTAGTTCTTTTTCAACCGACATCACACAAAGAGGAAGGTCTCAATTCATCTGTTTGTTTTTTTATGTAACTTCGGGCCGGGTGAACCGATTTATTTCGATTCGATTGATCCTTTTTTTATGTGAGAGATGGACTTCGGGTGTGGTCCCATCCTGACAATGTCATTCATAAGAAAACCGCATAAGACTTACATTTTCATTAATTTGCGCCTTAAATGGACGAATAACTCAATATCAATGGATTTTTGGACGGAATGTACTTCAAGAGTATTTTGATGAGAGTTTGATTAGGTTCTTATTAATTCTATTTATATTCCTACGATAATTCGGAAATACAAAGAGGGCATCCATACGTAATAGAGTTAAACGTTTAATTCGATTTAAAGACGGTTGTTGTTTTGCTCGTAAATGTATGATACTGGTATTATAACTGTTTAACTAGGTACTTGGTATTTTTGCATTTCATGCTTTTCATGAAGGCGGCTCATAAAATAAATTAATTTAGTTTATAGCGTATTTTCATGAATCTTTAGGAAAGACCGCGACAAGAAATAAGGCAGCGTAAGTACGTCGTGCCACTTCTCCAATAGAGCGGGCTCATTCATTTAATGCCGTTACTTGAATACAACGTGTTAGTCGGTAACAACATAAACATATAACGTTAATAAACAATAAACATACTCCGGGGACCGTCATCACGGACGTGCAGTGTGGGGCAAACGATAATAAAACTGGAAACAAGGGAAGTAGAGGTTGCATAAAGAAATTCCACAACGCCCCCCTCTACTTTAATAATTATTATTATTTTATTAACATTGTAACAACCCGTTAATCTGTATTGCAGCAGGATATTGCTTCCGCTAAGGAGAACCGCAAATTAGGGCCATCGCGAGGCTCTGAAGGAACGAATATTAATTAATTTCCGGGCGCGGAGAAGTGACGTCATTACTCTCCTATCTTATTAAACCTCCTCCCCCCTGCCCCCCGCTCCTCCGCCCGGGGGCACGCGCGGTACACTAACTGAACACACAATTGAAAATAGACGACAAGTAAATTGCCACACACGCTCACATTATTACAAGTATTGAACAAGTATATATAGAGCAAAAACAAAAACCAACTTCAAATCGAATCAAACGGTAAACGCTACTACGCGTATAATTCCGTATTGGCGCAGGAATATTACGAAATAGACTATAGAATAAATCAAAACGTTAGGTTTTCAAATTCCTATCACGCTTCTCCCAAAGTAAATCCTTTAAAATAGTTTATCAATCGTGGACCAAATTTAAATGGGACCACACGGGAAGCACCAGCTTTGAAATTAAAAAAAAAACATCAACATTGATTCACCCAGCCGAAGTTTATGAAGTAACAAATATAAAACAGGCGAATTGAGAACCTCCTCTTTTTTCAAGTCGGTTGAAAAGATAAGAAACAAAACCAACAATCAAGTAATATGTTTTATAAACCAGCTTGTACGGTGACAAATATCGACTCAACCTTATATTTTCTTCAAGGATGTTTAAAAGAGCTGCTCGCTCCCCCTCCGCTCATTGTGCACTGTATTACTTTAGGTAGTGACACAGCATTATAGTTCCATCAAATCGACTGGCGCGTTTCCGTTAAGATAATTTCAATCTTTAAAAGTGAATGACTGAAATATTTCACAAAGTGATAGAAAAACACTTAAGCTTCGAAAATTCTGCCATCACTTTATACTGAAATAAGATTTTCTACAAAGCGGATGTAAAAAGTGCAGCCGAGCTTACGCCTGGAGCCGGCGAGCTTTAAGCTCGGAGTTTATTGAACCGTTACTAGATATTAAGCTTTCTTTGAGGAAATTTTCTTTGGTAGCCTTTATGAGAGCGATCGCAGCTTTCTTTGCTTTAAGTTTCCGTTTAATGGAACTTTAGCAATATTAATTACGGCTAAACTGAGCCATCGTTTAAAAGGAATCTTCGCCGGCCAGTTGGAAGGAAATTAATTTAAAAATTAAATAAAAAATTATTAATTAGTTTAAAAGAAAACGAGAAGTCGCAGCATATTCTGTCAGTATTAATCTCACTCGCTCACACGATAGGGCTGCAAATACATATATATCTTTGGCAAGATGTGAGCCTGCACAAACGTGCTAATGTTACGTATAAGCTTTCTATCAGTAGCTCATCCAATTAAAAACTAATTCTAGTAGAAAGTAGCATTTCGTTTCCTAATGCTTCTCAAAACGTAAAAACAACAATGCTCTAAAACGGCTTCCGATACAAGTCAAAATGAAAAATGTCTAACATTAAGATTCCCGCGCACTTTCGGCTGCCGTCGGGCTGCAGTCAGATCTAACTTGATTTACGAGGATTGCGCGGGGACGTGACTGTAGGTGAATGGAAGCTGCAGCAGGCGACGTCAGGCGGAACACTTCTGCTGCGGCGCTGGCGGTAGATTAATGATGTGGATAGTTCGCGTGTCTCACGTTACCCGACATGCCTCTCGCTTATACACTAAATTCTCTTATTCATTTGAACACCCGTTTAGTGGTTTTGAAAGAATCTTCGATGTCGAGCGCGCCGCCTGTTCGTTGTTCTTGTTCGCTTGTTTATTGTAAATAAAACTCAACCATAAACATAATATGTAAAATTACTCCTAAATTCAAAAAGATAACAGCCGTTGTCTTTACTTCATTAAAGGAGGTTTTCAATTCGTGACTTTTTGTCCGTACACTCGTTTGCTCGTCTCTTACGACAAACAGTCACACAACTTCTTAATGAGGTTTTTGTTGTTCTATTAATTTCGTTAGGATCCAGATATTTATGGTATATGACAATCCGAGCCCACGTAGGCAACGAAAATGAGCAGAATACTTCGAAACATAACTACGACACCTCGGAAATAGAAGAAAGCGCTCGACGTGGGCCGCGTTCAATCTGTTACTGACGGTGTAATGTTTGCGTTTCTGTTCAGTTTCGAGTCGTGGCTTTGTGAAACATCGTGAAACATTAGTTTCGATATCAGAAACCAGAATATAGTTGCGTGATTGGAGTTCCTATAAGTCATTGCTCTCATACGTACATTCACATGTACAGACGATCTCTACTAACATACAAATCCTATTGGGAACCATTTAAACGTCCTCCAACATCCACTTAGCGAGCGCCCGATCGGCTCGAGTGCTGGCGCGAGATTTTCACAAGTATGGACTACTTTAAGGCTTAACTTAGTTTGAGCCGGCGCTGCAAAGAATTTCGACCTCATTCGGTCACAGAATATGCAACTCGGCAGATAAAAATGTCGTTTTTTAGAGTTTTCGAAAGCATGCTTACCTGCAGTGCTCGGGGTCTGTGTTGTGCTGCGGCAGGGTCTAGGCTAGGGCACTATAAGACACGTTTATCTTACACGTTGTTGTTGTATATAATTTATTGTTGCTTTTTATTTGGCAAAAAACTATCTTAAACAACAATGACTATAGCTTTAAGACAATTATATTTACGAGTTAAAACAAAAACCGACTTCAAATGAAATCAAACGTTAAACGTAATTACGCGCGGACGCGAAAATACGAAGTAGAATTAATCACAACCTAACCAGACTCTCATCAAACTATTCTTCATGAACATCCTGTTCAATAACAAATGAATTATATCGAGACTCAACTACTTGATGAAAATTTAAAACTTATATGGTTTTTTCATGGATACTATTGCCAGAATTGGACCAAATTTAAACGGGCACACCCGGGGAGCATCAAATTATAAATCTTATTTTAGGATTTTCTGTCTATTTGTTATGAATTTGTATTATTTTTCTAGATATATTTACTGACAGAGGGGCTTGCATGCATCTGGAAGTGTTGAGTTTGTATTTTATTAGTACAAGATGCGCTAAGAAAAAGAAGCTCATGAGGCAGAACGTGGCTGTTCCATCAAGTAATTAATGATATTAAGCGAAGGAATTTCTGTGTTTCTACTCTGTGGATATGGTCTAATTGAACTAGTCCTAGTCAGTAATTGGGGTCGGGGGGCGCGGTGCGGGGCGCGGGGGGCTCGTCGGATCCTTTGCTATCCGAACGTTCTTAATTATCGGAATGTGCTATTTTCTCGCGCTTGAGGATTTAACGAGGGCCGGCGAGTTGCGGTAACAAAGGTCTCCCGATTCTTTCTAACGAAAAGGAAAAGTCAGTCTTTTATATTGCGTCCCTTTACAGATTTCCGGCGCGCCGATCAAACGCCCTAATTAGGAAATTTATTTACAAAGTACGAATGAAACCGGCAGCCGGTGAAGTTTATGTTCAAAACCTTACCAGCTTTGCATAATAATTTATATTCTGGAGCAGAATAAAATCCAATATTATTGGAGTTGTAAATACGACCAAATTATATTGAAATCAGCGCTGTGCTACATGTGTGAGCACAGCACATGCTGAGTCAATCCTTTTCGGCACGAGGTCAATTTTGTTCTTTTTTAATTGTTCACAACGATCCTGTAGCGATTTCTCTTATTATAGAAAGGGTGACCAGAGCAGGAGTACAATGTAATTTTTTCCCCTTAATTTGGGAAATTTTCTAAGATTAAAAAAGGCCTATACGATCCAAATGAGTAACATGAAGGGATCGCACAGCCACAGCAACCAAGCTGTAACCCTCTCAATATTTCTCGAGAAGACACGCGCTTCAGATTCTTTGATCCATTACGACAGATTAAATTCAATGAAATAGTAACAGAAGTTTCTTTTAATTTTCAGATTGTCTTCACCTGCAACTGTACCGCGACCCAAAAGACCGCTACAAGAAAGGTCAGACGAAGGCCTCTCTATCACTTCAGCATTTTCTTGGATTTGAATCAGGATTCACACTCGACAAGGAATCGAACACCATCTCTATTATATGCCAAGACGTGATTGTTGTCCTGGCTTTTGAAACCAGGGAAAGGCTTATTGCTTGGCAAGTTAAAGTAGGTGGCCAACTGGGATCTTCGAAAGAATATCTGGTGATAATTGGGGTCGGAGGATCACGGAAACTTCCCGCTGGGCCTGCGCGATTGCATCTTCAAGGCAGGAGGTTTGCTCTGACTAGCGGTGTTCCACCTCGTCTTTTAGGACTGTGGGAAATCGGCCAATTAAGGTAAGATACAAAACATGATAAGGCTCTTGAATTTTATTATAACTGTAAACCTAGAAACCCGTAGCAATACAGCGTTGCCTTAGAGTGCCAAATATTCGAATTGAAGTATCTGGCCGAGCCGCAGTGCGGACTTATCTGTCGCCCCCAAATGCCTCCGACCAAGCTAAGGTTAGTTTTTCTCTTTGGAATGCCTGCGCCATAAAACTCTACGAACTGTAAAGGTTATGCAGTAGTAAATATGGTTCACATAACAATTGTATTAAACAGGATATATTTTTTGTAGACGGTACGGGGTGGCGGAAGGGCGATTTTGTTTTGAAGGCGGCTCACACTGCGGCAAAGGAGAGGGAATGCATTTACTCATTACTGACCAAGCGCAAGATATAACGGACGCATTCGATCAAGCTGCGCAAGGAAATTTTTCGCTTCAACGACCATGCGCATCTCGAATTGGTATAATATTTTATATAATATTTTTATCTCATTTTTTTATAAATGTTTAAAACGCAATAAATCAAAAGCATTCTTAATTTCTAACGAGCTTAACTTTTAAAGAAAATAACGATATTTATTAAATTGACTTTTAGGTCCTGAGCGCAGCAATAAATCACGACCAAATACTCGCCTTTCCGATCAAAATACTGGCGATCAATCTATACCTGATTGTGCCAGTGGACTGTACGAGGAAAACTTTTTTGGTGAGGAATGTGGAGAACCTACACATCTTTGGCCATCTGATGAAAGGCGAAGAATTAGCGAGCAAGAGTATAATACTGAAATAGAAAACGGTGCCGAGCCGTCGTGGACCGGTGCGGACCATGTGACTTTAGAACGTTGCAACAATTGTCTGTCAAAGCTTGGTATAATGACACGTACGTCGACAGTGGCACTGACACCAAACACACATTTCAATCCTGCTTGGACTATGGAATCCGTCCCTGAAAGCAGTTCTGATAATTCATCGAACAGTACGGAATACTTGACTCCAAAATCTGTTAGAAGAAATCTTGAATCCTGCAAGTGTCAGGATCTTCCACCCTATCGGCCACCTAAACCACCACAATTTGACAAAAAGAAACCACCAGCCCCATTGCCTGCACAAAGCTGTGCATGTAATGACAATTTTACTGCTAATCCCAAAGCAGGCCCTTATGAAAATTATGATGTTCCTAAAACTACTCATGCAGAGGTAAGTAGTATTAAAAAATACTCATGCACAAACTAATTTAGCTTACATATACTAAATTTTTCTACACTTCCTATATCACATTAGACATAAATTGTTTTAGGTTGACAATGCAGAGTATTACGACACGCCAAAAAGATTGAAACAGGCCTTGGCGGAAGATTTATTTGAAGTTACAAACAAATCTTCACCCGGTACGCTTGTGTTGAAGAAAAGATGTGGCTGTATTTTAAAGTTTGGTTCGAAAAAGAATCCTGTAATTGTTGAATGTGAAGAAAACTTACAGCCAGCTGAATGCCCTTGTCTCAAAGTTACCAACTGGGCAAATAATTTAATCAGCCTACCGTATTGTAAAAGAAGTTCTAGCAATGACAGACTAAACATGGATTTATCGGAAAATAACAGATTGGAAAACACTGCTATTTACGCAACTGTAGATGTATCGCGTAAGACAAACCGGCAAAGTGCAGCTACCGACAAGTTATGTACACATGATTGTTCTAACGAAGCAGGTTTGCTCAATTATCAAAATATAGAACCTAAAGACAGTAAACAATTCGAGAGTCCTTATGCCAATTATGAAAATCTTGAATTTGCCCTCTCTTTAGAATTTTACGAAAATGCAAAAGATTTATTGAAGAAAGCAGGCGTAACGCAAAGCGAACTGGACGCGTTAAGTGCCAACATCGACCTCGCTGTGACAGCGCAACCGACAAAGTCTCGACCATATATCCAATGTGTACATCCTGTTCCAGATTCGTCTAGTGAACAACAGATAAAAAAAAATAAGAGTGATGAATATTTATTAATGGAACCAGCGAGGGCAGTAAAATGTGAGATAGTCAGAGGACCGAATCCTGGATATACTCCGATGTCTCCTAATCCAAATTGGTCTCAAAGCTTGAAACATCCTATACATAAATTATGTAAAGCAGATATAGAAAAATCTATAAGCATCCCCACTCTAAGTGGGAACTCTGGACATAATGTTGGAAGTCAGGCTATAAGCAATATTAGAGAAGCTATGCAACAGCGATCTAGTTCTGTAGATTCTGCTAGATTACTAGAAGACTTGAAAGAGTTTGATAGTAGTATCGGTAGCCATGCGACTTCTTCTTCACTAGAAACATTAAGAAATATGGCTGTTGGAAACAGAATATCATCGCCATGTGATAACGAAAGAGAATATTACGATTGCTGTAAGTCCTCTGGTTCGGAAAATAAAACATCTGAAGACAGCTTTTCTAAAGAAATTCCACATTTACGTAATAAACATATGGACAATGCTCAAATTAAAAGATCGTCAAGTGTTCCATGTAAGTCTGGCGGGAACAGAGATTCTTCCAGCTCCAACGATTCCGGTGTATCTAGTTGTTCACTAAAACATGGTGGAGGAGAATTCCAAGAATTTGAAATGCCAATGACTTCCGTACATTCGCGTCATCATTATATGGTTCATAAGAAAATGAGAGGTAATCTAACGGGATGTCTTCATTCATCTCTGCCAAGGAAATCTAAATCTTCGGACCCACTGAGAGATTTACCTATGCAATTGCATAAATCTACAGCCAAATCATCTTCCGCTGAGGCTGAGGTGCCTGTTCTTCCACCTAAGCAATTTAAAGGTACATAATGCTTGCTAGTCTTCAATGTTTTCTCAATAACAATAAATGATAAAAACAATTGTAAAAATTCTGTGTAATTACCCTTTTCAATATGAACGCTTGTACACCAGGTGTAATGGATACACACAGCACGTCGAGCGGGACCTCCGACATGTCGGACTACATAGAGACTCTCTCACTGACGTCATCACATTCCTCTTCTGACACTCCGACTGGTTTGAGGTATATGTTATGTAATGTTTTTGAATGGGAAAAATCTCCCATTTGTCTAAATAAGCGTATCTTTACACTTCTCTTGTTTAAGAAGAGATCACAGTATTCTATATAACTTGATGATTTGTCTCGTGTTGTCGACATTTAAATTGCAATAAACAACTTCACTGACTCCGACACAGGATATTAGTTATATATACATAGACTCACGAACTCGGAAATAGATACCATACTCACGCCCCACACCCGGAGAAGTAGGCAGTGAGTCATGGAGCGCAGAGGGCGTGTGAGTCACCACGACAAAAGCCTACTTATATTTAAAGGGCAGCAATATCATTGCGACCTCTGGTGGTAAAGATGCCAATCAGTGAATCAGTTAACATCACATGCCCCTATAACTTATCTAATAAAATAGAAGCAAATTAATACAGATTTTTGCGCGTCGAGTCGAGAAAGTGTTTGTTTATTACCAAGACTACTACGCTGTGGGATACATTATGACCAGTATATGTATACATATAAAGTTACGCATTTTACACGCACTATTACTGATACTGTATTTGCTTGCAGGCTAAGTCGTCCGCCGACGAGCACGCTGCGGCCCCGCTCCGGCAAGGAATACCACAACCGGGACCCCATCCTCACCTCTATGTTTAAAACGGGAAAGGACCTGACGAGTTTTAGCAAAATACCCTAAATTTTAAACATTCTGCTCGCCTTTGGCATAAATGTTAACTAATAGAATTGTTACGAGGCATGAAGCTGCGTTCCATGGTAAAGTAGAAGTCTCTGACAGATTCTATACAAACGGAGTGTTTCTTAACTTTTGTATATTAATACAACATGACGGTTATTTTTAAAAACGTATTTTATAAACAATTATGATTTAAGGAAGTTGATACAGCTCGTTTGTAACTTTAGATTTCGATCGTGTTTGAGTTCTTGGGTTCTACTTGCATTTAATTTTTATATTTTAATATAATTAATATACCGAACATTTTTGAGGTATATTTTCTTGTTCCAGTGATATTTTTACTTTAAACTTTTCATGATTTATGTTTATTCATAGTTTTCATTAATTGATATTTTTAAGTAAATTATAAAAATACCAAATTGATTTTGATGGTAATTAATTTTGAAATACGAAAAGTTGTTTTTCGCTTAAAAAAATATTTCAAAGGCGCGCCTACATTACTACATAACCAATACATAAAACAAAATGCAAAACGTCTTTAACTTACAGCAGTTCAGGCCAGTAATACAGCCAGTGCGCTTTACACTGGCAGCGGACACTTCATACAACAACTTGAATCTAGGAATCTAGGAAGCTAATCAAAAGTACTTATATCATAAAAAGCATTTTTATGTCATAAAACGTGCATAAAATATTATTATTTTAAGATTTTAAGTTATATTATAGAACGAATTATTTGCAAATAATTCAAATTAATTCTAAAAATAACCTGCAATTAATTTAGTGTCTCGAAATATTTTTTGTAGTTAAAAACAACTGAAGTTCATGTTTTGTACTTTATGTTAATACAAATAAGACTGAAATTTATAATAATAATTTATTATCTGATTAAAAATTGTCGTCGTATCGTTTGCTTTACCACACTCTAGTCACAAGTAACCATTGTATTATAATTCATTATTATATGAGAATAGAAATTATATTGTAATGTAAAGTTGTACAAAAGTTTTGGGTAACAACAGCCAACGACGACCGCGAGTTAAGTTGCAGTTCAGCGGGTAGTTTGTAAAAAGTTATTTGATATTTTTTATTGGGCAAACGATAAAATCATTTATTGACAAGAAATATAACCTCTCGTGTCGTATCTATACGTTTCACCGTATATAGTGTTACCAGCTAGAGAAAATGTTTTTGGCCGCAAGATTTCAACATATTGTAACCGCTTAAATACAATCCGACACAAATGTGATGTGAACAATTTGTACGCGGTACAAATTTATTACAAATATTTTTATATTTGAAGTGAAACTGCTTGTGAACATGCCTCACATTTGTTACGTTATCTACAGTGTGTTCTATAATTCAACTGATTTAATAGTTTTTTTTTCATCAGAATACTTTTGTTCGAGTTATTGTTTATCTGGTCGTCTTTTCTTTTGAAATAGTGAGACTTTAGTCTAAGAAGCAACAATTTGTTTGCTGTATGTTTGTTTGTTGTATATTTTTTTATTAAGTAATACTTTTGTGTTGTATATTAACTTGCATATTGTAATAGTTTATCGGCGTGGGACGTTAAAGTGCAATATTGAAGCGAAGGACAGAAACAGACTCAAAATACAAATAAATTTGACAGCCCGACGACACTAGACGAAGAGAATACATGCGAGGTAAATTACTATTATCGCTGTCAGTGACACATCTGGTCAGGGGGCTGATACACCTCGACCTTCATTCATGAAGGTAACAATAAATGTACAATGTGTACTTCGGAACAGTTGTGTGACGTATTACAGGTTTTCCCGACGTATATATATTAGTAGGAATGTCGCCAGTTCACATATGTACCTACACAATATCGACGAACTCATAACCGTGTTACCTGTAAACTTGCAAATACGTATTTGGTCAATATAGTTATTTGTAAACACGTGCATCTTTTATTACGTTTCTATTCATTTATAAAAGTTTATGACAATGCTAACAAATACATAGATTAAGATAGGAAGAGACGGATCATAAGAAATGCTAATAAATCAAATAAAAGAACTTGTTGTCAGCGAGTATGGAAGGATCAATCAAAAGGCTGTGCGTCAGCCGGATGTTGAGTGATCAACGTTCCGCACAGACACATTTTAAAGAATTTATAGGTGTGCTGGCATCAGTAGAGTAGAACCACATGGTTCATCAACAAATCTTCCTAAACTGCTTTGCGTAATATTCGAAAAGCATTCAACACAGGGTGACAGCCCCCAACAAAAGATATCGCAAAAAGATGCGCAAGATTTAATTTACTTACGTTGCATCCATAGGGGCGCAACCGTACTGAACGGAACGTTGCATTTTAGTATAACAACAAAGTGGTAATAAAGAATCCTATCAGCAGTTGTGTAAGCACCGATCGAGTCGCAGCTGTCAAGTTACAACAAATTAATTATTCATTGCTATGCAAAAATGTTGGTCCCCTTTTATCAAAGGCCTTTCCCTCGCTAATCCCTAAGCAATACGTCTCCGAGCTCGGTTATCATTTATTTCTTGACAAAGGACAATTTTCGATTGGCATTCATTTTCTTTTTCTGTAATAGAATAATATATTTGATTATATTATTTCATATACATAACGTTGAATTAATTTCTCACTTCAACTTCATGTCATACTTAATGAAATTTTTCAATTGCAATTATTTTATTACAATGTGATAGAAACAATTGTAACATAAACAAAATCCTTTATTGAGTATGAAATTTGAACTGATTGGCTTGTTGTATCTCTATATTATTCGGAATTCAATTTCTCAAAACGAGTTAGAGACGATATTGGCAGTAGCAGTCGGCTGGGAGGTCGCTCCGGTTCGTTACAGCACATTGGTATGCGGACAACGCGCGATGGGCTTAACAACTTTACGAGCTCTTACTCTATTGCATTATATATAGTTAGATAACATTGCACATTATAGCCTGTTCCCAACACAGGACCCGATAGACGTTGTGCTGTTTAAACTCTTGAAATTTGAAAATAGATAATTCCCCGATATATATATATATATATATATATAAGTAAAAGTATAAACAGCAAGTCGGACTCCGGCTGGAAGGACCAGTGTTTGAGGAAATTGGCACTAGAAACAACTATGAACTTTTAATGGCAGTGCCATTGTTTAGTGTGCCGTATTTGCCGCCGTGTGCACACGGAATTGAGCAAGTGATGCAAAAATGTGCAAATTGCGGAACAATGACGTTTTTGTAAATAACTAGACTTTTGTAAATGAAAGATAACCAAAGTAATCTATAATTAATCTCATTAGGATTATTTTAATAATATATATAACATTTCTATGTTGACCATTTCTGGATGTCCGTCACCAATAATATCCTCCCAGTTATTTTCTTCCAAGAGAAATGTTTTAAGCAATAATATTTGTAAAGACAAGTGTAACGCGACTGTGAACTAAGTCTATTAAAATTCTCCATAACAGCGCGGCCGAGTGCACTCCCGGAGCAACTGTGTTTGCAGAGCCCTTCACTGCTTGTCTCTGTGTTCGCCGAGAGAGCCATTAGTGCGTTGAATGCTTAAATAGTGCTAAATGCATACTTGTGTCTATGTGACGTCACAAGTTACAACAATTAGACGCTCGTGCTTCTGGGCTTTCTTCTAGTAAATAAATATTTTCCTCATAAACAAAACAATTCACCTACAGATTTTATTTTTTATATCAACGTTATTAACGCCAACCGCGTTTTTGTGCCAGTTACAATTCCGCCGGTCCCCGCCTACGACGTAATTGACTCGGCTCTGCTGGAGTGACATCCTGATCTAAATATTTGCTGTAGTTCAGTTGTTCATTATAAAATAAAAGTTGGTTACAAATACGAACAATTAATAAATAACATCTCGTAGTGATTCATTTGATGGAATTGCGCCTCAACCATATCTATATTCGATGATTTCTCTTCGCCCTCCGGATCTCAGGGAGAACATTTAACTTGAAAGATGGTCCGTTAATTCTAAATTTGTCATATTCTCCTATTATCTTATTCCAAGTTATTTAATAATAAAATTTATGAAGAAAAAATGAAGAATTCTATCAATGTGTCCGACATTTATTATTGATCATAATACAATATCATAAAGACCTACCCACTCGGCATGCTACGATCATGGCGGTGAGTAATGCAAATTTCAGATTATTACGGTAACACTTGTTCAGCTACTAAATTGCTTGCAGCGTGTATTAGTGTATGACGTTGTAACTAACTGTAAAGAGTCTTGTCATCTCTTCACCTACAACTTTCAAAATAATCAGACAGCATAAAAAAATATTGTTACGTCAGTCAAAAATCTTGTATGTTGGTGTTTTCGTGAGATAATTATCTTTATTATTTTGTATTATAAAGATGTTGTATTTATTAATGATTAAGTTGTACTTTATAATGAGTAATAGTTTTATGGACATTTACAATAATTTCAGCACATAATTATCTTATTAACGTACTGTGTAATAATTAAAGTACAATGATAGTTGAGCGCTCAATATACTATATGTGTTGTTGTTCGTACACGCAGCAACAGGATGTATTATATGGTCTGATTCATTGTGCAAAGCTTAATTGATTCATTCAGGGAATTAATCAATAAAGCTTCAGATACAGATACAGCCGAACGATGTCCGTCCATACATACCAGGTGTTTAGTCGGCCGCTATGAATTGTATCGAATGAATAGTGAATTAATGAACATACAGAGGATAGGAAGTTATAAACATATGAACGTAGTCTATTTATCTGTAGGATGCTGTTGGTCGTGTGCAACTGCAAAATTGTGACCTTGCCTTATTCGTATGTATTCGACAATGCTGGTCTGGAAAAAGCCGATTCCACAATTGCACCGTGGTCTGTGGGTAAGAACGTCCAAACTTACAGTTATCGAATACGAACTATGACGTTATAGTTACGTTACGTTACTTACGATAATGATGTTGGTTGATTTTGAGCCATAGTCATATCATTCTTCCAGATGACGCCTCGGGGTGGATATAGTAAAAAGTATACTGGACAATCTGGAAACATAAACGATTATGAGATATTTAGAATATTGATACAGAGGTTCCATCTTGCGCGGCGTGTAACAAGTACGATTCATTCGGAAGCCACTAACGTGTTAGATAACGCCATGTCGTCGCTCGACTGGACCAGACGGCCACGACCCATACCTTAAACTTATTAACAAGAGTTAAAAAATATACTAATAAAAAGCCCCCTACCTGTCATCGCTATGATCTTATAAGATTACAGTTCATACATATATATATATGAACATATATACATGTATACATATATATATATTATATATGTACCTATGTTCATATATATATATATGTATATATAAATGGATTTTTTCCCAATATTTTCTATACCGTAATCCAGTTTTCGAATATGAACAAGTTGTTCAGCCGTCCGTCGCCGAGCTCGGACCTAATAGATTTGATTTCACACATCGTTCGTCGACTTGATCAGCAATTTGCTCTCCAGATTAAGCTCTTTGTAAGTCGAGCTCTGCTGTTGAACCAGTACCTCGCACTTGCATGAAGCGGACATTTTGATAAGAATAGATCGAGATATGAATGTTTAATTAGTAAAAAGTGATATATTTTACAACTTCAGCAGAACTGCTATAGGACCGGACTAAGAAATACAATGGCGATAACCTCATCATTTCACCCCCTCATCCCTCAGACGAATATAAATCTGACGACTATTAAATTACGATGTAAGATCATACAGGGCGTAATCTGTGAAGTGAAGCTGTGGACATGAGATAACTGGCGTGAAGAGGACATGAATCTCATTTAAGGTAAGCTTATATTTTGAAAATACAGTGTACTTGTTGTTTTTAGAAACTCCTTTTTATTGATTTTATTGTGCTTTATAATATGCCTCTTAATTTATATCTAAATTGTAGCTGCAACGTGGTCGGTTATGCTTTGTATACATGTTGGGAAAAACCTCAAAATATAATAGAAAAAAAATACCAAAGAATAAATAGACAGTACATAGATAATAAAAGAAATACATTGACTGTAACATTACAAAATTGTTTTTGCTTCATTTTTATGCATTATTTTTGTACCTTTTTTTTAACTAGATTAGGCGAACAATGGAACTGGGCTGTGGGCTGGTGTCCTCTGAGATCGGGCTGTCACTTGCAAATTGATATTCCTCGTCTGGCGGCCATTTTCAAAATATGGAATTACATTTGTGATGCGAGTGACAAGCGAAATATAAGAACATCACACGTTCCCTTGTCTTGCCTTATTACGTTACTGCTCGCGAGAGACAGCGGCCGTGAACTGTCTAAATATAATAAATAATAACATGTAAAGCCAGGGTAGCTCAATATCCGCGCGGTCGTCTCAAGTTATAACACTAGCAATTCTAGTTTGGTCCGCGGTGCCGGTAATGAATTTTAAGTGCTGATTTACGACGCGCTAGGCAATGAAGAAAAACATCGTGTTCCCCACTATTTATTACCTAGATTCTAAATACATGTGAAGTCTGCTAATCCGCACCAGGTGTGCGTGGCGGACTATGCCCTTATACTCTCTTTATAGAGAAGGCCCGTGCCCAACAGTCTGATATAATATCTAAACTATAATTTTAACTATATGTTATATTTCTCTCGTATTTATATATAGAAAGTTAAACACTCGATACAAAGGTTAACTTGTAATCTGCAGAAGTTGTCAGTAGATAGGAGATCCAATTATCTGGACAAACACGGGCGAGCATAGCCGGGCGGCGGGACGTGTCCGGGAACACTGACAGAACAATAGCGAGTCAGTCGCTCGCGGGGGGATTGTCCGGGAACCATTTCAATATGTTTCAGAATCGATCCCCAGCCGGCTGAGCCGCTTCATCTTGTATATACACATATGTGTGATAAGACCTATAATAAGTAATCATTTTGGTGAACTGTTCGTGTACCGGACTGTTGATTACTACAATTACTCGTATGTTACTATTAAATGATGCATCAATAGCCTAATGGTTTAGAGTATCGTGGAATAGAATCCACCATTCGACGATTAACGTGAACCATTTCCTCCACATAAGCCTAATGGTTAACAAGAATTTTAATAAAATTTATGAAAAAAAATATTGTTAGCATTTAAAAAAAAATAAGTTCATTTATGTAGCGCCACTAGCACACGTCATTTGAATTAAACAAAATCTAATAATTGTGCGGTGGTCGTTTGCATAACTACGATAAGAGAAGATTAATTGGAATGAGAGAAGTAGGAGAGCTTCAATTAATTAAGTAATTTCCTCGTCAGGTCGGCAGACAGCGACCCCGGCTTAATTAACTGTGCGCTCCATTGCTTGCGCCCGATGATAGTTTGCTTTCGGAATGATATCGATTTCCTCCAGACGGCGCCAGAAGACATCAAGTTACGTTACTGGCAGCGCTGATCTCGGTGCATCCACTATCATGTAGCATTACCTTCTGGACGTTACCAGAGCACGCGGCCCGTCGCTAAGACGGCTCGCATACTCATTTCGCGGCGCGTTCGAATTTTTCGCCTTTTTGGACCTTTCGAAGAGGAAAATGACAAGGGAGTTCCCCGGCGGGGGACACGCAGCGTTCACATTTTTCTGCGGTTTGCAAATATATAATAAATAGGAAGTGGTATGTGGTTTATAATTTAACTAAATTTCACAGTTATGCCAATACTGCCGGTGAACTTTAAATTCTTTAATTTATTTTCTTACTGTAATTTAATTTGTGCTTACAATATTTCTTTACCAGTAAATGGATTGTTTTTACACTTGGTATGTACCATATGGTCGACTTTAGCTCATTGGGTTTTCTCTCAGTATGTACGCGACTGGTTGATAACATATACATTTATAGATTATTGCTATCTGTAAGTGTTCAAACAATAAAACAGAAGACAGCGCAGTACACAGCGGACGTTGATCTTATACAAATATTTACTTGCACCGCTACTATCACTGCACCTTACAGAGATATAAATATATTTTGAGGCCGTTAGTATACATAGCAGTATTTCAAATGATGGAATACCACAGATGGCAATTATTGAGTCTCTGTATAACGAAAATAGTTGTTTGTTGTGAGCGTTGACGCAGTTGTTGTGGTCGCGCGGTATTTTTTGTGCAGGAAGTTCCGCTGGCACCAGGTGGCGCCAGTGCAGTGCGAGCGCCGCGTGCGTGCTCTGCGGCTTTCAGACTCACATGAAAAAATATTTCCACATTCATTTGGAAAACCTTGCTTTATTGTTTCTTCTTTTTCTTTAAATTTGTTCAGAGATATTCTGTTATTTCTATTTGTATTGATTTTTCATTACATATCGACACGAACAATGCATTCTACGTTCGAGTACAAGTATATATTACGAGTAAAAACAAAAACAGACTTCAAATGTAACATAATGCAAATTTAACAATTGTATGGTTTTCTTATGGATGCAACTTTTGCGATTTTGAAATTTAAGATTTGGAAAGTTATTGGGTAACAAACAATTAACAAAAATTGAGAACCTCCTTTTTTTGAATTCCCTTCTGAAGGATAATAAAAAATAAATACATTGTCAAGAATAAATTAACTGTTACTGGTTCTGTTGAAATAAGTATCTTAATCACATTTTTCGTCACTGAAAGTAGTCACTATAAAGTACTGTACCAGCCTTCATATAAACACACACGCTTACATAACATATCAAGTCGGAGAGGTCTCCAGTGGAATTGTTTTGATTTAAAAAGTTAAACGACGCAATTAAAGTATTGGTCACCGCCGGGGCTCTGGTGAAGCGTCAAAATTATTTTGTTGTAAGAAGTACTAGTAGCAGAAGATAATATTTTTATTTGGTCGACCCGGAAATGGGGGCGACAATTATTTTAAAATGTAAAAATCATGTCGCGTGTCACGCGCTAACGACACATACAGAATTGCTTGTAACGGTATCCTCATACGCGGTGAACATTTTAAGAAGGGAGACAAAGACGTTATAAATTCCCAACTACCCGCGCAATAAATTGTGCCGAGATTTATGAGAACATATTCGGGCGCCGCGCTGATATATATTTCTTTGCAATATTTATCTCGGCGCGTGTTATCAGGCAACTTATCTTTTTACACATTATTTTTACCCTTTTGGTCGGACGTGGTCCCCGCAGTCGCTAGCTGGCCGAGCGGTCTGGTGAGTACATGGACTATTGTAAAGTTTTCGTTATTTCTAGCATTTTGTAAGATACCTTCACCGAACGCCGTTGAGTTATGATAATTCCAAGATTAACTTTTTTTCTTTTTTGTCCGTTTTAAGTATCTATTTCCAGTATCTCAGCTCTGCGTTCTGTCACTGACAATTTCAAAATGGTATATTTTTTAGAAAATGTTAAGAAAAACCGTAAAAAATTACCTATGTCACGTTTAGTCAATCAACAATCGCAGTGGAGAGTTGTCAGACGATCCTCTTTGTGTAATACACATGCAATTCCTAACGACTGTTTTATAACTTTTTGAATTTATACTGTTTGTTGTTCTTGTTTCGTAATTAATTTTATACATAAAATTAAATGAAATTTTTAATTGGCAGCGCAGATAACCGCGCTTCTACAATTACAATGTACAATTTCATTTAAAATATTTAAAGAATCCGATCGAAATTTCTTCCAAAGGATTAGTCAACTGACTTTGACAGCATGCTGTGAAAAATAGAGCAATTTCCAAAGTAGGTAATACTTATCATTATTTGAAAATGGCAATTTTTAAAAAAAATGTTTTCTTGAAAGACGACGAAGTTTATGATAAAAGTTTATTTTTCAAGAAAAAGCCTATCCGTTGCCTGAACTAGCCTGCTGCCTGCGTGTCCGTATAGTACTTGAAAATGTCGTACAAGGTCTGATTTTTTACTATCTTTAGTAAAATACTCATACCAAAATATTATGATTTTTTTTTCATTTTTGTCAAGGCCGCCATACAGTCACCTACCACCCACTTACTCGTACCACTTATCGCTGGATGTTGAATTACGTTGTGATGTGAACACCTGTAACCACAACTATCTAGTATTCTAATCTGTAAAATTCAGACATTCATAACAGAATGCACTAAAGTAATTTAGAAGTATTCAGTACACACACTTTCTCACCTCAAGAAATGTCAAGAGATATAATTATATGTGGTGTTCGACAAGATTTAATTAAACAATTTCGTAGAATCTCCCCTCCCCTCCCCCCTCTCCCGTACGATCTTGTTTTAATTAAGTTTCCGGTCCATTGGTCCCACCGATTATCGGTTTGTTTCGAAACTCAACACAACATCGCCGTCGTCATTCACCGCTGAAGGGGAAGGGAAAATAAAAAGTTAGAAAGAGACAGGCAAACTATTAACAAGACTTTCTTGTCGGCTGTTGAGAGAGATTTGCTCTCTGCTTGGGCAAGTACAAAGGTATATTACTTGAATATTGTTTTTCAGAAGGAAAATAAATTGGGCTACATTGACAAGTAGTTGTTACACGGGGCCCGATGTTTGCGCTCGGCGTGCCGCCCGCAGGAGCGCTGTTTACCCTGCACGTACATGTGGACACAGCCTAACTCAAACAAACAGCAAAGGGATTCCGCGCGGTGTGTGGATTCATTTAACGCTAATAAACACCATTAGCTATCGTTCACTAACTTTCTTGTACAATTACATGCCAAAGTCAAAGGGCAACGAAATACATATAAATATGCTATCACTACCTTTTAATATTTCAAACCAAAGTTTACCGGTATTTTAATGTGCTTTACAGAAATAATTTAATCTATTGCAAGATGTAAATTTGTGCAAGCAGAAACATTTCTTCCAGTCTCCCTCTCCCCTCGCCCCGCAGTATTCGGCTCAGAGAGAGCTGCGAGCGCGGGCCCCGGCCGCTGCCACAGTGTCCGCCGGCAGCCATTAGCGCAGAATACTTAAACTCCATTCATATTCGTCCTCGTCCCGTGTCCTTAACTATTGAGAATTACACAGTTTCTTTTACACAGAATTTTAATATTTCAGGCTTCGAGCTCACTGCGCTAATTCTTGAGGCGGCCGTGGACAAAGGAATGTTTTCTTTGCCATAACTGCTATTTCAATTTGTTCTATTTCCGACAATGGCATCCATGAGGCAACCACGTGAGTCTTTAACTTGCATTAGATTTGTACAACTCAAATGGACTAATAAGTCAATATCGCGCCAACCGATTGGTGAATTAATTTTTTATTAAAAAGCATGTACTTCAGGTAGTTCGATGAGAGTTTGCTCAGGTATTGAGTCATTGTATTTCGTAATCTTCCTATAGTTCGGCGAAACAACGAGGGTGTCCGCGCGTAATAGCGTTTATGCCTGTTTTTGCTCGTAAATGTACCTGCGTTTATGTCGACTTATGTGATATTGTGCAAGCTGTCTGTTGCTACCTTAGCAACACAGCAAACATTTCCTCGACGTCTCTCTAGAGCACTCGACTCTCCAGACAAGTCTCGCGCGACCGCCGTCCGCCGCGGGAGACATTACTGCAGAACACTTAAAGGACATTAAAATTCATTCCCGTGTTTGCAGACGACGCAAAATATGGATCTGTCGTATGATGATCAAAATGTACTCGGACACTCAAATGTAATTATAATTAGCTTGTAAATAATTGCGGATATAATAAAAGATAAATGAATTTCTTGTCCTTTACTGTTCGAGACACCTACCGCTGGATACCGCCAGGACTCTGACAAATTGTACCCGTAACAAGTACATGTGTGAACGAGGAAAAACAATAACTGACGTCAAATCTAATCGTACGTTAAACTTATTTACTTATACACTATGACGCGTAATATTCCTACAATATTACGAATTTACGTAATATTGTAGGAATATTACGAAATAAAATTAATCAGAACTTCCAACCAAACTTTCATCAATCTTCATAATATCCAATAAAAATAGAATAACTGAAATTGGCTGCCGTGATGTTGAGTTATTCGGCCATTGGTCGCGCACGTAAATAATTGTTAAAGACTTGTATGGTTTTCTCTTGGATGTCATTTTACCAGCTTTCAAATATAAAAAAGAATCATCAAATTCGGTTCCCCCAGTCCAAAGTAATGAGGTAACAAACATAAAAAAAACATAGACAAATTGAAAACCTCCTTTTTTGAAATCGGTACATAAGAAAATGATCCACAGCACGTCGACACAACATTTGACTCGTTAATCTAGAATTAGTTAGTCTAGAGATCCACATTAATGGAGCCCGCCGGGTCCCGAGCCCTGAAGCCGACTTGTTACGGTAACCTTAACAATTTCTCTTTGCACAACTCGACACTTTCTGAACTTCGTTCTCAACTTTAATGAGCTTAATTATGTTTAATAAGAAGGATAATCTTTGCTTTAAAAGTAAAAAGCGTAACACGGGCTCGTCACGACTCGAGGGAGGGCCCATAGTCATTAATCTTTGAAACTTTTTCTTGTAAACGGCCGAGAACTTAGGAAGAAATGTAGGTAGTAGCTACGATTGCTGTACGTTGACCTCAATATAATTGTACATATACTACGTTAAATAACTCGCCCGCTTCAGTACAGTCTGAGTGAGTGCGAGCAACGGCCCGTTCTACCTGTAAATGGTATATTATTGTCATTTCCTTCTACCTTAGTTAGGAATTTCGGTGTCCGCTTTTGTAGTTTTATTGCTAGCCCAACCAATATGGGACAGGTGGTCGCCATACGCCGAACATAACTTAAGAGCAAATTATTTTCGTATACTTTAAAAACCAAATAATCGGCAATTGACACGGGTTTCAAAGCCGGAACCGTCAGATCGTTTTCCACTAGTTTCTTTTTTCCGGTTCGGCGATTAATAATAGCGTTTGTAGCTCAAATTTGGGTTCTATCTGTTATTATGTTACTATCGCTAAAATGCCTAACATATTGGATTTGAACACAAAGCCAAAATGTCATAACGTCAACGGAAACCGATGAAAGCTGATTAAAGAAACATTATTCCATTAGTCCACCCAAATCAACGTTTTCCATTAAGAATCCGACCTTAATTTATTCCCTAATGGCTTTTCGCAAGAGTATTACCCTTTGGTCAAGCTTTTATTTTAAACGGATTAAAAATTCAAAAGGCTTTGAGAGGGAATTATTTGCCAGAACTGAAGTAACAATTTGATGTACTTGTTACATTTATATAGTGTCGTGTTACCTGAGGGAGCGACAGGCTCAGAACAACTAAAGAGACTTCTCGCGTATGATATCCGCCCACATACACCGGCCTGTCGCTTGACATGTCATATAAGCTTCTTGTGCAATTTCTGACCTAATACCAAGTTTCTGTAAAGTTGTCATCAACGTTTTCCTGAACGTTTTGAAATGATTCCTAAAGGCTATTGACTCAGTTGTGAGCGAATCTAGATTTAAATACGTGTCTCTGATGAAAACATGCTTAGTTATTTCTATGTCAATGAAAAAATTGTTAACGAGCTGTTCTCTTACGATGGTCTATATTTTATTACAGCACTAAAGTTATTTAATGAGTCTGGTTACAGCTTGTTCACTATTTCGCTGCTGAAATTTGTAAAATTACATTTCGGCTTAAAGTTCTTTGCAAATGGTTTAATACAATTTTAATGAGTAAAATCATCCCTTGCGGTAAAGTTTTAAATATTTAGAAATTGAATTGAAAAAGCATGTCGCGGCGGGCGGGGTTGGTTGGATCCCCGTTCTCCGAGCTGAGTCGTGAAGCAAATTAAGGAAATGATAATTTCTACCTGTGCTTATTATATTATTATATTATATTTTAAAGGAATATTTTATTTATTTAAATGAAAATTCGTATTCTACATGATGATATGCTCTATTTTTTTTTAAATAAATTGGTAAATGTTTGAGCGTACTCAGACAAGCGAAGAGTTTTGTTAAGTTTATTTCAAATCCTTTTATCTCCTCACGAGCAAATATATATCAGCAATAAAGCTTATTATTTTCACTTTTGACCGTCATCATTTTTTGTATTTAGTTAATAGTATTTGCATCGAGTTTTTAACGATGAACATTCATACATTGAACGTTCACCGCTCGCGCTGAATTAAAAATATAATGCTTAAAACTCCCACATTCAAAGTAGATTCGTGGCAAAAGTTCCGGCTCGAGCTGCGTGTATAACTTTAAAAACAGCATTTTCTAGCTCATGCAAAATATTCGCAGCTATTTCTAAGCCGACGCGGACTCGTTTGCAATTCAAGCTCCGCACAAAGTTACCCGGCGCACTCGCAACGGCTCTTAAACATTTTTAATGCACAATAAAATTTACGCAACACATTTATAACATTTTAATTTTCAGATTTGCGTCATTACGCCATTTAAAAAAGGTTTTCGCGTGATTTATTGCAATTTACAAAGAAAGCTATCTCTACACACATTCTATACACATGCGAACACCCGTGAAATGTAACTCTTTACGTTGGAAACCTGATCGTTAACGTCAGCCATGTCACAGCTTCAGGAACACGTACTAAATGTTTTATATAAAGATACATTGTTTCGTTTCTTTGCTTTATTTGACAAAAAACAAACATACATTGTACATACACAACAACACTCGTAACCGACAACAATGTAATATTATAAACAGTAAATAACACCGTTATCCACATATTAGTAATGGCCACAATTTGTCTTTGCTGTTACACTACACACAATTACGTAAAAACGAATTAATTTATTGCCTTGTAATTTAAATAAAAAGCACATCACACATTTGAAGAATCAAAAGGTTTTTTTCTAATAGTCAATAGCTCGTCAAATAGTATTTGATGGTTTAACGATATCCAGATTAAATAACGGACGATTGGAGTAATCTTGGATTTACATTGTGTACAATCCTTAAATAAGAAGTGGGAACTAGATCTGCTCATTAAGTAGTCATTGAATCTGATGAAAGACGATTTGAAAAACGAAGGCTTTCGTGGACTGGGCTTTATGAAGCAAATACCATTACCCAGTTCGTTTTAGTTTAAAATATTAAGCCGTATTTGTTCGGAATTAGACGCCGTAGCAATTTTCAATTCACGTAGCAATCTATTTGTTTAACTACATTCACAAAACAACCAACAAGTCTCACCAAATACTTATTACATACATGTATACTCGTATAGTACTCGTAGAAATCCATCAAATTATTACCGCAGCAGTATCCTGCTCCTCGCCATTGTCGTTGCTTCAAAATTAAAACGTGGGCTTACAGGGAGTCACTCCGACGGCAACAATTCTCTGGAGTCTTTCATTTAATGAGATTGTCAGATGGCTTTTAGTCTGATTGGTGCTCACGACGCGCGCTGCATCTCACTACATTACTGAGATAACTTTAAAACTATAACTGTCACTAAATTATACTTTTTGATTCCAACAGAATATATGTCCCATCTACTTTGGTGAGAAGTGGAACGTCCTTTTGGAAAAATATTTTAAACAATTGATTACAGGTGCTGTAATTCCGCCGCACATTTCTGGGCCTATAAAAAGAATAGTTTTTAATATTTGAATCTGTAACTTAAGTTAATGATCAATGCGTATAGATGTTTCATTAAAGCAGACGTCAGCAGCGCGACACGTACACGATTTATTTTAAAACATTTTAGCAGAGTCCTCAATAAACTGTGTTCAGTTACCTTCGTCGTTATCAGCCGACGCCAGTTCTAGTTCCCCGGACGTGGCCGGTCGGAGTCGTACCTCTCTTTACAACCGATTTCAAAAAAGGCGGAGGTCAATTCATCTGTACGTTTTATGTTTGTTACCTCTTAACTTTCGACTGGGTGAGCCGATTTTGATGATTCTTTTATTTATTTGCGAGCTGTTGCTTCCACTATGGTTCTGGTCCCATTTGGTCCGGCGCCAACTAATTTTGATCATTTATTTTTTATCGAAAGGGATGTACTTTAAGGGTAGTATCATGAGATTTTTGTTATTTTCTGATTAAATCTATTTCATAATATTTATTATTCTTACGTTTATCGAAATAGAGTGTGTCCGCGCGTAAAATCGTGTAACGTTTAATTCGATTCGAAGTTGGTTTTTGTTTTTACTCGTAAATATACTTAATAAATAAAATATACTTGTAATTCACTTCTTTTATTTTATACTTATTTATTAATCGACATTCTTAAAATGTGAGCGTTACATATTAAATATTTCTTATTTACTTCTATTGCCACTGTATTATACATTGTGTTTTCTTGACTGGTACTAATATTATTTTCTTTGAACGTTTCATTCAGACACAGAGACATTTGTATGAAAGCTATACCTCCTTAAAAATGTTAAGAGAACTGCTGAATGCCTCTTGTTGTCTTAAATGTAACGCACATATGAAGTTGCCCAACACGCGGTAACGCCGGCGCGGGCGTGACGTCACTGCTACGTCACAAAGCCGCCGCAGCGCTCAGTAAAAACCGTTTTCCTTTATAAACTTTAATTACACATTGTCTCACACAACGCCGCCACTCTCCGCCACTCTCCGCCGCTCCCCGCTGCATCTGCTCACAGAGCGGCGCGCACCGGGAATGTGTTTACATCGGCTACTTTGTAATTAAACCTGGACAAGTTGAATCAAAGCAAAAACTTTCAACCCTTGAAGCGCCATCGCTGTGAGGGTGATCGCTGATAGCATTACTTATTTTTTCCACATTGTTTTCTTGTTTCTTAGTCTTCTCCTAACTTAGTACTACTTACTTAGTAGATCAGTAACCAATGTAGGGCAAGAAAAGCCGGAAAGCAATATTTTAATCCCAATGTGATGTGCGTACATGCGGCGCTAAGCCTTACTGCTCTACAATAAGTTGTACTTCTAATTTCTGTCGAGCGGCACATTGGCGCGGGCGCGGCGACTGTGACACGGGTGAAATTTAAATTTGCGTGTATTTAAACATACATAAATATGACAGTACGTTTTCAATATTATTAAGTAGACACAACGACACTAGCGCACCTAGCGCTACTGTCGTTGTTTTTTACGTAAAGAGTACCTTGGAATTGTGCGCGCTTATCGGTCACAGATATGACAGGTGACAGGCTCTCTCGTTGTTCGTCTGATTCTTAAAATTTAGTCTACTCTAAAACATTGTACTCGCCAGCTCTTTTATCTTAGCTATACTCTGTGTACTCTGTGTGAGCATGAACTAAGCCAGGCAGGTCTCCTGCGTATGCCAGTAGTGAGTACTACTGGCGTGTCACGCTCCGCCGGCTCGTAGCGCGCCGCCCGCCCTCATTAAAACGCATTTCGCGGCTTCCAATTATTTCACATGAATTTTAAATCGATATATATTTCTCCTCTGTACCGCACGTAACCTAATTGCTATAATTGGCTTTAAGTTCGCAAAATTTTGACGTTATTTAGACTTCGTCATCGTTAAAATAAAAAAGCAGTGGTAGCCGAATGTGTGCTTTTAAACTGATATGTTAGGGATTCAACGTACAGTTTTTCAGATTCTTACGTCGAAAACAAACACAATACACGTAGAATTAGTGTCCGGTGACCCCTCATTACATACAGCTAATAAGCTATTAACTCTGCGAAAAGCGATTGAGGTCTCTGCTAATCCCTTACTTTAACGTCTCTAATGAAGCTGTCGGCGCAAATCAACGCAAACTACTGTTACTACTATATTTCTATCTTCAATTCCGTAATTTTCCAATTTTCAACTTTATGTCCATCTTATAGAAAAGGAATGTAAATAGTTTTCACAAAAACTTTGATAAATTGCACGAGCGGCTGATAAATGTGCTGACTCCAGCCGCGGAGTCTGCGGCCACAACTGGATGATGGACGATGTTCAGAACTACCATTCATTCTAACGACATGCTGTGGGAACAATTGAACTGATAAAAAAAGAAATGAGTGGTCATACGAAAACAATTCAAATTAAAATGACCTTTTTATTTTATTTCGTATAAACGAAGAACACTACAAGATGCTACAAGTTCTTTTAAAATACAATAAATTATTCATTGAACACGTCGATTGATATTTTCCTAAGTGGCGCAATCTTCCGCACCATACTTTCAAATATTACCCGAAATTAATTAATTAGCTTATTTAATAACTTTATTTATTTTGTTACTGTTTGATTTTATTTAAAAAATTAACTTTTTTTTAATTGTCAAAAGGATACGTACGTGTACGCAATGTTGTGTATACATATATAATTGGTTTACACAACAGAAAATACTTTTAAGTAAACTTGTTTATTACCAATGTATGTTGGTATACCTAATTAAATAAATAAATAAATTTATTTTAATTAATGGAATCGCATTAAAATAATATTGGTGTGTTCAAGGAAAACATTATAATATTTTTATATTTTAAAATTAATTGCATTTCCGTGAAGCGTCCTTTTCTTCTCAAATCCTTGAGCTTAATTAAAGAGCCAGGGGTTTTAATTTTCAAAGAAAGAAACTGATTGAATTAAAAATTACACGACGACAGCGGCGGGCACGGAGCGCCATGTTTACTTTTATGAAGTATTAACAAGTTGTATCTTTATTGCGAAACTCTACGTTGACAGATCCTACGGCAATATACTTTCATTTGATACCGGGAATGTGTGCGTTATACATACGAGGGATGAACTCACGCGCTGCCCCACCCCACTGTCACTCGCTAGTTAACTCTCGGTGTCCGACTGCCGCCCGCTACACTCCCGGCCAGAGCTCGTCTGTCTTGTACACGAAAACATTTGCAGAACATTTTTAAATCTCAATTCTTAAGAGTAAGTCAAACTTCAATATCATAATAAGTTCAGAAAAGACAGATTGAACTCCTAATAAAGCCATTGAATTAATTAATGTCACAAAACTTTTTTGTTTTAGAAGCATCAAATGATTTTTGATATGTTGGTTCCTCTTGACCCATGTTAATTTAATCCACAACAGGCGATGATTGCCCTGACTCATGTTTCACCAGATGCAAACGGCCAGCTCTTCGTGCCACTAATCCGCTATTGCTGACGGAGCCCCGGCCACAATTTTACAACAATTTCACTCGGCCTGCGCCCGCCGAGCGAGACGCGCCCGCACTGCTCTGTTCTATGTTATGTATTATGTTGTAACTCTCCGCTACACGCGCAAAGCCTCCGCCTACATGTTATCTTTTATACGTATGTCCTTCAATATTATTTTATTTAAATTGTAAAAGCTGTCATCGTACACAAAATGTAACGATATATTTACACAATCCTCTGCGACGCTTTCCTTTTTATACCTTTTGCTTCATCGTCATAATTTCTTCAAAATTACTTAATAATATTAAAAAAACCATAAGAAGTGTTTTGTGTTAATTGGAGATAGCTGGAGTATAAACATATTTCACGAAAGAGCGTCAATAGTGTAATGGTTTGAGGTAGAGTCTGCGAAATGTAAGGTCCTAGGTTCGAATGTAGAAAGTGGAACGTGGATTCTACTATTAACGTGAACCATTTGCTAGCACGCACTTAAGCTTAATTGGAACGGATAACAAGAAAAGAAAAGTTGTTCGACAAGATTAGTTAAGTTTTCAATTAGATTAGTTTCCACATATGTCAGGTAGTGAGTGAACTCATCGCCATAAGCCGGACAATGATTTTAACAAGTAATTTTTTTAACGTAACAAAACCGAGAAACGGAAGTTCCGAACGTACACATTGGGCTGTGAAAGTTTACAAACATTATATCATATAAATATATTTTATGAAGAAATTATTGTTGTATTTTTTCATTCAAAGTCATCAATCTTACTTTGCCGTAAGTACATTGAGTTCGACGTTGCATTGTGATGGATTGCACGAGTCACGCTCTCGTGTGATCGTACTTGATTCGCAACTCTCCATTTAATTTACATTTGTATGTGAAGAATGACAGTAGCTGCGCTAATCTGTAAGTCACACAATATAGCGGACGCACACGCATGATGCATTCTATATTCCCATTCAAATTACCGTGCAATAAAATGTCGCCGCTTACATTTTTAAAATTCAACTAATCTATATATAATTCAAAGCGAACGGAAGTTTTACATTACAAATTATTCAGAAAGCAAAACAGCCGCACATGAAGCGAGGAAAGTGCACTTCGCCAACAAACACTGCTGTACAGAACATTTAATTTCTCACGAGACCACAGAACTTGGGCACATACAGCTCCGCTTACGAGTATAACGGGTGGAAAGAATTTTGCTTTGTTGATTATGTTTCGAAACAGAGCTGAATAAGAGATTCAAGTGTATACAGTTTTTGTCGCATTCCAACGTTTACTTACTACTTGAACAAAATAGCGATAGACTAAAAACATAACACATCGGACTAAGTTGTAAGGGTTTATTTACTTAACCCACGGTCAATGTAGCGCAGTGCTCAAAATAGCCAATAAACTATGCTTAAAGTTAGCGCAATAAAATGTAAGTGGGCGCCAAGTGGCCACATGTCACTCAGTTACAAATAGTTCGGCACAAGTTCTTTACGCAGCACCGTTTTCCTGTTCCCCCGACTTGGCCGGCGCACTTGGCGGCCCATTAGCGCGATCACCGGTCGTCGTACGAGCTCACTTAACTCGCACACACTGAGTGTAATAGGGGAAATTTCTCTACTATTGGTTAAGCTCAACTAATTTGAAACCTGTGAAAATCCATTACCGGGATACGAATCATTTGTTTTGAGACACATTTGAGCTTACATAAATCAAAGCCTTTTCTGTAGTCTGAGTTTAAGGACCCCGTCTGGATTGGCAGACTTCGTATGTCTTAGATAAAAATAAAAAAGTAAAGAAAATAATAAACATTTAATTTAGCATACTACGCGCCGCACGAGCTTGTCAACTAAACAAAGGAGTGAAATTTCCTCTCGAAACTAGCTCAATTTTACTGTCGAAGTTTTGTTGGCAGCAGTTTTTAATAACGGGTCTACGGACACAAAGCCTGTTTTCGTAGCACGAGGCTCTGTAATTTGCACATGGCTACGACACAGGGCACGGCGGGGTCCGACTGTAAGTCATTTTTAATTTAACACTCTGCCCATATATTTAAAAGTCAAAAAGTAACAAGACACATTTCAAATTAATTAAATAATGAATATAATAAAAACTTTTAATAAAGTGAATCTATGCCCGTACTAATTGTGAAAATGGAAACTACTCGGCGGCTAGTAGCCGGCGGGTCTTGAACCCCAACTGTCAGCAGTAAGTCCGCCGGACTGCGTCTGTCCTAGGTGGAATCACTAGGTTATCAATACTTTTCCTTTCCCAATCGGTAGTGGGGGAAGTCCCTGATTGTGTTATGGATACAGTACTACTACTACGCTCTGTGCGACTAGCGACAGTTAAACATTAAACAGTTTTAATGCTACAGTTTAACGAAGCATTAAAAAAAATTAATTAATTTTCAAATTATGTTATTTACTCGTACCTTTTACAGAGAATATTACACTTCTTCAAATGAATGGTAAAGGTGTTGCAATATTTCTAAAAGTGAAAAAGTTTATCGCTACATTGTTCGATATTTCAGTGCTAACAGAAATACGCTGAATTTCTTAGCTGAGTATCGGGAGCTTTCACTTTGTGCAATAACAACCGGTTTTGAATTGCAAATGTCTACGCCGGCGCCCGCCGCTACGAGCGGGTGTCGGCTACGTTTCTCGCTGCTACGAACTTGTTAAACTAACTTGTGTACCTTCCACCGACACCGACCAAAATATCAAAAGTTGTACTTATTGATGTTAAATGTTCCATTTGTATGGAAGAATAAAGCATTATGAAGCCGTGTGTAGTAGTAAATCGTGAGGTAACAGAGATAACAAACCTTAACGTACTATAAAAAATATGTGAATAGCAGCGTCGAGCAAACTTATATAGTTCTTATAAGCGACATATTATAAAAGGGAGACATTAAGAATAGTCGGTATGTGCGGGTATCGTCCGCCGAGAGCGGCTCGCCGGGACAAACTATCGATTAAAAGTAGCCTCTGAGGTCAAATAAGTTAACGAAGCGGTTGTATGTTGTATAAAATGAAGTGAATAAAACTTATAGCAAAGGAGGCTCTGTTTGGATAGGGGCAGTTCTGTCTCGATGAACGGAAGTGAAATTTAGTGCATTGATTAATTCTAGACGATTGCAACGTATAAGCGTGTAGTTATGATATTCGAGACGAGAATACAAGAATACGCATGACAAATGAAATTAGAATAATAATAAGAACTTCTGGAAATACAAAATATTATGTTCCAGATGAAAAAAGGTTGTTAAAAGACACGTCTCCTGCGCCAGACGTGCAATTACCGCGGAGTCGCTCCTGTTGTTGGCAAGACAAGCGATTTCTTTGCAACGCAGCCATTGATTTCTCGCGACGCGCGGCGCGGGTGCGCTCGATTTCAAATATTACGCTGAGTCACCCGTTATTACCACTATGTAATATTCAATTTGTTTGTCTACTACATTGATTATATATACATTTTTATTAGACAAAATCCACTTTAATTATAACACTTTGTATTTTTGGTTATTTTGTTAACGGTTTTCTTAAACGACGTCATTTGGCTTTGTTTGGGAAAATATCGGACACATTTTTTACAACGCGTGTAAAGCAAGAACGATATTTTTATATAGCTTGCTTTATACTTGTACAGTATTTATTGTATTAAATTAAAAGGTACAATATAACTCAAATATAACATATCATGTCATGCCGATCGTAATAATTTGCCAGCCGAGAACCTTGCGGAGTAGGCAGGTCCCCTCGCGGGCGCGAGGGAGCGACCTTAATGACTTGTACAAAGCCGATTATAGGCTTTAGGAGTTGTTTGTTGGTATTTGCATTTCTCCTCGTAACGAGTTGTTCAGAAGTTTCCCTGTTGTATCTGCGTTGCGAGATACGATACAATAGTTTAGTTTGCAGTGACACGCTCCTTCAGCATTGTAGGTGCGTTGCCATTTTAAATAAAGAATAACATGTGACATGGATATAAAAATATTATAAATTAATAATTTCCGTTTATATTTATACGGTAGATTACTTTATGACATGACGTTAAATATGTTTAGACTACCTGCTATTTGAGCACTTACTATCGCAATAAAGTGGACTTTGATTGCTGCAATACATCACCCATTTTTTGTAATTCATTGGACACAAGACCTTACCAGATCGTTAGCAGCCATAATACTAACAAAATTTAGTCATAGCAGAAACACCGAGGATACAGTAGCGTATTACCGAGTAGTGTATATTGTTCTAGTGTATTTATACACTTGTTTCACATGAAGACAAATGACACACACGCACCGTGATTATAAGATTGTGATTTAGAAAGCAAGCAATTTTGTGGTATTAGAGTCGTCCCCGAGGGAGTGTCATTTCAATACCGCGGTGTGGGCAGCAGGTGGAGTGCACTTCTGTGTCTAGTGCGTCCTCTGGGACGGGGAAATAAACGATGAAATCATTATTTTTACCACAGTAATTATTCTTGCTAAGAGCCTGCGTCCACTGGCAGCACGGTATCCAGCCGGCACACGGCACGACATCCGTTCGGTAGTCAGATTCGCAACGACATCCTGTTGCAAGCCAAGCCTACCGCGACATCGTATTCGTGCGTAGCTTTTTGGACTATGGTAGTTACACTGCAGCTCTTAGACACGGCGCTCATAGCATGTAACAGCTATGCTGTACTTCTATATGAAAAAAATAGATTGACGACGGTGACACAGCCGAGTCACAGTTTTACAATTAATATCTCCAAAACGTAAAAGTTGTATATTCAACCGTTTCTGAGATTTCACTGGAAGTGCACGTTCCTTTGGTAAATATCTCAGGAGCGGGGGAATTTATGAATCTGAGCATATATCAGATTAAGCATGTGCAAGCAAAACCTCTTGTTTCACGGTATTTGTTTGGGAAAAGGGCTATATCCGCGAAGAATAGGGCGCGCGCTCCTTCGTGTCAATTGGCTTTTGGAGTGCGTATTGTGCTCGGGAGCACCGCGGGCTATCGCTGGGCGGAATTCACTTCATTGTTCGTTACTTAATATGCTTATATTACAATAATATTATCAGAAAACGTAATTACAAAGAAACATATAATTATTCTGTCATAAAATACAAGCATGTTAACTTGGTCTACCAAATCTTCTATAGCAAGTTCTGTTACAAGTCTGTGCGAAGTTCAACTGATAAGTTTGTTTTCCAACTTGTTACACCGCCACCGGGACATCGGGCCGACGAATGCATACGAAGACATAACTTGTTAAAAGTTTATTCAAAAGAGCAGCCGCCGACCGGCGACTTCTTACAACTATATTCAGATCACTACTACATGGGCGCGGTGTGCGTACACCGGGAGCTGGCAGCCCTGAATTATTTTGGAAGGCTTTCTGAAGGCTGCTGCAACTTTAACATGTGGCTGCCGACTGGACCAAGTTAATTTAAATAAATATGATAAAAATGGTATTTTTAATCATATTTGATTTAAATGTGCGTAATGTGTAGACATCCTTTCTGTTAATAGGGAGAAAAAGCCTGAAGTTATACATGGTGGTACGAGCGTACTGATTTTTGGCATTGTTCAGTAGGTAGTGAAGGTGACAAGGGGTGAGTTTATCACCATATTCAAGCCAAGTTTTAGCTGAATTTATAGCTCCTCCGCTACGCACAACGCCTTCCTTTCAATAGCTGATATTGGGAGCTGCGCCGGCTGCTGTTGGCTTTCATCTCATAGAAATTATATTACTATTATTATGTACGATATACAACTAGCAGTCTCTTTACCACAAATTTAAGATAAATGCAATGACTAAAGGAGATAGATGGGTGATTATTATTATTGATGTGAATATTTTAGCGTGCGATGACGTATATCTTTTTGCTCATGTCTCACTCGTGATTTTTATAAAGCGAGGGAGCGGAATCCGAAAAGCGAACTTAATATGCAATACGTAGTATTCAGTAGTATTTAGTCCACGCGTTACACACCGGCGCCCTCTGACGCGTGACACAGCGCACAGCGCCGGCTATTGGTGTGCAATCAACGAGAGTCAGTGTTCGTAATTTAAAATGAATTGTACGATTGAATTGTTAATGAGGTAACAAATGAGCAATACTCAAAACAATGTGACAATACACTTCAAAAGCCGATTCCATTTACAATCTAACATTCATTACTCATACGAGTATATAAGATAACATTCAGTATTATGAATCATCTTTCATGAACATATATACGTCTGTACATATATAATATATGTACGTATGTGCGGTGAAACAAAATGCAGACTTCTGTTCTCACGGCGACTGTAGGGGCGAAGTGTAAGCGATAAGTATTCTGACGTGTTAATACGTAACATGAGGCGGAGTCAACAATAACTTTAGATGGCATAACCAAAAGTTTGAATAAATTACACAATCAAATTTATTATTAAGTCTCGACTTCTTTGCGTTGACTCAAACGTCCCCGCGAGCGCAGGACAGTACATGTGCACGGTGTAATTAATGTAATTGGAATTTCCTTTCAGCCTCCGGAGCCCGGAGCACCGCGCCCGGACCACCGGCACTCCTTTTGTGTTACTTTTCATATATCTGTGATAGTCAAATAATTGGGAAGAAGAATGTGGACAGGTTTCTTCCCGTATGTCGCGATAAATGCTTGGAGCTTGGGAGCTTTGTGGGGGTGTAGCTTGTCGCTATGCCTTATGAAACAAACAACAGATTGCCGCCCAGTGTTCTTTACGAACTGACGCAGCCGTCGGGAACGATCGAGAATCGAAACCAATGAAGAATATGACGAATAGCCAAGTTTGCTATTTGGCCATTTCCGGATCAGTCGTCGATGCAATGCAATCGATAAAAATGCAGCCAAAAAGCACAGTGCAAAGAGATGACTCTTTATAATGATAAATTAGCGAGAATTTTTGCATGCACTGAGCGCTAGACTGACGAGATGATTTGCTCATGACATCGCACATCTCCCACCGCTCTCTTGTTAACATACGATTTGAGCAAGGAGGTGCCTCCCAAAAGTCTATTAGGACAACAAAAGTGAAGAAAGTTATTTTGTACAATTCCTCTCTCTTCACGGAATGTCTGCTCGCTCCACACCCTTTATAAAACCAAACATTGCGTTTGCATCGTGTTCGGAGTTAAGTTGGAGTACACTTTTATTATGTGAAGCTTTCGATCTGACGAGAGCCGTGTCCCGGAATCGGATGCGGAGCGCGGCTGTTCGAGTGCGTATTGTGCGCCAGTGGAGTGGCTCGTCTCCGCCGGGGCATTTGTGTAACGATTGTACCATGTCATAATAGCCAATCAAACTCGCTACGTATCTCTGACTTCGTAAATAAAATGAAAAATACACCATATTTTAATTCCAGCTCTAGAGACCGTGCATTTAGAAAAGGTCAAAGATTTCTATCGAGGACAAGCAAGCTCTCCTGATAATAAGATTCACAATCATCTACTATCCTTCCACCGTGAAGAACCCTTTGTCGTATCCCTAATCCTTAATATATCAGACGGGCGCCTGCCAGGAGAGCAGGAACAGATGGTTTGTTAAGAGCTAGGAGATGCCTCACTTACCCAGCACAGTGACGCTGAGCCACCACTTGCAAGTACTGCAGGGCTGGCCTGGCGATAGCATATTATGTACTGTATGTAATTGTACTTATGTCATCTTTCATTCATCATCACAGATTTCTAAATTTATACCATCTTGAAATCGGCGTTCGCATACTTTATACGTAATTTCATCTAATCATGATCGCCTCGGTGCGAACTCGTGTCCGACTCTAAATATACTGATATTACATTTTTGAACTAATAAGACCGTATCGAGGTCGTGTTGTCATTTCCTCGTTGGCTGCTTTTTGTGAGCAATATGTTATGTGGGATGCACAGCATGGGTTGTTTGCAGGGCGCGGCGTGCGGGCCTCGCTCTGTTTATTTGTGCGCCGCTGACAAAAAGTATCCGTATGCAATAAAAATTTGTGCAATGTAACAGTGAGAGAAATACTTATTGAAAACAGGTTGTGCAGCGGGGAGACAAGGACGTTGTACACAGAACACCGGCGGGAGTACGGTATTTATATTTGTGCAGAGCGCTCGGTGAGGAGTCAAGCCTTGTCGTTATGTTTCATTGTCTTTGATGGATCAGCTGTTGTGCGTCAAAGATCTAGAATTATTTGACTACCAGGATACATACGCATACGTACAAGGCGCACGGAAAGTTGCCTGTGTGGAAGAAACATAGTTCCCATCGCGTACCCGGTTGTGTACACACTTCTCCGAGAGCAAAACAATTCAGAAACTTAAAGCCTTCAAAACGTACACGGATAAAATTATTAACATTGTTGTGCCGCCCTTTGTGACGATCAGTTCGCGGCCACACGAGCTGCTTTACTTGTATTCATTGCAGTTTAAAGTATAGCTCGTAATGCAAAACTGTGTTTAAAGTTCATAATGAAAGTGGTTCGAACAAGAAGGTTCTTCAATGAATTGGGCCTGTGTTTTACTTTGTTTGCCGCAGAGCTTTACAACCATATGAAATTTTATAAGCGCAAGAATTTCATATGCTTCTTATCGTTCACTTGAAACGTATAGATTAATCCAGGACATTTCCTGTATACCGACGAATACATTAATTTCTAACCGGCCCTTCCAACTCGGCCGTACGCTCAGCGTTGCCGCAATGCCCCGCTCCAAACTGTCCTTAATTGAACATCTACTAAACATAAAATTACTTTTCAGTCCCAAAAGCATCAGGAACAGGAGGTGGCTTACAATTACGGGGTGACATTGTGCAACAATATATTTCATCATATATTTCTTTTTCCGACATTCCAAACTACGAGTATCTTGTTATGCGTCACACACACAAGCTCTGTGACGTGATGTGTGATAGAAAACATATTAATGTTTATTTTATTGTCAAAGCTACGCGTTGCTTAACTTGGGAATTAGATCGTAGCGGGCCGACGACGCTACGTTTTCTGCTAAATGACGACAGATTAAATGTAAGCACATCTCGATTGCAAAATGAAATAGACGAGGGCGGATCAGGGGATGAAGTCTCCACAGATCGCGGAGTCATGAACCGAGAGTTAATTGCGCAATTTAATTGCAAACAATCCAGACGATCCTCCGCGCCGTGCGCTCTGTGTTATGTAAAACGTTAACATTTTCAGTTTCAAAGTTAGTAAGAACCCCTTTTTTCTGTTTTTTATCTGCTATTTTCAAAAGTTTTTGAATAAAAAACATTTACAGCAGTAACGAGGGCTTCCTCTCGACAGACAGCGACGGCCGCGGCCGCGAGTGAAGTGGTGGGGGGTTACTTTCATTTTGATATTCATCAAATGCAATTAATGTATTCGTTTGTACTGATCGGATAACTAACGATTATGAATTAAAAACGTTTTCAAAATACATTTTATAATATTTATGTCAAATGGAGTAGAGCTGGTCTCTCACCTCAACACCTTGTAACACGGCAGACCATGGTTATCTGGTTGTTCGGAACTGAACACCAGCGGCCGAATACAACTTCCAGAATTCATTCCTTTCTACCACTAGGAAGAATAGAGCATGGATCAGTTAATAGTATCGTCATTTAAGAATTTTTTAAGCTATGAAAATAGTGCAGCTGTTGTATTCCGAAAATTTTGATTGTTTTCTTTTAGTGCGCCCGCTGCGGGCCGTTAGAGCTTTTTCTTTTGTTGAAACTATTATAATATTGAAGTTTTAATATAATCGGATTTGATTAACGAATCGCAGGTGCGGTGCCGGCGGCCGACGTCGCCGACCGCTCAAATGCGGAGAAATTACTTTCCACAATTTATACTGCGTCGCCATGCTTTAAAATTTAAGAAGGAAATCACAGTTTCTATAAAGTCGTGTGAATGTTTTTGCGTATAGCTATATATGGAGTGACCGTTCGTCCATATATATATACTGTTTCATAGTTTTCATTACACTTTAATAGAAACTATTTTGTTCATTTCATAAATAAGCAAACAACGCAGCACTCGTACTATACAATACTGGTATCTGTAAATATAATGGTTTTTGTTTGTTCACGTCGAATCAAAATATAATATTGTTTTTGTTAAAACATTGTTTCGGACGTTACAGGATTCCATGATCAATACTCTTTAATAAAACGACCAACAATTATGGCAAATATATTTGGATAAATACAAACGTTGTACAGTAAAGCTGTGTGTGGTGTACGTGCTGTGGACGTGCTCTGAGCGGACCAACTTGCTACATAATACATCTGCGTTTATAATAAGTGAAATCTATTGCGCTTAAATAAAAATATAACATATGCAGCCATCAGGCCGCCATACATATGTTACTGTATTTTGTTTAACATCACTTGTTTCAGAAAAACATTTTTCTAAACCTTCCTGGTTTGTGCGACAACTATTAATCATGAGCAAATAGCTCAAAGTTGGAGCATTGAGGGTGCGCCGGCGGACAGAGAACGCCTCCCCGGCAGGATGACCAGCGCGTTCACAGTCGAGGGCTGCCCTTTGAATGGTACGAGGGTAACTAATGAAGTTGTTCCGACGTCGACCAAATTAATGGTTCATGTCGATTATTTGTTAAATGTTTTATGTACTCACATTATTGCATTATGAACCGAAAAGATATAGAATATTCCCAAAAATAAATATAATTCTAATATTTCTCAAATGAATAAAGATTCAGGGGAACATTTCGCGTCTGAAATTAATACAACCTTTGTACTTCAAAGAGGGAGAGATAAGACGCCCTCGGGCGAGTTAGATAAACAACGTCGATGGTACAGAGGTACCGTGGGCTCGGCAGGAGATGGCGAGACTTCATAAAACAATTGGTCGATATTGTTTGGCTTTAGTAACATATTTATTAATATTCAGGAAATCATATATATTATTCAAACATGAACACAACAGCGCGCTCCCGCTGCAGCCTACACTGATTGAAATCTGTCTTTCAGGTCACTGGTATTCTATTCTCCATCCTTCATGTCTAATTTCTGGTTGATGGAACAGCCCAGAAGTCTAATTCGGTCCGAAATACTTCCATCATCTGAATTAAATATAAAATTTAACAAATAAAAACTCTGATTTCGACGAATCGTACGCGGAGACGATCAAGAATAAACATGTCGAAAAAATTATGCAAGTGCCGGCGTCCTTGTTGAATGAAAACGGGGCGAAATACAATTTTATTATTTCTGCAACTAATTGGAACACGACTGCAGCGTCAAGGAGGCGGCAGTTGTCGTGCCGACAGAATTTTAAAAAATTGGTGAAATACAAAATGTTGCCATTAGAAACATTAAAATATTTTACCTTTTCAGTATCATGTTCCATACGTTACAATAGAAGGGCGATGTTTGGATCCCGTGCAATCTCAAGTCTCGAGGCAATCTGATAAGAGTCCGGGCTTAGTGCACACTCGCCTGACATTCAGCTACGGCCCCGGACGAGGGACAAAAAGCCTTGTCATAATATTATAGCTCGGTCATGAGTACGAGAAGTTGGTTATTTGTGCTGAGAACAGAACAAATACCAACAAGAAGAAAATTGTATTCGAGCATTGAGAAATTAATATCTTAATACAAAAGTAATATTGGTTCCAGATATCCACTGATATAATAAATGATAAAACATTGGCAACCTCATCAGTGTAATGTCCATTTCTTCTATAGTTCTTGCAATAAAAAGAGACAGAAAACGTCCTTTATTTTATCATTATAAATGTGTGTGACCGTATGTATGTGCAGGTAGTAAGTTTTAACTTAATACCTTAATAAATTGAACTGTTTTAAAACAACGACAAAATGAATGAAATACTCAGATGTAACATACAAAGGTAAGTTTTATTTTGATATGAACAGAGTTACAACATAACAGAGGTCAGGAATGTTCGCGAGAACATCGTGTCGTGCTGGAGTCGCTCCGCCTGCATAAAGAGACCAACTGGAATTAACGTCTTTCGTATAAACTTTTCAAAAAAGTCCTCCGATCTCGCTTTATACTTGTATCAAACTTTTAATGGGCTTTTAGCGATAACATTTGCACCGCAACTGCTTCGTACGAAACGTAAAGTTACTTCTTAAATCTACACATAGAAATAAAATTGGATTGTCTGCTTTTAAGATTAAAATAACCAATTATTGTCTGTCTGTTTGTTCCGGCTTTTCTCTGGCACGGCCAGACCAATCTTGACTTCACTGGCAGATAGCTGATGTATTGAGGCTATTTTATACCGATTTCTAAAAATGGAGGTTATTCATTAGGTACAAACTGTAAATTATTAATTGGTTGGATAGTTTAGTTGTGTTTACTAATGATCCTACTATTGCTGTAAAATTATAAATGTGAAAGTTGGAATGGATGTTCATTCACATCACACTGCCATTAGTATAATACAATTTCAGTCCAATTACCGTTGCTCTGTGGCCGGCCGTCAACATCTATAATTCCGCGGTTTGCGGCTCTCTTGAATGTTAAAAATCATATTTTGATTCATAAATTTCCCGCAACGTGACAAATTGAACCAATAACCGGGAATATCGAATGGACTTTACATCGTGCCGCAACAAAGAGCCGCGCTGTCGCCGATGTCCGCACGTCACGTCACGCGCAGCTCACCGTGTTTTCCACGAGGATTTCCTCTTATAAAAGGATCGTCTTTTCATCGCAGTTCCAAGCAGGAGCTGCATAGTGCAGTGGCAGTGCAGTGTCGCGCGCTGCTGCCAAAACACTTGCACTGTTTAATGTAACACGTACAAGGCGCCACTACTTCTTTGGTAAACCGTTGCTTTATGTAACTCTACTTACATTAATGACGTTTAATTTGAACTTAAAACGAACGTGTCAACAGCTCCAATAGTCTTGTTTGGTAGACGCAAATGTTAGGCGAAAAAAATTGTTAACACTTTTGTAAAGTCTTATACGTACAAGTTGCTTGAGATCCATGTCTTATTCTCTTTCTCTTACTGTTTCCCTCACATTCATTTTCCATTTATCCCATTGTTGTTTAAGTTACAAACATCGTTTTTCAAATAAAATCTTTATAAATACAAAGACAAGCGCACTTCTGACCTGCCGCAGCAGACGTCGCCCCGTATTGAAATTACATTTTTAGAGCAAATTTCTTTTTGCTTTTACATTTAAAATCTCTGAGCTGTAATTCTCGACGAATCTTCATGTTTATAAAGGGATAAAAAGGGAGCAATTAGTGTGTGGAGGTCGCGGCGCTCGCCCACGCGCTCATTAGCACGCTGAACACTGCAGTTCAGCAGCAATTATACTTACGTTAACGTCATACAATTCGCCACATCCGCGGAACACGGCCTACGTTTACACTGAAATGTTAATTAAGTTGGCCACATTCAGACACACTCAAATAGAATTGTGTAGATCTCCGGCGGTATCACTCTCAACATCGCGGTCACCGCTCCAGGTGCTGGTGACAAGCTCCACAAGACGCTGCCACTTCTCCCTGACGGTTATTTTTCTAATGTATGTAGAAAAGATGGTCAGTCGTTTACTTTTATTCGATCCGTCCACCTCATGGGCGGTCTGTCACTGTCACATCGTGTGTCACACGCACTTACTATCGTGTTGTTGGTATTGTGTACTTGTTAAGATCAAATGTCAGCGCACTGCAGGACCTCAGAACGTACTTCGAAATTTACATTGCAATCTTAGCGAGCAACCGAGGGATCCTTATTCTACTTCTGTTTATTATAAAAGGAATTTGTGACAGGGATGGAAATACTTTGAAACATATGACGACTGCTGCAGCACTCCTCTGTGGCACACCTCCGCGACGGCACAACGAGCGCGCTCTCCCGCCGCGGTCAGCGCCGCGACTCACGCAACTCTGTTGTTTTTAAAATACCTTTGAATTCTCTTGATGATTCATTTTGTTTACTGTTTAAGAGCTTCATTTAACACACACATTTAACAAAATTAACAATTTTTGAGAATATCAGTTCTCATATGGATCATTGCTAACATCGCGTTGATTTGGAAATAATATAGGAAATGTGGTGTCATAGGACATTCGTTAAAGCGCCATTTGTGATCAGAGAATTGAATTGAAAGCCTATGAGTCACGCTACCGGCTGCAAAACCCCTATCTCCTCCAAGCCAACCGGAGACCTGAGGAACTCCGAGATATAATATATGTTTACTTCGCACATCAATGAACTTCGATTTATTTATATCTATACTGAAGATGCGAATTGTTTTTTACAATTAAATTTGATCGAAATTCTTATGTCACAACAACATTTATAATGTAAAATACGACTGTAACTCGTTATTTCATTTCTTTCCAAACAAAATATCCGACTCACGTGACAGTATGTTTTGCAAAAATACGGCGCAGAGCACACGACCTGCGCTCGTTAACGATCCCCTCCGATATTTGAAACTACGTTGAATAATCATTTAACCACCAATAAGAGTGCGGTGTGTTCACTTTGTGCAATAACTGCTTCTGAATTGCAAATGAGTCCGCCGCTAACCGACGATATGCTGATGTTACAAAATATATCAACATGATGTTAAATACCGACTGTAGAGAAAAATTACGTCCATTACTCCAATGAGTCGTTATACTTCGACCGTCCAAAGGCACAAAGCTTATTACTTCTTGCTTTACCTAACACACGAGCACTGCCAGCGACAACCGCGCAAGTGAATCCTCGTCTTATTTGACTCCAGAGACAAAAATAAGGTGACATCTTATCGTAGACTGTATTCTGTCCTGTGATCGGAGACAATCTAATAAATTCAGCAGCTGCAGTTCACACACTTATTTTAATTAAAGTGAACCCGAGGTAACATTACCGACTTCCCCGTGATGTCAATATTTTTTTTAAAATTTACACAGATATAAATTGATGAATTTCATCCCCAGGAGCAACGCACCCTCGATCCTTTTATTTTAATCATGGTAAAAATAAATCAGCATATTATATTTATGATTCTTTACTATACAGAATCATATTTTTGATGATTCTGTATAGTAAAGAGTAATCGCCAAGTATACCGGAATGTTATGTAATTGAAATATATTGGGATTCCGGTATCCATTTAATAGAATTTGCAAGGCACATAAATCGCTTTGAAAATCCAAAATGTCGTGATGTAGCCTGTAAGAAGAGAAACAAATGAACGAGGGCTGGCTGGAGTATACCCGCACTAATAAACAACCAGCGATCTGACGTTCCGATTCCATCGATTACCGATACGATCCGAGAACCAGTTGTGTTCATGTGTATGAACTTGTGCCCGGAGTTGAAATCAATATCTGTGCTTCCGGATAAATCGTTTCCATATTGCGTCACCAACAACGACACGTCCATTGCAGAAGACACTCCTTTTGAAAAGTTCTTACAATGAGCAAAACCATTTTGTCTTTGTTTTAGCTGAGCCCTGCTGCCTGTGCAAGTTGTAGTTACCACTTAGGTAATACAATAGTATATGAACGAGTATAGTAAAACATGGTTGTTACTCAGACAACGGAAATTTGTATGGACGTGAACACGCGGTACCGTTTGTCAGTCAGATAATGATTACGGTAATAAGGTAGGCAAAGGTATGGGACGCTCAAGTATATTTTATATTTATGATCAACTTTTTCTTACGGTGACTGTTCCATGCCTACCGTGTCGCGGCTCCAAGCGCCTTAGTGTCGGCTTTGCGGCACAAATTGCCGTCAGACTCGAACGTAATGCCTTCTAATAAAGCGGATACAATCGTGTGCCTTGTTCAGTGCTCGGATGTAGCAACAGTTTAGAGGGAAGTGTACGGCGATGGGAAATACTTATAATGATTGCATAAACATCTATTCTAGCAATTCGTCTGAAACTAATAATCAATCAACATGCAAGTATGGTCCTAGCAATAAACGCTATTTCATATTATTAGGTACACAAGTTTCTGCCGTAGTTTTACGTTAGACGCGCAGATGTTAACTGTTCATACCATAACAACATATCATATTGTTATTATGTATTAGCATCATCTATATTTTTTTATCTAAAAATGCCTGAACTTAAACTTAGTGTCACATGTGGAAACTTTTATTTCTCTAATTAAAAAAATTCTGCGAGACGCATCGATTGGTCGTAGAAGTATACAGTGAGGATATCTGGAGTGGTTACAAAAGTTAAAATGGAAAAAAAAACGGTGATTTGTTAAACGCAAAAGACAAAGATCGCAGTGGAAAGCCAAAAATTGACGAGGACACAGATTTGGAGAAATGATTGGAGGAAGATTCGTTCAAAAGGAACTTGAACTCACTTTAAAATTCCCTCGGCGACCATTCAAAATCGTTTAAAATGACACTTTCACAACAAATATTATTTTTAAATAAAACAATGACATGAACTTATTTGTACATTGCAAGTACGTGTCAGTATTGCCTGTGCTGTGTGCTGTGTGCTGTGCAGCGCCGGCCGCCATGTTTGTTAGACTCCATGATCGCAGTGCAAGAGGTTTGAATTAACATAAAACCCACATCACCGCGGCGGGACCGCGCCGAGTGACTTGTTGTACAGCCGATTATGAGCTTTGCGAGTTGTTAGCTGTTTGTATTTACCGGGAAAACAAATTGTTCGGAGGTTTATGTTACATCTGTTGTATGACGCCGCAGGACGGAGACTGACCTCAACGGAGCCATGGGAACTCATTTTTATATTTATTTATTCCTGATTAAAATAAGTTACTATTGATAATGATCTTTTACGACTTTCTCTGTCACCAAGAGAGAAGTCATTATGTGAATTGGTATTGGGTGATGAAGCTGCGAATGCAATTCTGTGTGTTAGGGTTCGCAATGATGTACTAGTGCACGGTCAGCTCGGCCGCGGACTGGAATATTGAAACTTAATATATATGGTGTCACACTTGACAGGTTTATAGAACTGCGCTGAGAGCAAGAAATTTTGCCACAACTTCTGAAGTGTCGGATGTGTTTCGCCGCGAGGATACCGCGAGATTTACTGAGAAAACTGAAACTACTGCATGTTGAGTGGAGCGAAAAATGATAAAACAGCTTTACTGTCGTAACAGGTGACGCGACCAGAGACTACTGGTTGAAGAAATAAAAATACAAAATAGATTCTTACTTTTTGAAGACTTCCCGACGAAAGTTAAAAATGTCAGAACACCGACAAGGCTTTTTTTTTATGAAGAACTACACAGATTGGCCAGAGGTGGCATAGCTCTTAGGTCGCTTAGCCTGAACCTCTATTGCTAGTAACTCGACACAAGGGTCCCGGTGAAAAAGTTGCGTACCGACAAGGCAATACACACACATTGTATGCTGCTATCCTCGTTCACAACTATGGTGATAAAAAAATAACAAAAAAAAAAAAAAAGCCAAACTGCTTAGCCTCTAAGCTACCACAGTTATCATGAATATAGCTTTATTGGGACTCCGGGTAGCACCTGCTGCCTTGCTGGCGCTGCTGCAATATTACAACGCGCCGCCGGGGGCTGATTCTAATTTGCGGAGATTGCCCGCGCCCCGCATCTGATTTCCGTGATGAGTTGGAGCTCAGGCGTTTACTATGGAACGTTTCTTGTAGTTCTACGCTGAGGAGACATTTACACATCCTTAAATTATGTGTCAATAAAAACGATAGACAAAGTACTCACGCCGGCCCCGGACATTGAGTTCTGTACTCGTATACATCTCCTTACATGTACCTCTTTTTCCGGAAACAATTTCACACATAAACAGCCAGCAAACGACAAACTAATAATTTCATGCTTATTATAATGTTTGCAACATCAGCAAATTCATTTCCCGGATGCGGTAATGAATTTTCCCGTAATAGATTCCAATTACCGAACAAATAATCGATTACAAAACTATCAAAAACTAACTACAACAATAGCACGCGCCAGTGCGCCGGCACGCGGTCGGCCGGACAGAGCGCGACCTCACGCTCGCCCGGTAATTAATTTGCAATCAACGATACGCAATATTTGTGTTTCCGCTTTAGTAACGTAAATGGCTTGTTATCACATCAGGCCACCACATCCGGCGCGTGAAGTCACGCTGCACCGAAGGCGTCCGACACCAAACGACACACTGATAATTTTCACGCTGTGACCAATACAATGTTTCATCTATGTTTGTTGTCAAGTAAAGCACGTAATCTTTTTGGAAAACAGAGACTTAGTACATGCTGACTAAGTACAGAGATTAAGTAAAAAAGACAGATTTGTATGCGCAGTCAAAATTATGAAATCTTTTGCCGATGTTTGCCTGCGGGCGAGGTTGCGTGAGCGTTTACGTCCGTTTATTATGCCAAATACACAACTGGCTGGTGCTGTACTAGAAACTGTGGGGATACCACCTTACACTCCGGCGCAGAGCTGACAGCGAAAATGAGCGGAGAACCTCGGAAACACCACGTGTTAAGATTTATTCAGAACAGACAAACTCACACAAAGATACTGGGTACAGGCGCTCTGCAGGCTCCATAGCCGCCAGATATTGCACACGTACAATATTTGGATTCAAAACAATATAGATATAGGAAAATATTTGATGTAGTCACTTAAAAATAAATGGAATTTGTGAGTGATGGAGCGCTCTCGGAGATTGAATCAAACCGCACAATTTGATTTGTATCGGATGTTTTAAATGTCCGCTCAACTACACGCGCACGGACAGACGGTCACAATATATTTTCAAATGTATTTTCGATTTCATTTCGTTAAATGCAAATATATATGCATATCGATAGGGGCGACCACGAGTCGTTGCAATATGTTGCACTAAGGTGCCACAGAACATGGCCGCGGTAAAAGTCATTTAAAACAAATCTTAAAGTGGAATGTAGATGAAATTTGAATTCACATGTATTTCGAAATGAGAGTACTTTTATGAATAATAAATCAGAGGGGCGGCGTGATCTGTCCGGCCGGAGGTGACTGACGGGGATTTATTCACTGGCTCGACTCCATTTCCGCCGCGAAATAGTACTATATTATTACATACACTTTAACATCTACAGTTGAACATGAGCTGGTCTCCGAGAACGTGGTGCCAGTGACAGACAGAGTGAGCAGAGTGGTGCCAAGCACTTTAAAATTCCAATGCAATGCTTAATTACAAATGGCACTGCGAGAAGGGAGCGTGTATAAGTAATTATGTAGGTGTAGAAGAAGCTAGAGAGTTTTGTGATTCGTATTTCTTCGATCAAAATCCTGTGGAAGTGACAGGAGCCGCGCGCCTATCCGGCGGCTGCAGCCCAGAAAATATTTATTTAATAAAATAAAATACCCGATCAAATATTAAAATGAAGAAAAAAAAAGGTAACTACGAACTAAAAGGCAATAAAATTCCTCTAATTTTATTGTTTTCTTATTAACTACACTAGTCGTATGTCACGCGAAGTACTGCACCTGAGAAGCAATAACAGCACGGAGGCGCCAGCAGACAGTTCCCCGCAGCCCCCCCCCCCCCCGCTACACATACAATTTGCATTTCAAAGCTCTGCCTTCATTTACATTTTAGTTTTGAATCAAATATATTTTCGGCTTGAAACTGAAAGAGGGAGCAGGTATCGTGTTTTATTTCTTTTAAATGACTTGCTGTGAATAGACAAGTACAAGGGACAAAACCAATACCGGCAGCCACTTGGCGAGGAATTTAATCGAAGACCGCATACTAGTGACGGCCGCGGTCCTGGGCTACGCAGCTACGGCGTAGTTCGCAACACTGACATACCGTCGCAGAGAAATATTTCAGGTACCAACTATCTATTATTTAGATCCTTCAAGAGGCGTCGTAAGTCGGGAAACAATTTCCTATCTTTTGTCTACTTAAATCTATTTGTTACATAAAAACTCTTCATTGAACAAAACTCTATTAATTGTACGGTCGACAACACTTGAAGGTAACTCGTTATTCCGCGAAGGGCCCCGACCCCCGGGAGTCGTCAGCCGGAATGAAATGCCGCGCGCTGTATTGTATTGTATTGGAGAGGCCCTCCGCTGAGTACGGTGCGTTGCCAGACCTCTGGGATCACCGAGCTCACTTTTATACTTTGCTCCTTATTGAAACTTTTAATAAATTCAAGTATTCATATTTTATATTTAAAAGCAACTTATTTATTATAGTTTAGTTACAATTTGTAAAGTAATTTTATGTATTAGTATATTCATTGATAACTTATTTATGTAGGGATATTTAATTTAAAGTATTTATGATTTGTATATATTAGTATAATATTTGTAACTGTACGTATCCTCTTTTTTTGTCCATATAATGCCTATCCGTACACAGGGTGTACAATAAACTTATATCCATCTAGTTATTGTTGTAGTTGTATATTATTATTTTCTTGTCATACGTAATGATGTATAAATATCTATTATTTAACATACTGTATATCGGCGCTGCAGACTCTGCAACACTTACGCTGAGTCATGTCCTTAATTATTTCACTAACTAATTTCTACTGCACGTTTTTGTTTATTTTTCGATTTATGTAGCAGAAGTTCTCGACACCGTTTCAAACAAACAAACGTAATAAAAATTCTAGTTTTAAAAGCTGTAGGACGCCCCCTCCCCCACCTTACAGGTGTCCAGGTCGCAGGTCGCACGAGCAGCATATGGGTCACGTAACAGCAGACCTGCTGAGATACAATATTGCAAGAGACTTAAATAAGAGCACGCTTTGCGTTTGTTAATGCAGAACGAGGCCACATTATGTGTCACATACCACATTATCCCAGGATAGTTAATGTTGAACCATTTCGTCAGGAGTTGTGTTTCGATGAAATGGTAATCATAAGCGATACGTATAAAATGTAAATATTGGATTAACATTACCTGTGTTTAACATGATGACTATTTAGACTAAATATCAAGAAAACATCTCAAAGAAAACTGTAGCAAATGCACGGGCACTTTACGAAGGCCAAACGAACGAGCTAAGCTGACAGACTTTGGCAACCGGTCTGAAGAGACTTCTTAATGTCCTGGCGTGAATAATTCATTGATACGAGGACAGGGAGGACATTTACATTGAGTCACAGAGTGCCGGCCCGGACGAGTTCAGCTCACACGAACGTACGAACAACCGAATGTCGGAACAGCGGTGATACTGCACTCTCAGTGTCGGCAGAGATTATGAATTTCCGTTTTGCTCGGTCCTGTTGTATCCGCACTATTCCACATCATTTTTTCACGTACGGCGCTCGTCGGCGGACTCCTTCTTATGTTAACTCTCAGTATGTCAACGAGATACGAATACTTATATGCTCATAGGTACTCGTGTAATATCTGGCGCGACTGGATCCCGGTATTTACTATTGCATTTAATTGTAATTTGATTCGAAAAGATATAATTTTCTTTGTGATTCGTTACAGGGAGAAGTTAAATTAATTGATCATGAATGAATTATAAGTTTACAAGAAATTTAGTTTATGTTTATGGAATCCACAACAGTTTGGGAGCAACACAATCCTCACCTCAGGAAACTCTATTTCATTTAACAATGGGCCCGTTAAGTTAAGTTGTTTTGATATTGATGTTGTCCTGATCATTTGTAAATTAACTAACAAAGAATAGTTTTCATCTCACTGCTAAAGAAAATTTAACTGGGAATCACATTTTAGAGCAATTCCCGATTACCTTAACGAGCGGCTGTTCTCTGGCCTAATAGTAGTAACTAGAGACCCAAACCACTCACTGTGCGGCTAACTTCCTGAAGGTTACGCCACAGTCTAATTCGATATAAAATATTATATTTACTACAAGTAGTTGTGTCATCGCCTGTACATTGTAATGTGGTCGTCTACGACTTATTACCACACATATGCCGCGTCTCCTGCCAAAAACTAGTACAAGTAATAAAGTAGCGGTAGGTGCGGGGTGCAGCCAGCGCGGCCACGAGTGCGGCCCGCACCGGAAGTGCAGCACGCCGCCCCGCCAGCGGGCCGCGCCGTGGCTCCACAGGCTGCAATAAGACAGTTTAATCGTTTGTAACATTTGGCCCGTAGCACAATTTTATTACTCACAATATATATTCAAACATTTTTAAGACTTTATTATTACTTTCGTATTTTCTATTTCTGTTATCTCACACGGTTCACGTGCGATTTATAAATACAAAATATTTTTTATTTTATTTGTTGAAAGGACATTTCTCGCCATTGTCGTTTGTCTCTAAGACACCAGGACATGTACTTACTTTGGTATGTACGACGGCCTCACAACGTTATCATATTGATCTAAATTACGTTATAACATCGAGACATGTAACAATTCCAGTAAAATACTTTCATTAACGTCATCCATGAATGTTGTCAATTCATTTACATCATAAAAGAGAAACGCATATAAAGATAAAAAAACTTTATCAACTGTCTATTGTCTGGTTTTAAGCGATACAAATATTTTTATTCCGTGGAAAATAAAACGCATGGAAACGAGCAACCAATCGACAAATTATTTCCGTCTTCATAGCGGGAAGAAAGAAAATGGAATAGACGTTTTATTTTAACACGATTCATACACTTGTATCATTTTAGGTAGGAAAAAATTAAGTCAATATAATACAAGAGACACCCCTCGTAGGCAGGCTTTCTTATTTTGGTGGGTAGACAGAGCTTACGAATTTCAATCGCCTTAATATAGCGTTTCATATCATACGATAGCACCAGATAGCTAGTCGTCTTGATGGCCCCTGGGTTACCCGACGTTAACTTTTACGGTTAAACGATTCACTTCCGAGTGCAGGAGATGTTAGCGGGAAGAGAATAGGCCACTATCATAGGGATATACTTTGCGGAGCCTCAGTGGCTTTTCCTTAGATACCTAAGAAGTTTCGGCGGTATATTGCAAACTACCTCTAGTGTTCTCGCTGTAACAATGTACTTGTTTATAGTCTTGTGGAAACAATACGCCTGTATTGTCACCTACATCAGAGCAGTCTGGATATCGCCGATTCGTTCGTTGCTTTCTCGTCGATATAATTGTAATTATAAAATGGGAGCCGCACCCCGACAGGTTGCGTTACAAACACACAGAGTTTGAACAGGCAATCTGTAATTAAAAGTGAGAGCGGAGCGCCGTAACGAGCCCGAGCCGCGGCGCGTAACAACATCTCCACTTGTGTCTGTCGCATTATTGCCTTTTTATTTTGCTACATATTTTAATAAAGGTGAACTTTTCTCTGCTGTTATCTGTTGTCTTTAATGACATTTTCAATTAATTACGACAATGAAGATATCTCTATAGAAGTTATATTGCGGCGTTATTGTGATTTTGGAGTCTTGAATGTAGTAATGAAGGATAGCTTTTAAAATGTAGTTGTAAGTAAGGAACTGTTTTGTCAGCATCTGCTTCACTTCTCTTTGTGTTCGGGTTTCCTATCACCTACCAGCAGACTCCATCGGATACTTTCAGATAGAATATTGGACTATTTTTAGTGTATCCAAAAGGAAGTGCGAACTGCGAATGCAAAAATGCAATCCATTGAAATATCCGGCGGCGCCGAGTTGCTTGTGTTTACGTGATGCTCTTGATTTGACATGACGAAACAATATACGTGTTAGCCGCCCTCGTCTATTTCGCATTAACATGTTAGGAAGGCGACATTATCCAGTACACTTTGTATGAAGAAATATTTAAGTTAAGGAGAAAAGCCTTTTTCGCTAATACCGAGTGATGTCGGTCAACCCCGTGTGTTTGTTGCTGCTGAAGCTGCACGGTACGGAGCGGACGCGCAAGATTTCACTTCACCGGTTTATGTTAAATAAAAAAATATTCGTTGTCGACAGTTAAAACATTCATTATTAAATAAAGCTTAACTAACGCGCACCGGCCTGCAGTGTGCACAGCCGACATCTACCGCAATTATCGAGATATATTTGCCCAAATATCATTAGGTTGCCACTGAACGTGCGGCGGTGTTACAAGTAATTAGCAGTTAACAAACAGCGCAGTGACGGGCGGGCGGCCGGGTGACTCGTGAGCGAGCAGTCAGACTTCTGTCATCTCACAGCCGTCATACAGGAGCTGGGAACTGTCGACACACGCCCGGGAGCACGGAAGAGGCACAGGGACCAGCTCACCACGCATCTGGTCGTGACATGTACCGATATAATATTTACTCTGTCACTAAACCACACTAATGTTTGTTTCGTTTTCTCCCTCAATAGTACATGTAACCTCTCGCTTGCCCGGGATTGGAAACTATTTATTTATTTATTTCTAAAATAAAAGTAACTTAATTTGCTCCTTATTACATCAGTTATCTGGCAGTGAAAGTCCCGTCGAAATTGGTCCAGACGTTCGTAATGTTATTTTGATATATGTACCAAATAGACACTCCAATTTTATATATTTATATAGATTAATGATAAAATTTTCCTGACAATTTTCATCGAGAAGTGAAATGGTTTGATCTGGAGATTGAATGAATCTTTCGGTTTCAGATAATTTTATTACTTCAAATAAAATAATTAACTCATATATCTTTTGCGACAATTGACAGATTGAATTCGGTATTTATGCTTATATTGTTATCTCCTGGATGACTCCTTCCTTCTAAAAAACTATCTTTTCTTTTATCACTTCTGTGTGTAATCGAAGGTAGCGCGGCGAGCAGTGACGAGGCACTGGTTCGTTAGCGGCGGAGCGAGCCGACAGCCGCCGCGGGGACTTCAAATTGGATAACGTTCATATTTATACACATATTAAGCTCGATCAACTATGTTTTGGATTCCGAGAACCGAGTGGTCGGAGCCGCGAGTGTACAACTTGTTTAATTTATTTAATAAGAAAAATATTAAATCGAAATTTAAATGAACTGCTCTCTCGTTTCCTCTGATTAAGTACAAACATTTTTTTTACATAAATTGAAACAAAAGCTTTCAAATCAATGTTACACGAAGTATTCGGTATTCACTGAGCAGCCCGCTGCTGTATCAACTTTTTCAATCAACCATCGAAACTTATGTAAGGCTCAAAGGTAATTCCCCGCGGCGCAGCTCTGTGGTTCACCTTTGAATTCAGCGCAATTATAGCGTTTGTATACAGCTACTGGTGATTGTGGTGCAATATACTTGTGAGTGTTATTTGGAACTTAATTTGTATTGAGTAATGTCTGTGAACGTAGTTCGTACCAATTTAGTATGGCTATTAACTACTACATTGTTAAAAATAAACTCCCACATATTTAAGGAGAAAATTAAAAGAAAGAACCCAAATCTGACAGTTTAAGCGTGTCTCCGTGCACCAGGCACAAGTTGGAACTGGCGATTCTTCTTCACTTGGGAGTTTGCTCGCCGGAAACGAATTATTTGTGTGTGAAGGCATGACGCCTCCCGTTTATCTCACAAATATGTATTCTTTTTATTTATTTCAATTTACATTTACTGTGTGTACGTCCAGTGAAGGCTGCGGGCCGACCGCGAACATGTTGCGTGCGCGCGGACCTACGATAATACGTAGGTTATTGCTGCTGATCTCCAACACTAAAGATAAGTAGATAATAGTCCGTGGGGGTGAGTTAGGTAAAAATATAAAGTGGTAGCACATCCCCCGTGCAAAGAGCGCGAGTGTTTATTGATTTACTGATAGAGGATGTATATTTAGTTTCGTTGCCCAAGTGGGTGTATCTCTGGCAAAGATTCAAGACCACTGCCGACGGAAATAAAAGAGTTAACAAGTTGCAACACCGCAGCCGATAATATGTTTGTGCCGCAGCACGACGGGTCGATACTGTTGTTCAGGCTCAGTGTTGCTATCAGACTAACATAAAGAATAAAATAAACAATTATATAACTTAAGTAAACGCCAGCAGACAGACATACAGGGCATCTGTTAATCTGTCCTGCTCTGTCCTCTTCTTGTCTTTTTCTGATGTTTTTTTTATTTGTTATGATGCAGAAAATCGCTAGAGCAAGCGTATTTTAATTGTGTTACTGTGTGTATACAAAAAACAATGGGACGCTTCTATCCCACAGCGCAGAACAGGGGACGGTTGTTTCCATGTATTTATTTACTATTTAAACATTATTCTGTATAGTTGTGACTGACGAAATTGAGAGTAGTAGTTGAAGTTTGTGTGTTATCAGAGGAACATCCACTGTTGAAAGGCTAGTGATTGTTATTTGTGTCTACTCCGGTTGCATTGAAACATATAGTTGGTTACTTAGCTCTGAGAGAAGTAATAAATGATTGATTCACTCAGCGAGCCGCCGATCAAAGATTTAACGCCTAATTGAAAAGGCCTGTCGCGGTTTCCTCTGCGGAGTGAGGAGCGAGTGGCGAACGTAAAACGATAAACTTCCTTAAGCTCTGGGAGTTGGACGGTAAAAAGTCTTCAAAAGTATTTTAATGGGGGAAATATTGAAAGTTCTGTAACATTATAAATAAAGAAATCACGAATAATCATTTTTATTTGTACTTACTTTTTTTTTAGTTAATGTGTTTTGCGCCAGAAATATTTCAAAACATGTTCTGACAAATTTGGTTACAGCCCAGCTCTGGGACAACTCCAGCTGCCGCCCGGAGACTACGCCCAGTTTCGTATGCACTGTGATATACATGTCTGTAACTCCTTGATAGTCGACAGGTATTATGGTACATGTACTTGGCATTGGTTGTTTGAATCAGAAAGTTTTTTTATTGACATTTTTGCATTTAAACACTTTGATTTGAGATTTATGAGTCCAAGGAGACTGGCACATTTTGCCATATAGGGTTATAAATACATTGCCCTCTCTGCCCACCCCACGCACGGAAATGAAATACCGAACTCTTTTTAAGTTATTTCCATGATTTTCATTTGGACATAGAATTTAGGAAGTGTCTCACTTTTCTTTTGTGATGCAAATTCCTCGAGTTATTTTTATGCAAATATTTGAAATGTAACGAGCCCGGGGCGGGAAAGCGAATGAATTTGAAATTTTGAAACTTTCCTAATCCTTTATCAGCTCTCTGTTGCTCATATTTTTTTCCAATAAATTTATGACAGGAAGTAGGAATATAATAAATTTTGTTAAAATTGTGGACCACTCGCAATTGAAACTCAAAAAGCTCCGCCGCGTGCTGCGGCAGACCTCTTGCTGTTCAGCTTATGTGGGCCCACGTGTGACAGGCGGTGAGGTATTTTTTATATAAAAGGAAGAACTGCTAAACTCTTGTAAAACTGCTCATTATATGAGTGTGAACCGTACTTTTTTTAAAAGAAAAAGAATGCTAGCAATTTTTTTTTCATAAATACTACAAAATTCTTACCATGTAACATAATTTCGCCGATACGCGGAAATTAACGAATGGTATAATATATGTATCAAACGAAATACAAGAAAATAATAAACATCGAGTGAAAGGAAAACAAAGAGAATATGTGAGCGTAATATCCACAGGGGCGGGCCGGGAATGCATTTAGTAGCAATATCCAGCTCCCGGGCACACCTCGCCGCTCCTCCGGCGCGTGACACTACTGCTGCTAACGAACACGAGCTAATGGTCCAGCGGATATGTGGGAGACTCGTGATGGATTTGACATGTTCTTCTGACAGATTAAACAGCCGACCACCCGTCACGTTTATAGATCTCACTTATAGACTCTCTTTACATCTGTAAAAGCAGCTCGCCACGGATTTAGAACTTTGCCAGAAATTCGGTTTCTCCACGTATTACCGCACAAAACACTTCTTTCTCTGGATATGCCTAAGTCCTTGGCTCGTATATTTTAACCCCAATTCTGTTCTGGCACGCTTCTAATCTACCCTCATCAAGCTGCGCGCCTGCGAATTGCATAGTACGCTAGCAATTGAACGTTTCCCGATTTGGGCATCAATGAAACTGCTTATTAAAACTTCAAATGGTAATGTAGCACATACTCCATGTGGGTGTATACAGTGGGACCGCTCTCATTGACAGATCTATGGCCAACAACATAAAAAATGGCCCAGGCGAAGACGAACGACTTGTTAACAAGATTCAAGAACAAAAATTACTCCACAAGCTTGTAACCTGAACAAACAAGGTTGACATTTATTTGTTGAGTTTGTCATGAAGAATTGTTTCCTGCCGCGACTGTTGCTCTTATTGTTGATTGTTGTTGATTTTTGTTTCTGCAAAAGAAATGAAATTTCCTCCGGCGGCAAAATGTCAGACAAAGCCTGCCGTAAACAGACGGAATAAATAAAATAGTCGTTAACAACGCCGGCTGGCACATATCTGGCCGCCGTCATATTACTTGCTAACGAGTAATCAATTGATTCTTAGCAATAGGTCGTATTTGATCACTATAAATGGAAATTGGTTTCATATTCTGGAGGCAGAGCTGCAGACAGTCGCGCAGCTCGTGCGGTCGCGGAGGCAATTTTTAATTTGCGTGGGCTCGGGCGCCGGCGGACGCAATATGGGACGAGGCCCGCCGACTTTACTTCCAGCCTTTTATTAAATTCCTTTACCTAATATGTAAAGCTTCACCAAAGCTTCTCAAAATTTTAGAGTAGGGTTTCAAAGCAGTGAGGGATTACATCGGTTTCAAATGTCACAAAATGATTTAATAATGAAGCTATTAGCAATAATGTTGCTACGAGCGTCACATTACGGTGATAGTAAGTCCCGAATTTTCTTATTATTAGACATTCGGGTGAACTGAGTTGTGTTGCTGTGGTGTCCATTTCCTCGCCAGACGCTGAAGGAATGTCCCGGTGCAGTGAAGACGCGCTCTGCCCACCCTGCCCTCTTTTGTACCTACATCGAGCGTAAAATGTTCAAAGGGATCCACCGGCCTAGCAACACTGCAGCACCAAATTCAATTTGAAATCGATCTGTTGTCTTTGTGTCGCCCAAATTACTTTTTCACAACTTTATTTTGTTCCATCACTCCTAAAAGGAAAATATTATTTTCCTTTCCGCTTCGAAATAAAAAAGGAAATTATTTTCCGATAGTTGCGTTCGTTTCCATGGATTTTGTTTCTCGGAGAACAAATCAAATCATCTTTATCGTCGACAGATGTACCTGTACCCGTGTACCTGCTCTCTTGTACAAATACATCTGTACCGGCAACTGGTCGCTACAGTCGTCACAATGTGAAGGCATTTATTATTATTATTGAAGGTTGTGTCGATGCTGAACACTCAGTGCAAATTAATAGAATTTTACACTTTTCGTCATCAATTCTGAGGAATCAATTATTAATAATGATAATTTTTCGATACGTTCTTCTCAGTTCATCTGCTCCGCCGGTCTAGATGTCGCAGTGCACAGAGCTTCAGCAGCGTGCCAGTTGAAATTGAAGTTGTACGTAACTTAGCTGACGTCGCCAACAAATAATTATCACAAGAGTATCGGCGATGAAAGAAACATTACGGGGTGGACGTGCTCGTGATCACCGTGTCACGTTTAACTGGAGATGTTACAATCCGTTCGTTACCACGGCTCCATACCCGATGCGTTGATAAAAATAATAAGTAAATTCGTGCAGAATTAAAACGCGGAGCGGAGCTGCTTTTATTAGAGCTCAATAGGAGGGTCGTGAGGGCAGAGAGCACGGGGCACAGCATGCCGCCAGAGGCAACTCGGGGCATAACAGCGACCAACGAAAAACGATTTAAAAAGGTTTACTTCGACGATTCGCTTCACAAACTGATAACAATTGCACTTTCAATTGTAATTGACTTTTTAAATACCCAATTACTACATAAATGACGTTGTCGATCAACTACCAAAAATCGGCATATTACTCGAGAGCTCTGTTAATCAAATCTCCGGCCCCGGCCGCGCGGTGTCCCGGTCACGTCCCGCCGCCGCTCAGCACCTGGTTATTATATTTTGTCCCTTAATATCATGTCAATACGTGACATGCATTACATTTTTTTGTGAGGCCTGAATTAATTTCTCAACGACATAAGGAAAACCTTTGATTCTATGACTGGCGGTGAGTTGAAATGAATTTCAGGGTTACGAATTATCGACAGGGCACTCACAATATCGCAGCTTAATAAGCGTCAATAGCCTAATTGTTTAGGGTACGGTAAACTAATCGTAAGGTTGTAGGTTCGAATCCAGCACTCGACTGCTGACTTGAATCATCTCCTAGCTAGCACAAGCTTAAGCTTTGTTGCAATGGTTAACAAGGATGTTAATCATATTAGATTACTGTATTGGTAGTAACATACTCAAGCTGTAAGGTGTTGTTGGGACCGCCAACAGGACTTAGCCTCGCGTGGCAGTTTGTTTTAGACGTAAGTAATCTTTATAAAACAAATCTGAGTGTTATTATTATATCATGAATCGAGAGTGAGAACCTGTGATTACGTCGCCATGTAATAAAGTGATGTAGAGCGAGCGTGGCGCGGTGCGCCCGGGAACCGTGTTTTTCTATAATAATTAAATGAATACAATGAAAACAAGCACTGCGTTAGAAAAAATATCTTTCTCTCTCTCAATATCAGTATCGGATATTCGTACAAATAAGTGTAGCGGCACGTCCACGACAAGCTCGTGAAGCTGTTCTCTTCTGGTTCAAACACGAGGTTACCTGCTTGTTTACATGATGATATACCATTGGCAGCGGCTGGTGCTCACTCCTCACTCTTACGTTGAATTCACAAGATAAACATTAAATAATAAATATTTGAAGAGTATTTATTACACGACGTGAGGGTAAGTGATTGACCCATTTCTCGGGAGCAATTTGAGAGAAACACTAACGGTCTTAAACTTAATACCTGCCGACTGAGTGACCGGCGGGATAAGACCCGTTCTAATTTACTGGCCTCACCGATGTCACGTGTCACACTAAGTCCCCACAGAGTCGCGAGCGGACAACTCCGTACTGACAGAGATTATAGGGATGAGCAAATTTTGCTTACAAATTATTGAAATACCGTAAGTGTTTGCACGCCACCAGCTTTTAAGTCACTGTTGGTGCAAGCCATAGCTTCTTAATTGTTCAAGTTATGTACCGAGTTTGCAGTATGTAAGTGAAAACTTATTTCTTTTAATTTTATATCAAAGATATGACAAGAATACGATTATGGGTGACGATGCGATAGGTACGTTACTTCTAAATGTACGTCACGTCGTATGTGAATACATGTCGGCAACGATCAACCTGTGTCCCCACTCTGGAAGTCACTAAATAGAGTCGTATTGAATTTAAGATCGTTTTAAAAGTTATAAATTAAACAGAAACACTTTCAATGTGGAGTAATCATGGGAATGTCGAATTGTTCAGTATTGGTACCACTGGTGCCCTCTAGTGAGGACATCGCAAACACTCTGAAAACAGGATTGGTTCTATTGGAAGATCGGTCGGCCAATAGGAACGCACCACGACCATGACCGCGACCCCACCGTTGGGCAGGACGAAGAACACAATGTAAAATTCACTTGCTTTTCAAACTGTAATCGAAGTACACGCATTTGGTGGCAGGAACGTAGCAGTTATTATTTCACACCACTTGTCTACGTGTCGATCCAACGCACAAGGGACTCGATACGAATATAATTGCAGACGAGGGTCGCGCCGTGCTGCAAGCTGGAGCGTCAGTCAACGAGCCCAATGGCTAATATTCTATCATGACCTAGTTATGTGGGATTTAATATTTACACTTTTCAAAGCAATTCCTTTAACCAACATCAAAAAAGGGGGAGATTCTTAATTTAAATAACACTCATAACTTTGAGGTAAACGATGTTATGATTATTGTTTAGTTTGAAAGCTGGTGCCTCCCGCGTGGTCTCAGGATATTCAATTTGGTCCAATTCTGAGGACGGGCGGGACAAGTGGACGAGTAACTCAATATCACGGCAACCGGTTTCGATGATCCATTTGTTATTCAAAAGTAAGATGCTGATGAGAGTTGGTTAGGTTCTGATTAATTCAGAAATACAAAAATGTTTGATTTGATTTGAAGTCTCTTTTTGTTTTTATTCGTATATATACTTATACTATCGTAACTAAATTAGATAACTTCCTTCAAATTGAACCAGCAAGAAGAGACAACACTGCATCCCCGACACGACAAATTCATTTCAAACATTTGATATTAATAATGTTCCCATAGCCGTGCTCGGATGGCTTTGTGCTCGCGACGGTATTGTTTGACGGATAACTGACAATGTAAACGCAATGTCTTTTAAAATTATTAAAGAAAGTCATTTTTTTAACAAAACACAACTCGGTCGAACCTTGCTTTTGGTCAAATCATTTACGTATTTTGTTTTGTACAACATATATAGTTCGCAAAACATGTGCGTCTGTTTGAACATCTCATAAAACATTAGTATTTTTATAAGTAGTGTGTAAGTCTAATTGCCTAGTTATTGTGGTATTAGTTAGTTATACGTAAATAACCAAGCTGATCACAGGCACTAACAAGGCTGATAACAAAGATTTCAGATTAGAGTAATAGATTTTTATCTCTACAACTCCAGTTAACGTACAAAATGTAACGTAATAAGGAATACTCCCGGACCCTCACCGAGCTGACGAGGCGCCGGCGGCGAGCATAAATAATATGCGGACGGAAACTTTGTGAGACGTCGCGGACGTGACGAGGGTAGCAACATTTCGTCAATTTGAACGTGACGGATTTGTCACGCTAAAAGCTTGTCATCTTTTCCTCGTCAAACTCTAAGAACGTCGTCGACAGCCGTAGCCTGATAATAATGCGAACGTTGAGTTCCAAGTAAAAGTCTCTTTTCATATACCAGCCGTACTTACAGATACGCTATGGACGAACCTGCGATAAGCTATCATTCACCAAGTTTATTTGTCGTACCGGGGGATAATACCAAAGTCTAGCACAAAGTATAGCTTTAAAAAGACGCGTTGATGTCACGCAACAAACGAGAAGAGAAGGATGATGTCTGCAGCTTCCCATGTTCACATGTCGCCGCTACACAGAAAATTAAATAATGATAGAAAACTGCCGTTCGTCTGTTCTGTGTCCCGCAAGCAACTCTCAACTAAATAAATGTGTACCTTAATGACGGCTCGCCGATGTTATGGCCATGACACATATGGTGCAGGAGGTGGTGGTGCGACAGAACATTAGATAGCACAAAACTGCAGATATGTTTGTATTTTAGAATGATAAAAGTTCTGGAAATTACCATAAAAGTCAGAAAGGGTTCACCGTCGCCCGCTACTCGTGCGAAGTCATCTATCTTACTTCGCGGGACGTGTGTTGATTGAGACTGATGGATTCTTTGAGAATGATCAAAATCAATGTACAATAATGACGTTATTTTTAAAGAGTTTCTGTACGTGAGCGTGTGGCGCGCGTCCGGTTACTGCTTTAGTACAATAATATAATACAAGCAGCTAATAAGGCTTCCTCTACTTCTACATAGTGTCCCACTATTGTGGTGACATCTTCCTACAGTACAGAATAAAAGACCTATTTAATAATGAGTGAATAAAAAGCTTTAACAAAAGCTACCGAGCACCCGGCGAGCACCCGGCCGTAAGAGACGCTGCGTTAAATGCAGGCTGCAGAACAATTCAGCTCACGATCAGATGAAACGCTCATTGTTATGAAAACGTTTATTGCGTTTATTGTTTAGCGAGCTTTACAATTGTAAGACCTTCATATTACGGAGTACAAATATTGTAGAATCGGAAAAAAAATCACCGACATATCAGAACATTCGGAAAAAGTAATAGAGGTACAAGAAACCTAAGTTAACCGACATCGGGCGCAGCGCCGAGCACGGAACAGCGCGCCGGCAGTCGAGCTCACTATTTCCCCTTCTTTATTACCTATATCGAATACGTTTTTTGGCTTATGGCCACGAACAATATCTACATATCATTAGGCCCTTACGTATAACATTGGCGTTTTGTGGTGCTGACCACTTTGATCTCAAATATCTCCTCTTTGGTTATGAATTCCAGTTAAAATTTATAGATAACATTTATATAACAGTAATATATAGCTTGTATATAAGTCTGCTTCAATTCCAGGTTACATTTGTACATAGAATATTAAGCGGGACTTACAACGCGGGATTAACAAATCCAGACAGAAGCATGAATGGAACGGCGAGGTGTTGCCGACCGCCCGCACACCGCGCGAGCACACAATGGAGACAGCACACGTTCGGTAACTGCATACAGCGCGCCCCCCGAGCCGCGGGCTGCAGACGTCATTTGTATGCCTTAAATAGTCTTTGTATACATTGACCTCAGGGTTATTGCGCCGCCAGTAAACATTTGTTCACCCCAAGCACCACTCAGCGGACGACATGCCAAGATACAAAAGTGTGAAAGGAAGAACAGTGACGAAAAAGCTGCAACTGCGTGACAGCGTCCAATATGCTAAAAATGGCCATGAGAAACGCGGACGCAGCGGTCGTGGAGAAACTTATAACAATGCAACGGGGCGGCTTCGACGCCCGAACCAGAGCATTCTTCAACACCACCTTCAAAAATTAGACGTTATAAAAAAATAATAAATAAAAATGATGTAATAACTGCGGAGGTAGCACTCTTATAAAAAAAAAATAACCAATTCAAAAATTATAGAAAAGAGCACGGACACGAGTCTGTGGTTGCGCTTTATTGAAATCAAAAAAAATGTGAAAGGTATTAAAGATATTATCTCAATCGACTTTTCTTTAGTAAAAATATTTAAGCAATCTGTTTCATTTAACATTGCTGGTGAGACATGATGACAACGCCGGCAGCTGCGCTGCGAGAGCTCGCTTGCAGCTGGTTGTCATGTTGGCTGTCCTGGCACGAGCGCGGCGGTCATTGAGGACGAGGAAGTGTCCGTCGTTGCTGCGAGATACGCAGACAACGGTCTATTGAGATAGAGTTGAATCTAGTGAGAGTGTAATCTATTTGTATTACCAATATTTTAAATACATTCGTTATTTTAAGAAGTGTTATCGTCTCCGACCCGCTGTCTAACCCGCATTAGGTTTGTACCATCGACGTTGTTTATCTAACTCGCCCGAGGGCGTCTTATCTCTCCCTCTTTGAAGTACAAAGGTTGTATTAATTTCAGTCGCGAGATGTTGCCCTGAATTGTTGGTTTATTTGAGTAATAACTGACTTCTCATTTTAAGCGATTATTATTCATTTAATAAAACTACTTTTAAGGAAGTTTTTCAGTGTTAGAATAGAGCGGCCCTCGCTTCAAATGTTGCGACACCTCGTGTGTCAACCGTGAATCGCTGTCTAATATGATAATAAGGCAACTCATAACGCCGCTTCACAAACTTCTTGCTTCTACTTTGACGACCCCGTTAGAGTAATATGTAAGAGCTTACTTATTTCGTCTTTTACGATTCTTGTTCATTCCAACAACTGCGCCACATAATTATATAGCAGATTGATTTTTATTGTTTCTCTGAAATTATTTAATTGGAACAGTAGATGGAGGCTTGGGAGAACAGGATTAAATTGCTTTCATTTTGTTGGTTAATGAAACAATTGTCTGTTGCTGTGCGACTTTTCGATTGTTGGTCAGACTTCTCATCTCTCCTGCTGTTTTATAAATAACATTGCAACAGCCGCGATCAAAAATATCTACTGCTTTCTTTTGTCTATTTAACAAAAAATAGTGAAGTACAATAATAAAATCGATCTTAAGATTGTTAATGACAACAAGGTCACGGCGCCGGCGGCACGAATAAGTTTTCTAATTCATATTTTATTTATTTACGTATTTTTATAATCAAAAACCAAATACCAGTTTTTTTAGTAGCTATCGTACAGTTTTATAAATCCATTGACAATTGCTTTAAGACAAATTTATTTAGATATATGAAGAACAAACGTACATGCTGCAAATATTTATTTTTAGAACGGTGTCAGTGTGTTATCAGTACAACTGCGTAGCGTCGTACGCCGTAGAACCGTAGCGCCCGGGGCGCCGTAGCGGCACATCGTCACGAGACCGTCCGTGTCGTTGCTTTGTAATAAGTATGACTTTAAAGGAAGGGAAGGAATTGTTTGTAATTCATCATATTAACTGTCTGAGTTCACAAAGAACCCCTAGCAGCTATCAGCAGTAAGTTGTCTCTCGTTTCCCGCTGGCTGAGTCACGCAGCGGCTCATCAATTTCCCAAAGAGCTTCGCGTCACCAAGTCACTCCACAATGGTTCCGTAATGCTTCTGCTCCAGTTGGCAATGGGCACTTAAAATATGCGTTTTTTTCCTTTTTATCTTCATTTGAATCCCACAATAGCTAAAAGTACCGTTGCCCCGGTCAGGACAGAATTCAGTATACAATATAAAATGTGTTAATTTTTCGCAGATCTCAATCATGAATCTTTAAATAGATCTCCCGTCAGCAGCATAACTTAAACGAACTGGGTTTGGAGCTCACACACCCAGCGCGAAGGTAAGGTTAATAATAAAAGTTGCTAATGAACGACCATCGTCCGAACTCTAAGCAAATATCGAAAAAACTATTGAAATTTGTTTTTTTTAAAGACAATCACACTCGCTGAACGATCTTATTTCAATAGTTAAGAAAATATGAGACATTTTAGAAACTAATTGATTTTAACTTATTTTAATAATACATCATTAGAAAACCGATTATAATTGAACCTAAAGAAAGGCATTAAGTCGAAATTGGAAAAACTTGATTTTATGGAATGAAAATATAACCATTCTTTACAGAACAATCTAGTGTACAATGTTAAGACAAGAACAGGCCACGCCTGAGACTGACCGCACGTCACAGCCTCCAGCTCCGACCGATAAGTACTGGGATTACAAGTGGACACCAGCTTTGGATATGTAACAAAATAAATAAATGAGACGCGACGTAAACAGAACTCATACGCTGATGAGTCACTTTTGTTATTGCTACGTAACGGTGCTTCGCACAAAAAGCGTCGGATTAAACGATTTGAAAAGCTCGTTAATCTGTTTATTACTTTTTACCCAGTTGATGGGCGATAAAAGCTTTTTATTTTGACGCTTTATATCACGTTTATGTCGTGAACCGTTCAGCAGAGAGATAACAATTTACATTCCTGATTCTTCTTCTGAATAATGACCGGCGATCAACCGCTACCGAAACAATTGAGGGTTGATGTATGTGAAGGCGTGAGTTAACAGTCTACGGGATTAAGGAATAAATTATTTTAAGTATAAACACAATCAACAGCGTGTGGCGTGTGGCGTGTGGCGTGTGGCGTGACCTCGGCGCCTGAGAGAGGCGGCACACGACGCGAGAAGCGTGTCGTCAAACTGTGAATAATTCCTACAGACTCGAGCGGATCTAACTTTTGTTTCGGACAAATATTTCTGTAGAGTTATTATAAAATGTGCGACGAGTTCGTTAAGAGACAAGAGGTGCCGGAGCGCGGCGGCGCACGTCGCGCCCAGAGAATAAGTTCTGTAAAACAGTCGGTGACATCGCACGCGCCAGAGCGACGCGCCGTACAACTCACTGTGACGTCACAATATTGCGCGGATAACACACGTCGCCTGTGACATGTTACTACATTTATCCGACGCTGTGACATGACAAATTGTGACACGCACTTTTACTGATTTACGACACGTCGTCCTGTCACTGACGCAGCGTGACGTACGCAATAGTAGTAGTATTATTTGCTTCTTTTAAACGTGTATCTTAAATAAACTTAAATAAAAAATTTAGTTAAAATTAATTAACAGTCACCTTAACGTTTTTATTCATCACTTTTATGTGACATTAAATAGACTGAATGCGTGTGTGTGTGTGAGCTTAAATATCATTCCTTCTTTTATGTTTGTTGTCCTCAAGTACTAGTCTATGTACTAGTGGATTGCTATAAAATGTGTAGATAGCTTTTTCGCAATCTGAATAAATGATTTGTACCGAAATGGTTCATTACAAACGGCGGAGAATGAACAGTCTGTCTCAACTGTAATTGCACTAACGGAATATTAATGGTTGACGTGCGCGGACACGCCGCGCCGTGCACTCCGCCAGCGGCCGTCCTGTGCGCGGACACGCCGCGCCGTGCACTCCGCCAGCGGCCGTCCTGTGCGCGGACACCCCGCGCCGTGCACTCCGCCAGCGGCCGTCCTGTGCGCGGACACGCCGCGCCGTGCACTCCGCCAGCGGCCGTCCTGTGCGCGGACACCCCGCGCCGTGCACTCCGCCAGCGGCCGTCCTGTGCGCGGACACGCCGCGCCGTGCACTCCGCCAGCGGCCGTCCTGTGCGCGGACACGCCGCGCCGTGCACTCCGCCAGCGGCCGTCCTGTGCGCGGACACGCCGCGCCGTGCACTCCGCCAGCGGCCGTCCTGTGCGCGGAGTACTTTCTTAGTCATTCAGATATCTCCAGATTAACCTGTACGTGTTAACCTCGTGTGTGAGGAGCAGTCGCTGGATCGAGCTGCTGGCGGTGCAAGACGATGTTTGTAAATGCTGTTGTGAAGGGAAAATTTATTAACTTTTACCACAAACTCCTACGTGAAAAATAATGGTATTAAATAATAATTATTTAACCGGACAATCAATTACAAGGAAAAAATTATTACCAAATTATCTTGTAACAACGTCGGCTTTGCAAACTTCGTCGTTCGTCCTAGTGTCGTCAATATTAATATTAAATATGCGCCGGTCAGACTGCTGGGACTTACTTTAATTTACTAATTCATAAGCCGTTTCGTAATTGTTTTAACAGAATAAATTCTTTTCTAAAAACGTATTTTCCGCAGCCCATATAACAGTTCAATTGAACAACAACATACCTAAATATAGAGAGCTGTATCATCTGTCTGTGTACATATAGTAGTACTAAACATGCCTCCTAGTTGATGAAGAACCGTACTACAGGTCCCGCGGGGGGCCCGCCCGCTGTGAATAGATAAAAGCCGTTACTCAGCAGCCGACGACCGGGCCACCGGAAGCGGCTCCTTCCGCTCATATTGAATTGTCCATATCGTTGCTCAACATCGCAACGTTCCGTTGTTTTCGTCAACATTCGAATTCCATTGAAATTAGTATTTACTGCTCGCGCCTACCGATACTCGCTCTCATGTCACGTGACTTGCGCGCGTCACCGGGCGCTTTGCCCTCCTAAACCCTGTAGGAGCAATAAAATAAATATGGCAGTGGTGGGATGGTACTTCTGACGTGGAGGTAGTAGTGGCACGCGGAGACCGTGCTAGAATGGAGGCCAAGAATGTGACGGAGAAGCGCCCGCGCTGTTATAGGGTGGGAAGGTAAAACCTTTTTAAAAAATAACTTTTATTGACAAAAATAGTAATTTGTAATTATTAAACGTTATTATAAAAAATGTGAAGTCTAAATCTAAGCCAACTTTTATATAAAAACGCAAAATGTAATTGAAAATTCAAGTAAACTGTTAGTAGACTGTACCAGTTGTACAACTGACACGAGAATTTTGTTATTGTCTTCGAGTCACACTCAGTATACAATTATCGACACGTTAGCACATAATCAACATGTCTCTAGTGCCAACTGTCGCACTTCAGAAACCTTAAAGAAATCCCCGACACGGCGGATTTTCTCAGGATGTCGCCGTCGTAGTACTTTTGCAAAGGAGCCGCAATAACCCAGATTTGATTCCCAGCTGCAGAACTAATGAACCAGTTTGTTACAATTTCACAATAAATATATCGGTGCAGGCACCGAGGATCGAACTGGAGTTGCTAGCGTACTACACAGCTTTAGGCGACTGCCCGGACAGTGAGCTATCACGGCTCTACTACTAGTTGAATATTATTTTTCTAATAAATTTGAATGATGGTTGGATATTCAAAATGGTCGAGGTACTTGTGCGTTCATCGGGAGGGGAATAGTGAGGGTGCACGCGAGACCCCCGCTTTTGTAACGAGAGCGAATCGATTATCATGGAGGGCTGCTGCGCGGAGAACAGATAAATCTCCGATAGGATTTAGAGTCTTAAAATATCTGAAGGGTGAAATGAAAGAGAAGTTTCCTTTTGGGCTGCGGATGAAACTGATTGTTATGTTTCCATCGAAATCTCATACGAACACGGTCGCCAGACAATTGATACAAAACCTAAGATCACTGCGATGGAGGTATCGACGTACTCAACGGACTGGACTGCTGGCAATGTCCTTAACACTGCACGATCCAGTACAGCAGTAATATATTTACTTGACAAAATATGTTGTACCATTACCGCTCTCCGACACATCGGCGGACACTTGCGGTTCGCTTGTAATGATGAAAATTATCCGGTTTTCAGATTTTGTCAAAAATATTTTTATTATGTAAAAACTTATACAGGTAAAGGTTTCATGAGGTTATGAATAATAGTTGATTTATTGGCAGTAAGAGTTACAGCATCACCATTGACTGTTTTATTGCTAAATGAGGAGAAGCAACATGATCATGATAACATTATTTGTTGAACTTGTCCACTTCTCTTTCATTTCTGTTAATTATTAATGTTATAGAAGCCCGTGATGTCGTGCGGGCCTCGAGTGGAAGTTTTTCATGTATTTTATGACTTAAAGTGAAGATTATAAGTTGAATATTACTCTGACAAAAACTTGATTAAAGAATAATGTAAAAATAACACTTTTAGAAAGTGATTTTAAGCGTGGGCTGTGAACTGAACCGGGTCGAGAATAACGCCGTTATAAATGAACTCTGAATAATTACGTAACACGACAATCAACTGCCGGCTGGAGCAGTGTCCGCTCCGCCGCGGCGACTTGTTGCGCTCCTTGACTTGATAAACCTTCAAGATTTTTTTTCTCTCCAGCAAATATATATTTTAACTCAAGTTCGCCAGTATTAACAAACGCAATCAATAATTTAATTGGCGCCTCAATGTCATGTTGGTGAAGAAGGTTGTGAAATATGAAGTGGTAAAGGTTTGCTGACAGTTCTGAGAACAGTACAGCATCAGCACGCGGGAGGCGAAACAATTCCCCGGCAGATCTGATATACTTGGAAATTCTTTATTCGTCAAACCATTTTAATTTCTTACAGTAGAACGCATTTATGTTCAAAATAGGAAAGAATAGTACACGCAGTTATACAAATGACATAACTCGGTGGGACTTACTCGAAATCTTATTCTATTAATCGACAATTTAAGAAAAATATTTGCGATAAGGTGTGAAACAACAAGCTGCAGCGAGCTGTGGCACATACGAGTATCTTACACAACGCGAGATAAACTTTAACTTCACAATCATGCGCCACACATCGCACTCTTCCATTTAGCACGACCCTCGCTCGCGGCGCCAGGTCGGGTAAAGTGCGTAAATTATATTGAAACAACCTGTCACGACGTTGATTCCATTTTTTTTGTCATATAAGAATATGCCAAAGAAATAGTTGTTCATCTGACTTCACAAAATGCACGTTCTTACTTAACCACAAAGATATCACTGCTATAAGTAAATAATGTACGTTTTCCGCATATCAACGCAACACACGTATAAACAAAGTTTTTTTTTTGACGAACCACATAAATTGGCCAGAGAAGCCGGCCTTGACTGCTTCACCGGATTGAGAGGTGGCATAGCTCTTAGGTCGCTTAACCTGAACTTCTATCGCTAGTAACTCGACACAAGGGTCCACCCCTCGGTGAGGGGTAACTCGGCTTGTACGGTTACTATGTTACGCGTAAGCATTCCGATCCGAAGGCGCCCGAACCCGGTCCATTCATTATCCAGTACCAAGATAACTATTCATCGCGAGAATTCATTTCTAATATAATTTACGAATAATTTATTGAATTTGAAATAGGCAGAATTTTGTAATTCTTAAATTGTAATTTGTATAAAATATATTGTTTGTCGTTTGTCGATTGTGTCGGTGTATCAAGTGAGTCTCATCTACTCGTAGTTGTGATGTCTCTGCGTGTGGCGACCGACGTATCGTGTCGTGTCGTTCGCCAAGAGTACCGAGTGGACTGGTCTGGTCTGTAGGCGCCATTGACGTATTGTAGAAGTCATGAATTCCAAAATTATTGTCTTCATTCAGTGCCTTGTGTCACGCACGCTACGCGGATCTACGTTTACATTGAATGTTGAAATACCTGGTATTACAACTGTTAAATTACGATATAGATGAAGTTGAATCATTTAAAATATCTAAAAAGTAACCGCAAGAGCGCACGCAGCGAACAACTGATTACGAGAGCCTTTGTCAGCGAGCAGCCGCACGGAACAGACGGCGGGGACTTCGCCACCAATTACCCGGGCCAGGGCTGTGGCACCACGTGACGTCACGCGACCCCACTGCACCCACACTCACATTAACTTCATAATGTTCACAATAATATTCAGATAATTGACAAAATGTCAATCGTAAACTTTATAGCTTCAATGTCGATCTGAAACTAACACAAGTATTGAAAAACTGGTGTGGCCCGGTTTATATTTAGATTGTGATATTTCTACTAAATCTGGCCATGTTATAATTAAAAAAAATTACATTTGAATTTAGAATCTGTCATTTTTATATGATTGTTCATTAACATTTGTCATTTTGGCGCCAATACATTCTACAATATTTTGCGATACTAAAATGGAGTGAGGTGATAAAGAGGACCGGATCGCTGTGATTGCATTGCACAAAGTAGATATGGAGCCAAATGCAATTTTTAAAATTCTCCGTACGCTTGGTATTGGTAGAACGTTTGTGTACCGGCTGTGCTATAAACAGGTACAATGACACCTTCTCTGTTTGTGACAGAAAAAGATCTGGCCGTCCAGGTAGTGTTCGTAATAAAAAGGTCGTGAAAGTAGTAAAAGTAAGAAGACTCGAAGGAATCCTGTCCGAAAGTAAAAGATTTTATCTCGGGAGATGAAGATGCACCTGGAACCGTGTCGCATATTTTAATAGTCGTCTTAGGACTTGGCGCTTATAAAAGACATACTTCCCCTACTTGCCAATCAGTCGACAGAGTGCAACGTGGCCATTATCCGAGTTGTGTGCTGGTTTGGTGGAGTGTTAGCTATGGAGCATTAGCAATTCAGCCAGTTTCAGAGAGTACGCTTGCTCCAAACGCCATGTTAATTGGAACTTTCTAAAACAATCCGTACGACTTACACTGAATGTTCTCACGGGAACTGTGCGTGCTGCTGTTGACAGCTGACCTCAACGTTTATTTACGTTCACTGTATTGCAGCCAACGGAGACCACTTCGAATGAGCGTTATATATTTTAAATTGTTTTGTATTTCTGAATTACACTAACACACACACAAATAATAAATGTTGTTCAGTATTGGTACCACTGGTGCCCTCTAGTGAGGACATCGCAAACACTCTGAATACAGGATTGGTTCTATTGGAAGATCGGTCGACCAATCGGAACGCACCACGACCTCGACCGCAACCCCACCGTTGGGCAGGACGAAGAACACATTGTAAAATTCACTTGCTATTCAAACTGTAAACGAAGTACACGCATTTGGTGGCAGGAACGTAGCAGTTATTATTTCACACCACTTGTCTACGTGTCGATCACAAGGGACTCGACAATGTTTATTTACAATAGATTTTTTTTCTTTCTTTTAGTATTAATGGCCAGAATAGGTATATATTACTCGCTAAGGTCCACACCTTAGTACCTGCAGGCTCGTCTACAAGCCGATCGAACCATGAGCCACGCCCCTTGAGTCCCCCAATTTTTAATTTTGTATTAGCGATCTATTTAGCTGTATATTCTATTCTGCTTACAGAAGTAGCCTCCCTCGCAGCGTGTGAGACAGTAGTACATACGTAGTACGTCGCTCGCGCTATAAGTACATACTTATCCCCTACAAGTACATCCCCTAAAAAGCTTCTTCATTTACGAAACTCCGTGGCTTAAGAGCAAAGTCGATTATCTTAGATCATTGCGCCCGCCCCACTTCACCCTAAGCCGTAAATCAAATAAAGGTTTTCGCTTCTCTCTCGAATTGCCGAAGAATGTTTTGAACGATGGCCTTCCCAAAAACTTTTCCGCGCAATGGACTTCAATTGCGAGGTTTTTGTGCTACGTAACAATTTTTTTTAAATAATAAAAATGTGCATTTAGACAATAATATGACGAACTATTAAAAAATGGATGTGTGTACTGATGTACGCGCGTGTACGTAACTCATACTTCTTGAGCATTATTTAAAAATATTTTTAATTGCATGCAAATAATTTATTACGAGAAAAGGATAATCAACACAGACAATAAAGTTCAGTTTACATTTGAAAAAATAAATAAATTATATTAAATAATTATATTTTAATTAATATCAATAAATAATACACACTGATAGTTAACCTCAATTATATCGGAGCACTTGGAAAAGCTGCAGTGAAAGAAATTGTGCTTTAATATAAAGCACAATTTATACGCCACTCCGTGGTCGGAGTGAGGTGGACTGAAGTTAAACTTAGGAACAATTCAAACGCTGTGGATATGGTCAGTTCTACAAACAACTACTACCTAACATCGTATGTAAACGTAGCTCACTTAACGTATGGAATCCGGTTGTGTACTCTCTTATGTATTATTAAGTTAACAACAAAATCAAACAAACAAATATAAGAGTAGCTCGTAGCACGTTGATACGCGTGATCAATGTTAAACAATAAAGCAAAGCTCGTAGCACTGACTAAATGATTAACAAAAAATATTGCAGGTGTTTCTTATTTAGGTTGTTTTTTAGTAATAACAGTGACAGGGTGACGTCACACATCAACTTAAAATTGTTACAAAAGACTCTTGCTACGAGTATATTACTACTAAATAGTACGTGGTTAATAAAATGTTTTATTACACATCATTGTAAGACGCAACGTAAAATGTTTAACAACTGCTGAAGGTAAAATAAACAAAGTTTCAGTCCAACTCTTAATTAATTAATGTCAGTTTCTTTACTTCGAGCTTAGTCTCTCAAAGTTTGTTTTAACTTAGTTTTTGTCCTGGAATCTAATGTTTATAAAGTATAAGAGAATGTATTCTTTACAACAATTGGAAAGATAACTTATTACAAGGACCTAATAAATTCTTCTTTGATTTTTTATGACGAATTTTTATGATGACTTCATCATCACAGTTGGCCAGAGAGGCCTTTTAATGCTTCGCCGGATTGAGCGGTTGCATAGCTCGCTTAGCTTGAACCTCTATACTTCTTTGAATTAACAAAAATAATTTAAACAATATGAATGAAGATTACCGAGAAGACTTTTTGATGACCCTCGGGAGCTTAAAGATTATCATGGAAGTACTTTTTGTATATTTTCCATCACAGCAGCTGGGAAGCCTACTGAGTGTGAGTACAGGAGTGCCGACGCGCGGCGCGGAGACGGATGATAACATCATCAATTGAATCTGAGGATGGTAGGTCCAGGGTGGAGGGAGCTCCACCTCCGACATAAACAGGACTTTCAGGACTCGTTACTTTACAAATGTGTTAATCGTGAAATAAATTTAACTGAAGGGCATAGGTTCATTTCTCTGGAAGGCTTTCACTCAGTTCATTCAAATTCCAGCTTACACTTTATACAGATGAGTGATTTAAGACTCAAGGGGCACTCGAAGTCGAATGGAAGTGAGATCGTTAGCGAGAGCGGGGGCCTGCGGGGCCTCTCCCCGGCCAACTGTAGCGCCGCCACAGCCGGAGTGCACTTCACTAGCATTTGCTCAAATTAAAATGATAATATAACATTTTTCATCTTTTCAAATTAAAACGATATTTAATTTAATATAGTTATCTAAGTCTGTGCTAACGAATGCCCAACGGTAAGTTCACGCGGGCTATGTCCGTGCTTTACACGACAGCTGCGCTTCGCCGGGACCTGGCTACGTCAGCCATGTCGATCATGGCGCTGCCATCACCCCGTCAGTATGTAGGTTTGTGCCGGGCGCCCCGCCCTCTCCTCATCGGCTAGGTGTGTAATGAAACAGGCGTATCGCTTATCCAATTTTTTATTCAGAAATTCGAGTTCGTAGCATTAGGTCGATCACAAGTGAGGCCGCACGCCCGCCTCACTAAATCTTATAATATAACAAATGTCAATATTACATGTTACGACGACGTGCCACAGAGCGCCGGCACGGCACTGGCAGTCGGCGGTCGCCAGGGGACTGCTCTCTCCGGGAATTATCCGGATTAACTCCGTCTCGACAATCGTCGCAAATAAATACTTCGAATGAAAATTTCATTTACACCGTCCTACTAAATATATTTACATAAATGTTTTTTATTGTTTACAATAGTTGTATAAATGACTAGAAATTGAATACCATGTGTCAGCCGCGCGCTCGCTCGTCGCGGCGACATCTTCAACCTGTCTTCTAATTCGTTCTGTTTTCGCCACGATGGCGGCTCGCGTCACCTCACAACACTTATAGGATGAGCAGCTCAGCTCCTGCGGCACGCGCCGTCCCACTGTCCACGCTGGTCACACAATATATTGTGCAATGTTCACTTCACTCATATGTTGTAAATATCAAATTTAAGTTACTTCTGTAGTGATCAATGAGTAATTTCTTTAATGATGAGAATGAAAGACGATCACAGGAGAGCGAGGCCCGGCGGTGGACCGCAGCCCCGACTGCTACTCCGCGCGCTCGCCGGAAGTAAGGAATGGACGGATCGCACTGGAGACTGCGCGGTGACGGCGCCGCAGAGAGCTCACTTCACGCGGAGACACAAACTGTTGTTCAGACGACAACAATGTATAATAATATTGTACGCCGCGTCACGAACCTCGCAAAGTTTTGGTAAAAAGGGGGTCCAGGAGTAGTAGTAGTTTTACAAAAGTTCAAGCTACAGATATTGCTTCCTTAAATTAAACGCTCGGTTAAGAATTAATATTGCTCATCGAAGTTAATTGGTTCAGCGCTTCACACGGCGGCGGCTCCGGAAAGTTCTAGAAGGCCAGAAGCGCGGCCCAGGGGGAGTCGGGTGCTAGCGACGGGGTGCCAGGGGCCGGTATTCCTGGCCGGCGCGGGGTCGCAGTGTGCTGGCGGCGCGGCGCGGGCTGCAACGGGATAATCTACTGTACTGCAGCACACCGACCTATGGTGCAGCTCAATTCGACAAAACAACATGCAGGCAGGGGGTACGTACCAAGGGCCGGGCGGCGTGTCGCTGGACTGCGACGAGCACAGGGACAGCGTCTCCACGTAGTCGGACATGTCGGAGGCGCCGCTGGAGCTGCTGAGCGCGTCCAGCACACCTGCGACACACACTGCAGCTGCACGATAACTCTGCAGGCTAACACAACTCGCAACTTCCGATATTAAAGTAGATGTCATATTCTATAATAAGAACCTGTCGGCGAGTGTTGCCGGCCGCGGGGGCTTTAGTGTAAAACGAGGACTTGACGTTTACACTTCCTTAGGAATATAACGTTAATTAATTCACTTTCCCCAAACGTGCAGACCATTGACAACATAAGAAATACTAAAAAAATATCTAACTTTTTACTTAACAATGATTTTTTTTTTAATTGACAATTGTCGCTAGACTAATAAAATTAGTACCTCGTGTATCGCCAGGCGTCGCCGCGGTCGGGTCTGCGGCGCGGGCTGGACGTGCGGCGAGCGCGGGGTGCGGTGCCGCCAGCAGCGACCAGCTGGACACGCCGGAGTCGTTGGAGCTGCAGGAGTCGCGCGCGCCAGCCGGAGCCGCTGCCGCGCCGGCCCCCCGTCCGCCCCCCGCGCAGGCGCACTTACCCGCCGCACGCCCGCCCGCCAGATCCCGCAGTGTTTCCATCGACGACGCAGAACCTCTACTTCCTACGCTCCCTTCGAATTCTTCGACGTCCTCCAAAAACCGGGAGGAGTCCACCGAGCTAGAGCGCCGGCCACGGCCCCGCTGTCCACCGCCCGCCCCCGCGACTGCGACCCGCACACCCTCCGCGCCCTGCGCTGCAGCGCCGCCACACGGGTCCATGCACAGCGCGGGGTTGCTGGCCGACTTCTCTTCCAGTAACCTACTGATAGCATTCTTTGCGGAATATTTCAACGTATGGAAGGCCAAACTACCGACGGGCGACATCGGGGTGTAGCCTGCAGCCAGCGACCGGTCCGTCCCCACGGCGTCGCCGTCCAGGCAGCCGGGCTCCATCATCAGGTACTCGTCGCTGCCGCCCGCGACCCTGGCGCGAGCCGCGGCACTGTCTCCGTCACTCTTTTGATGGCCACATTTCAAACAAAACCTTCTGTCGTTTGTCGGGGCGAAGGGAGGCGGTTTCAAATTAGCTCCGATCGCGTCCAATTCACTTTCAGTAATTCCTACCTTTCTAAGTAGATCTTTAGCATTTTCGTAATGTTCTAGAGACAAAGCGAAATTTAAGTTTTCATAATTAGCTAAGGGGCCTTCGTCTATTTCGATATCCGCAGCTCGGTCACCTCCAGGGGCGCTGCATCCCGCGTCGCGGAGTTTCCTCCTAGTTTTGCGGGACAGGTCGACCCTGGCGTAGAGGGCATGGCGCTCGTCACCCGGTACTACATTTTCTTTACTCGGCACAGCTTCATCGTTCGCGTCTCTATTTCTACAATATGGTAATCTTATCCAAGAGTGCGCCCAGTCCGTGACTCTCGCACAGGGGCAACTGGCAGGTTGAAAGTTTTCCTCGGAATCTATGATCGTAGGTCCTTTGGACTTTTTGCCAAGTTGGAGCAAACACCCGCAAGGTTTCTTCAGGACGAGCGTGTTAGCGGTAGAACTTCTCGTTATCCTAAATAATTCTCTGTTGACGCACTCTTTAAGTCTTTTAGGCGTATCGTAATATTCTCCATCGATCTGTCGGCAAAGTAAATGACACACTGACAGGTGAACTACAACAACACACAAGGCACGACTTGTGCCTTTTATTACAATACAATATTTTACAATACATTACACATATACAATACATTATACCGCTAACTATGCAGTATACTCCATTGGATCAAGCATTGCAGTGATAAGTGCGGGTACAAGGGCACACCCGTCCGGGGCTCAGCCACAGGGACAAACGAGGCCGTCTCTTCGTTCAATGAGAGCCACGCAGCGCCGCCCTCGATTTATCAACGAGATTACTAAATTGTTTGGCCTCTCGTCTCGGTGTTCACCAATTAAGTCTCGTGAGGAGTAATGGTTTGATGCCGCTGTCTCCATACTAAATGTGTTCAGCTACAGTAAGATACCCTCGTCGATAAGATTACAAGACGGATATCTGCTGCTGAATAAACTAAAGCACGATTACTCACTGAGATATGTACCATGTGACAAAACGCCTTCACAAAGAAACCAGAAGAAATAGCAACACAATGTAATAAATGAACAACTAGGGTTGTTTAAGTTGCACGTGGTACTTGTCAGTGATACAGATGTAGCCCACAGCATCAGTGAAACGACAAGCGTTCATTTTAAATCTCGGCAATAATAGGTGTTTCAGTCGCAGAAGACTGATTTAGACAACACCTTTGAACGAACGACAACCGCTGGACTATTTTGTGCTTTTTGCTCTTGTGCTCTTGGAATTTTAAGAGTATCGCAGCAAATATTCAAATGGCGGCCCCTATCAATGCCGCCTTCCGACTCTTCAGACCGGAAGGCAACTTATCCAACAGATGGCATAACGCCATCTGTTGTGTACTAATGTAAATTTTTACATGGCCTGGTGCTCTAAAGAGAACTAATATCTATTGACGATTTAACAATAGGGAATCTTTAGAGATCGATTCACGCCTCCTCGAGACTGGCGACATCTGATATGAAAGCGCAAATAATAAGGACAGAGATCTTACCTCCTCCGCGGGGGCTCTCGGCACGTCATAATTGTCGTAGGGGCCCGCTTTAGGTTTGCTTTCTGCAAGTGCACTCAGGTGCGCGCAGCTGCGAGAGCGGACGGTCGCCCTGTCCACCACCAGCTCCAACTTGGTAGGCTTAGGCGGCCGCGCGGGCGGCTTGTCGCCACACCCGCAAACCTCTTCAGTCTTATTTACTACAGGCGACTCTTCACAACCCTGCTCGATATCACTTGCACAACTATCTCTTTGCAAATTCTCATTCAACGCTTCCATCGTCCAAGCGGGACTAAAATGTTTAGCGCCGGGCGTCAGCGCGGCGGTGGAGGAGCGCGACAGGGCGCCCAGCTTGGAGATGCAGCTCATGCAGCGCTCCAGCGTCACGCCGCTCGCGCCGCTCCACGGGACTGCGCCGGTGCCCTCCACGGTCTCATTCACTGATACCGTGTCTCCGAGCCCCATGTCTTGAAAATTAGTTCGCTCCATGCTAGACCAGTAAGGAGATATAGCACCGGATTCGTCAACACAGGGATCTTCATACAATCGCAAATCCATCGGCGGCAGGGAGCGGTCTACCGTGCTGAGCTCCGAGAGCCGCGCGTCCGACCGGCCCGCTCGCTGTGAGCTCGGACTCTCGACACCTGCGTCAGTTACACACAATTAGTGGAACCAATTACCGGCAAGATCATAAGTCGACCGCGTTACTGATATACGCATATCTATCGGTACCTTCGTTCTTCTTCGACGCAGCAAACCTCCGCCCCGGGGAGATATTGCTCCTGGAGGCGAGGTCGAAGTCGCGCGCGATCTCCGGTGCCTGGTCCGTCACCAACACGTGCACGCCCTCGCTCTTGCCGCACAGAGAACCCCCCTCCAGGCAAAATCTACCTTCGACGACACCATATCGCCTATCGAGAGAAAGTACACACGGATACAATATATTTAATTTCAAACACCAGTGCTGGAGAAATAGCTAAGAAGACACGAATGTTACCTTAGGTGTGATAGTTCCCAGAGGGCGAGGAGTCGCGGCGGAACGCCCGCGGTCAGCGCGGCGGCGGGCGGGCGCAGCAGCAGGCGCGCGGGGCCCGCCGCCAGCCCCCCGCCCGCCGCCACCACCACGACCCACTGCCGCGACCAGCGCACCACCGCTTGCAACTTCACCTGCACACATGTGACGGCAATAAAATTACCATTATCAGTTTAGAAAGAACAAACTATTTTTTTTAAATTTCATTGATGTTATTTACGGGTTTATATACAACTCTTGCAAGGGACTAGACGGGTCATTAGATCGTATAGTTTGGCCACACACCTGCCACTGCATGAGTCGCTCGCGTGTCTCGAAGGCCAGCACGGCCGTGAAGTCCTGGCAGATGAGCGCCAGCGTGTGCGAGTGTTTGTCGAGCGTGAAGCCGCTCTCGCAGCCGAGGTAGCGCTGCAGGGATAGCGAGGCCTTGCTCGCGGCACCGCCCCAGCGCGCCTTCGAGTCGCGGTACACCTGCAGCTGCACACAATCTGCAACACGTCACCGGTAAGTGTGCCGGCTCACACGCACACTCGAGGCACTTCCTACTTAATGTGCAGCCGGCTCCGAGTTGCTGCCGGCGGAAACTGGCTCGAACGTGTACGTGCTGTCCCTATTGAAAGTCCGAACGTCAATCGAATTACGAAATTATTTAAGAATGTATTTCGACCAACTTATCACATTCTTGACATGACGCAAGACGACCAGCTATCTGTCGACCACGGGGGTCGCCTGCTACCATCGTAGTACGATCTTTGTGTCTATCAGTTGCGATCGCAGCACGTGCCACTTCACTCACCACAGCTGTACCGGCTGAGCGTGTTTGGGCTTCGGCCACCTCTCGGCCCACGTGAAGGGCAACGGATTAAAAGCCCGTTAAAAGGAAAAGGAAAGGAATAAGACCTGTTCTGGCGAATTCAATATCAGTAGCTCTTAATATTTTGGGCTATGGTGTGCACTTGTATACAAACACACATAAACATATACAAACTTTTGGGTAATTTTTACCCCTTTTCTTACAGACTTTTACGACATGTCTCTTAATCTTCACCAAATCTCCAGGCTCCAGCGGGCTTTATGTAGTAAATTAAACTTGTTGGATTTGCAAAACTAGTAACAGTCATCTAGAGTACCAGAGTTTCGCAGGAGGAAGGTGCGGCGGTGTTCCGGCGTGCATTTCCATCTCCTCACATTCTCCTGCACAGATACTTCATTGTTGTTCGTATTTATAAAATAGGCATCGTATTTAAAGAAAGAAGCCGAATTTCAGGCACAAATGAGTTAGGTTCGGCGGTGTCGCCGGGGGCTCAGCGCGGCCGCCATCAGACAGCCACAAACGTGTAATTCGACGAGATCATTTTAAATTCAAATTAGTGGGAACTGTAATAAATTGCACGCAGCGCCGCCTCGTGCAATGAACGGTCGTCACGGCCGGCCGCTGCAATTTGCGACGCGACGACTGCTACTAATAAAGCAGTACTCGCCTGCAGGACGATCTAGAGCCCACAGGTAGTGTTTAAAAAGACAGAAAAGTAGTTTAAAAGTTCTCCACGCCAGCCTCTAGGAGCAGCAGGGCAGTAATTGTGACTAAAAGGTCAGAAGTCGCTCGATATGCTTACGTAATGAGTGGAGGTGTTGTTGATGCGCACTTTATCGCGTGACGCTGTCGGCCCGAGTGTGAGAGGCGCTTGTCATCGGTTCCATCATGTCCCCGGTACACACGGTATATCACATTGTTACGTATATTATTGGCCTCTCTCGCCGAAAATCATTTCGCCCTTAAGTAACAATAAATTCACAATCGTCTTAACCTCCGTCGGTGTTTCAAAATTCAAGAAAAAACTCCAATGCAATTACATGACAGCTTTCGAGCTTCTTCAGAGGACCCAATATAATTCTCTCCGAGGAGCGCATCCTACAGACGAACGCAAAAAGAACAATACAACTTTCAATCCAGACAATAACAAACGTGAAAAGCAGGTTTTGCACCAATTGTTTTCTTTTATGAAAAAGAGAACAGAGAACGAGAAAAATAAGTTGGTCGCTTTCTAAAGAAAGGATAAACGTTAACAAACGTTACCTTTGCCAGAAATCACGAAATAAAATTTAGTAGAGCGAGACTCACGTCGCACCGTGACGGCGCTACGGACTACAAACACCCCGCGCTACTTGGTATTCAGCCGCGCGCTGCGCTGATACACTCGTCGCCGCTACGCCGCTACGGCGCTACGTCGTGCCCATATTCTGCCGCGCTGTCGCCGCTTCTCGTTTTGTTCGAACTGCGCCATCACAAATTCCTATTTCACTTTGTATAGGTGCGTTCCTATTTAATTTCTCCGGTGCGACGTTTTTTGTGTCGCCGCTGCAGGGATGCTGCGAGGAATCTTTTTAGTCTCAGCGTATTGTGTTCGCGAATGTTTGAACGCCAGTCTGCTTTAATTACTTTGTGAACATGTTAAGCAGCGCGACTATTACCAGGAAATGTTCGCTGCCTGCAAATATATCTTTTTGAAATTTAATTAGGACCCAAGAATATCCGATAGACGCCTTTATTCAATGACACTGGGGTTATTTTTTACTATGAAGGTAACTACAACTGGGCTACAATGTAATTGTTGTGTTGCTGTACCTTAATGCTTTGAATAGATTGTCTGTTAGCTTTTAAAACTTTTAAATATTTGAAAGCTTTAGAATTTAATTGAATATACATCTCAAACCCCCTCCACTTCCCCACTAGACATACATTACATATTTTATAAAATAATGTTTATACCCTTCAGTGTAGTTTCCTAAACTATTATGTACTGTATAGATACCTATGTGAGATGAGCCATAAATAATTGGCGCATCATATTAAAGTAAAATGGATGCTAATCTAGCAGAAATCAAAATTCAAGTGACAGAAAGTCAAAGGAAATGCCAATAGCCCGCGCCGCTTCGATATCTCCCCTGCCGTTATGTAAATGCTGCAGGGGGCCTACTTAATCAACACAAATTATTTCAAAGCTGTCTCTATGAATGGACTATGAGATGCTAATCGGCGTAAGAGAGAGACGCGCCGCGCAGGCGGGAATCGGGAGGGTGTCGGCAGTACAAATGTTCGCTGCGGGGAGAAGACTCCTCAGGGAGCAATTTCGGACCGAAAGGGACGAAGGCGGCGGCACGATTCAGGATACTAAATATATAGGAGCCGACACCAGGCTACTTGTGTTCTGCTCAGATATCATATTGTTTGTTAGTGTCGACTGTTTTATAAATTGCACATCTATTATGAACAACTAAAGGATGCCGTAACACGTCTCATCACTGTCGTACGAACTACGCTTGGAGCGCTGCCGCTAAGATGAGCATAAAATGTCAATGCGCAATAATGAACTTCTCGCTGTGCCATTGATTCATTTCAAACAGTGGCTCGCGCCTCTGTATCAATTTGCTCGGGTGCAGACATTTCATTTGCTCCGTCGTTACAATACCAAACTGCTATCCTAAGCATCTCTCGGCGGTGGTTTAATTCGATTCAACCGCGAACGTTCCTCCGGGCGCCTCGGAGGATCCTCTTCATTAGCGGTCCCCCGCGGCCTCCCTGCCTGCTCGCCGCCGCCCGCAACTGTTCATGCGGCCAGCAAGTGTCGAGACCTATCAGTGTAGTTTAAAAAGCTCGACACTGCAATAGCTTTATCTCAATGTACCAAATTGTTTTATTTTGGAATTATTATTATTAAAACTCAGTAGTTTCAATAATGTTTCTATTTCAGCCGCCGACTGAATCACAGCACGCTGTCCACTTACATTAAGATATGACTCTTAAAATGTGTTGTCGTAATTCGTTTGTGCAAATAACCTACTGGCTCGGGACGCAGAGAGTGAGAGACAAGATAGATTCAAACCTCTATTCGAGTGCCGACGCAACTCTCCCGCCATCACAGTTTTGAATGAAAGAGTATTTCATTGTTGTTAATAAACGTCGTGGCGCGCGGCCGACAGACTGGCACTAGCCTTTTGCGAATAGCGAACAAGTAGTGGTTAAAAAGAAAAGCTTGCAAAAGTCACTCACCCGCCACCGGCGACAGTCTCCGCATCACGCACCAGCGTGACTTCCACTGCAAGCAAACAGTTGAAGTTAGCCACGTGTCCTCTGAGAGCGAGCACACACCTTTCTTATATCCCGGAGAAGCAGCGATGGCGCTGGCACACGTGACGTCATGCCAAATTCCGGTTACCTTTTTCCCGTCGCGGAACTTGACGGTGCCCTCGATGATGGTGTTGTCGTCCGCCATGACGCATGTCGCGCGAGCCTGTCGCGGCTGTGTCACGGGCACATGGCCGCTCGGCGTGTCCGACCAGACTCTGGAACAAATTCGGATTCAGTCGGAGCAGTTGATTGAGTCTTAACATGGGCTACATTTAATTCTTGACTAAATGCTCTTCGGGCCCACGAGCCTTCTCCCCAAAGAGAGCATTTTGTCATTTCAAGCTAGATTTGAATCCGTCCAAATGTTCAGTTGTAACATACAGCCGAGAAATTAATACGATCGCATTCGAGTTCACAGTGAAACAGAAACGGTTGCAAACGTGTCTTAAGATGAGGGATCGGGTATTATCATAAATTATCAGTCGAAAATCACATTGACACTATTATTAGTAAAGCGTATAAGGCGCTAGCATTTGTAATGCGTATGTCACATAATTTCAAAGAGCTAAGCTGATATGCTAACCAAATATGGCACATCTATATCTCACGTATCGAAGATATCCAGAAAACGTTTATAAAGTATTTATGTTATCGTATTCGTTACAACTCACACGACTACCTGAAATACTGCACTCAAGTTCATATTCTTCCTTTAGTTATTCGTCGCGCGGCAGCAGACATAATCTTTTTGCTGAATATTATCAACGGTAGCATTGACAGTCCCTCTCTTCTCTCGACGAGAAAATTTAACGTGACCAAGAAATCAGCGCGCTATTATGTTCGCATCCATCTCCCTTTGGCATCTTCCAACTATCGTCAAAATTTATTTATGTGGCGCGCTGGTCACACGCTCAATAGATATTCGAAAAGGGCAGAAGTGACATCTGTAATCCTGCGACTGGAGCAACAAGCCGGGCGTTCTGTCGAAATTGAAAATTTGTTAGTAGGCTTTTTTATTATTATTGTTTTTGCTCACACCATAACATAATCTGTAATTGGCAATCTGTTCCTTAATATTTATTATAACTTTTTTACTGTTGATCTTTCTTTAAAAAAAACTTTAGGCCAAGTCTCCATCTAAGCCAAATCTGATGAAATTACATCAGATGTGTACCACATTACTTACAGGAGACAAATTTCATCAGAGGAATTGTAAGAATTTTAACTTGTTACCATTCCCCGGGGATGTCACAACGAGGGAGTACAGTAGAGCTGTTCCGTTCCCGGCCAGTCACGCGTGTGATCTCGCGGCCGGGATAGTGTTAATTGAAATGTAATGATATATTAATAAGGTTGATTTTACCACAGCAGGGAGCGGGGCCCGCGTGCTGAGCAGTTTCTGAGGGGACGCAGCACGGGGCAACTTAGAGCCGGCGGCGAGCTTCACAGTAACTTAACGATAGAAAGTGTAAATGTCTTAATGTAAGATAACTAATTGTTATCGGTCACGAGCTACTCGTAGCTCCCGCTGGCGTTATGTGGTAATTGAGTTAAACTTTTAATGTAAACTTTTACGTTACCCAAGAATAGTGTATCTAGTTGGTTCGAACGTTTTCCGACACACGTTTATTGAAAAACTTGATTTTATTATCAATTACGAATGCAAACAATGAATTAAACAGTAAATGTTATACACTTGTGTATTAAGTATATATATATTTTTTCTTTGTGTTTTTTGTGGTGGAACGGTGAAGTAATACGGCGCCACATACCAGCTCGTACGCTTAGGTCCGCCGTCAGACTGAACTAGAGAAGAAAAAATAAATCTCGACAACGCTGGTAAATGTGGGTTAGGTTATTATTGTTTGGTTTTTAGGCGTGAAGGTGTGCGCCGATGATACTCTAAAACGACGTGTTGACCAGTTCACGAACATCAACAACAACAACGACTGTATCATGTGAAAATCAGTCGAGTGCGCTGATGCAAGTTGTTACATTTCACTGTACGTGAGGACCCCGCTCCGCCGCGCGCCCTGCGCTCCCGGGGGAGCAAATACATGTATTCTGCAGTTGGCTTATTGTTTATTTATTATGATTGTTTTATATTATTTTATGGAGCACATAACAGCGCCGCCGCGCAGTGGGGCTCGCGACAGCGCGGACCGGGTGTGTGGTCGCCGGCCGTGACGCCGCGCAAAGGACGGTTCTCAGATGTATTCTTAACAATTTTAGCTCTCGCATCTTTGCTTTTAACAATCCGGGGTAGTCAGAGGTTCCAGACAGAACTGTGTGGGCCCCAGTAAGCTATCAATAAATATATATATATATATATATATATATATATATATATATATATATATATATATATATATATATATATATATATATATATATGTATAAAGGAATTTTAAGCTTTGTTTTATATTATTTAAATCGACGACTTACAACGCGGGCGACGGGAGCGGCTGAGGTCAAGTGACCACGAGTTCTAGCGTCTTCGTTTCCCATAAATAAACAACTGGACTGAACAAACAGCCGCTGTTAGCGAGTACATTTTTAATTCGAATTTTAATGTATTCGACATCTTATACCCCTCACCCTTTAGAACCAATTTGTTATCAGAGCGTAGCGGCGTGCACGAATAGTTTTCCCTCTTCCGGCTTAAGTACTTACAAAAATCATTTTCTAAAGCGTGTGACCGCTGTGTGACGGGCAGTCCGCCTGACATGCTCTACAATAATACATCATTGACTCTGCCTGCCCTGACCGGCCCGGGGTTCAGAGGGACGATGATTATAATCACAACCATTTTGTTGTTGTTGAGCTGTTTTACATTCTTCTCTTTCAAAAACCTTTTCTTCGACTTTCAATGAATGAGACGAACTGGCCAGCCAGGTCGCTTGCCTCTCTCACACTATAGTGGATTTACTACACTGGGGAGTACCCTGTTGCTCTTAACATGACCACTAGAACTGTTTTGAAGTTTTCGACAAATTTATTAGTTCACTACTCGATCCAAGAAAGCCCACGTCGACCAAAACTATCCTTGCCTTTCACTAGAACACTCTCCGGCTTTTGAACAAAGTGTTTCATCATTTGCATAAAGCTTAAAAACTGATCCAGGCACTACGCTTGTTTGGAAACTAGATGCACGGCACAAATTCTAACAACCAATACAATACCGAGTCTCCTCATCAAAATTTCATCTCAAGTTTTATCCGTTTGCAAGCAACGGGGAGCGGGCTCACTCCTGCCCGTAACCTTTAAGTAAACTGTACCGGTTGTTGGCAGCACGAGACCTAAGATTTCAGCTTTACGAATGTAACTTCTTCCTCTATAAGACTTCCCATTCAACATCGATCACATTTACACAAACTCCCGACACACATTTAAACATTTCCAGATCGTCTTGCACGCTCTCATCTCTCTTACTTTGTACTGATATAATATACGATATTAGCTTCACGGCTTTTCTGCTGTTGTATTTCGATTAACAAGTGACATTTCGAAAAGCTAACACAACGACATACCGTTATATTACTTGAAGTCACAACTCGATCGTCACTGTACTTAAAGTTTCCACATTTCACATTAAATAGTTCGTTCAAACTTTTGACAGTTCGCCAGCTCTCCGTTTACGAAAACATCGCGGGTGAAAGTCCCGCGCGAACTGCAGCGGCGTGCGACGGGAGCACCGGGAGCGACAGGAGCGGCAAGCGCACGGCCGCCACGGGGACTGGCGGCCGCAGGCGCTCGCGGCGGCGGCGGGGAGAGCGGGGAGCGCGGAGGAGGATTCGGAAGTCCCGCCCGTGCCTCGCGTTGGATTTCTTGTGGTTTGACGAGTTCATTGATTTCCGGAGGCAAATGATTCCATGACTTCTACTACACATCAGCCGGGAGAGTTTCTGAAGTTTTTGGAATGAAGTTCCTTACATCAAGCTTGGGTTTACTGCGCGACCGAACTGAAAAAATGTCAGACTAAAACCGTAAGAAAAATATATAAACGAAGTACTATAGTCGTGTGCACGGCGGCCGATAGCGCTAACTACTAATTGCATGTAATTGAACTCTCTGGTCACAAATGACGGTTTAACATGTTTTTTTTTATTTTACTTAATAAATTATATTTTGAAAATTATAATTTGAATTACTATTTTTGTTTTATGTTAAGTTATTTCTTATTTACTAAAATACTATTTTTTTTAAATACTTTCACCATTCAGATAAATAAAAAAAAAATACTCAAGAAAATATATATGTAATAATAATGAAAGAATAAAAGAAATAAGCACGAAAGAGATTTTCTGATCTTTCATCTCCAATATGAGTAATACTAAAAGTTCTCTATATCAGAAGTCAGATGTTAATAACGCCGTTCTCTTAAAAATTCAATTTCCCGCCACCGCGATGTTTCATATGGACGACTCGCAAAGTTTACGGGCCACATAATTTAAAATTATAACCTCCATTCGCCGGCGGCTGGCTACGATATCTTTATTAAATTAATCGGTCTTGCATATTGGTATTGAGCAGCCGGGCCTGGGGCCAGCTCCACGTGACCGCAGCTCGCTGCAACCTCCGAGTCCAGCACAGACCGCGCTCCGCATGTTGTGACGATGATCATTGCAAGGCGGACTTGTTATAATTGTATTGTTCTATGAATCAACAAATAAACATGTTTTCTCGTCAATTTTATATGATTAATTATAATCAGTAACTTGTGTTACGTCGTGATGTTTATATTCTTCTAGTGAAATTGTCTTTATTGTGCTCTCATTGCGTAACAGAATTGTGTTTTTGTCCGGGAACCCGTCCTGTGGACATTGCACAAGCTATCACACCATATCATTTGTTGTAATAAAACATCTGTAGCGGTAGTGCGTGTCACACCGCGTGTCTGATAACAAACCGTGTTACTATCACTGACTACTCGTCTACACAGCTACATGTATTCAATATCATTATTCGTATTACTCGAATCAGGTATAAATTAGATATAAATACATTTTATCAAACAATGTATAACCAGATTAGTTTTTAGTAATACCTGACTTGATCTTTAGGCAGACTAAAAGAAAGTTTGTTCAGCTCCCGCGATACAAGCTGCCGCCACAACTTGTTGGTTGAAGTACGAGTAAATCCTTAAGTTGCCAATGTTGTATGGAATGTACAGATGGATGGATAGAACAGATCTGAAACCTATTATTTCCTTCCCAGGAAGAGGAACTGTTTTCTGAAGTGTACTGGTGCAACATACCTAAAGGCATCATTACACATAATTATTCTGATTATGTTTCATAATTGTTAGTTAGCCCTACGTCATCAGCCGCAAGTTTAATGTATTATCTATTACTGTTTATACGCCCGGCACGACGTCCTCGAGCGCGGCAGCAACTGGTATCGCGGTACCTGCAGCCTACAGACCTGTCGCCACACTGATCGCCAACCGACAGATTGAGATATCGCGCCACTATAACACGACCCTGGCAGCTTATCGCAAACGTGGCGCGGTGGCGACAGCTTCCGCGAGATAAGATCACGCGTTTTGTATATCATACGAGTACGACGACGTGATAAGCCGATCAAATCAAATTCCAATATACTATTTCTTCAATGTAAAAGTGTTCTCAAGCTCCTTAAGAAGGAGATTTGGACAACAATAAATACCTTGATAAAATTGACCTTGTAGGGGGCCAAGAAGGTGCGAAGGGAACCACACGGCCAGAACACGCGTGCCCGTCGGGTTTCGGACCAAGGAGGGTGTTATGACGTATTTCTGTTATTTATTATTTTCAAACATTTCTGATCATTAATCCGATGTCTTGTCTGTGGTGTTACCCGCGATACAAAAACTATTTATTCATTTTTTTGCAAATAAAAGTCGCCTAAGTTACTCCTTATTACATCAGCTATCTGACAGTGAAAGTTCCGTTAAAATTGATGCAGCCGTTCCAGAGATTAGCAGACAACAAACAGACAGACAGACAAAAATGGTAAAAAAGTTATTTTGGTAAGTACCGTAAATACATTCATATGCATGTAGTAAAACAGTTATTTTAATATTACAATCTGTTTTTTTAATTTATATTTTTTTATGTTCTAACAGGCAACACCAGTAAAGCAGAAGTGAAAGGTTAGTAGAAACATCATAAAATCTCCCGGAGCCTCTCGCAGGGGTGAACCGCGGCTCGCGCTCGCCCCACACACACACCTGTCGCGTGGCAGATCTCAAAGTCATTGTAACTTATCAAGCCAGCGATAACAGCACAATCTTTTTGTACCGAAGAAGGTTAAGGTCGGTTTATCTTTCAAGATTCAAAATGATGGCGTGCATTATTTATATTTTTGAATTTAGAAAATGTGCACGTGGAACCACTGACGAGAGCCCTCGTTACTGCTGGACACGACAGAATGTGGGAAGTTGGTATTTGACGGAATGCCGCTGCTCAGAGCCTGTGTTCTTGCTACGGATTAAGATAGGCAGCGTGCCGCTGCTTGGCCGCTGCGAGGCTGCAAGGTGCACGAGCCACGCGTGTGTCAACTCGTGTGTCGCTTTTGAAAAGATTTGATCCGATGAAAGAAAGTTTTGTTCCGATGTGACGCCTGCGTATTTCATTTGTTTCCAAGAACCAAAGACAAATATCGAGGTATTCGCTTTACGAGACCTAAAGATGCGGTGAACGCGTCCCATACGAACTATAACGCTCGTCATCAAACAAGACAAGAGTTCGCCGCCCACAGCCGTCACAACCTATCGTCGTAGACACGGATGTTATAGGTTTGCAACAACAGCCGAAACTGAATCGCGTCGACGACAGACAGACGTCGGGTCTGCTGCTGGTGATCAATTGCAGCTTAATTAAAACAATTCAATTCAATCATTTAATCAAATTATCTTGAGCCAAACCAAGGTTACGGAACAAGCGATTCGTAAACAATGGAACGCATCCCGTAAACGCAAACGTGACGCCGAAGTTTAGTAGCACGCGTGCAGGCCGGGGCCCACGCACGCGGCGTACGCCATGAGGTGCGGCAGCTGGCTCTGCTCGTATAGCCCCGAGAACATGGCGTGCTGCGGCCCGCGCGCGAACACCGCCACGTCGTCCCCGCCGTGCGTCTCCGACTCCAGCGGCACGCCCGCCGGCGCCCGCCACTCCGCCGCGTCTGTGTGTACACCGTATACGTACACTATATCTAATTTATACTTAGCGTAACATGCAAATTATTTTTAAACGTTACAATATTCATTTTGCTTCTAACTCGTAAGTCCACTCCTCCTCCTCCCCGAGAAGACAGTGCGGAAGTCATTTTATACATTTATATATTCTTTTCGTTACTTTTTAAATACTTACGATAATTATACTGAGTAACATCTTCGCGGACACCGTATGCTACATGAGGTCGGAATCCCGGACCGTTGGCGTAGGACAGAGTCATGTAGGGCACACCGTCATCGCCCTGGTCGTCGGAGGGGCCCAGTATGTCCCCGCCGCGCTGCGTGTACCCGCTGAGCGACATCACGTGCGCGTGGTCCGACGTCACCACGATCAGGGAGTCCTGCTCCGGCAGCAGGCGGGCGGCGCGCTGCACGGCCGCACTCATCTGCAGCGTCTCGTCCAGCGCCAGCTGCGCCATGTTCTCGTGATGTGCGTGGTCGATACGTCCACCTTCGACGAATAGGAAGAATCCCTTCTCGTTTCGACTTAAAGATTTAATGGCTGCTTCCGTCATCTCGGCGAGCGTCGGCTCCGTACTCGAGTTCGCTTGCATGTGGTACTGCATGTGGCTGCTCTCCAACAGCCCCAGCAAATAGTCCGGCGGCGACTCCGCAGCTTCACGCAGCTCGCGGCGGTTCCACACGTAGCCGTGGCTGACGTTACGAGCGACCTTGTCTCGGCGCCACTCTTCTATTAAGTCGCGTCCGTCGTGTCTTCGCCCGCGGCCGCCCTCTTCATCAACATGGGTCTCGGGGAGAAACTCCCGACGACCCCCTCCCAGTATTACCTTTAAAAAAAAATAAAGTTCCAAACACGATGACAGAAACGCAAAAGTATATGCACCCGGTGTGTTCTTCGCCTCGGAACACGGTTCTCATTAGAACCGCACCCTATGCTGTTAGGGCCATTTGTGGGAGTATCACGGGGCTATTTGGCTACCGGCGTCGCGCTTGTATGTCGTCCGGTGTGATTTTTTTTGATGGCGGTACGCTTACGTAATTTAAAAAGGTGAAATAGGGAAAGAAAATCTGAGGGCGAGCATGTGAGCTCGCGCGGGTTTGATAAGATGTCAAATGTAAGACTCGCCTTAAACTGGTTGCCCGGGAAGGAGTGCACCAGCTGGTGCGCGATGTCAGGCTGCGCGCCCGCCGGGCACTCCGCGCGCACGTCCGCGTCACTCTCCCAGTCGCGCGCCGCCGACCGCGAGTACGCGCCGGCCGGGGACGCGTGCGTCACGCGCGTGGTCGTCACGATGCCTGCCGAGTCCAGTGCGTGCGATGTGGTCACGTGCTTGACACGCATCGCAGATGCACGAACAGTTATATACCGAAATCGGAGGATTAATACACTACACAACGGTAACATCGGGGAGTATGGGAGGAATTAGTAATATATAATGGTTTTAAAGGACTAGATTATGTGGAATCTGACAATTTCTAAAAACGCGTTTTGTGAGATAATTGTCTATACTATAGAAAGACAAACTTAAAAATTATTTTTACCGGCCAGCCGGCTGCCAGGGTTCAGGTGCCAGCGAGCAGCAGCAGCGCCTCCTGGTTCCTACTCCGCTCTCGGTTACAGTAATTACATAAACTTTTACGAGATCTTTTTTTTAGAATCATAAATATTTGTCCGAGCCATAACGCATGGTAAATTTTTGTCTCGTCAGCATTTTCACCTCAATAAAACACTTTCGCACCACGCTGTCGGGTCTCATCATCAGCATTCGTCGCGGAACTCCACGCCACTAACATTAGCATCAGCATAGCGTTAGTTTAATTTATTCTTTTAATTATAACACAAGTCCTAGTAAAGCATTACACTAATTACATTATTTTATTTACCATTATGATGATATATGTCATTATATAGGGAAATCACGATATGTACCGACCGGCTTCCCTGCCGTCCTGCAGGAACCACGCGGCGACTGAGTGCAGCTGGTTGTGGGGGAGCAGCGCGGCGTGGCAGTGGCCGCGCGGCACGACCCCAGGCACGCCCAGGGTGCCGCGGTTCGCCTTCACGCCGCACAGGTAGGCCGTCGCCGAGCATGCCGAATCCGCGGTCTGCGCGTCCACGCAGTAGGTCTGCGCGCAAGTGGTGACGTCACTACATATAGTGCAGTTGAACCAGAACTTAGCTCGCTAATGTACCTTTACGAGCCCGACAGTGGGGAATTCCTCGAAGGTTAGACGAGAGTCCTCCCCGGCGCGGCCGGCGCGCTGCCCCTGCAACGTGCGCGCAGCCGCCAGCGTCGGCACCGACATGCCGTCGCCCAGGAACATCACCACGTTGCGCGCCGCCCCGCCGCCGGCCCCCAGCCGGGCCCGGCGCTCCCTGACCGCTGCTTGCGCTTCATCTATCCAATACTGTGCCGTGTTCTCCGAGGCGTCGGGCAGGACACGGCGAGCTAGTTCACCGTCGTCTTTAGTCTTCACATTTTTATGGTATTCATCATATCCTGGAGACATGAGTTATAAAACTTAGTAATTTATATGTGTAAGAAGCAAACTTGTCGTGAACTGATTTGAACACTGTTCCAGTTACGGACAGGGACGTGTGCAGGACGCGGAATTTCCCTAGCGGCGAAATGAGGAGAAGTTACACCGGGGGACCGGGGACATGGCATGGTGCAAGCCAATAGTTAATATTAAGAAAATAGGCACTGTACTAGAGAAACTCATAAATAAAAAGTAAAATAAATGGCAAACTAGTAATGTTCAAACTAGATGAGCGACGCACACCGGGCGGGAGGCGCGGCGGCCTGCACTCCGCCACTCCTCCAGCTACAAACAGTACATTTACCAACCACTCTTACAAGACATGTTTCTAGGCCATAGCAAATAGTGGAATACATCATTTACTACTAGCAGCAAAGTGGTCGCCAGTATGGTCTCCGTCAGGGTCGAGAACGAGGGCGAGAGAGCTGTTAGTGTGCGCGGCGCGAAGACCTTCGGTCGGCTTTTCCACGAAGCATTTCTCTCAAAGTTCCCTTCCTGTGGACTGCTCAGGAAATACTCGACGGGACACGCCCCGACCGCTAACTTGTGACAGCCGGTTTTCCCCGAGGATGTTGACTCAAATCATTTTAAATTCTTAATGACTTCACAAGCAGGACACAGGGCGGGCACCGACCTGCACTCGGCCGCAACAGCGCCGCCAGCAGTATTACCACCGACGCACGAGCCCACGCGTGGGACATGCTTCAAATATTATATTAAAGCCAAAGAGAAGCCCACTCTCGCGCAACACACAGATAAAATAATATAATTGTTAATACACCAGCACGAGTCGAGTTTCAGCTTTAAAGTTTAATACTCTATACGATAGTGTCGCAGCCTCCGAGCTCCGGCTCTCCAATCTCCGATATCGATCTAAAGATAAGGTGATTTTAGAAATCGTCAGGCGGAGACGAGCCTGATAATGTAAGTGGGGGACCAAGGTCGGCGACGGGCGGAACCTGCAATGTATATACATATGTGTACTAGCGACTTTCTCTTAATGTATTTGTTCCGTTTTGCGCACAATGAGGTGTTGCAGCGTTGTCCCGAAATGTATGCGCCTGTGGTGCATTCTCTTTTCCTACCGACGTCAAAGTTCCATTTGGATTTTATTGATTCCCGACCGAATGGTTTTTTATTAAAGAGATCAATGAACTACCTGAGCTGTATGACATGCAAAAGTACATAAATAGCACTGGTACATACTTTGATTAAATAAATAAATATATTATATTTTAAAAAAATCGACTTGAGGTAGTAAACCTTACAAAACGCCAATTATATATGTTAGAACTTAATTTATTATCGGAAGGAACCGTGTTTCCTACCTAGTGTCTCGTGACACTACTATAAGTCTTTTAAAGAAATAATTATCCTTAAACAGACGCATGAAGTTTTATCTTAATCGCTAACATATAGAAATTTGAATAGAAATCATTAATCATGCGACAAGCGGCGTGCCTGCGATAAAATGGATTTTGATTGATAAAAATTATTGGCGCTGCAAGTCTCAGTAATAAATAAAATAATAGTTCAACTCTGATTAGATAGCTCTGGTAAGCAGCAGGAAGTCGCGAGCGCACTGTACCCGACGACCGACAACATGCGCCGGCCGCTCGCTGTGCTGTGCTGCATACTGTGCTGCGCCCCGGGGCCCGCCGCGGCCGACCGGTACCACCGTGACCAATCACCTTCGCGCACTCCTGCTGGACGAACCATCGCGCAGCCCGACCCGGCCGAGAACACTGCGCAGTACTGGGCGGAGGAGGCGCAGGCGAGCATCAAGGCGCGGCGAGCCCGAGCGCGCGGCGACTCCAGCACGGCCAGGAACGTCGTCATGTTTCTGGGGGACGGCATGTCGGTGCCTACGCTGGCGGCGGCGCGCACGCTGCTGGGACAGCGCGCCGGCCGTCCCGGGGAGGAGGCGCAGCTCGCCTTCGAAACTTTCCCCGCCGTCGGACTGACCAAGGTTCTAGAGGAAACCTACAACTACTGAAACTTCAATTCTCTTGCCTACGTTTGACTGGTTTGGTTACAGACATATTGCATCAACGGCCAAGTAGGAGACTCCTCGTGCACGGCCACGGCCTACCTGTGCGGGGCGAAGGGTAACCGCGGCACGATAGGGGTGACTGGCGCCGTGCCGCGCTACAACTGCTCCGCTTCCCTGGACGCCGCGGCACGCCTGGATTCCATAGCCGCGTGGGCTCTCGACGACGGTCGCGATGCTGGTATATGCATGTAATATATATAATGTAAACTACGTGTACATATTTCACGTAAAAGGTTTAAGAAGTACAAATATGTACAGGCATAGTGACCACGACGCGCATCACGCACGCGTCCCCGGCCGGCGCCTTCGCTAAGGTCGCGAACCGCCACTGGGAGAACGACGCAGAAGTACTCAGCGATGGGCAAGACCCGAACTTATGTCCTGACATCGCGCACCAGCTGGTCCACACTTATCCTGGAAATCAGTTTAAGGTATTCTCGTCCTCTTTTGTTTAGTGCATTATTTAAAATAAAACTATTTTATTACGGACAAGAGAAACGTAACAAGAAGTGGTTCATCGATGACCAGTCACCGACATCCGTGAACATCGGCGACCCCTGAAGAACCGCAGGTGTGTCGTTAGCCCGTTGTAAAGAGGCGATGATGCACCTCTGCTTTCGCAAATGAGCGTCTGCCTCACGGGACGCTATCTCCCACAAACACCTACCCGAGGGTTTGCAGGTCGATTTGAGTTGTGATATTTAACTAGGCCCATAAAACTGATTCTTCTGGATGTCAAACGCTGTCGTGCGCTCTACTAATGTTCAGTTTGCAGGTAATTTTAGGCGGAGGCAGACGTGAATTTCTGCCCCTTTCGAGCGTCGACGAAGAAGGTACGTCCGGGAGACGAACTGACGGGCGCTATTTAATTGAAGAATGGCAAGCGGATAAAGTGGCCCGTAACGTGAGTCACCGATACGTGTGGGACCGAAGTCAGTTGATGAGTCTGGCGGAACCCTTGCCGGACTATATCTTAGGATTGTTCGAAGGAAACCATTTGAAATATAACCTGGAAGCCGACCCTGTCACGGAGCCGACTCTCGCTGAACTAACGGAGGTGGCAATCCGCTCGTTGAGCCGGAATCAGAAAGGTTTCTTTTTATTCGTTGAGGGTGGACGAATAGACCACGCGCACCACGACAACCTGGTTGAGTTGGCGCTGGACGAGACCCTCGAGCTGAGCGCAGCGGTGTCCCGCGCCGCCGAGCTGCTCTCAGAGGAAGACTCCCTGCTGGTCGTGACCGCGGACCATGCGCACGTCATGACTTTTAACGGGTACACGAGCCGCGGCGGTGACATACTAGGCCCGTCTGACGACCGCGACCAGTCCGGAGTGCCCTACATGACGCTCAGCTACACTAACGGTCCAGGTTTCCGAGCACACGTCGACAACGTCCGAGCTGATGTGACCGCCGAATACAATTACAGTATGTACAACATATAGTACACAAAAATAAGTATAACACCCCGCTATGCCACCTCTTCCTAGGTCACCGTCTTACCACGACCACCAAGAGCACATTATGTAAACAATGGTGCATTATTGATTTGACCAACAACGAGACTAGGACAGGTTCACCGCGCTTCGGGGGTGAGACGGTGTTTTTATAAGCATCTTTATGACGCCACTCGCGATCATCGGGTTGGTTATGTGCAATAATAATTCAAAATTTTATATTTCATTCTAAATTTACTACTTTTTTCCTATAATTTGAATCATATTTTAATACGAAGATACGTCACAATACATACAACATCTGTAGCGGCGGCTTCACCTAAGACTATTTCCCGCAGGCGCCACCCAAAACCTTCAGGCTATTGACGCCTAAATTTAATTCAATCTCCAGGGCACCTGGACTGGATGTCGCACGTTGACGTGCCGCTGGAGTCGGAGACGCACGGCGGGGACGACGTGGCGGTGTTCGCGCGCGGGCCGCAGCACGCCATGTTCTCGGGGCTGTACGAGCAGAGCCAGCTGCCGCACCTCATGGCGTACGCCGCGTGCGTGGGCCCCGGCCTGCACGCGTGCAGCGCTGCCCCGCAGCGTGTCTCCGCCGCACCACTTGTCCTATCATTCGCTCTCCTCTATTTGTTAAAGCTTATAAATGTGTGAGGATAGATTCTCAGGAAAAAATTTGATACAAGTAATAACGTTTCTGTGAGTAGTAAGTGTAATTTCTCTAATAAGTTTGTAGTGAAATTATGTTGTTGTTTTTGTCTTTGAACGATATCACGCCGCGGCGACTTAAGCTATTTCAATAGTCGTCATATCAAACTGTTTTACTTGTCTACGCGTCCTGTCGTATCCTGTCTGCAAAAGTCATATGTTAAATAAAGCAAGTTTTATAAATTTAAATATAGTTTAAATTTGTACGGAAGTATAAACGCCTAATCTTGATTAGCAACTCACTTCGTGTCCATATTCTCCGACACTGTACTTGTAGTTAAATCGAACTGCAAAGTTTTGTCTCACAACTTAAGCCCTAACACAATACACGAGAAAGACATTGTATGCACCAAAAAAATGCTTGACCATCACCTGTCTTTGTAAACGTTGTGGTAGTGCTCTTGCAATACCACTCTGTCTAATATTTAAACAATCACTATCTGATGGTGGTTTTCCTGAGGAGTGGAACAAGCTAAAGTCGTTCCAATTTAAATAAAAAGGTAAAATTCACGTTGCCATAAATTATCGGCCAATTTCATTATTCAAATGGGAGTCGAGAAATGATCTCTTTTATGTCCAATAAAAGAGATCATATCTCGACTTCTGACCGGCCAGACCGGTTTCTCTCAGATCATTAATAAGAATTCAGGATTCAAGGATCCTTTCACCTTTTGGGTGCAGTCCTGTTCTCTGTCTGCTTAAATGACATCTCATCAATTATAACAAAGTACAAGTACTTACTCCTTTGGCGAGGGGAGAGAAGTACATTCTACAGCAGACATTCAGCGATCTTGACCAGATAGACTTTTGGTGCAAGGAAATCGGTATGAATATGAACTGTAATAAATGCTTCCATATTAAATACACGAAAAATTAATCATATAGCCAACTAGAATTTGCGACCGTCCTCTGCAGTCAGCGGTATGTGATATACAGTCAATGTCCTGCACGAACATGATAATTCACACCACCACTGCCAATATTAACAAAGAGTACAATTTACATCTGGAATCATTAAATAGATTTCTATTATTTAAAAGATAAGTCGAAATAGATTAGATTAGATAAAACTTAAGTTAATAAGAGATACTAAAGCACTCGTGCTCTGCCAATAGGGTGAACAGAGTGCTAGGATGTGGTCATCACTTGTACACATCTCATTATGTTTTTTGTTGACGATATTGGTGGTCGGCGGGCGCGCGGACCGCTACCACGCCGACAGGGCGGGGCGGGGCGCGCGCGCCGGCGCCGAGCTGGGCGCCGCGTACTGGGTGGCCGAGGCGCAGGGCGCGGTGAGGGCGCGGCAGGCGCGGCTGGGCTCCGCCGGCCCGCCCGCGCGCAACGTCGTCATGTTCCTCGGCGACGGCATGTCGGTGCCCACGCTGGCCGCCGCGCGCATCTTGTTAGGACAAAGAAGTAACCGCCCCGGTGAAGAAGCGAATCTTTCCTTCGAGTCTTTTCCTACCGTCGGTCTCACCAAGGTTTAAGACCGTTTGAGCAGAACTAGCCATAATTTTCATTAAAAATTTATAGATTAACAGTATTTCGTACGTTTTTAGACGTACTGCGTGGACGCTCAGATCGCCGACTCGGCCTGCACGGCGACGGCCTACCTGTGCGGGGTGAAGAACAACGAGGGCATGCTGGGGCTGACGGGCGCCGTGCCGCGCCGCGACTGCAGAGCCTCCCTCCAGCCCTCCACACACCTCGACTCCATCGCGGCATGGGCCCTCGCCGACGGTCGGGACGCGGGTAATGTTACATATCGTGTCGAGGCGCTTACATCCAATTGCAATCGATGAATGATTATGCTCAGAGTATTCTTGTTTACTCGTATATGTTATTGTCGCGTCATCTCACACTTCTTTAAGTTATCAGTATTTTGAGTTATGAGTTAAATACATGTACATACCTTATATATTTATGGAATGGCGTTATCATTTATTTTATGTAAAATCTGCGGCATTTTCGGAAAAGTTACTTAATTAGATAACGTTACTAAGGAAAACTTTACCTAAATACAACATTTGATCTAAATAGTAGATAATCTGTAACGACAACTCGAATCCACTCGGCTCGAATATCCAAGAACGAAGAAAACACAGGCGTCAGAACTTTTGCCGGAAACCAACCAGCAAATGTACTTGTGTTAGAAACGAACAAACAGCAGACGTACGAGCGCCCAGCTAACGTGAAAACAGTGTGTTAGAAACGATTCCAAAAAATAATAATTCTCGAAATCTTGATTGTGCTGAACCAAAGTTAGTGAACGAAATAAAACAAAAATAGCAAAAATAGTTTTAATTAAAGTTCAGTTCAAGGAACACGAGAACGTATTAAGTTTTACTCGGACACCGACATGATGTGAAGTGCATTGCAATTTGCTGACCCGCAGACAATGTGGATGTGGCTTTTAATATGAGAGTTGTATGAAACACGTATTGTTCGCGCAGGCCTCGTGACCACGACGCGCGTCACGCACGCCTCGCCCGCCGGCCTGTACGCCAGGGCCGCCAACAGGAACTGGGAGAGCGACGCCAACGTGAGGCAGGACGGCCACGACCCGAGCGTCTGCCCGGACATCGCACACCAACTGGTGCATTCATCTCCCGGAAACCAGTTAAAGGTAAGAAAGTCAGTTACTACTTGAGAGAGAAAAAATAAAAGAAGTATACCTCCGCCTTCAATTAATAACCGCCTTTAACAGAATCGGCATTCTTTCATAAACGATTCCTTATTAAATATTGTACAGGTTATTTTAGGCGGCGGACGCAGAGAATTTATACCCTCGTCCAGCGTGGACGAGGAGGGCACACCGGGCCGCCGGACAGACGGCCGAGACTTGATACAGGAGTGGCAGCGAGACAAGGCAGCACGCAACCTGACCCATCAGTACGTGTGGAACCGCGAGCAGCTGATGAGTGCGGCCGACTCCCTCCCGGACTTCCTGCTGGGATTGTTCGAAGGAAGCCATCTGCAATACAACTTGGAGGCCGACGCGCGCACGGAGCCCACCCTCGCCGAACTCACGGAGATTGCCATTCGCTCGCTGAGTCGGAACGACAAAGGGTTTTTCTTATTCGTGGAGGGAGGACGAATAGACCACGCGCACCACGACAACCTGGTGGAGATGGCTCTGGACGAGACACTCGAGCTAAGCGCGGCCGTGGCGCGCGCCGCCGAGCTGCTCTCCGAGGAAGACTCGCTGCTGGTGGTGACGGCCGACCACGCACACGTCATGACCTTCAACGGCTACACGGCGCGCGGCGGCGACATCCTGGGTCCGTCGGGCGACCGCGACCGCGCCGGCGTGCCCTACATGACACTGTCGTACGGCAACGGGCCCGGCTTCCGACCGCACGTCGCATTTAAATTTAAGTTAGGATTAGAGTTAGAGTTAAATTTAAGTTAGGATTAGGTTAGGTTAAGTTAAGTTAGGATTTAAGTTAGGATTTAAGTTAAGTTAAATTTAAGTTAGAGTTAGGATTTAAGTTAAGTTAGGATTAGAGTTAGGTTAGAGTTAGGTTAGGTTGGGTTGGGTTAGGTTAGGTTAGGTTAGAGTTAGAGTTGGGAGTTAGAGTTAGGTTAAGGTTAGGTTAGGTTAAGTTAAGTTAGGATTAGAGTTAGGTTAGGTTGGAGTTAGGTTAGGTTAAGTTAGGTTAGGATTAGGTTAGGTTAGAGTTAAGTTAAGTTAAGTTAGGTTAGAGTTAAGTTAGAGTTAAGAGTTAGAGTTAGAGTTAAATTTAAGTTAAGTTAAGTTAAGTTAAGTTAAGTTAGGATTTAAGTTAAGTTAAGTTAGGATTTAAGTTAGGTTAGAGTTGGGATTAGGTTAGGTTAAGTTAAGTTAGGATTTAAGTTAAGTTAAATTTAAATTTAAGTTAAGTTAGGTTAAGTTAGGTTAGGTTAGGTTAGGTTAAGTTAGAGTTAAATTTAAGTTAAGTTAGGTTAGAGTTAGGATTAGGTTAGGTTAGAGTTGGGAGTTAGAGTTAGAGTTGGGAGTTAGAGTTAGAGTTAGAGTTAGAGTTGGGAGTTAGAGTTAAGTTAGGATTTAAGTTAGAGTTAGGTTAGGTTAAGTTAAGTTAGGATTAGAGTTAGAGTTAAGTTAGGATTAGAGTTAGGTTAGAGTTAGGTTAAGTTAGAGTTAGAGTTGGGATTAGGTTAGAGTTAGGTTAAGTTAAGTTAAATTTAAGTTAGAGTTAGAGTTGGGAGTTAGGTTAGGTTAAGTTAGGTTAAGTTAGGTTAGAGTTGGGATTAGGTTAGGTTAGAGTTAGGATTAGGTTAGAGTTAAGTTAGGATTAGGTTAGGTTAGGTTGGAGTTAGGTTAGGTTAAGTTAAGTTAGGTTAGGTTGGGATTAGGTTAGGTTAGGTTGGAGTTAGGTTAGGTTAAGAGTTAGGTTAGAGTTAAGTTAGGTTAGAGTTGGGAGTTAGAGTTAGAGTTAGGATTTAAGTTAGGATTAGAGTTAGGTTAGGTTAGGTTAGGTTAGGTTAGAGTTAGGATTTAAGTTAGGATTTAAGTTAAGTTAGGTTAGAGTTGGGAGTTAGGTTAGGTTGGAGTTAGGTTAGGTTAGAGTTGGGAGTTAGAGTTAGAGTTGGGAGTTAGAGTTAGAGTTAGAGTTAGGTTAGAGTTGGGAGTTAGGTTAGGATTAGGTTAGGTTAAGTTAAGTTGGGATTAGGTTAGGTTAAGTTAGAGTTAAATTTAAGTTAGAGTTAGAGTTAGGATTTAAGTTAAGTTAAATTTAAGTTAAGTTAAATTTAAATTTAAGTTAGAGTTAGAGTTAGGTTAGAGTTAGGTTAGAGTTAAGTTAAGTTAGGTTAGAGTTGGGAGTTAGGTTAGGTTGGGTTAGGTTAGGTTAAGTTAAGTTAGGATTAGAGTTAAGTTAGGTTAGGATTAGGTTAGGTTAGGTTAGAGTTAGGATTAGAGTTAGGTTAAGTTAGGATTAGAGTTAGGTTAGGATTAGGTTAGGTTAGAGTTAAGTTAGGTTAGGTTGGGTTAGGTTAGGTTAAGTTAGAGTTAAGAGTTAGGTTAGGTTAGGTTAGGATTAGGTTAGGTTAAGTTAGAGTTAAATTTAAGTTAAGTTAGGTTAGAGTTAGGATTTAAGTTAGGATTAGAGTTAGGTTAAGTTAAGTTAAGTTAAATTTAAATTTAAGTTAAGTTAGGTTAGGTTAGAGTTAAGTTAGGATTAGAGTTAAGTTAAGTTAAATTTAAGTTAGGATTTAAGTTAGAGTTAGAGTTGGGAGTTAGAGTTAGGATTAGGTTAGGTTGGGTTAGGTTAGGTTGGAGTTGGGTTAGGTTAGGTTAGGTTGGGATTAGGTTAGGTTAGGTTAGGTTGGAGTTAGGTTAGGTTGGAGTTAGGTTAGGTTAGAGTTGGGAGTTAGAGTTAGAGTTAGAGTTAGGTTAGGTTAGGTTAGGTTGGGTTAGGTTGGGTTGGGTTGGGTTAGGTTAGGTTAGAGTTGGGAGTTAGGTTAGGTTAGAGTTAGGTTAGGTTGGAGTTAGGTTAGGTTAAGTTAGGATTAGAGTTAGAGTTAAATTTAAGTTAAGTTAGGTTAGGTTAGAGTTAAGTTAAGTTAGGATTTAAGTTAAGTTAGAGTTAAATTTAAGTTAAGTTAAGTTAAGTTAAATTTAAGTTAGGATTTAAGTTAAGTTAGGTTAGGTTAGAGTTAGGATTTAAGTTAAGTTAAGTTAGGATTTAAGTTAGAGTTAAATTTAAGTTAAGTTAAGTTAAATTTAAATTTAAGTTAGGATTTAAGTTAAGTTAGGTTAGGTTGGAGTTAGGAGGGTCCTCAAACTAAAAAAGTAAGATAGCGGGACTATTGAGCATGTAGTTCAAGTCTCCGGTTACAGGTGGCGCCTTAGGGAATTATTAATAAGTATTAATTTATTATTAATTTAAATATATTTATTATATTAAAAATAAAGAGACATGTTTTTTTTATTTTACTTAATAATTTAAATGATAAGTTGTTGTTTTGTTTTAATTTTTTTTTATTTTCTAAAATACTAAATGTTCTTAATACTTTTATGTAATTAAATAATGTACCCTTCAAAATAACTGGAATGTCCTTACATTTTGTGAATAATTCTAATAATTCTAAGCACTCCTCATCGGTTGTCTGCCAACCCTGAAGCCTGACACGTCCAATGAATTACAATTTAGTTATTGAACTTAAATCAATAGCTACCATACTGTGGTGGAGCAGTTTAATAAAACAAAAATGTACTTACTGTCTGCGCGGCGCCCGGACACGTCTTGTTCACAACATACAGTTCAAACAAAAGCGACTTGTTTTTTAAAAAATTATTAAACAAATGCGCACAGAACAGTCTGTCCGTGTAATTGAGATGTGGTTCAACTTTCTCGGATCTTATCGGAGAATATAGGAAGTTGCCGGTTTAGGTAACAGCTAGTGATACAAGTAAAAGTGGAAGCTGATCCGAAATTAAATAAACATCGCTGTTAAATAAAAGTCGCGCTCCCTCCGACAATCCTTATACTCTCTATTCCAACTCCTTACGCTCTAGTTACCGGCGTAGTAGTTATAATTAGTATAGTATATTACAAGAACTGAACTGTTCTGGCCTTTTCTTACATTTTCCTTTCTAAATTCTAAAATCTAGTTCTCAATAAAATTTTGTATATATTGTAGGAAAAATGAGTATTTTATTTATTCAAGTAACAGTTAAATAATAAATTAAAATTATTATTAAGAACAAGGATGGTGTAAGGGACGGCAGCCAAGCCGCGCTGCACGCGTGCAGGCCGGGGCCCACGCACGCGGCGTACGCCATGAGGTGCGGCAGCTGGCTCTGCTCGTACAGCCCCGAGAACATGGCGTGCTGCGGCCCGCGCGCGAACACCGCCACGTCGTCCCCGCCGTGCGTCTCCGACTCCAGCGGCACGTCCACGTGCGACCTCCAATTTAATTGCCCTTCGAAACGAACGATTCCGTTAGGCACCGCGTTCGATAAGTAATTTACAGCTGGCTATATACTTACTGAAATTGGGCTCGGCCGTCACGTCGGGCGAGTACCGGCAACGTGGGGCCGGAAGCCGGGCCCGTTGGAGTACGAGAGAGTCATGTACGGCACGCCGGCGCTGTCGCGGTCGTCGGACGTGCCGAGGATGTCGCTGCCTCGCCGAGCGTAGCCGTTGAACGTCATCACGTGGGCGTGGTCGGCCGTCACCACGAGCAGAGAGTCTTCCTCCGACAGCAGCTGCGCGGCGCGCGCGACCGCCGCCTCGAACTCGAGGGTCTCGTCCAGCGCCAGTTCCACCCGGTTGGCGTGGTGCGCGTGGTCGATGCGCCCGCCCTCGACGAATAGGAAGAAGCCTTTCTCGTTCCGACTGAGCGACCGTATCGCTACTTCTGTGAGCTCCGTGAGCGTCGGTTCTGTGTCTAGGTCGGCTTGCAGATTGTACTGTAGATGAGTCCCTTCGAAGAGACCTAACAGGTACTCGGGGATATCGTCCGCCGCTCTCAGCAGCTGGCTTCGGTTCCACACGTATTGGTATGTAACGTTACGAGCCATTTTGTCTTCTTGCCATTCTTCTATCAAATTACGTCCATCCGTTCTTCTACCGGCCGTGCCTTCTTCGTCGACACTTGATGTAGGGATGAACTCACGTCTACCGCCTCCTAAAATAACCTGGAAAGGACGTCATGTCAATTTTATTTAAATAATTACTTTATTTCTGCGATTGCAACTGACACGTTAGTACTCGTTTAACATTAAATAAAACATGCGTGTGCCCAAATACGAGAAATGATTTCCGAGCTGAGCATGTACATTGCATATTGGCGCTCCCCCCGGACGTGCGACTGCGTGGACACAGGAGGCTAGTGTCTCGTGACTCTGGTCCTGGACAACAAAACAGACACTCGCCTTGAATTGCTTGCCAGGACTTGAATGCACCAGTTGTTGTGCAATGTCCGGACAGACGTCTGGGTCCTGGCCATTGTCCCGTACGCTTGCGTCGTTTTCCCAATTCCGGTTTGCAGCTCTGGCGTACGCTCCTGCGGGAGAGGCGTGCGTCACCCTGGTGGTCGTCACGAGGCCTGTCCAGAGAAAATACGGCTTTATGTTACTGCTGCACACCTTTGGGAGCGCCGCGGGAGGTCAATGTCCACACTTGCTGTTGCTATTAAATTTTTCACAAATTTAACTGCAAAATCTTAATGTAGATTTTAATAGCAACAGCGTCTCCGTTAGTTTTCGCGTCCAGTATCGTCGATGGCCTGGGAGCTAACAAGATGGGGATAAACAAAACGGACGGGCTCTTCCGCTAAAGAAAAATCATACAAGGATGCGAGCGCCTTTTTTTTTTATTCGGTAAAAATATAGGACGTCTTCGACTTATGTTGTACAAATATTCGATGCTTAAACAATGTTCGAGAACATCACCAGCGTCGCGGCCGGCGGCGAGGGCCCAGGCGGCGATGGACTGCAGCCGGGCGGCGGGGGCGAGCGACGCGGAGCAGTTCCGCCGGTCCACCGCACCCGTCAGCCCCAGCGTGCCGCGATTCGCCTTCACGCCGCAGAGATAGGCCGTCGCAGTGCACGCGGAGTCCGCGACTTGTGCGTCCACACAATAAGTCTTAAAACAAATGGAATATTGAATATTTTTCTACGTCGTATATTATTAATTTATTATTAAGCAAGCGTTATCCGGAGCAACCTCACCTTGGTCAAGCCGATCGTCGGAAAGTTTTCGAAGGTGAGCGCAGCCTCCTCCCCGGGGCGGCCGGCGCGCTGTCCCCGCAGAGCGCGGGCCGCCGCCAGAGTGGGCACGGACATACCGTCCCCCAGGAACAAGACCACGTTCCGCGCCACCCCGTCGTCGGCGCGCAGCCGGGCCCGGCGCGCCCGTATCGCGGCTTGTGCTTCCTCGACCCAGTAGTCGGCCGTCAGCTCGTCCGGGCTGGGCGCGCGCCCTGCGCTCGTGCCGCGTCCGTTGGGATTAGGTTAGGTTGGGTTGGGTTGGGTTAGGTTAGGTTAAGTTAGGTTAGGTTGGAGTTAGGTTAGGTTGGAGTTAGGTTAGGTTGGGATTAGGTTAGAGTTAGAGTTAGAGTTAAGTTAGGTTAGGTTAGGTTAAGTTAGGATTTAAGTTAAGTTAGAGTTAAGTTAGGATTTAGGTTAGAGTTGGAGTTAGGTTAGGTTAGAGTTGGGTTAGGTTAGGTTAAGTTAGAGTTAAGAGTTAGGTTAGGTTAAGTTAGGTTAAGTTAAGTTAAGTTAAGTTGGGATTTAAGTTAGGATTTAAGTTAAGTTAGGATTAGAGTTAGGTTAAGTTAGGATTAGAGTTAGAGTTAAGTTAGGTTAGAGTTAAGTTAGAGTTAGGTTGGGTTGGGTTAGGTTAGGTTAGGATTGGGATTAGGTTAGAGTTAAGTTAGGTTAGAGTTGGGTTAGGTTAGGTTAAGTTAGAGTTAAGAGTTAGGTTAGAGTTAGGATTAGAGTTAGGTTAGGTTAGGATTTAGGTTAGGTTAAGTTAGGATTTAGGTTAGGTTAGGTTAGAGTTAGGATTAGAGTTAGGTTAGAGTTAGGTTAAGTTAGAGTTAAGTTAGAGTTAAGAGTTAGGT